>CM035782.1:0-1487366 GCA_020466155.1 Pachypeltis micranthus | reverse complement strand
GCTTGACCTAGCATTAATGCTCCGAGACCCATCCCGTTCGATTCAGCATCGAAAAATATCAAAATGAAACCCAAAAAAAGGTCGAAAAGAACTGAATCGTAATATTAAAATAAACAAAAAAAAACGAAAGTATCTAGAAAAAACTGAATTTTAATATGAAAACACGCACGCTAAATACTAATATCAAAATGTAACCAAAAATCTACGAAAAAAACCAAAATGAGAATGAAGCGAAAGAATATAAAAAAATTGAATCGTATTAAAACCAAAAAAAATGAAACGAACGAACTATTAAATAAATAAACCAAAAATAAACGAATAATGAAAAGTTCAATCGAAGATACCAGATATTTTGCTAACGGAAATAGTTGAGAAGGAGCGAAACAGTCATTCGTGGAGGTGAAGACGAGAAATCGTAGAGCGGGCCGGGCGGGCGAGAGCGTTGCGTTGCGACGACTCGAGGGGGCGGCGTTGCCAGATGAGGAGTAGAGCGGCGATTTCGTTGAGATGGGCAGGAGGGGTGGAAGTTCAAACGACTTCCATTGTGTTCCCGCGTAGTACTGCGTTTCGTTAATTTTTTTAACCGTTTTTTGCCCATAACAACCATGGGCTTCGTCCGATCGGATTGCCGAGATGGCGGGCACAACTAGATACCAAATTGGATTTTTGTGCGAAAGAACGAATTTTTTGGACCGCGTTAAAGGCACAAAACGGCCCGGACGGCGGACGGACATTGCAAATTTGGAATCTCCATGTCTTGAAACGTAAAGTATCAAATTTTGAGGGGGGGTTATAAAAAATTGTTCGTGACCGAAAACATAGGGTTATTATTCAGAATGAATAATAAACCAAAAAGGAGAATTAAGGCACACCATCCTACATTGGCCTCTCAGAAACTCAGCACAGGATTAGGTGGTGTTACTCAATTGGCTGCTTTGCCTGCATTATCGACAGTACCCGTATCTTACATATTTCTTTCCTTTATGCGAAGAGCTGCGGAGCAAACGCCTTTTCTATCTGTTAAATAAATAACGTGTTTGGCTAAGGCATTTATTTAATCGACTTTAACCAGAATCTCTATCGTCCGTCTTTTGGTTTATTATTCATTCTGAATAATAACCCTATGTTTTCGGTCACGAAAAATTTTTTACAACCCCCCCTCAAAATTTGATACTTTACGTTTCAAGACATGGAGATTCCAAATTTGCAATGTCCGTCCGCCGTCCCCCGTCCGCCGTCCGGGCCGTTTTGTGCCTTTAACGTGGTATAAAAAATTCGTTCTTTCGCCCAAAAATCCGATTTGGTATCTAGTTGTGCCCGCCATCTCGGCAATCCGATCGGACGAAGCCCGTGGTTGTAATGGGCAGAAAACGGTTAAAAAAATTAACGAATCGCAGTACAACGCGGGAGCTACAAGCGTTTCGTCGTTTGAATTCCCTCCGCCCCGCCCGTCTCTTTAAAAACCAACCGCTCTCGAGGCGAGCGAGCAGCGCGCCTCCCGCTCGACTCCCCGGGTTCGCTTCGAGCGCCCGTTCCAATTTCCCGACGTTCTGGTTTCAATACGATTCAATTCTTTTAGATTCTTTCGTTTCATTCTCATTTTGTTTTTTTTCATAGAATTTTGGTTACATTTTGATATTAATATTTAGCGTGCATGTTTTCATATTAAAATTCAGTTTTTTCTAGATACTTTCGTTTTTTTTGTTTATTTTAATATTACGATTCAGTTCTTTTCGACCTTTTTTTGGGTTTCATTATGATATTTTTCGATGCTGAATCGAACAGGATGGATCTCGGAGCATTAATGCTAGGTCAAGCTGATTATCCGAATAATAAACCGTTGTGTAATAATTTGCAGGGTTTTTCATGTCTTTCAATACGAGCAATCAACTTTCTGCGTTTACGAACAAGGAGTCATTACATTCACGCGTGGCAATTTTTCCAAAAATTTCATACATCCAGTTTACTAAAGTTTTTGCGGTTCGCTTTTGAGGAATGTTTGTGTTTGTTTATTTCGCTGTTAAGCACAAGTTTGCACTTGGAATTTGCTCGGAAACGAATTTCAAATGCTGAAATTTGCGCCCACGTCCAGTTCCCTTCAAACATCAGCCTATAGTGAGGAGAACCTAAGACCAATTAATTGTATAAGGCCAGGGAACGGTGAAGTAAAGATACAACGCAATCGGATAGATTGAGCTAAAGGCTACACAAACAGATTCCAGCTCACACCTCTAAAAACGTCAAGGTTGTTTACGAGACCGGATAGGTCCAAGGATTGTGAGTCCTGATGAATGTTAAAAGGGTGAATGGAAGTGAGACATCACCATGTGATTAGTTGGGAAGAACAGGTCTGTAACTGTAGGGTGACGATGGATGAACACCTTGCTCAATTAGAGGGAGGGAGCAAGTGTAGAGACTGGGGGAGTGATAATGGGGTAACTACACAAAGCATTATCTAATTTTTGTGCAAAGGTCTAGTAAAGAGGAGCTACCAGCACTCAAGGAAAGGGATGCAGAAGTGTAACCCTTTTATAAAATCCCTCTCATTCTATCCAGTATTGTAGTGTGTGAGGTGACCCACGTTGCGCGATTAAATCCAACTCCAAATACGCCCCGCCTCAAATACACAGTTCTCTTCAATACGTATGGCGTTCAAGAAAGCCAACTAATTCTCGCTGAATAACGATAAGCCTTTTATGTAAAAATTAATAAAAGAGAATCAAAAATAAAATAATGCCTTACTTTAGCTAATAAAGTGGCCAGCGTTTGAAGCACTGCAGCTTTGACAGTGGGAGGGAACCTATCGCCAAGAATACGAATAAGGGGACCAGTGATGTGGACGACCGAAGGTTGCAAACTGGCCGCTGTAGTAAGTGATATTGCTTCCCCGAGTGCGTGAGCAGCGGCTTCTTTCACTTCAGGAGCTCCATTGAGTATAGATTCTCTAAAGAGAGGCAGTATTGGCGTAATACCCTGGAACAAGAGAAACTCAAATGAATGTTCGATCGAACGCCTCAGTTTATGTTATAATCACACCTACTTTCATTTCTAAGTCTATATAACATTTGCGATTATTTAGTCTACTCATTAGATCACTTTCTTGACCACATGCATAGTTTTTACAATGAACTACAAAAGGCAAAGTATGCTTTCGAATGAAAAACTTGATCGCATTTTCACCATATCTCTTTTATTCTTAAGAATCCTTAAATAAAATTCTTCGTTGTAATTTATCGACTTCTAGGGGACTGGTTTTGTATCTTCTTCTTCTTTTACCTGCTCACTAGAAACGAGAAGTTCTCCTCCCCTGTGCACAAGTGATATTACCTGTTTTGGATTTGACTCGTTATTTTTATTTTTTCCTGAAAATTCCATTATGAAGTTGCAAACTGCACTCTACAGGGGAAGCTATGTCGAAACCAAATCAAGCGTTTCGTGACATCTTAGCTCAGCAATCACCCTTCTCAGCATCAGTTGCCCTTCTGTGTTTGATCTACGTGAAGTAATAGTCAGGCAGAAAATGGTTGCCGCTGGCTCTGAGGCGTTATTAAGTTATGCCAACAGAGGTGCCGGTACCTAAGACATTACGCTAATTGACAAAGAACCAGTGCGCCATTCAGCATGTGATGAAGGTATTTCATACTGTGAGAATGGCGGTAAACTTAACACAAATTTAACATGTATTTTCGTGATAACAATCCTCAACGCAATTTTACAACTGGACTTGACAACAACATTCTCTAACAACGACGCCGAATGATCATCTGCAATCTATGGAGTCACAATATACTCATTTAGCCGATTACACGCAGTATTTTGCACACACAACGTTTAAGGAGGTGGAGGCTAAACCAAACTTGTGAAGTAAGAGTAGTATGTAACAGTAATTCAATTAACAATTATCATTAATAGTTATTAAATACTCGAGACTGAATGTTAATATAAATATTGGTGATAATTAGGCTCCTCTCTTCTTTTCCCATGAACGAAAATTTCAGGGCGTTGCAGAATGGTTCGTAACTATCCACAAAACATTTCCATCGAAACTGCTACAGCCGTTTTAAGGAAAAGAATTATTTGAGTTATCGATCACTAGATACAGTGGTCACTCTTTGTGTGACCTTTCTCAGAACCTCAACTGTGGAGGTCTGTTGCTAATACAGGGGCGAATAGCGTTTGAGCGTTTGGCTTAGCAGTAATAGCATAAAGAATATCGTATATTGGTGATAAACACTCTGTAAGTTGGTTAAAAAATAAGTTCTTTGGCACAGGTTTCCCCTGCTAGAAACGTGAGCTGTGTCCCGCCGATTCATCATCAGTAAGCTTGCAGGCCCTTACCATCTTCCCCTAGACAGCGTCTGCTTCGCTTCTCATTGACACCATTCCTTCCTCTCGCCTTCTACTTCTACTATCCATCGAGCGGTAGAAGTAATTAATAGTAGTTAATTTTTGCAGTTTTATTGCATATGCGAATTACACTTTTTCTACCCCTTTTGATTTATGAGTGAAGCTTCTGTTACGTATCTGCCTGAAGTGGCAAAGTTGTTCCTGCTGCTAGTTAGAAAGCTTCCTGGCAGAGGATAAGGATCAGTCACGTGAAAGAAAGTACATTTTCTGATTCTACTTTATTCCTTTTCAGGTTGGCAAGGTCTCGGCATTTCTGCCAAAGGGGTGAAACATTTATTAGGTCGATTACGGGGTTAGATGGTCACTCCAAATTAAGGAGCTCCTCGAGTTGCCCAGCCTAGTATGTTTTCAACATCCCTTTTAGCAGATTTTCACGAAAACTGAAGCAACAGCGGCCAAACACAACTTTTTTAAAGGCCAATCACAATATTTTTTACCTACTTCTTATCTTCATGTAGTTAACAGCAATAAAAGCAAAAAGTTGCTAACCTTTGGAAGACAAAGACCTGGAAGAAGATTTTCTCCATTTTTCAAATCACTGGAAGCAAATTTTATTGCTTGTCGAACATCTCCGACGTACTGGATTTGTTGTGACGCATCTAGGGACTGCAAGAAATAAAATTTATTAGCAATACATTTTATACCTAATAATCTCTTTATTTATGATGAATGTTAGAAGATGATTTTAAATTTATTTCTTAAACAAGCAAGAGGTAATAATATTGTTTTCAGTGCAACAAGATCAAAGGAAGTTAATGAAGGAATAATTTATTTTTCATGAACTGCAGAGTTAGGCTTCAACACTAGAAAGTGCACAATGACAACAATGAATTTGAATGTAAATGAAGACGGGATACCTTCGTGACAGACGACAGAGAGTCCCAAGACATTTGAAGGACCATAGGATCTTTGTCCACAAAAGATAAAATGAGCCCTCGTATTAGCTGAGGCACGTGTTGACTATAATCCGCGCGTGTGTGAGACGTAAACGCACAAAGTAGAGTAGTTGCAGCTCGACGAGTTCCAAGCGAGTCTGATCGGGTTGCTTCGAGGAGTTGGTCAATAATTGTGCAAATGCCCGCTTCATCTACTACCGATAGTACGACTGCTTGACAATACTCCAGCTCCTGGAAGTAACATCATATTGAACGTGTTACCTTGATGTGTTAATATATAACAAAGACATTACCTGCAGTTGCGCTGTTAACAAAGAGCATACCTGAGGATTATTGTCTGAGGAAGCCAACGCTGACAATAACGCTGGAAGAATTTTAATCAGGTACTTGGTTAGAGCTTCGCCAGCAACAGAAGCCAATATTGACAAAGCCTTGGTGTTTACAGGAGGAGAGGTCAGCTGAGGAATCAAGTATGGCAACACAACCCTCGATTTAATAGCCATAACTTGTCTCAAGCCGTCCAAGGCCCATTCAGAGCTGATTTCATCGCTGTTGTTCTGGAAAATTCATAACGAGGATGTGCAAGTTAGTTATGTAAAAACAACACATTCTTGCGAATTTAGTGGGAATTTAGTGTGCAGTACTTTTCTAATCATCTGGCACCCAATTAATAATAAATTAACAAATACTTATTACTACTCCAAATGATTATCAGGAAGGCGTTCTAAACCTCTTCACAAGAAATAAAAATAGCCTGATTTTAAAAAAGATTTCGATCAGGACTTCCCTCCTTATTCACCTCAGAGCATTATTTCATTTTATTACATTTTTTAACTATTAAGAAGTCATTTTTTCTCGTCAGTTATCGATTATGTTCTGAGTAAATTGTTTAACTCACATTATTTTTCAAACTCTAATATTCATTCCCACTATTTCCGTTCAACCATTTTTACAGTATCTAGACAGTTACCACGAAAATCCATATCCACGATTAGAATCACTGCGTACCTGAATCAGACATTATTAAACGTAGACTATTTGCATCGTCAAACAAAACATCTAGTTAACTCACGAGTTGTTGGAGCATCTGAGGAAGAATGTCGTCTAATGCACGAACACCGACAGTTGCATGAAGACTATCAAATGTTTTAGCGGCTGCCTGGCGAACTTCTGGCAAGGGGTCGCAAAGCGCTTTTCTGAAAAAACAAATACACAGTGTTAAAGTCAAAAAAGAAAAACGCCAAAATGTTATTGTCTCATGGTCAAAATTGGGGAGACTTGATATTTTAAAATGAGGTTGGTCTATTCATAAACTGGTTTTAATTGTGAGAACAATAGATTTCATTTGATACACTGCTTATGTCAGTCTTTAAGACGATAAGCACAGGAAGGTTTGTTAGATTAGGAGATACCATTAGAACCTGATCAATGTCATAATTCAAGGCTTTCCAGCACGTGTCTTTATTACCACCGCCATGCAACTGTTTAAAAATAATATTAAAATATAATTCCGCCAGTGGTAAATTATTAAAGTTAACTGAAGTTACCCAATTTTGTCTCAGAGTATCTCATCTGTGGCGACCTTTTGGGCCCTACGAGACCAGTCAAGACACGACAATCCCTCAAAAGCTACAACCCCAAATACGAGTTGGCAGTTGGGCACATTGCACACTCATTCGGACACTGTAGCGCGTTTTCCGTCACCTCTTGTGGACGATTTCGCATATTCCCTACATATCAATCTCCCACAACCAAAACACCCCTTTCACAAGTAGCTACATTCACCGAACTGGCAAACGAAACTTTAAAATCCTTTTAATGGCTTCTGCTTTGCTTCTTCATCAGTCACGAACTGCAATTCCACTACGAGTCATTGGATAATTTTCGTTTCGATTAACAAAGAGCTCTCTTCCAATACAGCTCTTATATTATCTCCATGATTATGATTTACACTTTGTTGAGAAAGTTCCGTACAGAACAGATGCAAGTGTTGCTGCCCATGTTTGCTATCAACTTTATGGAGAGATGGTACATGGATAAATTTAAAGTAGTGACACACATTTGAACTTCCAAGATATCGTCAAAACTTAAAAGCTAGTGGTAAAGAAGTACTCAGGGTGTTATGCACCTGTTAAAAACCACAAGCACCCGAATTCTCAGCGCAAAATGTGCAAAGCAGTAGTCCAGTAATTTCTTCTTTTGTTTAATTTCATTGACACACAATTAATATTGATACTTCCCGAATTCAAATTTAATCGAAAAAAAATGTATACCTAACAGTTGGGACGAGGCTGTTGACAAACGTGAGAACCATATCCCGAGACGTTGAAGCCATCATTTCTGAAAGTCCAATACAAACACCTTGCCTTTGGTCTGGTTGATCAGACTCCAAGCCATTTTCTAAGATCGGAATGATCTCAGGTAAAACTCTTTCTCCGAGTTTTCTGACCAGATCGCCGAGGGTTTTGGCGGCCACCTTAAAATGTGCAGAAAGATGGAATTAATTACTTCAAGGCAGCCCACCATTGGAGATGCGGTTAATGTGCAATTGAGGATTGATTACACAAAAGTTTATAATCAAAGCTATACATAAGAGCGCATTTCTACAGAAACATTTATACATAACGAAATGCAGGTACTAGTTAACTGAGAATATCCTGTAAGTTACATCGTAATCCTTAGAGACGTTTTCTAGAAAAATGCGAAAACCCATAATTTTTGAAACATTCTGGTCCCCCATTCCCCTTTCCCAATCGTCCATAACCTTATTTTTGCGCCGTCAAAAAGAAACTAACAAAACGAACCAGCTCAAGTAGTTCAGCCGTTCTCCTCCCAATTGAACTCAGCCACCATGCGCGGATATTAGGTTCTTTTGGATTCAATACGCCTCAAAATGTAAAGATCTGAACAAAATCCCAACTTTTTTTAAATGTGATCGCAAAGAGCAGTAGGAATGTTTACATCCCGGTATACTGTTGCGACGAGACCAAAAAATATAGCGACTAGCATTCAAGGAGGGTGATTGGGTGTGGGTACATGACGCAATTTCGAGGAAAGTGTCTCAAAAGAACATGGCTGTGGGTTGATAAAGAGAAGAATGATCTTCTTTTCCCATGTCCGAATGGGAAGACAATGGCTTGAGGGTGGCCCTGAAGATGCCAAGGCGAGTAGTGTATGGCGACTGCATAGTCTACAGGTGTTCGTTTGGCGTTGTTGAGAGACCAAAAAATAGAGCGACTAGCATTCAAGGAGGGTGATTGGGTGTGGGTACATGACGCAATTTCGAGGAAAGTGTCTCAAAAGAACATGGCTGTGGGTTGATAAAGAGAAGAATGATCTTCTTTTCCCATGTCCGAATGGGAAGACAATGGCTTGAGGGTGGCCCTGAAGATGCCAAGGCGAGTAGTGTATGGCGACTGCATAGTCTACAGGTGTTCGTTTGGCGTTGTTGTAATGATACGTTTTAAATTGTGTTGAGGATTGTTTTCAAGGAAATACCTGTTGAATTCACCCAAAGTTAATTGTTATTCTTATAATATTATGACGAGTACAACAGCTTAAGACGTGAATTAAACAATAATAAAGGTACATTTCATGATGTAGGATCAAGTCTGCCGATTAAGTACAAAAAAATAATTTGTAATAAGTTTTTCCACACTTAACTCTAACCTAATAACTATAGAAAATCAAAGCAGTAAGTGTACCTGTCTCTTGTCATGACTGGTCGATGCTAGGCACCCAAGCAGCAGACTGAAGAGAGTCGGAAGAATTTCCCTAAGCGTCCGAGGAGTGTTGGTGACGACGACCTTCCAAACATGAAGAGCAGCTTGCCGTACCATCAGAGCGACGTCTGATCTTCCCATGTACAGACCAGCCAAAACCCTGTTTCGCCTTTCAACGCCCAAAGCTCCGATAATAGCCTAAACGTATAAAATACCAAATAAAACAGCATATTTCGGCACACACATGGCAGTTGAGAGTGACAGTTATTGTTACAAGTGAAACTTTGAGAGCACACACAATCATAATTCCAACATGTTGATTGGAAATATACTGGTTTCTGATGTAGAATCCCTTACGTTCTGGCACATATTTGGGAATGTAGTTTGACTTGACCTGAGTCGAGGCCTTTACAAAATAAACATTCCAAGTTTGTCAGACATTTCCAAACTTGGGCAAAACACATACACACAGAAATGAACAGCGTAAGTCGTGGACGTGGGTGGGTTTTGTCATTTGTTAGTAATTTACCCCTTCTTAAGGCTCATGAGATGAGGCACTACCCTGCGTGCTCAGAAGGCGTGTGAACCAATGTGGTTGTCTAGAAGAAATCTTTAATGCTCCATTGTATCCACCATTGAAGGTATTTATCTTCTGGACGTACAGAAAGCAGCCCCATGGGTATGGGTTTGTGGGGCTTGTCAGAATCATCTGCCTTGGTTAAACCAAACCCCAAAATAGACAGTCGCCATTTGTGAGAACCTTAATCAGTCATACATAGAGCTCTTACGGTCGTGCCTTCCATTTATCTCATCTCTACCACTATTACTTTCTAGCATCCAGTACGGATGTCTTGAGTGTCTGGTCTTACATTAGTTTTGCTTGTCAGGTGTTGCATAAGCTCACAATGAGTGAAGGAAAGTGCTGGGGGTAGCTCACTAACATCTACAAACGATCCTCTATATATAGGTGTGGCCTCTGGAATCTTCGACCCTAAACTGACCAGCGGAAGATGTTGTAACCTGGACCCCACTCAGGCTAGCCAAACCTGACCACTCCATCTTTGGGTGCTTGAACATGCTGCCCATCGACCAAACCAGCAAAGGCGGAAGCTAGCATGCACTGCTCCTTTCCCTTTCCCCATAGTAATCTGGGCAATCTGTCTACTAGATGAACTTTTGATCTATGCACAGTGGACCAACATGGATCAGCTATGGAACAAATCTCCAGCTATGTCCAGCTGATTCACTGTCAACTGGCACATCTGAGAGTGAATGCCACAGGTCTAATGTGAGATCTTGTTAACAATTATCTGGAAAACATTATTGAGCTGGCCATCAAAGTTAGGAAGTACAACCAGGCACAAGCTGCACTGCCCCATTGTGGGTAACTGTAGCAGAAGTAGTAAGGGAGGACGTGGCTCATGCGAGTTTTTAACGTTTTTAACTGTGAACATATTAGGAGAAAGTGAGTTGAGCCAGACACTTGAGGAGCCAGTTACTTATAATGTATAATAGCGAAACCACAACCTCCATGACATGACCCACTCAAGATGGTTCAGGAACAGTCAGTCAATTAGATAAGGTCTTGGAACAGCTACAGTATTGTGGCACATTATAATCATGTTGTCACAGACCGGAGGAGTTATTGCGCTGTTTCTTTTAAAAAAAGAAAATTCTTTAGGTAATAACATTTTAAGATAGCTTCGTTATTTACCTTGTGAGATTGTTCAGTTCCAAAGTTGTCGTCTTCGTTAGCAGTTTCTGTACTCATTTTACCTGAGACTCCTGATATTCGATACAAAAGGTCTCCAAGAAGTTGGACTGAACTGTTCAGAGAAACAATGATTTAAGTACTCTCCTTCAACCACAACTTTATTATCTTTAAGAAGAACAGTACACATCAAGTACCTGTAACGGATTCGCCAATTATCATCGAATAGTCCTTTCTCTAGTTCAGGCAAAAGCAAGGTGATAGCAGAGTCTGCATATAGATTCACAATACGTTGACCAGCTTTTAGAGCAGTGTCACGAACGTATTCATTTTCATCTGCTAAGGCCTGAAAAAGAGTGGATGTGCAACTTTACAGTACACTTCAACAATAGGAGTAATTGAAATTACAGTAATTACAAGTACCGATATCCAATTCATAGTAAACTACAAGACGTTGAGGGACTGACCCTGATTTTTACGCCTTTAAGTGAATGAGAACCAGTTCACTTAGTTGGTGACCATTCCACCCCACCCCCTTCTAGGGCGATCTGAATACATTACGTAAAGTCCCTGTATGGAAAATTCGAACAAGATCGAAACCAAGAGTGTTAGCTACTCCCTTTCCAAAACAACCTCCACTTTAAACTCAACAAGCTCAACACCGGAAGACTGGCAAAATGACAACCTGCGATACCTCCACAGGTACCAGTTCAGTGGATGCTGAGCTCTTGCATGATAGCGAAACCGCAACTTCCATGACATTCGGCTGATATAACTCTCCAATGAGGGTTTAGGAACAGTCATATTGATAAGGAAACAGACCAGTGTAAGGGGAAGCCCCAATAAAACATCCTCTTACACACAGCATAGTCGGCTATGTTATACAATCACTGTATGTACTGATGTAATATTTAGTCGCATATTTACAAATTTGAAAACTAGGTGAAATACTTAAAAATTAATTTTTTCAATTTATAATAATTGTCGGTTAGCACTAATATAATCATAGTCCCAGTTGGAAAACTTGAATGTTTCTTCGAGTGGTGTGATAATACCCAAAAACGTTGGCACACGGATTATTAAGAAATAATTACGTGGGCCTCACACAAGCGAAATCATAACGAATTGTGCAAAGGTTCAGCAAATCAGTTCTACAATTGTCCAGTTGTTCATTTTCTAGCTCTATTTCATATTTAGAACGAAATTACCTTCCACATGACCTACAGTGTCAAATATTAGATTCTTCATGCAGCTGTAAAGATACATACCAGTTTCCTGATGAGCTCTTTTTACTGTCACACATTTAACGATCCTAGTACGGGACTATTAAATTTCAAGCGAGTATGGAAACTTTGCAAGAACATTCGCGCCATACGTTTCGTTCTTTAAACCGTAATTTGCTAATTTCTAGTTAGACGAATGAACACAATTTACCTCAGGTGCGATGGGGTAGCATATAAATAAGATCAGTAAAACATAAAATTGGTCAAGTTAATAAAATCAGCCATATCTAACCTTGAGAATAGGAGTGATTATTTCCCCTATGTAGGGTGTAAACTCGTTGGTGAAAACCACAGGCATGTAAATGAACATCATGATGTAACCATCTTTTACATGAGGCGAAATGTCTGGCCGCTCGGCTGTGCTAATGATTTCTGAAAATAACAAATGTACAAAGGATAATGTGGAAGCTATTGTGAATAAGGAAAGGAAGAAAGAAAAGACAATTTCACGACCTCAGCTCCCATTATGAGCGAATTTGAATGGAATGGTCAGCCTCAGAATAATAATTCCAAAACCGTATCTGATCCTTCTCAAATATATCATGTTGCAGTCGTATGAGTTCTCTGTGCACCAATTGCTTAATAATGGTCTTGGTACAACTAGGAGCAACTCAATAAACTACGGAATTTCGAACGCTCCACATTTTACGTAAAACGTGAAGTTACGTTTTGACAGAGAAATATGTTGGACTAATAACTGAAGCCATGAAATGGCTGAATGTATGTGGGGCTGAAGGAAATTGAGTGAATATTCTACGAATATTTTCTAAATCTAAGAAGATAAAGTGTTCGACCGTCAATGATCCTACTAATTGCTTTACTGCAACTTAAACTTTCCTTGGGTACTCGTAACGAAACGATTATAAATAACGAATTACCAGGCATCAGTTTATGCAATTTTTCAACGCCAAGGCCTCCGACTACTTCACTGAGACCCTGAGCAGCTCCAGATCGATCTACCGAACTGTTTTCAGACGTGAGAGTTTTCATGAGCCATGGCAGCAGATCTTCAAAGCTAGCTTCACCCATTCCACGCACCATAGCACCTAGAGCTCGAGCTGATACGCTTCGCACCTAGAAATAAAAATATTTCCATTCAGTTCCTAAATAAATCCAGGCTACCTATATCATGACGACCGAGCAAACCAAAAATTGGAAGACACTTTAATTTCTCCGTTTTGTCATTCAGAATGATTTTTCTTTCGCAAATGATATGGATTGTAGAAGCTATTTACCTCTGGGACAGGATCGAGAAGAGAGGTTTTCAAACCAGGTATGATAGTTGGCAAATATGGAGTCAAATCCTTTTGATCGGTCAAAGAGTACATGTTTCCAATAATCTGAGCAGCCATTTTTCTCGTTTCTGTTGATCTATCTTGGAAAGCCCGTTGGACTACAGGCATGATGAGAGCAAGCGATGGGGCGTCAATGAAGTGAACAAACTGAGTATCAAGCAACGTTTGAAGGCAAGTTGCAGTTCGGTTGGATGGGTCTTGAAGAGCTTCCAGAAGCACAGGAACGATTGCTGCAACCCGATTGATAGTTGAGTCTCATCAATTTCATCACAACTCCAAAGCATTACCAAGAAAGTAGATTTGGATTTGAACGTAGAAGTAAAGTAAGCACAACAAGAGGATACCTTGAATTTCTGGATTCCTAATGACACTGCCAATTTGTTTCAAAGCCTCAGTACCAGCTGTTTGCACTTTGACATGCGAATCACTGAGAACTTCTATCAGCTTAGGTACAATCGATGGAAGACAAGATGACAACTGTTTGGGGGCACAGAATGCCATAGCGCCTAGCAGTTCCACAGATCCTAAAATATAATAACAACAATATTTGACCCAAGAATGCCAAAATAAGTATTGTGTGTAACTTGAATGTTGTTCTTGCCACAGAAACCAGCTACTATACAGAAATAAGATTAGTGGTTTAGAAGCATTTATCTATTTATGGCCTTCGCCATCCCCCATACATAACTGTTATCAGCTTGAAAATAATTTCGTAATTGATACCAAACATTCAACGTAGACACGTTAACACAAGTACCCTAAGCTGGTAGCCAAGGAACTCATATTTGACCTACACTTTTCTTTCGGATTAAAATCACATTCCTACTACAGAAATAGTCCACATATTAATAATAGAGCTGGAAACAAATTTACCCGTCTTCGTTCGCCAAGAATCTTTTTCCAAAGCAGCTAAAAGAGAAGGTAAGACCAACTTCACTCCGTGAGCAGACAACTTGCTCATCACAACCTTCGCACAATCATCAGTTGCATCACGAACATACTGATTCCCATCTCCAAAACAGAGCAACAAATGAGGGAGAACATGAACGATATAAGGTTCAAATAGCCGCCCCAACACTGAGCACAGCATCTCAAATGCGAACAATGCTCCTGCGAACAAAACAAATTCGTAAAAAATAACAGTCTAAATAGCTCAACAGTAATATACGTTCAGTGTAAACTGCACCCGTTACAACACACAACTGTACCCGCTATTACCTACAATCGTGTTCCTTGAGATGTTGATGAGACAATGCATGGTCATGAATTATATTTGAATGAAAGCATGTTTAGAGGGGCATTCAATTGAAGTTACCATTTGCCAAAATAGATCTGCTTCCTCATCAAAATGGAAGAATGGTGGAGAGATTGTGGAAAGTCATTTTCAAATAGAAAAACGAGAGAAATGATCTTTTCCGCTAGGTTAGATTACGTGTAAACTGGTTTCGGCGATTACCCTCCTCAGTACAATTAGTGCAGTTTGATAATAGAAGTCATCGAGGTTTCAGTTTCACTAGTACGCAAGAGAATGGGCGCTCACTCTATTTACTCAACCAAGGCCTATGAAAGTACAGCGGGTTATTATTTAGCCAGTCAACCGTTGTAGAGCTGTTGCCCATGTGTTAGCATTGGCCAGAACGGCTGCACGCCACTCCATAAGAAGCAAGTACATTCGTAGTGAGAGCGAAAAGCTGAAAGGAGCGAAAAAAAACTCTATTTCGTAATATATCTTCTCCTTTTTGGGAAAAATGCATCACTGTTCAAAGACGCTTCCACTCAAATATTCTACCACAGTCAGAGTAGTGCTCCACCAGTCAACTGGTGGTTGGATCACCAGTTTAATCCAAACGTAGCCAATATGTGGATCTGGATGATCCTATTTGACTGTCAATACTAGAGTGATCTAAATTTGCGCCAAATGAGTTTACTAATTCTATATACCCTATACTACGGTGTGTAAGCCTCAAGTAGGTAATAATAGAACTGTTACATGGATGATTGGAACATGAGGTGACAATGGAACGTAACAAGACCAATCAGAACTCTCAGCTCTATCCGAACGTCTAATAGAACAGAACGATAGCAAGTTTATCAAACTTTGATGCAAAAGTTAACAATGGAAGATAAAAGTTGAGGAGGGAGATGTATCACAACAATGTACCGGGACGAAACGAACTCTTCGATTTAGCAAAGGCTCACCCATGGCGTTTGTGCTGAGTAGGCACCTCGAACGTCCCAATTTACTCGAAACTATGGTGTCAGGGGTCAGAATGAAGCAGTTGTCTCGTTGAGGTGTCGTCCTGTCACCCACACTCGCATACACTCTCACCCAGTTCCCTGTTTGAGATGGTGAATCTCCAAATTGCAATTGCTGTGTTCCAATTACCATCATTGTACATACTCCCATTCCACACTTAGTACGTCACTGTAACAGAACTCGTGCAAAGGATAATGGGGCACTGGACTAAATGGACATCACAAGACGATTAACTTCTAAGTAGGTTGGCCACACAACCCTTGGTTGGTCAAGAGCAAAGTACACACAAAAATGGTCCTGAAGTTAAAGGGCCGAGGTGGAGTTAAAAGGCAGAGATGGAGGATAGAAAATGTTTTAGTTTAACCCATCAGTTCAGTAACTATGTTGAAGCAGCTCCCATCTGTTTCTGAAAGCAGCATTGTGAATTAAATAAACCTGCATTTCTGGAGTTATCGAAGTTGTTAAATTAATTACATTTGAATATATAAATTCTGGAATTGCAATAATATAACATTCAAGTAATCCCCTTCAGCTTTACCGAACTAATTTTTTTTAAATAAAAAAACTTAATATAATTGAAACGTACCTTCACGATGTCTATAATTTTTCTTATCTTGAATGGCATCAGTTAGCTTGGTCATAATGTCTAGCTGCTTCAACACAAGTATTCCCATTCCCTTGACAATACCTGCCAACCCGTAAGCTGCTCCCTTCCTTTGCCCATATGACTCCGATGAAAGCAACTGTTCGAGAAGTTTCTCCACTAATGCTGGGGCTTCCTCTTTGATACTGGGGACTAGAGCAGGTAGGCAGCTGGCAACAGCTTCTTGAACCTAGCAGAATGTTCAATGTACTTGGCTAAGATTCATAGATAGTCATGTCGGTGTTGAAAAACATAGAGCACAATGAGTATAGTAAATGTACCCCCCCCCCACCCCACTTATAATAACTTGTGACGTGCTTAGGGATTGCACCCTAATTTTTCTGAAAATACTAGTATCATTTGTGCGGAATTTATAAAGAAAAAGTTCAATGTGGTAAAAAAGGGACATACATTACTGTACAAGTCAACTTACTCTTTGTAGGACAGTTTCCACTAGGAAGAAGACTGAATTAAATAGGGGGAAAATTGACTCAGAAAATTCTGCTTTGCTCACTATGGACATGAAGATGGCTGGTGAGCGCATGGCCTCAGGAACATGAGGGACACATCAAGCGAGCGAAAGCATATTGTCACATCGATTCACCCCAACCCCAGGAGTAATTCATGGCAGGCTGCTGATTATTGGTCGAATTGCAGGAAAGAATGCTCTAATAAATTTCGTGTAAATTATTATTCGAAGCACATCACGCTCACCTGCACAAACAACACTGGGACAGAAGTCAGATTTCACCCTTTTGCGAACATTCTTAAGTGCATAACATGTGGATATATGATGATTGGAAGTAGTGTAACGGGACGAATCAAACCCTTCGATTCAGTGGAGGCTCGTCCGGGGCATTTGTGCTGACTGGGCACCTCAAATGCCCGATTCGCTGCCGTCAGTTGTAACAGAGCCGGTTCCCTCATCACCGTCGCCCGTGCTCGCGTTCGCTAGTTCCCTGTCTGTGGTGGTAAAACTTCTCCGAATGTAATTGAGAATAAAACTCTGTTCCAATTGCATTCGGCTTCTATCGAACTACTTCCCGACTCACCTAGTGTGAAACCACTTACTATATTAATCCCCCCCGGAACAGTAGATTAAGACGTTCGGCACATACTGATGTGGTTGCTAACCTGTTGGGCAGGAGTAGACAGCGCGTCTATCAGCTTCGTGACAATAGGCTTAACTTTTGGGTCATCCTTATCAAGATGCCTGGCCAGGCTTCCCATTAAAATGACAACTGACTGCCGAACAGCATCGTAGCTACTGCAGTCGGGTCCTTTATCTAAAACTGGCTCGAATATTGGGAGTAGCTGGCTAACAGTTTCCTGGAAGTAACAAGCATTTAAAATAACTCACAGTGGGATGGTATATTAAGATTAGGGCTGAACTCACAGCACCATATAAACTATTCATGAATACAATCTCAGTTTAAAATAGAAACTGATATGCCATGATTAAAATCATAATTTCAACAATAAAAGTATTTGTTTATCATTTGTACGAGTGGCTCTTTTGCCAAATACGAAAAAAGTATATTTTCACTTTAGGGAGGGGCAATCATACTTCAAATTCAATATTTCCAAATGCAGTTTCCAAAGCCGGATAACTTATGAAACGATTTATGTCACTAAACTAGTTTTAAATTGAAGGCTAACATAGGTGCTGTTAAACAGAACCGCCTTATTCAATTAAATGGTAGCATGTGCAAGCACTCGTCTCACACAGCCAGTGACGCTCAAATCATAGTTGACCTGTTAACCTAGCACTTCTCTTCCACTATGCAACCTGGCCTATTGGCTTCCTCACAGCACCCCTGTCGACGACGTGCCCTTAGGTGTGCTGCCTGTTGGTGAGCATGATTTCTTACCCTGATGAGATCCCTCTGACTCCTCTCCATTTCTGTGCATCCACCTTCGCTTTCCATTACCCTCGCTCTTCAATACATCATGGTCGACAGGATTGTTCCCTGATATCTGAAGGTCGTCATTTATCATCCCAGTAATAAAAAAGGGTA
The DNA here is from genome assembly GCA_020466155.1 of Pachypeltis micranthus. Taxonomy (NCBI): domain Eukaryota; kingdom Metazoa; phylum Arthropoda; class Insecta; order Hemiptera; family Miridae; genus Pachypeltis; species Pachypeltis micranthus. The sequence goes on along the minus strand of CM035782.1, from coordinate 1,469,134 downwards.
ACTGTTTGAACGTTCACAATTACCACTCGATCTGCTTTCTTTCCACAATTCCCAAACTTTTGGAGAACCTTACTGTTGCTACTCTCTCATCCATGTTTTCCACCTACATACTACGCTATCAGCACAGCTTCGTGTCCCGTCACTCGATAGCTACCAACCTAATGTCCTTTGCGGAGTATGCTGTACAGGTCAGGAGGGGTTCATAGGTGAACCAACTTCTTGACAGCCTTTGAACCCCCCCAATCTTTCTCAGTGTCGAGTCGCTTGGTATTACCTGTTGGCTGGAGGATCAAAGACTGGTGGTGGGGTTAGGTGGTACCCTCTCAACACCATTTTTCGCCCAGTCTGATATCCCAACTTGGCCCTCTTCTTTCACCCTAGTCATCAACGATGCTCAATTTCTTCATCTATGACGACAATGTCAATGTCTTCGCCAGTGTTCAGACTGATGTAGACTGTGCCAGAAGTCTGCCAGAGTTGGCCTCTTTCTCAACCCACCAAAATAACATAATAATAACATCTTTCCATGGCTCATTTGCTCCACAACACCTCTATGTACAACCCACCCCTCACCTGTGTCTCAATAGTAATGGCCCTCGGAATACTTTTGGAGACTCAGCTAATCTTCACTCACCATATATGCCAGCATTTTTTAGGAGCCTCCACCTCAGCAAACTCAATCTCACTGACGTCAATTAGCAGCTGCCATAATCTAAAGTAATTTGTTATATTTCAAGAAGTTCTGGTCGTGCTTCTTGTCTTCTTGAGGCATTAAATATTGAAAATAGCAGATGTAAGCATAAGATTTGCAACTCACAAAATAGAGAATTTTGGTAGAAAAATAAAAATCGAAAAAAAACTCTTAGGAACTTAACAGAAAATACATTCGCTACCTTTCCATGTTGATCAACAGCTGCCAATGCAGCAGCCAGCATGTTATTTCTCACGACATCATTTCTATCCCCCAATCCCTTTTCTACGTAAAACTTTGCGAGATCAGTAACTTGTGAGGGAGACAGGAGCGGAGCCAGTTGCGTAAGAGCCAAAGCAACTCCCGAGCGAGGCTCCCATGTGTCAATTGGTTTTTCGACAATACGACCCAAACTGTCTACTTTAGCCGGTATCATCTGAAACCAATCGTGCAAGTTAAACGACAATACATAAATTATACTGTGTACTGCAGACGAATACGATGATACTCACGTTATTTTTTTCCGAGTAAATGCTCAAAAGAAGAAGTAGGATAGTTTCTACATTAGATTTATTGGTGACTGGAAGGAGAGCTGCCAAGGCGAACGCAGCAGCTTGCTGTATATCGACAACTGGATGAATTACGTCGTCAATAATACCTTCACACAACCCATTTACATTTGCGTCAAAATGACCTTGTTCCCACATTTTATTTGCGATCTCCCTAGTTCAACAACAAAACAGTAAATTAGTTTCGACTTAACAAAATGTTAAGGCTATTTTTATATTTGCTTCATGAACTAAACACGAGTACGATTTCTACAGGGTGAGCCATAACAAATGGTGCAGTTTCGAAGGGGTGCTGCATGCCTTGTAGTGGGGTTAACGACCTGGGAGGGGTCTCATTGTGCCCAGGCAGTGGTCCCGTTTTCAGTCGTTACAATGGTTTGGAGCGGAGAGCAACGAGGTTTCGTCATTCGCACGTTTTTTGAAAGTGGCCGTTCATTCATCGCCACCCAGCGGGCCTTCCGACTGCGTTACAACATCCCACGTCGTGATCCCGTCCCTCACCGCAATGTTATCGCACGTTGGGTTCAAGCATTGGAAGTAACTGGTTCCACAGTAAGGCGTAGAGGTGCGGGAAGACCAAGAAACGCAAGAACACCTGAAAATTTGGCTCGAGTGAGAGCAGCAGTGGAACAGTCGCCTCGGCGCTCTGCTCGGAGGCACGCAGTAGCACTGAACATCTCTAACACCTCACTAAGGAGGATTTTGCACATGGACTTGTCATTCCATCCATACAAGATTATGATTGTTCAGGAATTGTCACCTCCAAAACCGCTTGAATCGATGCCAAGAGATGATAAACCGCATCCCACCAACGTCCACTTTTTTCAGTTCGGACGAAGCCCACTTCCATCTCTCTGGAGTGGTTAATAAACAAAATTTCCGCTATTGGTGTGACCGCAACCCAAGACAAATTCACGAGAGACCTCTCCACTCCCCGAAAGTCACTGTCTGGTGTGCCACTTCAAAATTTGGGGTGATTGGGCCTTATTTTTTCGAAGAGGATGGAAGGACTGTTACCGTCAATGCTCAGCGTTATCTTTTCATGCTGGAAAGATTTTTTGAACCCGAATTGAACCAGTTAGCTGAAGAAGAGGATCTGGGGGATATTTGGTTTCAGCAAGATGGGGCTACGGCCCACACAGCGAAAATCTCAATGGTGAAACTGCGGCAGATGTTCCCCGCACGCCTCGTCTCTCTCAGAGGTGACTTGGGGTGGCCGGCAAGATCGCCAGATTTGAGTGCGTGTGATTTTTTCCTGTGGGGCTACTTGAAGGAAAAGGTGTTCAAACATCGACCTCACACTCTGGAAGACCTCAAGATTCGAATCAGGGAAGAAATCGCCGCGATTCCCATTGAAATGTGCCAGAGGGCGGCTGAAAATTTCAGGAATCGCCTACATCAGTGCGTCGCTGCTGAGGGCGCCCACCTTCCTGATGTAATTTTCAGGACTTAATCTACCGAAATGGGGTGATGTATGGCGTTCAATAAAACAAACCGTAATCTTTTAAGTTGCACCGTTTTTTTTAAATCGCCCTTTGAAACTGCACCATTTGTTATGGCTCACCCTGTATATATACAACCAAAGATCAATGAGTCAGTTAACCATCCCCAGCTCTTTTTAAAGCCTCCATCGGTATATGTGTACGGAAAACTGTACAGTTTAACTTTCTGTGCACCTAACAACTCGGTTCCTTTTTACTTTGGGGGGGGGGGGGACGACTTAGGAGGGAGGATCTGCTTATAGCGGCCCCATGAATTTACTCCTGTGTAATGAGAACCAACCCATCAGGGTGTCCCTCATTCCTCTCAGCAGCTCTTCTTTCTTGCCCTCTTCACTTTCACGAGAATCTTGTAGCGTGCCGGCATTCCTATACATTTATACATTCTCCCATACTACCCATGCCGGTCAGGAGCAGTCTTTCCTTCGTGTCTTCATTCTTCATCCCTGAAAGATACTGGCTCTGGATCAGTAAGCTCTATCCTCTTCTGGCTGAGCACTGCTCTGGCAAATTAAGCAATGTTCTCTACGGAATTCAAGATGGAGCTCACGAGCGCCTCTTGCACCACTCTTGGGCTGTCTCTTAGATAAGTAAGTTATGATCCTACAGATAGCTTCTCAATAACCGCAGTAAGTACTCACGTACCTAAAAGTGCCCTCCAGGGCCTCTTGTACGTCTATACACTGAACAGAGCTTAATGTATTTTCCACACCGAAGGATGACCAACAATCCTACACTCCAGGAGTGGTTACCCCGTTGTGTCATCATAAGGGCCTCCACCACTTCTTGGACTGCTCCAATTGTTGAGTACCCTGTTCTGATCTGAAACTCAGTTCCTTAGAAACCATAGTTGTACCAGAAGTGGCGACAAAATTTGTGTTTGCAGTGGTTAGTGAAATAAAGTTCAGTGTCTGACGGAAATTCTTCCAATTGTCACCATACAGATTTTCCGAACTCTACATCTTCAAATTGCAAGACCTCCCCCACTATTGATCCACTAACTGTGGATAACTCTTTTTCATTTTTTACCTCATTTGAATGTTACCTGAATTTGAATACTAATACGTCCACTTCCCTGTCACCTATTTTTCAAGTTTTTCCCTCATATGTTCCAGTGTATCTCTAGGGTGGGGGGAGAGAGGAGAAATCTGCACTATTGGAACCACTTATGCGAATCATCCACAGACAAGTAGTGAAGAATAAATCCAGTGAATGCGGATGAGGGCACTCGTAACCAATGACATGTCAGGTCTATCAATGTCTGGTCAGGTCATTTCCAAGCACCCACAGTCACAATGGTACGTGCCAAAATGGCACAGTCTCCAGTTTGTTTTCGGTAGTATTTTACATTCATTTGAGAACGCCCATCAGTACAGGTGTTTCAACGTAGAAATGCACGAGAACTACATTTTAAGAAACTGTACAATAGACAAGAAAAATAGAAACCAGCTCATACCTGTTCTCAGCAACGACATCAAATTTAGCAACCCACAACCTTTTAACGATTCGAAATTCCATTTCGGGGCTTGTGCCATTCTTTGGAAGCACAGGTAGCAAAGCAAACAAAGCCTGTTGAAAGATGTGAAGTAAATATATGAAACATCTAGAAGGGTAACCCTACAACGTTAAAAACAATCCAAATATAAGTTACTAACACGATGTGATGCATCCCTGACTTGTGGCGAAGAATGTTGGAGAGCAACCAGTAACCGATCAATTTCATCATGAGTGGCAACAGCTGATTCCCCTATGCCATTCGATGCCAAAGCAAGATCTTGTAGGCATGAAACAGCTTGCTGCTGCACACGACCCCCAGTGAGGCCTAGAAACATTGACGAATGTTGACTGTAAATATTGATAATGAAACCTGTTAGTTTTCAACGAGCTATTGGACTCTAATTATTCCACATTGACCTCCACTCCTTCGTAACAGTTACTCTTCCTTTCAAAGGATTTTAACTGGAGGGTTCGCTAGTTTTCTCTAGTGAACAAACTTACATAGAATATCCAGTCAATTTTTGCCTTTTTAAAGTCTGTTGTCTTTCCCTCAGCTACATAAATCTACAAACAAAAGCGCTCGCATGGACAGGGACAGAAACACATTCCTTCCTCCTCAGCTAAGTCTCTTCAACCGTAACTAACTCATAGGAACAGTAAGAATGAGCGTTTAGCCAATCAAGTATTTTTGTGTTGACAATTATTCCTCGGCAATAATAATTAATTGTACTAATACAATTAAGTGCGCAGTTTATTTCCATTTTATCATTTTTGTTGCTTCAAAATTGTACAAAAAGTAACATTAAAACGGCTTTATAGATCATTATCGGTTGACTTCCACTATTACACCTACTTAGAGGGAACTAAGAATACGAATTAGGGCAATGAGCATCACTGCATCTCTACACAACATCATCAATTTGTTTTAACACACTGAAACTTCTTACTAATTAAGTTGATGAGTAAAGCGATGAGCTGGCATCGAGGCAGTAAATCTGAGTCATGGAGATCGCCTGCGCTTTTTCGCAGACGAGCTTGAGTGCTCAAGATCTTTATGCATGTGGATAGAAGAGGATCAGAAGGTGATATACTCGATGTAGCAACCTCAATCATAGGCAGGAGGTATGTGAGAGCAGGCGCAGTCAGCGCATTGCCCAACGAGTCTATGTCCACAATCGCCTTTCGCATACTCGTGTCTAAAAAATGGCAAAAGAAGCAATCAACGAATTGGTAAACTACATGACGACAGTAAATTAATAAATACTTTTCATGGACAGAAAGTAACTGTAAAAGAGTTTTTAACCATTAATCGATTCCTGACAGCACATTTGACAGAGTTAACTTTTTTCTAACGGGCATATCTTCCGCATTATCACAACGAGTGAGAACTATGTTACATAACAACAAAGTTACCAGTGTAGTTAATAGATTAACGTTAGTACGAAGGAAATGTTTGTTGATTGACGTACTTTCAGGGTTAGTTAGATAGTAATTACAACCAACAAACACTCCATGGAGCAACGAGTCACTATGAAGTGAAGAGGTGGCTGTGATTGGCCGTAGATGAAGTGTCTATAATGTATTTATAACCAAATCTTTGCTGCATCCAATTATCACAAAAAAAGGCTCGGATTTCTCCCCGCCGAGTAAAAAAAATATTGGCAGAGTGACACAAATTGAATCAAGTGGCTTCCAAACGTTTGAAGTCACTTTGATGGGATGTTTTTGACTAAACATTCATAATCTCCGTAATGGTGTCTTCAGATTAGCAAGCTTTTAAGGTTTCCTTGTGTGGAGGTACATATGACTGGTATTACATTTGTGAAGGAAGAGATAAAAATTCATTGAATACAATTACACAATACTAAAATTAACTTACTGAGATCTTGATTGTCCCAGGCTGAATTTATTTCGCATTTCGGCCTTAATAAACGAAGGCTGGTGTAACTGACTCTTTGAATGACCAAAGGTGATCCAATATCAACAGATATGAACGCTGGTTCAGAAATGGTGATGTACAATTCAGAGAGATATGGAGCGCAGAGAGGGGACGACAATCCTCTAACTAGAGGAGGAATTAACGATGGTAGTTGCAAGGCCAAGGCTAAAGGGGCTCCTTTGCTGACAGATTCAATTATTTTTACTGCACTTTCCAGACGTAAAGAAGCCTAGAAACAAAGACAAGACACAGTGATTTATTAAATAAAAATACCATTAAAAACAATGTATGTTAGAACAAAGGTCAGTGCTCTAAACTGATACTACATCTACCCTGTTCACCACCAAGGCATGAAACATATTACGACGTGGGTTTCAAAACATAGCTTAGTTCATGTATCATCAAACCACCCTTTAAACTGACCAGCCCACCCAAACTAAACGGTATGATATTAAGGCACAGTTTGGTTAAAAACTATTGGAAACAAGGCGCAGTCCCCTCAACAATTCCTTTCATATACAGTAGGAAGGCCGAGTACAAGTTTCAGACTATGGTAGCTGAATGAATAAGTTTATCACTCACCTCACTTGCCTAAAGCATATATGCTGGCCTGAGGACTATTGCGCAAATCATGCTTCGAGAGTTTATCCAATGTACCGTAGAGCCACGATTTGTGTAACACGTGAAGATGAATGCGTAAAGGGGGATATAGTGGAAAATTGTGGAGATGGTCAACGACTTGATTTATCTGCTACGCTACGCAACGACTTGATTTATCTGCTATGAAGCATGGAGCTTAACAAGTTCTAAGGACACTAAAAAAGGCGCGATCAACCCCCCCCCCTCCCCACGATCCATAACTAATTAACAGAGCATACCTGTTACAGACACATTAGAGGTTGAAAAAACCTTTTTGAACAAATAAGTAAAAACCAAGTCAACAAAAAGCACTTACGCTTCGAAGTCTCTCCCTGATAGCAGTTTCTTTATCTAGTTGTTGTTTCACAAGCTCTTTTTGTTTAGGAGTCAACTCAGGCTCCGAGATCTGAAAACAATTGGAAACCAGTGTGTTAAATTCGATTTCAAGAATTCAGCTTCACCTAGTGAACTCTAATTATTGTCTTTTTCACACGAAAACCATCACAATCCAGACAGAGATCGATTTAGGGTTCGATTCGACCTTGTGCCCATTCTCCTCCAACTCTAATAGTCAATGGTAATTCTGGGGAGTAAATTCAGGCAATGTTTACAATATTTTAACACAAGTTGCTTGAATTCTATTAATTTTGACGGGACATTACAATTCAGTGAAGAACTGAAGCAGTTCGAGTTCATGATTGTATTTGTTGGTAGTCTGGAAACAGCTGCTTTTTGAAAAAAAAAGAGCGTTTTCCGTTTTTGATCCCTGTGGTAACTGTAGTCGTACTTGAAAGTAAAAAGGTTAGCATCCGAATTGATTGCTCATCTCAAAACTTGGTTTCAAAAAGCGTTACTACTGTTTAGGGCAGCAAAAAGACCGTTGTGACACGAGCACTAATCGGAGGAAGCGAGGAAAAATTCTGGGGCGCTGACGCTCAATCTAGCCAACAATCAGTCGCGTCTGAACGTCTGAACCAGCTTGGTGAGTCGCTCGCTGTCCCTTTTCGTCTGCCTTCCGCCGATTATTATTATTTTTAATTCATTTACAGAAGTACCATTATGTTCATATTTTATTGTATCACAATATTTGCCAAGCCTTGCGTTTTATTTTCTTCCACTGAGGTCTAAACTAGCGCCACACAAATAGTAGCACAGCGCAATTCCAATCCAGAGCTCTGGGTTATGGGCTCAGCATACTTCAACTGCCTGCAGGTCAAGGTCTAAACTAGTGGCACACTGTTCTAATTTCGGTGTCCCCTTTCTCGTCCCAAATACTTTCTTTGAATGCCTTGTCTCTTCTAAATCGCTGTTCAATCATTAGGAGTGGAAGGGAATGTGGACATAAGGTAAACAATATATTCACAAATATGCGTCTACCTTATATCATGGTATCAGAAAGTGCTTGAAATTAAACGGTTAAAAAATTTTTTTTAAATACCTTTCCTGCTTTCCTCTTTTTTTCTTCCAATTCCTTCCTCAGCAATAATTCTTCTTGTTGCTCTTTGTACGAATATATTTTACTTTCTCGTTTCATATTCTTCGCATTGGATATTATGTCAGAGTCTTTGCTAAAATGTTAAAACTAAATTGTAAAAAGCTGCTAAGCAAAAGACGGAATATAAAGCAGTCAACAAACGTGGGATCAATCAGTCACTTTACAAAAAAAAAACTGCAAATGATTACACATCAATTCATCATTCTCTTGCACAGCTCAACGTCAGCATCGAAAAATACCAAGAGACCATACGAAATATGACCTGACTATAATGGAACATCGAAAATTCACACTGTCCTGGCGCTACCCAGCAATAGGCATAATGTGAAGAGTCTGACTGATGGGTGGTAGTGATCAGTCGGGAGGCAAGGTGAGAAATGAGGGCAGGCAAGGGAGAAACGATAACTTTCATTGTATTGGCCAGATCCTCCAAGTAGAATTTGCCGCACTATATTTACAGTAATTTAACTTTTTTCCATGTAGGCAGAGTCCTACACATTTGAGACTCGTCCTATTTGTCTCAGCATTGCAAAATACTAAAGAAACGATACCATCAAGACGTGATTGCAATAAAACTGTCATAGGATAATTTATACTTTCCTTAGCTCTACGAAGTAGAAAGGAAAGTTATAAAATTGGCTGAAAAAACATTTTGAGTTCTCTTCTGATCTTTACATTTCAGACCCTACTGAGTCCGAAAAACACTATTTGGGAACGCTTGGGATTTTGGGGAGTAGTAAGTATGTACGTGTCTGATATGTCCTGGCATGGTGTGTGGTGCAAGAAAAGTGCTCTGGAGATGCATCGGCAGGTCATATCTAAACTGGTGGTTGTTCTATCGTGAAACAGTCTCTTATCCTCCTTTCCTTCCCCATCCTAATCCTTCTATCCCTAGGGCGGGTACAGGCGCCCTCAAATGGGTGAACCAGATCAGCTCAAAATTGATATCCTACCCACAGGTTACCATGGGATGCCAAAATTTGCCCAAAACTAACTTTATCATAGTCGATGATCAAAACACCAAATTTCTTGTTTCTCAAAAACGGCTCTAACGATTTTGATTAATTTTTTTATATGGACAGCTCCCAATGAGACAACGATGCTATAACATGAATGCCATTATTATTATTATTCATTTTGAATAATACACCAATGTTTTCAGGCAGGCAATCTTTTTTGGCTCAGTTCAATTAAACTAGATAAAACGTCATTTCACAGCTGTAGAATCATAGGCAAATCACCCTCAGCCTTACAGGAACTCATGCAGCGACCAAAAATGAACAGAAAATAATTTGTACAGGGCACAGGTGGCTAAAAAGAACTTACTTAGAGAGTACACTTTTGTCAAATAGTTGCCCAGGAGGGCTGAGGAAAATCGAATACTCGTTTTGCGTCACATTTAATAATTCGCTGTCACTGAAAACCTGAGTGACTATTTGTAATAATGGCAACAACATCACAACTGGATTTAGATTAACGACAGTACGTAGTGCCTGTTCGTAACTCTGAAAATAGTCAAAGATACGGTTAAATATTTATAAAATCTGTAGACACTAGTTCTGAAAGCATTAACCGAAAGATATCAACTTACTGGATGACACTTGAAGTCACGAACTAGTAATTCGATAAATTTGGAACAGCTGTCCCTCACTAACTCTTCCGGAACTAATTTAAAAAATTTGATCAACTTCAACCACAACTTCGCTTGAGCCGATTCTGTAACCATCCAGGGTTTCATATAATTAAATATTATTATAAATAGGTTCACTTATTATCAGTTCCTTAGAGCTACTAGCATTGTGCAATAGTATGTTTTTAAGGTTGACCAATCCAACGTTACGACCATTTACCTTGGACCTTCTTACCTCACTATAGCAGATAGTTTCCTGCGGATGCACTGTCGTGTTAGCGTTCTAGGAACTTCCAAATCTGTTACGATCACTTCCCCAGTGTCGACAGAAGTCTTTTAGCCTCGTTGCTCGTTGAAAGTGGAGCCTGGTTACCCCATACCTCAGGGTTGTTTGCCCCTACTATGACCATAATATCATCCACGTAGGCAATGGAGGCATACCCACTCCAGAACAGACAGAAGCAGGTCGAGCAGCAATGCCTACAAGATTTTCAGTACCACACCCTGTGGGCAGGCCACAGTGATGATGAGATAGGCACGCTGATCACCTGAGTCGGTTGAGGCAAGCGTGTCCTGAAAAAAGCTCACAAGGAGCTTTAAAAGGGAAGTGGTGCAGGAAGCACACAACAGCTAATCTGGTGCGGACCCTCCAGGGCCCTCTCATGGAGGCAGCGGATGCAACATAACCAGCATTACTGCTGCTGCTGCTTGAACCATGTCCAAAGACTTTTTCCAACTGATCAAGAATCCAGTCCAATGCATTGGACCAGTCTTTTGAATTCAACAACTCGAGCAGTTCATCACATTGGCGACTATCCTATACAACTTTACTCTAGACAAAGACTTACCAACAAAGGGGTGATGACAAGCCAAAACCGAATGAAGAGCTAACGATTTTCGGTCTTCATGGCTCAAATTGGACCCTGAGCATATGGTTGTAATGCCTTCAACGATTTCACGAGGCCTTACCTCTATGCATCCAGAATTATCGGGGCTTTCAGTGTTTTCCTTCTGTCCTCCACTCCACTGGAATCACAACAAAAGACAATGACTGCAGCTCCTATTATCACGTTCAACAGACTATTTTGATAAATGGAGAACGATATGAAGGTATTTACTAATTATATACACGAGTCCGCTTTAGCGCCGTTTTAAATATAGTAAAACAAACCTCATGGTTCTTGGGTCTGTACCACATGTTCACAGAGATGTTTGCAAGGAACTAAAGGTAGGTGCAATTCAGAAATTCGCTCAATCAAAATCACTTAGAGCCATTATCGAGAAAAATACGAAAACTTCTCAATATGGTACATTTTGGACCTTACCTATTAATGAAAACTGCTCGTAACCGCATTTTCGCACCCCAAAAAAATTTAAAAAAAGAACGAACTCAAATCGGTTCAGTTATTTTCCCTTAAAGTTAACTACAAATGCACAAGCACACAGACTGCAAGCTGAAATGTGGTACGCAAAGATCTGACGAACTTTCTTTTCGATTGATTGTAATGTTGTTCATTAGATCCTTTAGGTAGGGGAAAGTAAAAGACGAGAAACTTATAGAGTCAAGCGGATGCCGAGGATGAACAAAATTATATTCAAAATTCGAGAAATTTCACACAAAATTTATTTCGTTACCTGGAGTTTGTTTTTAATCAACATATCCGTGATTTGGTCCAACAACGCAGTGGCGATGACAGTTCCTTGCAAGGAGGAAAACATGCGCTGAAGATTGGAGTGTATTTTGGTTTTAATCGACCGGCCGCTAATCATGCAAAGGACCAGAGCTCTGTAGACTGGTTCGGGCGAGCCAGACAAATTGCCAACCAGTTCCATGAGTATTTTTTCACATAGCCACACGACTTGGCACAGAGCTGAAGGAACAATAAGAGACAAACTTTCAAAATAATTGAAATTGTTTGTTATGACAATGAAATTGTTAAATTAGTAATTATCGATTGAGGAATTAAGTAAAGCAATGTAATCGGCAAACATTTTTCATCGCTAAGTCCGAAAATTATGATTTGGAGAATTACCTGTATATGTGAGTGTGTGAACACAATTGTGAGGAAACTTGGCGTTTCCAACTACAGTGAAACATCAGGAGGATTGTGTACATAGCGCATCTCTCAAGGAATGTTTGCCAGGACAGGCAATTACGAACTGAACAAGTTACTGACCTGTCTGGTCTGATCGTTCAGGAGGAGGAGGGAGGGGGTTACGTAAAATTAAATTCACGGGCTTTTTTGTAAGCGTTGCAGTTGGTAGTTGGGATAACAATGAGATCAAAACCTTATAACCAGTAGCAATTTCTGATATCAGAGATGAGTGCATTCCAGTTTGCACAGAATCTAGCGTCAGAACGAACAATGGTTTAGGAAGTTGGAACCCCCCTAATAGCCTCTGTGATGGATGGAAGATGGAGTAGTAACAATGACAAGCATCATGTACATGACATTGGCAACACCATCCTTTTGAAACCCATCACTGACTCCTTTATATTGTCTACTTCGCTTGCTCTTGTGTACATTTGCCATAGAATACTCTACTCTTTCTGCACACACAGCCACACTGGGCGAAACTAGGTTTCAGTAAGTTTGCTTGAGGTCCAGAATATTGAGAGGGGCGAGCACGGCTCATTCGCATGACCAAGAAATTGAGCAGCTAACGCTTCAAGGGGCTCACAGTCTAGTATGTATCAATCTTACCTTCAGGAGTAGACTGGGACAGAAACTTCTCAGATAGAAACAACTGCTTATCCATATCAAGTATGACTGAGTGCACTGTAGAAAGATCGACTTCAAAGGAACCTGTCGACGCAATTTTTAACAACAGGCAGGTAGCAGCTAAGCCTTCTCGCACCAACCCCATCTGTACAGATAGGATAGCACAAATTTACAGGATTTATGACAAGCAATGTTCAATATTATACCACAACAATGAAAAACAGAGCAGAGTAACAATCACATATAACACAAACCACACCGATTTTAAAGGATGCTTAATTTCTGAATGACATCGTTTTTAACAAAATGAACGACAAGTGTTGACATCACGAAGCACAGCAAAATTTGACACATTGTACAGGTACAATCCTGGACAGTAGAGATGAATCCAAGAAAACGATTTACCTGTAAAGGCTGAGCAGCAGCTTTTTCAACAACTTTGAGAAGCCCAGGAACATGTTTCTTCAACTGAGGGGCGGTTGATGAATTACAGCAAACAGTAAGCGCGCTGAAGTAAGCTGCTCGAACAAGCGGAGTAAATTGCTTCAAGGTCTGACAATGATCAATCCACTTGACGAGAGGAGCGGGTATTTCGATTGAAAACTTAGAACACCATAGACCTAGCATTTCAACGCAATGCAGTAAGGTCTTTTCGTGAACTGAAATTGTAACATAAAGCTGATTGAATGAAAAACAACAGATTCAAGTCGACATGAAGAGGGATACGCCAGCCACTTGAGTAAAGGAAGTATTATTGCATTGCCTAACCTTCAGTTTCCAAGACCTTGATGAAATGATCAACGATGCTCGTTGAGATGCGAGGAACGCTTGCACCACTCACAGAGTTGAAGCTCAAATTGCCCACCGCCTACAAAGAAGATATTTTTCCTTAACACAACAAATGTCAGGTGTAAAACACAATTTTTCTTCAATCACCCCCTTTCAAAGGATTTTGTTTACCCTTTCACCGTTCTAACGGTAATAAACGATAAGATGCCACCATTTTTCCTTACAATCAATTTCTATGGCAACGTCGTTTGAAAAATTAACAAATAATTCTTGGCATTAGACAGATGAAAACTACTTTGTGAGTTTATTGTTCGATTGTTTTTTAAAAAACCGGTTTGAACCCTACAACGTAAAAGCTGGTTGCTTTTCCCCTCTTTTGCCCAAATGTCTTTCCACTTTCCATCAAACTCACTGGGTGCCTTTAATTAATCAATACGGTTCGGTCAATACAGATTGTTAAACATAAAGATTCTTCGGCCAGTCCGATCGACACAAAACACAAACTGCGCAAAAAAATTCTGGATGCTTAACTGAATTTGATCAACCTTGTGGAGTGTCTCTTAGTTTTTGAAGAAAGTGGGGTGAGCCAGACCAATGGACGAGTTCTTTACGTGTCATGGCGACTTGAGCGAGGCTCCACTTCTTTTCTCTCAAAGACTCTACATCCTGCACATCTTGTACTTCCGGGGAAGAAACAAAAATCTAATTGCTGATCCACTGTAGTTCCTAAACAGTAGGTGACAGTTGTTGGATGCTGAGCAAGTGACAGGGATCTAGCATGATAGTGAAATCACAACTTCCATGACATGCGACTGATATAACTCTCTCAGGAGGGTTCAGGAACAGTCACTTTGATAAGGAATGGATCTACCTCTTTGCAATCTACATCCACATTTCGCCCCACGAAGGTATTTCTGTGTCAATCCATTGCGTGGGGATATAAGCTGAACTACCTCGCAAAAGAAGATTCCACCTGAGCACAAAAATGACTTACGTCAAACTTTCAGAAAACTAGTAACTACATTTCGTTGTATTGGGAGGCCGTGGCGCTCTGGATAAACGTTATTAGAGTTGACAAAGAGTTATACGTTGACTGCGCATTTTTAAGAATTTCTGTGAAGATACATGGGAAGCTACTCAAACCTGAAGTATGGCTATTTTGTGATCTGCAACAGATATTTTCCCTTGAGATCCTCCGAGAAGTTGAAATAGATGATCCGCCATCTTCAAAACTGCTTCAGGATCGGAACATTGCAGGCTCAAAGACTTCATTGCTTCTGAAGCTGTTTTCCGACCTTCTTCATCGTTAGAGCACAAACTAGCTGCAAAATTAAAAAAGTGAATTTGAATGAATGAACATAGCTGAATAAATGTTAAATATTTAAATTATATACTTATACTTAGTAAATCAACAACCTACATAATTGTATAAAATATTCTAAAAAGTAGATCTTTGACAGAGTTTACAGTGAATCATGTTCAGAGACTGTTATTGAATATAACTGAAGAGAAGAAATTATACTGAATAAATTGAGAGGACCATATAGTGGATGCAAAAACCATTTCAACTAAATTGTAAGAAATTGTTCAAAAACTGAATTTGTCCGCGCAAGAGCCCAGTCACTAGCTCGGTATCCACCGAACCCAGACCTGTGGGGGTACAGGCAAGTGGTCGTTTAGCCAGCCTGTTGCCTGTGACGAATTCTGAATCATCTGGAAGGAGTTCTCAATCTTGTTTACCACCTGGTCTGTTTACTTGGGTGAAAAGTTTGAAGGGGACAGAAGAATAGTGGCCACTTTTCCGTCATAACCTTCTTCGAAAATGGAGCGAAACAGTTTTAAGCCAACTAGTTACCCGTCACTATCCAGTGATCACCTGGAGAGCTCCATTGAGTGCTGCCTTGTAGGCCTTGGTGATCCACAGGAGTGTAGCTCTCTACGATTGGGCCAGTACCTTCTTTGATTGACTGTGAGGTGGCTACCCAAGGCAACAATCAATAGTCAATCATGTCTAGGTAAATGGCCGTGTACATGAGGTATGAGGTGTGTTACAACGCACAACCCAAGTGGCCTAACTAATTGCTCGTAATGAGGAAAACATTTCGTAAGGCTTGCTTCCATCAGTCGCTGTATTAACAACCACTGAACAGGTGTTCGACAGCCATCAGTAGTTTAAAACAAAAGCAAAACTTAAATAGCAAGGTGGAATTTCTGAAAATAATTTTTAATAACTGGGCGGTAGAATGAAAATGAAAATTATTCTATAAGTCCCACTTACTTGATACAGATTTCGTTAGAGCTGACGAATACTGGCTAAGGTCGAGTGAAAGGTTGGAGAGCAGGGAATGCAGAACTTGAAGTATCAATTCAGGATTTCTAAGCATCGCTTTCTGCAATGCTGGAAGGACCACTGCGTTGAACTCATTGTGATCCACTAATGCGAGCAAAGGACGAGATCCGTCGACCACATAAGGAAATACCTTAGTTTTGCTTCCTATCACATTTTTGACGAATTTTTCTAATAAATGTGGCTGTAAGATAATCAGTAGCGAAAAGTTAATTAGTTAAGTGCATTAGTTAGAATAAAGAATTAGTGAATTAGCTTTATTAGCCATTGACCTTGAGAGATGCCAACAGTTCTGAATTCTTCGATTCATGTATGTGTTTCAAAAACGTTGCGGCAAAGACAGAGGAATGTTGGGATTCGGGAAGTACAAGAATGGCTTTTTCGTACAATGGAACAATAACGTCTGAGTTCTCCTTCCACAAGGCTTGCAGGATTTGATAGGCTTTGGCTATTTTCCTGGAAGTGATAAACGTGATGTTAGATGCAATATAAGACTAATCAGTATTTCGTTATCATTCATTACTAGTAACATCTTAATTCTTCAAAGTGAATGTACCTGTTTGTTGAGTCCATGTCCTCTGGTTGGTGAGATACTGTGGTGTACTAAAGTCAGTTAGTTGGTTACTTTAGTACTGACTTAACTGCCAGACGATGATGTCTTTACATCGAAAGCGCTCGCCCACAGTATCTCACCAGCCAAAGGAGACAGACTCAACAAACAGGTACGTTAACTTAGTAATTTACCTACTAGCAGAACTAACCCAATTATATTAATTCGTTATCATATAAAGTAAAAGTTGAACCTTGGGTGTGAAGCCGCAAAAACCGATGCAAGAAGAATGGCCTGTGAATTGCAAATTTCCTGAAATTGTTGTTTTGTTTCACCTTTAGCCTTAGGGAAAGCGTACAACACAAGCGAGCAGCTCCACGCGAGGACGTGAACACATTGCTGGGCGGTACTTTTCCTAAAAGAAGACACAAATTTATATAAGAGATTAGTCCAACGTTACAATAAATCAGGTGCAGGGATCTGACAACTTCGTTATGCACCCACTGCCATAATTTTTCTCGCCACTGCGATTATTGTAGAAACACAAATAACTATATACTTAAATATCATTTTCATCTACCGCTTTTGTTTCATAATTACTATTTTTTATCGAAGTGATTTTATTTCATGTCGTTTCTAAGGAAATTCTAGAAAAAATAATTTCAACCTTCTGAAGAATTTCATAAACTTTGGTTCATATTTTCGTTCATTATTCAGAATCAATGAAGCGTAGAGATTTTTTTTGATGTAATTAAACTCAAACACATAATAAGTTTACTCGAAATCGTTAGAGCTACATATAGTAATCAGTACTTTTATTTAAACACTTAGAGAACTTAACGAACAGCACTAGAAAAGACGAGGAAAAAAAATAAAATAAAACGAATAAAAAATATATAACGATTGTCTATTTCCACTAAATTTGAGCTACAGCATTAGATCGATTTCGACGGTCAAGTCATCATCAGTAACAAAAAAGGCAACTGTTCAACTGTTGTTACTGATGATGACTTGACCATCCAAATCGATCTAATACTGTAACTCAAATTTAGTGGAAATAGACAATCGTTATATATTTTTTATCCGTTTTATTTTATGAAATGGGTTTCCACAACTTCATCACGAGCGATTTAGTTTGTAGGAAAAACAATCTATAGACAGTTTTTTATCCTATACAAAGTTTCCCATTTACTGAAAAGTAGTCGAATGGCACTCGCGACAGTCAAAGGATGAATTGGTTGAGAGTCAACACTCAACGAAGAGACTACGAAATTATACAACTGAAGAATCTACAACCCAAAACACGTGAATTATTACGTAGCAGATAAAGATGAGTTGCTGGTGGCCAATGACGAAATGCTTGGCGTTAGATGAGTAATAGTCCAATCAGGATGGATTTGACTGAGCGACGATACGATGTTCAACAAATACTTCTGTGAGGCTGAATCCCTATATCTGGATACAGCCAGCTGGAGAACTTTACAAATTCCGCGGACCACCTGCTCAGTGAGAGCTGCAACAAATTAAATGAAAGGGAAAATTAATAAAATGAAACTGCTGCCAGTTGAAGAACTGTACGCATTACAACAGCAAACATTCAAGAGATAAGAAGAAATAATAAAACATAGAATAACAGTTTGTGTGAAACACAAGTAAGGAGAAGAAATGTTAATGACAGTACAATAAAAATCTATGGAAACACCCAAAACATAAATATAAAATAAGATGAGTGCATGATTAATGCCTCTCAGATTCGTTCAATTGCAGCTTCGCCTTTTGTGTGGCTGTTAAGAACACGAAAGAGTAGAGTTGAGGGAAAATCAAGTTGACAAGAAGTTGGAGGGGGGAAATGCCCATTAATGTAAAGAGCAGAAAGGTCTACACAGAATCGGCCGAGAGTGGGAAAGCTCCCTTTCCACTCTCTATTTGTCCACCATTCACTCAACGCCCAAGTCAACTGGTTAAGTGACCAATGATTCAGTGGATGCTGCCTTAGAGTTCTTGTGATCTACAGGAGGACAGCTATCTGAGGTTGGGCCAGTACTCCTGAGTTGAGTTTGCCCCCCGGATAAAGGGGGAGTAGTCAATCACGTCTATGTAAATAGCCTTGTACATGCAGATTGTATCACAATGATAGATGCCCTAAAGCAGCCTTACTAATTGCCGGTAAGAAGGCAAACTTTGCGAGGGTTGTGCCTTTCAATACAACATTTTATAGTATTAAAGTGATGAAACGGTATTTTTCACTTCAGGCCAGGTACGATTAGGGCAGGATTGAATGAGTTAGGAGGATTAACTGGTTTTTATCCTCAGCCACCAGCAGTATGACGCGCCTGCACCATTGGGCAATAGTTCAGAGCACTCGACGGGTTTTTGCCTCAATTTGGTGCATCGACTGGGCACAGATGAGCTGTCAGGTTGTCCACATTCGTGAATGGCTTGCAGTTAGCCTCTATGACACTCCTGAGACCACCTCCAAAGAAGTTGTTACTGAGTGCTGGACCAAGGATCAAGCACTGTGGGCACCCCTTTTATATATCGGTCTCTTGACTGAGACAAGCCTGCATTCAATCGTAGCAAGTTCTATTTATCAGGTAACTTCTGACAAGCTAGTATGAGATTATGAAGAATTCCCAACCTTTGAACTCATCGAGAAGCTCCAGCCACCATAGGTTGTCAAACGCTCTTCGGTCAATGAGAACTGCGACGGTTCCTCTAGGGAAACCTTGCGGATTTTGACAATGACGTCTGGCATGGGCTTTCCTTTAGTACACCCACATTTTATGCCTGTAAGGTTGCAGCCAAAGATTCCTTAGAAGGGCTGCAACATCCATTTCTCCAATGTTTTGCCTAATGGAGAAAGAAGGCTGAGCAGTCCCCATGATAGTGATTTTGACTGATCACAGTTGCCTCCCTTCTGAGGAGCGATGACACACACAGATTTCCACTGGGTGGGGAACTGTCCAACCCGCAAACATTAAATAAATTAAGAAAGCCTACTTTGAGGTAACATACATCCGCTTAGTTCATAATCTTTGGGTGACTGCATTAAGAGACCTAAACGGATTTGTTGGGTTACAGTAGCTCGTCTGAAAGTACAGGAAGAGTATACATTGTACAGATACCATACCACTCAGTATTGTAACGATATTCAAGCGTATATTTCTATTTTTTCGTCACAAAGGGTTTTCAAGTTTATCCCAGGTGAGGGTTCCTCCTACAGCCCGTCATATCCTAGGTATTATTAGGCACTACCCACGACAAATAAACTTCACCAAAAAAATCAGCACCAATTAACTGTTTCCTTAAGAAAAATTTAACATATATTATTTTATAACCTAGAAATCAATGTAGGTGTAATGTCCTATTTATTTGCTTGAATAAGTAGTGAAATACTCAGTCGAAACATAAGCGTAATGTCCTATTTATTCATACTGAATGAGTGCTAAAATATGTTTCTGCTAATATATCAGCCCCTCGAGGTAAAACTTAAATAAATTACATTAAAAAATAAATTACACACTTTCCTCAAAGCCCATAAAAATTAATTACAGTAAGCAATTGCGGTAAGTAGAAATAAGACTGAGCAGTAAGGCCTGTTAATCGTATTCTTCAACCGTTGAACACCGAATAATACCGCAATCAGTACCTATTGATTTTGTTACACGTAGCAGGAGCTCTCCCCAACACCTAATGCACTCCACCCCTAATTTAAAATAAATAGGGCAAACGGGATAACCCGATCTAGGAACTTGACAGTTTGGTCATTCACAACTGCATACAAGAAATATCTCACCAGGATTAGGGATAATGGACTGGACATCGGTGAACACCTCTTTTCTACCGGTAAGACTGGACGTCTGCACCTTCAAGGGAAGGTCTTTGAGAACTTTTACGACCTGGAGTGAACAGAAGTAAACGAATTAATGAAAAATACTGGGATCACTGTAGAAATGATTTGAGTGAAACGTTAAATGAAGCGCAAGTTGAGAAACATGTGTCTAATATGTTCGGCGAAATCCAAGAGCTGACGACTTACTTCTTCACTCGACATGACGCATTAACATTTGAGAGTTCCTCCGAAAGCGAAATAGATCGACGTTGAGACGAAGTTTCAAACCGCTGCCCCGAAAACTGGAGAAAGGAATCGGCTTAAATGAAATCAAAATCTCGATACGGCCACTTCTAATCACACGCACAGAAGCGGAGACATGCCGAAGTGAAAAAGAAGAAGGAGCATCAAAACCTTCCCGTCGCGGCATGAAGCAAAAGTGAATCCTGCTCAGCGTAGAGGTGGTTAAACCCGCTTTACTTATAAAACCTGCGGGCGCAAGGCGTTGATCAGCACAGGCTGAATAACGGCGAACCTACTTTCCATTGTCTCATCTGGTACGACGCATCACACGACTATCCTCATCTCCACGTGCATTCAGATATTTTTATCACTCTTCTAGCTACTAATCAAATGTTTTTAATCCAGTTTATCCGAGCTGAGCGTACTGGGTACACTCAACTCAACGTTCCATACTGAAACTAGCAGTGAAAATGATTTATTTGTTAACGTAGATATTAATAGTTTTCGAATTATTGAGAAAACGCTGTGAATACAAATGTTCCTCAGCCCCAAGTGTATTCGCTGATTTGGCTTGGCAGTTGCCATACTTTTCTTGCCCCTGGGGGAGCAGAAAATAAAAATGTTGGTGTAATGACCTCAGCTTATTTATGGAGACCCAATCATTTTGGAGATGGTAAATTCATTAAAAAGGAGAAACGTGGTGATAGGAGCCCAAAAAGTATAATATATTGTTAACATTGGTTTTTTTCTGGTTAGGTCAGATTCATTGATAAAATAAGTGACTACTTCTGTTGTTGTTGTTTCTTGCATTCAATGTCCTGGATGGGTTTACCACAGTTGGGAAATTCAATATGTTAGGCCGGTTTCACACGGAGAGCCGTACGGCTCTCACTCGCGATGAGGAGCGTTTTCCGCTCTTGACTCCCACTCTTTCACACGGAGAGCCTTTTTGGCTCTCGATCGCCGGTTTTCTTCAGATCTTTACGTTTCAGACCCTACTGAGTCTAAAAAACCTAATTTCGGCGCGTGGTACGTGTGTGTGTGTGAGAACGACTGGTCCGATTGAGCTGGTTCTTTTTTTGTTTTGTTCGTTATTTTTTGTAGACACCAAAATAAGGTTATGGACGATTTCGAACGGTGTGAAGGGGGGTGGAGGGACGAAAATGTACCAAAAACTAAGGTTTTTCGCATTTTTCTCGAAAACGGCTCTAACGATTTTGATTAAACGTTCAAATTATCTTCTACTGATCAATACCTAACTTTTCTTTTCCATACGTATCTCCATGAAAATACGGTGAACGGAGATACAGGCCTATGAAGCAAAAATAGGTTTTTTACGCTTTTTGGCAAAATGGCTTCAACGATTATCACCAAACTTTCAAGATGTTTTCAAATAGTTAATACCTACATATTGCTCTCATTAAATGTTCCTCTGACAGTCCATTGAACAGAGATAAAAATCAAAATGTGTCGAAAATAGCGTTTTTTCTAACATTTCCGTAAATTCCAGGGTAACTTTTTCACCAGATGTGATAAATCCTAATGGAGTGTCTTCTAGTTACCCATACCAACATTTCGTTCTTTATAATTATTTCCGTATATATATATATATATATGTTGAACGGAGATATAAGCCAAGTTAACTCAGAAAATGAGATTTGTCGAATATTAATTTATCGGTATTCCAATTACGCAAACTCACGGAGTACTCTCTGCAAACTAGTCCCTACATTTTGTTCGGTATAAATGTTCCTGTAGAAATGCGTTGAACGAAGATATAGCATCCGCATATGTATGTGGTGTTCGAAATTAAAGGGATTGCGGAAAGTTGTGTGTTGCTACGCACCAGATATTTTTGGCAGTGATCTGCACCGAGTTGAAGAACGATGGATCGCACGCATGCTTTGGCCATTTACCTCCTTCATCGCCGTCGTGTTCAACGCCAAAAACGGAAATAAAAGAAAGTACCAGACAGTATTGGGTCCATCCAATCAACCAACAGCGGGATGAAGAAGGAGTTTACGCCACACTGTACGAAAAACTTCGAAAAGATGACAAAAAGTTTTTCAACTTCTTCCGGATGTCAATCGACACATTTGTTGAGCTCCTCAGCAAGGTGAAGAATGCCATTCAACTTGAAGATACCAACTTGCGTAATTGCATTAAGCCTGAATTAAGGCTTGCAATAACATTGAAGTAAGTTGAGTTGAGCTTTGTTTTCAATTCACATATTTCCATGTAAAACTCCAAATATCTGCGTGAATGGTTGAAAATATGCACCTTTAAATCAATAAGTTAAGCGATAAGCTGAGGAGCGGGAGCCGTTTTCGCTCGTCGTATGAACGCTCTCATCCCCCTCTTTGTATTTCGTCGAAGAGCCCGAGACTCTCGGCTCTAAGTGCCGAGCCGTGATCACTCGCGTCTCGCGAGCCCTCACCGCTCTCACTCTCCGTGTGAAACCTCCACTGCTCCTAGTGTATTTCAGGCTCACGCGCCGTCCTCCTCTTCTCGAGCGAGAGCCGTACGGCTCCCCGTGTGAAACCGGCCTTAGTCAAGATGACGGCGTCTTTAATTCCGAGTGAGTTCCCTAGTTGCCTTGGTCAATAGTAGGAGTGGACTTGTTTGTTTTCAATAACAAGAATTACTACTGTTGTTCAAGATCATTTTTCTTGTTCCTGGAAGCTTTTAGACTTCTTAATTCCACTACTTTTCAAGTGCTTGTCTCGTTTATCAAGAAAATATTTTCTCGATTTAGGGTACCGTACACACTACGCTGTAACAATGGATCACAGTTATGCTGTTAAGCATTCTAATCGTTCGCAGCAAAATTAGATTTTGAAATCATTACCTGTAGCTCAAAAGTGCCACGTTCAAATGGACTAGCCGAATCTGCTGTTGATAGAGTTAACAAATTTTAACCAAGTGCGAGGATATGGATATACAGCTTTCGTCATAGACGTCGGCTTCTCTGGAACGGATATTCCCTGGCTGAGCTTCTCACGAGAAGACAGCTAAGAACTACAATTCCAGTTACCATCAAATAACTCCTGATCAAGAAAAATTTCGAGGAGTAGAGAAGAGAATTCGATCAGGAGTGAAACGGCATTTTCACGCAAGGCGTGGAGCTGACAAAGATCATTCTGATTTAGAACCTGAGTGCGAAATTTGGGTTCAAGATGTAAGACAAAAAGCCGTGATTAAAGAGAAATCGGTGGAGCCCAGATTGTATATTATGACTCCGCAAATTGGAAAAGATTCGTCGAAATCAGTTACACCTAATATGATTATTGTTTCTGCCGACTTAATTACTAGTTTACCGTTTGAAGATATTAGTATTTATTTCTAATCTTAGCACAATTAATTAGTAATCTTTCACACCTATTCTGAGCGGGGGCTTCCGAACTTCCCCTTTCCAGTGCCATATTGAGTTGACATTGCGTGAAAAGTATGTGGATCATCACATCTCAAAAGATCAGATTGGTCGCAGTGACGAGGGATGTGTCCCCTCACACCCCTATCATTTCCTAGGTAAATTTATTTGATTGGCTATTGCGGAAAACAGCAAGCAAACCTGAACATTTGAGGTCAACTAAAAACCCCAAACACGATCGTTAGGGCGAAATGAAGCGGCGACTCGGGCTCCAAAGTGTATTTATAGGAACCAGCAAATTGCACTGACAAACAAAATGCGGCTAAAACGACGAGCAGCTAATGAGGCGGGATTTGCTTTACGTTTCGGTCCGCCTTCAACCCCCTCCAACTCGCCAACGCTTGCCGCCTATAATCCCTCGTACTGGTACACCGCGATTAGGCCGCTTGTCAGTAGGATGTTGATCTCCAAAGCTAATTTTTTTGTTTTCGTAATCCGCTCGCTGTTCATTCTGTAAGTCGGTAAATTGAAAAATGTTTGTGTCTCATTCTTATTACATTTAGTCCTCGAGTAAGTACTCGAAGTTCGTAAATTACTTTTAGGGAGCGACGATGAAACTGTTGAAGTAAAGTAGTTGGGTGACATTATTTACGAGTTGACGTTCATTATTTGCCAAGTTATGTGCACAGGAAGAAATAAGATTAGTGATCCACTCGACGTCGATGTAAGCATTTCACGTTATATCAGTACTTGTCCCGCCTGTTCGTACAAACTCGACCCAAAGTACCAATTGGGGATGCAAAATATCTTGTGGGTCACATCATACTACATTAAATACAAATTCCATTGTACACCACATCTTCGTTCAACTCACATCTATAGAAACGCGTTTGAAGACAGTTGATAGCTGAAACTATCCTGTAAATTTCATAAAAACCTCTAAAACAATTTTCGATACAATTTGAAAATCGTACTCTCAACTTTCAGAGAATCTCTCTTTTGAATTTGTTTTGGCTTATATCTCCGTTCAACGGTTTGTTACAGAAATACAGTTGGGCTCTGTTTGTGAAACATTAGAATACAGAAAGATCACGGTTCGAGCTTCACATCCGTTCAACAGACAGTTGACTAGTTGAGAGACACGCGAATTAGTTTGATAGAAATCGTTACCGTCCCCCAAAACTGCAACAAAAACTCTTTTATGTTCGAATATTTCTGGAAAACAAATATTTGTAAAAGTTAACTAAGTAAATGTAACGAAAATCTTTAGAGCCGTTTTCGAGTTTTAGTTCCCTTCCACTCATCCACTATTCGTAACTTTATTTTCGTGCCTCGAAAGAACCACGTATGAAACAAATAAAGAACGAGCTCGATCGGCCCAGCTATTACAGACCACAAAGCTATTGTATTGCATTGATGCATGGTCTGTTCGTACGATGAAAGACTCTCCACTCTCTAAGCCAAACGAAGGAGTGTCTTCCGATCAACCTGTAACCAAATTTTGTACCCCGCAAGTATTTCAGTTAGTATGTGTTGAGCGCAGCCATTATTATTTATATAAGCCATTTAGTCAGTGAATTGCGTCAAAAGTTATTGCAATACTACAGAAATTGTAACTGTGGGAAAATAACGAGAGACGCACAATAAATTGTCAAAAATATTGACAAACCTTGTTGATTTGTTATCTTATAAATCCAGCTCAACAGTAACGTTACCGCAAAAATCACTTCGTTGGCACGAAGAACTACGCACACGGCGAGGATTTAACACAGGTTTTAAAATACGTCGGAGGAACTCAAATATGTACAACTATGCATAACTATCGGGTCTCTGAGTGCCTTGTTTCCACGTTTTGTTCTAATTATTGCCAACTTTTCGGCACGCATAATCACCTGGACAGCACACAAAACTACCTAGGCGTTGGTTATGCTGTAATTATTTAGTGAATAGTAAATATCGGAATGTTGCCTTGTTGAAATATTACTTGAGCGCTATACTATTGCTTCAAAATAATACGCCGTTGACATGAATTTACGTGTTCTTAGAGTTGAAAATAGCTTAAGGACATTGGTGAGGGAACATGATTTTTACCTAGATCGTTTCGTCCTCCACACGACTCAGAAATCATCTGGCTGGGCGTCAAATCAGACGTAGATGAGTTGCATTAAACGTGGTTTCTTCTAGATTTTCTTCTCAAAATAGATCTTTGAACTCTATTCCATCCACGAATTGAAAAATCGTTTTGAATTGAAACCCACTCCCCACGAGCCGACACACCACTACTCATCTCCCCCCCCCCCCCCACCTTCGAAAATTAACGATCTGTAGAGACGATATCCAGACGTCGTAGCGCTGAACGTTCTCTGGAGTCCCTCGCCTCTTATTACCAGCCCAGCGCGGGTATTACCCAAAGGGCTGCGTAGCATATTGATCATTTAAAGTTGTAAATGTGTAAATAAGTATTGTTCAATAAATGCATTAAAAAAAAAAAAATTAACCATTACAGAATCCCAAGTCTCCATAGTCAGATCAGATTATTTCCATACGTTCAAAACACCTGCCGATGTCAGATGAAAACGCTCCCAAATTGGAGACGTCAAAATATTGTTTTTTATTTAAATTAATATTTGATGTGGTAAATACGGCAATCGGTATAATTTGTAGTTAAACCAGTGCCCTGATGATAACGAATCAATGGTTAAGAGCGTAATTTCTGTAGTGGTAGAGGTAGATACTTGAACTTCTTGAATGATTTGCTTCGTGCCTGCACAGCCTCGAAAGTCCTCGAATGTCTTGTCTTCTTCTGCCTTTGAGGTGTTACGTTCATATCTGCTCCCTTTTGTGCAACCGCTGGAGTGCCCCAGAAGTCCCATCTAAGCTCCTTTTCATCTGCATATTTTTGGAATCTGGGCTATCCTAGAGTGTTTACGCCAACGATGTCTAGATATTTTGATTCGCCTCGAGATATGACTTGATGTTCCCATCAAGTGTTTTGCTATTGACCACTTTATCAACTCCGGAAGGCTCGTCCTTCACAAACCCTTCATTTGTATCCAATACCCGCCGGCCACTTTTCACTCATCGGTAACCACGGTGTTCTTCTGGTCGTTGGCTGAAGGCCGTGACTTCTGCTCCTTCACTCGCGCAGGGGTAGGACTTGTCTTTCGAACCCTGGTTGCAACCTACAGTAACTGATTTCTCTGAAGCGTTATTGTGTTTCTGATCATGTTGATTTAGAAGTCACTATTCAATTTGTAGACCAACAGCTACAAATTTTCTGTTTTAATGGATATTGAGTTTGATAGATCGAAATAATTAGTACTTTGAGTTCAAAACAGGGTGAAGTAGGAGACATGACAGTGAAAAACATAATTTGGAACTCAGATTATTCAGGCCTGACTAGCACAAGGAAAACAGCTGAACCATGTAATTTGGCTTACCGTTCACGTAATTCAGTAAATCTTCGGTCCGCTTACAAAAATTGTTATTGACTGTGAACAATGCCAAGAGAAGACTGTTTAGGCAAGGTGATCACGTCTGCTCATTACCGAACGCTCAGTTGATGCTAACTGTCTGTAAGAAATACGAGTAGAAAGCTTAGATTTTAGTTATTTGATAACAAAAGGTAATAAATAAGTCCACAATCCACATATAGCCATGCATGTCATATAAACAATGACTGTAGCATGGCCTGTCCGGAACACAAACCTTGTTACTGCAATTCGTAGCTTTATTCCTGCTGCTATTTACGCATTATGGCAAATTCTTAGTCTAGATTGCCTGAAGCATCTTCCTGGAAAAGTCTGGAAAAGACTTTTTAGTCTATCTGAATGTATTTGTGATTGTTTTTTTTTTCTAGCAGATTGGTTGTATTAATTGTGCTACTGAATTATTCATTACAGTGCCATTTTAGCTATCGACACACATTTAGCGGCTCTGGGAAAATTTTGTAAAAATCACCGCAACCTGCCGGCTCATTGTGAAAAAGGGACGAATGACAAAACGGACAAAGTCTTATGCAGTGGGGAATTTGACGAAGTCTACGCATCTTTGTGAGTTAATGTCATTAATTTTGTGGCTGTTCTCATGCAACGATGCGGTTCACTAGGGGCTGAATACCTCAAGGTTAACCATTCTAGTAAAAGAAGGTTTTATATCACAATTGGCAGCCACCAGTTAATGTGTGCTTATAGATAAATTCATAATTTTGCGTTTCTCTGGGTGGAAGCTTTTATCTAGTATTGTTTGGAGCGGTATCCCTGGGCGTGCTGCTGGCTTCCCCGCAGAGTCAAAAACGGGAAACCCTGAGAGAACATAATTTCAAAGACTCAGTCATCCTGAAAACTTGGCTTAGAAACAATAGCTATCGTGTGCAATTTCAGAAATATAGCTTCCACTTTGAGGAATGAAAAACATCCGGTGCTCCCATTTCAAAGAGCCGTTTTGACTCATCTGAAATGCCTGAACTGCCAACATTTCGATCGAATTCTACTAAGTGGATCATCTACAGCAGCCTCAGTGCGAAAGCAGGCACTTACCAGGGGATACCTATGGTTTTCGAGATTTCGAAAGTTCATAAAGCCGTTAAAGAGAGTCTGGGTGGGGAGTTTATTTTGACATATTCTTTCCAATGAATCTAATGAGGTCCACTATGCTTCAAACCGCTTGAACCGTCCACTTTTGTCTTAGTCTACGTAATAAGAAGGAAAGTTATGTAATCGGCTAAATTTTTTAAAGGTTAATGAGCCCGAAAAATAACATAAAATGGTCTGTTTGTATGTCGACTCAAATTTCGTGTTAAGCCTTATTAATGCCAAAATAAGGGTATGAGCGAAATCGGCACAAAACCGACTATTATTATAGTGATCAAAAACCCCTAACACGATTGTGAACAAATTTTGTTTGAGTAAACTTCCAAATAACATTAAGGTAATATACAATGTTCATCTGTGAGAAAACGGCAGGAGCAGCACAATTATCAAAAATTTTAGCACATTTTTTCCATTTAAATCCCGCTCATATGATACTAGCATCCGTTGAAAGTTAGAGTGGTAGTCCTATAAACTACCTATGTGATGAGAGTTTATGCCATAATTATCGTGGTACACGCAAACATTTAGTTTGTTTGTCAAAATTTCTAACGAATTGCAAATTAATCTTGATTGCCCAATTTCACTTGAAACGCTGTGGAGCTTTCAGTCATGCTCAGCCACTTTCTACCTTCCCGATAGGAGATTTATACCAGTTAACTGGAACCCAAAAGTTATGATCATTACTTCTCTTGCGTGCTTTTACTCAAATATTTCTTCTTTTTTTCAGGACAAAGCTTAGAACTTTGGTTTTATGTAATGTAGTCCACAACAGATTCGATCCAAGATTGATTTCCCAATTTCAACGCTTATACAGATTCACGCTGATCCACTCAAATATCACAGAGTTCACCTTTTCATTTCCAGAGCACCATCACCTTCAAGTAAGCATTAGACTAGTAACGAGCTCACTATTTTGTGTATTGCTTGCCGACATACTGAGGCCTCGCTGACAGTTCCTTAAGCCAATTACGTTTTAGAATTAAAGGGGGAAATAAGCTCTGAGTATAAATAGTTGTATATGATAGAAACTTGGTACATCAGAGTACAAAATATTCGGTTAGTAACGAAGCAGTAGTTCCAGATTTGTTATAGTCAGCATTTAAAATTAGACTCCTCAAGATTGATCCTTGACACTTTATCCTTTAGAACTTTCGAAAATCGACATTATTTTGACATTTTATGTCTTTACTTTGCTACATAAACTCGAAAATGTAACGTGGGATATGTAACCGAGAAGTGTCACGAAATTTGTGTTGGGTTAGATGATAAACTGGGAAAGTGTAACGCTTGGTAACGTCTGTTACAAAATCTAACGCTTGGTAACATCATACGTTTTAATAACCTCAGTGACTAAGTGATGATGTCAATTGCAATTGACGCGGCCATTATATCGAAACCATCAACGAGCACAATCAAACGTAGTTATCATTGCATTAAAAAATAATAATAATAAAAGACATAAAATGTTCCTAGTGGTTGCGTACTTGTACGAAAGCTGTACCCATCGTTTGTGCAAAGGTTTCTTTCGCGCCTGCCAGCCTCAACGTTTCCAATCACTCATAAGGAATCGCATCGGAGGAAATCGAGGTTTAGACGACAATCAACATTTTTAAATTATGTCTTTACTTTGCTACATAAACTCGAAAATGTAACGTGGGATATGTAAAACGAGTGAAAATATACTTCCGTGGTAATAAGTCTGTTAATGTTTCTTGGTTCAGTTTAACACAACGTGAAACAAATTTATCAAGAGTTTCTTTTCATATACTCAAGCCAATAATTCCGGAGTTTAGTGTACCCAGGAGTTAGGTTTGTTGAAACAAAACTCGTTTAAGAGTATCCTTTAAATTTTCGCACCAAAGAAGCGTTTCGGAAGTTTGGTGAGATCAAACTCAACAGTAAAACGCTATTTGAACTTGAAATTTCTCAACTCAAACCGCTGAAAAAAGTGTGTGACACTCACGTCTGATGATTTATTTTTAGAACAAGTTTATCGACTCCGGCCGCCAAACCACAGGCAATTAAGATAAACCGCATAATTATCAAACTTAATATTTTCGGAATTCTCTCGATGCTTCATGATTGTATACATAAATCGCGATATGGTGGCTCTAAGAGAACTATTCCTAACGTTCCAATTCATTTTTTAACTCGATGCGCTCGCTGTTAGGCCAAAAACATAAATGTTTTCCTAATGTCACACGTAATTAGTCAACAAGATAACGATAACCGGCCCGGCAAACAACCAGTTTTACAGGTAGCGAGTAAAGTTTGAAGAGCATCTCCCAAGGTTCAATTTTTTCAATGAGGCTTCCGTATGGTTCAAGTTTCAAATATCTGAATGTGACGTAAACAACTAACGTCTTTACACCTGGGGAAGAGAGACGTATCAAAAACATATAGGCCAGGGGCTGAGCACGGACTGAAGACAGGGTTCCGCTCAGGTTGTTTAAACATTTAAAGACAGGCGTAGAAGAGAGCTCTCAGTAACATAAATGGAGGCTTTGAAGCACTAATTACCTACAGCTACCGCCAATTATTTATTTTAAAATTCCACAAAAATCTCAAAAACCGTCGTGGTATAAAAAGATTGAACAACGATAAAAACCACGAAACATGTTTACTCTTAGCGGTGTTCGAGAACAACGTATTTATAATTCACTGGGATACGCCTACACGCATAAGAATTAGTGAAGGTTTCATTATATCAAGTATGTGTGTATTATTTCAATACATTATATTACACATCCACACATTATACTGTATATTATAATTATTGCGCACCTTGTGAAGCACGTAGGTGAGTGTCATTAATTTAAAGATACCTTATCGTTAAATAATCCTTTAATGTCGTGATCATCAATATCGTGTAACACAATTGCAATACTTGCTATTAGCATTTTAAACCCCTGCAAATTATTACACAATGGTTTATTATTCTCATGAACAGCTTGACCTAGTATTACTGCTCCCCCATCCCATTCGATTCAGCATCGAATACTAACTAGTAAACCATACGAAACATGACCCCGGCGCCAGGCGCCCGTAAACGTCTGATCCGATGGAGGGGGGGACAAGGGCTTCCAGTGAACGGCAATTGGCACGACATTGCGAGTCGAGCAGGCCTTGAAAACGTGAAAACGAAACGAAACACGGCTTATTTGCGATTATACTGCGTTTCGTTAATTTGTTTAACCATTTTTTGCCCATAACAACCATGGGCTTCGTCCGATCGGATTGCCGAGATGGCGGGCACAACTAGATACCAAATGGGATTTTTGTGCGAAAGAACGAGTTTTTTAGACCACGTTAAAGGCACAAAACAGCCCGGACGGCGGACGGGGGACGGGGGTCGGTGGACGGGGGATGGAGTTCGCTGGACGCTGGACAGGGGCCGGGGGACGGCGGACGGACATTGCAGATTTGGAATCCCCATGTCTTGAAACGTAAAGTATCAAATTTTGAGGGGGGGTTGTAAAACATTTTTCGTAAACGAGAACATAGGGTTATTATTCAGAATGAATAATAAACCAAAAAACAACGATGAAAAAACGAACTTGTTGAAATTGTTTCAAGGTGCTAAACCTCACCCATCTTCAGTTGCATTCCTTGCATGTTGACGTCTTCATGAATTTGAAAGCTCTGAAGATTCTTGACTTGAGTTATAACAAACTACATACGTTCGGCAAGTACCATTCTGAGTTTCTTCCTAACCTACAACAACTCTACCTCAGAGGTAAGTTATAGCATTAGTAAGAAGCTTTCTTACAATGGACGATGGATGTTTTCTTCTTGGCGTACGATTCTAAACTCTTAACTGCTATGTCGTTTTTAGGATTGTATTATCGTAATTAAAAAGTGTTTGCCTTGATATAATTTCTCCAGCGTCAGAATAAGGTCCAAGTCAAAACCTTCAGTCCACCCATGCAACCCCACACCAGCCTCGTTCAGTAATGGACTGTTTGGCAGTCGTAAACAGAGAATCATTTTCCAGTTTATGTTTATGTTACAACTGCTGAACACGCTTTTTGACAGCAAAGATCTGTTCCTGAAACTCTGTAGCATTCGTGTCAAACTTCACCATTGCTAGCATTCTAGACTCGAAAGTGTCTTCTATTGATCCTTAATGAACTAAGTCATTATAGACCCCTATATTGGAGACTTGGACCCCATCCTTTCTCTGGGATATTTTGTGTGATACGCAACGTAAAACCTCTCCTGCTAATTATTCCTTAAATAGTGACACACACCGTCGTAGACACCTCCTACATCTGGGTGCATAGAGATTTTATCCCTTTTGACTACTCGTTAATTTAAAAGGTGAACTGCAAAGGCTGCTTATCGGTTACGATCGCTATATCGCCCATTTGTTCTTTCGAAATACATTGTTATATTAAAACTGAGTTAACTAATTTTTATTTTTGAACTAAGACACTACTTAATGTTTGCTCATTTTAACACGAAAAGTGAGCTGATTCTGAAGCGTAATTTCAATTCCCCAAATAGTTTTTTACTTGGTTTGACCAGAGGTAACAGTGCTTTTATGTATTTGATTTCGTCGGCACGTAATTCTCAATAAACTTTACAACGTAAAATATCCAAGCCAATTACAAATTAGAACAATGTACCTCCTCAAACCAACGGCAAAGAGCGATTAAATATATGATCAGATAAGGAAACACAATCAAACACTTTTTTCGCTTTATTACAGGAAACACGTGGGAATGCAATTTGGAGATGAAATGGATCGTGGGTAAAAGAAATGCGAAGATTTCGTTGTCGAAAAAAGTGATTGATTTACATCAACTCGTTTGCAGCGGTAGCTACTCAGGAATGCCGGCACTCATTGTTGTGACTTGGTTGAAGGCTTGTAACAACAAAAATGATATATAGTTATATTCCTTTTCCATTAACTTGTCACTTAACAGTATCGTTCATCTTGTCAAAATCGTGCCCACTTGGTAAACTCGGTGAGCTAACAGCGCGTGGGACACAGTTTTGTCTGCTTTTTGATTGCACTTCAATTTTTTCCAAATTTTGTTCGAACGGAAGAGAGTTTCGAAATACTAACCAAGATATTATCGCACGTTATTACGATAACGTGTTACAATCTCGGAAAAGAAGTTGACTTTGTTTCTATCTTGACGTTTTGAGGTTTCTTGAAAAACCTAGATTTAACGATATGTCTATTGCCAGAGGTACAGACGGAAGGCAGGGGAAGAACCGATAGAGCTCGTTCTTTTATGTTATTTTTATTTGTTGTTGCTGTTTGTTCTTTGTGAGCAGTTTCCATCAACAACGAATTTTAGAGTAACAAAATAAGGGATGTAGCCTTTTCCTCGAAAACCACATTATTGCTTAGATTAAAGTTTCAAAGTATCCTTTATTGATTATTACCTAACTTTTGTTATAAAAATACGGTGAACGGAGGGGTTATTTTGTCCACTTATTTCAAAAACGGCTTCGAATATCAGAATCAGAGTGGCTTTAATTAGTCAACACGTTAACATTGCTCCTCAGAATTGATCTAAATCCGTCAAGTGCCAAAAAGTGTTAAAAGTGTTTTTATTACCTCAGTAACCGCTTGACTGAATTTGATTTTTTTTTCTACAATTGTGTTTGTCACTATCCGTTTAATGGAATTATAAGCCACGATACATCCTAAAAATGAGAATTGCCGAACACTAATTGAGCGTGTTTCAAATTTTATCAAAAATTCTTTTGATCAAACTCACAAGTTGAGTGCAGGTAGCAATCAACCACATTTCGTTCGCTATATGACTTTTTGTGTAAATTCGTATTTATACGTAGCGTACACAGAATGACTTTACTGACGATGATGAAAGTTCTGTGACACTTCGCGGCAGATATTCTAGATTTATTTTGGGAAGTTCACTTGTGGCAAGCCAACAAACTTATGATTATGAAGGAGGTGCAAACTTCAGCGCAGTAACCAACTATCGGTAAAACTGCTGCCATGATTATAACACGAAAATAATGGATGAAGTTTGCACTGACGACTCTTTAAAATCGTTGAATGATTTCGTTTTCAGAATTTGGAAACAGAATGTCCACGACATGGCGCAACATCTTGTAAATGCACCCTCGACAACGTAGTGTACTCGATGACCAAGTTTTTGGTACCCGTCATAACTGTGGACTGCAGTAACATGGGTTTCACGGAATTCCCGGCGCAAATGCCTCAAAATACCACAGCACTGATTCTAAGCAATAATAAAGTAAGCCGCCAGAATTGTATAATGTTGAATACTATTTGTGTATCTCGTTCATATTTCCATTCGAATTTTCGCGGAGATATTTATGCAGAACAAAAGTTAGGTACTGATTGTTAGAAAGTGATTTGAAAGTTTGGTCAACATGCTTAGAGTCGTTCCTGGTACATTTGTTCCCCGAAACTCAAAATGTTAAGATCTGAAGAACGCTCAAATAAGACTTTTGTCTTACACGATTGCACTACTTCCTTAACCATTTTTGTAATGGAAAGTAAAAGCTGTTGAATACATTCTCTTTAATTATCGAGCTAGGATTTCATTGAATTGGCGTTTGTGGCGGGGCCTGTCCGAAAAGTGCTCATAAGTGAGAGTGGGGGCGGGGACACAACAACAATTGACAAACGATAAGAAAATCTGCAGGGCTGGTTTACGAACTGTGGCTGTTGACAGCGTCCCTCTAGAAATAGGAACGAGTTTGAATCGAATGGTGGCAGTCTTACTCACTTAGTAGAGGAGCTCGCCAGAGGTCATACTCGTTCACAATTTCAGGTGTGCAGACACCGGTTTGCCAGCCTTCATTTCTTCGGCTCCGTCCTCAGCTACACAGGAGTCATTTCCTCCTTTCTTTACCAACGATAACCATCTGCGCCACTCTAATTTGGTGTGACACAATCATTCTTCGAGATATCTTAAAAACAGAATACAAGAGCATCACAGCTAAAGATACATTCTGCCTACTGGTTAGTAAATTATTGTGATATGGAGAGAGGAAGTGTATTTTTAGTTGAAGCTCAACGATTGGAAGATTTCAGAAACTGGGGGCCTAAACATAACGAGAAACTGAAAAACATTCCTACTGCTTGGGAATAAATTGATAACAGAGTTTTCTCTATAAAGCAGATTTTTAAATCATCAACATTTAATTAGTATAGCCACGGTATTATTCCCTTGCCTGGCTTTTTAATCTGCACGTTTGTACGCTTTGCGTTACGTTTTTATTCGGATTTCTTAAAATGAATGTATGAAATATTGCTTGTTTGCTTGCTAACTCTAATGATTTGGACCAGATCAAAGACGTGACGCCGTTGCTGAACAACTCTGTGTACCGAAAGGTTATTGATCTATACCTTGACAACAACAGCATCTCAACCGTCGACCAGTTGGAAAGAGCCGATTGGCTTTCAACGTTTCGGGTTCTTAGCCTGCGGGGTAATAATCTCACCACGGTAACAAAGAACTCACCAGTTCCAGCGATCGCCATAAAACTCCATTTGCCGCCGTATGCGAAGTAATTGTGAATTTTTCAGATACCGACGTACGCCTTTGACCACATTTTTGAAAAAAACCCCAATCTGGCGAGAGTTTTCCTCGGAAATAATTCGTGGGTCTGCGATTGCAGCTTCACACCAGAATTTCAAGTAAGTAATAATGTTTGAAATTGTCTAAATTTTTGAAGTACTATCTTCCACCAAAAACGGATTGCACATAAAATCATTACATTCTTGAACGCTCGTTGTATAGGTAGTTTATTGGCATACCACCCTGACTTTTCTGAAAATTCAAGGACCATATGAGCGGGATTTATGAAAAAAAAAAAAACTGCGCTAAAATATTCTTCGAAATATTGAATAATTTATTGTGCTGCTCTCGCCATTTTTCTACACGCTCGTCGGATCTCGAGCTAGAGACTATAAATTCGCGTATCGCTTCTTACACAGGTGAGAGTGGTAAAAGAGATTGCGTCGTGACCGAGATGCTCATTATTTTTTTATCTGTCTGTGTTTTACGTGACATGGTTGGGGTGTTCTGTGTTACTGATTGTGTTCTGTGCTGTGTCGTATGTTCCTGTCTCTTTTTGGATCAAGGGCTGACCGACTGGGCTCTAGCAGGCGATTGATGTCTCAAACAAGGCGTCCAAGAAGGGGTTCTTTGGTTGTATCATCTAACATACAAGTCCCCAGGCGACTATTCAAAATATTATGAACTATTGTGAATAGTTGCCGCTCGGGGATATGTTATTATTATCATTATCTTTCAAAGTTTTATCTTCCTCGTGTGAGGGGAATAGGATGTGAGGTCACCCATTGCCAATTTCCTCATCCTTTTGGTGGTGTGTTATGCACATTATGTGTTGAGCAATTAACTGACTACGTTGACCTTGTGGTGATGGTTATGGCCTTTTATTATTCGATGTAGGTGTTTTTGTGTAGGCCAGATGATGGGAGTATTGACGCGTGAAGTGTTCGTTGTACGACCTCGGCGGAGGATACAATAATTTGTATTATTTGTACCACTTTCATCCTTCACTGGTCCTGTATCTCTATAATAACTTTAGTAGTATGAATGGCGACTAAATTGTCAGTGTTGGCATGGCTACGTCTATGAAGTGCGTCAATTTGTAGTCCTAGTCCACATATGCCAGGTCTATTGGGCATCGTTGGTTGTGTTAGGGATAATGATCCTGTCACAGTACAATCAGTAGTTGCTGCTCTCGCGGACAGGATTGGGTGTGTATTGCAAGTAAGGTGTGGTATGTTCGTTGAGATTATGTTGTACTGTACGTGCTCTTTGTAAAAGTTTGCCGACTTTGTTCTGTCTGTGATGATTGGGCAGTGTCTACATATGTAGGTAGTTGTGATTTGCAGACACGTTTTCTGAAATTAAGCGTTGGGATGACTTGATCCTGTTTTGCCATGCGTTCGACGCAACATGGTCATGAGGGAGTCTCCTTCTGGGTTCACGTCCGCATCTGTGTGTGTCAGTATTGGTGCATCGTAAGTGGTGTTTTCCATGTTCAGAGGTTTATATTTTTTTATCTGCGGCTGCTATGGCTGAATGAAGAGATTACGTTTGTGCTTTAGCGTAGAAATACTTTCTTAGGTGTTGATCTGTTTGTTGTGTAACTGCTTAATAGTCCTTTCCCACTGACCTGGCGTGGTATAACATTCCTCTCCGGGCTTGATTTGGCGTGGTGTTTCCTGTGATATTTCGGCGTTGTACTTCTTTTTCTTTGGAGTGCATTTAATTGTGTTTGTACCGAATGAATGATTCCAAACGAGCATGTTAAGACTGGGAGGGCAAATTTAGGTGTCTCCTTCCTCGAGTCATGGAGATCCCCTGATTCTAAGTCGACCCACACGACCCCCTGGGCATTCTATGTTTATGTTCTTATCCTGAATTTATCTAGTCTTGTAGTAGTGTTGGTGTCTTTTGAAAGAATTTCTTTATATTTATTATTGCTATTACTATTATTTTTTAAATTGTCTGCTTAGGAGTTTTTACGGAAGTACACGCAAGAAAAAGATACTTTCATTGACATGGGGATTTACGATTGGAAGGACATCAGGTGCTCCGAGTCTGAGACCGATCCAAATTCATTGAAGATAGTAAGTTTTATATATCACAAACTAGTATTATTTTTATACGCCTCTCCCTCAGCTGCGCAAATTGTTAAATTTTTGGTTCCACACACGAAACCCACCAACCATAGACCGATACAATTCGCAGCGATTATTAGGGTACGTTATTTACCTCATGCATTACACAAATGCGACCGTGGCTGTCTCGTCTGAGCCCATTTTCGTGTTTCCAACTCTTCGTAAAACTATGTAGCTGTCAATCCAATGTTGATAAAACTCATAGCGATCACAAAGGTCGATCGGAGGGTCTACAGTGAGGTTTAGCTTGGCACGCACATCATGTCAGTCCAACTGTTGGAGTTCAATACAAAGAAGCATAGTTATACGCAAGGATAATTACACGTAGTTTTATCACAAATGTGCCTCGTCTACTTGGGAGACATTTTTCATCGAAATTGGTATATAATGTGGACATTAAAATCAAAACTCAATCGCATTAATGAAAAATGTTATGTTTTATATAGAATATGAAGTTCTACCAGATGCATATAAACTGAGTAAACATAGATTAGCTGCAAAAGCCGTCGAAATCGTTTAATGCACCTGGGGGAAAGCACGTGGGAAAAGTCGTGCGATGGGCAGCGCCAGACATAAGAGAGCTCTAGGGCCGTATGAGCAGGAATCATTAAGAAAATATCGGGTAAGCGATTTTTACTGCTCCAACAACTAATCTGCCTTCCTCTCAGTTTATGTGAACCTGCGAGGAGAGTGTACTTTGAAACGTTGAGATCTTGAGAAAATACAACTTACATAACTTTTCTTAGTTATTAAAAAAGCGCTGGGCAAGTTCGGTAAATCGAAAGGTGTTATCAAAGGAATTATTGACCGAGATGGAGGTGTTTCTGGGAGATACCGAACGTCTAGCGTTATTGAATCTCCAGGATCCGGGCTGGAGAGACTCGTTCTTTTTAACGTCTTCAACATGGCCGCCTTGAGGCATGAATCGAGTGTCAAGTACTACAAAGACAACATACATCGTCATCTCAGTACGCTTTCTGAAGGAAACCATTTCTTCTTAGAGACACCCAACTCTTTGAGACCCATTTGGTTATCGGAAACTTAAACAACACTAACTTCTCACGTCTGAGCAGCTAACTCCTGCGCAGCAGTAGTTGCAATGGACGTCTGCAAAAACGTACTTACCCAAAAAACCGCGTCTGGAACAGGGAGAACACTATACAGTCTTGCGAAGGCGTTTTTCCTGCAGCATTATAACGGAACTTTTCAAAAGTCAAGCTGCTATGTTATCATTGGCGGTTGCAGGACCACCTCCTACCACGTAGTTCTCATCCAGCGCCCTGCGGCTTTTCGGCTTCATAATCAAAAAGGATACCTCGAGGAACGATTCGATGACCTGAAATCGCTGAAGCTCGGAGCCATGGTTTAATGAAAAAAAGAAAGTAGTCGTTGTGCCGCGTTCCCATGCCTTTTGTCTTAAGATCATAATTTTTTTATTTTATTTTAACTATAATTTATTTTTTAAATGCACAGAGACGATTGCATGAGCACCAAAATGAAAGATTATATTGATTGTGTCACCATTTCCAAGCAAACGCTTACAAGGGACGTCAAGCAGCTTACGACAAATCCCCAAAATGTGAGTGGGGCTTGCTATAGCTGGTACAGGTGACACTCGACTTCTTATGAATTAAATGGAGGGAAGTCAGTAATGCCAACGAAAGCTGTGCCATGTGCCAGATCACATAAAAATCTTACGCAATACAAAAATATGAGGACCTTGGCTATGACCCAGTCTTATCTCACAAGAAAGGGAAATAATTTGCCCACGTCACGATAATTTTAATCATTATTTTCATTTCAGATCAAAGAACTCCCTCTGGTGTCCATTTGCAGAAATCCTAGTCAACTTCCCATCAGCCCGTGGTACCTTCTGAACATTATTCTTATGGCTTTAATATTTTTTGTGCTCTTCAATCTCCTCTACGACTATTGGGTTTACAAAGCCACTGCTAAACTCCCTTGGATAGCAACCAAGTTGTTTTAACCTGATCATTGATTAATTGTGCCCTCTTCGATTTTCATTTTAAGTAAATAATTTGTCAACTTCGTAGTGGCTTTGCAGGTAACTCGTTTCCTATTTTATTAAAATAAACTTATTTTGTTTATAAGTACATAAATTACACTATAAATAAATTGAAAACGGTTGCGGCTCAGAAACAAGTTGGAGATCATCAGTGTTACTTGAGGCGGTGACTATGAATGACTAATGTAGCATATGCTTTACGAAGTTAACCCTGAATATTGTTGAGCTGTTTATTCATAAATTGTGAAACGGTATCCAAATTGCTGTCAAATGACTATGTATTCTTCCTAAAATTATAAGTATTACAATAATTGCAAACAATTATTATTTGCTGCGGCCGGTTGAATGGAAGAGCCTCGATTGCTCAATGTTGCCAGGTTACTAAAGAAATAGGGCCAATCAGTCATACGTGTATGCGCAGATTTGAATTATTTCACAAGTCGCCTTGTTGCTGCCCACAATTGATTTGATACCGATGAACTTCCATATGGAACGTGTCCATTTCGTCTTCAGTTGAGAAAATCGACAATTTTATTAATGTTTTTGACATCCTGAATTTGTCGAATCTCCACAATTGCATCAACAAGCCGAAAAATCAATTTAGAAAATATCAGACGAACACTCAAAAAACGATTTGGGTGTAATCTCATTCACGTTGAAAGTGTGGCGACTACTACTACTATGTGATGAAATAGTGGTAGAAGAATAAAAGAACAATTAAGGACAGTCAGATCGAAGAAAAAATAAAATGTAGTGTGACGCATCGCATAACTTTCTTCGGCAACCCAATGTATTTTCCAACTAACCCAATGTATTTTTGCCTTAGTTTATGTAGACCTGTTAAAACAATTCAATATTTCATAGCTACGTAAAAAGTGTTCTTAGCATATCAGAAATTATTGCGTTGCTCCTACTGTACATGCCACGATCATTATTTAGCAACCATCCCACAGGTAATTTGTAAAAGCTGCAAGAGATATTTCGGTCGAAATGAGCACGTTTGTCATTATCGTAGCGTCGTCGTCGAAACCTCATAAATCAAGCATT
The DNA here is from genome assembly GCA_020466155.1 of Pachypeltis micranthus. Classification (NCBI taxonomy): domain Eukaryota; kingdom Metazoa; phylum Arthropoda; class Insecta; order Hemiptera; family Miridae; genus Pachypeltis; species Pachypeltis micranthus. The sequence continues at coordinate 1,427,986 of CM035782.1, read as the reverse complement.
CCGTCTGTTTTCTTTCATAGCGACCTTCCTTAAACCCTCTAACAATAAGTTTGCAATTCGTAAAAGGGGTTATATCATTTTTCACTCAGCTCTCCCGTGTGGATCAAGGTCATAAGTAAGTGAATACGAGCAATGACCGAGCCATCCATTAAATCACGAGATCGCTGCATAGACAGGATGGATTGTGGCTTTTCAGTAGAGGGAAACTCCACACTGCCCCGCAGGCTTTTCCAAGTTTTTTTCACAGATAAAAATAAGGATTGTTCAAAATTCGATTTGAATTTCCATTACATATCGCGGTGCTTTCCTGCATTTATAACGGCAATTAAGATTAAAACGGGTTGCCATTTCAAGGAGAGGTTGTGCGCTTGATTTCATTCCATATTGGTGAAGTGCTACATGAAGAAATATCACGCCCATGAGCTAATTGGGTTTGCGCCAAATTCTCAAGCAGTTAATAGAGGGCACCTCCTTTACGACTCTCTTCCGATTGACGCGTTGGACAGTGTTTCTTGAAGTGGGAGAGTCTCGACAGTCATTCGACAGACGACGAGAAGTGGAAGCAGCTGTCGACGTAAATCTCTCTGAAGGCTGAGAAAATGGACAGGTCTTCCAGAAGCCGCAGAAGAAGGGATTCTGGCTCTTCGGAGGCCGCGTTCCAGCGAGAGCCTCAATTGCGGCGGCGTTCAGTCGAGGTCTCTCTTCGCGGCAATTCAATTCGTTCCCGAATCAGTTCGGCGGCTTCAACCGGTAGGCTCCGATGTCCCGTGCTGTCCTATTACTGATCGTCGCTGTAAGTTCTGTGTTCGCGCTCAAGGAATATTCTGGAATCCGAGCTTTCAACGACACGACCCTAAGAGTGTTTCACCACCGTGAGGCTGTGGCAGTCGTCGAATATGGAAGAAACCGGGTTTTTCACACTTGCGAACTGATAGAAGTACTGTGAGTGTAGCATAATTACAGTAATAATAGAAAACATCTTTGTTTTCCCAACGCCCGAAGGCGGTTGGGCAACAACAAAAAATGTCTCCTACAAGAGTTCCTTTCAAAAACAAAGTTAAAACTGACCAAGTTATCAAAAAATCTCAACGGAAAGTAAACAATTAATATTCCAACTTACTTAATGCAGTGCAAGGATAAGGGTTGAGGAACTCCTTGCCACTCGGTATTCGAGTGCTGCTCAAATGTTTTGCTCACAGAGTCAACCAAACAACCAAGCGTTAAAAAAAAAACAAACAAACAAATATTCAGTGTTCGTACTACCCACTTAAACATTAAACCGCGCCTTTTCCCATAACGCGTCTTCCCTCAACTTCTATATTTTGTCTTATTTAATTTGTATAAGGGACTTTCAATATTTCCAATTATTGTTCAGCAGTATATACCTGAACGCTGAGGGGGTGAGGAGAGGAGGAGGGGGATTTTATTCTTTTAAGTAGGTTTTTAGTTTATGAATGCATTACTTTATTCGTTAAATTTAAATCATGTTACTTCTAAACGTAATGGTTAAAATTTAATTAATTAATTATTATTTACGTTACACTTACTTTCATATAGTCTAGTTTATTTGACTTTATTACCATCCATTTTAGTTTTAAGTTTTATAGTTTATTAAATTTTCAGTTTCTTTTGTTTTACTTTGTTTATTGCCGCATAGCTACGATTTGTTTATTGTTCATTTTTCACCACTCGCTCTCTTCTTACGGACCCTCAATCCTGCACGATTCTTTTTCACCCTCCTTCGGTCAACGCCTTTTTTACATCTTTACTCCTCTCTTTTCGCTCAGTTTTCTCTATCGTGGTAACAAGTATATAACATATATACCGTTTTGTCTTCAAAAAATGATTTTGTCGAAAGCAACAGGAAACACTCAGGAGAGGACTAGATAGAAACTCAGAGTAGAACTCAGTTTTATATACCAAGTTGACATCCAGTGTTCGTTCCAAGGATTTAGTAGAATGAGTTTCGTTGTAAGCATTTTCCGAAAATTGTTAGTATTCTCTTTTTTTTAGGAAACTCTGGGTGCTATGACTTCGTTTTTGTATGAGAATTTGCTATAAAACAGTAACCACTATAATTTGAACTTCCATCATTACTGTAGCCGATTTTCGATCAATTTTGAGTTATTCTCTATTTCTACTCCTAGTAAACAAAAAGACTAAACAAGCAATTCGATATACTTTGGTTCTTTCGTTTCGACCTTGTCCACGGAATCTGAACGCGCATTTCGTTCGGTGAAAGCACGACCAGCTCCGCCGTTGAAAATAATAACAATGGATACGAATACTAACAAATTCGTTAGCATGTTTTGATAAATAAATTGAAACTTAAGAAAGCTCGTTCTCTCGTGTAAAAATACTGTTTTGTTGTCATTGTGAAATCTCTGGTTACCCTTGTTAGGGACGAAACGACACCAGAGATAGCAACGCAGCCCTTGAAAAAGGTGGAAAGTGAACGCAGGTGAGCATCACAGTTCAGGCAGCCGTGACCTGAATGCTTTCGGGCTGAGTGAAAGTTTGTGTGAGCAGGGTTTGCTTAGGTTTTTTTAAGCGTTCGTGAGTTCTCATATCTCCTGGTGATAACCCGTTTCGCTCAACCGGCGAACCATTTCCGTTTGAGCGGACATTAATTTACTGAAGTTAATTTACTTTTAAAGGTTTTTAAGAAGTCATTAAACGTGTATACACGATTGCGGCCAGTACTTAGGACTATTCTGTACTACTCGCTAAGAGCATGTGAACTCAAAAAAAGTTTACAAGCATGAAATACCTCGATTTTGAGCACGAAGCGCATCTAAGATATACACGGAAACTATTAACAGTGAGATAGTACTCAGGAGAGTTCTGAAATTGCGTCACCCTTAATAATGACGGTAGGTGAGGTCTCGAAAGTGGAACACCTCGACCGATAATGACCATAATAATGAAAGCCAGGTGAATTCAGTGAAGTTGGTGGTAACAGTTTCTTCCCACCAAAATCTGCCGACATAGTGGTCATGGCTTCTTTAAGAACAGTGAGCACTGCTTGAAATTAATTTTTTGTAGGAAACTAACCTGCATTTGTTTTTTAGTATCAATTACCAATTTTTAGTATCTGTGTCACAGAAATCGTACGATTCTCGATGTTTGTAAGCCTCTGAGAGTAGGGTGTGGTAGACTTTTCATACCCACTAGTATACCTGTTTGTGAAATCTTGAAGGCAATTGAATATCGTGAGAAACTTAACCCTTCATCAACTCGATGTGCTGACCGAACTGAAATGCACCTGCAAGCATGGAGTTAAAAAAAAGATTATTATTCACTCAATATTAACCAAATACTAGGACTACCCTTACCATAAATTGCCAAAGGGGGTTGGAGTGCTCAAGAGATGGATGAAATGGTTACGACCACTCTCGGGTAGGCATAGTACAGCGAGACAGTGACGTTAAATATAACGACAAATATCGGAGCATGCATACTAGATAAGTACATTCATTATAATAACGTATACAAGGGCAAGTACAAAACAGACATACACCTACCATGCCAACTTGAATGGGTGAACAAATACCCAACCACGCCAGACTAAAGCCCCACCCATCAACACATCGCCCGAGTGAATATTTTGTTCACATGAACAATTTTGGATTCCCTGGAAGTCTCATAAACGGATTTTGAGCAAAAAGTTGATAATCAAATTTGGAGTACTTCCTGTCCTATGTCTGTGCCACTTATGAACTCTCTAGCTAATTCCTGTAGAAAATTATCGAGCTTAGAGACGAATGTACGCACATAAACTATGTAGTATATTAGAATACTGTATAATGCAGAATCCGTGAGGGTGTCACTTTATAAAAATTCGTTCAAACTTTTTACCCGATTGCGATAGCTTCATTTTCTCAAATCACCAAAAGGTGACAAGCTGTTTTGAAAATTGGTGGAGTCACGAGCTGTTTTGCTGGATCGAATTGACAATACGAATATCGTCTGAATGTACCAAATCGTATTTAATTTTAGTAAAGTCCATGAATAGTGTGAATAATTTTGTTGCAGCACCGATGACGATAAACGGACAACGCTGGCTTCTCTGTCGAAGGTTATTCGTAAAAAACCTTACCAACTAAATTTTGATCAAATGATGGATTTGATGAGGTTATGCGCTCAGCTGCCGGAGCCAATCGCTAGGCATCAATCGATAGGTGCCAGATCTACACCTGAGAGGACATACGGAGGTTTCGGCATTGTTCCAGGTGAATGTTTACCTTTCGTTACGTTAATTTTAACCAGAAGACAGACACTTCGTGCTGAGGGATTTACTGTACTCATTCAATAACTCGTGAAATAATAATCTTACTATTTAATCGCCAACTTTCGCCTGCCTCTTCTGTTATGAGCTTCTAAATACAATCAACGCAAATAGCAAACGAGACGCACCAGACTGAACAAAAGTCATTCTGAATCCATACCTTAGCGATGGGTCGTTCCAACTGGAGCCGCTACGTGAAACCTCAGCCAACATTCCGGAAAGAACCTGTTCCGGTGGAGCGGTAAGGAATCCGACGTGCAGATGGTACTCCTGCCATTCTGGCTCCACTCGTCGTCCCCGTTCCACCTACCGTTTCAGCTCCTCTTTACCAATGCAGCTACTGCTCCATTCTTACCTATTAGTCTCAATTGTACCCACTTATTATCTGGCAAGACCAGAATATTTTCGGATTTTCGTTTTTAATTAGCCCAGAATGTCAAGTTTTTCAATTACGTATGCGTATGGTAAATTTCCTCTTACTCTAAATAATTACCTCAGCGTAAAAATAATTTGGAAATTTGGGAGGTATTGCGGCAATCATCTGGGGCATTTCTTAACTCATTTGGAGTGAGTGGGGCGAAGCTGTGGAATAGATTTCCTGTCCCCATCACATATATTTTCCCTACGTAAGTACTTTCATTTAGGATTTTTCTTCCCCTTCTTCATATTTGACAGAATTCTTTAGGGAATGTCGTGAAATGGATAGGGGTGCACAAAGTTGTAATTCTCTCTCATAGACGGTTTTTCTGATCCCTCAATTTGCAGTATTTATCAACTGCGATGTTTTCACTCAATCCTCTTAGCCATGAAGCTCCACTTCTCTGCTCCAAATTTTTCCTTTAGGCCATTCGGCTATCAGTGTCAGAAATCATTCTGATGAACGAGAACAGGGTGACACTAGATGATAACGGACACTGCGCATGAGTAAGTGGAAGATCAAGCAACGAGTATATACTGGAAGATCCCCTTACGAATGAGTACTCAGTGTAGAAAGGTGAAGATTGAACGTGCGTATAATTCTTCTCCTATGCTGTATTGGGGGCTCTTGTCAGATTCGCCATCAAGGCGCTAAATTCGATTGGAACATAAAACTACAGCTCTTCTTAAGTATATATTTCAGGGCTTGGTGCCATTCTTTCAGCACAACAGCAAATATTAGTGGGAGTGCGTTTATTTGACCAAACGCTTCGTCAATCACGTGTAGCTAAAAAATGAGATGAGCTACGGCCGACCAAAACCGAATGGTGTTTTGTTATCCACTTCATCAGTTGTTGATGAGTGTTTTTTACCTACTTCAACTTTTCAGGCAATAAAAAGGAGCCCGAAGATTTCAAGCTGCTGGCTAGGTTCCCTTGGTTTTGGGATCATAATTATTTTGAGGGAGTGGCCAGAGGAATTCAATCATTTCCATTCGCGATTAGTACATCGAAAGGCGCGGTCTGGAATAAATGTACCAGACCGCCATGTGTATGCCTCTGAAATGTGTGTGTAGGTTAATGGCGCCAAAGAGAAATTACCGTTTCTCTTAAGAAACGCCAAGAACTTAAAATTGGAGTTCCAAGTGCTCACTCGGTTTTCCTCAATTTTTATTTCCCTTATCCTGAAGTAGGAGGAAAAATTGTGTAAGTAATCGGCTGATTAAAAACAAAAATTCTTCGAGTACTTACTACTTTCTTACGATATCTTGTGTTTCTTACATCTTTCTTACGTGCAAATATCATTAGAGCAATTCTTATTGCGCTATCAAGTAGTGTAATGTGTGTCCAGGTCGTACGTATCTTATCTTTCTACACAGAAACTGGTGTGCTTAACGTTCTGGAATTTATTTTGTTGCCCCTACGTATGTCACGGTTTTATTGAATAATCGGAGAATGGAAAATTTATGTCAACATTTTTTCAAAGCTAATGTACACGCATGTACGGCAAACACCCTGAAAAAAGTTATGATAGTAATCCCTGAAGGGTCAGTCTCCGATGACGGACGAAACACGAATCAGCCCAAATCTGATATTGAGCCGATGCATCAAACCGCCGTTGCTGAACAATGAATGGTCGTGTTTCTGATTTTCTCAAAAACCAACTTATGATGTATTCTTTGCCAACATTTATGCCTAAACATCGACGTAAAAGTGCGTTGTTTAAAGATGGATACAGCTCTTAAACTAAATAACTAGACCATTTCCATATGAACTCCGTCCATATGACACTCACAATGATACTCTCATCAATTCTCACGACGATCAACTTAGTAGTGCAATTAACTTTATTATTTTGGTGGCTCAACACTACTCCAACTATAATAGTAATACAATAATTAGGAACATATCCAATTTGTTGCACCTCCTATTTTCAAGAGCGGCAGCTTAGAAAGACGAAACCGGCTGTTGAAAGACGTGAGTGTTGTTCCAATCCATCAGAGTCGCATCATTTAGCGACTCTGTTACCGTAAAGGAATAAACGCTTCAATTTGATAATTCCTTCTCTTCCATTTTCTCCAATCAATGCAACGAAACGGACAGTTTTCATCCATTAGCGACCAAGTTAAGTGTGTGAAGGGCCACACGAAAAACAGCCTTATGTAAACTTTCTCGGGCCCTGAAGAAACATCGGATGTATGACGTTACGTCGTTATTTCGAGCAGAAGCGTTGGTGCGTAATGAATGAGCCAAAGGATGTTTTTATCGCCACGATCCAGTTGTTTCCACAGTTATTGAAGTCAGAAGGAAAAACGTATTTCGTGGCCGGAAGAGGTCATGCCAAATATTACCGCCTGTGTGGGGTCGTAACTGAACTGGGGAGATGAGCGAGATCCTAGTTTTAACGAGAAATAATTTGTGAATAATTATTGCCCTCGGGCCTTTAAACTTCACTGTAGGCCACGTTATCACAATGTAGTGCCATCGTCATTTGGTCTAATTAAAGGTTGCTGTAATATATTTCAATGCCTAATATATGTCATATTGTAATGCCTATGAAGGAAATATCACAAATTGAAATACCCAAGCAATTGCAATGTTTTTTAACACACGCTCTTCAGCGCTGCGAGTTACTTCTTCCTCAGTTATAGTGCAAAGTTCAAGTATTTAAGTTAAGGATAAATGATAAAGCGTACTTGGGTACTTGACTGTTTCGAAGTTCCATTGAATAGTTTGTACGTCCGTAGACTTTTGATTCTTCTATACCTGTTATGGTCAACAACTGCCCGAAGTGTGACCATCTTGTAAGTTGAATGTTTTTCTCCAGCCCTTATAAAATGCCTCCGTTCCTTTAATATAAACTTTTGTACTAACGTGGATAGTGACCGATGTTATTTTGATTCAGGGACGAAGTGGTGTGGCAATGGGGACATAGCTCGACACTATTTCGACTTGGGCTCAGAAGCAAAAGTGGATAGATGCTGCAGAATGCACGACATCTGTCCAGTTAAGGTGCTTGGAAGTAGCACGAAGTACAGTATCAAGAACGAAGGCCTGTTCACTATGTAAGACCCTTCACATTCACATCTTACTACTATACATTCTAGATTAACACTGAATACTTTTATTTTTTGCAGACTTCACTGTGAATGCGACATGATATTCCTCGACTGTCTAAAGGAAACTAAAAATAGCATAGCAAATTCCATGGGAGGTATTTACTTCAACATACTAGGAGGAAACTGCATGTACTCGAATGATGGAAAATTCTTACTTGGAACGAAACCACGTTACTGAATTTGACCTTATCAACAATAAACGTCGCTAGTCAAACTGGCTCCAAGTCTCAATAGTGCGATCCAACTTATTCCCAAGATTTTTATTATTTACGGCAACGAGAGTTCTTCATGACGGGTTGGTTATCTGCACTTATCTGCATTCAATGACTTACTTTAATGACAATCTGTAAAAACATTAAATGCCCCGTACATAAAACAATGTACATAAAACAATATGAAATTAAATTAATTTATATCTAAATGTTCTACTTTTAATGCCTTTAACCATTCATAGTAGAAAGGTTTATGTGGACACGATAAAGAATGCAATCAACTCCAATTTCATATTAGATCTGTGTGTTACGAAGTGCAGTAAAGTAGTAGTGTCTTATTAGTGGCGCTCTTTCCTTTTTTTGTCAATATAGCCCAATTAACATCTCGACGTGGTTTTGATGATGAAGCCCTTTACTAGGTAAAAAAAAAAGACTGAGCCCTGCAGCTTACATTTGGGAGCATACCATCAAGCTCGGCTACCGAAATTCCATCTCCAAGCTGTTGAAATCTACTAGACAGATTGGCCAGACACATAAAGTATATACTCCATCTTGGCAACCTCAATCTGAACTCCCCCCCCCCTCAATTCAAAGTTCTCATGAGATACAATATAGATAGAGTATAAGATAGTCAGTGTTCACACGACGTAGGGGGTCTCTGCATAGGTAAACTGGTGTGAGCTGGGACGAGAGCTGAGAGAGCGAGTAACTCTGAATGCTAGGGTAGACATCCATAGGAAGGGACAAGTAACGATGGGGATGATGAAAACCTCATTGGGAAAATCCTAAGAAGGAAAATACGTTGTCAGTAGCGCTTGAAAAGCCAAAGAGAGAAGTTGATCGACAGGGGGATCTAGAATTGCAGGATTGGTGGCTACAGATCAAGCCTGGAGAAAGACCAGGACACTGACTTGATGCATCGATTCGGCTTGTACATTTTGTTGTCGGTTTGTGCCGTTTTTGTAAAAATTCTTTGAACGAAGATAGGTCGCCGAATTCACACGGGTGGCAGACAGTTGTGCGTTGGTACGCACTAGACATTGTTCATTCTTTTGCCATTACATCGATGACAAGTGAACATATTGATATCTGTCTTCTAAATCGCGTGAAGCGAGGATCTTCGTTTGCCGGTGAAAGTTGTTTACCTGGTCTCCTTGGTAGCTCTTGCTATTGAAAGGTAGCCCTGTGACGCATTACCAAACGTGTTTCGTTAATCCTAATGATATCTAGTCGTAAACCAATGTAGATGGATTTGCTGACAGCACAGTAATGTAATGTTAGCCTTAATAAAGGCTAACTAGTGCTTATTAGAGCGAACTGAGCCGTTACCCCATAATTGCAAGTAGGAAAAATGGAATCAATACCACTAGATTTTATTGAGCAGTTACCAAGTAGCGCAGCTATTCAGGTGAGTTATTTTATTCAAGTTCTCCCAGGTTCATTTAGAGAGAACCACAAACAGAAGTGATTAGCTGATAGCGATAAACATTACTCAATGTACTTGTGACCGAGATAGTTGTGTGATGCGTTTTTATTGTAGTGATTTTGAAGGGATTTGAAGAGTTTTACTCAGTAGTGGTTTCATACGATGTTCCGGGTTTAGAGTGATTCATTCATTGTTTTATTTTGGTAATCAAAACAAGTTCTGGTGGTTTATTCATTTATGGTGATGGTTTTTTTAAAATTCCCAATCGTTTCTGCAAAGATCTTTGGAACGCATTCCTACCAATATTACTGCGATGAGGTTTCCTGGTCAAAAGAACCATTTTAGCCCTACGGGGTAGGAAGGACAATTACATAATCGGCTACAAAAGTTGAGTTTTCAATAAATCCAGAGGTTGTAAGATAAACCTCAAACAACGAATAAAGTTTGTGGGAGTGTGTAACAACGGTACCGGAAAATTCTCATTAGTGGGAAAATCACGAAAGCAGCGCAATAAATTGTCAACAACTTCGAAGAAAATTATAGTGCAATTTGTTCATGTGCTATAAGGGTTCTCAGAAAAACTGAGGTGATTGTCTAGTAAACCACCCGTACGATGTGGGTTTAATAAAGGCCCTAAAATAATTAAGTGAAACTACATAATTCTGGTGTTTGAACCACATCCTGTTCTCTTACTAGCATTTCTCACAATTTGTATCCAATGATTTTAAAGCGATAAACACAAACCTGCTCAAAATCACATTGAACGTATCATGAATCATCGAAATGTACTAATAACGGTTGGAGCATGGAAGGGAATAACTCATTTAATTCCGGAACCTTAACCGCTATTAGTTTGTACGTAGAACATGAAGCTACGTTCTACCAGCCGCATATAAACTGAATAATAAATAAATTTGATTAGTTTCTAGAGCGACAAAAATACTGAAGGCTGAGAAAATATATGCGATGCGTCGCACCATATATTTTTGTTATAAGTGGTTTTTCGTGAAATGCTACACATTATTTAATTCATTGTATAATCAGTTAGTTTGCAAATGTAATAAGAGGGAGAGGTCAGTGGGGGCAAATCAAGGTATAAGAGGCGCACGAAAGGGTTAGCCTTCAGTTTCCCGTACACTTACATATTTTGGAGCTCCTAACCACGCTCCGCCTACAAGTAAATTGCAAGCTTCCGTTCCTTTCTTCGTACATCCTAGACGTAGCAATTACCATCCCATGCTTCCATGTAAGACTCCCTTTTCTTTCTCTCTCGGAGCATAGGTCCACTAGTTCCTTGAGCCTTTATTCTGTCCGCCGCTTTTCTTAAATCTCGTACCCGAAGGGTTTTACTCCTTCTGTCCCTATGTGAGAATGTGTCAAATCCATTTCTCTATATACATCCATCCACCCCTGAAGGAGAGTGTGAGGTACTGTCAAAATTGATTAACCAGTAATAACTTTAACAGTAGCGGACAGTTTTTAACATTTAGATATGTAAACTGAAGGGCAAAACGGTTCAACACAAATATAAACTTTTTGTTGCTCTAGAACTGCAATTAGGGCTTAATCTAGAAATGTGAGAATGTTTTAATTGAAACATAAGGGGCAACTTCAGAGACATATGAACAATCTGCGTCTCTCTGTTCAGGCTGCCACGCAGAGTATAAAGGAAAAAATACGCCTCGGGCAAGAAAAATATGAGCAAAGTTTGGGAGTACCTGAAACTCTTACACCTCCATGGGTGGACGAAAACGATTTGAAATCGAAGGTGAGCGTTCATTCCACCTTATAAATAGCCGCCCTTAAAACTTATTACATTATGCATTTCAGTAGTGCATGCTGCGAGGGCTTCTTCAAAATGCATTCAAATTGTAGGTAGTTTTATGTTGAATAAATACTTCCCTGTAAATAAAAATTATTTCCATTTAAGATAAGTGCAGTTCAAGCTGAAAATCAAAAGGCTGAAAACGAAGATGATTTTCAATTCAATGTTAGGCTCCGCGAGACTGAAACTATTCATATATTCGAAATGGGAAGTGCAGGCTACTTGGAAGGCACTGAAGAAGGAGAGCAAGTGTCACGTGCCAATGAGATGCGTAAACAGGTAAGTCGTTAATCTACTAATGATTCAATCTCTCGATTCTCCATTAAGTATATAATTCTACGTCCGAACAGATTTACTCAGGGTTTTCCAGCGAGGTTTATAAGAGCGTAACGTAAATTAACAGTATTGAATTCAAGTAAGGCTATATCTATCAATTGATTTTGTACTGTGATTCAAAACTTGTTTCGTTTTTTGAAAAAGAAGAGTTGAGTTTTAAAAACTTTCATGTTCCCAAGGCTCCTTAGTCCTAAAAGTACGATTTGTACCGGGACTGACTACGCGCCTCAAATACTCTGATTTATTTGAAACTTCGGTATCGGCAGTTATAACCTAGTGGTTGTCTCATCGTAGGGTAGCCCTGTTCGTCAGCGCTCACATTCGCTTCCACCCAGTTCTCCGTTTCAACCCATTCTCCGTTCCGGTGTCAAAACTTCTCCGAGAGTAATTACGAGGTTATGGTCTATTTCCATTATGGGAGGATGGAGCCAGAAGGGGTATAATATAAAACACACCAGAAAGTGGGATTCATCGCATCTTAATTTATTATAAAGAAGATTATATATAATTTATTATATGTTTTGGAGATTTTCTCAAAAACAGAAGAAAACACTAAAGATTCTTATTAAACCCACAGGTTCTTTTACCTGACAACTACCATCAGTTAAGTTCAGCATACTCTTGTCAATAGAATGTTGTAGAACAAAGATACTGCACCTGCATACTGTATCGCCGAATGATTGGCTTGGGTAAGTTTGGTGATACTTCGCACCAGAACATTTATATTTATTGAAAAACGAATTTTCTGTCTCAGCACTACGCGTCTAAAATCGGAATTCTCACGTCGAACCAATCGTGTCAAACCGAAGTACCGTTACTTCTTCGGAAATGCCTACAAACAACGACGCAGCATAATAAAGTAGGTGAAATACCAGAGATACTTGAGTTTTTAGACGCTTTATTGATCGATGAATATTCACCATAACAATTTCAGGATATTGGGTGCACCGTCACTGAATGGGACATGATGGATTCTTTCAAGAAACTGGAGAGAATGAATAAGAAACAAGTTGAATCTTCGAAAGGTGATTTCTTCCTTTGAACTATGGAAAAATTGTTTTGGCACATTTTACTTCAAGCCCAAGAACATGTCTTTGATCCGGTTCTAGACAAAATGTCACGAAAAACCCTGCAAAGTATTACACAATGGTTTATTATTCTCATGAACAGCTTGACCTAGTATTAGTGCTCCCCCATCCCATTCGATTCAGCATCGAATACTAGTAAACCATACGAAACATGTCATGGCTACAATGGAACTACGGAAACTAAACGTCTGATGATTTTGCCGCGTCAGGTCGGGGAAAGCGAACCCGTTGCAACGCGAAAGGGGAGTTGAGCCACCCGCGCCTGGCAGCGTTGCGAGGCGAGGACGAGGCCGGTTGTTTTTTATTGAGACGGGAGGGAGGGAGGGACGCTGTAGTTCCCGCGTTGTACTGCGTTTCGTTAATTTTGTTAACCATTTTTTGCCCATTACAACCACGGGCTTCGTCCGATCGGATTGCCAAGATGGCGGGCATAACTAAATACCAAATCGGATTTTTGTGCAAAAGAACGAATTTTTTAGACCACGTTAAAGGCACAAAACGGCCCGGACGGCGGACGGACATTGCAAATTTGGAATCTCCAAGTCTTGAAACGTATAGTATCAAATTTTAAGGGGGGGTTGTAAAAAAATTTTCGTGACCGAAAACATAGGGTTATTATTCAGAATGAATAATAAACCAAAAGTACACCTTTATTGTGACGGTATTTTCTTTAATTCTGGCCTGCTTTGCATTCATTGCTGCAGGGAAACAACAATTCCACAAATAAAGCATCCATTTTGGTTTATTTACTTTCTGCTACCAAAAGGGTAAGCGAAGAATTGCATTCGTAATTGAATTGGTTCTTCTTCGTTTCGTTAGTAACAATGGCTTTAGCAATGTTGATTAAGTTTGTCCGATCACTGTTTTCGTTAAAAAATCCTCGTAAGAAGCGTGACAATCACCGTTCTCTGGATTGGACTAAGTACATAGATTAATGTATAACTACACAGCTCTCCTGGTTTCAGAAGTCGAAACATCGGCAGAGGAGCGTTTTTTAATGGCGTCGCAAGTGCTGCAGCGGTTGTTATCGTCGAATAACTTCAATTACGAGCAACTTATTTATTCATCTCCGCCTCGTGACATAGGTAGTGCGCAACAATCCTTTTTTCTTAAAAATCCACACCAGTGGGCTTTGTCACAAAAAGCATTCGGCCGACAAGGCTAATTACTAGAAACTGTTCTCTTGAGGTTGGAAAAGTGACTTGAAGAAGCCTGGTGTTCTTGAATAGTTTTATTGCTTCCCTCATTTTATTGTTCGTGTCGGCATTCAATCGTTTTTGTTGCAGGGAGAATTTTTAAATACACTTTTCTAATCTTGTGGAAATCCAATGAGGCAGGAACTGGGACAGTGAATCACATCACGACGAATCCAGCCAATCGGGTAATTTCTGCTTTCCTAATCAAACAGTTTTTTGCCTGTTCCTCATTTACATTTCCTCATCAATTAGGAGGGGGATTATTGGTTAAAGTAATTAACAAACCGCGCACATCAATGGCTGGGTTTGAGAAAAGGAAGGTTTCTGTTTTATTCCAACAGAAAACCGCACCTCCTCACATATTAAACGGCGCTGATGAGTACAGACGAGAGTTAGCGCGATAGTGTTACTGTTCGAGTGATCGGGTAGTCGAGAATCGGCGATACGAGATTTAGGGGACCAGAGATAGTCGTGACGTTGAGTGACGGAAACGGAATGAATACAGCAGTGGTTGAGCCAGGTAGTTATTTATTTATTACATTTTTTGTGTGGACAGACAAACGACACAACGATAATTCCTACCGTGTGAAAATGACGAGAGCAGCACAATAAATGATCAAAACATTCGACGAACAGCGATTGTACTGCAGTTTTTCTTTATAATGCCAGTATGTGACAGTAGGGTTCTCAAAAAAATCACAGTAGTAGTCCAATAAGCTAAATACATAATGTTTTTAGTAATGTTCATAAGACAATCAGGAACAACCTCAGTAATTCCGGAGTTCAAACTAGTATCGTTAAAAATAAAAATTGTTTCGCCATGTTTACCTATTACTCCAGAACTATTTTTAGGACTCATCTAAGAGAGATCATGTTAATAGTGTCATATATCATATACGCGTTGGTTTTTCGATACAGCGCTTAATTAGTAGCGTCAGCTCAATAAATTCCATAACTTTAAGCGATACAAAGTTTTTAATAGATCGCTTTGTAATGTTTTTAAAAATTATTTCAAAAATAGATTGAATTAGAACTGTAACGTGCGTGGGGCTGAAGAACCTGATATTTTTATGTTGGTTACTATATTGTAATTGTTTTTGCCGGCTATATCCTAAGTAAGTAAATAAATATTTTGAATGTGTCACATACACGCTGTGTG
The DNA here is from genome assembly GCA_020466155.1 of Pachypeltis micranthus. Classification (NCBI taxonomy): domain Eukaryota; kingdom Metazoa; phylum Arthropoda; class Insecta; order Hemiptera; family Miridae; genus Pachypeltis; species Pachypeltis micranthus. The sequence goes on along the minus strand of CM035782.1, from coordinate 1,412,921 downwards.
TGGTTGAGAATGGTAGATAAAGGGAACGGGGAGATAAGAAGAGAACCAGAATAATGGGATTACGACAGATATTCTTAATTGAAGATACATACGGTGGCTTTGTTCATCTATTCTCCGGCACACATTAAATACTAAGTAAACCAAACTCTCTACTAAGAACCCTTTTATTTTTTCCACAGAATCTTGTTGCCGTAGCGTACGGGGACCGAGGAAAACGAGGTACGATATGCGTCTGGAACTCCAAAAATCCTCAAACTCCAGAGAAAAAAATCATATTTCAACATGCAGTAACGTGCTCACGCTTCAGCAACGAATCTCCGTATTTTCTCACAGCAGTCACTGAGAGTGGAGACGTCTTGATTGTTGACGTTAGAACATGCAATCCTCAAGTGACAGTTATATCAAGGTCTGCTCGATGATAAACTACGTGAATAATGCATGATTTATGACACCGTTACTCCACAAGACAAGAAATCGTCTCCTATTTCTTTTTTAAAATGTAACTGCAGAATATTTATGACGCTGGATTTTTTGAATAATAACTAAATGAATTATTATTCATTTTCTGCAGTGCAAACACCCCACGAGCAACTGTAAACACTAAAAAGAAAAGGGCTGTTGGATACTTTTAAATACAAAAGGGGTTTAAGTTGAAACCACTGAAGACATTGAATGCAGATTAAACATATGTATCCCGCAATCACGTTTAACTTGAGCCCTTCAACCAAGGGCTGCTCAATCCAGAGATAAATGACAAGTTACTTCTACTTCTGAGGGTGCACGGACGTTCCACACGTCCTCTTCCCCGAGATATATGTACTCATTCAATATGTGGCAATCATCGCCAGCTCATTTTACAACCAAAATCGTTCTCCGTTACGGAAAATGAATCGACAAAACCTAATTGTGGTCGGCTATTAAAGAAATTGGGTTATATCCGCCAGTAGGCAAATTACTAAAGTTAACGTACCTGTTAGGTGTACTGGAGTACTGACTTAACGGGCAGACGATGTCTTTACATCGAAAGCGCTTGCCCACAGTAACTCACAAGCCAGAGGAGACGGACTCACCTAACAGGTATGTTAACTTTACTAATTGTGGTCATTTCGATTTAGGGGGAGAACGGTTGAAGCGATTGAGCTCGTTCTTTTATCGTTCTGTTTGTGACTTTTTAAAAGTGCGAAAATAATATTGTATTTCCATTGATAGATAGGGTGGAGGGGGAACCAAATACGGCCGAACAGAATTTAGCCAATCTTACGGAGTGACTTCTGGCAAGACGTACCAACATTTTGTATTTCTCAACTATTTCTGTAAATATACGTTGAACCGAAATATAAGTCATGATAATATAATTATAAGTCGTGACGTTACGGAATGTTCTGTGTTGTGACTCACCAGATACTTATCTTCACATTTTTTTGTACTTGAACTTTTCGAATTCATTACTTCGTTTTTCATTTTTGCTCGTGATGCAGTTCGCTAAACATCCGTTTGTTCAAATAATACGTGCTTCATGAGGTTCTAGTTCAAAGCTGACAATTACCCAGTGCGAATAATACGATATACTCGTATTACGCTTATTCTTTATCTTGTTTTACGTTCTTTCCTTTCCATCTTCCCATCCTTACAATCCTATACACTAAGTAAATATCGCAAACCATCCTCACAAAATAATGCGTCCACTTTTTCACTTTTCTTGGCTCTACAAAGTATCAGTTATGTAATCGGCTGGAAAAAAAGTAAGTTCTCTTCAAATCTTAACGTTTTAAGCCTTTCTGAGACCGAAAAACGCTAATTTTTCTTGTTGCAGTCCAGTTTCCAATGTAATTAAAAATTCGCTGTGGACAGTCTCATGGTTTTATAACGAAGACTTACTAGTGGAAAGCGAACAAATTATTACTGCTGGAGATTCAGGAGTGGTAACGTTATGGGATCCCTACAGCACTTCAAAAAAAGGTAAATACTCGTGTGTTGCTACTATTGGTGTCAGACTGGATAACTCGTGTCACGAATTTGCGATGTGACTCATAAGTCGCTTCCCCAACCTATTAAACGACTTAACGAATACGTTCGGCGGAATTTAAGCTCTCAATAACACTAAATATTGATAGTACAGCAAGCCTCTGAGTGCATCAAGCTGAAGTTCTAAGAACAGCGACAAAAACAACCGCCTTAAAGACGAGAAGGTTCAATACTCAAGAGCTTCTCACTTTCCTTAGCCCTTCGGAGGAGGAACATAATATAATCGGTTGACTGTTTTTATTTTTTTTTTTAGTTTTCCTCAGATCTTTACGTTTTAAGGAAAGGAGGAGAGATATTGTTCTTTGTGAGTGCGTGTGAATGATGTCCACAGACTCTTGAACTACATCTGAGCTAGTAGTAGTACGAACGATAACTATCGTTATCATAGTTATCCAAACACATTTTTTTGAAAATTTCAATTAAATTGAGCACAACTCCAAATAAAATAAGAACAATATCCCTTCAAAAAAAAAAAATTATGTGCACAGCCTTATAAATGACCTAAGTGCTGGTTATCCAGTAAAGTAGTGGCATAAGTGGGGGCAGCTCAATAAATTCTGTATGACAATCAGAAGTGAGAGCTCTAAGCGCACGCTCGTCAATCGATTCATGTACCTCGCCTTTTCACGGGGGAGCCCCACTGCTTTAAAAAGCATCGATTGCGATACCGTAATTCATATTCTCATCACTACTTCCATTTCTTCACGTTTGGAAGCTTGTGAAGTAGTGAAAAAAAAAATAAATCCTCCACTGTGGTGGAAAATCGTTATTTTCTTCCTCGTGTAGACCTATTTTTCGTTAATGCCCTCCTGATTTTCAAGTATAGTTCTAACAATTTTATAAGCAAAGCGTCCATGCACTTCAATTACGTAAAGAAAGTGCCTGTTTCAGGCTTCTTTGTGCTCACCTCACGGTCAAAATTCCCTCTTTTCCACACACAATTCCGCTTTTCAAGTCCCTTTGAACGAATATTGGAGGAGGAGTAAACCGTTCCCACACGGATTGGTGAGATTGTCAGTACACTTTCAGCCTCAGGTCAATCATTGCCTTGAGTCAATCCTGTTTCCGCATCTCTATGGAGCCCTGTGACTGCTTTTTGCACAAGAACGATAAAACGTACGTCCGATTTACACTGTCTTCGGCGTTTTGAAAATGCAAAAATTGAGGAAATAAATAATTCGACACCAATTAGAACCTCACCAAGCCTTTTAAGATTTGGCCGGATTATGTACTTGAGAATTCGATGAGTCGTTCCAGTAGTTCTGCCGCTCAGTGAGCTGTATAATTTCCAGATGATTGTTATAAAAAGTTAATATTATGTTGACTCCCTATCAATTTTGTTAGATTACAAGTTCACAAGAAATGTTCTGGATCCTGGAGTCATAGGAAATCCTTCATACTCTTGACCTCTTTCATGTCGTCTAAGGTTAACGCTTTTTTGCCCACGGCTGATTCTTTCTTCCTCGACGCTTTGTGCGACTGTTGACCTCGTTGGTGTTTCGAGTTAATGACTTCCGTAACATCAACCCCTTTTTCAGGCCAGTTTCATTTCAATTCTTCTTGTCTTCTAGTTTTAAAAATTGTTCCTCACTTCTTGTCACTTGATACCTCGGCGTCAAGCTTCCATGAATTCAGTTCCGTTTCCCCCTCAATTTCGTACAGTCGGGTGTCACCTTCAGCGTCAAGCTCCTCGACCCACAATACAGCGTCACCCTCCTTAGACAGATCGTTATCAAGCACTCATGAATTCAGCTAATGCACAGTCCAGTTTCAACCTCTGTCAAGTTCTTTGGTGTACAAATAATTTTCTACCGTGCGATCTACTACATAACTTTCCTCCCTCCTTTGTAGGGCTAACAAAAGTTACAACTGTACTAAAAACGATTTTTGTCACAATATTTCCAAAGATAAAAATGTAACATTTTTATCTTAACCTCATACACACACGGCATTTTGCCAAATGGTGCTTTTCGGACTCTAAAGTCTTCGGAAAAGATATCACAACAAACGGAAGGATGTAAAGACAACTAAAAATAAACGTGTAACTTTCCTTCTTATTTCAAAGAGCTAAGAAAAATCAAAATTAGCATAAATTCATAAGAGCCTCTATTTTAGTTCACACTAATTAGACACATAGTAAAATAAATGGTTTTTGCAGAGTTAGCGGCTTTGTCGTATAGCAAAATACCTCATGAAAACATATTCATCCACAAGTACAAAGGAAAAGCTACAAAATCTCAAAATTTCTTCATGCGTGACACGTACACTGTTCTGGATATTGATCTGGATCCTAAGGATAAAAGAACTTTTTATGCTTCGACGGCACAAGGAGCGGTTCTGAAGGTAAGAGATATTCTAAGATTTGATAATCGAAAAAGCGTATTTATTTATTGAATACGATTCGAATTGAGTGTGCTCTATAATTGCAGTGCAAAACCTCGACTATCCTCGGAGAGCCTTTGCCTTTCCCAGCGCACAGGGGAGCAGTTCTCGGCCTCCGACATTTGCCAGCTCTTCCTGAGGTGTACTTGACGCATGGGGCCGATGCTAGGACGTTCGTATGGGTTCACGGAGTTCGGCCACCAATCGCTCAATTATCTACTGAGTCACTGGTAGGTGACGAATAAAAATTAGCTCCACTCGTCACGACATGACTGGCGTGACACAGCGAGTAATTAAAATACGTTGTTTGGTACTTCTTTCTCACGTTTGCAGTTTCACGTAGTTGTATTTTAATCTGGTGGCTCGTGCCAATGTGTTATGCAGCTACAGTTTTTAATCGACACGAGACACTGATCGATCGTCAGAAGCGATGGTGGAGGCCATAAAGCAGATAATTCGAGAACCTTCACATTTCCACTGTTCGGTTTCGGAATGAAGTCGCTCTTTTTTTTAATTTTTGCTCATATTTTGTCACTTTTATTCAAAATAAGCTACGAAGTTGAGCGAAATTCGATACAAGGCTATTGTTGCTTATTTGTATAAATGTGTCGAATTTAACATTCGACTATAGATTTATAAAGACTTTTGGTTGGTCAGACAATACTAAGATCATGAAATGGCGTATAGGGACTTCGTTTGACAATAGAGCCAACTAGCCACCGTCAGCAGACCAGGACCCACCTGGCTCTACTGAAGAAGAAAGCGCAGGTGGTAAATAAGATATGTCAGTTCATGGGGCACAAATAAATCTGTTTGTTATGCACCGTGAGACCTTCCAAGTACTGGTAAGCAGGCAATATTTGCCGTCAGAAGAGGAGCAGCTCCCCCACGCATCAATGAAGGCCACAGGCCAACCCAATGAAGTAGGGAGATTCAAGTCACCATATAAATGAAAACTGTGAAAGTTATGCGTGTTACAGAATTTCACAATCACGCACGAGTACAGGCTACAAGCACACTAGTTGGTACGGTACACACCGTGTTCCCTAGTGACGCGAAATGGATGAATATCCATTGAGTTCATTTACAACACCTATGGAAATTTTATAAGCTAAATGCATAGATTATGATACAGGTTATGTGGGGACTAATACACTAAATCTCTGAAAACAATAAATGGAACGAACGACAGTTGAGGGAGTTACGAGTATGCTACATTGGAATGAACTGACCTCAGGCAGACGGACAACAAACCAAATTTTTTCGAAAGCCCTGAAACAGAAAATCTTGTAAAACAGTTTATTTGACTTCTAATAGAAACACATTTGCTCCTGGGATCATTCTCTATTGGAATCGGAATTAGGAGCTCCAGATCTAACTTCGTTGTCAACTTCAATTTTCAGTAACGAGAATATTGCCTGGCCAATTCAATTTAAAAGTCTACTTTACAATGTCTTCTCACTAAGGCGTCTGAAGAGCAGACAGAGAAAATAAATAATTGATTTCACACCTCCGACGTCCCAGTTACCACACTCAATCCTTTCTCTCTGACGGCGTTGCTTTCCTCTACCAACCTTTTACTTCGCTATTCGAAATCGTTATAATGACCAAATAACCCTAGACTTCACTAAGATTATTATCGTTTACGCGTTTCAGGAGCCGATACTTAGTGCCCTGTGGTCGCCCAGCCACTGTTCCGTTATCCTCACGTTAAGCAGATCTTACGTCTGTTTGTGGGATATCAGGAGAAGCGATTTGGACCCAATGACTATGTTGATGGCTCAAAATGGAAGTGATTTCACAACTGCACTTTTCAACGGATCGGGGACGGTGAGGAGTTTATTAATTTCTGGTGGAATGTCACAACTCAGTATTTGATCTTGATCGATAAATATTCTATATCTCAACAAACATGCGTAAAAAATGAAGCAGTCAATTCCATTCACATGCCGTGTTAAATACCTGGTCCGACAAATCAAAAAACTGTAACTAAAACGATACGTTATAGACAGCCACCGTCTAACGCGTTTCTACAGGAAAACTTATCAGTACAAAATCTAGATATTTTTAGTTAAAATTACAGTTTTGGAGAAAATTCACGAAAAAGAATTGTACTGTTCAAAAATATTTTTATGTGATATGTCCTCTCATTTGATTAGAGCCATAACTGTTGACGTAAAAAATGTAAGTTTTGCGTTTTACGAAAGTAAATGGAGTTTCCCTGTAAAATTCAATTGTTTCCTACTATTTGTGGAGGTAAGTTTTGAAGTAGGCAAATTTGGAGAGCGTAGGATTTTTTTGGTTACAGAAAAAGAACCAAGAGTGGAAATTTGGATAATCTTGCAAGAAAACACTCTTTACTCGCTGCTTATGGAGGGAAGAATTGTGTTTTCATGTACGCCAGTGTAGTTTGACAACGTAAGTCCGCATTTTACTCTCACTTCATTCGAATCTCGGGAAACGCAAAAGCAACAGTTGGATTTGGCTTCGTTTAAGAGAGGCATAAATTTGTCCTCAAGTCGCTAATAGACACTGACCAACAGCGGAGACCCATTCTATCCCTCTAATCGTACAACACGTTTCTTGTTAGCTAAAGGACGACTGGGGTGGGCGTATTCTTGACCTAACAAGATGTAATGGTCCGATTTAAGTGATTCCCAAGGCACAGTAGCAAGAGGCATCGCTCTCGAAACAATTTGAACTGATGCGTGAAGACCAGATTTCCCTATAGAAAATGAGGTCTTGGATAATCGTTCTTTCGCTCTTGAGAAATGCTCTGCATGAACATTTTAATTTGAATATGTAGGCACCTGTGAAGGGAAGGATTCATCAGATCCTAAAATTGTTTTTGGCTCTTCGGCAAAATTGACGCTCGCGGGAAATCGCTCTATTAAAATACAGTTGTAAGCACACGTTAAAAGAAGTCGCTATTACACAAAAAGGCAGTTCACGTTATTTTTTGTTCTAGGTCATTTTTATTGGATCGAACGATGGAACGGTAACTACCTTCAACCTCCACGAAATGCCACACCCTCCTTATTTACAGGTTCGTCATCTGAATTCTTTCGTTAGTCTCAGGCTTCGATAAAAAAAAAGAAAGATAAGATAGGCTGCGGAGTGATATGGAACAGTTAAAACGAAAAAAGAAGAGGGAGAAGTAACTTTCATGCATATGGAATCTTAAATGCATATGCAGTGGCTCACTCCCAGCAATTTCCTGTCGAAGCGTTTGCATTTATTTATCCTTCGTACAGTAATTAAAATATGCGAAACGACAACCGAAGGGGTTAAGACTTGGCATTTTAATGTGACCATCTCAAATCCCACACGTGAAGCAATAACCAAACAATTATAACTTACTTCCTCAACCCTCAACTTACAAGCCAAGATAAACAAGAAAAAATTGTAAAATAAGACTTCTGGCGTTGCTAGAAGCCTTGTCAGAGAAACTCCACATTACTGAGATTAATGAAAACGTGTAAAACTATAAAGAAAGCCCTCAACCTCTGGGTTTGAAGCTCATTACACTATTTGTTGGGCACTGAGGGAGAAACGTAACCTTTAACAACGTTGAGAAAATCCTCAGGAAAATCATCTGGTGGGCTAAGAAAAAACCTTAACGAACCTTCACTGAACATTATTGAAATAGCGTTATGGCAACCTACCATGCACTTATAGAGAATTCCTCAGTTCATCTTTCTCCCCACCTAGCTTTACTCCTGTCAGTTGGACAGACGTCTGGCACTTCCAACGAGGATCTTTAAGCTGCTTCTTTTTGAGATCCTGCTAGTTAGCGGTGATGATCCACGCATGCTGGCGTGGATGCCGTAGTGTTATTGTTGGTTCTCAAGGACGTCAACTAATTTATCAATGACCTTAGTGTCAGTCTATTCTTTTCCTCTTTCTAGCAGACAGAAGCTTTGTATTGATTGTTTCTAAACGTTTTCTCAAACTGTTAAACGTGTCCTCTGGACACAATTGTGATTTTTAAAGTAAAATATTTTACGTGTCCACTTCAAAATTTGATTTTTCCAGAAAAACCATTTACTTTTGGCGTTCAAGAGAATATTATGGAAAAATAAAGCTTTGTACGACGAAGTTGACTTCATCTTGAACAAATAAGGCTACTCACACCCAACTTTTTCGCAACGATTATTTAATGATTTAGTACCGATCTACAATGAATAAAGATTATTTGACTGAATTCATGGTTTTCCTAGCTTTAGCAAAGTCCTTCATTCTGGGCTCAGACCTAACAAAATGCTTTCAACGGAGCAGAGCTCTTGGCTGGTGTTATTTTACAGCAAAACGTACTCAAATACACAGAGAGAAGTACGGGACGAAAATAGGAGAGTAATGAGCTAGAAAATTAACGGGCAAAATGTAACTTTAGCAATTCATTTTATTCATTTAACAGTCACGTAAATGGGATAAAATATAGCTCTGGGCTTTAATAACTATAACACGCGTGTTATTCAGTCGTCTCGACAACGCCACCACTGCCGACAGATCGTTGGGAAAATCAAGTTTGGAATTGATACAGTGAAGCAGCTGCGATGGAACTGTATTCCCATCTTCCAAATGGGGCGGTAATCTCTTGTATTGGCTAACTTTCAATTATTTTAAGAGCGATCGCAATCTTGATTCTTCATTTAGAACCCGATACCGACTCTGAAGAGCTCTACAGTCGTCACCTTAGACGTCAGTCCAACCCGATCAAGTGTGGAATAACTACGGTCTCACCTTTACATCATCGCGAAATTATAATGATCACAGAGGCCTGTGTGCTGCACTCGTCGATGGAATAGCATAGCTCGCGAGTCATGAAGAATCCTTAGTCCCCACTCTTAATTGCTATCTGACTATTAGCACGGAAAACTCAAAGTTAATCATTCACACAAATATCAAACGTTCCATAAAACAAACAAGAGAACAATCAGGAAACCAAGTTCAAAGTACAAATTAGTCTGACTATTATGCTAAAAAATTTACGAACTAACCTGTTGGAGTTTCTAGTCGATGCATCATGAAGGTTAAGGCGGCCCTGTACCGATTTCTCGTGGTGCTAGGATAAAATAGAAAACCCACCCACCAGTTGAAATCAGTCCTCGGCCGCCCATTTGCTCTCCAATTATTGTCGGCTGATACTTCTGATCGCCTAAATTCAACGAGCTGAAGGAACTAGGAATGGGGAAGCCTAATGAGTTCAAGGTACAGGAAAAGGAGAAAGCGCAACTAGGAAAAATGAAGCGTAGCGCACCAAAACTTTCCTCCCAGTTGTAGCTACTGGGAATACTACTACTACTGCTACTGTAAATTGACATAACGATATGAGTTGATTCAGCACAGTTTCAAATAAGTAACATAATTCTTAACCTTTTGTGTAAAGTTACAGCCGTTTTGAAGTAAGAAGATTAATGTTTTGATCACTGCAACAACCATAGCCTTTTGAACTACAACTGTAGTGACCCAATTTCCGATCAGTTTACTGTGGAATTTCAAAGGGTAAATTGCGTTCATTCCATTCCAACACCGCTGAGTTCGGCCCCGTCACCGTATGACACGTCGACTTGGCGACCTGTGCAATATTGAAGTATGCCTCTCCAGTGTATCCCCATTGCGATGATAATTCCACAACACGGAAAAAAAAGAAGCTTTCGAAATTAGTCAGCCAGGAAGGAAATGGCAATGCTGCACTAAACTGCGAAAAACGATATCGCAACGAAAAACGCTGCAAATTATTACACAACGGTTTATTATTCGGATAATCAGCTTGACCTAGCATTAATGCTCCGAGACCCATCCTGTTCGATTCAGCATCGAAAAATATCATAATGAAACCCAAAAAAAGGCCGAAAAGAACTGAATCGTAATATTAAAATAAACAAAAAAAACACGAAAGTATCTAGAAAAAACTGAATTTTAATATGAAAACATGCACGCTAAATACTAATATCAAAATTTAACCAAAAATCTATGAAAAAAACATAATGAGAATGAAACGAAAGAATCTAAAAATTGAATCGTATTAAAACGAAAACGTCGGGGAAATTGGAAGAGTAAGGCGAATGGGGAGAGACCGGTCGTTGGGAGGAAGCGAGCGGGAGGCCGCACTCGCTCGCCTCGAGAGCGGTTGGTTTTTAATGAGACGGGCGGGGCGGAGGGAATTCAAACGACGAAACGCTTGTAGCTCCCGCGTTGTACTGCGTTTCGTTAATTTTTAACCGTTTTTGCCCATTACACCCACGGGCTTCGACCGATCGGATTGCCGAGATGGCGGGCACAACTAGATACCAAATCGGATTTTTGGGCGAAAGAACGAATTTTTAGACCACGTTAAAGGCACAAAACGGCCCGGACGGCGGACGGCGGACGGGGGACGGGGACGGGGACGGGGACGGGGACGGCGGACGGACATTGCAAATTTGGAATCTCCATGTCTTGAAACGTAAAGTATCAAATTTTGAGGGGGGGTTGTAAAAAATTTTTCGTGACCGAAAACATAGGGTTATTATTCAGAATGAATAATAAACCAAAAACGAAAAAAAGACTAATGAGTTTCGCACAAACCAGAGATGATCTCTCCACATTTTCCTCGCTGTAGCTGCATTAGGATTGGAACATTCGACAAGTAAAGACAGAACAATAATGTTGCAACGCGTTCGAGTATTGTGCAAAGAAAATGTCTTATAATGATGTAACCATTCAGACAATCGGTGAGCGGACCATTTGAGAAAGGATGTCTTATCATTTCGGCCGTTAAGTATATTACATTACCAGCGGGGGAGGGGGTGTTTACCTAGTTTTCTTTGGTTTCCCCCATACTAATTACAAATATTTCCATAATAATAATTCCAAGATTAGCAGGAGCCAACAAATTTACAATTCGCTCTGCTGTTGCCCTGATTTTTTTCTCCTAATTCTACTAGTCCACATCATTTCAGAATGCCGATGTGAATCGATCACCCTACCTGTTAATTGAGCCAGTTCCTGTCAGTTCAAACGGCTGCTTCTGGAAAATGAGAGCGGCTGACTCAGGCAAAAATTACACGAGCTCCGATTCATTGCCCAACTTCCGTCGGGTCATTAACCTTCGTTTATACCACTAGACTACAATCGCCTAGGTGCCTACAATGTGAGTCAGGCAGTACACAGGTGGTTTCCTAATCAACACGAACGGTTATAGCATTGATAGCTCAATATTTAGCTATCAAGATATTTAACCATCAAGACATCGTATGGTGCGCTTTATATGATGCCCCAATCAGGGGAGAATCACAGCGAAAATCGACAAAGTGTCGACGTTTTGCACGGTGTTCTCCCTGTAACTCGATAACAGTAGCAGAGATTCTCAAAAACATTGTATTGACTGTAGCATAAATTACCGATGGATTGGTCACTCAATGAGGGTCGTGACATAAAGAGCCCTAACAAAGTCCGAAGTCTAAAATATTACCAGTTGGTATATAAAGTGTTGACCCAAATTCTACCAAGTTTATATGAAGTCCCAGAGAAACTGAGTGGATTATTCATTAGAGTGATAGAAATTGCATAATGCGCTTGGGGCTGAGGAGAGTTGTGCGTTGCATCTTCAGACATGGATCTCAGCGTCCACAACCCACAACTCGCCTAATAACACGAAAAAATCCGGGCTTATCCTTCACGTAACAGGTGCGATACGTTTGGAAACGTCCTAGGTGAACAAGCAATTAAGCGAAACCGTTTTACAAAAACATTACCAGATAGAGAAACGACATCAACATATTCTTACTGAAGCATCATTCTCCACTCTGCATCTCATATTCCCTGGAAGTAAAATCCCGTAAGCGCGCAATATTAGAGTGCCCTTCTAAATTAAAACTAGATAAAAACTTGTAAGGTTCATTGCTTAAACAACATGAATACGTGGGTTTTACTACGTAGTTTGTTATCCAAAATGAAGCCAATGCCAATGTAGTGTTGTGATTTCTTTTCATAGCTATTAAGTGGTTATTAATTACTTTTACTTCGGCTGTGCAATTAATTGTTCAAGGCAATACAAAATTAATCAAACAAGTTCCAAACGCGCAGTCCCAATGAGCAAAGTTTTGTGGGTCATCGTGGAATCAACGTGAGATCTTTCAAAATACACTTAATTTTGGCGAAAAATTCTATTCGGAAATTCGGAATAGTTTTTTTCGGGCGATTTGCGACAACTTCATTGACAAAGAAACATGGTTAAAAACGTCAATCCCCAAAAACTTGATCTTGTCTTAACAAGTGCGAGGTTCTGTTCAGGATATTTCCATCGGCGTTTCGTTTATAAGTATATTGAAACGTTTAGCGTTGAATTTTAAGGAGGAATATTTATTTTTAGTTCTTTGATCGACTGCAATGTTTCCATTGAAATAAAAATGTAGCAGATATATTTTTAATACTTTAGAGCTTAAAATGTGTCCTATGCTAAGTTTGAATTAAAACAGCGCATAGGAGCGAAATATTACAAATTGTTCTAAACATGAAACTTATGAGTTTTAATTAGAACTTTTTGAGTAATTTGGTAGTTTTGTTTTTTAGATCACAGGTGAAGGGTTGGAAAAGGAATTAATAAGGAGGGAGGGGAAGTTATTAGGGATTAATTAGAGTAATGAAGGGTTTAGTGGTTATCAAAATTACAACTGCTCGGCACTGTACTAACGACCGCGACACGTCAGGATCTTAGATGAGAACTGAAAAAAAGAGGTAGGGCGCCAACTCCCATCAGGTTTCAGCCCTCGGCCCTCAGCTTCCAACCCTTCGTCCTTCCCCACCGCACCATACCATCTTTTCTTATTCGCTCCCCACCACTCGTCTCCTCCGGTACAACTCTTTTACCCTCTACTGGAGAGACGCTCTCAAAGAGTCAAAGAGAAACCCCTGTTTTGCAAGCCCTTCTGCAGAGGGTTGAGGACTGAACCGAATAACAGACGACATTTCGAAGGGAGAGAAGTGAAAGAGGTTTTTTGTGTTAATTGCAGGGAGCAACGCGGTAGGTGGTTCTTTTACAAATGACGGTTTTACGCAAGACATCGTAATGTACTCACCTCCTCTAACTAGCCAAATAACCTGAAGCTAACCCTGCTAGTCGCTTGCTTACCACGCAATCTTTTTTATTAGCATCCCACGCGACCTAATGAGTAAAAAGTCAAAAGATAAGAAATGGATGTAATTGGAAAAATGTTCCAGGTGGCAGTCCTCCTGAAGAGCGCGTTTTCATAGACCGGGCGCAAAACACACACAGCCCCTTACACAGGTTGACAAGCTTCATTGTGGAACATTTAAAAACATTATAGTGGTATAATTAAGTTTTTATTTTAAAAACCATCATTAACGTATCACACAAGTTTTCATTGCCCCTCTCCAACAACTAATTCAATTTGTTTTTTACTCAGACTTGGTAGAACACAATCCAACGTTCTATAGTGAGAAACTGGTAGAGCTCAACGTTCGAGACGTTATTGCGTTCCTCCTACTTACGTCACGACCTTTATGGAGCGACTAACGTATAGCTAATTTATTGGATTGTTAACTCGATTGATGTGGGAAGGTTCGTGTTTATTGTTCTAGAGTTAAATGGCGAGCACTGTAAAAAAAGTTAGCCAACGAAACGACAGTATTTTGCAATTAGGAATTTCTGAGGTTACTAGTAGTGAATTTATGGTCATTATTAATATTTCACAGTATACGTAACTTATTAAGATACAACGCAAATATTTTCGATAACGTGATATTTCGATAATTCATGTGAACAGGAGGAAAAGCTATACTAAAATCGATTTTTTTGGAATCGGCATTTTATTGTGCTCCTCTCGCCATTTCCCTTCGAATGACAATATTGTGGTACTGTTATGTCGTTTAGAAATATCCACACCAAAAATTTCATGTAAAGCCATTACAGATGTTTGTGTTCATATCGGATGAATTGTTTGATATGTGATAACTAAGTTACTTTTGAGCTATTTTGCGCATACCCTTGTTGTAGCATCCCAATCGACCTTCGGTCCCAATATCAGATTTGCCGTGTTTTCGTATTTTCGTTCACACACTCAGAACATAACTTCCCTTTCCACATGGAAGGGTTAAGGAAAGTAATATTGTACTCATAAACTAAGTTCTGGTCTGGCCAATTTGGCCTTATGCACTCCCCATATGGAGTACTTGTTCCATCAGCCAATTCAAAAGACTTGTACCCCAACAAAATTAGTATCTTCACAGACACATCTTACACACTGCTGAATTCATGAAGTGTGAATCAACTCGCCACTCCCAACTAATGCCTTATGCAGAATGTGGGTAGGTTTGTGAGGGTCCATGCGCTAAAGCAGATCCATGCTAAAATTAGACTGAACAACGAAAGTTCATTGAGCAATGTTCTCTGGAAGATAACACCTAGCGGTGTGAAGGCCACCAATCAAGGGGGGTCTCCAAAATAATCTAAAGTTCTTCTTTCGATTGTTAGTGACCTCAGAATGGCTCTTGCATCTGAAGCACTGGGTGTTGTCTACATACTCAAACAGCGTACCGATTTATCCTGAAAACAGGAGGAAGCAGGCGAGTTTTCTAATTTATTGAAAGTTGTTTCAAAATATTTCCATGAAAAGTTTACAAAATCCCAGTGTTGGCCATCAAACATATTCAGGAAGATGCTGGAAACATGAAGAATCAGAGAATCAAAACTACCCCAAAGTATTTTTGACTAGCCCCGAAATTTGCCTTTATGGGAGTAATTAGTAGCATGCCGCGAGTCCAAAAACGATAGAGGGGTCAACATGTTGTGTTAAATCATCATACATCCTCAGCAGCATTTAGCAGCAGGAACACCTATCGTCATTGATGCGATACACGGCTCTCCAATGGAAGAGCCACCTAATTCAAAGATGAAATAGAACATGCTAAGAGTCTTCTCAGTATGACGATAAGATCTAAGATGCTGAGGGATTGCCCTATTTTCTCTGGTAAATCGCTACAAGGTGTCCCTAGGTGGATCTCTGAACTCGGAAAATTCAGTACGGTTCCTACGTTCATTGGTCATCACCTCATTTTCCTTCTACCTGGTGAGCATCACCTTATTTTTCTTCCCTTTGGCTGAGCAAAGCTGCAGTATTAAGCCCCCCCCCCCACTCATCCCTCCATATTGCTGCTACTACTACTCTTCTACCTTAGTTACCATTTGCAATCAGCTGATACAAACTAGAGCCGAGAATTTGTTTCCCTGTAACTCTAAGTACGTTATGAACACGTTCTCAAAATTCTATAACATTTTATAAACATTTCCATTGTACTAACTGGTGTTCAATTAGCGAAATGAAAATAAGTTCATTGACAAATGCGAATATAACTCTCTTATGAGTCTAAAGAAACGGTTATATTGATAAGGAAACAAACCTGTCAATATGCGATTGACGCAGTAACACACGGACAGTCGTACATTCTTCACTGAAGCAGTAATATCTACGCTTTTCAGTTCTGTTTAAGAAGAAGAGTTCGCTAGTAGAATATGATGGGGCAGCTGGGACCGCCAAGAGCAACCCACCTAGTAACTCAATTCGTTTTTGTGAAATATGTAAATTAGTTAAGTAAAAAGAAAGACGTTCTTGTGGTTAAAATATGAGCTACATAACTAAAAGCGTACGTACCACTTATACACGTATTATTAAAATGAATTTCTCTGCTTGAAGGTATCAAAAGCAGATTCACCTCGAGGAAGAGGTTTATCATAACGAAGTAGTAGCTAGAGAAATGCCAGCAACGTGCCATAAAAGTGTTGGTCTCGTTCCTCGGTTCATGGACCGTTACAGAAATCTCAGAGACGTGAAAAGAACAGCTCCCCTTAGGCCGATAGCTACAGTTTCGTTTTACCACATATTTACACGAATTTCCGGGTGTTTTCACGGGGAACCATTCGCACTCTCCAGTCTTTCTCGAGTTGAACAAAAAACCCTCATTGATATTTAGTGTACAGTTTGGCCGGTGTTCAACTATATACGATATGTACAGACAACAGATATTTTCAGCTCACGGCGAAAGTTGTACCTACAGTTCACCGCCATCGCCCACCATGTTTCCGTTGTGGTTATTTACTATCCGTTAGGCAACGGATAAGGAAAGTAACGCAATTGTGTAAAAGAAAGTTGGGCTGTCTTCTGGTCTTTACGTTCTTTGAGATCCTCTTGGGTCTCATATGTAAATGTCCAACTAACGCAATCAAGATGATCTTGAGGTATAAAGGCGGCGGTAACAAAAAAAAGAACTTTGCATAGACAATATCTTTTACAAATCGTGTAGTTAAGAAATGTGGGAAATGTTTACTTGAGATTTACTCACAGGAGGGAGCCGTCTTCGAGGGGGGAAACCGGCTGAGATCCAGAGGAACGTAATTTATTTCAGGATGGCATTATCCTCTTTTTTTGGGGAGTTCGCATTATATTTCAGCGACGGATCGCACATCGTGGCATCTACCGGTTGAGAATTTTATTAAAAATACATTAATTATATTATAATTTTACGTTACGTCAAGAACGGGGCATCATCGAGCACTGTCCACCTTTTGAAAACCGGCAAACCAGTTCTTAAGATTGCGCTTAACTCAAATCGAACATCTCAATATCTTTAATGTCAATATTTTGATTTCTATTTCAACTTTTCGAGTTCTCTATCGATTTTTAAACTTTAATTTCAATGTCCATTTCTATTTCCCCTTCATTGTTATTCAATTTCAATTTTTCTATTTAGATTTACGTTTTTACTTTCTTTACCAATGTTCTCAATAACCGAGGTAAAAATGAAAATGTGTAGAAAATAATGTTTTTTGAACATTTTCATAATTTCTATAGTAATTTTCATAGTTACTATAGGAACCTTTATTTATCTCTGCGATTATTTCTGTATCTACTTGTTGAACGGAGATATAAACCATGACAGCTTGAAAAACAAGATTTGTTGATTTTTCTCAAAAACTGCTGTAAAAGATTCATCAACTAACTAACTATAACTATAACTAGAATTATATTCTGTTCTGATACATGTTTCATTAGAAATACTTTGAACGAAGGTATAGCACCCGTATATACGGCAGGTCGTCGAATTGACAGGGGTTGCGGAAAGTTGTGTGTTATGCCTTCCAGATATTTCTATTTCTACCTCGGTTTCAATTACTCAAATCGGAATTGATTTCGTGAGATTTGCCGATTTTGCTGAGCCCAGTCGTGTTTTCCCTGGGTGACTGCAAGAAGCAGAGTTATTAGCATCATTCCAATTTGTGAAAAAGCAACAGGATATTTTGAAATTTGGGTTTCCATTCAAATCCTCACACAGTATGTCAGCCCACCCATATCTTAATAATATTCATGCTAAATAATTAATTTGCTTATAACATAAATACATATTTACCGACGATAACTAACCTGTACTGTCAGCGTACATTTTGTCAATGATTTTTGTGGAGCAGTCATAAATAATTCTTGCTTATGTCAATTTTTTAGTGTATTTCACAACCATTATCAAGCCCTACGGACAAACAAACGTGAAATGGGATATAGTATCAACTATGCGAGAAAAAAACTTTTGACGCGCACCCCACTATAATATATTAAAATACGTGGGCGAGGTACTTACAAATCTTAAGCAGTGGCACTGGCTAGAACATGATGTATCGGAAACCATCCGGTGAGCCAAAGCCAAATTGAGAAATCTCGTGGGACAATACGGCGAAAGTTAACGATTTATCTAGGCCTGCTCTCATTTCCTCACTCTAACCGCCTGTCAGTTCAACTCGTCGCGTCGTGTAAATTGCCTAGCGACACCTAGAAAACGTCCATTTGGTTGTTCCGGCGTTTTGTATCGTTTGCTGGTATTTTTTTATGCTGAATCGAATGGAATGGGTCTCAGAAGTTCTCAACAAAAACACAGTGGTATGAGTTTTTTTCTGGATTTCTGATGTATACCCATGCTAAACACATTTTTCGTCGTTGGATTGAATAGGATAAGTCCCAATGATGCTGTGCATGAGAATAATAAATCATTGTGAAGTAATTTGCAGCGTTTTATCTATTGGTAGGATACAATTGACACGGGCATGGTCAGACATCCTTTGAATCCAAATTCCTGATTAGGAATCAAGTGTCCAGTGTTGCTTCGAGTGGGGGGGTTACAAAGTAGCTGCGATGTGAGCACTTTTTTACCTTCCTAACGAGGTGTATGGCTGTTACTTCGGCAGGTCAAACCTTCAAGGGCGTTTCCTCTTTTGAAGGGACCTGGTTCAATTGGGCTACCCAAGAGCCTTATTGTTATCTCAGACGAACTGTGAAAAGCTCGTGAGAAGCCTTACGAGAACTAATTTTTCATGAGTTTTCCTTCACTTTTGGTTGTCTCCTTCTCTTGGGAGCGCCTCTCAGGAACGCAGCAGATGGGGAGTCTCTCGACAGTTTCGCGGTTGCAGTTTTTTTCTTAACAAACTTCCGATCGGGTGCCGAGTCTAATGAGCGATGTGTAGGGGGGGGAAGGGTTGTGAAAGGGTGGGACGAGACGGGAGAAGGGGAAGTTTCGCGGCGGATTCAGCCCCTTGACATTGTTTGTTCGTCCCCCCTCGCGTTCGTCGCCCTGAAAACTGAAGGACTTCTCTGGTCTCTTCTATGGCGAAGGTCCTCATTGTACTTTGCCTCTCAGAGCTCCCTCTCCACCCCATCCCATCCGCATCCTCCAATAATCTCCACGCCACTTCCGCCCGCTTTGCTCTCACAAAGGATTAAGAAAAGGGTAGAGGAGGGCTCAAGGAAGGGGGGAGGGAGAGAGACGAGGGATTGAAAAAAAGACGACAGCCGACGCTATTTTTCGTGGAAGCTGAACGAGTTGTAAAACAAAAGGGCCGAAATGTCATCGAGATGAATAGAAGAAGCGAGGGAATATCCCGTGACGCGGGGCGCTACATCGCGGAGCACCCCCCCCCCCCTTCTTCATCATCACTCGCACACGTCGAACAGCTTCGGTACCGCTCAATGTCGCCCCCATCGATCTCGAACGGGGCGTTTTGTTTTTCCGCGTCCGTCGTCGCGTTGACTGACGTCTCCCCCGCGCCGCCGATAAACGCAACGAAAACTAATCGCCCGAAAGCCGTTTAATTGGAGCGGCTACGCGCACCGGCACCCCCACCCGCGCGCCTATCGTAACTACCGCGACGACGACCAAATGAGCCGCGAAACAAAGCGGCAGCTTAAAACTCGACGACCCCCGCGACGGCGCTCGACAGCTCGAGGGCTCCCGACATCTCGTCACTCGTCTCTACAGACTCAACCTCTCGATGACATCTGCTGCGTCTTCGTGTCGCGTCCCTATAGAGACGACAACATCGTTCTACACTTCGACGTTTCCACAAATTTTATTTTCCTTGGCTCTACGAATTAGAAAGGAAAGTTATTTAACGGCTGATAAAACAACAGGTGCGACTCATCACACAACTTTCCTACATACCACTTGCAATGACACAACGTGACCATCCTGAACACCTTTCATAATTGAAATTCGCCCGTAAATAATAATAAATATTTGAGTGAGACACAGCAGTCGTCCGCCAAGGACTGTCAACCCGTTAACCATTGTGTCGCGCGGTGTTCTGTGGTTTTACTTTTACGTTAACAAAATTTAAACTGGCAAGGTCCTCCTTAGTTGAGGTAGGCCATAATTTGTCAATAATGAACAGTACGATCTTAATCGTTGCTTACCTCTACCCCTGCAAAAACGAGAAGTTTTCACATTTTTCACTGTCTTTTATTAAACTTTCAAATAAGTTTCTAATTTGGTTTTCCGTAAATATATTTGCACAATTCAGTGAGCGGAGATCTAGGCCTATGAAACGAAAAAGGTGTTTTAACTTTTTGGAAAACTAAACTCACAGGGAGTCTCCAACTAATCAATGCCTTCCACGTCTTGAGGCTTACAAGGAGAACAAATTTTAACGTTTATTGAAAACACAAGATTTAATACATCTGTCGCAGGGTCAGTTCCAAAATCAGTTTACACTAAGACGTTCACTCATAAATCATACAATTTTAACA
This sequence comes from Pachypeltis micranthus, assembly GCA_020466155.1. Taxonomy (NCBI): domain Eukaryota; kingdom Metazoa; phylum Arthropoda; class Insecta; order Hemiptera; family Miridae; genus Pachypeltis; species Pachypeltis micranthus. The sequence goes on along the minus strand of CM035782.1, from coordinate 1,392,447 downwards.
GAGTACTGTGGAAAACCGCGTCAAATTTGAAGAGACGAGATAAGTTATAAACTAAACCTCCAAACGCTTCCAAGAATTTGCAGATATTCGTTTCATTTCATAAATCTGTCGTAGGATGAAAGCGGCTGCTTTTAAGACAAAAACGTGTTAATTTACTACTTTTAGAATAAGACGATTAAAATCACAGGTCGTGCCCCCAAATAGCCGACAAACCCAGTCTAAGGGAATAATAACGTGCTGTAGTGCCCGTAGAAAATAAGTTAACTCAAATATAAGAAATAAAGTTGAAGACGTTTCGTCTTGCGACCGAAAAAAATCGTTAAAAACCAACGACTCCTGTTACAAAACGCGTTAAATATAATTTTTAAATATTGCAAATGAATAACATCTTTTTAAAATTGGTCGATAAAATGAACAGCGAGGACGATGCCTTAGTTTACTGCACTTTGAAATTGTTGAACGGAGGAGGACGGGAGAGACGAGGACCTCGGGCGAAGTGAGTGCCAGGTGACCAGGCGGCCGTGTCCCACAGCTGACAAAGAGCTTCCCCTACGCTGGGCTCGATTTCCTGTCAAATCAAAGAGAACAATATCTAATTTGTGGCGAGCCAAACTGACAGTTATTTAAGCGGGGTTACACACAAATATTTGAAATCAGCGTTCACGACTCCAACTGGAAACCATAACGTGAGCCAAACTGAATACGTCAAGATTAAAATTACCGAACTAGTCTCGGAAGCTCAGCGCCCCAAATAGACTGCGCGCTAATGCTAATGGTCTTAACATTCTTAGGAAATTTTACCATGAGCGTTGACAAGCTCGAATTCATAAACTGAAACTTACCTGTCCGTCTCGGCTCATCTGAACTTTGGCGTAGTCATTGTAAGGGTTGTGTAAATAACGAGTAGCGTAGTGAGGAATATTCGCCCTTTTAATCCATTCGACGGACAGTGGGGGGTTCAATTGGTGCCCCATCATATCGGGAACTGCAGGGTCTGGAGCTACGGGGGTATCACCAGTCAACCTCGCGTACCCCTGGAAGTGTCCAGAGCCTTGAATGCTGAATACCAGTATTACAGTTTTACCACCCTGGAATCATCAAAACAAGTATTTAAACGTACTTAAGGTAAACGCTCGGGTAAAAGAAGGAACGGCAGGCAGTCTTGTTGAGGAAATGAAAACGTTTTACCTTGTAAGCTTGAACAACTCTAGTTTGAGTCATTGGCAGAAAAGCCCAGATTCGGTGAGTGAAAGATATTTCGATATTTTTGAGCTGTCCCGCTTTGATGACGAAGTACCGAAACATGGAAGCACCTGTAAAACAATATAATAAAGAAAGAAAAAATCAAATCAACGAACAAATTGACCGGCTGATTTTTGAGGTCAGTGACGTAAGTCACGATTGTCTTTCAAATGTTTATGAACACGCGAAGTATACCAAACTAGCAAATTAAATGCACTGAACAAGACAATATTGTCGACATGTCAATACTTATGTTAACAAACAGCAGTAGCTCATCTACAGAATCATCATATACACCATTTTTTAAAAAGTTGTGCTCGGAATTTAATATGGAGCGGACAAATGCCTCTGGCGAGAGCTGGTCGACTATGTCTCCCACTGTGCGCTGTCTGCCTGCCCACCTTTGGCACGAGAAGGTGGCCTGCAGTGCAGGCAGCTTGGTGTTTGCAGCCTTACCAATGCAGTGCAGGTACTCCCTAAATTCTCCATATCCTGTTTGTAACTGGGTGAGGTGCCATCTTCAGTTTTCGTTATGCCATGCTAAAAGGCGCTATCTTCCTATCTACACACGCGCTTAAGTAGTTGTTACTACAATAATCAGTTGGTTTGATCTAAATCGTTCGAGCTATTTTCGAGAAAATTTTGAAAACGAACTTGCAGTAGAGAATTTTTTCTTGATGTATTTCTATTCATACAAGTTATGGATCCCTAACCCGTTGATGTTAATAACGTAAATGCTGTGTAAGCGCCCTTCAGGCGCTAACTGCTGACTGTACACCTGCGACTAGTTAAATAGAAGTGCTAGAGCCAAAGTTCTCTCAGTTCTCCCCAGCCCTGTCTCCTTGCACGTAACTAGTGTCTTTTGTAAATAAAGTTCAGTTTCTTTTTAAAAAGTCAAACTTCCCCCATCAAACATAACTTACATCAATAGATGTGAGTAAGGCAAGTACGATAAAATTAATTTTTCTGATTCAGATATCTTTAAAATGTAAAGATCTGATGAAAACTAAACTAGTTAAAAGGGTAACGTCCACATTATAAATTTTTCAAGTGATCCAGTGATCAAGTGATGAAAAGCGTTTATTATCGATGACGCTATTACCTTTAAATGCAGTTCACTTACAATTAGCCCGTTGTATTTCTGTCGCATTCGGGGAAGTTATAGTCGGAGGTATGTTTTCGTCAAACAATTTTGTCGCTCCATTGAAACGTTCAGCAACTGAAAAGAATAGACAGGAATGTTTGACAGGATTATAGCATGTTTCAGTACGTGTCAGATCCGGAATTTTTTTATGCTCTGAAATGGCGTGGTGGCGGTTAAATATTTTGAAATAATTATAATTTGATTTTCTATACACAGATGTATAGAAACAGCACAAACTGAAAATCACAACATTTCTATTTTTCTTCAGAGGTATTATTCAATTCTGTATGCAGTGCATTTGGCTCCTATCGAGTAGTCCTGTCACAGCCCTCAACATGAATTCATGTACTACTCACATCACGCCTGAGGACTCCTGTCTAAGCCGTTTATTAATATTTAGCTCAACCGGCAACACGGGAAGAAAACAAAAGCTTCTAACTGACTTTGAGTACTAAAATATATCCCTAAAAAGGTTTCAGATAATGCGGAAGACGATTCGATACTAACTGAAATTTTTATTCGAGGACGGCGAAATGTCGTTTCTCGGGCGTTGAACAGAATCGCCAGGCCCGAGTGGAGATATGTTGGCGTCAGAGCAAAGTGCCTCACACAATTCAACACGACCTGCAAAAGATGCCACGTTTTAATTAAAGTTCACAAAAAATTTATAATGTCGAGCATAAGACTTTCTGTAAGTTCAATCAAAATAGTTACAAAAATTTACGAGAATCGTGTTATGGGCATGATTGGAACTAACGAAGACAATGGGACGGAACAAAGACGAAGTAGATCTGGAGAACATTAGAAAGAAGTAAAAAAGACATTAGTCACTAGTTGATAAAAGATTCAAAGTAGAGGTCATCTCCAAGGAGCGAACAAGAGATGCCCTCAATCTATAGAGAGGAAGTATACAGATGGTATGTGCCTGTTCACAGGACATTGTCCACTAAAGTAACCCCTGGCCAAGATTGCTAAGTCAGATTCTGCGAGGTGGAGCATCTACGGTGTACTTGTGTGTGCATGGCCTCAGCTATGGACAAATGGGGTGGCAGGGATAGATCTCAAGGCTGTATTGCATATTGTTGGAGAATGGTGGGGACGCATTGGGGACATCGCCTCAGGGAACACCAGCTTCATAGGAACTAGGAGTGGAACTGGGAGGACGTGAGACAGCACATGTACACCCTCACAACAGACCCATTTGAGGTCGCAGGAGTTTTCTCAGTTGTATCTAATTTTAAAAAAGAGGCGTTCTTGGAACTTTTCTGTGTTTTGGTTTATTATTCATTCTGAATAATAACCCTATGTTTTCAGTAAGAAAATTTTTTTTACACCCCCCCCCCTCAAAATTTGATATTGCAATCCGATCGGACAAAGCCCATGGTTGTTGTGGACAAAAAATTAACAAAAAGCAGTATAATCGCAAATACGCCGTGTTTCGTATCGTTTTCAAGGTATTTTTACATCCTGAGTCGAATGGAATGAGTATCAGACCTGTACAACTGCATATAATGAAATTACAGTACTTATACTGGGCCAAAGACACCTAATTGAAAGAACTCGCGGGGACTACAGCGGAAGTAAACGTTTCGTCGTTAGAACTTCCCCCTCATCAAAACCACCCAATCGCTTGAATCGCAACATCGTTCCAATTGCCTACAGACGCTTATGGGCGCCTGGCGCCCGGGGGAATATTTAGTTTCCGTAGTTCCATTGTAATTGGTGATGTTTCGTATGGTTTACTAGTATTTTTCGATGCTGAATCGAATGGGATGGGTCTCTGAGCAGTAATACTAATTCAATCTGTTTATAAGAATAATAAACCGTTGTGTAATAATCTGCAGTTTTTTTTTTCACTGCACCCAATATCAGAACACCATCAACAGTAATTTTATTACTGCTATAGCTGTATTAAGCTGTCCTTCGAATGTTGCCCCTCCTTCACAGGTTGATAGAGAAAACAGACAGAGCTTTATCTCCTTCAGTATAACTCTGCTGTTTTCTTTGTCCTCTCCCTGAGATCCAGCTCAGTTCAAGTTTTCAAGATCACATGCAACACAATTGTCAATTTTCTTCTTCGCAACCTGAACGCGTTTGTGTTTTCAGAAATTCGTTGGTTGTCTTGAATTCCCATCTCAGAAAACCACTCACCCAAGCTTGCTTCAGCCATCACCATTGGCTCATGTGCTGAGAAACGCCAAGCATCCTTATATCTTCCCCAACGCAGTTTATCTTGAACGTTGGAGGCAAAAGTGAGCTACAATAACTAAAACCGCTAACAATAGCGAAACTAAGCGCCTGTAACACATTATTCCGAGACGAACCGAACTCTTCCATTTAGCAAAGGCAGTCTGTTGTTGAGGTGCCGTCCTGTCTATATCTTGACATGGATGAAAAGAACAAAATGCTAGTAATGTGCTAACCAGGAGCCTGCATGTCTGGCACCATCAAGTAAGGGCGCTTTCCAATGCCTGGGGGTTGATTGAGACCCAAAGATTGTTCTTCTGTGGTGAGGACACGCACGATTGTGTTAATAACAGCTTCTTCCATCTGAACGACAAAGTTTCATTTTATAAGTTGATGAGATTTGAATTAGACGAAAATGGCTTATTTGAACTAACGAAGTAATAACACAAAGTTCAAAAATCGAAGTTCCACGGCAATGGAACACACTCACATAATTGAGAATACGATTAGATCGGAGCTTTTTCGACAGAAGGATATGCCATTTCACCCTGAGTTGAAGGGCCAGCTGGGCTGCTTCAGAATCCGTTCTGAATGTTGCCCATTCGTCTACTTTTAACATCGCAGTCTGATCTGGACCATTCTCTTCCTCTTCACTATCAGAACCAACGCTCCCATCAACTGAAACGTAATGAGAACTAAGTATAATCACGGCTGACACTTAACCTTAATGAAGGACTTAAACCGATTAAAATTTGGGAAGGGGAAAAGATAAGTGAGAAAAGGCATAAAATACAAATGATGGAAAATGTGTTGACTGTGGGAATGGCACTCCTTTCAAAAACAACACAGTTGAAGGAACTCCCTAGCGCTACACACTCCTGTGGTCTACATTTTCCGATAGAGGGGATTGATTGTTGAAGCAGGTGAACCCATTTTGAGTTCGTTATAAAAATAAAAGCAGCCACTTTCAATAAATGTGCCAGAAAACGTACAGTTAGAATCAGATAGGGCGTCAGAGGGTATTTTGGATGGGCCAGCGAATACAGCCACAGTAATAGGCGAGACGACAGTAGCTGTCCTGATATAGGGCTGACTGCCTATTTTAGTCAGCTCTTCATACATAATCCAATCAGTTGGAAGGTTTCCAACGACCGCTTTTTTCGATGCACTGTCTGTTAAGACTGAAGTCATGTGAACCTTCACTTTGTGCTCTTTTCTGGAATTTCAAAAGCAAAAACACGTTATTGGAACGATGAACTTCAAACGTTGAAATTTCCAAATCGTAATCATGAGAATCGTGCTCTTACACAGTCCTGAGGACTCCGTGTTCCCGATCCACTCTGGCGATGTTAGGATACAGTCCTCCTATTAGAGCAGCTTTGACGACTGCCCAGTTATCTGAGTTGGAATTGACATATTTTATATCGAGGGGGCCTTTGGCTTTGATGAAACCTGATGCTCTGAGTTGAGCGAGAACTTGAGCTCTTGTTCCCATAATGATTTCCATAGTTGCGGCGTTAACGAAATTTTGACTGCAAAACTGCCTTTCTCTCCCTTGCTTCCGGGCTTCCTGCCATTGCTAAAAAAAAACAAAAAACTCAGTTTCATTCAACTCGAGGACGATCAAAGCACGCATTTGACGAAAGTGAGGATGCTTCCGTAGTTAGTTCAACGGTTCATTTCGAATTAATAACGACAGAAGAATGCGCTACTCAGGGAACAGTTGAGAAAGAACCATGAACGAGTGAATGCTACAGTTTGGAGAATGCAATTCACCCATTTTCATTTATTATTAGTTTAGTTTCATTTTTATATGTAGCTTCTATAGTACCTAAAGATGGATTACTGATTTACGGAATTATTCATTGATCATATCTGATTGCTTAATTATTCATACTATTATCAAGTACAGCCAGTCTCTCGCAATCTGTCCTACAGACAAGAGGTTCTGACATCCTACCGAGAATGTGAAAGAGGATATAAGTAGGATGCAGGACGAAGTAGGATCCTACTTGTCTTGTGGTATGACCCAGTTGAACCTACAAGGGAGCTCCCCTCCTACAACTTACTGCACAGGAGCATGAGTGGAGTGGTAAGACACATAGGACCTACCGATTGTATTGTGAATGGCTGGTAAAATGGACCAATGAATTATGAATAATTCAGCCCCGCCTGTGACACATTATAACACATAATTATGAATAGAACCCAGAATTCCAATTACACCTGAAGTTATCGTTCTTGTACGAGTATACTAGCATTTCTCCTTAGATAATAATAGTAGGAGAATGGTACTTGATAGCTACCAGAATATTGTACCTGAAACACCCTCAACAAGACCATGTGGTCACTCAGACTTCCATTAGCGAATCTTGCTCTTTCAGACACCGCTATTCTTCGTTTATCAGCCATATTCGTTGGAATCACAAACAGATCTCTGAAGAAAATTTCAAAATTATAAATACGCAAAGAAGAAACGAAAGAAACAAATTAACCACTCATTGGAAACGTACCTGTATGACAAGCAACAAACAATAGTGAGCACTGGATCGAGACATTTCAACACCAACGCATAAATCAGCATTTTCCCGTATTTGGGTTCCACAGGCAGGTCAACCAAATGGTGACCCAAATCAGTCAAATCTTCCCACGTGTCAAGAGCGTCGATGGTCTACCAACAACAACAAAGCGCAATTAATGCGACCATAAAAACACTTTCCGTGTAAATTTAATTAACAAACTCTAGTTACCTTCAGCAAAGCAACGGCACTTCGGCTGACTGAACTGGATGGTGGGTCTATAGCTCGAGAAACAAAATCAACTATAGACGTATTTGGAGGAGCCAACTGCTTTGCAAACAGGCACAGCTCCTAAATTAAAAACACAATTTCGGTAATTAAAAACCCAGTTTAGAGTTCTTTCGACATAACCCATTCATTCTCTACTTCAGACACAGCCACGTTGAAATGTCCTGTTTTGTTTGGTTGAGCACTATTGATATTTTAATTTCAGTCCCCCCTCACTCGCTTGTTGAGGAAATGTTAAAAAGAAGAAGAAGAAAAAAAGCTAACTCAAATACTCTGCAGGAGCCCCAAAAACACAACTCGCAACTAAAATCTCTGAAACCCTGCTACTTTGAATGCCAGAATTGCATGCTGCCCTCACTGCGCTATAGGATGCATTGTCTGGTTCACCCATCTTTCTCAACTTACTCTGTTCAGATTCTTCAATTGGAGGAGTTAAGATGGCTTTTATGATATTAAGTGCTTCACAGTATTATTAATACTGTACTTCCCAGGAGACTAAAATGAAGCTGGCACAGTGCCACCACTCTCCCATCCTTGATTACTTTGAAAATAAAGCAAAACTTTAGGAAAAAGACGAGAATTCGCAAGTTGTGAAAAGTGAACCTACCAAAAATTGAATCCACTGCAGAAAAAACTACACTCCTGTATGATTTTGCTACTGAATTGCTCAGGCTAATGAGATGTGACTTGTTCAATGCCATGCAAAACTCACCCAAGTGTTTTAACTACAGTCTGCATGGTCACTCATCACTATATTTGCCCAGGTTGGAAGCAAGACTGCACAGAATGGGGACATTCCTATGTGCCAGTTAAGCCGAGGTTTGATGTCACACTTTGAACCTATTCAAGCCACTATTCAGTGTTTCGAGCATTGTGGCACCAATATCATCAGGTTGGAATGGGAATATGCATTAATCGCCTTTCTTGACATACGGAAGCTTTCTTCATGCGGGAATTCCCCCACCGCTGAGTGCCTTCATTGTTTTCGAATGCCACTTCACTACTCATCAGCCATACATTAACAGGTAGAGACAAGGTTTAAAGAACTCGTTAATCTCATCACCATCCAACACAACAGGGCGAATATATATCTTAAAAACAAACTAGCTCGTCAAGTGTTGGACCCATACCTTGAAGGCCGTCATGGTCCAAGTGGACCACGATCTTGCTGGGTCTACAATTTATAGTAATCATTAGACCATTACAGATAAATAAAAAATTACCTGCAACGGAGTCCTTAAAATTTCAGGAGTCGGGTACATCGACATCGCTTCGTATCGAAGACTTGAATACATTCTATAACAAACGCCCGACTGCACCCTTCCAGCTCGTCCTCTTCTTTGCAAGCCGCAAGATTTGGAAATCCAGACAGTACTCAGTTGACTGACACCAGTGAGGGCGTTGTATGATTTCTACAATTAATTAATAAGTAAAGTGCGTATATGAACAACACTTCAAAGTATTAAACAACAACAATGGCAGAAGAAAGCGTTCATTACCTCCTTCACTTTTCCTGAATCGATGACGTAGCAAACATCCTCAATTGTCAAACTGGTTTCGGCAATATTTGTTGACAAAATGATTTTTCTGGCATTGGGGGGTGTTGGCCTGAATACCAGTCTTTGGTCGCATGTCTGATGAAAATTCAAGTGCGTCAATATAATTTACTGTAAACTTTTAACATAAAACGTGAGTCTGTATCTGTAAAATCATTTACGAATAAAATTAAATAAAGAAGAGCCTCTGGACTTCATCCAAGAGAAGAAACCCTTCCACCAAGGGATCTTGAAGGTAAATCAGCAAGGGTTGAGCACATTTCTGGATTCAGAGAGCTCTGAAGACCCACTAGCTAAGCACTAAAAGACATCTAGAAGCAAATCCTGTAGATTTCAGGCTATTCTGAGTCGTAATCAGACATGGGCTGTTGCACCTAAGGTTTCCCAAGCACTATCTTTATCAAGCTGTTTTGACTCAATAGCAGTGTATGCAAGAGTCTGAGGGTGAATCAACGACCCACCAACATCCTGACATCCAATTGTAGACAACAGGCATTCGTCATTTTAAGCAAGGTGCAAATGCTCCAGGTCATATTGAAGAAAACTGGAGGAACCAACTCCTGTGGGCAATAACAATCCCGCGATGTGGAATTCAGCAAGCTTCATAACCCTTATAAACTGAGGCTGAAGTACATGGAGACTGCTTTGCTTTCTCTTTATATTAGGCAGGGCAATAAGGAATCATGATGTTGCTGACCCTGGAAAAAGTTTGGCCACAAAGAAGTCCCTAAGATATTGTGGATGATTTTCAAGAGTACAAATTAGCAGCAGCGGATGAGAGGATATGTACTGAATTGATGAGAGGTAGGAACCTTTTTTTTTTTTTTTTATCCGAGGGCATCAGGACAAGTCCCTTTGTCACTGCGGCCACGTGTGGGCCTATTGTGACTCTAGCCCTTCCTTAGTAAAAGGCGTCGTACATACCCGCCCCCTTTATGAAGCCAAGTATGTCCTTCACCGCAGCTTCTGCTATGATGTGGGGCTCAATAATCCCCTGGGCAAAGAATCCAAAGCGTTTCGCTGCTAAGGCAGGGCACTCACATAGGATGTGCTCCGCCGTCTCGGCCTCCTCACCACAGAGTCTGCATTCCACCGCCTCTGAGATGCCCATCTTGTTGAGGTGATACCTGAGTGGGCAGTGTCCGTTGAGGAAGCTAATCAAGACCCTCAAGTCCCCCCTAGAGAGTGTCAGCATCGCCTTTGCCCTTTGACCAGAAGGCGTAACAAGCCTTTTTGATTGTCTAAGTCGTGGCTGGCAATGCCAATGGGCGCTATTTTCCTGTGTCTCCCATTGAGCCACCAAACGGTTCAGGTGACTTTTGGTCATACCTACGTGAGGTTCAGGCCCAATGGGTAGGGCTTCTGTGCCCTTCTTCGCAAGGTGGTCAGCCTTTTCATTGCCCTCATGCCCCTTGTGAGACGGCACCCAGATGAGGGAAAGCCTATTGTGGGCGCCGAGCTGCTTGAGTGCATGAAGGCATTCCCATGCCAGCCTGGACCTAAAACTATAGGCCGCGATGGCCTTTAATGCGGCCTGGCTGTCCGAGAATATGTAGATCTGCTTGCCCTTGAGTCCCTTAGACAGGATCTCTTCCGCGCAGATCTTTATAGCTAGGATTTCAGCTTGGAATATCGTGGCGTACTCTCCCAGCGGCTTAGCCAGACTGTAGTTGGGCCCAACAATGCCCAGTCCAGCTCTGCCTACCATGACTGAACCATCGGTATACCACCGCAGGGCACCCACCTCGGTCCGGAACGTCTCCTGCTCCCATCGTTCCCGCGAGTGGATACTTACCCTGAATGGCAGCCGAAAGTTCTTTCGCTCTGACATAACGTCGGTAGCAAGGACCACAGCCTCTTCCAGTTTGAACTGTCAAGTTGTTCTTTGGAGGCTTGCCTTAACCCTGGTGGAGATGTTCCCTGTCTGCAAAAGCCTTACTGCTCCCAGGTAAGCAGTCCTCTGAACATGTATATGGAGAGGTGAGATGTCTAAAAGGACTTCCATTGCAGCAGTAGGGCACGTATTCATTGCCCCTGCAATAGCTAGACATGCCTGTCGCTGCAGTTTTTGGAGTTTCCCTTGAGCTGCTAGCCGGCATGTTACCTTCCACCACACTGTGGAGGCGTAGGTGACGCGGGGTCTTATTATCCCCTTATAGAGCCACCCCATCATTTTTGGAGTAATGCCCCATGATTTGCTGCACAGCCTCCTGCATGCCCACAGGGCTGCAGTTGCCTTGTGCAGCGCATATCTCACATGTGAATTCCAAGTGAGCTGCTTATCCAGTATCACCCCGAGGTATTTCACCTCTGTACTTATATGGAGCCTTGCTCCTTGCATGGTGGGTGATACTATATTTAGGTTTCTTCGCTAGGTGAATGAAACCATGGTGGTCTTGGTTGGGTTTATATGCAATCCCTCCTTATCACACCATCCTTGGATGATATCTATAGCTCCTTGCATCCTTTCAGACACTGTGGAGGCAAATTTGCCTCTTACCAGAACTGCAAGGTCATCCGCGTATGCGACCACTTCGTAGCCTTCAAGCTGCAGTGTTTCCAGCAGCTCGTCAGCCACCAGTAGCCACAGGAGGGGAGAAAGTACCCCCCCTTGAGGGCAGCCTCTTGTGGGAACCACTGTGACGCTGTCTTCCCCTAAACTGGCCGTGATTTCCCTACACCTTAGCATGGACATAGTCCATTTCACAACCTGGGGTTCTATGCCCCTTCGCGCTGCTCTTGCCTCTATGGAGCTGAAGGAGGTGTTATCGAAAGCACCCCCCACGTCCATGAAGCAGCACAACGCCACCTCTCTCGTCTGAAGAGCCTCATCGATCAGTGAGACCAGCTCCATGAGCGCAGTCTCAGCCGACCTGCCCCTCAGGTAGCCGTGCTGTGCCTTTGAGAGGGGTACGGTCTCAAGTGTGTCCTTGAAGACCAGATCTATGATCTTTTCCATTGCCTTCAGGAGAAAAGAGGAGAGGCTTATGGGTCTCTGTGATTTCGCAGTCGAGGAGTCACTGCCTGCCTTAGGCAGAAACACAAGCCTGGTCCTTCTCCATGAGTAGGGCACATGGGCCAGCAGAAAGCTGGCTCTGAAAGTTCTCACCAGGAGGGGTAGAAGGGTCCCCAGGCCCTGCAGGTAGGAACCTTAATCACAGGTAAGTGAGACATACAAGCCTCTGGGGAAAAATGAGCTACTGAATCTGGAGCCAACCCTCAAGGGGCAACCATACCTAAAGAAGAAGATGACAGTGAGTCAGCCAAAGCTGAGGGAACAGTGGCATAAGCAGCGCCCAACGGAGGCTCATTTCCCATCTACCCTGGAACAGATCCGTTAGAAAGCTTTCTCCAGTTTCCCTGACAGTAGCGGTTGTACAGCTTTTCTAAGCCCTAGCACAAGATACTGTACAGAATTCTGATAGAATCATAGAAACCAAACAGCACTGGCAAACAAACCCTCTTTTCAAAGATTTTAACCGGTGCCATCTTACTCAACACTGATGAAAAAAAAACACATCGAAATCCAAGGAGTCTAGTTGAGGGGACCCACACGCAGATCTTGAAGAGTGAAGTTTATACAAAATAAATAATAATAATAACGTAACTTTTAAAACATTAATAACAGTTACAAATCAATTGACCTGCATGTTGCTGTGAAGTACGAGCAAAATCATTTTGGACTTTTGATTCAATCGAGGGCTTTCAATGAGAAGCTGCTCTTTCAACGAAATTATATCTTCGTATCCCGGCAGAAATATCAAAATTGCTCCTGAAAAGGCGAATATACGTTTACAAGTTACGAGAACTTTTTGCTTTACTAAAATTTTCAAAGCGTACATTTACCTCGGTTGATGTTTTCATTTTGAATGTGGGCTATTAGCGCGACAATCAAATTATTGTCGACCTTGTTGTCGCTGACGGATGTGTGATACAGTTCCAACAGCTCTTTATCAGCGTCACTCAATCTTTTCGCCAAATTAGGTTCTTTGATTTCATTAGTTGCAGTAGCATTTTGTTCAAAATTCGTTCTAAAAACAAAGGATAAACAATTCATCCAAAAATGTAGTTGAATGCCGATATACAAGGTTCGTCATTCACGTCTATCAACCCTCTGATAACATTTTGTACCACCGATAAACGCTCCTTTACGCTGATTTCCACACAAAATTTGATACAGATTCTCTGATCAATTTTTTTGGAAAAGGCAAACATCGAATCAAACCAAAATAGATGTCACAAATGAAACCAAACATTCTAAATGGCCGATTTCGTCAGCATAAGTGAGAGACATGAGAACAAACATATTGCTACAAAAAATCGAAAATTTCATATTTGAGATACTTTTTGAACAGACATTGTAAGGAGATATATTGAGTCTTAATCCTGATATGGCACAACCTCCTTGTTGGACAGTTCTACCAATCTGATTAACTCAGGCGTACATATTCATCAACTGAGGCACAGCATCATTATTTGCTGAAGTTGTGGGTATGAACAGTATCAGTAAAAGCGCTGATTACAGACCAAAGAATAGAATGCTTCTGGGATTGTCATGGGATGCAGTGGCACTTTCAGTCCATTAATCCTTCAGCTGCCTAGAAAACTCAAGAAAGACCCTGCCTTTAGAACGGTTTACTTGCTGCTCCAAAGAGCATAATTTGGATTTCCTCAATTCAACTGTTACTCTCCAACTAACTGCCCCATTTCAACAATACTTCTCTCATTCTGCTCTCAAGTCCCATTCATCTGCGACACTCACTCCCATGCACTGACTACCTGCTCAGTAAACACTGACCCCATTCTGCACAACTCTACTTGACTCTCAGCCATCAATGCTGCTGTATTAGCCCGATTCACACAAAACTCGACCAGTTGTACTTTCGCGAGTGAGAAACAAAGTTTATCAACATTCCTACGCCTGTTTTGTGCTGAAATTACTTCTACTCTGCTTCAATACGATTGCAGCCTCAATTTTGCTCAACTATATATTTACGTCTTTTTCTTTGCCCCTTACTCAAATCCTGACCTCTCAAACAGACTGTATTTGAATCAGTCATTCTGCCTGCATAATGCAATAAGTAACGAGCACGTAAAATCAAAGAGAGTAAAATTAAGCACGCAATTTAGTAAAGAAGAGTCAATCAGGACTTACGCATACGCTTGAAGCGTTTCATAGATGTCAGTTCTACCAAATTCCTTGGCCCAATCCAAGGCCCGATGATCGTTTGATGCCCTCAAATTGATGTTTGCTCCAAGATAGAGGAGTTGCTCAACAGTTTCTAATGACCCACGGGCAGCAGCTACCATCAATGCAGTGACACCTGTGCTACTGTGCTGTGAATAAGAAAAAATATCAAGCCGATCAAATTATTTTACTAACATACAGCAATGGGAATATGGAGCACAAAATCTCCTTTGTGTTGTTGTGTGTACAAAATGTAAAACGTTGAACTTTGACTTCTAGATTAGTTATTTGTCGATAATATAATTGGGCCACTCTTATATCTTTCTTCGATGTACTTCAATGAAGTTGCGAGTCGTAGTACAGAAAATACGATAGATGAACCTAGTGAACCGCACAAGTGGCAATAACGTATTATAGTGATTTGATACATGGTAGTTGGATGTAAATGCAAGTGTATTGTAAGTATTGGGTGTTGATCACTTATAGCAGCAAAATAAAAGAAAACATTTAGTTTGCTCAGAACTTGGCTTGGCTTATGTTGCTCCCTTTTCCCTAGTGTGGCGCATGTGAGTGTGCCAACTGCACTGATTTACCTCCTGTCCTTTCAAACCCCTAGATCATCTCTGAGACTGTTCATGAGGCCAGGACTCCATCGGTACAGGGGAACAAGGCCATCACACATGCGAGTCGGTGTAAACGGATTTTTTTGTCTGTCAAATCAGATCTCCACTCTTGGATTTGTGGGGGGAGGCTTACCATCCAGAATTGGCAAACCGTTATCGGTTCTCTAACAATTCCTTAATATTCAGTAATTTGTCAGATTCGTCATTATTATAAGATGAATAAGTCATTATCTTGATCGTCAACTTTACCTGATAATCTACACTGATGTTTTCAGAGTTAATCAGGTACAATACTTGAGCAAACGAGCTGTCATTACCACAGGACCATGCTTCCATCAATGCATTATCCATTTCATTGTTTGAAGAAGTTGTAGCAGGCTGCAAAAAAAACCAACGTTGATCATGGTGACTCTTCGTTCAAAGATTAAAGAATAAAATGCAATTTAAAAACTTCAGTCTCGTTTTCTTGCATACTATCCTATAACTAAGGAAATCATTAAGTAACGCCACCATACCCCAAGTATTTCACGTTTGGCCAAGACACTGTCTGCTCCCTCAGTGAAGGCAGCTGTCCACTTCTGAAGTGTTGCAGCTTGAGCTTTGCGCTTTTCAAGAAGCGCCCTCATCTTTTCCATCTCTGAGCTCATGTAACCCGTCCTGTAAAGACATTACAGTCAAATCAATGGAGCGCAAGAGATTAATATTTAATGCAGATGATTTTCAAATTCAAGGGACTTACTGTTTGAGAACATTCTCCAGAAAGTACTCCTTGACTTCGTACTGTTTTCCAGGCACTAAAGAATTGAGAAAAAATAAGATTCAAGCAACACTTAAGCACTATATAGATGCTTCATTTAAAAAAAACTGTAGGGACTATAATTCCTCTTAAAACATGACGAAATG
The DNA here is from genome assembly GCA_020466155.1 of Pachypeltis micranthus. NCBI lineage: Eukaryota > Metazoa > Arthropoda > Insecta > Hemiptera > Miridae > Pachypeltis > Pachypeltis micranthus. The sequence continues at coordinate 1,376,797 of CM035782.1, read as the reverse complement.
TTGGACTATGCTGGTAGATGTCAAACACATTACCTTGTACATGGTGTAAACACCAAAACACGTTTACAAGTGTTAAAAGCCCTGAAGAAATAGAGCACTTCTAGAGACTACCTCCTCCTACTTTTCCATTTTCTATCTTATAATACGGATTTCTACTACCACACCACAAATATTCTAAATCCTACACTGGGTTTGTTGATAAACTTACGGACAGTATGATAACAACTTGGAACCACTTAGAAGTGCGAGCAGAGAGTCTAGCTATCAGTGGCACACAGAATCTGACTGAAAAGACGATAAGTAGAATCGTCAACGTTGTAAGAGTGTCCCATAAATACCCATCCACACCGTTACACAAACCTCTCTAACTGTCAGGAATGCAGATAGACTGAGGCTTGACAAGTCAGGAAAGAACTTGATGAATGAAGGAAGGCAATTTGGCGTTTGTCTCTCCCACTCGAAGTTTGTGGCGTTCACATTATTGTTATAGTGAATCGTGTGATCGATGTGGCTTCTTTGATAAGCGAATGGTTAATGCTCAGAGTCTTACTGTTCCCAAGGCTGGAAACGACACCTCAAAAGGCTGCGTGAAAAAAACGTCAAACATTTCCTAAGTGCAACAGTGTGTGAGTGCTGGGGTAACCATTGAGATTTGCATTGTGTATTTTCATCCTCAGAGATCTGTTGGATCTGGTTCATGTTGGTGCATACTGGGAAGCAATGCTGTCCAGACAGACCACCGCTTAAAGCAAGTCACAGTTGTACCACGTCCCCATCCAGAATATCACGGACCTGTTCCTTATGGCGCTAATGAAGCCTAGCCAAGAGAATATACAGACATTCAGATAAATATGCTTTAGTTTTATCAATTACAAGCAGCTAGCGTTAAAACGACTGCAATACAAATAAAATAATTCTACTGACTAAAATAAGCAATTACCAGAAATCACAGGGCAGTTGTTGAAATAGGCCGAGTACTGCTTTGTATCAACAGTGGCAGACATAAGAATCAAACGCAGAGCTCTATACTTGGAAAGAGCTTCTCTTAAAACGATCAACATGAAATCAGATAGTCGATCTCTTTCGTGCACTTCATCAATGATAATATGCGTGACAGTAGATATCATCCCTTCACCAGCCATTAGACTTCTAAGAAGAACGCCACTCGTGCAATACATGAGAACCGTATGTGGGGAAACCCTTCAAAAAACAAAATTGGTTAGTCAATGATTGAAGGAACTACTGGAATAAAATTCGTAGTTCTAACCATGCACCATTCAACATTTTCTCTAAATTGCTCGACGTATGTTGGACCGAATATCTGCTGAGAAGCAACACACAACTTTCTTCACTCTACCATTGTTACTGGCGTACCAGCACCAACTGAACTCTTTGATTCACTGTAGGCTCGTCCAGGGCATTTGTGCTGACTAGTCACTTCCATTTACTCGAAACTTCGGTGTTGGCAGTACATACTCTGTACAATATCGTAACATTGGTGCACAACAAATAATCGAACCTTCACAAACTTGGGTAGTTCACGATGCTGACCACTCAGAATTATTCAAGATCGACAAGTAACTTGAAAATTCTTCTAATGCAATGGGAATTTTTGATTCCCCACCTTCAATTTTCTTTCCATCTGCAGCACTCCCTCGCCCGTCATCATGGTTGCACACAGTTTTGTGCTCAATCAACAACAACGTTGGTTCAAGGAAAGGAGGAAAAATTTTGAGAAGCTTATTGTCTGCCATCATTTCGCTCATATCTGTATATAACAGATCAATGCTTGAAATAGGTGAAAACTGTTCATAAATCACATTTTAAAAACCGAAACTGGGGAAATCACCAGTTTTGAAAAAGCCTTGTTATTGCAGCACTCGATCGTCAGATCTGCATCCCTGACCTACCTGAGATAAACATCATGGGTGAGAGCACTCCTGTTTCCTCAAATCCAGCCTGGATGCTAGAAGAACCTATGTGGAAATGTACAATCTGCGTACTAATTGCCTGGCAACTTCACACACTGCCACTCAACATACACGTGTGAATATTGTCAACACAGGCATCAGGTGTGTTTCCTTGTCAAAATGACTGTTCCAGAACCCTCAGAGAGAGTTATATCAGTCTTGAACACAGGCATCATACTCTTCTTTACGAAATGAGCACGAATGCCCCACGAGTTTCTAAGAGTACAACTGATCAGTGCACGACATTCACTGTATCTTAGCACAGAACTACCGATTCTGGATTACCTGAGGACATATGTCCTCTAAGGAGGAGGGAAGCTTCGACTCCCATTTCTGAGAAAATCGTCTTTCACCTAGAGAAAAACAGATTCTCTGAACCCCGAATGTTGCAGCTCCACAGGGGCATTTCTGCTGCCTAGACACATCAAATGTCCCGATTTACTCGAAACTTTGATATCAGCAGTCTGTTGTCGAGGTGCCGTCCTGCCATCCACACAGTTCCCAGTTTGTCCCTGAACTGTAATTTAAAATAAAACTCTGTATTCCAATTACATTTGGTCATTATCGTGCGTGCACTCCCACACCCATAACATAGGCGCCCAATGTGGGTTTGTACGATATTGTAACAGCTGCTTTCAGTTCAACACAAGTCACCATGTTCCAATTTTGTACCCATTTTCTGATCAAATTTATTAGAAATCAATGATCCATCAATCTATAACTATTACACAGGAATAAGCGTAACATAGGTCACTTCTAAGTACTTACTTCCCTTCGAGACGAATCTGGTAACCGACAGACTGCCCTAATTTTTCCCCTCTTTCTAAAGCAACTCTTTCGCTTACAGCGACCGCTGAAATGCGTCTAGGTTCAGATACCAAAATGCGACAAGGACGTCCAGTCTTTTCATGCCACTCAATAAGATACTGCGGCACCTGAGAAATGGGAAACCTTTATTACCTCTGTTGTGAGAAAAGAAGGGGAGGGGGGGGGGTTCTGGGTGCTGTATTCAAGCAAGTGGGAAAATGGAATTCTGCATGGCAGATGACACTTCGAGGCTAGGGAGTAAAAGAGGGTTGCAGATGTAAAGGAAAGAAGCCAACGGCTCCCTTCGAGAATAGATGAGCCAACACACAAATGCAGGGAAATTTTTGTTCCAAGGTCATTAAATCAAACGATCTTTTACCTGAGTTGTTTTCCCAGATCCTGTAGGACCAGATATGATGGTTACTTGATTTTCATTAATAGTTTGCACGATGTTATCCATAAGGGAATAAATTGGAAGAGACTGGCGAAAACCAATCAAAGCTTTATTGCACGAAGGAGTAGGAACTTGGGCACTTCCAGCAGAGAGTCTTCCCAATGCTCTGCTACTCTCTTTACCTGGAAGAGAACATCAATTTCCACAATAATGTTGTTTGTGGGCAATTTTTGAGTTCAGTTGTACTTAGAATGATTAATACGTCGCATGTCACTACAATAATATTTTCATCTCATGGCATCGACACACTGACTAACCTATCACATTACATGTGACAAGGCCTTCTAGAATCCGTGGTACGAATTAGGTGTTCATTGCGTATTAAGAAACCATGTAAGAATGTACAATCGAAAGTTTTTATGAGAGCAGATAGCAAACTGATTTAATTGGTGTATCATGATGATACTGGCATTTACCAGTTTAGTTTCTGGGAGACAATTACCTAGTTACCATAATGGAAGGTATGAATAAGAGTGCTCCAGGAAAAGAAGAGAATGTGTGCTGTAAAGCAGCCATAAATGAAGCCATGCAGCTGCAGAGTGATGCAGGATGAGAGAACAAATCCACACGAATCCTCTAAAAAACTAGAGGAATCACGAACAGTGAAGAAATTGGGCGAAGTTAGCGATATCAATTGCTCTTTTGGGGGGTGGGGGTAATACTGAAGCACCTAAAAACCTTATAGGTAGGCCCTATGGGGAAGGAAGTACTCAGTGGCAAAGTCAGAGGATTAGCAAGGTCTGGAGGTTGAATTCAACAGGGAGACAAACATATAAGGCAGCATACTGCGGACATCTAAGGCACGAAGAGAGGGAGCCAATGGTAGCACATTTAATCAAAGTTGCCTGCCTGCATTCACAGACAAAGGAGAAGTGACTGGTGATCGATCGCATGAGGGGCGTCGGTAGAGGTAAAGTCAATGGAAGAGATGTGACCAAATACACCGTCATGAGTCGGTTCAAACAACAAACCCAGAGTTCCTGGATTTGCCTCCAGAATTATTCAGGTTAATTTTGACAGATCATTAGAAAGTTATCGAACTCACATAAATTTCATGTCAGAAACTGAAGGCAAATTGGCAACTCCTGAAATGAGTGAAAACAAAATATCTGGTGCGATGTATCATTCAACTTTGCTCAACTGCATTCAGCAATGTTTACCACTCCAGTAACTAATCAAACCCGTTTTTCATTTAGTTTATGTGAATTTGGATCAACCGTTTATATGAAAATTGACAAAGGTTACAGTTCAGGAATTTATTGGGTTGCCTCTATTCATGACCGTTGCTTAGGTAATTTATGAGACTGTTAACGACGACGATTTTTTCTGAAAATGTTCGAGTGTATAGTTCGAGAGGAATAGGAGAAACATTGTGAAAAAACGTAATCGATATGTATTTCCGTGATTTCATTTGTAACGGTTCTCACAAGAAATGTAATCAAAATCCTTCTTTGAAAAAAGGTTGTGTCGTTTTGATAACTACGATAACTATTGTTGTTTTATGCCTTTGAAACGCGAAGATCTGAAGAAAACTAAAAAAAGAAAAAATTCAGCCAATTGCATAACTTTCTTTCCGATTTTTTTGGGCTCAGGAAAGCAAAATAGTAAACTGAGATTCAAACGTTCACATGTTCAGATCTGGAGAGCACCTTTGTCTAATCGTCGATGGACTCGGCATCAAAATTGGATAAAATACACCACACTTCGAAAACTAATAAAAAGTGTAGCCCAAAGTGATAGATTATAAACCACGAATCCGAAACTGACCTTCTTGGTAAACATCTTTGCATCGTTCAACAGGGGGAAGGCAATCTTGCCTTTCTTTATTAGTCACGGGGTATTTCGACAATAAACTGCGAAGATGCGTACGAGAAACGGGCGTCAGGTTCATTTTTGCGTCTTTCTGCATTATCGCAGAACCTTCTCTTTTGTATATCGTCAAGAACCTGGCACTTCCCTTGCTAGAAGAGGAAAAAACAATAAACTTAGAAGACCTTTAGAACGAGGAACGTAACAAAAACAAAAGCGCGTCAATAAACTAATTTAAAAAATAGTGAATGTATGATCACCCTCGGCTTTTAGATTTGAGGCCACGTTTGTTAGCTTCTGAGTGAACATAAGCTCTTTCCACTGCAGTCAATGAGCTGGGGTATTCCCATTCTGTAACAAATCAATGCAAGATTTAAAGATTATTGAAAAAGTGCGAGGATAACGGACAGCCTATGTGAAAATGTTTCACCACAAATAAGCGTACAAGTTGGATTTCGATCAAACTATCAATTCCAAAAGAGTGCAGAAACTAAACAAATGTGTGAAAAAGAGCGCTAAATTCTCAACTCTTAGCAAAACACACCTTCCCTCTTCTATCACTTCTTTTCTGTTTTTTTTAAATTTGTATTACTCACTTACAACTTGCAATATGATGTTATTCAGTGTACAATTGACCCCTTCAAAATGAAACTGTTTCTATAATTGTTATTCAGAGTTTTATCACCCTCGAGGAAGGGTATAGGATGAGGTCTTCATTCTTACGGTTCGTAATTCGATGTAGGTGGTGTTTTGAGTAGGCCAAGTTTGTTTATTAACGTGTCAAGTATGTGTGGTATGAGACCAGTGGAGGGTATGGCGATTGTTACTTTTCGTTTCTTTTTAATCCTCAACTGGTCCTGTATCCTTACTGAAAGGGTGGTGTACTTTGACACTTTGTTCTGTGGGTATTGAGTAAATTATCTGTGTTGTTATAATTATTATGGCTTCTGTTACACACACTATGGGTACTTTGCATTTGAACACACATGTTTAGCCCCAGAAAGCCATGAATCACAAACTTGGTGATATCGCATCGTACGAACCGCGACTTTAAACCTAGAGACCCAGCCCAATAATAGGAACACTTTGAAACGTGAGAGATGAACTCGCGTTCTGTATACGAAGTAGAAATAAACCAGCTTGGTACTTGATAGTAGAACGTACCTGTTAAATCGTCCGCTTCTAAAAATTTTTTCAACGTGATCTCCACCGCTATTTTTACTGCTTCCCCGACTTGAGGTTGAGAACGATTTTTAAACGGAGGCATCCTGAATCCACTGAGTGATAGTTTTAGAGAACTCAAATAAACTTGAAGAAAAATAGTAATTTGTATCAACACTTAAAACGCCTCAACTGCCGGATAACTGTCCACATTTCTTTGTCCGTGCACTAATAAACAAGCTATAGGGTCAACGTCGAACCAATTCGGCATTAGAAATGAGATGCACTTGAAAACAAATTGTTGATAACTCACAATTTTCGGATAATAGAGAAATGGTAGTAACTCTTCTGAACATTCCGAGAACTGCCGATGACTGCCGAGACGCCTCTGCGGGACTCCATAGAGGCGATTGAAACGACCTGTTGGAAACCTCATTAGTTTTCCATGCAAGAAAATATCTACATAGTGCGAAATACCACACAACGTTCCTCGACCCCTGTATATTCAATGAATTTTCATTGTATTGAACCGCTATTACATGTTATTAAGAGCTATATAGCTTTCACATGACGCATACTGAACACATGAACACTGCTCTATGGCAATGCTATCTAAGTAAAAGTTATGAACCCTGGTGAAAGCACCAAGAGCCAAATATTGGTATGATGTGTCTGGCCAAAGGCTATCAAGGTTATTTATTAAACTCTCAAGGGAGCAATTGAGAGAGATCCTCATGTATATGCTTGGCCAAGATTAATGAGTCAGAGGGAGGTGGGTTGGAGCCACTGAAACATGTACTTGGAGCGCCTCCTCAACATACTACACAATTTCGTATTTCAAATTTTTGTCATTTTATTCCAGAATTACAAATACGAGTACAACCGTTTCCACAAAAAGAATCATCATGACAGCACCATAAGCTACCAACTCTATACGAACTAAATCACTCATGATGATGTTATGGGAACCCATTTCATAAAATAAAACGGATAAAAATATATAAAGATTGTCTATTTCCACTAAATTTGAAACCGAAGTTGCTTTTTTGTTACTGATGATGACTTGACTGTTGAAATCAATCTAATACTGTCACTCAAATTTAGTGGAAATAGTCAATCGTTATATATTTTTTATCCGTTTTATTTTATACCAACTCTATACTGAATGAGGGTGCAACATAAATGGGAGCAACCCAATAAATTCTGGAACCTGCACCAGTACCCGTGTACCGAATGTTAAGTGTACCAGAAACAGTTACTTTGATAAGGAAGCAGCCCTTTACCGCCTAACTCCCATTGTAGGTACCCCAGTGATCGAATCATATAACGAAGAAACGTGGGTACAGGATAAAAGCCCGGGATCGCTGTATTTTTAGCCTGAGACAGCGGTTCCCCAACATTTCCAAACCCATAGTAACAATCGTCCTACTGAGAGTATGTCAACATTGACAACGGATTGTATTGGTCGCTAGAGCAATTTTTGTTGCTGAATGCGAGGGACTAGGAAAAGTTATGTGATTATGAATCCGTAGTTATTATTTAACTGCAAGCTTTGGTTGTAGCTCAAGAGAAAGCTGAAAGGATTTTCAAGTTGCCCTTATTTAAATCAGCGTTATTAATTACAATTTTAACTGCTGTTATTATTATGAGTTTTAGGAGGCGTCGAATCTGCCTGAGGCAAGTGCTGTTCAAAATGGAACATCACAAATTCTATTTTCAAAGCTCGATGACACACAGAGCCTGCCACGTACCAGTGAGTGAGCTAGTTCCCTCATGATGGCACAGTTTATAATGCTAGGGTCTTTTAAAAAACTAGTTTGGTAGTCCAGTAGTTGTTACGAGGGTTTGACTATGTGGAACTAATGTATTAAATTAATGTTAAATAGTAAAAATCGTTGAGATGTATTGTTAATTTTCAGTTAGTATGAAGGGAGGCGTGAACCATGTAACCTTTCTGAGTGTTTATGGGCAAAACCCTGCGCCACGGAAAATATCAAGGCCTTGAAATGAAACATTGAAGAATGTTGCCTTACGAACTTAAGTGAGGGAATGGACAAGTAACAACTGAAGAAGAAAATGTAAATAAAAATCTTCAATGTCTCTACTTTTCTTTCGAATAGCGGGAGCTAAGAGAACTATTCGGTACTTCGCTCGACAATTTTATAATTCAACTTTAGAAGAATGTAATTGTGTGAAATCTGAAACAGCTGTGACACTCTGAGCTGGTTAGTCACGACACAAAACAACTTTTCAACTTCAGTGGCCACCTCATCGCTTATACATCACCGGATATATACGCAAATACCTCTATAGTGTACGTTATACACTGTTTTACAAATGTTTATATGTGGACACCCCAATCTTAAATAGAAACGCATTGAATTGATAGAAAATACTCAATTTTAGTTCAAGAAAGAAAACAAATAATAATAATACGAAGAGCTGTAAGTAGTACCAGTAGTATCGTGCAAATAAACAATTTACGAAAAAAAGAAAGAAAAACTGCAGTGCTTTCGGGAATGATATGGATTGGCAACCCTGCCAGATAACGTTGACATGAAAAGAATGATAAAAAACTCTCTTGAGGGCCTTCTAAGATATTTTACTTAATTTAAGATAATCGGCGTGGAAAGGGCCGCTCATTTGTATCTGGGGGAAAACTTATATAATGATTGATGTAAAGGAATGACAAAAAACTTTATTGTCGTCTTTTTGATTGGTATATTGCCTTGGTAATTCCTTCTTTGTCGACCTCTTGGTTTTTAATTCCACTATCAAGGATATTTGTAATTGTCGGGTCATCAACTTTGAATAGTTTCCACTTGACTCATGAAGACTCGTCAACTGTGTTGTCGGGTCTCATGGCCAGTCGGGGATTCCGCGCGTCTAGAAACAACCTGTTGCGAGTTCGCTCATCCGAAATTATCTATTACTTGCTGTCGGTTGTAAAAGACGATTCATGGGGCGCGCCTAATCTGGTATGATCTGTTTGACACGCCGACGAAATGAATTCGGACTCCATTCCGCCGTACTCAGCTCCGTCAGAATCATCGGAATACGACGAATATTTGGCATTATCCGACATTGAATACGACTCGACTCCGACGGCAGCTATAAATTGGGATCCTCTCGGTTAGTTCCCTGCGTTTCGTTAGACTAATTTTGGTTTGTAGAGCTAGTTAAATCTGTCTCTAACTGGTTGGTTATTTCAGGACTGTGGTAATTAGTTGAAGTCTACGATTTGATGCAAAAAATTGACACTGATAGCAATACACTGTTTATTATGATTTATATCTCTGTGTAATTACCAAGGTTTATAAAAAGATTTATTGGTATTGGTACAATTAAATTACCGCGAGAGAGAGTTCAGGCCCCATACACACAAAGAAGGCCACAGAGGTTGAATAGTGTCTGGTAGGAGTATCGAGTCAGTCATGATTCGTCTATGTGGATCAAATTTCCTGGTAATTGGGACTGTGCTTCCTGGTTAACTATACACTTCTGTGTCGCTTCTCCAGTATGCGTCGTTGATGCATTCTATTAGAATTATTACTGTGGTCTTGTAGAAGGTTTTGATCTTTTTGGGACAGCACACGTTCAGGGAGACAGTAGGGACGTACCTTTGTAATGTTCGCTGGCCAGGTCGACAATTTTTTGCTAGTCTTGAGTTCGTCCTTTGGATATTCGGTGAAGGTCAGTCGGGAAGTAAACTATTCTTTTGCATGAAAACTGGGATACACTTCCAGAAAAAAACTCATGTAGCCCAAGTTGGTAAGAGATTCCCTGTTCTCAGATACCAGTTGCTTAAAGAGCCCCCCCCCCCCTCTCCAACTGGAAGAAAATGGTGTCCGATAAATTCGACAAAACAATCGTTTATCTGCTCATTCCCAACTAGCTGAAATTTGAAGAAACCTGAAGTTGAACTTGGAAAAGCACACTACAATGAGGAAGGGTGAAAGCACAGAGTTGAGATCGTCCCTCAACTGCTGGACAAAAAATTTTGGATACTAAGGTGGGTCACATATCGAGCCATTCCAATATTTATAATGCAGAATTCGTGGACAAAAGTTGCGTCTTCAACAATCTAGATTGAATAAGTTAGTGATGGACTGCAGTTACGCCAGGTTCAGATTTGTACAAAATACTAGTCCGGAGAGGGTGGTAGTTCTCTTAGGGTTCAGGAACATCCATTTTTATAAGTAAACAGACCTATGTATAACAGTTCTGTTTGTTGTCTCTGACAGCCTGTTTGTTCTTGCGTCCTAAAGTGGATGAGTGAAACTGATGGTTATTACTTTCTTGAAAATGAGTAGATGGTAAGAAAATAGGCTACATTTGGAAATAATGGACTTACTTTGATGAAAACCAGGTATGCACGTTTGATTAATTCCTCGGTCCAATTTAATTTTCGACTGTCTCTCATGTAATCTTCAACAGAATGCTGTCAGTAAGGTTGGACAAAATGGGACGTAGGCTGCACATTATGTTTCAATATTGTTCTATGATGGTGGGATGACTTTGTCATCATAAACCTCACTGTCTCCGTATCCTTACTAAAACACTCTTGCGATTCAACATCAAAAACGAGCTCCCCAAGACACCCTATCTGTGTAACTAACACAGTTTACAGAAGTTACGTGTTTTCATCCATTGTGGCAGTTCAACGTACACTACTAGCTACTACTGCTTCTTTCCTAGTCAATTGAATAATACCAGTTCAACTATTGTGGTGAGTTTAACCTTTGGTGGTATTTGGGACTAACAAAACGTTTGTAGCGCTTAACGCTTGATAGAAACAAGAAAATCAGTGGCTGTCATGTAAGATCTACTTGCAATTTTTTTCCAGAACAAATTACTTATCTTCCGTTTCATTTCGTCTATAATGAGAGCCTGCCATACAAGGCGCCACTGCGCCCGATTTTCATCCCTGGCTTGGAAGTTGAAGTACGAATTACTGGTTACGATCGTAGTGTCACCACACACCTCATCAATCCAAATTTGTAAGCCACGAACTATTCTTTTTTATATTTCTACAATGAAAATATTATTGACCGATAAGTTATGAATAACAATTATAGTTTGGCAACAATATAGGAAGCAATAACAATGTCATAAAAAATATTTTATAAGTCATTTTAAATATATTTGTTAGTGAATTATGATACATGCGATGGACCCTTTTACTAAGCACTCAATTACAGCCCCTCCCAGTTCCTTCCCAAATCACCAGAAACTGAAGCAAATTTTCCCTGGGACAGGTATTGTGTAGATACCTTCTGTTCACTACTCTATTTTGGGCACCTACATTGGTTATTCGATCTCTTGCAGCCCAATACATGGTTATCTTCCTACAGTACGATTCCTCGTCAGGTTCTATTACTTGGACATCTTCTAGGTATGAACAGGCTGTATTTAATTCCACCCAGGTGCTTTTCTAGAAAGTGGTGACCAGTCGAAAGCTTGAAGCAGGCTACACCTTTTTAGTGGGGGTGATTAGCTGGGATTGTTTTCTCTCTCAAACTTTCCCATTTATTTTCAGTAGCTATTGTGGTTTGTTTTTGCTTAGGATTTTCTATGATGAGGCATTTAATTACGTTATTTAAATCTGAGAAATGAAACTAGAGAATCAAAACGGCCGAAAAATACCTGCTCAAGTTTGATATGTAGTCTGTAGATCTTAATGAAGCGCACAAATAACGTTATGAGCGAAATCGACCCAACCCTGGATATCATAATGATCAAAACACCAAAATCCTTGTTCTCAAAAATGTCTTCAAAAAGGTCCAAGCAACTCAATAAGTACTGCAATAGGCAATAAGTAGGGGCAACTCAATAAGGTACTATTGGTTTGTGTATACAACGTAAAGTCGTTTTGACTAACTCAGCGAAAAACATATTGAATTAGTTGCTAAAGTGATAAAACTTTCTGAATGCACATGAGTAAAGTTGTGTGATGAGTAAAGTTGTGTGATGCACATTGAGTAAATTGTGTGATGAGTTGCATTAGATATTTTTTAACTACTTTTGAAGGCCAAGAAAAACGATGGAGATGGTTATGTATGTCGATGGATGCAACTAAAAATATAAATGCAAATGTTTACAAAAACACTAACCCAAAATATTAAAACTGCAAAATGCACGTTCCGTTAATAATTTGTACGTATCGTTTCATAATAACTGGATAACAAATAAAAATATTTGTTCGATTATTCCTTTTTATTTATTTATTGTATGTGTTGCTATATTCCCATTCGCTCCCGTTTATTTACATCTTCACATATTTTCTTTTTTAAGGCCGATTTTTCTCGTTGATTTTTTACAGGTACACAATTGAGCTTAAACATGGGGACTTCGAGTGGACAATCAAGAAAAGATACAAGCATTTTTTAAATTTGCACCAACAGTTACGGTTGTTTCGAGCAAGTATGAACATTCCTTTACCGTCCAAATTACACAAAGAGCACAGAGCGAGCTTTCGAAATGAAGTCAACCGAAACAAGGGGAACAACAATTGCCGGAATCTCCCGAGGCAAGTTGGAAGAATCATTGTTTTAGAACTGAAACTATGTTTGAGAACATCTTATTCGACTCAGCATTGTAAAATACCAAGGAATCGATACCGAACCCGACGCATTGCTAGAAAACTGCCAAAATTATGGTTTTAGTTGATTTTGTATACCATTTTTTGCCCACAACAACCATTTAATAACACAACTCTTCCAGAATCGATAGTCCAATGTTGCTTTAGCAGTGCAGAACTGCCTTGTGTTGATTCGAGCTGCCCTGGAATTTTTTCAGGACTTGAGATTACTTGCACATCACCCAACACAAACAAACCAACGCAAATTGTGCCAATCGATTCTGGGGGATAGTGGGGTCGAGTTCAGCTAAATATTGTTCTGAAATGGAACTCGCACCTTCCCATTTCAGTCTGAGCTTCTGTCCAGGACTGATTTAAATTCTGTAACCCAACACTTATATAAGTGATGTACGATTATTTGGAAAAATCTTAAGACTTAATGACCAGGGTGGTTTTACTTTCTGTGTGATTCAAACCATTTATAGAATACACACCCTCTTGATAGAGTTATATCAGTAAAATGCCTTGCAGTTTCCCTATCATACAAGAGCCTGGCTTAGCATTCACAAAACCCACACCTGTGGAGTTATGGCAGGTTGTCATTTAGCCAGTCTCTGGTGGAGCACGGTGTGTTACCACGGAGTTGTGGAGTGCAGAAGAGATAGGTACAGATGACGATCTGAGTGTGGCCCTGTGATTTGTGATCCCTTTATGTTCAGGAATCCAATAAACGGTAACTTTAATAGAGTTTACTAAAGATTTGAAATGCATCCTGCACTCCCTACCCAGTTTTGAAGTTGTGTAGTAGTTCTTCAGCGCCTTGCAAGACGCTTGACTATCAGTCATTATGTTGATAGCTTTATTGCTTTATCATGCATTATGATGGTCCAGCAATGATATATGTCCCACTCCTCCCAAAGCCACGTATCCACACATTCACACCCCATAGCCAGTTCCCTCAAGGGTTTTTGATCCATCTGTGCAAACGTTGGTACCATTAGTATGACATCATGTCAGTGATCATGCTTGGAGCACGGTAGAGGTTTCCAGGTTCCTGGCCAGGTGCCCATTGCAAGCCTGTGGCACTTTACCTATTCGAGTCGTAAGCCACCTTTATACCCTCTGTCTTTGTGTAAAATAAATGTATAAATCAAGGTGAAGAAGGTCAAACTTTTCTTCGTAGTACTGTACTGGTAGGTGTGGTTTTCCTCACCGCTGCTATCTGTCGCTTTCTTGGTCGTATATCTGATGTGCTTTTTTCAGGTTAGTTTACGATCCAGAATAACGCCCAGATACTTGACCTGCTTATGGAGCTGAACAACTTACGACTGTTCGTAGAGTAATATTAATTTTGTTTTCCATTTGCTGATACTGAAATTTGTTGAGCGAACACACTGTCGCAGTTGAGTAAATCATCAAAGGCTGGGAAAGTTGAGGACAATTCTTGAATTATTCATAAGTGATAGGCATATGAGATACTGCAAGCCTGTCTTGTGCTAAAAATGTAGATGATTGCTTTAAATTGTATTTTATGCTCGCAAAAATCAACGTTTTTCACTGATCGTTTTAGATTTCCGGCTAAACCAGAAGCTCTAGTGCTGTATGAACAAATCGATGAGCGCGTTTTACAACTTGAAGAATACCTCAAGAACCTTTTGAAAATACATTTTTACAGAAATCATCATGCTGCGGTAATGCCTGCTCTTTTTAATTTTATAATGGCTTTTGGCTTTGAGTATTGTGTAAAGTTATGTGTAGCTGACTTCGTTTTCTTTTGTTTCTGCTGCATAGAGGGAATATCCTCCCTTGGCAAAATACAAGTAATAATGTTTTCTAAATTTAAAGTTAACCTCAGGGCGTGACTCAAAGTATCATTCACTCCTTCCACTCATCACATGATGTCTCTACACTATTTTCATCTCACACTGCTTCAGCAATTCTTATAACCTAAGACAACCTGTGACAACGACTCAGTTAAATGGCTGCAAAGTAAACTCCCTTTGAGCGCAAGAAAGGACTAGTGGCAAGGAGAGGCCCAAGAGTGGGCTGTCTGGTAAGTATTTGCGCTAGGGATGCTATCTGGAACATCTAGTAATCCTTCTACAGTAGAACAGACCTTTCTGTCAAGATTTGTAAGCCTCGTCTAGGTGGCCCTTCCAAAAACTAACCCTTGCTTTGTGAACAAGCACAAAGTCAAACACTGATTCAGTCAAAGCAATTGGCACTTAGCTTTACCGATAAGGTTGTTGAATACGCTCCTTACTCACGCTGACTTGAGTTGACAGTGTGTCTTCTGCCCCCAAATGAGCATGTATCTAATTCTCAGTTCTTCCTTCAAGGCTGAATTTTTGGAGGTTAGTGAGTTTTCCTTCATCGGGGCTCTGGGAGAAAAAGGGAAGGAAGGAATGATCAAGAAACGCACTAGAAGCACTATTCCTGGCAAAACAGGGTGTAACTGTTGCGGCTGTTTTGACAGTGGGATTTGTGTCAGGTAAATAATTTCCATATTTGGCTAATAGTTAGTTTGTGCATAGGTTCTATCTTCATGATAATTTTTTTCTTAAATGGTGTGCTATGCAGTAAATATTATTTGTACCATTAGCTGAAACACTGTACTGTACTTAATTTACTTTCTTCCTTTTCTATTGCAATAGAAAATTATTACTGTAGAGTATCAGGGAGGTACAGTGATCAGCCTCTCAGAGTGTGACACTTTGGCTTTACGAATGGGTAATGAACACTTTAATTTTAGATGGAAGTATTCTCAGAAAGTAATAGAGAGAAAAGAAACGAGAGTGCCGTTCAGTCTCAGATAGAACCAAAGTCTGCTAAAATAAATATGATAATCAATGGCAATGGAATGCATCACCCTCACACATTTGAGACATGCCTCCAAATCCGTAATTCATGACCATGTGTGAGTAAAGATGGTACAGTTATCCCTCATTTCTCAGGAGCCTAAACGAAAAGATCACTAGCTATCTATTCCTCTGCCTCAGCTGTACTGCTGGACCCATTGTTTCATCTCCTCGAGGTAAGAAAGGAAAGGCACAACAACCCAAGAATAGAACAGCATTTCACTGAGAAAAAATTTGAAAAAACTAATAACAGTTCATTTGGAATACCTTTTCATTCAACCACCTCCCCACAGATGTGGTTAGCATTCCTCAAGAAGAATATCGTAGCTCATTTGGAGGCCAAGTATTCAGGTGTGATGAGTTCAATGCTGACTGAAATCAAGTTATCAGGCTGTGGATGTTGAAGGGGAGGAGTATACTCCTATATTATAAGAGTCCGGAATTCCCCTGCGTTTCGATGGTTGAACTCTGGGTCACTGCAGATCCAAGTTCTATCCTTTAGAGACCACATGAGGTCTTCTACTGATACAAATTAATTTTCTGAAAATAGTTTTCACTAGATTGAAAGTGCATGGGCGTAAGTTCAAAATATTAATTGGATATTCTAATTTCGAGTTTTGTATTCGCCTTTTCAGATGCTACTTCATTTGCGGTGACATCTGCTCATCCTGGAGATCCCGTTGGCTTATCGTGAAAGAGAGCTTTGTTGCTTACGTTCGTCCTAAAGATGGACTGATAAAAGCCGTTCTGCTGTTTGATTCAGGGTTCGACGTATCATCCGGTACATTAGCCACTGGATTGAGACGGGGATTGGCAATTGTGAACTTGTCCCGGTTGGTAGGATGATCTTAAGCATGCTTGCTTCGCTGCGTTTTGTGTTTTATGAAATATTTTTAGGCATGAATGTTAACGAGAGCTCGTTTGCAGACAAATTGTTATAAATTGCCCTACAAGAAGAACATCTCGCGAATGGCAATCCTTCATCAAAGAAATGGTTCGCAAGGAAGGTTAGTGTATTCCTTCTCTCATGACATTTTGTCACGGTGTAACCAAACACATTCTATACGTTTAGATAACTATATATACATATGTACTTCACTTTTTTATCCTTTCTCAGACAGTCAAACTGTCGGCTTATTGTGTCTGTTAGTATGCTGTTGGAATATATAATAAATTGTTATCAAATTCATGAAACAATTAAAGATATAATCATGTTTGATTAGGGGGAGACTTCACTCAAAGGAACAGGTACTTCTCATTCTGCCCAGTTCGATCTCCAGTTTCTGCCGCCTGGTTCGTGGATGGCAGATCGTACATGTCAGCTGTTGCTACTGCTCTTGAACAAGCCACTCAGGAAATTTATATTGCGGACTGGTGGTTGAGCCCTGAAATATACATGAAGAGACCCTCCCTAAGGGGCGAGTACTGGAGGCTGGATGTTATTCTCAAACGAAAAGCGGTGATTAGTTATTACTGATTTGTAATGTATTGCAATATCGTAGGACACGTATCAATAGAGCGTAATGTTGTTGTGTTGGGCCTAGTTGGAATTCAGGGTTTTATTCATTATTAGTCCCCCTAGGAGAGGGTTAACTCCTACCCTCAGGTTCAAAGGAGCTTGTCTAGCGTACCATTCTCACACGAAATGCAAGACATCACTGCAACTTCAGCTGGCTGCTGTATATGCAGTACATGCTTACAAGTACATGCTCCACTGAATCCAACTCTGCCTTGCAGAATCTGCTGCTCTGCATCTCTGACTTACAGCAGGTGGACAATATCTCATGAACAGGCCACATACTATCTGTACACATTCCCTCTCCAGACTGAGGACCTCTCTTGTTCGCTCCCTGGAAAGCAATAAATAACCTTGACTACCTTCGGCCAGGCACATCCTGCCGATAGGCAGCCCCGCACTTCTCGTCTCACTTGCTAACCTCTTTTTGTGAGTGGTTCTCAGTGGTCCCTATGAAGGTATCTGGTCCCATCGAGATCAGTGCAGATCCATCTCTTGCCAGTTTCTCATTTGAGTGGGACGTGAGGTACATTTGTTTTTCCTCCAATTTACATCGATTCTTGGGTTCATTCTGTAAACTTGACCGTCACAATTGGTGTTAATGGGATTCTCGTCCATTCCGAAAGACTGAGTTTCTGATTTTAATTTACAGCCGAAGTGTATGTAGGGAGATTTAAATAAAAAATTCATAAACACCAATTTTTCAAACGACTACGCAACTTTCCTTAATGCACCTAAATATTTATTTGTTCAATTTAACTTATTTCTGTTGTATACGTTGCAGTCTCTGGGAGTGAAAGTATTCGTTCTTCTGTATAAGGAAGTGGAAATGGCCCTTGGAATAAACAGCTATTACAGTAAACAGCAGCTTGCCAATGGAAGTTCCAACATCAAAGTGAGAACATGAGTGTGTAGTTTTACTATGAAAATATAATCAATAAGTTGAGGGGACATTCCAATTAGTCATTTTTTTGGAAGAACTTCCCTTCAGTGGGAAAGAAAGTGTGGTGCTTATGGATGGTCAAATGAATTCCAATATTTCAGTTTAAAAATATTAGAATATTAGCTCCCTCTCCTTCCCCCCAATGTGGGTGCTTATCATTTTCTCGTGTAATTGGGAGTATAACTCATAGTTCAATTGCTACAGAAGCTCTAAGTGTATATCAATGTTCCTCCTGCGTATCAACAATACCTTAGAATGTAGATCTTAGACATGATGTGTTCTCGTTGAATCAAAATTTTAATTGGTATTTTTTCTAAAAATGGATTTCCTAATTTCTAGGTTCTTCGTCACCCTGACCATGCGAAAGCTGGGGTATTTTTGTGGGCTCACCACGAGAAGATGGTGATTATCGATCAAAGCATTGCGTTTGTAGGCGGAATTGATTTATGCTATGGGAGATGGGACGATTATATGCACAGGTATCGTGTTTTTTCTACCAAAAGCATGTAATTTTTTATTTTTGTGGAAATAGAAAATTGTAAAAAGTGCTACTGTAGCCATCACAAAATTTTTGAATTGATACGCTGTGTTATGCCTATGAATTGAGTTTCAAATTTTGAAATGAGTTCTAGGCTATTAGCTCCCAAAAGGTAGAAGGTGAAGATTAATTGGTCTATTATTGGACTATTTTCCGTTACCCACTCTCTGTGGCGTTTCATGGCTATCTTTTCGTCGCTGTTTACTTTGTATTATCTATCTCTACTAGCTTCTGACACCATCATATAAATGGTCTTCCAGTCATTTCACAAGATCCTGGCCACCAGATTTTACCAGGAATCTGCAGAATAGCGAAGAATTGTTTATGAAGAGCGTTTTCATGCCTGCATGGCTTAAACTTTTATCTAAGAACAGGGAATTTACATATTATTTCCCTTGGATGCGCTCTGCTGGAGAAAAGTAAAGAAAGTCAAGTACAACAGTCTTTCACGAGGCGCTGCCTGAGACAGTCTTGGGGGCTTCCTCCCATAAGACGTGTCTTTCTCACAAGTCGTCTCATACCCATTACACGCAATGTCCCCGAATGGGACATTGTCGGATGGGTGAAACACTAATATTTCTTACCCAAATACGCGACAAATAATTTTTCCTAATCGACAACTAATCGAACAAGCTTTGGAGCACTTGAGCAGCGTTGAACACATTAGCCTAAGACTAACAGGCGCTTACTGTTCGAAAAGGGGGAGGCGGAATACTCAGATTTCTTAGATTGAGCTGTTGTGTATTCACAAAGGCCGTTATGTAGATCTTGTTTGTGGGCTTGTGGCAGAGCAACTCTTCCTACTATGACTAGGGAGCACCCTTCTGGACGTTCCCAGATCTTCAAACAGCCTGCACAAAGTCAAGCTGGATCCTTCCTTCATTCTCGGTGCTATTTCTTGGCTTCCCTTATCTCTCTTCACAACTAATTCCCGCTTCTTAAGGAAGTTTCTATAGGCTGTATTGACTGTTATGGATCGAACAATACTGCATACCAGACATTTGCTTACTGCTCTGATGTTCGATCTTGCCTATTATTTTGTACTGTCTACAACTTTGTCAATAAACTTAGTGTCAGCTTCACTCTACTCAACCCAATATGTCATATTTCTCATTGCGGATGGCTTGAATCCTTTCCAGAAAGATCAGCAAATTCACATGGTTGCAGCAGAGAACAGTGCCTGCTCTCATGCTGGCTAATTCCAAATGCATGCTTTCAGTTCACAATTTTCACGTTTCTCCCCCATAGGCTGACTGATTTAGGAGATACCGTTAAAGAAGATGCTCCGAAGGAAGCTGAAACTGAAGAAGAGTCACTTCACTCTCTCGCTTTGGCCACAAATGCATTGAATGAGTCGATTCTTGCTATAACTGCACCGTAAGTTCTGAGTCCGTTGGATATTTATTTTCATGAGCTAACACACTGCACATTGATTGATTAACGTTTTATTTATTTTTTGCAGCCCTTTGGAAAGCGCAGTGTTACCAGACATTGCCGACAGTGACTGCATGGTACAACCTTCGGCCGATAATATCAAGTGTAATACGCCAGAGCTGGAGAGAAAAAGCATTCTAGAAACGGTACGTGGTTCCTGTTTTGTCAGCGTCATTCATGTTTTAAGATTTGCATTATAATTTCAGTAAATTCGTTTTTGTGCAGATGCGATTGAGGGGTCGAGATTTTATGAATTTATTGAGCTTCAGTTCTGAAGACGACACTGAGGCGATTGAGGAGAGTGCAGACGTAGAGGCAGCTGAAAGAAGGACTATATCTACTATGGTTTCGTAAGTCTGGAGAGCAAATAATTAACTGTGCTATTTGGCCTGTCAAAACCAGGAGCTTTTTGTGTGAGACAGGGTTACCTCAACCTAGTGGCCGTAAAACAAAATACTGTCACCCACGTTGGTTATAATTCTATGCATAAAAGTTGTGAGAAGCCATTAGTCCGTCTAATAGTATGCATATGTTTTAATGGGAATAAACATACATGCGTACAGATGATATTGTAACTCCTCCCTAATACAGCCTCAACACGTTTACAGGGTCTCATCACCAGTTTGCCCAATTGAACCAGACGAGGAGCTCATTTCGGACGAATCTCCCAAGTCTGGGAAGCTGTGGGTTGGAAAAGACTACACTAATTTCATTTTCAAAGACTTTGAGAATTTGGATCAGCCGTTCCTTGGTGAGTTTTATTGTCGAATTCATTTTCTTATTGTTCGCTGGCCTGTTTGGCCCTCAGTTTGAGCTGCTCAAAAGAGTTCTTTTGGATTTGACTTGATTTATAACTCATACCTCTTCAGTAAGGCAAAAAGTTACAGCTATATTACAGGTTAATACCACTGCAATTGCTTCATCACTGCAACCATTGTTGCAACACGCACTGACAAAGATGCTGTAGCACAGGTCCAGTGAGCATTTGGGAGATTACTAGTGCTATCCAATTAGAATTTTTGAGATATGGCTACACAAGCCACTATCATCTTTGCTTTACTGAAAGCGAATTATCTGAATATACAGTCGGGCAATCGAGGGTAGGGCCAATGAAACGTTGTGAAACTTCTGAACTATTAGTTTCATAAAGGTGCCTCAAGAGAATGATGATATTCAAGAGCAATCTGTTGGGTGGAGGCTGCCCTTGGAACTGCTGCTCATGAAGCGTTATCAGGAGCTTCTAGGGACAGGTTTGTTTCTTTATCAAAATCACTGTTCCTGAACCCTCTTGATAAAGGTATATCAGTCGCATGTTGTGGAAGCTGCAGTTCTGCTACTGTCATGCAAGAGCTCAGTCACCCATCCGCCAAACCCCAACCTAGCCCTGGAACTTGAAGATCTGAAGAAAACTCAACAATGTCTTTCAGCCAATTACAACTTTCCTTGCCACTACATAGAGCCAAGGAAAGTAAAACGACGCTACTTAAGGAGGCCAATAATGTGAGAAAGTTATCTGCTTATTATCATGTGTGGAACTCTATAAACAAGTCCTTCCTATCTTTAGAGAGAAGTAATAACCACACTGAGCTGTTTGAAGCAGCATACAATGCATAATCCTTCTTATCATTCAGTTCCAAATTCTACACTCACAGGTCTGTTTCGTTATCAATGTAACTGTTCTTGAACTCTCATGAGAGAGTTATATCAGTCGACTGTCATGGAGGTTGCAGTTTCACTATTATTAAGGAGCGTCCACTCCCTCAGCGTCCAGACCTGTGGAGGTACGGCAGCTTGTCATTTTGCCAGTCTCCCAATGGAGAGCTGTTGCCTGTGTGTAGTCACACTGAGCTATGACTGTGAGGAATCCCTTACCATCTAGGTGGTATCTTAATATGGTTTCCCACCTGATCTATTTACTTGGGTGGGAAGTTTCAAAGGGATAGATCAACTGTGACCACGTTTCTTTGTCATAATCTTCTTTACAAGCTTTTTGATGCACCATTTTTGTCTCATGCCTTCATGACACCAGTGAGAAGGCATATAATTTTTTATGTAGAATAAATAAACTCATTACAGCCGAAGATAACCTTGCATTTGTTTAGATTTGGTTGATCGTAAAGTAACGCCCAGGATGCCTTGGCACGACGTTGGTGTTGTTGTTAAAGACTCGGCAGCTCGTGATTTGGCGAGGCACTTCATTCAAAGGTGGAATGCTGTTAAGGTAATCTTCTTTTCTTCCTGTGTTACATAATAATTGCGCGCTTGAGTTTCATTACTTTTTTTTTCTAGCTCGAAAAATCCAAGTTGAATCCGCAGTATCCGTATCTTCTACCAAAAGCTTACAAGGGCTTTAATAAAGTTAATCTACCTGGAGTTCGATTTCATTCAGTTTCGTGTCAAGTAAGTGAACTGTCGTTGATTAACTCTTCAAGGGATTCCTACACAACAACAGGAATAGCTGCAGCTGAAGGTAGTTGTCACTTTGGTAACAGTAAATGGATTGAATTAGTATATATTGCATCCTCCTCTTCTATCTTGGGGTGGTCCCATTTGTTTCAATGAATTGTGATTGACCATCAGCCTCTTCTATAAGTTCCTCATCAGTCTCTGAAGTGCCTACTTCATAATCACACAGATCTTTGTCCAGCTCTGCAGGCTTCGAAGCATTGCTGTCATCGCGTTGTCAGGGCTACCAGTTTGTAACCAAAATTCAACCCTCAGAAGATGGCAAAGGCAGAGC
Source organism: Pachypeltis micranthus (assembly GCA_020466155.1). Lineage (NCBI taxonomy): Eukaryota > Metazoa > Arthropoda > Insecta > Hemiptera > Miridae > Pachypeltis > Pachypeltis micranthus. The sequence goes on along the minus strand of CM035782.1, from coordinate 1,353,987 downwards.
TTCGTGTCATCTACCCCCATATCTGGTCTCCCCTAGTCTAATAACTACTGTCCATCACTAAATTGGTGGAACTTTTAAAATAGTTATAAGGTTCTTAGAAAGAGCATAAAGTCTCTGTACTGGTGCTCTGTGGCCTTGGCATGCTCGAAATCACTTTTGCCATAGGGTAGGGATGAAGTGGCTTGATATGTTATTATCATGAAAACATCTTCTTCTACCTTAAGAAGTGAGGCTAACAATGATAATTCAACTGCCATGTGATTAGTTCATCAGCTCTGCTATAGTTGTTGCATCGGAATCCCACCTTGCAATAATATACAACATGACCCTTCTTGCTCTGGTGTCAAATGGGGGTTTTCAGGTTAATGCCGCATATCAATGAAGTATTATTTTTATTTATTCTTCTCAGGTTGTGAGAAGCTTATCTAATTGGTCTGGAGGGTACATTGATCCAGAAGCGTGGGAAGGGAGTATACACGAAGCCATTGTAGACGCTATAGCTAAATCAAGACACTACATTTACATCGAGAACCAGTTTTTTATATCCAACTGTTCACCGCAGATTCGGAATCATGTCGCCAATGCGCTCTTCAGGCGAATTATGAGGGCTCACAAGTTAGTTTTTTTGCGTTTTTCAATTCATTTTCGTTACCTTCGGTTTAATGTATTGGCTTGAACGTTGAATGTTTTCCGCAACCCATGTGGTAAGGAAAGTACTGCAGGTTGAGTCTTCACCTGATCTGCGTGTTGTTAAATCTCCCAAATTAACCTTTTCTTTTTCTTCTTGGAAATCAGTGCATGGTTTGTGTATCTGTGTCCCCCAGTAAGATGTTGGTTGATGTTGTTGTGGTGTGCTGGTACAATGTGGCTCATCTCTTTAGAAGTGGACCTGTAGGCTAACCTGGCCATTCAACCAGGTTCACTAACTGAGTAAAGACATTGTGAATTATTATACAACTGCGTATTATGATGGGGGCCTATCCTATTTTATTTAAAGTTGAAAATATTAAGAACATAACATGACTGTTGACCACAACATTTGTAGTGCACCTCCGAGACCCATCCTATTTGGTTTGACATTTGCTAGGCAATTGGCATGACGTGAGCAGTCTAATTGACAGAGGGGGTGGTGGGGGGAGATGGAAGGCACAGTGAGAATGGGGAGAAAAGGTAACTCGGGCTATATTGCCCCATGAGCTCGTCCAACTTGTAGACATTGCCTCTTGCCCCGCACCCGTCCCATTCTACCCAGCATAGATAAATACCTACGAAACAATATCAAGCACAACGTAAATGCAATAAAACTGCAAATATTTCGTTTTTGGCCAATTTTTTAAACCATATTTTTCCCATAAGAACCATAGGTTTTGTCTGATCGGATGGCTGAGCAGATACCTAATGGACTTTTTATGTGGAAGAACGAATCGTTTAGACCACGTTAAAGGCAAAATGTGGTCTGGATGGTAGAAGTACACTGCAGATTTAGAATCTCCATGCCTTGAAACTTAAAATGTCATATTATGAGAGAGTGAGAAAGAGAGGGGGGAGGGGGGGGGGCTGTAAACAAATTTTAAAACATTTAAAAAAAACTAATACTATTGTGAATGTTTCATTATCACAGTCACATCATAGTGTCTTATCAAAACGGTATTTCCAAAGGGAAAATGCGGTGTATCGAGTCTACGTCGTCCTCCCTCTACTTCCAGGATTTGAAGGAGAAGTAGGTACCCCCAGTGGAACTGCGCTCCACGCTATCACTCACTGGAACTATGTTTCTATCTGCCGGTAAGTTCAATGATGTTTTTCAAGTTTTAAAATACTGACATCGTCCTTTAGAGCATATATGATGATATTTGGGTGTTTGAAATTTTTGTGATGCGAGTGACGCTCCAATAATAACAGAAAAACCCGTCAGATTTGTTGTGAGATCAGTGTACAGTTGGGAACTGAATAACAGGAGAATTATTGCATTTCATGCTGCTTCAAACTGCTGAGTGTGGTTATTCATTGACTCAAAAGATAGGAAGAGCTTGTTTATTGAGTTCCACACATGATAATAAGCAGATAACTTTCTCACATTATTGACCTTCATAGGTAGCGTCGTTTTACTTTCCTTAGTTCTACGTAGTAAAAAGGAGAGTTGCAGTCGGCTATAAGAAATTTCTTCAGATCTCCTAGGTATGAGGGCTACTAAGACCGAAAAACATAGTTCGGGAAAGTGGTCTGTGTGTCTGTGAACGCAATAAAGAGAAAACGGCCTAACCAAATCGGCTCAAATTTTACATTGACCATGAGGGTGTAAGCAAAATCAATTCAAAACGAACAATAGTTAGCAAGAGTGATCAAAACACCAAATCTTGCGTAAATAGATTAAATGACAAAAGGGTAATATAAAATTTTCATCTGTGGAAAAATGGCGAGAGCAGCATAGTAAATTATAAAAATTGTCAAAAAAATGATCTTAGTTCTCTCTTCCATCTTGTGTGGCGTTCTGTTGCTGCTAAGGTACTGTAAGGCCGTGTCATCCAAAAGCTGCATAGCGCCCATGCAATGGCTGAAGGCTTCTCCCATGTGTTGGTTTGGATTCTCTGGATAATAGACGTTGACAGCAAACCTGAGGCATGAACACCTTGGCGTTTTACTTCTCATGCGTCAATTGTCAGTTTATTCTAGTAGGGTCAGTTACCATTTTTGTCTCAAAGCGTATTTTTTCTAAATTGGTATAGCACCTGCTGCTGAGTGTCATTGCAGTACGAATATGGCCACATTAAGAGCCTCTGCGAGTTGGATGAGAAACTGCATACCAGAAACGTGCATTGTTCATTCAATATGTACATATAACAATGTGAGGAAACCATATTTATAATGACTTTATCAACTTGGGCTTGAATTTTTCAGGGGTAAAGATTCGCTCTTGGTGAGGCTGAAGGAGGCGGGTGTGAGAGATCCATTTGAGTACATCACGTTTCATGGCCTTCGAAATCACTCAACTTTGAATAATGTTCCAGTAAGTTCGATTCCTACGCTAATTTCGTATGTCTTTGTTGTGGCATTAATAACTTTTGTTTGTGATGTAGATTACAGAGTTGGTATACGTTCACTCTAAGCTATTGATCGCAGATGATCGGTTAGTAATATGCGGTTCTGCGAATATCAACGATCGCTCTCTCCTTGGAAAACGAGATTCTGAAATAGCCGTCGTGCTTGAGGTATTAAATTGAACTTAATAGATCACAATTCGGAAACTTTATTGGCACCTATAACGAGAATATATCAACTTATCCTCTCATTATGACTACATTTTATAATTTAAATTCTAGGATATTGAGTTCAAAAATGGGCTAATGAATGGCCAGCATTTTCTCAGTGGCAAAATGTGCGGTACCTTGAGAAGATATTTATTCCGAGAACACTTGGGATTGTTGGGTAATCCTAACCCTGAATGGGACGTCAGTGACCCAACATCTGATGAATTTTACCACAACGTGTGGCGGGCTACAGCTCGCAAGAACACCGAAATTTTTGACACCGTGAGTATTTATTCATTTATTATAAAATACTGCACCTTGCGCTATTTGACAACGTTATTTAAAGAGTTTCTGAAATCGAATTAAAAGGTTTGCCAGTGAAAGTAGAGAGGGGAATGGGGAGGGCAATCTAAAAAAAAGTTCTATGGGAGCAGAAGGATGTTGAAATAGTTGAGAGACGATGGCTGGCCCTGAATTTTGATCCATCTTAGATGGAAGTATCGTTTGGTGCTAGGTGGTTGAGTGCTTTAAATGATACAGTGAACCTTCAGAGAAATCATACCTATTAGCATCAGTAAGAGTTCATGTCTCCATGCCTCCTGGATAACGTTACCCTGGTGATAAGAAAGTGTGAGCTCTTACTTGAGTAGCTCATTGACAAGAGGCAATGGAGGGAATCCTCAGACTGAATGGAAAAGGTGAATGGAGATATGCAACTTGGAAAGTAGAATTACACAGAAACACAGAGGTAGCAAACTACCCAATGGACGATAGGAAAACAATATACAACTTTCAGAATAAGATTTTCACTGAAATTAGCTCAAAAGAATTCTGGAAAAATAGAACATCTGTAGTAGATGAAGCAGACATAACATGTCACACAGATGGATGGAAAGATCAAATATATGGAAACATAGGTATGGAAATATTTATCCCAGCACTATAATGAAAGTAATAAATCCCATTTGGAGCGCGTACAATAGTCTTCCTAAGTGAACAAGTGGCCATAAATGACTGTATCAACAGATTGGTGAAGATACACACTAGCAACAAACCAATCACAATACTCTCAGACAACCAAGAGCAAGAATTTTTCTTAAGCATTTTGCCTGCAGTGTACAAACTTGGTATATTACGTCCATGGAAGATTGAGAAATAATACCTTGGGCTCATCTCATTAGCCCAAGTTCCACTTCTAGTAACAGTGTACTATGTATTATGGCTTTACCGTCAGAGGATGAATTTGTGCATTATAACAATAATCTACTGAACGTTTTAATTATTTCAAGGTGTTCTCGTGCCTCCCAAGAGATCAAGTCCGATGTTTCAGAGATTTGAAGATGGAGTGGTTGCCATTAAGCGCTCGTGATCCTGTATGCGCCGCAGAAAAGTTGAAAGACGTCAAAGTACGCAACATTGTTTTGTATATTTTCGTAACTAAAGGCAATGGCAGGCAGATGGGGGTGGGGATTTCAGACATTCTCTTACTCCTGCACGTGGTATTAATTTGGGAAGAAAATAAGGAAGCGTAATAATTTGGCCCACCCTGTCAGAGGACGTTACAAATTATGGTGGGGTTTAATTTTTCCAACTTACGAGGAAAAGGGAAGCAGATGTAAAAACCCTGCAAATTATTACACAACGGTTTATTATTCTCATGAACAGCTTGACCTAGTATTATTGATACGAGAGAATAAACCAAAAGGTTTGTCAGATTTTTATTGAACCCCCCTCCCCATCCCCTACTTTTTGGTTTATTATTCATTCTGAATAATAACCCTATATTTTCGGTCAGGAAACATTTTTTACAACCCCCCCTCAAAATTTGATACTTGACGTTTCAAGACATGGGGATTCCAAATTCTACAATGTCCGTCCGCTGTCTGGGCCGTGTTGTGCCTTTAACGTGGTCTAAAAAATGCGTTCTTTCGCCCAAAAATCCGATTTGGTATCTAGTTGTGCCCGCCATCTCGGCCATCCGATCGGATGAAGCCTGTGGTTGTAATGGGCAAAAAACGGTTAAAAAAATTAATGAAACGCAGTACAACGCGAGAGCTACAGCGTTTCGTCCTTTGAACTCCCTCCCTCCCCGCCCGTCTCATTAAAAAAGCAACCACGCTTGCTCGCCTCCCGCTCGCTTGCCTCCCAACGACGCCGCCACTCAACTCCCCTTTCGCCTCAGAACGGGTTCGCTTCGAGCACCCCCGTTCCAATTGCCCCGACGACGGGGCAAAATCATCAGACGTTTTGTTTCCGTAGTTCCATTGTAGCCGGGACATGTTTCGTATGGTTTATTAGTATTCGATGCTAAATCGAATGGGATGGGGGAGCACTAATACTAGATCAAGCTGTTCATGAGAATAATAAACCATTGTGTAATAATTTGCAGGGTTTTTTACTTTCCTTGGCCATATGGAGTAGAAAGAAAAGTTATATCTTCAGGAGAGTTCTCTTCAGATCTTTACGTTTTAAGTCTTACTGAGTCCGAAAAACGCTACTTGGGAAAATGCTCTGCATGTGTGTCGGAGAAAACGGCTGAGCAAAATTAACTCAAACTTGAAACCTAGCCCGCAAGTGGCAAAAAAACAGACTGAACGTTGTAAAAACACGTTACATTTTTACTTTTGCTTAACATGCTTAACGTTTTACTGCGTTTACATTTTACTCTTTCTGTATTCCCCACAATTCGCACTCAACGTTTTAACAACTTTTAGTGTTCCAATTGCAGGAATATTTCGTTGTTACTTTAATTTTTTTCAGGGGCACTTGGTGTCTTTCCCGCTGGAATTTTTGATTGATGAAGTTCTCACCCCTAACCCAAACAGTGTGACAGGAATGATGCCTACTTCACTGTGGACTTGAAATTTCCTGACGAGCGACGTGATGAGCAATTATTTCAAAAGATATATGTGCAATGGAACACAATACGAAACCAACGACCTATTGAACGTGACAGGTATTTTGAGGTATGCGTACACTGTGAATTCATGAAGTGTATTTTTGAACTACACAAAGTGACAGCTCATTCTTCAATGAGGGTCCGCACAGTATTTCAGAAATCAGGATACTTTTATACTTTATATTTCCTAAGGAGCTTTTTAAAAATGGCAACTTGATCGGGTTTTCTGCATCTATCAATCACGGACCTCATGATATTGTTTGTTTGACGATTTTTCTGTTGTGGTTTGTAGGTTAAATCAATTTTTGTGTGTAATTACTTCGAAATTAATTATATTTTTAATACGTTTGATCCTCTACGCATTTCAAGATTAGATTTTGCTTTTGTAAATTATGGCATTTATGACTAATTCTCACTGTAAACGGTTGGCTGAGCAGTCAGCTCTTCTTCTCACAGCATCATCTCTAAGTAGATCAGTTATCTCAATGTTGGCGCCCAGAATAGCTCGTTTAGAGCAGTTGGCTGGTGGTGGTTGAGCTGCAGTTTGGCTTAACTTTCCGTGTCCACAGTTTGGTTCCGATTTACCTTGAATTTTGGCGTCCAGTTCCTGGGGACTTCTTGTCCCTTTGTGTAGAAGAGCGATTTGCGGAGCCAAGACTTGAACATGAGGTTTGAATGTTCAAAAAATCAAGACTGAATGAAAGCTTGAAACATGGTGAGTTATTCAGTAATGTCTGCGGGAACGTTATTGGGTTATGTCAGCAGGCGAACGTCTGTCCTGAGTCCTGCCCTGTATTTAATCTCACTCCATCTAGCAAGCAAGCATCGCTATACATAGTTTTTGCGAGAGTTCCCAGTGCCACTTTTACATAATCTACTAACCTTAACGTACGCACTTTCAGAAGAGCACAAAACAGTATCTAGACAGTTTGCCCTAGGTTCTGATGGCAACTTATGCAACTTTGTGTCAGGGGGGTTATCGGCTTCATGCTGTGGAGCACAGCCCAACTTCGAAAAATGGCAACTGTTTTAGGTTCGCTCACAAGGCCCACCAATCCAATAACTTAAGTGGACTCTAATTGGCAATAAAGTTTTGCAAACACTCAAGAATTATTTACAATTTTAAAAAATGTAGCAATTGATATTAATTATTGTCGTCAAGAAGTGAAAAGTTGAGGATGGAAGAACAGTAAAGAAGGAATAAAAGTAGCCTTCATAACACAATAGCTGTTGATACCTTCTGGGGCCTACTGTCGACTCAGCTAGGCGTTCCAAATACAACAGCTGCATCAGACATCTTGGGTTTCAAGCCATCAAGATGTACAAGCAAACTGCACTAGTCTAGCAAACTTCCTACGTCGATCCCGATGAGCTAACAAGGACAGGGGCACTCACTTACCCTGGCCTATAGCTCTCGTTAGGTACTTACTGCAGAAAAATTGGCGCACTCGTTGAGGATATGACACCCACAGGCAGAGAAATTTTGAGATTTCTTGATGTAAACTGTAGGTTAATTTGCGTACTTTTCTATTTACTGCCCTAACTTGCGTTTCTCATTAAGTTTGAACGAGTTTCCTTTCTCTAGGGATTTAGATTTAGGGTTACCATTACCTCTTAATAAAGCCATACCTCTTATTTGTATGATTGTACGATAACTAATTAGCCATTTGTACGTTTTGTTTAGGGCTTAGTCACAACTATTATCTATAAATTTGTTAGTTGTTTGATGCCATCCCGAACAGTTTGAGCAAATGTTTCCTTCCAAATCGCATTATTATTAATTATAATCAATGGGAAGGTTAATTGGAGGAGTATAGCTTTGTAATTAGGGTTATAATTTGGAAAGTTTCCGTGACAGAACTCACACGACTCAAACAAGAAACAGAGTTGGTTCTAATTTCTTGTTTTACTCCTGTGACACTTAGATTTCTAGAAATATTGATTCCCACTTGTTCAGTTTGATAAAGACACGTGTTCACATAATGAAAAAATACTCATTTTAGCAGCCATGTTACACCTTCGTGGATGGCCACCATAGTGTCGAAGATTATAACTAGAGTGACAGGGTTGGGGCGTGCTGAAGCCTATTGGCTTAGTGTGCTTCCGGTGGCACTCTACACCTTGTTAAAAGGCCCCCTCCTCTGCAGTACGCACACCATCGTTTCTGTGAAGCCCTCAGATTCCTTTCTTGATGCAAGATTTTTTAATTAGCTTATGCACTACTGCGTTAACTCTGGTGCAATAAAAGTTTGGTGAAACCAGTGAGCATCTCACGTAACTGTCAAGCTCAAGGTAAGACTAAGCACTCAAGGTGTGGGATAAGTTCGAGTATGGGGTTTCTAATGTTTAATGACAGATTGGAGACTTGCAATCAGTGAAAATTGTTGGTGCTTGTGCTTTTATGGCATTTTTGTCCACCTTCCCTTAATTTACAGAACTTGGAAGGAGGCATAAAAAAAAGGAAGTGGAACCTTAACCTTGGCGTAGTAGAGGTTGATGGTTTTCGAAATACTCCTTGCAGCAAGGCAGTAGCGTATGACGTCACATTCTACTTCAGGTCGATTTTCTGGAGACTGTTGTGTCGCTCTTGTAGATCCCTTTGAGTGTGTGAAAAAGATGACAGTAGCGTTATTAATGTTTCGTTACTAGACGAACTTCAGCCTCATTTGCTGGGAAATGATTTGACAGGTCTCTTTCTGGAGCCTCCTCCAGTGAACGCCTAATTGATGAATGCCTAACTGGTACTGTGGCAGAGGAAACCCTGTGAGGTGGGAGAGGTAGCAGTCTCTTTATGAGGAGTTTTCCATTCCATAATGAACCTATCTTCTCTTGTAACACTATTGACAAAACTGTTTCTTGTTTGATGCCTGTGAGTTCCATCTACTATTCAATCTTTTATTTCTGTCTTACTCCCAAACGTCATCTGTGATATTAACGCAATATTAGTTCGTAAGGGTGAAGTTACAAACGAACATTAAGTGTTTCATTTTCTCGTTAACTGGAGCTTTTGCTGAGACTAACAAGAAGGCCAACGTTTTCTTTTCAGTTCTTAATCTTATTATCAATTTAAAAAGTGACATTGAAAAGTCAAGAAAGAAGTTCAACTTCTTAATTAAGTTGCCCTGGATTTGTGTTGAATATCAAACTCCACTCGACAAACTTGCTCATAAAACTTGTCAATTCTTTATAAGCTACGGATTGTTTTTACTAATTAAACTTTGTACTTCTACAATCAGTTGTGGGCGAATCGCTAAGTGATTTTCGCTTTTAAAGTATTAAATTCAGCCTGTACGTGTTTGTGTTCGATGGGTAACAAATATATTATGCTTATTTTTTTATTGATTGATTCGAGGTTCCATTTGGTATCTAGTTGTGCCGATCGGACGATACCCACGGTAGTTATGGGCTAAAAATGTTTGTAAAAAATAGCCGAAAACGAAATTTTGGCAGTTTTATTGCATTCACAGTATCATGTCCTAGGTATTTTTCGATGCTGAGTTGAATAGGATGGGTCTCAGCTGTAGTACTGTGTCTAGATGGAAAACTGTGAACTCGCTGTAATGAATGTAGGTGAATTCTACAACTTGAAGGAATTGGCGGGACGATACATCAGAAGTGATCGTTTTCCCTCGGCCTATGATCATCTCACACACTGCCTCCCGTCTCACTCCAACCACCCGTCAATCACGTCGTGCATATTGCCTAGTGTCGCTTAGAAAGTGTCAATTTTCGTTGTTCCATTGTAGTCAGGCCATGTTTCATCGTTCACAAGTATTTTTGGATGCTGAATCGAATGGGATGGGTCTCGGAGGTGTCACACGACTAGACTGTTGTGTAATAATTTGCAGTGTTTTAAAAATTATCGTGGACTAAGGAAAATATTTTTAGGAATCGAGTGAAGAGTGTTCAGAATGTAAAAATTGAATATGTTTGAGAATTGAGTACAAATTGTTAGCAATTGTGTAACAATAATTGGTATGGAAAATAAAAATGTTCGGAAAGCCGAGTAAAAATTGTCGCAAACAGGGTCGTTTTTGGGTTGTTGGCGAATCCCGTGAATATCTGTGGGAATCGAATAAAGATATTTAGGATACATTTTTGAATGATTGGAAGACCAATTAGTTACGAATAGCATTGTATTAGAATGGCGGCAGCTAATGACATAAAAACTGTAGAGAAGTGAGCGGGAAGATGAAATGTATTGGGGATTTGAAAAAGTGTTTAATGGTTGATGAAATCAGTCAAAATAGTCGCATGGATGGAACCTAGAATGGAAAGCGTGAAAAAATGGAATAAATCTGGCGTAAAAACGTTTGAGAATCGTATAAAACTTTTTGGACATTGCGGAAAAATTGGTGGGAAACGAAATAGTTTTATGTCAGGTAGAAAACCGAGTAAAAATTGATGATAAACATTGATGGGTGTGAATATATTGAGGGATTGAGTAAAAATTGTAGGAAAATAAATGTTTCGTTCTTCACGGAAGATTTTGAGTAAAAATGCTTGTATCAGTTTTTGAATGGCAGGAAAACTCAGTTTAAGTAGATTGGAAAGGGAGTGTAAATTGCTGGGAAATGGAATCAAAATATTCGGGAAACAGAACTCTCCAAACTTTTGGAAAGTCGAAAAAAAATTTTGCCATTCTCTTGTTTGCCAACCAGTACGTGCTCCTCTCTCTCTCTGCTTCTACTTGAAATTACTCACTGCGTACCCACAAACCGAGTGACGTAAACGGTCACCAACGAAGGATTTTCTTTTGACGATCAATTCACTTTCTCTTGTGCGCTGTTTCTCAAAACGGCAAAAAACAACAAGGAAATCAAAGAAAGAAAGAGCAAATCAACTAAAGGCGCCGAGGCATCGAGCATAACCTTCGATATGTTAAAAAGTGAGTTAGGCCTAGTTGCCTTACACAGTGATCAGTAAATAAAACTCAAGCTGCTGGGGAACATCAAGATGTAATTAATAGGAAGCGCCTAATCAATTTTTATTCAATTTGGCCAATCTTTTGCCTTTTCAAAAACAACACATTTGTTTAACAACCAAATTTTTGAAATTAAATTCAAATGCTTTTTTCTCTAATACATTTTTTTTGGAGAGAAACCACAGAAAAAACTGATCAAAAAATTCTATAGCAAAATACTTCTCTATTAATCTCTAAATAATTGATGAAAAACATTATTCACATATCGAATTTGACTAATGCACTTTGAAATTCATATTGACCTTTTTCAATTTGAGAAGCTAAATCCTTGTTATTTGTTCATCTTGTAGGTTTAGTTGTTTTTGATTATGTTATGTACATTCAACTCAGAAGAGAGATTGAAAAGACGGGATTGGAGAAAAATAATTTGATTTGCGATCGGCGCGGAGCGCAATTCTTCTTCAGTCAGCCTGATTTTGGTAGAAGAAGTCGTAGAGTTCCGCAGGGTCGGCCAAGGGATATCGAGGGTTCAAGCCGTCGATGAAGGGCGAATGGAGTCTGGATGGCCCGGCCCGCTTGCCAAATCTGCAACGTGCGAATTAAGCTTTAAAGTAGACTAAGCGCGAATTGTAGGACGAAAATAGGTAAGAAAGGATGTATAGAAGGTATAGTAATCTATTACTCATTTTAGCACAAAGGCGGAGCCAAGTTTGCCGCTTAGGAGTATTATTATTTGTATCCTCACTTGATTGGCTAGCGCGTGTGACACACCATCCTAATGTACAAGACCAGTTACTTAGGTGTGATTGGCTAATACCCCGTTCTGTGTAGCAAATTTACTGTCAAGCAGAAGAAATTAATGGCCCAATCCCAGAGAGCTGCTTTTCTGTAGATCGCCAAAACAAGACAGTCCCCACTAGAGCTCACGCAGGCCAGTTACCTGTTGACTTGGCCGTTGGTGGAAAGGTAGTTCCCCCAACGGATAAGAATCCCCATCTTCTGGGAACGTCGTAGGAGAAAATGTTCCTTAAGGGACATGACAACTCCATAGGCCAGGGTTTGATGTGTATCTCGCAAAGTAGTAACCCACTTAGTATTCGTACACGACCGATACCAATCTCTTAGTGTAGAGCAGGGTTCAAGAACTCGGGTTTGTTCCTAAAACTGTTGCGGAAAAATTGCTCCCCAGTCCGTAACGCGGGAACTTCCCCGTTTCTCAGAATCCAGGTATATATGGACACTCTTGCCGCGCGTTCTCATTCCTGTTTCAAGGGCCCTCTCGTTCTTCGTGCGCTACATTGGCCCGAATAACCCGAGTCTCTTCATTTTTTACCCCCGTGTATCCGCCCAGTGAAATGTGCCGCGTGTCCGACTTCATTCTGAACATTTCCCCGTGATTTCAAGTGTTTTTACGTGTTCATTACAGTCTTATACAGTTTCCCGCGCCAGTTCACGCATATTGCGAGTCGTCCCCTTGTGTCGCCCTTTTATACATAAACTCTACTCACTTCATTGCACATAATACAGTCCTCCTCACGCTCACCGAGATTCTTTTATATCGATCTTCAACTCTCGCCCTCTCGTGTGCTCAACATTAGCAATCCCTCGATTATTTTTTTTAAAGCTGAAAACCAGCAGAAAAATCACCTAGGCCTTCCTGCTACGGCGTAGTACTGTCCCAGCTGGTTCAAATACGTTCTCAAGTCGTCGGGCGAATCAAACGTTTTAGGTCGCGCGGGGCGAGCCATAGCATCTGCTGGCATCGGTTGAGCGAGTCCAATGGCTAAGATGAACACCACGACGAATCCCCAAGCCCATGATATCCATGCGCTCATCTGCAACGACACAACACAGTTATTGCCTACTATTCTATGCAACTTTTTACGTTATATATATATATATGTATATATATTTTTTTTTTTTTAATGAGTGACGGATAGGTGGATAACCATTAGAAATCTTTTAAAAAATATCTGGTGCGACTCATCACACAACTTTCCTCAGATCTACGTGCATTCCACTAGTTTTGTAACTAGCAATCAAATGTGTTTTTTAGTAAGTTCACAAGAACCTGGTAGAGCTTAGCTTGATTTTATGGTACTGTTGTGTTATTTGGAGCTGCCTCTATTAAAAAAAATCTCGAAATAGTTTCAAGAATTTATTGATTTAACTAAATAAAATAGTAAATAATAAAGTTTCACCAAACACCGAGGACACCTTCAGAAAAAGTATTTGGCCAATTTAAACTAATGTAATGGGCCGACGTTTTCGGCCCTCGGCTCCTGTACTAATACATTTCTATTGATATTCTACAAAATCGAATGAACAAAACTGAGCCAAAAAAAACGAAACGAGAGTCATATTATTACTGGTGCAGCGGTGAATTCGGCGGCAGACTATGACGTTACTGTTAACTTTGGATTAAATTTTAACCAGGTTTTGTACAGTAGCATTTAATTTGATGTCGTGTGAAATAATATTTGGGGTTTGTTACACGTCTTTATAAATAAGTTGCAATATTTTTTCACTTGCTTGTTTTCCTTTGCCCACTGCAAAACAAGGTATAATACACGTAACTTCTTGTCTTCGGAGTGCAACTGAGGTTAGTGCGATTGTGGCGCACCCCCACTGGGCAGAGGATTGAATTTCCCTCCTGGTAAAGTAATTAATCAAATAATCGTAGCTTCGTCCGGGGCTCACAAAATTTACAGCGGTTTATGGTGTCAGAATGGGAACGTAAATCATCGTTGCTCTGCGCAAAGATTAAACTAATTGAGCAGTACAGTCAAATTAAACGTTTGGCGCTGCTAATGTTACAGTGAGAGCCCCCCCCACCCCACCCCCATGTCTTATTACTCCGTTGGCCATTGTTTTTCGTAATTACTCGAGCAAAGATGAGTCGGCGGGGGTCAAATGGAACCAAACTATTTAGCGCCATGTGCAGCGATGTGCTCGTATTTCCTGCCTCGGGCTCCTGAATTGCTTCAAAGAGTTAGTCATAAGTGCAACATCACAGCTCACATGTCCTTTGGAAAGGCCGTCATGGCCTTTAATGAAATAATAATAGTGATATTGCTTCGCTAACAATAAAACGGCGATTGGCAGCCTACGCGCAAGTTTAGAGACCGCGCCACTCTTCTCTCCGTTTGTTCGTTTTGTATTGAATGTCCTCTGAGTGTACGCTCCAGTTGTAGCCGCAGTGGAGGTTTTCTCGGTGCCACCAAGGAGAATTAAAGAAAAAAAAAGGGTCTGCCGAAAAGAAGGAACTCGCCTAATATAATGAACGCGAGGGACGCTCAGAAGTTCTGTGTGCAATCGTGTGCGTGCCTGCTCATGGAAGCGCCCTTGAGGACATCACAAGCCAAGCTTAGTTCTCTTTCAAGGTCAGAACCTTATGATAAAAGTGATCAGTTTCAGCAAGCAGGGCGATTAGCGAGCAACAAAAACCTCTAAAATGGGCCGCCCCAGTGCAGATCTTTGCAGACTCATCTATTCGAGACAGAAGAAAATCAAGATTCCTTTCAAAGCTCTGACTATTTCAACGGTATTCTTTTCTTAATCAGCGCTCTTTTTTCCTCCCAAGGCCAAGCTTATTAAACGCCCAATCGAATAAACCCAAAAAAGAGGCCAAAGAGAGACGTTGCAAGGGAGCGGGAGGTTCTTATTAAATTTAGGTTTTAGACGCTTTTCGTGAAGCCCTTTTGGCTGGAGAGATGAAAAAAATTAAAGGTATGCGAGTCTCTTCATTCGTCGTCGAAAGTCTGAGGACGACTCCGAGTCGCCTTAATTTCAAAAATTAATATAAATAGTAGGCAATCAGATCCTACGCGATTCCCAGTCGAGTAATATTTCACCGAGCAACACAGACTCGTGTTCGTGGACTTGGTGAATGTAAAGTTAATTTCGCTTACTCCTCGGAACACAGTTGAATTTAATTTGTACAGCAAGTCAAACGATTTCCCAACTTTCTTTTCTTGATACTTCCAAAATTACAGCGCGCTGCATATTATGTCACGACTGAAGGGGGTAGCTAATTTGGCTTGTAGAAGGTGAGCTGTGGAGCTACTTCTTTACTCCTCAGCGGCGAATTTCTGTACCTGAAGGCTCGATTACCCAGGCCTAGTAATAAGTAAACTCGCCGTAAACCCAACTCCTCACGGGAAACTTAAGATGAAGCCCACAACCAGTTAGCAGCCTCAATTCCTGTTGGGGGTTGAGCTGCCCCAATTCATTTAGACACCTGTTACTGCTCCTTGGTACCAGAGTAAACACATGATATCAATATTATAATAGGCCGTGGAAATCAATACAAGGCTGCCTCAACACAGTTTGCGGAAATCGTCCTAACCACCTCTGTCGATACCGCGACAGCGGTGACGAAAAACCAAAGAAAATGTCGAGCACTTGTTAATGGAACGTAAGCAGTTCCGAATCGGCATTCACCACGTAACTGAAGACATTCCTCGATGACCGCTTGACCAAAACCTCTCGCAGATTGTTGACCTCATTAATACTTCAAATATTTAAGTCTGAAATTGAATACCTACAGTACTGAGGTAGCCTTACCCTACTACCGTTCCTTATTGCTTCCAGTTGCATATATCATCTTCGAAATTGTAATACGCCCGCTGCAATTAAGTTTTATTTTATTGATACATTTAATACTACACATATTGATCCCCCTTCTTAAATCAGTGGCTACTTAATCTCTTGTATTTTGATTTTTTGAAGATAGTAATAATGTTACATTTTTAAATATTCGTAACATTGTTATTATTTAAATTTTTATTTTAGCACCAAAACGAAGGACAAGGAACAATATAGGATTTTAAAGTGTCAGATAAATTTTATCTAGTTCCATACTGATGTAGAAAAGATGAGCTAACGTCATATATTTTCCCTCCTTTTCATTCTTTCCCCTCATTTTCCGTTTTCTCCTCCTATCAGAACTTTACCAACCAGCCAGAAACGAAACTACGGAAGAGAAGAGCACCATCAATACCGATACTGTCCCTTACAAACGTAACCGAAGAACAAAAAAACTATACTATTTGACGTATTATGTCTAGTACAGGCTGCCAATTACATATAAATGAGGGAAAACTCAACTCAATGTCGCTTCCCACACTTTTCCACGAGAAGGGGCGCGCTACTTTTCTCGGCCATCATTCTGCTTCTGCTTCCATCTTCAAATGTGTCACAGTAATCCGCTCTTATGATGTTGTAGACAGTAGTTTACTCAAAATCAAAAGATAGTTTTTGTTCCTGTGTTCCCTTTTCAATTTATTAATCTGGGGCAATTAGATTTTTATTACACATAGGTCGTCCTGCGCTTTCACAAAATTTTAACAATTTTTGGTAACGATTTCATTTATTTGGTTTTATTTCAGTTAAGTTTGTCTTCATCCATTTAGTAGATATTTTTGCCTACGGCACTGCTCACACTTAGCTAGCGGAGGTAATCTCAATACCAGCGTCGACTGATGTAATTTAGCTAGTTGGAAGTGTGCGCAGGTGTTTATGGGGGAATTGCTCTTCATTTAGCCTAAAAAAAGCAACGAAGCTGCTTCATGAATGTTCAAACCAACCTGGGGAAGATAAACGATGAAAGAGAAGCAGACAATTAATAAGCGAAGAAATTTGATCAATGACCCAAAATTTTTTCGTGTCTTCTACATTTTCAGACGCTTCTGTTAAAAACAAAAGTGTTCATTACTTTTAAAACATCACTTTTGATCACTGTGATAACTACAAATAGTCTTAGATCGAGTTTACGATTGCTGGCATTCTTACACTGAGCAATTCAGAAACCTTCGAAGCGTAAAGATCAGAAGGAAACTAGAACAAATAATTTTGTTTTCAGCCGTTGACAACCTTCCTTCCTACCTCGTAGGGCCTAAGAAAGTAGAAAGTTGTTAGAACATTTGATGAACTCTTTTACTCACGAAATATTTGGGAGCGTTAGGTGGCTTAAAGAAGATGTTCGACGTAGCTTTATAAGTGATTACTTGATTACTGTTCAGTGTTGAAAGCATCTTTTATATTATTACTGAGAGTTGAGCTGAGAATTTTGGTGGAGTAAAAGAGAGAGCAATGAAGGAAGTGAAAAATACGGCAGAGCTGGAGGTTCGCAATGAGATTGATGTAACCCATTGGGGATGAGCCGTTGAAATGTTCGCGGGACATTGTAATTGGAGAAAATCAGCAAATGGGCCCGCATTGTCGGTTGGAAATAATATAAATTATCAGCGTCACGCGGTTTTGTCGGTCATTTCCCTTCGCCGGTTTCAATTTAAAGGTTCATTATAAAGCGGCGGTTATCGGCCGTCAGTTGAGGGAAACCGCTGCGGCTCAAAAGCAACGAAAACAATTAAATTCGTTCTCCTCATTTTCCATTTAATCAGTTCATTTGACCTTCCCTTCTGCAGCTCTGGCGATGTCGTGGCGAGAAAGAATTCAAACTCGCCGACATTGGAATAACCATGGTCTTGGCCTACGTCTTTTCATATTTCTCTCTTGGTTCTAACTAATGCAGCACAATCTCTTTACTTACCAGTCCTACGTGCAATACTAATTCATTTTACACTCTCCTTGGAATATTTGCTGCAGTAAACATCAGGAACGTTAGTTCTGAACAAGTAAATAAATAAGAACCATTTCAATTTCCGCCACAAGTTTATTGCTTTCGACCCTCGCGCCTCAAGAAGCCACAGCCGTTGGGTTAACCTCAACCAGATTGAAAATCAAACAAATGGAAGGATGTCGTGCTGAAGGGCGGCGTGCTGAAGGGATTGCTCTCTTCCTCTGCCCTTTTCATGACAATCAACAAGCTTTTATTGACTTGCGAGTCTTGCCCTCTTGAGTGGACTCTTCCAGTATTTAGAGCTCTCGCTCTCGCTCTCGTCGACTGTAGACATTTGCAGGGGACCCCTGACCGTTAGCACGCATTTTATTGGCCACTTAACATCCCGTGGAGCGAGAGAGGGCTCTGAGATCCCGTGCAGTTGTCACGCGAATCTATCGCTGCATTCGAACTACGAGCGGTTAGTCCCATGGGCTTCATACGTCAATCAGATATCTCATCCATAAACGTCGGTGGTTTGTTTTACAGGTTCAATGTCTTCAATGTTCAGGCCAACTGCGTATACGTCGTTAATTATTGCCGAAGGATCATGTTCTAAAAATCCTCTACCGGTCGATGAACATAACGAAGAGGTTCATGCCAACGCTTAAGATGTGTCTGTCCCTCAGTCAGGGCCAGAAAGCTCATCACATTTTGTTGACATGCACCCAGACCTTAGCCCTACGCACTCGAATGGAAACAATTTATATAATCGGTTTCAACAATTTTTTTCTCTAGTTTTCTTCTGATTTTTTTGTTTCAAGAGTCTTAAAAGTGCAACAAACTACATTTGATAAAGTGGTATCTACGTGTGTGTATGTGTGATAGTGAACGCAACTGTAAAATATCAGTTGTACCAAATCGGCTCCAAGTTCAGATTCAACCTTTTACTCCTTCGAGTTGAGGAAAGTAAAAATTGTGATATTTCCCCAAAAACGTATCTTGTACAACTTTCAGCTAACAAGAGTTGGAAAATAATATTTTATTGAAAATTCAATAAAAGTGTGAAAAGCCAAAAAGTGACATACGACCCTCTGGAATAGTAGAGTGCTTGCCAAAGTAACGGAGGTTGTTGAGAAACTGAGTAAAAATTGTTGGAAAGTTGACTAAAAATCGGAGGAAGTAAAAATTGCTGGAAAATGAATAAAACATCAGTGGAAATTGAGGCAATATTCATTAATAGACCTCGTCATTGTAAATATAACCAGCTAAGCGAAGAATACATCAAGTTCAAGTTGTGGAAAGTAACAAAACTTGGAGTTTGTGTGAGAGCTGTTTAGAGATTGAATAACTTAACTGTACATATTTAATTTACGGACCTTTTTTATTATAATGTATACACATTTTACGAACTGCTACTTAGTTGGCTTTTATTTTTACTTTCCTTCGCTCTACTAAGCAAAAAGGAAAGTAGTGTCATCGGCTAATAAAAAAATTTTGAGTTCTCTTCAGATCTGTAAGTTTTATTTATCATAGTGATCAAAGCACCAAATATTTTTTTGAATCAAAAACGGTTCAAACGATTTTGATTAGATTTCTTGTATATGCAGCTCCAAATGACACTACAATAAAATAAAATTCTCATCAGTGGGAAAATGATGAGAGCAGCACAATAAATTACCATGCATTTCGAAGAAAAACAATTGTAGAATTGAGACTCCAGTCAAAAGGTCCTGTAGAATTGAGGTTGTACTCCAATCAGGAATTCCGGAATTTCAACCACCGCCATTTCTTGTTACTACCATTTCTAAAAGTTTTCACCCGATAACTAAGGAAAAGTGATTATAATCCTAATGAAAAAAATCTAGTTTACAGCCTTGTTGCAAACTCTCTGCTACGAATTGCCATCAGGGCATGAGTACGAACAAAACAATATTTTCCGGAACTGTAAGCGCTACCGCTTTTCGCCACCGTGAAGTGATTTTTTACCAAGTTCAAATGAACAGAGTGAAAAATAAATTGAATTAGTAGCAAATGCAATGAAAACCAGTGAATTTACGAGAATAAACATAAACATTTTTACTTTATTAATATCTATGAAGACGACACTGGTACTATCCTTGAAAACTAGGAGGACAACCCGCGCAAAATAAAAATTAATGAATAAACTGCATTATTGTTGTCCCTATTTGTGTTCACATTTAATGTTGACACTGCATTCCTGAAATCTTGTCATGTTATCATGGCAATAACTTCCGCTATCTCATTTTTACTTTCCTTGGCTCTACAAAGTAGAAAGGAAAGTTATGTAATCGGCTGAAAAAAGAGTTCTCTTCAGATCTTTACGTTTCAGACCTCCCTGAGTCCGAAAAACACTATTTGAGAAAATGGTCTGTGTGTGTGTGTCTGTGAACGAACCACCGAGAACCAAATCCACCAAACTTGATATCTCGACCGCAGGTTACCATGGCACGCCAAAATAAGGATATGAGCAAAATCCACCGAAAGTTAACCATAGTTATCATAGTGATCAAAACACCAAATATTTTATTTCTCAAAAATGACTCCAACGATTTTGATTAAATTTTTACATTGATGGCTCCCAATATGGCAACTATACCATAAAATTCTCAATCGTGGGAAAATGACGAGAGCAGTACAATAAATTACCAAAACTTTCGACGAAACCGATTTTAGCCCGGTTTTTAGGTAAAACCACCGTACCAAATCAGCTGAAACTTGATGTCTAGCCTACAGGTTACCATGGGACGCAAAAATAAGGGTAAAGGAAAAATCCACAGAAAGTTAACCATAGTTATCATAGCGATCAAAACACCAAATTTTTTTTCTCAAAAACGGCTCTAACGATTTTGATTACATTTTTTATATTGATAGCTATCAACAATGCAATTATACCATACAATTCCCATTTGTGGGAAAATGACGAGAGCAGCACAATAAACTATCAAAATTTTCGACGTAAAGCGTTTTTAGCGCGGTTTTATCGTTATAAACTCTGCTAAAATGTTACTAGAATGTTTAAAAAAAATTGGTATTGTCGTCCAATCCAATACCTATAGGGTGGGTGTTTAAAAACGCTCATGAGATACATGGGGTCACTCCCGAAATTCCTGAGTTTCAACTACCGCCGTTTCGCTCACCACCAGTTCTAAAATATTTTACCGAACAACTCTGCCAAAGTGATTACTATCCTTCTTCAAAAAATTCGTGTTTACAGTCTCATTAATTATCTGTGTACCAATTGCTCAATAATGGTCCTGGAATGAGTACGAGCAGGACAATAAATTCCGGAACTGTGAGCGCTACCGCCTTCTGCGGCCGTGAAATGTTGTTGACGCTGTTGAGTGAATTGACGCAGAGCTAAGGAAAGTTGTGTGTTGCAACGCACCAGATATTTTAAGGTAAACACCTTGCTTCAATCTACCTTTTATGAGTTACCTATTCGTGGTTTTAGAATAACTGATAGTAAAATATTTTTTCGGATTTTGTTGTAGATTTGAGCTTTGCAGACAAATTAACTGATACGTTAATAATATATTTTTCATGTTGGAGAGACCTTAAAAACGTCTTAAACACGTTCGCGAGAAGCGAGCCAAGAACTGTCGCAATCTGATTTATATAAATATACTTGTGGCGTTAGTATCAATCTATAAAAATATAATACTAATACGTAAGGAATAATATACTCGAGTAACGATGACCCCCTTTTCCTAGAAAGTAAAATAGAAGGAATGTTTTAGGTTCGGTCTGAGCTTTTACTTAGCCCTTACTTGTTACCTTGCTTATTGCAAGAATATTGGAGACACAGTAAACTACCGCCATTCATTTCAGGCCAAGTGATCCTCAGATCCTTTGATAGACTTGGGCGCGCTATTCAAGGCGAGAGAAGCTAAATATGTGAGTAATGAGAGCTTAGCTTCAAAAGAGTCGATTGCGCTTTGATTGCTCTTGTGTCAACTGTGAGCGCTCTTCGACATTTAGCTCTCCCTCCAGCAAATGTGGGGCAATTCTTATTCCTTTCTCGCCGCCCTTTGTCGTTCTCCAGTAGTTTTGTCGAACAAGTTGAAGCGTAAATTCGTGGCAGAGCACTTGGGGGCAACCAACAGCCACCCAACTACATTGCGTTCTAAATTAAAGCAGGTTGGAAATGAACGATCCCAGAGCTCGGCAAACAGACAACGTAGGCTCCCGATGAGAAAGGGCCAAATTAGCGAACGGCTCTAGGGAACTAAAGAATTGTTCAACCGGCAAAAAGTCCGAAGGTTAGAGACATTGATGGCCCCACGAGAAGCACACACGCCTTGAAATAAGCGCTCGCAGCCTCAAAGATACACAAATTGAGATTCATTGTTCAAGGTTTTCATAGTGATTTTGTATCACTTCATTGTGTTCGAGTTAGTTAACTATGAGATTTCAAGTGACAATTGAGAGTATAACTTCTGATGTAAATTTACGTCTTTGATGACAAATCGTGGTAAGTAAAAAATATCTGGCGAGGCGCATCACACAACTTTCCTCAGCCTCACATACATTTAAAGATTTTTACCGCTCAATTCAACGTATGTTATGCCTCAGTTTGTGAGCCTGTTAGATTTCAACGTTCTGTCGCGAGAAGTGTATAACGTTCCAAAATTTATTGCGTTACTCCCGCTTATGTCACCACCTTTTTACTTTCCTTGCTCTACGAAGTAGAAAGGAAAGTTATGTAATCGGCTGAAAAAAAAATTTTGAGTTCTCTTCAGATCTTTACGTTTCAGACCCCCCTGAGTCCGAAAAACACTATTTGGGAAAATGGTCTATGTGTGTCTGTGAACGATTTTTAGAGAAAACCACCGTACCAAATAAGCTCAAACTTCATATCTCGCCCGCAGGTTATCATGGGACGCCAAAATAAGGGTATGAACAAAATTCACCGAAATTTAACTATAGTTATCATAGTGATCAAAACACCAAATATTTTTTTTCTCAAAAACGGCTCTAACGATTTCGATTAAATTTTTTAAATTGATAGCTCTTAATAAGGTAACTATACCATAAAATTCCCATCTATGGGAAAATGACGAGAGTAGCACAATAAATTACCAAAACTTTCGACGTAATCGAATTTGGAGTGGTTTTTAGAGAAAACGACCGAGCCAATCACCTCAAATTTGATCTCCAGCCTACAGGTTACGATGGGGCGCAAAAATAAGGGTATGAACAAAATCCACCGAAAGTTATATATAGTTAGCATAGGGATTAAAACACCAAATAAACGCTTTTTGCCCCAAAACGGCTTTAACGATTTTGATTACATTTTTTATATTGATATCTTTTGACAAGGCAATTATACCATAAAATTCCCATTCCTAGGAAAATGACGGGAGCAGCACAATAAATAATCAAAATTTTCGACGAAAAGCGTTTTTAGCGCAGTTTTTTCCTTATAAACTCCGCTGGAATTTTTGTAGAATGTTAAAAAAAAAATATCTGGTGCGTAGCAACACACAACTTTCCGCCACCCCTTTAAGTTAGAACACCAGCTACATAGGCGGGCGCTATATCTTCGTTCAACGCATTTCTACAGAAACTTTTATAGAAAACAAAATGTAGGGACTAGTTAGCTGAGAGTACTCCGTAAGTTTGATCGAAATCGTTAGAGCCGTTTTTGAGAAAATTGGAATACCGATAAATTAATATTCGACAAATCTCCTTTTCTGAGTTAACTTGGCTTATATCTCCGTTCAACATATATATACAGAAATAATTATGGAGAACGAAATGTTGGTATGGAAGACCAAAAGACACTCCATTGGGATTTATCACATCTGGTGAAGCAGTTACCCTGGAATTGACGGAAGTGTTCGAAAAAACGTTATTTTCGACACATTTTGATTTTTATCTCTGCTCAATGGACTGTCACAGGAACATTTATTGAGAGGAATATGTAGGTATCAACTATTTGAAAACATCCTGTGAGTTTGGTGAAAATCGCCGAAGCCGTTTTGCCAAAAAGCGTAAAAAACCTGTTTTTGCTTCATGGGCCTATATCTCCGTTCACCGTATTTTCATGGAGATATGTATAGAGAAGAAAAGTTAGGCATTGATTAGTAGAAGATAATTTGAAAGTTTAATCAAAATCGTTAGAGCCGTTTTCGAGAAAAATGCGAAAAACCCTAGTTTTTGGTACATTTTCGTCCCCCCACCCCCCTCCCACCGGCCGAAATCGTCCATAACCTTATTTTGGTGTCTACAAAAAATAACAAACAAAACAAAAAAAGAACCAGCTCAATCGGTTCAGCCGTTCTCTCGCAAATCGAACTACAGACACACACACACAGATCTGTTTCTTTATTTCATGACTGTACCTAAACCCTCGACGAGGGTTATATCAGTCATAGAAGTTGCGGTTTCGCTAATATGCAAGAGGCCGGCCCCTGCAGCATCCACCGAACTCAGACCTGTGGAGGTACGGCAGGTATGTGGTCGTTAGCCAGTCTCACCGTAGAGAGCTGTTGCCCGTGTGTTACCGAGCGGAGGTGACCACCTGAGGAATCCCGTACCATCTGGGAGTAGTTCTTAATCTGGTTCCCTACCTGATCTTACTGTTTACTTGGGTGGCAAGTTTCAAAAGGACTGATCAACTATAACCACGTTTCTTAGCCATTACCTTCTTTGCGAACTTTGCAAAATGGTTATAGGCTTCCTTTGTAGCAGTCAAAGCTGCTAAGTTCGTTTGCCCTCTCAACAACCGTCGCTCACTGTTGTAGAAACTACAGTGGAGCAGCACATGGTTTCTTGTTTCCTCCGCACTGGAGGCACAAGACGTGCATAATGGAGAGTCTTTCAGAGAAAGAAGTGGAGCCGCGCATTGAAGTCACCATGTCCCGTGAGGAACTGGCTCGTCCAGTGGTCTGGCTCAACCCATTTTCTAGAAAGACGTTCACGGATGTTGGGGAAGAACTCATACGTATCACGTCCCTTTGACGAGGATTCCCATCTCGCTTGCCATTTCTCTAGAGCCCATTCATCGATGGCGGCAAGTTTCTGTTCTGTGGTGAGATCCGCACGGAGTTCAGCCCAAAGCGGGGAAGCTCCCGTTTCACTCTCCACTTGTCAATCATGCACTCAACAGCCAAATCAACTGGTAACTGACCAGTGATCACCTGGAGTGCTTCCGTTGATACAGATCTTGTAGGCCTTGGTGATCCACAGGAGCGCGGCTCTCTGGGATTGGGCCAATACTCTCTTTTGATTGACTGTTAGTTTGCTACCCCAGACAACAGGGCAGTAGCCAATCACACCTAAATAGATGGCCTTATACATGAGGATGGTGTCGTGGTAACACACACCCCAAGTGGCCTTAGTAATGGCACGCAGTGAGGCAAACCTTGCAATGGTAGTGCCTTTAAGGGACTGGAGGTGTTGGTTGAAACCCCACCTCTCACCTATATTCACTCCTAAATACTTGACGTGCTTTTCAAGAAGGAGCCTGTGGCCGCCAAAGCGTATTGTGGGTGGATTATTCACTTTCCCCTTCAAGAGGATTAGCTGGGTTTTTTCCTCAGCCACCTGCATCTTGACGTGCTCGCACCATTGGTTGACAGTGCGGAGCACGTGGTGGGTTTTTTCTTCAATTTGGCGGACTGACTCTGCAAAGATCAGCACAGTCAAGTCATCCACATAGGCGTACGGCTCGCAGTCAGTCTCCATGAGTTTCCTGAGAAGACCTTCGAAGAAGGCATTCCAGAGTGCTGGTCCTAGGACCGAGCCCTGTGGGCACCCCTTCTCAATCTTTCTCCGGACGGAGACATGCCTACTTTCGATCGTAGCAGTTCTGTCTGTCAGGTAACTTCTGACGAGCGAGTACAGGTTGCGGGGATTCCCCTACCTTTGAGTTCATTAAGGAGCGCTGGCCACCAAAGGTTGTCAAACGCTCCTCTGATGTCAATCAGAACTGCTACGACGTACTTAGCCGGTGCCAGCAGGAAACACGCCGAATCTCGACAATGACATCCTGCGTGGACCTTCCTTTGGTACACCCGTATTGCCTGCCTGTGAGGTTGCGGCCAAAGACTCCTTCGAGGGACTGCAACATCAAGATTTCTAGTGTTTTGCCTAATATGGAAAGAAGGCTGAGTGGTCTCCATGATCGCGGGTCCGACTGATTGCGGTCGCCTCCCTTTGAAGAGTGACAACGCGCGCAGACTTCCACTGAGTGGGGAACTGTCCGACCTGCAGACAGTCATTAAATAAATTAAGGAGACCGCTGGAGATTGTCCGCTCAGCCTTCCTTAGCATATTGCTTTCTATTTTATCTGGCCCAGGAGATTTGTTGGGCTTTAAGGTCGCAAGAGCCCTGCCGAGGTCGCCTGTTGTCCACAATGGGATGTCGGGCTCGTTCGGAGGGTCCATGATCAGCTCCCTTGCTGCCCTCTGGGCTTCAGTGTCTCGAGCTAGTTGGTCATCTGGGAACGCCTTCTCAAGGAGGGTTTCCAGTGAACGTTCGATACTGCAGGCCCAGCCTGACTCATTTTGCATCAGCAGTCTTAGAGCAGCTAAGACCTGCTCTACATTTGCTTTTCCTATGGAGGACTTGTAGTGTCTGCCCCAGGGGTTCTCAGAGCTCTCCGCTTCCACAAAATTTCGCCAGCCTTGCCGTTTGGCTCGTTTGATGGCGCGGTGGAAGGCCTTCTTCTCTTGGATGAAGGCAGTTCGGAGTGTTGCTCTGGCATCAGGGTCACGAGTGTTTTGGTACATCCTTCTGGCTCTATTTGCACTTTGCTTGAGGGGATTAAGTTCCTCAGTCCACCATGGGACTTTGATCGCCCTGTGCTTCTGTTGGCCAAGTACAGAGAGCCCAGCAGAGTGCAGTGCTGTGGTAAATGTGTCCACTTTCCCTTACTACCAGTTCTAAACGTTTTTACCCAATAACTCTGCAAAAGTAATTACTATCGTTCTTCAAAAAATTTGTGTTTACAGCGTCATTAATGATCTGTGTACCAATTGCTCAATAATGGTCCTGACATGATTACGAGCAGCACAATAAAATCTGGAACTGTAAGCGCTACCGCTTCCTGCTGCCGTAAAGCGTTGTTTGACGAAGTTCAAATTAACTGAGTGATAAATTAATTGATTAAATGGAATTAGCCATGTACAAAGTGAATTGTTGTAGAGCTAAGGAAAGTTGTGTGTTGCAACGCACCCGATATTTTAGGTAATATGTGGGACTCTGTCAGTGTGGTTATTTTGCGGGGATTCGTGTAAATTATTCTGGAAGTTATAACACTGAAAAAATTGGTCAATGTAAAGACAATAGTTTGAATCCTGTAATTCATCGAGTTGCTCCTAATTATTTTGTGTGTCTTTTCACATTATGGTCGTTTAATGGAATGTAAGAGAAACGTTTATGAAGAACGATACAAAAGTATTGACAAATTTGTTTTGCTTCGTAGGCCTATATTACCTGCAGTGAATTTCCGCAGATAGATTTATGAAAAGCGAATCGTCGATGCTATTTGGTAGAATATAATTTGAAGGTTTTAACAAAATTATGGAGCCATTTTTTAGTAAAACCCCAAAAAACCCTTCTCTCTCCCTCCACTTCACCCCACCTACAGAAATTCATCATAACCCCGTTTTCGTGCCTTCAAAAATTCACGAAGAATAAAACAGAAAAAGAAGCAGCTTCATCAGAGCAGCTGTTCACCCCCAAATCTAACTACACATCCAGTAGGCATCAAAACCCTGGATCTGAAGGAAACTAAACTTTTTTTACCAGGATTCGAGAACAAGTCGCCCGTGTATTTCAAGAACATCGGTGTTTCTGTTCCCGTCAGAGTTATGGTAACGGAAAACTAACTCCCTGTACGTTTCAAGAGACAGATGCTAACACGGCGGCGATGTATGTTCTGTGCACAGGTATAGTTTATTCCGACCTCATTGCTCGCATAATGTAATCCTGAAAGAGGGGGAATTAGCTCGTGAAATGTTTGAAGAGGGTTAAATTAGATTTAGACGCAAGGAACGAGGAAATAAAGAGGAGATGTAACTATGAACATTCCGTCAGGAGAGAGTGGTGATGAATTACTAACTTCGCGCCACTCCCAGAAGAAAAACATCTTTCCCTGAACTATACTGCGAAATAAATACAAAATAAAATTGAATAATAAACTGCGACTGGGAAAACTAAGTTACAGTCGCGAGGTGTCAGCCACATTCCCTGAACTTTTCCTGCCCTCGGAAATGTGAAGCAACCATGATTTATTTCATGGAAGCAAACAAGTCACAAGTATAAGAAGAGAATTAATGGATACATCTCAAAAGCAAAGTCGTTTTCAACAAGTTGATCACGAGGTGTATTCTGTTCGCCCACTCCTCCCCGAGTTCCTGGGTTTTACAACAAACAACATTAAAATTCTATTTTGAGTTTTATCAATAATGAACACAAATAAATAATGACATTAACCAAGCCCTTAAATATAAGTGAACTCCTTGATAAATTGATCAAAATTATTGGGAGTTAAGCGTAAATCGTCCCCCAGTAAAGACTAAGCCCCCAGTAAAAAGTGACGAACTGAAGACAAATGGTAGTGATTTGGAAACTGCAGTAACATTTGTTATCAAATCAAGTAAAAATGAGAACGTTTTAGAATCGTTAGCATCCTCCTTTGGGTTGTGCTGTGTTGACAAGATGTGGCCGAAAATGCTTAGCGAAGTGAACGATATAGGAACTTCGAAGCTCACCTACAAGACCTAAGAGTTTACTAGATTTTCTAACCGTTGTATTAACATTATTTATTACGAATTTCCTTCAAGATCCCCAGCGTTGTATGAAGGGAAGTCATGCGAAAGGTCAGCATTTATCATTCAGCTTGCGTACCAACGCATATCTGATCGTATTTCCCTGTTACCTATTGAAGGGGGAAACCCGCTTTGTCTGAGATAGATCTCTCTTGGGATGCCCCGCGTATAATAGAATTCCGATGAAGAAATCCGTTTTCATTTCTTTTTGCACGGGTATCTGCTTTTGTTTGCAGCCCTCTCAAGTTCGTTCCATGAACAGCCCCCTGGTAGAGAAAATCTTGCGTTTGAACGTAGTCTTGAACCACAGTCTCCGGTTTCTTGAAGTGAGGCTTCGAAATGCCGAAGAACTGGCCAAGGCGAAAGCTAAAAAAGAGAGCGAGTTTTCATGGGTCGTTGAGGAATGATTCAGAAATTAGTCTGTTTTCTTTGCTGTAATTGCTCTTGGTACATTCTAGCTGAAATCTGGGTGAAAATACATTAACACTTTCACAATTACAATGGAACGATGGCGCGGTTTTTATGTAGCTCATGGCGCACAATACCACCTTTCAAATTAACCATTGTGTTGTTGTTAGTTTGAAAAACTCAGCAACGCCTGTGGGAAACCTTCATTCTCTGAAGCACTTCACAATGAAATTTGTGTTGCTTCTCACTGAATGTTCGTATTTTAAAGTCAGAAGTGTTAAGTACTAATAGAGTATTCACCCACATTTAAGCGAGTTAACAGACGCGTTACGCGGTTTTGTGATATGTGTTTTGTTTATTCTGTACGTATAAACTCTAGTTCTATCATTCGATGATTGCCATTCCAAGTTCAATTGATCAATGAGTTTCGACAAACTCAACAGAACTGCCACGACGTAATTTAACATAAATCTTCAGAAGTAAGAGACATCAATCTTCATGAAACTCACTCAAACGATAGGGTTCTATCAGGTTATCTCCCCCCCCCCACCACCACCTGATCGCTGTACGATTGTTGAGCCCATCTGTCATACGCATTAGGGAAATGGAGCATTGTCTCGCGCTTGGTCGACTGTGACAACTCCATTAGACCCGCTTGACTAATCTAATTCAACGACCCCTTCTCGACATTTCATCCAGGAAATCAAAACAGCTCCTATAAATCCTAACACCTTTTGTAACTGATTACCAAAAGCTTCAGCCTGCAGAAAGATTAGTTTTTTTTTCTACGCTCAAGTTTTTGTGGAGTAGGAAGGGAAGTTATGTTATCGGCTGAAATTGTTTTTATTGTTTCGAATCTTTGTCGCAAGGCCTCAAAAAAGTGATCAAAATACCAAATTTTTGTCTCCAAAATTGCATTTGATTTTGATCAAGTTTTTTGTATGAACAGCTCCACATAATACGAATGGAAACTAGATTTTTCATTAGTGGAAACATGACGAAGCAGCCCAATAAGTTATCAAAGATTTCGAGGAAAACGTATTTTGAAGCAGTTTCTCCATATAAATTCAGATAGATAGTACTCCAATAAAAGATCTATACGATGAGGGTTTAATAACGTTCGTAAGACACTTAGGAACTACTCCAGAAATTCCGTACTTCCAACCATCTCTGCTTCACTTTCTAGCACTTTTCACTGTTTTTACAAGATAATTTCAAAAAAGAGAACACGATTCTTCCAAAAAAAAACCCGTTCACAATCCCATAAATTACGTCTAAGCTGTAGAGGAAAGGTCGCCACATAGGTAAGACACAAGAAATTCTTGACCATTAAGCGCTCGCAACAGAACGTTGAGTTGTGTTCTACCAAGTTCACATACATATTTTGTACTTATATTCAACAACTTAGACCTCAGCATCTTGGTATATACGAACCAGAAGACAACCGTACCGACGAACAGTCCAACCGTAACCGGCAGTTAAGTTATTTGTGAGATGTGGAAATTTAGAGGTGACAAATACGCGGCGAGTATATTTGTTTGAAAGCTCGGGATAAACCCAATATGGTGGAGGCTGTGCTCGGTTCGTCAACAGCCAAGGGGACATTGACGATGCATTACTCCGTTTGTTTTGAAAGGAAACAATTACGGTCGATCTGTTTGCTTTTGTGCTATGACGATTGAGAGCGACGGAGACGCATTGCTCTGGTTTGCCAATTTATCTCGCAACCTTCTCATTTTAGAGTTGAGACCGAAATTCGAGTTTCGGGTTTATATTTGGTTTCTTTGCCCAAAAGTGAAACAATACTTCGATCAGCTTTTGTTCCTGTCACGCCCCATCAATCACGCGAAATTTATTTGATCTCCCATCAAGGAAAGCTGTGTGAGCGAACGATTACACTAGATAAAGCGGGAAAGAGGTCAATGTACTAGTGTGTAGTACAAAATATATTGGAACTGAAGTATATAATGCTTACATCGGGAGCAGCCAGGGAAACATTTTTCTGTACTTCAGTTTTAGCGTTAGATAAATGTAAGTGACGTGTCTAACCTTAAGCAACATGAGGTGAAATGATTTTGAATGAACTTTACTCATTTCATAAGACGTTCCGGCGGATGAAAGTTGGACAGCTTTAATCGAACTCATCTATTTTGGAGCCGAGCGATCAAAACTTTCAGTAGAAAATTATCCGTCAGTATCGAAATATGTGAATCGGCTCGGAGTTTGTTGTCACAACGGAAGAGGCACTTTACGAGTACAAACATACTATACAAACTACCGACACAACTCGAAACCCGGATCCATCTCACAGAAAAAAAAAACATCTCTGGTTATTGTGTAAAGAAGGAAAGAGCGAAGCTCTGCTTTCATGAAAATGGAAGAAAAAACTACTCGTACTTCTTTGGAAAATGCATCTGAAAAACATCTTCAGGTTGGAAGCAGTAATAATTTTCGCTCGAGAGGATTCGATCTCGTGAGTTTCAACCACTGATCTCCTGATGGGCTAATTTCTCCTCATCTCCGAGGGAAAACTGTGGAAAAATAAGAACTAAAAGGCCTATTTTGGTAGCACATGTTTTGTAGAAATATACATTCTTCAATTTATTATATATTTTAAGCAGTGAGAATAAAGTTAGTCAGTGAAGCAACAGTAGTTTGAATTTCGGAATTTATATCTTCCTTACGGGTCTAGGTTCGTCGTACTTAAAACGCTAAATTTCCAGCACTATTTTTGTAGGAGCGCTAGATTTACGAAGAAAAAAACATGTAAAAATCGATGTTCGGTATAACGTATTGTGCTTCTCACGTCATTTTATCACAAACAACATTTTTATCGTAATTAAAATTAATGTTCCCGAGATTTGCTCCCCAATTTGACCCAAATCTATATCGAATAAACCTAATTACACTTTCTTTTACGATAAAATACTCTTCAAAACGTAAAGATGTGAAGAAAGTGCGAGTAAACCTGTGGTTACACGTTTTGAAACCTTATCAAATGAAAAAAGTTTGCTGACATTTGCTGCACTTCATGATGAAATGAACCCACTCAAACTAAATTTCCACTTTTTCGGGAGAAAATTACTTTTTACGCTCTACGAGTGTTGAGCCGTTTGGTATCTGAAGTTCATCCTGCAGTTTTTGAAGCGCTTTTGAACATCATTTTTTTAGCACCATTTTTTAAGAAAATACAGCCATCTTTATTTAAAACTACCCCAGTTTATCGAAAATTGGCAAATCGCACTTCATCTTCTTAAGGAAGGAAAGTTAGATATGGTCTGATAAGAGTTTTTGTATTTCTAGTACAGGATGTGCAGGTAAAGATTGTCACACGTTGAGTAATACAACTTGGGTCTAACTGTTACCTGATCGAAACGACAGAAGTTTGAATTCAGGATTTTCTTTGGGGATTTGTGGGAATTTCTTAACTGTAAACTACACTCGAGTTTAGTTCGTTTATTATATTTCCCAACTATTTTCAATCGAATTCGAAACTGTTTCCATTCGATCTCTCAACTATTTTTGCTCGGGTTCCTTCCAACTTTCTCACACGTTCCAACTCTGAACGGAACTTATTCACCCCCCCCCCCCTCTAACGCAATACTGCGACGTTCTTTTAGAAAGGATCTGGTAAATTGACTGAAAAAGTTTCATCTGAGTGAAAAACGAGTGTCAGAGTAAGTGAATAAAGTGAAACGGAACTGTACAAGTGAACGAGAAATCGATGCTCATAAACTGTTCGGAGCTGCTTGTTTTACCGTTACGACCGACTGGACGCCCGATTTTACGTGTCAATCAGGTGACGTGTAAAACCATAAACTCGAACTCATTTCACTAAGTTTCATCTTAATATCGCGTTCAATCCTCCAGTCGGTCGTTTCGCCGAAAATGTCCGATCAGAAAAGGGGGATTGAAGATAGCAATCGCAATAGCGTTGACGAAAGAGGAACGATGATGTGATAACATTCGAGATTGAAATCGGACAATGACGACCAAAAAGCGTTGACGCTTTCGAAATGAAAGGAAAAGCCTTCAACTGGAATTTCGGTTACTTGGCGCCCACAACTCGTTTGTTCCATTACCTGATAGTCCTTCAACAGCAGCTTCATTTGGGGATTAGTTTCTGACCCAGCTGTTTGGCCTACAGTGGTTGAATAACAAATCAATTCCTCAAGCTGTTGATAATTCACTATGGACGGCGTAGAACAGGCGAAATAACGAAGATCGTATCTCACTCGTAATTTATTTATTCTCGCTGGCGTCCATAAACCCTACTACCTTCCCCATGGAAATACATTACGTTACAGTCCAATCGCAATGAAATTAGGGCTTTACAACTGCTCAGAGGATGAAGCCTGGACGCAATTTGGATTTACAGTTGTACAGTTATAACTTGCGAAGGGAAATAAAACTTTTCAAGGGCTCGTTTATCCTATTTCTCCGGGTGCAAACGAGAACGAATATTGGGTTTCTTCTGTTTGACAAGCGGCTGGTGATTTTCGGCTCGTATTCATAACGTAGTGCCGGATTTTGGAACATAATGAGAGAAAAAGTTTTAATTGAAACCCGCCGGTTGAAGTCAAGCTGTTGCCCCAAGAACATTCGAACAGCCGGGTGGGTCTGTAGGCCCTGAAGGGTCTTCACTTTCTCATTATCCCGAGTCAAGGGTGGAGCGTTGGAACTGGAAGAGTTTAGGCCAAATTAGGCGAAACACATGTTACTTCATTACGTTTGTTCTTCCAGTTGTCTGATCTTTGGATTCCGAGCCCTTCATTTAGAACTCCTAGTGAACGGTTTGACAAACGATGTGTCCCCCCCCCCCCACCCATTACTATAACTGCATACGTTACTCGCTAATACAAAATCGTAAATAATAAGTTAATGAAAATGATCCACGACTAGCACCTTATTCTGTCTCTTGCACGCTTCCTTTTCTGTGGTTTTGGAGAATGAGGTGTACGTTGAAGCATCATGTGTTACCTTGATTTTTTTGGGAACGCTAGTATATGAGCGAGATTCAAAAGAAAAAAGTCTGTACAAAAAACGCTTTCCGACGAAATTTTTGATAATTTTTTGTTGCTGTTCACGTAATTTTTCCAGAAATCCCGACAGCGTATATTTGGTTTTGGTACCGTTCAAAGCTGCCAAGTTACTCGTAAACCCAAGTATTCCAATGGTAACTTTGGTATCTTTCCAATTACCGAGAGTTACCCGACTTACTTTTCTTATTCATGTGCTAAGGATTGACCAGTCAACGTGTTGTCAAGTTTTTCTAACCCCCATTGTCATTCTCTCAGTCGGCAACTGAGTATCTCGTGTTATTTTTTGCCCCCTTAATTTGCGGGGTCGCGAATCCTGTTTACGAATTCTCTTGTCGTGCGCTTTATGTTTCCCAACCGCAGTCAGAGACCACAAAGGCAAATAATCTCCAGGAGAGATCCTCTCAAATTACGCTGCAGAAAAATTCGCGCTTAACCTTTCTGAGTTGAAAGTAGGACGAATAGCGTGAAAAAACAAAAAATGAGAACTGAAATACTGCGCATTCACCAAGAAACTCCGGGTTTCTCCTCGGTACTGCCGAGTATATTTTGTGTGGGACATCAGAAGTGGCCTCAAGATGCCAAAAACTGATTCAATTCTTTTCTGTGAAGTAGCGACGAAGAGGATGGGTCACTCTGAATGAAGATGTCCTGACTCGTCGATTTTGTGTGAGACAGAGGCTCGTCTCTGTCATCAAGATTAGTGTAGTATTAGCTCCCACGCGCTCTTTTTTTTTCTTTTTTTTTGGAACATTAATAACCACGTTGTTGCTTGAGCTAATCTGGTAATTATCGCGAGAGGGACGTCATTGCGCGTGCCTTATCCCCTTTTTCCAACCTTCTAATCTCCGTTCCTTTCAGATTTTCAAATCATTTGAAGTGTTTGGTCGTAGGCAGACCCAGCCATGAGATCGTCGATTTATTTCCGAATGACGAAGGTGAATGAAATATCTTGGGCGACGCATCGCATAACTATCCTTAGTCCCACGTACATTCATCGTATATTATTGCTGTATCAACTGATCTGAACTATTTTCTGTTAGGTTTACATGAATATTCTACGTACATTAACGTGCTTTAGTTGACTAACTTTTTCGCAGAATTTCTCTTATATTCCACGATAATGGACACAAGCCTTCTCAATAAAAAAATCGGGTTGGCCGTCCTGTCAACGTTCCGATACGTTGGTTTTCTAATGAAGATCGGGTCATAAGTAGCAGCAGCTTAATAGATTCCGGAACTTTAGGTGCTAACAGTTGGTTATGTTTTACCAAATTCGGACTAACGGAGTGCAAACCTGTACTAGTAGCTAAAATATATGCGGGATGGGGAAAATCGTGTGATGCATTTCACCGGTTATTTTATGTACAAGACCGGGACGAACCCAATGGCTTAACTATGTGCAAATATAATTAAGGGCGGTTACAGTAAGACGTTGGCGAATCTGTGAAGTAGTACGTAAAGGGGTGGGGAAAGGGATATCACTGAGGACTGCTCAAAGATTAGCTTCATGGCGGCAGTGTGAAGCAAAAATTGAAAATCGAGGTGAGCCAGGAATGATGCTGCTCATGGAAGGGCATCTGTAGGAGAAATATCTGGAGCGTTGCAACACAAAACTTTCCTTAGCTCTACGTCAATTCACTTTCTATATGGCTAATTCGATTTAATCAATTCATTTATCACCCAGCAGGTCAAACAGCAGCAGGAAGCGGTAGTGCCTACAGTTCTGGAATTTATTGTGCTGCTCGTACTCATTGCAGGACCATTATTGAGCAATTGGTACACAGATAATTAATGAGGCTGTAAACACGAATTTTTTGAAGAGGATAGTAATCACTTTTGTAGAGTTATTGGGTAATAACTGTTAGAACTGGTATTAAGCGAAACGGCGGTAGTTGAAATTCAGGAATTTCTGGAGTGAGTGCCATGTATCTCATGACCACTTTTAAACTCTCACCCTCTAGGGATTGAATTGGACTACAACACGACTTTTTTTTAAACATTTTGAGTGAGTTCATAAGGAAAAAACCACGGTAAAAACGCCTTTCGTCGAAACTTTTGATAATTTATTGTGCTGCTCTCGTCATTTTCCCACAAATGGGAATTTTATGGTATAATTATCTTATTAAGACCTATCTATATAAAAAATGTAATCAAAATCGTTAGAGCCGTTTTTGAGAAAAAAAATTTGGTGTTTTGATCACCAAGATAACTATAGTTAAATTTCGGTGGATTTTGCCCATACCCTTATTTTTGCGTCCCATGGTAACCTGTAGGCTAGAAATCAAGTTTCAACTGATTTGGTACGGTTGTTTTCTCTAAAAACCGCGCTAAAATCGATTTCGTCGAAAATTTTGATAACTTATTGTGCTGCTCTCGTCATTTTCCCATTAATGAGAATTTTATGGTATAATTGCCATATTGAGAGCTATCAATATAAAACATGTAGAGCCGTTAGAGCCGTTTTTGAGAAAAAAATGTTTGGCGTTTTGATCACTATGATAACTATAGAAATTTCGGTGGATTTTGTTCATACCCTTATTTTGGCGTCTCATAGTAACCTGCCGGCGAGATATGAAGTTTGAGCTGATTTGGTACGGTGGTTTTCTCTAAAAATCGTTCACAGACACACATACACAGAGACACAGACCATTTTCCCAAATAGTGTTTTTCGGATTCAAGAGGGTCTGAAACGTAAAGATCTGAAGAGAACTCAAAATTTTTTTTTCAGCCGATTACATAACTTTCCTTTCTACTTCGTAGAGCCAAGGAAAGTAAAAAGGAACGGCGAATTGGACGACGTTTTTTAATGAGAGGCAGGGCGACCAAAATCCAACACTGGAGAGGAAGACAAGGGTGTTGATACGTACAAATACGTACTCTCTGTACTCCCCTAGTCCTGGTCTAAGTCAGTTGAAGCTAGAGGGACGCTCGTCATAAAACCCATAACAGACAAGGGCCTAATAAATTGCGAAGAGGCCAGGAACCTAGTGATACACCTCAGAATGCCACGTGCACAAAGGCCAGTCTTGGTAATGAAGCTTCCCACACCCACAGTTGTTACGTTGCTACGTTCTAAGTAGCACACAGCAACAGATTTTTCTCTAAGCGGTGTGTACAATAATTCTTTCTCAGCTGTATCGCGTCTTCACTATTCGTGTAGATCAAGAACCCGTCAAAAGAGGATTTAGCCAAGTCTCTTATTACGTCCGATATAACCAGACTCTTGCGTGCTAATTTGGAACACGAAGTACGCTCTAAATTAGATATTTTCGTGGAGAAGAAAGAGAGTAGAAAACAATGGGCAGGTAATAAGTCCTACATGAGAAGCTTAAGAACATCACGAACAGAATTTTCTCCCTTTGACGGGAGCCACCAGTAAAAACAAAGGGAAAGCGCTTGAGTTCAGTACTCCACTCTTTTACTATAGTTGCGCATGTTGATAGTATGATGTGTTTCAAGAGAAAAGGTGTCGGAAAATGGTTTGTGATTGCGTGGGATCAATAAATAACCTAGAAGAAAGCTTTATTTAATTGACCTCAACGGGAATTTTCCGCACGCTCGCCATCATGGAAACAATTTTGATTACAACAGAAAATATTAGGTGGGACGCATCACACAATTTTGCTCAGCGCAGCGCAGCGTGCATTCCGCAATTTTTGTCACTCTATCGACTAACAAAATCTGTATCTTTCTCAGTCTAATGAACTTCTACGTAGAACTGGTAGCACTTAAGCTTCCGGAATTTATTGAAAAGCGATATACCGTTTTTGAGAAAAACTATTCAGTGTTTCTTCTACGTAGGATTAAGGAAAGAAAAGTGGGGAAAATTAACGGAGCGACGAAGGGAGAGGGATATGAATGTCAACTCACACATTGCGGGATGCTAGTAAGTCTGCTTACTCCCAGGTTGTCGAGCTGTGCCCTGGGACTCCAATTGTTGGCGGAAACTACGCTCCGCCTCATGCAGACCTTGGGTTTGAGGGATTCCCGTTGTTAGTTGCCCGTGCAATGCCCCATTCTGCCCACTACTCTCTTTGGATGCTAATCAGTTACAGGAAGTTCCTTCTGCTAGACTTGGGTTGGAGTGCCGACATTTGCCGTCATTATTGCGTCGGAAAGAGAAACAGAAGCAGGCGATGGCAAACCATTTCGTTGCTTTTGGAAGATTTCGTGGGAGGTTGGGGAATCCATTGACACGGAACTTTTTCTCAGTTTTTGTTGAGAGGAGCCAGGTCCTCCACCTTGATAGTACATTTATAGGAGTCTAACTCTAGTATATTGTCATCGAAAACCATCCTTTAAATTTCCTTTGAATTCCTCTCACCTCTAACCACTGCGTCATTCAATAAACACCATCACTTCACCTTTCTGTTCAAATGTTCAGTGTCAGGGCTCCCCAGGGGCACCAGTGAAGTTTTCTCTCGAGCTTTCTAGAGGCGGCTAACACCAACTAGACCTTACCATGACCGAACCCTTAAGGGATTTCAGAGTAAATACTGCGATTTTCCAGCAGAGGGTTCCGTAATGCGATTTATTCAACTCGGAATCTCTCTTAAATATTATCTTATTCACCCAATAGGAGGTTCTCAGCTGCGCGAGAGACGATTGCCGCTGTAGCATTTCCCAAATGATAAAACATTAGCAAGTCAAATTTTTCTGAGGAAATCCGATTAACGCGTTTTCTGGACGTCGCACTGAGTCATTCATTCCTTTTTATCAATCTTCCCTTCCTTGTTTTGGTTACCAAACCCGAAAGAACTGAGAGTGGAAATTATTGCGAAAGTCAGCCGACGCTGTTACAAATGAAAGAAGTAGATTAAATTGCTATTTTCCATCTATGCAAACGACATTGCAGTTCTGAATCAACGTGGCAAGATCAGCATTGCTTTGGTTTTCTCCGTGAGCCTTGTGGAAAAAGTTATGGAGTGCTGAAGAGAACCTGCGTCTTATGGAATCAGCTAGAGGGAAAGTTCAGAGGACCAACTCACTTATCAACAGTTTGAAACCCTCACTTGTTTGTCAAATTTGTCGCTGAAAACGATTTGGTTTCCCTCAAGTCAAATTTAGCAGCTCCCCCTTCTTTGACGACAAAGGTCATTTTTAGTTGCTGAAAAGGCCAACAATCCTATGGCCCTTGTCGCTTTTATTACTCTGCTCTTCTGCATCTTCGGCGTTTCGTATGAAACGATTGTAATTACTGTCAAGATTATGCTTGAGATGTTTTCTCATCCAATTCGCAATTCAAACTCCGTTCACGTAGTTACATTCGGTACATTTAGTGTTAATTTATTTTCCCTCAAATGTGAGCAGAGCGATTCCCCTTTGAGTATTTCGTACCGTTCGGCGAGTGTTTCCTTCAAAACGCTGTACCCTCCCGGCAACTGCGATAAAAGTTGCCGGTTGACTGAATAATGAAACATCGACAACCGAAACAGGGCCGTTATTTTCCTGTGAAATCCGATACGTCAGAACCGAGAAAAGTCGAAAAGGGGTTTCCTTCGTTTTTCCGCACTCCGAAGAAAAATATTTCGCGCCGATCAAAAAGGAAACCGAAAGCAGATAAAAACAGGTCGAATTGAGGCCGAGGATTTCTTTTTTATTAGTCGTATGTGCAGTCGGTGGCCACGGGAATATTGAGCGATGCTCTCAATTCGCCAAAACCATATTAATTCGCAGTTATACGGATACGTGTCTGGAATAATAACAAGTAGTCGAGGGATTGAAACACTTTTCTGTGGTTCGGCCCTTCTGCTGTGATGGAATAATTCAGTCGCTTCGCGCCTTTCGAGATGAATTTAAATTACTGCTCTTGGAGAGGAAAACGTTTGACGCAAACTTTCAACCAAAGTGACAAACTAGAAGTCGCTTCTTGTCAACATCGGGCCTATCATTACCTTTGAAACAACTTGAAATAAAATATTCATCCTCAATGCCTTCACTTTTCTTACATGCACTTTCCCACTTCATTTTCGGTTTACGTTGAACAAAATCGAACTTTCTTTCGCCGTGTTTCAGCTCTTACGGATTCACGTCGACGCTTTTCTCTTCCGAGTAACGTACAGGTTGTTACCAACTTTGTGACTCCTCCACAAACTCTATGCATAGATAAGATATCCCCCGTTCTTCCTCTCGTAGGACGTGGCTTCTTCGAGAATTTCTCATTATAATTTTTCTGAACGCTCCCTATCTCATTTGAGTACCTTCGGCCTAGCCAAGGGGTGGTAGGGAGGCTCAGAGATTTTTAATAATCCACTTTCCACTGAGCTTAGTTGACGAAATAATATTAATAATAATAAAATTTGTGCGTGCTGACATGGATTTTCAGACAGTTAGGTGGGAACGGTTAAACCAATTCAGCTCACATTCAACCTTCATGGTGACGGACCATTTGAACTTGATGTAAATTGATCGATAATTGACTATAGCCTACAAGCGTACAAACCACCCAACGTTATTTTATGATGATATAATAATGCTGTGGCCAGTCTTTCAAGTAATATGCTTGGGCTTACCATATTTATTGTGATTTCACTGTTTTCCATCTAGACACAGTCGTACTCCTCGGCATCGAAAAATACCAAGGAAACGGTCTAAAAATGACGCAATAGCCATAAAATTGCCAAAATTTCGTTTTGTTCATTTTTTGAACGATTTCTCGGGCATAACAACCGTTAGTTTTGTCCGATCTGATTGCCGAGAAGGAGGAGTAGGTTATTTTCGTTGAACATAAAAATTGTAATATTGACTAAAAAACAAAAAAATTGTAATATGGACTAGTAAAAGTACACATTGCTATGACTATCCAAAAATATGTGGTACCGCACCGCACAACTATCCTTAGCTCTACGTCAATTCACTGGTGTTCATGGCATTTCTACTAACTCAATTTATTTTTCATTGACTTCATTTGACCTTGGTAAAGCATTACTTCACAGGGGCAGAAAGCGGTAGCGCTTACAATCCACCAATTTATTGTGCCAATCGTACTCATGCCATCACCACCATTGAGCAGTGGATAGACGGAGAATAAATGAGGCAGAAAACACAATTTTTTGAACAAGGAAAATAATAGTAGTAATTTATTGTGCTGCTCCTGTAATTTTTCCACACATGGGAATTTTATGGTATTGTCTCATTACGAGCTGTCCATATAATAAATTTAATGAAAATCATTATAGCCGTTTTTGAGAAAAAATATTTGAAAAATCATCATTACTTCGAATTTTGATTTGGTCACTTGGTCACCTCGAAACTCTTAAACCGCTCAAAAACACGTTCACGCTATAAACAAATCTTCGTCAAACACTATTTTCTGAGATAGCTTGAGCTTAGGTTTAATCAAGTTTCACGAGAAATTTCACAAGTTTTTTTTCTATTAATCCTTTTCGTGCACCGACTCAATCGCTAATTTAATGCTCAGGTGGCCGAAGAAATGATTTTTCACAGTTACAGCGGCAAACAGGAGCTATGTATCTAACAAGTTATCTACACACTACTTATTCAATAGCATGTATTAGTTAAACCCAATAAATTCAGGATTGTTCACTGCTATCAGTTTTCTCTTATTCTCAATCCCCAATCTGAACATCTCCATGTAGTCCCCAGGTCCTGAAATTTGTCATCATACTCCAAGTTTTGGAAATTTTGTCTCGTCTTTCTATTATTTATTGCGAGTTGGGTGTTTCTAAGAGTCTCGAAGAAAGCCAATAACTACTCAGCAACCTAAAAAGAGGACACGAGAATAATTCTCTTTCCGCCTTCTGCCTTGAAAAGACCAGGTCCTACTTCCGGTCAGTTCCTCCGTTACCATTTTTAATGATGTTTTCTTCGATTTTTTGGCTTCAGCATTTCTATTCGTTCGTAGGTTTCAATTTGTAAAGAGCAGTTTTGTGTATTCAGCGTTCTATTGTTCTCGTTTACCGTGTCTTGCAGTCTTGCAGTTAACAATACAGCTCACTTTCTTGATTCCAGCCCAATTCATTTTACCTTACTTTTTGATACGGAGAAAGTTGAGGTTATTCCCTTACAGGCGAGATTAGTGAGCATTGCCTCAGCATCCACCCATTTCAGTTCAGTGCTGAAGGAACTTTTTAATTTCTTCATCCACGCTACGGAAAACCCCCCTAAGATAATATTGAAGGTCTGTAAAAGCCTCTTCCTTGTCTTTGACCGATGTGGATAGAAAACGAGTCGATTGGGATACTAGTAATCACGGGCTTGCAACGGGTAAAGTTGGCTGTTGAGTGCATGGGAGAAAAGGTGGAGTGGAAAAGGAACTTCCCCCCTCATGCACTGAACTGGTGGTCCGAGATGGTCTCTGCATTGAAGGAACTATCAGGGGTGTAACTACGTGAAAGGTGCTCCTCGTTAAAGGGGTGAGGGCTTCCTAATTTTCCATCAACATCAGAATAAATCTAGGAGATGGTAGATCGTGGACATTGGATAAGCCAGTTCCTCAAGGGACATAGCGAATTCAATGCGCAGCTTCCTTTTCTCATTATTGAACCTGTGAGTATTGATGTTAATAGCGCAAATAGTTTTCCATTTCTCATATTGTTGAGTGCGTATACGACCTCTTATATAAACGTTATTTATGGACCTCTCACTACATTCTCCTTTAATCGAAGTGTGTCCAGATCATCTTGAGAAATATTTTCTGTCATTTATCTTCAGGTTTTGAGTTTCTCCTGTGCCTTGTAACCCCATTTCCATTCTCGTTTACCAGCTTGTAGTTTTGTGGCCTTTGGATGCCTCCAGTCATTTCTTTGGACCTTTTCATTCACTGAAACACTCATTGTCTTACCAGGACGTGAAGCACTGTCGGTTGGGTTGCGTAGTAAAAATGTTTCCGTTCCAGAGGTATTCACAGTATAACACGACCTACGATATCGCTGTTTAATGTTCTACATCAAGTTTTCCACAAGTTTAGCGGGGAGTCCTAAAAACAAATTTCCTATCATTTCGGCATTACGCCCTAAGCAAGAGCTTTATAAATAACAGATTAGTTCAGAAGGGATAAAAATCCCTACGTATATATTTTTTGATTTCGGTAAAGTCGGGCAAAAAGATTTGGCCACCTAAATCCGTGTTAAGGGATAGGGGGTATGAATCTAATCTACTTAGAGATATAATCTAAAATGAGATTTTGTCCCTTGGCAGTTATCTGAAGTTTAGCGATAGGTTTAAAGAGGGTGGTGTTCTTGAGCTGCTCAAATAAATTGATTGGCTTTGTGTTGAGTTGAACTCATGTTTCTCACGAATATGTTGACTTCAAGACTGGGAAAATGTCGAGAGCTCTGAAATTATGTCATGCAGGGGGGGGGGGCTTGTTCTCTCATCGCCGGCCATCAAAATTCATCGAAGATGCTCTGAGCGACAACTTTTGATAAATTTCATCTCACGTTCCCGTCAGTTTCGTAAACGACTTCTCGAGCGAGGGCCAGAATTATTAAAAGGTGAATTGACTCATTCCCTGAACGCTCTCATATGTTGGCCAAAGTTGTACATCGAGGTGGAACTCCTTGACATTGACGTCAAATCCGGTTCGAGCTTTTACGTTCAGGAGCAAGAGTTTCGTCGCAGGCCGGAATGAAAGCTTATCAATTATAACTCGCTTTCAGACGGCAACTTCATTACCGGGAAAATTTCCGAGGTGGCTGGAATGAGGTTTCATCGCTCTCCGCTAGATGGGAAGCGCCGCTGACGAGGGGTTGACAGACCCTTTGCTACCCCCTCAGTCATTTACCGACCCTTTGATTCAAATTAGGAGAGGCGTATCGTCCTGTCACGGAAGGAGAGAGAGAGAGAGAGAGAGAGAGAGAGAGAGAGAGAGAGAGAGAGAGCGCGAGAAATACTAAAAAAAAAGAATAAAATAAAACATACCGCAACCTTCGAAGGAGACGCAAACAGGGCACGTCAGTGATTCAGCTTATTCGCCCTCCTCAACATTGGGATGCTCTTTGACCTAAAATGTCAGCCCCTCTTCCATAGTTTGATGCCACACATCGAAAATTCCGACTCAGCCCCGAGGACAGTCAGATCATAAACAAATAAAATACTTCTTCACCTCGTTTACGGAGCACGGCTCTGAATCTCGTGCCAGTACGCTATCCCAAAACTTCGCACTTAGTTCAGGCACATCACTCAATACCGGAGGGTATTGCGGGTCATAATGAGCTTTCATTTTATTTAGTTGAACCCGACTTGAGTTAGCTCGTCTAAAATTCCACCAGTCCATTTTACACAAGTCTGGGAGTTCGTCTTCTCATCATAGAACAGAAAATTTACCTGCATGATCGCGTGGCAATAATTGCAGACCATGGTCCGATCTTTGGGCGTTTTTATTGAGTGTGAACTTGAATTCGGTTAAATAAAATAATTGGAATCAGAACATTGTGAACTTAAATGTGAAACTAACTAACCTTCGTAAGAATTAAAATCGAATAATGTCCTTAAAAAATACGTAGAATAAAAGTCTGGCCTAATCGAGGTTAGAACTAGTGCTGCATCCAAACGTTTGTGCTGGGATGGCGTAAGTTGGTTGGATTTGGTTGATTTTTCCAACAGAAGGTGTGGAAGCAGTCGAAATCGGTCTGCAGGCGGTTGGATCCCGAAAAATGGCCACGTAT
Organism: Pachypeltis micranthus; assembly: GCA_020466155.1. Lineage (NCBI taxonomy): Eukaryota > Metazoa > Arthropoda > Insecta > Hemiptera > Miridae > Pachypeltis > Pachypeltis micranthus. The sequence goes on along the minus strand of CM035782.1, from coordinate 1,309,473 downwards.
GTCGAGTCGGAAGTCGGTGGACCCAGCAAAGGCGAAATTCATGACAAAGTATTGCGTTCCGCGTCGCGTTGATTAGCCGAATTTTCGTAGTAAAACAATTCCAAAGCGAGCGACTAGGTCGAAGCGATCGCAATATCGAGAATGAGCCCGTCGAAGCGGCGTTGAAAGTCGCTTCTTGTAGACGACACTAAACAGTGAGCAATCGGGCTGCCGAGCACGTAAATAAACGGTCGAAACGATCACGGGCCAAACTAATTCGTATGGGCGAACTAATCATGAACCATTGGGCAGACTTCAATATTCTCAATAATTCTTTCGGTTTACTGGTCTAGAAAAAAATCTGTTACTTGTTCTAAGGACATAAGACCGTCAGTTAACTGCCTTTCGGTTTATTATTCATTCTGAATAATATTGGTTTATTATACATTCTGAATAATAACCCTATGTTTTCGGTCACGAAACATTTTTTACAACCCCCCCTCAAAATTTGATACTTTACGTTTCAAGACATGGGGATTCCAAATCTGCAATGTCCGTCCCCCGTCCCCCATCCCCCGTCCGCCGTCCGGGCCGTTTTGTGCCTTTAACGTGGTCTAAAAAAGTCGTTCTTTCGCACAAAAATCCCATTTGGTATCTAGTTGTGCCGCCATCTCGGCAAAGCCCATGGTTTTTATGGGCAAAAAATGGTTAAAAAAATTAACGAAACGCAGTATAAATAAGCCGTGTTTCAAGGCCCGCTCGACTCGCAGCGCCCTTTGGACTCGCAACGTCCTGCCAATTGCCGAGCGAGGGTTCGCTGGAAGCACTCGTCCCACCCCTACATCGGATACTTACTAGTATTCGATGCTGAATCGAATGGAATGGGGGAGCAGTAATGCTAGGTCAAGCTGTTCATGAGAATAATAAACCATTGTGTAATAATTTGCACGGTTTTTTGATAAGAGAGAGCAGGCAGAAAATAAAGCATTAAAAAAAAGCCCCCCCCCCGGAATGCCCGTTTTAGCTTATCGAAAGTTCCCTCGTTTGCTCATCCTGCTTCGTTGTATAGTTTGAAGTCATTTTAAAGGTATTTTGTTTGCTTATTTTCGTTAACGAGCAAACTTGCCCGAAGGTCCTTTACAATGTCCGTTAGAGGCGTTGAGGGGGAGAAGGTTAGCAATGATAAGAAGGTGATGTATGAGGAGGTTTATCGTCCTGCATAACCCTTCGCCAGCTCCAACGAATAACGACGTTAACGTCGCCTCATTTCTCCCAGGGCCGTCTTGACTTCCTACAACCCTAAAAACAAACTGGATGCCGGAGCTCCTTTTCATCTGGAGATCCGTAGCATCTTCAACGTCACATCGTAATGAGTTCATATTTCACCTGGAAAAAAGCCTGAAGGGGCTTTAAATCTATAGGATGACTTCTGAGGTTATAGGAGAGAATTGTTTATAGTTTAATGCTTTACAACAGATTCTATTCCCCCCCGGAGACTCCCCAAATTATCACGGGCGAGTACAATGTCGATCTAGTTCTGCTGTATGGTGATTAACTGGAGAACTGAAGGTCATTAAATAATGGGCACTCGATAAATGGCGAGCTTCCACCGGAGAAAGTCGACGGTTCCTGACTGAGATGAGGTTGATGTTTTAAAAGAAACAGAAGAAAAGTTGAAAACAACTTATGACTTTGGAGTGAAATGTGCAGGTAACACCAATTGATGGACTGAAATACCTGAATACCTTCATTGTTTAAAAATTTCACGACGGGATTAAAAATTGCAATCATCATGTTAACAGAGACCATTTATTGTGTGGCCTCAACATACGTCACTATCTTTATTGAGCAAGTACAAGTTATTTACGGTACTATTAACGTGTTTTTTTTGAGACGGTTCGTGTATTCGGGAACCATATCACTATGCAGATTCACCACCAATAATCCGAAAATAGTCAACCCCTCTCAAGAATTACGTTGAGTCCCGCGCACATGTTGTTGAATATCAGTCGTGACATACATAGGAGAAACTCAATAAATTCCCTAACTAAGTGGTACCTCATTCAACGTAAAACGTTGTCATCCTTTACTAAGTTTAAATGAACTGAATTAGTGAAAATAGATTGGATTAGTACGAGGCTCGTACCTTAGGCTTTGAAAATGCTGACCGTAAGTGAGCTATTAAAAGTTGCGAGATGCATCGCATCATATAGTTCTTATCAAAATGCTCTAACGGCTTTCTTTTAGGATAGTTTCAAATTACACAACGGTATGTTAAAATAGCCATCCGTTGGGTAAATTAAGAGTCCATAAAAATGAAATTCCGAAGTTGTCCGACTATTCCAAAATGTATTCGTCAACTTTTGTATAGAAAAAAATCGCTTCGACTCGCACATAAATTATATAGACTATCTGCAGTAGTCGTTTCATAAATTACTTTAAGCCCTTCCAGTTTCTAAATAAAATGTAGGACTGAGTTCTACGATGTTAATGTAAACTGAATGAAAAACTGATTTGATTAGTAGCTAAGGATAAAAAACGTTGCGCGCACGAAGGGACGAGGAAAGTGTGGTACGTCGCATCAAATATTTCTATTTTATTTCAACCAATCTACGGACGTTGTTATGGATCAGTTGATTTACGGTACCAAATATATTTCTGCTTCAAGAGAAAATATTGTCTGCCGAATGAGATCCATTTTCGTTAAGTTGGTTAGAATCCTGAGAGCAGTCTACGGAGAATGGCTTTCGACGATTGCGGCGCACGAGAGCCTCTTATCGTCGTTATGAAAACTCCGGGTCTTAAGTTGGGGAAACTGCGAGGCTCTTGAAGAGTTTTCCTCGCCACGTTCAATGTAGACACTTATGTAGACACAGGAGGAGTGCGGTTACTTCAAACTTGAGCGAACGCCACTTTTGGTCGTAAATGTCAAACCGGCATCCTCTTCGGAGAAGAACCAAAACTAAGACGCTCAGTTAATAAACTTTCGAAATGCTTCGAGTTTTTCGTTAGCTCACTGAATCCTCGTCACTTTGTTTTAAACAGGGTATTACTGAATTTTCTAGCGACTTGTTCACTCTCACTTACGTCATTCATATACAACGGAGGGACAGAATCAGTGCAAGGGAGATATTACACCATCAGTAGAGGTTAGGCCCTACACTACTACTAAAAATGAATACCTTAAATAAGAATGAATAATAAGAAAATACGTTTTACATTAACGAAAAGAGTTGAATAGATGACGTCCTCTTCTGAATACCGCGTTAACTACACCTCCTTCCAATCTTGTAATTTCGCTTATTTTTTCATTGATGAATCGAACACTACCATATTTCCTTTGAAAACGTTTGAAGCAAGCGCTAAAACATTCCTTGAAGAAGAAGAAGAAAAAGAGAGAGAGAGGTTTAAAAAATGTGTTCATTTTACGGGAACGACCCTGTATCGTACGGTTAGTGGATGGCATTTTTACGCAATAAGGAAATCCGAAGGAACGTGGAAAGAGAGAGACAGAGAGGGAGACTGAAGTTTTTTTTAATTAATTTGCACCAAAATAGTGCACTCTGTCTTTTTGACTAGAGAACAGATAAAAATCAGTCTCAAATACTACAAACGAAAGAACATAAATTATATGCCCATAGTGGGTACCAAAACTAACAACTATTAATGACACTTGGTACCTGCAATTTCCACGCGATTTCATGTTAATTCCTCTGGACAATAAGATCATTCAGCGTACATAACAGTTTTGTGTGAAGGTGCTTGTATCAGGGTACCTGCCAATCTGGTGTATCCGGAATGTACATCACTCATTGATTTAAATTTATCATTTGGGTACCTCGGTGCATCAAATCCTTGGAATTTTATACAAAATGACTGCAGTCTGTAATACCTTCAGCCTCGTTTTACGTATCAGGTTCAAACGCGGAAATATTCAGAGCAGAACGCATTTTGAACTAGCTGTGTAGCTTATCGCACAATGTCAGCATCGAAACAAGGGATACCGCAGTGATCAAAATCACAAACAGTACTTCTAGGACCATACGCAACAATTGATATAATCTTTCGTACGCCTTGTAGGTTACCTGTTGCTTCCAAGACAATACACTGCCAAATATTAGCCCTAAATTCTTTGACGTATCCACGAAACCTAGCGTTGCAGTATCAATTTTCACTGTAGGGAGAGCCGAAAAATCTATTTGCGCAGATAGCCGAGGTAATCATTTAATAACTCTAGATTCACTTTTACAAACAAACTTCCTAATTTACCTTTACTTTATCTACTAATTCATAACATCTCTCTACTATCTGGTCAAAGATGGCAGAATGCCTTTAGCGGTGGGGCATCAGAGCATTTAGTTAGTAACTATCTTCCCTTTGTTCCTTCATAGTCTACAGAAATGGGTTTCCCCATCTTCGTTTCGATTGATTTACTTCGTCTTTAGGACTTTTTGCGGTGGTGGAAAAAGGGAAAGGGAGTTCTATGTCGGGATTAGCCAGCAATAGGCCGTTGGAAATGATGTGTGAGCACTTGTTGGCTTTTGACATCTGCCTCGACCCTTTCAGATCCACGCGAGTTCATCCAAACCCACCCTCCGCCTCGTCGAACCCAACATCGCATTTCCAGAGGCGGGAAAGCGGATCCTTCAATCCAGATGCCGCTTTCCATTTAATAACTCGACGATTTGTCTCTTACAACTCGATTCGACAAAACGCAATGTCTCTGCAACGGAGTGAGTTAGTTGCGAATGTCACATTCTGTTTTCGATTTCAGTTTTACGCGCATCTAAACTGTAAGCGAGCCCATACCCAACTGCACTTACTACTTGAAATGACGTACACTTACCACTTCTTCTAGCTAATTCGACTCAGGCTGCATCAGTGAGAGTGAGATTGCTGTCCTCAACCTGACCAGACTTTCATAGGTCGAGCTTTCTGATATTCTGAAATTCCAAGCGACTCCTGTCAATCAACTTCTTTCTTCCAATACTTTTAGCGATGGCGGTGCATAAGTATTGTTCTTCCAGAGCCCGCAATGTACTCTCACTTAACCCCTTACTTTTGCCGCCTCCGTACACCTAGTCAGTACTAGAATTCTCACAGTTAAACAGTTAGCTTTCCTCCGTGCTTACAGAAGTTCGAGCGTTTCCCTGAAAATCAAGAGTATAAAGAAGCGAATTTCCAACACAATCAGGAGCTAAGAGAAACCATTTGCAGCACTTCTTTTTGAATGCTGGAAACGTTCTTCCTCGAAAGAGATGGGATGGAGTTCTCTCTGGCGTCGCCAACCACTACCGGCCCATCAGTCAAGAATTGACAAATGAGGTGTCCGACGATTCCCGTACACGCAACACGTTACTACATACGCGCAGTTTAACTAGTTGAGTGACTCAGCCCCTATCATACTTGTACTTTCCGCTTGCCGAAACGGGCTCTCCTCCCTTAAGCAACTGCCGTTAAGCCGTTCACCAAATGGGAACTCTTTTCGCCGAAACGGGTAGTCATTTTGAGGCCATTAGTACACACCAAGAACGAAGGGTGGCCTTCACGGGCCATGGGCTTAGCCCATTTCTTTCGTGCGTTAGATTTTGTGTATTAGTAGTGGGAATCCAGGAATTTTCCGGATTATTTTATAAACATTGTCAATCTCCATTGTGCGCATAGCTTATTGGGCTCTCACGTCCGTGAACAAACTGCGGACGTTTCTCGTCGAAACTGGAAGATCTCCAAATCCGCCAAACTCTTCGGGGCTCTGCAGGTGCCAACGCCCCGGATGACGCATGGGTTTTGAAGACACTTCACTTGCAACGACGTCTTTCTTCTGCGTTTCTTGAATAAAATATTTGCTCCCTCCTCTCCGGGGGTTTTCGTGAGGTTTCCCTTTTACTGGCTCTTAGGTTTCTACGTTTTTTGTTTTGTTTTATTTTTGTTCCTTCTTCGTTGAATAACTTGGCCGACCCTTTTCACAGCTTTCCGTTGGGCTTCAAAGAAAGGCAGTCCCTCGATGCCCCAGTGCGTATGTGTTTCCAACGTCGGGAGGAGCTGTCATCTTTTTCGAGGCCTAACGCCTGCTCGTAGAATATTCATATTCAGAACGCGCCCAAATCAATTTCAGGGAACATTCCCGGTGTTTCTTTACATGTGTTGACTCTTGAAAACCAAGTATCGTGCGTTGATGGAGGTTTCGCCAGCACACGATGTGAGATATTTTATGATGAATCGAGCCTATCGACCATTCCTTTAGCAGCAGCAGCAGCTATTATCAGTTATGTTTTCTTGCCGTCAGACTAGAATCTTGCGATCCATCAAGGGGGTTATATTAGTATGGATACCATGTTGGTTACTGCTTTGCTAGCATGTACAAGCGTGTATGTGTTTTAGACCTATCGGCACAAGACGGCTGTTGCCCATTTGTAACCATCCGGAGTATGAACGGGGGGAACGGCGCATTATACTGTGGAGCTTAATCTGGCTCTCCACTTGATTCACCTATTGATTTAGGTGACGTCTCAAGTATCAGCGACTGAATAAATTCCGGAATATTAAGCATCACTTTTTATATAGAACATGACCATTTTGCGGGACTAAACTCGACTGTCAAATTTAAAAACACCGTCCCACTATGTCATCTTAAATGAACATCTGTATTTCACAGTTTTATTTATTGAGATTGTTGAGATAAAAATCGTCAAAGTTTCTGCTTCGTTGTAGAACGACGTTAACCTCTTCGCCTCAAATGTGATGTCTGGTTGCCTCTCCTTCGCTGACTTTTCTATAAATTGATTTGGTTTGATCAAACGCTCTCGAAAGAAATGCCATCACGAGCCAATATTCGAAGCTTCGCCCCTCAACCTCCGAAACCTCTTTCTTCTCAAGCATTCCTTCACGTACTTCTAGTTTGATATTTACTTTCTCAAAGATCTCAACGCAGCTGTTGAGTCATTCAGAACTAGAAACACATTTTCATCGCATGAAGATACGCCCTACTGTCAAGTTTAGGGGAAATACTGCTCGCTCTTTTGACCTCGTTACAGGCGGATCCATTCAACGTTCACAATGTTAAATATCTACTGCGGAGTACAACTGTTCTCAGCCATTTTCATCGCCCCACCAACTAACTTAATCATTTTATTACTCACTTTCGGTGAATGTGGTAGAACAGAACGTTCTACATGTAAACCGTCTTATGACACTACTTTTATTTTGTAACTATAGTAAAGGTGGCTCATGGGGCTGTCAACGTGGAGGAGGGGGGGATTCGTGTTAACTGTTTATAGATTTATAAGTGAAACATTAGGAAAATATTTGCTGCCATCGTATGCCCGCATACATTCAGCGGTCTTTATGATAAATGGATAAGACTTCAACCAAAACATATAGATGTAAATACATATTTATACGAATTAGCTCCAACAGTTCTTCATCGAAAATGTAACAATTAGAAGCCACACTTTTCCGGAGGAAGTAGGTGTGAACGAGTTTCTTCGCTGTAGTTTCTACAACAGTGAGATACGGTTGTTGGAAGAGCGGACAAACCTAGCAGCATCGACTGCAACAAAGCAGGCCTACAACCGTTTCACCTATTTTGCGAAGAAGATGATGGCTAAGCAACTTGGTCACAGCTGATCTGTCCCTTTGGAACACCGAAATAAGTAGTTAAATCAGGTGGGAAACCAGATTCAGAACTTCTCCCAGATGGTACGGGATCTCTCAGGTGGTCAGACCTCCGCGCAATTTAACGTGGGCAACAGCTCCCCACAGGAAAAATGGCAACCTCCCGTACCTTTACAGGTCTGGGTTCGGGGGATGCTGCGCACGTGGCCGGCTTCTTTCATGATTGCGAAACAGCAACCTCCATTTCAGTGGACTGATTTAATCCATATATAGCAATCTCCATTCATTGGACTGATTTAATCCATCACAGACTCTTCGAGGGTACAGGAACAGTTCCTTCGTTAAGGAAAAAGACCTGGGCACGAATTTTGACTAGGGAGATTTTGATTATTAATAAATATTTGGTGCAATCACACAACTTTCCTCTGACACAAGTACATTCAGCGATATTGAACGCTCTACCAAACTCTAATGCTTGCCGAGAGCATACAAGGTTTTTGTCTCGCCTACTCGTACTTCTAAGTGGCCAGCATTAACTAAAGAGTCGTTAGGCCCCAGGCCCCGAAAGAACTAGTGCCACCGTCTCCTCAGGCATCGTGAATCATGAAAGACCCTGACCTTGTGGACTAATGACATGTACATGCCAAGCATCTCACAACCGATTGGCATTTTTGTGCATTTGTTTACTTCCGATATTCCCCCGTAAGTAAGAAACGAAAATATATCGTCCTACAACTCCGCAGCCCGACGTACATTCGGTAGTTTTTACCCTTCTCTATACCTCCATTCATCGAATTTCCGAGATAAACAATTCGGGGATATTTATTGAGAAGAGAAGTGTGACACTAATTTGGAAAATATAATTTGAAAATTAAATAAAAAATTGTTCGATCCGTTCTCAAGAAACAAATGCGAAAACCCCTCATTTTTAGTACATTTCAGTCCCCCAACCATACTTTCTGTCGACATCCGAATACAACAAAAAAAAGAAGCTCAACCGATCTAGCCGTTCTCTCGCAAATGGAACCAGAAATACATGCACTCACATACAAACCACTTCCAATGATAAACCTTATCTATTTTCGATTAAGAAGGACTCATAATGTAAAAATCGGTTTCAATACTTTCCGTTCCCTATTCCCATTTCTATCCCAGAGCTATTTTCCCTACGGAATGATATGCGATACTACTACGTAACATTCACGTGACTCTATGATCCCAAATAACCTGTTTTGAATCACTTACATCCTTAACAAGAGCTGAGTGAAGAACGCAGGTTAGGCTCGTTGGCAGAGGGATGGAAATAGCCGAATTTATAAGGGGCTGCAGAAACTGATATTTTAGAAATGAAGTCTTCCTAACAAAGAGTCCTCTTTTTGAGTCCCTTTCTTCTCTATAGAAGAACAAAGGTGGATCTACACTCTTTCTTATCCTCATTATTTAGGAACCGTATCTCATATAGGGATAACCCCTGCTTTGACGGCGAACACCTTGCCAAGTACAGCTTAATTCTAAAGCTAAGGCGAAGTTAATGATTTCATGCTCAATAGCCTCCAGCATCGCCTTTTCATGCTAAGGCTCTAACTTCGGATATTGTATGTGTGTCTCTTGCCAAAAACTTCATTCCGCCGATTCCTTATTCATATTTCCACGGCTCAACTCATTTACCTTCTTCCCTTGCTACATGTCAAGTCAAAGACCGATAGTTTCATTCCTATACCTTCGTTTGTACATCTAAACCAAACCCTCACAAATACTAGGGAGTCGTAAAGTAAATGATGCGGCCTGTCGGGTTACCTGAGGGTTGTCTCCACGGTAGGTTGAATCGACATCACTATTTCTTTTTCTGCTGTAGACGTGACCCCATTGAGAGATGAGCGTTAAGAGCGACTAGTAAGGCTCCAGGCTAAAATGTTTTAGATATTTAGTCAGTGGTGTTGATTGAGTTTATTTCCTCGATTGGAAACTATAACACGGCGAATTGATTGATTTTCAACGGTTTAATGTCCCCGTTTTCCCGTCTTCAACTGTTTTATATTCCAAGTCTACGCTAAGGTTATTACTACTTCGAATTATTCAAGGAGTTATAATTTCGTATTCTTTTCGCCCAATACAAACTTAGGCTGAACATTGGCTTTTAATCACTTTTACCTAGTATTCTCAAATTCTATACGAAAAGGTTATTATTTTGTTGAATTGCAGACAAAATTGTGTTTAGAACTTAGTGTTTCATTTATTCAATTATTTTGCGTTAGTCACTAAGTGGCGATTTTCGCTAGGAAACTAAATTCACCTACGTAAAAACAAAACTGTTCATTTTACGAATTCCCGCCTCTTGTGCATATTGGATTTCTCGCATTACTTATCAACACGATTACTTTCCGGCCTGGCTCGTCTATAATTACTGAAAAGAAATGAGATGCCATAAAAAAGAAGCTTAAGAGAAAAAACGGAGTTCAACTTATTCTTAGCCAGCTGCTCAACATAATTAAATTATTTACAACACATTTAAATATATGACAGCAATTAAATGTCGCATTCCGTTTTGAAACAGCGAGTGGAAAACCAATTAGATCAGCAAACATTATTTGCATTTGGCGTAACCTGACACGTGGCCTCGTCCCATCGGCCAATTATGTGCTTGTCACACTTGTAGCGTTACGTCGAAGAAAAGTCAACAAAAGTGTATTATCAGGTGACAAATAAAACGACCTGCCCGTCAGCTACACCACTTGAGACTCTTTGAAGACGCTAAGTAAACGAAACGCCCACCAACTAATTTCAACCCCGTTGGCCACATTTGAGGATCCGACGCCTTTTGATATCAAAACTCGACAGCATTGTGTTGACACTTCGCATGTAATTACGGAGAAAAGTTTCCCCTCAGCGGTAGAAATTGTTATTCGCGTCGTTTCTATTGCGTCATCGATGGAGCTTTGACGCCCCTTTCCATCCATCCCCCACCAAAGAATTGACGAATTCAAAAGATCTGAGAGATTTTTAACTGGAATGCCTTGACTGCACGTTTTACTACACGAACTCAACAGGCTCACTCGTAAAAATGTATTTAAAAGTTAGTAAGTTGTATGGCCTGCTACTCATTTCTACAGCCAACCTAATTTTACTGTGCAAACCTCATAGCAAAATTAAATCAGCTAGCATATTTTACACGGAAATTACCTATTAATTCATCTATCTCTAGCAACTAATCCAACCCGTTCTTAACTCCAATTATATAAATTTGGAGGGAACAAAATATAATGTTATACTTGGAAACTAGTAATGATTAAAGTTTCGGAATGTATTGCTACTGTTATGCGCCTGTTATGTTGCGTCTCCAGCTTCATTTAAACACCAACGAATAGGTTCTATCAACATGATTTGTTTGTTCATCGTTCAGGAATTATAGAACCAACACTTTTATAGTGAAAAATTTATTGGGTTGGATTTATAAGGAGAAGGATGTAGTAAAATCCGTTTTCGTCAAATTTTTGCTCTTGTCATTTTTCCACGAACAACAATCGTATAGTACCGTTATGTCATTTATACCCACGAAAAAATTCATCAAAATCGCTGGTACCAAGTAGATCTGGTGTTTACACCACTGTAATTAATTTATGGGCCGACTTTGCTCATACCCTTATTTTGGTGCCCCATAGTGCTGTGCAGGTTAAGTACGAAATTCAAGCCGGTTTGTTTCCAAATGATGTTTTTCGGATTCACTAACTATTGAAACGTTAACATCTGAAGAAAGCTTTAAAAAGAAATGTCGCCCGATTTCATAACGTTTCCTCTACCTATTGCGAAGGAAGGTAAAAATACTCCCCGGCTTACAAAAGAAATTGAAATGGGTGAGAAATATTCACGATAGGGACACAGCAAACGCTAATAGGATTGCTTCTGGTAATAATACCTCAATGCCCAACTGCGATTTTCGAGCGATCTGTTGTCTTGCAACGGGTTTAAGGTTGTAATAATGATATTGAACAGTATAGATTGTGTAAAAAACTAAAAGGGTACGTTAACCCTAAAGTATACGTGATTATTCAATTCACTTATTATTACAACGTTGTGTAGGTTAGGAAAAAAGGATTGAGATCTGCATACAGATACTCTAAGATTAGCTGAAACCGATTTTTTAAATAATGTTTTTATTCCAATTTACATGAATTCTTTTTTAGTTGAGACGAAGAAACTATGATGAAATATGTGCTAACATGAAACACATTTTGCTTATCTACCATATCGAATCAAATATTTGTGCAGAACCTAAAGCTGACAAAAACTGTAACTTTCATTATTTGAAGTAAATAAAACTCAAACACGTAGTTCTAATTTTATGGTGAATTGCGATTTGTGAGTCTTGTAATGCAGGATCCAAGTAAAAAACGTAGGTGCATCATTCAGAATGAATAATAAACCAATACTAGGGCTCACCGTGTAACGTCAGCATACACTCAATGAAAACAATTAGTGTGGAATTGTCTTTCAAAATCATACCGCACGTCAACTCACCATTTTTTAGTCTTCGATTCAACATCCCAGAAACTTCTATTCATTTCGAATAAAATGGAAAGTTGCGTTGGAGGAGCATTTGACGGCTGACGACTTGAATTATTGTCTTCATTTGTTAGCAGGGAGCTTATTGGTGTTTTAATGAAACTTCCGTCGGGAGTCTCGAGAATAATCTATTGAAAGCCTTTTGAAACGTTGAGGTAAAAGGTTTTAGGAGGCATTTTCGGGAAAGTGGATGTTTTCTATAGATTGTTGGAATCGAATAGTACAGTTGCATTGTACAATTGCCACCACCACCGCTGTCATAACTCAGATAATCATTATATTTACAAGTGTCAGCACATAGCCAATGGGATAAAAGTTTGTCAATAGACAAACGCTGTTGATTCCGTAACATAACGGACTTTCGAATACTTAAATATGTGACACCCTTAAACATTGTTCTGGAGATAGCGAGGACGCGTTCGCTAGACGCTTTGGGCGTACCACTCTCTGGTCAACAAACTCTCATTTAGTCGCAATACTTCCCAATACCTTTCTCGCTCTACTGGACAAACCACATTTGTGGTACTTTTCACCTTGTTCTAAATTTCGGCATATTCAGTTAGGATTACCGCTGCCCAGTGCTGTTCTAGATAACAGCTTTACAACGCTTCTTAACTAAATCGTTTCAGTTTGATGTTATCCTGTAAAACAATGGACTTCCCATTTGAATTTTCTGCCAAAGCATATGTTCAAGTTTCTACTACTGCAACTATGGAGACATTAGCAATTGTATTCAAAGACAATTGGATAACATTTTCTATTACTACCGAAAAAGTAGTTTCGTCTTCATTTCGAGAAAGAAAACTCGTTGAAAAGAACATAATCGTAGATAAATGTCTAAGGTATTTTTATACTATTGTTTCGTGCGAAAGTAGAGTCGGAGGACCAAGGTGGAAAAAACAGACAGTACAATTTCGTAGAAGAAAAAGGTCTTTCGTAAGAAGATGCAGGTATCTTATTAGGCCAAAGAATTCAGTCGTTGATCGTTTACAAGTTGAGGTTCCGGTAAAACACTCTAACACCATGAAATTGACTTGTACTGGCTGCAGTGGAATCACCCAATTGGTAGTAAGAAAGTAATTGTGAAATGACACAACATGTGAAAGAAGATGTAGGTACATTCTGACACCCAAGACAATACAACCCACTGCGTTCTAAATAAACATTTGATGAGTTTTTCCTTGTCCGGTTACAACTCCTCGTATTGCAGCTACTGAAGGTTCAGTGGTTTCGAGAGAGATAACGATGGGCAGTTTAGTCATCACAGGTGCTTGTGCTTTAACGTGCTCTGGAAAGAGGGAAGCCGGACACTAAAGGAGAATTTCCCTGCGTGTGTAAATTTGGTTACGTAAGGCAAAATAACAGGAGTGTTGTAATTTACGCGTCATCTCAGAGGGGAGAAATGGACCCAATCAGGTTCATGGTGGCTGAGGTTGACGTTGTTGTGCTCAAACTGATTTTATCGTAGTTGAATGAGAACTTTGATACCAATTAATATCGATTTTCAGGAGGTTAAACTCAGCAACTCAAAAGCCCCTGACAATCTCATCCTTCCCCTATTACCTAGCTTCAATATTATCTCCTAACCTCTATTCCCGGGGTGGCTAACCAAACTACGGTTCTTCAAACGATACACCCAACCTTTTCCCCTGATCGTCGCTTAGTGCAGGCCATTACGAAGTTTACTCTTCCCTCTGAAGCCAAAGATTCTCCCCCAGCCAGAGACACTGCCTTAGTCAACAAGTCCTTTTGTCTTCGCTTGAACGCTAATGACCCCCGATCAACTTAAACCTACTTTCGAATCCTTTATAAACTTTCCCTTTCAATCATTGTACTTCTAAAGTGCTTTTGAAATGGTCGCTAGTTTTCTGGGTAATTCTGTTGTGCGATAAGCGTCAATTTCGAAGAGGACTTCCTAACGCCCAAAATCTTTTCTAACGTCTTTTCTTCGATCAGTAAATGTCTTCCAAGCAAGTTTAGTGCGCTAGATTTGATTTGCAAGGTTCAGGAACTGGTTTGAGAATAATCTAAACCCTTAGAGGTGGTGAAGACCCTCGTCGATTTTCACCCGAGAGAAAGAACTGAAGCAGTTGCTCTGCGAAGACCGACGATACAGCGTAATACCTTCCTGGGTATTCCATTCTTTGTGCAAATGAAAGAAGTAGTCTGTTTTCGCAGAAAAACTGTATTTTTGTTGCAGGTTTTGAATATAATTTTATGAAATTTACTCCCTTCTGGTTACCTGCTCAATGTAACTTAAATCTGAAGTTGCGAAAATTGCTTGATATTATTGGCCAAACACTGAATGTTGTATTCAAAACAACACAATTAAACACACTGGTACAATCATTAAAACCGATTGAGAAACGCTGGCAAGTCACCAATTACTTCGTAGTTTTTACTTGGATTTGATTTCATTTCAGCTATGGTTGCAAAATTCATTGGGTTGCTCTTATTTACGTATGACTTTCACTAAGCTACCAATTTATAGATAATCAGTACAACTTCCCTCAGCAGCACGTACACTCAGCGAATTTACAGGTACGATAACTAATCCAATACGTTTTTCCACTGATTTAACTTGTGCCTGTTCCACCTGATGTTCCGGAATTGGTTGTGTTGTTACTATTTGTGCGTTATGGAGTACCCAGCGTATAGATATGAGACTGTCAACATGATTTTTTGTGGAAATGTTCATGTTTTCGTAGTTATGAGGAATACTATTGATGAACATTTGCAGTACTGTTACACTGTTCTACATAAAACAACTGATCTTTCTACATAAAAAATTAATCAAAACCGTTAGAGCGGTTTTTGAGAAAATAAAAATATTTGGAGTATTGATCACTATGATAACTACAGTTTGTTTTCACCGATTTTGTTTGTATCGTAATTATGGAGTCCCACGTTGATCTTCAGTTGATTTGGTTCTGCCGTTTTCTCGCAAAAGCTGCCACAAAAATTTTCTCAAATGATATTTTTCAGACTAAGGAGGGCTAACGGAAATTAAAAGTTGAATACAGAAACCTCCTAACTATTTTATAACTTTTGTGTCGGAAATTATTGGACTACTAACTTTTTACTATTAGTCGACTCCTTTTAGGGGACTTTTACGTAAGTTTGTACTCCAGTAAGTGTGTCCGGAAGTAGTCAGACCTGTTCAGCTTTGTTTGGAGCGCGAATTACATCCTTCTCCTTTCCTTTTTTGCTACTCCTCGTTTGACAACTAGTTAATTATTGCTACAACGTGATCCAAATATCCTGTCATATATTTGCGTAAAACAGTTGTAATTCTAAGCAGTCTCATAAATAATAAACGATATTCAGCGTTAATAACACACTCCGTCGCGCAGCCTAACCTCCTAAATTTGACTTAACGCCTACGCAAAGCTCGACAGCCCAAATTTTGCGTACAATGAGTGGTTTCTTCTGTGCGCTTACGCCCCTCTTTAAAGGAAACTTGACATTCATGACCTAATTAACGTTCAACTTCTCGTTTGATGAGGGGAGCCGGTCGAGGCTTTCGCGCTTCATGGAAAATCAATTGCCTTTCTCTCTGGTATCGTCCTTTCGGAGAAATATGAATAGAGGCTCATTGTTTGCCTGCCCGGTGGAAAAAAGGTCTTGGGAGAATTTGGATGAAAATATGTTATCTGATGAACTTGTGATTGACGATTCCATTGCCCTCCAAATGCTACACCATTTACAAACGTGGAACTGACTAATTGTATAATAAACCCTGTATATTATTATTACTCAACATGCTTTCTGTTGTGCTTTTCCGGCGTAGTAAATTGTGAATACTAAAGCATTCATTCGAAGATTACCCCACCCCTAAGACTTTTCAAACGGAGATACACAAAAAACTAAAGTTAATTATAGTCAGTCGATAGTGGCTGATAAAAAGACGCGGCGAAACTATAAAAACGCTTATAGCTTATACTTATGCAGAACGTATAAGCTCTCAAGGGAGTGCAGGATGTGGTTCAACTCTATAGCTAGGTCTAATAGAGTTGATGTTAACTGTGCTCCTGGGCATGAAGAGATCACTGTAAATCAGAGAGCGGACCATATGGCCAGATTGGGTTCGTTTACCGTACATATAGGACCACTGCCTTGTAGTGGAGTATCTGTGTCACTAGTCAAAAAGACAGTGAATATTCCAGTATATGCCAGAGGATGCATCAGACTGTTTGGAACGCCGTGGGAGTGAGGCACTCCAAATGCTTAATGTCAGGATGAGACAAAACCCATCCTTCTGATGATGACTGTGGTACGACGCATTAGAGGAGTGGGGACGACTCAGCAGTTTGGGTGTGATGCTCTTCACAAAGGCGTGAGTATGCTACGTATAAAGTTGACTTAGTGTGAATTTGATTTACTGGCGGGGAATGCTAGCAGAGTTATTTCAATTACTATATCGGATGTGATACAATTAGTGCAATAAGTTCAATCTAACGACAGCTGTACGAGAGAGTATAACTGTATGCTGTAGCCTGGGAGAATAGAAAGAGGGAAAGATGGCCCTAATTCTCTCTGATCATTGAATAAGCAATTCATTCATTCATACATCAAACTCCTAGCATCCAATTTCACAAAGCTAGTAGCTGTGTAACATCACAACAGGTTATGGCAACGAAAATTTCTCAAGAGAGTTTCTAAATTCTCTCGAGCGTATGGAATTAAACCCGTGTTGGAGGTTTAATATCGGGGACACATCGTAAATAAATAGCTAATTGTGGTTCTGTGAGTGATTCAGTTTCATATCGCCGGTAACATCCATTCTAATTTCAAAGCAGAACAGTCGCCTTTGAACGATAACGACACGTGTGTTTATCGAAGGAAAATTGGTAAGAGCTCCAGTGTACGTATTGCAGCTCGCTGATCACAAGAACCTGACTCGATGGCCCATTTAATGACAGACGTCGGGGCCTCCCGAAACGGCCTCTCTCCTGTTGACAGGCAAACCCCATTGGCGTATTTCGAGCTACTCAAAGTCTCTGAAGGGATCAACCTGGTAAAACCTTACCGACACGTGCGTCTCAAAGGCTAATCAACGCCCCTGCCCTCATTGATTTAACGACCTATTCTTGTTCCATTAGGAAGACTCTGGGCGGTTGGAACTTCCATCTTATGATATTATCACTTCCTGAGATCCTGCCGTCTCCTTTCTACCTCCATTCTCAAGTGGAGGGAACATGTTGAGGAGCCTCTCAGTTAACCACCACTTTGTTGATTAGACGCTGATCATAATGAGATTCCGCCCACTTTAAGAAGCAGATGACAGTTTCATTACAGTGTTTTTTTTCTCGCATTGTAAGATCCGCCATCGCAACAGTTCACCACGCTTCAATCAGCGTTTCAACGGGGGCATAGCTTTGCTCCAACTCAACATTTGAAAAGGATGTTACCTTCAAACCAGCATTTTCTCATGCACCGAAACTTGAAAACTGGACAGTGTGATTTCCAAGTCAGCGAAGAAACCTCAGAAATCGAGATGTAGCAACAACCACCTCCCGTCTTTCCACTCCCACGTCCCGCCTTTTTTACTTTCCTTGGCTCTACGAAGTAGAAAGGAAAGTTATGTTTACTCATATTATGACTAGTTCCTACCATATTTGTTACCCCCTGTCTCCTCTCACCACATTCATACGGGCAACGTAATGACCGTGACAAGGGGCAAACTTAGTATACCTTACCAACAAATCAGAAATATTTATTTAACCTGCTACTTCGTCTTCTCCTCTCAAGTGTTCTTACTCCTCATCCTACTTCAGCATCAACGATTAAGTCACAGTCCGTACTTCGTGCAATCTTTGTATGTGTAGAGGTACTGAGAAACGATCCTTTAAGTAACCAGACAAAACAGTGTCATCTCAAGTTATGTTATCACCGTGTTTACTTATTCTGTTTTCCTCATAACCCGTGTGTTCTAATTAGTGTGAATGATATTCTTTCCCTAGTGGGTTTTATGGGCCATGCCGTATTGTCAACTGTTGGAGTTGTTAGCTCTTAGTGTTTCTCCTAGATTATCCTATTGTATCCTCTCTCCCCCTCCTACCTACCACCACCAGTCTTGTTTCGCCTTTCGTCTATTATAGTTACCAAAGTGTTCTCTAAAATCTCTCGTGTTTTCTTTCATTTCCATCATCCCGTTTAAGAACAACGACCTATCAGCTCATGTTGTCAGGTAGATCAGGACTGATCAGGAGTTCTTTGGTGCAGCGGAGACGTGAACTAGCTACACCTTTTTTGCCGAGGTTCAGTCTCTCTCTGCCGGTAGTCAGTTGTTCGCTAGAACATAAAACCACTTGCGCGTCTTTTTGTGTCGAGGTGCTTTTCGGTTTCATTTCCTTTTCGATTGTGCAGCATCCGTTTGAGCTAGTACCGATAAAAGTAGTGGTAGGACGGTTATTTTCTTAATAACAATTTTTTCACAACGTTCATCGTTTGTTTCCTATTTCGACCCTACGCCACCGTAACCTCGAAGCTATACGTAACAATCTTTCTCGTGTTAACTTTCTACGTGGAGGCTGGTCTCGCCTATTTTGCTTGCGTGTATCTAGTATTCGAGTGCGTGTTTTTTTAGGGCAAGCTCGCTGTGTCAGTGTTGCGTATTGCTTGATTCGGTACTCAGGCCTCGAGAGAGCGAAGTTTGCGAGCCCATTCATGGGCTATGCTAGTAAATTGGACAGTAGCCGTACGAGTTGTGTCGCCCCTCCTGAGTGCGTTCTCATAAAGGGTGCAATCGTAGGTGACGCGTGCAGCATTCCCTGCCACACCCGTGCTTTATAAGTAGCCATCAAACGGGCGACTTGTAAAGAACGGTTGTCGGGGTAACTGAAAGCCTCGTGGCAAGACAATAGCTGGCGCCACCATGATTGGCGCAGGCGCTATCTGATTTAGGGGATTACGTAGTGCAAAGGCAGTGGTTCCTGAGATGTACTGCCACTCGTCGATGAGCCAGTTTTGGGTGACTTCCAGTTGTCTATTTATGATTTCTTGCTAATGAAGTAACGCTTGTAGACTTCCCGCATACGAGGTCAGTTTTATCCCTGAATATGTTTCATGCATTAACCGAAACGGCGTAGCTGAATTGTTCATTGCTGTGGCTGATCCTTAAGAAACCACTACCTATAGTGACTGAGTAGTCGAAACACTCGACATAAAATCTAGAGCAATACCCTTACAGGAGTTAGTTGATTGATAAAAACGCCTCCTTGTCCCAATAAAATGTTTTCTCTCGAAACACCTCTACATTTCACTGTTTCCAGCAGATGTTCCCGTTTATGTTCCATTGAACATTCCACGACACCATTCCCCCAATTCACTCACCCAATTCCATTGAACGATTAATGGTGCTCTCTGTCCAATTGTCAAAATTTCCCAACACTTCCACTTAGTAAAGAACATTCACGTATCGATCTTCAAATATAAAACTCCGAGCGGTTGCTACGGCGATCGATGAACGTGCACTTTCTCCGGTACCTGAATGTACAGGAACGTCTATTATAGGATAGTTGGAGCTAAAGGTTGCCTGCAGTTGATGGAGGGCCCTTCGTTAGAGTGGTTCCGACAAGTTGACTGAATGCCACGGGTCATCGATGTTGTTCAACGAATCAACCGACGATCGGGAGTCGGCATCGCCCTGCCAACGCCAGACATGGAGAGAGTATAATTTGAACGGTCGAATAAAGAATCTCGAAGTGTCGAAGGAAAGGTTGAAGGCAATTTGACAAAAAAAGAACGGAATCAATTGATGAAAATTGATGGAAAATACTGTGACTGTCATGCTCAACAGCCACTTTTACTATTAATGACTTTAACTACTCGCTGACCTTACATCCTGCTCAATGATAAATCAAGCTTTTAGTTATCGTTTCGTGAATTGGGTAATACGTAAACAAGACTGTATGCGTTTTGATATTTTACGCGTGAGTGCCACACTTCAACTTCTTAACTTCAACGTTTAGCTTTGTTTACACCAGCAACTCTTCTACACCGGACGTAAATTCGATTATTTCGAGCCACCAACTAATCTCCTCATTGTGCAGCCAACACATATCTGCTAAACTGATTTGAATGGATGTTTTAATAAAGAACCAAATGCAGTGATTCAGCAGCAGCAGCTAATGATAATTATACTTCTTGTTCAGTCAAAACCTTTGAAGAAAAATTTAGGACCCAAATTTTACAACACAGTTTTCTCATCTTCGTTTTACAAATCGCTTGAGGAACTGACTAGGCGAATTTCAGGAAGTTTTAAAAGTGTTCAATACAAATATCTTGTGCGGCGCAACACATAACTTTCCTCTGGCTCACTAGCATTCAGCGGTTTTTTAATTCATGTGGCGATCAATCCAGTTGACGTTTCATCGAACTTGTGTGAACCGATTTGAGCTGGTAGTTCTTAGCGATACGGAATTTTTTGAGGTATCCCTGCTTATGTCACGAACGTTATTCAGTAAAGACTTAGTAGGGAATTAATAAGAGGGCCATCGGGCGATTTTTCGGGGGAAATTTAGTTGCTTGTTCTGGAGGGTAGAGGAAACATTGCTCTAAAGTTAGGCACAGAAGCGACGATGGTTCGAATTCTGATGTCTGTACGTTGCTCCTAATTATTTTATGACCAATATTAAACTTTCAGTGTGGAGTAAAAAAAGAATAAAATTCCCATGTGCCTGTTGACAATTGACGATTGTAATTCTCTTCTTTTCAAACCACTTTAATTTTAATTTTCCATGATTACTTTTATGCTACCAAAGTTAACGTACCTGTTTGGTGAGTCCGTTTTCTCTGGCTGGTGAGATGCAGTGGGCGAGCGCTTTCGATGTAAAGACATCATCATCTGGCCGTTAAGTCAGTTCTCTAGCCAGAGAAGACGGACTCTCCAAACAGGTACGTTAACTTAAGTCATTTGCCAACTGGCGGAAATAACCCTATTACTTTTATACTTTTATATTATTCTAAAGTTTATTTTCATATTTATTGTGATCGTTTGTTTTCCAACGATTGCTCTCTCTCTCTGGTATGCTACAGTCGCACTGTGTGAAGGAGTTGCTAAGCTGCAAAAAGCTCAAAATTTGCAAGAATCTGCTTTGTTATGAGTTGATATTTGACGATTGAGTTACTCCTGCTTGAAAGAAAATTTTTTACGAGAGCTCAGAAAAGTAAATATAGGCTTCGTAGTTTTCAAAATGCTTAAATTTAAAAGACCGGACTATCTGTTTCACAAGCCTTTAATTTCATGGACCACGTGACTATGCTTGTCGGGGGCAATAATATTTGAAAGATCAGGTTCATTGTTTTCGTATGATCAGGTATAAACAATGATGGTTAGAGAAAAGGCGGTGGTTTGAGTTCCTAATTATGGATGTTATTAAACTGTCGCCACATGGGAATTTAACGGGACTATAACCCTGATTTTTCTGAAAATGGAGTTTTTACAAGGAAAAAATTGTTGTAAACTGTTTGGTAATTTATTGTGTTACTCTAGTCATTTTGCTACGGATGGGAATTTTACGGCATTCCCGTGTTATTTCGACCTGTCCATAAAAAAATTTGATCAAACTCGTTAGAGCCGTTTTGGAGAAAAAAACATTTACTATTTTGAGACTATAGAGAGTCTTAAACCGATTTCGTCAGACCCATTTGACTGACACACACACAGACCAAACCATAAGTAATCAGATTTTCTGTACAGGAGAACTCAAAACATAAAGATCTGACAAGTACTTGAATCAAAATTCCATCCACTTACGTAACTTTATTTTTTTCTTTTTTGTTCGCTAAGTTATAGAAAAAAATCGTGAGTAGAATTTGTGGTCTAGTTGAGTGATATTAATGTATTTTATCTGAGAACGAAAGGTTTTTACGAATGTTCTTCTCCAGAGCAAAACAGTTCATTTCAGACGAAATTTTGAGGCTTCTTGGGCGATGATCCATATTCACGACAGGGGTGCAGGTGACATATATTTTAATGTAACTAACTGTGCGGAAACTCCTCTATACTCTATACGAATTGCCAGTGTATTTCCGACCTTTTTCTCTTGTTCTCAGTTTGCTCTGGACTCATTCTACAGTTTGTAAGTGGTTGCCGTGCCATTTCTTTCGCCAGAAGATACTCCACTGCGTACAAATGTCTCGCATCGATATTGCAACGGAACGATCGCCAAATGAGGGCAATATCAGGGTGGAGCGGGGCAACCGAAAATTCCACTCCGCTGCCGTCTCACGTTTTCGTAAAATCTGGCGAACGTTCTGTGGAAAAAGATGAACTTGATTCCTCATCGACAACGTTTATTACACTCCGACAACGGCTTACGGGGTACTCTCAGCTAACGTGCACCTACATTTTGTTTTTCATAAATGTTTCGGTAGAAATGCGTTGAACGAAGATACAGATATTAAAGCAATTGGGTTATGTAACATACAGAGCCATAGGTAGTCAGAAAGAAGATATGTAGATGTTTTCGGTTTCTACGTAGTATACGTTTTACAAATTCATATGAATTGAGTAAAGAATAGATTAGATTACTCAGTATAGCTGAGGAAAGTTAGGCAATGGGGAATGTTATTATCCTCACATCACAGGAAACGACTAATTTTATATCATTAGGGGTGTGCGCTACTTTTCACGCTTACTTCACAGTCCGACACACACTCGTTAGTTTCTCTGTGGAACGACTCGTCATTTTGACCAAAACACTTGTCGGGAAGTGAATTGCCAACACCTGAGGTTAACGCCAAGTTGCTGTCGATAATCCAAGTGAATCTAAACGAATCCATTCCGTTGATTCGTGCGAGCGGCAATATCATTTTTCTTCCTGCCCAAACCCTCAGTGCTGTTCCACTATTCAACCTGAAGTTTCCTTTTTCTTTACTCGACGGTATAGCTATTGTGTGAGTGATATTATCAGCTTCAAGTCCGACAATAACGTCGATCGGGTTGTGATTTATTTCTGTCGGGTATTAGAAAAACGTACATGAGTTCAGATGTATACTTGATTTCATACCTTTTTGACATCCAGAAATAAGGTTTGAGAAAACCGTTGTTGTCCACTTGAACGGATTGGCCTGAAGTACAGCGGAGTGGTACACACCCAAAACGGCCTCAGGAACAGTACATTTTGGTAGGTGAACTTGGGATCGAGTCATATTCAGCGCATTTGAGTGCTAATGCTGGTGGGTAGGGAAGCCATGTGCACACTCCATTACCCACACTGCCTTCCATTAGCTATTCCACCGTATGATGGGTTAAGGCCGACCGACTGGATTTTCCCCCCATTAATTCATCGCTTCGAGCATCAGGTTAATGCCGGTTTTCGTGATTTTCTCCAAAACTGGCAAACAGCAATTCGCCTTTAATATTTCTAGGCCTCAAACGCCGCAATAACTTTTTGCTTTATGTTTCGAATTTAACTACATTTTAGCTAGTTCTCATAAGAATAAGACTTATTGCTATCCTGTAAAAGAATTTGAATGTGGACAACTTTTGCGTTCTCGATGTTTATGTGAGACAGAACAAAAAGAAGAACCCTGCAAATTATTACACAATGGATTATTATTCTCATGAACAGCTTGACCTAGTATTACTGCTCCGAGACCCATCCCATTTGATTCAGCATCGAATACTAGTAAACCATACGAAACATGACCCGACTACAATGGAACTACGGAAACTAAATATTCCCCCGGCGCCAGGAACCCGTAAACGTCTGTTCCCCATTCGGGCCAAAAGAGTCAAGGAAATTGGGACGAGGGCTTCCAGCAAACCCTCGCTCGGCAATTGGCAGGACGTTGCGAGTCCAAAGGGCGTTGCGAGTCGAGTGGGCCTTGAAAACGATACGAAACACGGCTTATTTGCAATTATACTGCGTTTCATTAATTGTTTAAACCATTTTTTGCCCATAACAACCATGGGCTTCATCCAATCGGATTACCGAGATGGTGGGCACAACTAGATACCAAATGGGATTTTTATATATGATCCGCCCCGTCGGGCAAAACGAGTCGGGGAAATTGGGACAGGGGCTTCCAGCGAACTCGTTGCAAGTCGAAAGGCGTAGTGAGTCGAGGGGGCGGGTGATTGAGTTTGATATGACGGGAGGGAGGGAGTACTAACGACGAAACGTTGACTTCCGCTGTAGTTCCTGTGTTATACTGCGTTTCGTTAATTTTTTTAACCATTTTTTGCCCATAACAACCATGGGCTTCGTCAGATCAGATTGTCGATATGGCGGGCACAATTAGATACCAAATGGGATTTTTGTGCGAAAGAGCGAATTTTTTAGACCACGTTAAAGGCACAAAACGGCCCGGGCAGTGGACAGCGGACAGGGGACCAGGGACGGCAGACGGACATTGCAAATTTGGAATCTCCAAGTCTTGAAACGTAAAGTATCAAATTTTGAGGGGGGGTTGTAAAAAATGTTCGTGACCGAAAACGTAGGGTTATTATTCAGAATGAATAATAAACCAAAAAAGGAATAACGACAAACTTATTTCGGCAATAGCTTTTTTTTCACATTTGAATCGTTTGGCCTTGAGAAATTTAACATCGAAAAGGAGAGACTTTTTGCACTGGGTTGCACTGACCGCTACAAACGAGTAAGTGAACATGTTCTATAGTACGTCAACAACGTCACCGGGAGAAACCGTGATTTGACGATACACTACCCTGAGCCCTGAGTTGTAGCGACACAGATTGAGATCTTTATAACCGCATACGGCTTATCAACCAGTGATCGCTCACGAGTTTTGTTTTATGTGAAGGAGTAATTGATGAACAGGTTTGACCGCTATTTAGAGTTATACGCGGAAAGATGAGTTCCACAACCTCCACTATTACTGGAATCTGATAGCTCATGAAGAAACAGTTTTAATATATAGCTTCAATAGAGAGCATCTTCTAATTCTGTGGAATCAGTTGGGGATAACAGCAGGTATCTTGCTCCCAGGAAGATATCAGATGACTGTCCTGACAGCTCTGCGTGACATGCTAGGGAGACCAGGCTATCCAAATATGTTGTCCACCTTTAGCAAGCCAGCCTCCTACATAGCAGTTGTGGTTTAGCGAATTGCGCAAACAATACTAGAAAAAGGATACTTGCTTGAAGATATCGTTTTGATTGAATTGAACCAGAACCACAAAAAAGGTTAGCATAGTAGGTCAGCCCTGTGTGAGTAGTCAACTTGATGGGGAAATGACCGAACTAATAGAAAACACGTTCTTTTTTTAATTCGGCGTGTAATTTTATGGAAAACTAAGTTATGAGCTGCTCCCATTAACCTGAGTGGAATCAGAGCACCCTAAAAAAGTGAACGGTTATTTTTCCGAAATACGGCAATAACAATTTAAAGCGAGCTTACTCTAATACTTCCAGTAACTAACACTAATACATGTGTCCGCCAAAACTGGAGTAAATAAACACTAAAGTCACGAAGGTCCTTCAACTTGTCCATATCTATATATTGATCTTCGAAAATGTTCCTCCAACAGACCGAACAACTGTTGGAGATACCCGAGCTTCTTGTTGAGGATTTCAAATTTTATCACAGCCTCATTAAATTTGATCAGCCTGACCGGTGCCCACGTTTCGTTAAACGCTATTATATGTGTAACTACTCGTCGAACGAAGATATAATTAAAAAAACGTTGAATTTCATCACAGAGAACGAGTAACTACTGTTCTTCATAAGTGTTCGCGTAGAAGTGCGCATCACAAAGTAACGCGAAGTTCAACTAACATTTTGTTTTGTGCATTAGTTTCTATAGAGCATGGTGAAACCGAAATGTTGTCCAAATCATTCAGTTCGAGGGAAGAAAGGAGACGACATTTAAAGATTCTTCTTGGTCACATCAGGAACTTATATAATCGGATTTTCACGCTGTGTATAGGAACATTATAGCACTTTGCGTTATCTTGAAAGTATCAGGAATTTATTACGTTGCCAATACTTATGTCACGATCTCTATTGAGTGACTAACGGTAGGGAGTTAACAGAATTGATGTTAGGTTGGTGTTTACTGTTCGGGAATTACAGAGAAAACGCTGAGTGCGATAGCATCACGTGTTTCCTTCAGCCTCACGTGCATGCTCCAATTTTTATCGTTTTAACTCATACAATCTGTTCCCACTGAGTTTATATCATTCCAGAATAAGCTTATGAGCAAAACTGATTCAAATCTGACTATAGTCAGGCTATTATCACAGAAATAACTATGAATTTAAAAAAACAACCATAACATTTATTTCTCAAAATCTTCTCAAATGATTTCAACTAGATTTTTTCGTGTGAATAGTTCCAAAAAAGGGGGCAGAAACACTAATTCAGCCGTGAGAAACTGACTGGAGCACAATGAATTATCAAAAGTCTCGAGGAATGGCGATTTTGGAGCACCTTTTTCTTTATAAATATAGCTGGGAAACTAGGCGTTACCAAAAATATCGCATTGGTAGTCCAATAAGTTCTCTACGATATGATGGCATAATAACAGTTAAAAGAAAATCAAGATGGCCTCGCGAAATTCCGACATTCTCACTATTTTCAGTCCCCCAGTACTGTGTACCATAAACACAATGTGGAAGATTTTACCTTTACTAAGCTTTCATGGGGTCAATAACTCATAGTACTGCCAATATGTTCTTTGTGTACGCATAAACATCATTGATATAGAAAAACGACGGAAGTCGATTTTGTTTAAATTTGTGATCATGCATTGTGCCGCGTTTTGTCTCCATCGATGAAACTTGTGTGTTGCCTTTCTACTGTTCAGAATGTCCACTTGCAACTTATCTGTGCCATCGCAATCATCATTTTTGAGAAAAATATTTGGTGTTCGTATCGATTTTGCTCACTGGCTCGTATTGCTCAAGCGCAGAGAGAAGGCCACATTTGAGCTGATTTGGTCGATCCTTCTCTCGATCCTGTTCATAGTGACATTCCTTTAGGCAGTGCGCTAAATCAAATGGCATTTTTTTGGACCCGGAAAATTTTGAAGTGACTTTGAATTGAAGTGACGATTTGAGATAGATAAAAACATGTTTTTCTGGCTATACATAAATATTGTTTTATGTCGATACGTTTGATAATTTGTAGTGCTGCTTTCGCGATTTTCCCAATTAGTTTTCAACCGATTTTGCTCAGGAGTTTATTTTGGCGCTACTAAAGATCGTTCCTTAAATCAGTTTTTTTTCCAAAATCTGTAGTCTTGAAGATATGAAGGAAAACTACATTTTTTGGCCGGTTGTATAACTATCCTTTCAACTTTGCAGGGCATAAAGTTGTCCCTATCGTGGTTCCTAATTGACACCTGCATTTCGTTTATTCCATGACACATACTACTTTCGTAAAATCGATAAAGGGCGAGGGACAGGCAAAAGGAAGAATAATGTGGGGTCATTTTTACCTTCGTTTTGGTTGAGGCAAAAGGTTTGGTCGAGATGCTGAATGAGAGGAGGAAACCCGTGAGGTCCTGCGTCCGCGAAATTGTCCCGAAGGATTATGAGAGTTGCTGCCTCCAGCCCGCCCCATTTATATGGCAACAGGACGGCCGTGGGGCGGCAGAGGCAGAGGTTGAGGCCGTGGCTGTGGAGGAGAGGGCATCAACAGGTGATCCCCTTCTCTCCAAAACCTTCGCCCCCTTTTCCGACCGCCCAAACTTATTTTCCAGAGGCGTTTCTGTGATTATTATTCCACAATATTGATTCCCGGTTGAATCCTCCAACTGGAATTTCCTTAATTTATAGGCACTCTGTCCCTATTTATTTTGCCGGGCCAATTGGGACACAAAAACCCCGTCGTACATTTTCAAGTTGTTCTTTAAGCGCTTAACGTTTGGGCATCTATTGTCTAGCTCCTACTCACGTTACTACCTTTACTGAGAGGCCATAAAACAGGCAATTTACGTAACTATCAACGTGATTCATTTGGAAAGGTGTGGGTTTATTGTTCAGAAGTTATAAACACCACGGAAAATGTTAGTAAATGAAACTGCAATACTTTGGACTCCGGAACTTATCTGGATCCTCCTAATTACCTTACGGCGATTGTTAAACTTTTATCGTATTGGTAGTACATGTGAGAGCTGCACTAAAGTAGATTTTCGAGCAAAATGTTTGATAATTCATAAATAAAATAAAATATATAAAAATAAATATATCACTCATAACTGTTCTCGCACGAAATTTCGTCAAACTCATTAATGCTTTTCTTATGAAATGAATATTTGATGTTTTGATCACCGTGATAATTGTAGATCGCATATCGAATTTTGAGTTGATTTAGTGAAACCGGTTTTCCTCATTCTGACCACAGACACGCAGACCATCTTCTCAAATGGTGTTTTTCGAACTGAGAAGTTTTTAAAAAGTAAAGATCAATATGAAAACTTTTAAATAAATTCCAGCCAATTACTCCGTAGGGTTAAAGAAAGTTAATGGGAGGGGATGAATACGAGTCGTACCTTCATGATTAAGGCATTAGGCCTGAAGAGCCCTCAGAGCTATAAGCCCTGAGTTTATGCCTCAAAGGAGAGACGTAGGTGGATAAAATGAAGAAAAAACATACCCAACGAATACCCTGTACGATTATGCCAATTGCAGAACATTGTTACTCAAGAGATCCACAAAGGCTTCGCTCCTGCTTGTACCACTTGTGGTTTAATGGCACATGTCATGAAAGTCATAATTTGTGTGACTCGAAAGCTGTAGAATGCGAGATGCGGAGCAGATTCCCGTTGAATACTGATGTCTGCTAATTGTGATGGTAATTCATTCTCGCTGTTTCGCTTAAGGCAGTTGCAACATGAATTGATTCTAGTTATAGACGAATATGCTTTGCTATTGCAACGCGCCGTAATATAATTCTTACCCAAAACTATTCTTATCACGAAACAAATTATCTATCTGCCAATCTATTGCCATTATTAAAACACTCGCATCACAAGCTTTGACTATTTGATTTGAAAATACCTTGTACGACAGGCTGGTGTAACTTGTGTAACTTCCCTCAGGCTGATGCAGACACTTTTTGTCGCTCTACCAACTAATCCAATCTATTTTTCACTAAGTTTATACATCACTCTCACAGAAGTCACACTTGTCTGATTCAGTCAGAACGAGTAAGGTTCTCAGCCGAGTTCTGTTCGAGCTTTGATCAGCTGCACTAAATCTTACCATGGAATGTGTAATGTTAGTATCTTCGTTTCAATGGAGACTCCGTTGAGGATTTGATTTGATTGTATTGTTTGTTGAGCGATACGCCATTTAGTAAAGTCTTTTGCCATTCTGCCACCCGTAAAACAAACTCAATGACCTGGACGTTACATTATCTCTTCTGAACGAGAGAAATGCATCATGAAGGCTCAGGAGGATGGCCCATAAATGTAACGACCCGATGGTGATGCAGTCCCAACAAATCGTCCAGAGAAGTAGGCAACTTGTCTCCATACGCTGGACTGCTAATTGGTTGATGGATAACAAAAGTGGAAGTGAATTCGTTCCTGACCATCCCCTCAACCGCTGTGAATAATATTCAGCGTGTTACGTATTCGATCTGAACATAATATCATTACGAATCACACCCCAAGTTTTGGTTTCATCATTCTGAATAATAACCCTATGTTTTCGGTCACGAAAAAGTTTTTACAACCCCCCTCCCCCCCTCAAAGTTTGATACTTTACGTTTCAAGACTTGGAGATTCCAAATTTGCAATGTCCGTCCACCGTCCCCTGTCCCCAGTCCGCCGTCCGGGCCGTTTTGTGCCTTTAACGTGGTCTAAAAAATTCGTTCTTTCGCACAAAAATCCGATTTGGTATCTAGTTGTGCCCGCCATCTCGGCAATCCGATCGACGAAGCCCGTGATTGTAATGGGCAAAAAATGGTTAAAAAAATTAACGAAACGCAGTACAACAGCGTCCCTCCCTCCCTCTCGTCTCAATAAAAAAACCCTGCAAATTATTACACAACGGTTTATTATTCGGATAATCAGCTTGACCTAGCATTCATGCTCCGAGATCCATACTGTTCGATTCAGCATCGAAAAATATCATAATGAAACCCAAAAAAAGGTCGAAAAGAACTGAATCGTAATATTAAAATAAACAAAAAAACGAAAGTATCTAGAAAAAACTGAATTTTAATATGAAAACATGCACGCTAAATACTAATATCAAAATTTAACCAAAAATCTATGAAAAAAACCAAAATGAGAATGAAACGAAAGAATCTAAAAACTCTGCAAATTATTACACAACGGTTTATTATTCGGATAATCAGCTTGACCTAGCATTAATGCTCCGAGATCCATCCTGTTCGATTCAGCATCGAAAAATATCATAATGAAACCCAAAAAAGGTCGAAAAGAACTGAATCGTAATATTAAAATAAACAAAAAAAAGTATCTAGAAAAAACTGAATTTTAATATGAAAACATGCACGCTAAATACTAATATCAAAATTTAACCAAAATTGATGAAAAAACCAAAATGAGAATGAAACGAAAGAATCTAAAAAAATTGAATCGTATTAAAACCAAAACGTCGGGGAAATTGGAACGGGGGCGCTCGAAGCGAAGCGCGTCGTCGTTGGGAGGCCAAAGGGGTCGGTGGGAGGGGGGCGAGGGCCGCCTCGAGAGCGGTTGGTTTTTTATTGAGACGGGCGGGGCGGAGGGAATTCAAACGACGAAACGCTTGTAGCTCCGCGTTGTACTGCGTTTCGTTAATTTTTTTAACCGTTTTTTGCCCATTACAACCACGGGCTTCGTCCGATCGGATTGCCGAGATGGCGGGCACAACTAGATACCAAGTCGGATTTTTGGGTGAAAGAACGAATTTTTTAGACCACGTTAAAGGCACAAAACGGCCCGGACGGGGGACGGCGGACGGACATTGCAAATTTGGAATCTCCATGTCTTGAAACGTAAAGTATCAAATTTTGAGGGGGGGTTGTAAAAAATTTTTCGTGACCGAAAACATAGGGTTATTATTCAGAATGAATAATAAACCAAAAATTGAATCGTATTAAAACCAAAACGTCGGGGAAATTGGAACGGGGGCGCTCGAAGCGAAAGGCGAAAGGGGAGTGGGGCGGCGTTGTTGGGAAGGAAGCGGCTCGAGAGCGGTTGGTTTTTTAAAGAGACGGGCGGGGCGGAGGGAATTCGAACGACGAAACGCTTGTACCTCCCGCGTTGTACTGCGTTTCGTTAATTTTTTTAACCGTTTTTTGCCCATTACAACCACGGGCTTCGTCCGATCGGATTGCCGAGATGGCGGGCACAACTAGATACCAAATCGGATTTTTGGGCGAAAGAACGAATTTTTTAGACCACGTTAAAGGCACAAAACGGCCCGGACGGGGGACGGCGGACGGACATTGCAAATTTGGAATCTCTATGTCTTGAAACATAAAGTATCAAATTTTGAGGGGGGGTTGTAAAAAATTTTTCGTGACCGAAAACATAGGGTTATTATTCAGAATGAATAATAAACCAAAACCGGCTTCGTCCTCGCCTCGCAACGCTGCCGGGCGGCCGGCTTAACTCCCATTTCGCCTCGCAACGGGTTCGCTTTCCCCGACCCGCCGCGGCAAAATCATCAGACGTTTTGCTTCCGTAGTTCCATTGTAGCCAGGGCATGTTTCGTATGGTTTACTAGTATTCGAAGCTGCATCGAATGGGATGGGGGAGCACTAATACTAGGTCAAGCTGTTCATGAGAATAGTAAACCATTGTGTAATAATTTGTAGGGTTTTATATTTTATTTTGAATTAGCCCAATGATCTGATCCAATACATTCATTTGATGTTTCGAAACAATTAAACAACAAACGAGGCATATGAAGTTTCATATGAATTCCGCTGTTCTCAATGGGAAAACGTCTTGAGAACAAATACTACAACACTTCGAGGCAATAAGTTAATTAGAATGGATGAGGTGGAAGCATATGAGAGAAGGCAGAAAGAACGTTTGCCGAGCTACATGCAATAGCAGTTTCTGAACCTGCGAAGTGCATTAACGAGAACAAGGAACTGTTGTAAATCAACATTTATAGTTTTATAATGAACTTGTACGTGTAATTATCGGAGGTTCAGTGACCTTGGGCTTCAGGGCCTTCCCCGGCTTTGTTCTGTACTGCCAACACCAGGGCCCTCCTGTCAATCAACTTCTCTGAGCCACTTTCCAAGCCCTGCTGACACAGTTCATGACTCGGGTAGACAGCATATTTTCCCTCAAACGCCTGTTCTCTTTAAACACTCGAATCACAGCTGCAGTTACAGACCAGCGATGCCCCTGTCTCATATGAACTCATTCTCTATTCTATTCTGTAGGGGGATTCGTCAAATTTGGGAGTCGCTTACCGGTATCCATATTGCCGGATGGGTCCGATGACAGATGTATTCAACAGTTTCTTACGAGGAGGGGAAGGACATAGCTCGTCAAGAGAAATTTTAGCTTGCCGATGAAATGAGAGATACTGGTGGGTTTGTGAAATGTGGGTTGCCCAGCCGAGTCTGTTGAGCTAGAGGTGAGAGATATCTGACTGAGCTCGGCTGTGTAATTGAATGGTGTAGCAGCACGGGCAGTAGTGTTACAGACAGTTTGTTGGAGAAGCAGACTAATGAGATATTCAATGGACTTAAATTTGTTTTCAAGCGGACAGCCCAGCCTCTTAGGGAGCCCATAAAGCGGCATTATGTTTGTGCACTTGGCGCCTGTTCTGATCCTGATCACATTTCACGCGTAAAACTTGCTGAGCTATGGCGGGGCCCCTGTGTGGTGGCAAAACCCCAGTGAATTCCTTGGTGCCTTCATTCCTTTTCACTAAGTCCGTGTGGTCCTGAGTTTGCAAGATGTTTGTAGAGTGCGAACGTCCGAGTACATCTCATTACATCCACGTAGTTGTGAATACCGCGAGTGCTAATATCAGGTTTTAGAACATTAACAATTCGAGGTTGACGGGGTAAAAGTCATGTTCTTTGGAGGTTCTGGAAAATCGCAATCCCCCCATTTATCTCCATTCAGCTTGAAGCAGGTGGATCAATCCTCCGTCAATTACGTTTATAAATGTTCCAT
Source organism: Pachypeltis micranthus (assembly GCA_020466155.1). Taxonomy (NCBI): domain Eukaryota; kingdom Metazoa; phylum Arthropoda; class Insecta; order Hemiptera; family Miridae; genus Pachypeltis; species Pachypeltis micranthus. The sequence goes on along the minus strand of CM035782.1, from coordinate 1,276,244 downwards.
CTTCGTGTTGTTGAGCGGCGAGTCATTTTGCGGCACCTCATTAAAACCTTGTCGCCGTTTTCAGAAAATTGTTTTCCCTCTTCCACAACCTCCTCGATGAAGTTCGAAGCGCTTCCTTTTAATCAGAATGTTAATATAAGCGGCATTTGCGGAGGACTTTATAACACTCGCGTTAAAAACATAACGTTTTGCGAATGGATTGACAGTTCCAATATTTCAGCGGCTGGAGAAGCCGTTGGGACGAGACGTGGTTTTCTGTTCATCAGTGAAAACAAGTTCGAAGCACATATTGGAGCACCCATCGGCACTGAAATGTTCGCGTTTGAAGGGTCAACTCGGACGCGCTAATAATTATTTTAAACTGACTGCAAACGCCATTCAATACGCTGGTGAAGGACCCCTACTGTTTTTACATTCCTCAACCAGATGAAGTAGACAGCAAACTTATGCTAATTAGCTGCCTTTTTTCCTTCACGTGTCAATGGCTTCCGAGTCCAAAAACAAAAATAATTGAGAAAATGGTCCGTACGTTTGAAGACGATTTAGATAAAACTTAACCAAGTCAGTTCAAATTTGGTATTCGAAGGGCTCATTAATACGGGATGCCAAAAAGTATCTATCATTATCGTAGTGATCACGTCACCAAATATTGTATGTCCAAACCAACTGTAACTATTTTGATATTGTTGTAACGTAGAATTCCAAACAACTGAACGTTAACATGAAATTTTTATGGATAGGACAATGAAGAGAGCAGCACAATACGTTATCAAAATGTCGACAGAAAATCTTAATGAGGTCCAATGAGTTTTCAACTCATGCTTTTTCTGAATCCGGACTCTTATCGTCCCTTCGACTAACTTTTTTCTCAGCGTTTCCTTGCTATTTTAGCGCGGTTATTCCCTTCCTTATAAATGCTGCTCACACGGCACTAGTGTTCTCACAAAAACCTTGATTCCATTCCCATTCTACTGTTACAAGGGGAGGTGGTATTGGGAATGTTGGGGAGTTCCGTTTCTGTTTCATAACGGCACTATAGACGTTTCATTCGAGGGAAAATGACGGGAGCAGCCGAATAAACATAAAAAATATGGACAAAAACCAACTTTACTTCCACTTTTCTTCATAAATACGAAGCTAGCCTTCTCAAACAAGTAAATTAACGGATAAAAACTGCTAAAATAGTGTAGTCCGTGAAATGGCAGGATTGCTTCTAATTATTTTATGAACTTATTGAACTACCAACAAGGCCATAGTAGTTTATTGGACTAATACTTCGAATTTTTGGATAATGCTAGCGAATACTTATGAGCGGGATTTATAAGGAAAAAACTGTGCAAAAATCAATTTCCTCGAAATGTCAAAATGTGTGATGATTTATTCTTCTCGTTATTTTCCTACTCGTGCTTCTTTCGTCATTTTTCAACTGACGATAATTGTATGGCAGTGCAGAGTTATTTTGAATAGTCCAAACAAAGGCGTGATAGATTTGGACTGATGTTGCTCATATTCTTTCTTTGGCGTCTCATAACGAACTGTATGCTAAATATCAAATTTGGTTGAGCCGTTTTCTCTCAATCCCGTTAACACACATACACACCATTTTCCGAAATGATATTTTCAAACTTAGTAGCCCTTGAAACGTAATGATCTGAAGAAAGCTATAAAAAGTTATCTTCTTTGTTCTTATGGCTAAGAGCTCAATCGGTTCAGCCGTCCTTCCTGACTACAGCCACACACGCACCACGAGCTGAAATCAGGTTTTTTCAGTTTAATAGCCGTCCAAACGCTAAGATCTGAGGTTTCATCCAAAGATGAAAACTTGACTTTCTATTTACCGATTACAATGCTATTACGTGATTTCCTTACAAGAACATCAAGTAGTGACAAAAACAAGTACATTTTCGTTTGATACCATATAAAATGCTACTTATCGCTTTATCTGCTTTGAAATGCTACTTGATGGAACAAATTAATCTCTGCACAAAAGGACGAGTACTAGAGCTGTTCACGCAAAAGGTAAATACAATTATTCGAACCCCATGGATTAAGTTAAAATGCACGATTTTCCTTATGTTCCGTATTCGATTCAAATTAAACCAAAAAGGGGAGTTCCTCTTGATTGTGATTAAATTAAAGCGCTTCTGTACTTGCTAAATAACTTGAAACAAAGTCAAGAATACTTGAGAATAAGGGGTTTAAGTCATTATTCGACGTTAACTCTTCTCTCTCAACTTCGAGTTCAATATTGGTAGGTTAATCGGATTTATTCCGAATTACGTTTGTGAAGTTGCCTCTTTAGGCGAACGAAACAACGAAATGCTATTGAAATTGAAGAGATGGTTTTGGTTGAAAACGAACAGCCTCCACCACAAGACAGCCTGGGTGGAAAACAGAGAAGTCTTTGAGTTGTAAACGATGACATGGTTAATGCTGTAGCTAAGGGCGCTCGATAAATCAAGTTTTCTCCACTGCTCAGCATGGGACCATTTCACTAAAGAGAATTCAATTTTCCTATTCGTGTGCTTTGCTTCAACAATTTACTAGAAAGAACGAAAAAATATTCGCCCAATATGTGCAATAGTTATTGATGGACTAAATCATTAGAGCGATAAAACAGAAGAGTTCAAAATCTGCGAGGAAAACGACGGAACTGAAGACGTCTGGCACGTCACACAGTGAGAAGAAAGTGAAAGTGTCGATTTCACTAAAAACCTTGAGAATCCTGTCATATATTCCATAGTACATGGAAAATGAATTGGCATGACGAAAAAATCGGGGTTTTCATTAGGCACACTAATAAGACGTATTAGTTTTAGACAAATATCTGTTTATTTGTAGTAATCGATTTAGATTGTATGGCCCGGCCAGGTGAGTTATGAGCGACATACGAGTATGAACAAGTGTATATAATCGTTTGTCAAAGTTTATAAATGACAACTATTCAGCTGGTAAAGTACTGACCGTTTAATCAGACAGTACATTTGATGGATGAAATCTTGGCTGGATTGGTGTCACGGTGTAGTGATCACGTGCTCCCTAAAAAGTATAACTATAGTTGTTGGTAGTTTTGTTTTACTGAATCAGACTAATGTTTAATCGAGTGAAAAAATTGGGCTTCAGCGAGTCCTGCTTGATTACGAGAAGTTCTTAAAGAATTTAGGAATTTTGATTGACAAAAAGGTCTGTGTGTGTCTATGTTCGCGATTGATGGAGCAGGAGTGGACCAAATCATCAGTTAGCTCAAATTTGACATTTAGCGTGCACATCAAAATGAAATTCCAAATTAAGGCCTTGAGCCAAATCAGTCCAAAACTAACTACAGTTAGCTTAGCGACCACTAATTTTTATTTTCCTTCAGAACGGCTGTAACGATTTTGATAACATTTTGTGCGCGGGCAGTTAGAAGTGACGTAACGCTAATTTAGAATCCATAAGTGGTAAATGACGAGTGCAGCACGCTTATTTTTTCATGAATTTTTTCAGTATGTTTGTAAGAGTGGGCCGCTTAGGCCCAAAAATGTACAGATAGATAAATAAATCAGTCAGTCAGTCGCTGTTGTTGGTTGTCCAATAAATTACTTACACAACGTCAGTTTAATAACCGGTATGAAATAATTAGAGACACCCCACGAAATTCCAGAATGAAAACGGTTGTTTCTTCGTCCTATTTTCCGTGCTAATCCCGTTGAAATATTTATCAATTGCTGGGCATTTTTGAAATATTCAAAAATTCAAGGGGCAATCCTTACAAAACCCGAGTTACTTCGTGTATATCATTAACGCCCGTTATGAGAAAATGCTCGTTTGCCAAGTACAACCCTTTAAAGCCTGAAATGCGCTACAGTACTTGAATCCTTGGCTTAACTGTTTATCAAAAAGCTATTGGAGGAGGAAACGCTTTAAAAATCGAGCAAATACGACGTTCCGCAGGCTGTCTCTTGAAGGATTTCTGTGTCATTCTCGCGGCTTATTGGATATTGATCATTTACAATTTCGAGCTACACGTTTCTCTGTTAGTTTAAGTACCAAGCAGATTACCTATCCAATCTAATCGCCGAGCAAATAACGTGAATCCAACAACAGCCGACTGATGTCTTCACTAACTGCCCCTGCCCTTCCAAAACGTGATTAAAAACAATCATTGGAAAAGAGTTGAAAGTAGAGTAAGAGATACGGTATTTATATATGATTGTCGCATCAGCTTGGCTTTAGCCAAAAAAAGTGATTAACAGAGTATAATTTTGTAGGTTCTGCGCCCCAGAATATATAATTCTGTACAAACGCAAACTGAGTCCACTTCATTGAGCTCTAAGGCCGATTTTCTTCCCTTTAGACCCTCTAAACATGAATGAGGTTGTTGAGGGAGGGTTGGTTAAGAATGAGAAGTGCATCAAATCCGGAGTTACAGAAGGCTGCGCAGCGGGATAATCCCTCACAGACAGGGTTTTCTCGTAGACAGTTCACTTCAGCTGCCAATAAGAGTAATTTGGCTTTCCACTAGTCAAGATCCTTCCCTTACATATATGGGGGTTAGTAAACTAGATGAACTTGAGCATTAAACGCAACTTTTTTATCGAACATCAAATCCGAGTTGACCCCTTTTTTAAACTGACACCTTGCAACCTTCAAATCGCGCGCCTTAACCTTGGCATCAATAATGTCACAATCTCAGCGCAGCATCAATAATGTAGAGTTCCCGTTTAGGATTCTACACCTATGAATGCCTAATTGTAACACTATTCCTCCATTTCTCTATCTTCTGAGCGCTGTTCAACAAGCCTCTCCTGCTTACAAAGGGCTTAAGGATTATTTCCAGGGTCGACATTGAGCGTTACCCACGGAATTTCCAGAGTGCTGCCCCTCCCTTCCAATGTGTTCGCCTCTAAATCGCCACCTTGGGAATTCTCACTCCCCGCCCTCACCCTACTCTAAGAAACCAAGACATTTCACAATCAGTGCCCGTAGCATTCAATAGTTCTCCTCTCTAGTCCTAACACCAGCACACATATCTAGATACCCATCGTGTCGCATGAACTAATTCTATCGGCTGCTCAATCAGAACTCTATCAAGTGATCGTTTAATCAGAACTCTATCGTGCTAATCAAGTTATTTTCTCATCAGAACTCTATTGTGGCAATTAAATGACTGTTTAAAACCCAGTGAATCAATACAGTTCATGCAGTTCAGTACATCAATGTTTTTCATCTCAGTTGTCTGTCAATTCAAGTCTTTATTGCTCTATCTTTTTCTTGGGCCCAACACCGTCAATAAGATAAAAGTTGTTTTGTGCTTCGGCGACCGTGATAAATAGTCGCAAGTTCGACTTTCGTTAAACTTCTTGCATGAATAGTTCCAGTTGTCAGGGCAATTATTAAATTTGAGCTGACTTACAGACCTACCATTTTGTCAAATAGTGCTTTTGATATTCAAGAAATTATGAAAAGTAAAGATTTGAAGAAAACTCGACAGTTTTCCTCCATCACTTTCCTCCTTCGAGAAGCACAGACACATATGTTTTGCAGTTTGAGTGAAGACATTACAAAAGAATGTAATTGGGTTCGTAATTGAAACATAACAAAGCAACAAATAAATAGGAAGGCGTTTAGTTATGAGCCCAACGATGTAAGAAGCGTACAAAATTATATTTAAAATCCCGAAACAGGATATTGCATTACCTCCAGCGCCCATCTCCTCTCATTTGAGAGCTGCTCAATTAACTTCTTTTTGTAAAACCGGCTAAAGCTACTAATGAAGGCTTAATTGAAAATTATTTAAGTATAAAACTGCATTCTGGAGTTAAAAGAGCTCCGTGAAGGAAAAAAAAACAAGAAGCTGACTGTTTTTCTCAATTACCTAAGAAACTTCGGCCGTTTTAATCTGGTAAAAATTAGCTACGCATTGTCGTTTCATCAAATCGATGGAAAGGAACTGCCTTCAAAATACCATTTATCCAGTGCAATTCCACAGAGTTGCCATTTGAATCATGAAAAAATGTATAAAGACGAGAGAGTTCGATATCAGGGGGTTGATTGATGACCCCTTGTTCGAGGGTATCGTCGCACAGATTAGTGCGAATTGGTCTAAGGGGGAGCGAGCTTTAACAATTAAGACGAAAAAACGCGTTAATTCCAGAATGTTAAGCACTACCGGTTTCTACTAAACTCATCTGAGGTCATATTAACTGACTGAATGACAAGTTGGATTAGTTTCCAGTATCTAGGTACTCATGTTCTGCGTGTGGACTTGGTGGAAAACGGCTCCGCTCCGATCAAACCTAGCTGCTTTCAGTTGACTAGCACCGAAATTTTGTTTTTCATATAGGTGTTTGCAGAAAGAGCGAGATACAGTGCTTAAATATATTACAGGTCGTCTGATTTACGGGGGCTTATGAAAGTCGCGGGTTGAAACGCATAAGATATTCAGGAGAAACAGGTTTTATTTTATTATTTTCAGAAGAGTCTTGGGTGTGCAGTTTCGTATTTAACTCATTTTCTGGCCGATAAATATCAAATTTCTCACAGCCTTTTTCACGAACGATGTTTTTCGCTCTTGAAAACTGACAATGTAACTAATCTTTCAACTTCATAGAGCAGAGAAAAATAACGGGTGGAGTATGAAATGGTGGGAACATGATGAGTTACTACACCGTAGAAGCTCCTCGATAGTTTGGACGCTGCAGTTATCTTCGTAGTCGCGCTTCGGGTGTGAGAAAGCCATCCGCCACACCCACTTGGCACGAGCATTGTTTTCCATTATATTTCTACGGATTCGTTTTCGTTGAACTCGGCCGACTCGGGGGCTAAGGAAAATATCTGGGCGCCGTCCGCAGCGCGCAACATCGCAGCTATTTGGGACTTGGCACGCGTCCATCAGGAACGAACTAGAACATGGGGCTAGTCAAAGGACGCCCGATAAAAGTCGACGCCGATTTTGATTCGGTGTTTACTTCTCGCGTCGTGAGGATCCGTTGAGCTTTTGGCGACGTTTTGAAGACGACAACAATGAGCAACCTCATGGTCGTTTGTACCAACGACAAAGTTGGCAGGTGAGTTGATTGCCAATAACTACAGCTATGCGCATTATTTTAAGCGATTGTTATTCACAAATCCCATTCTTTGCATTCAATAGGGCCTACATCAAAACTGTTCTATCCAAATTTAACACATCCACTATTTCAGCACTTCACCGAAAGTAACACTAATTTCCAATACCATAGCAGGCTTTTGACAAATATTCTTTAATTGAAGTGTAATTGTACGTAGTGTATCTTAGCTAATATAATAATGTACGCAGTGACGTGTAAAATGGATTTCACCATGTGGGATAGGTCAAAAATCAAAATAGTTGGATTACATCAATGACATTCCAGTTATATTTATAAAAAATTACCACGTTCACATATAATTACGCCGTACAGTTGTCTACGAGACAACGCGAGTACGCGTTGAAAAACATTTTCTTGCTACCGGGGGGCACACTGCTTAGGTCCATCGTCCGTATGTCCATGTCATTCTACGTCCCAAAAAGATGGGTTTTCGCATTTTTCTGAAAACGGCTCTTACGATTTTAATTAAATTTTCATATTCTGTTCTACTACTCAGTACCTAACTTTTGAATTTATAAATACTTCTTATACTTTTATATTTAAATCAATAAATGTGCTTCTCACAGTCCGTTGAACAGAAATAACACTCAATACGTGCGTAAAATCGTGTTTTTACGTCTGTAAATATAGAAAGAATAAAAGAAGCATAACAACACTGAAAGAATAAAGCGCTGCATCATTGAGCTGGGCGCTCTCAATCCTACGTAGGTAGCTGAGGCACCAAATGCTTGATCCGTTTTAACCGGGGCAGTGAAAAGGGTCAATCGCGATGTATCTTGGCCTTAGCCATCAGAGTGAGGACAGCACCACAAACAGAAGAGGGTCTATATAATTATATGTATATATAATTTACTTATAGTTTTTGAATTTACTTAGAGATGCATATCGGCCCTCTTACAGGGGGGAAGAAAGTTGTGAGATGCTTAGTGCTATTTATTTATATAACAAACCCTCAAAACGGAAGCATTGAAACGTTCTAAAGTTCAACCTTTTTTGTATATACCCCACAATTTTTTAATGCCATGATGAGGGTCGTGTGTCATGGTGTAGTATCGTTTGGGAGCTGTGTCTGTTCTGAGGCCGATTCTCCAATGACTAACCAAAATTCGCTCACCAATAGGTCTGATCGCTTGCTACTTTCACTTTACAATCTTCGCATTTGAAAATGTCATGTTTAACTTTTCATCATTGGAAAGCTGCTAGATGATGCGACTCTTCTAATTTGATCCCGATTTTAGGGGAATGCGAGGAACAGCAAAATGCCCTACAAGATCGACGCTCCGTGAGTTCAGGTTAGAATTGCGCCTCAAGACATGAACGTGGTGACTTTCCGCGTGAGCGCCTGCGTTATTTTCGTCACATCCGTGTTCTTGTAGCTGTGAGCTAATAATAATGCAGGAAGAGGTTTGACAGAAACTGTGTCAAATAACAATGTCAATTCGTCGCTTGTTAAATGTCTTATTTCAAACCTAATTAGCGTTTTGTAGTCGCCCTGGTGTGAAAGGAAATAAAAGCAGAAGGTGTTGTAATCCACCAGAGACAAATAGCCATGTACCAGTCGAGCTGCACTATTTTATTTATTTTACTTATAAGCATTAAGTTGTTCGCTTTAATCCACAATAACATATTTAGTTACACGTAACAACGCTTAAATTATACAAAATCGGGAGGTACAATGATTACCAACGATGATCACATAGAAAACTCCATCTTACTACATAAAGGGTCGACCCTGACTTGACTGATGTGAGAATGGGATTCCCTATAACGTGAATAAAACAAGATGCAATTGCTGTTCGTGAAACCTTAACATGAATTGCAAGGGGTGTTTTTGGTTGGTTCACACGAAGAGTTAGTGCATGCTAGGATTGACCATGAACTGAGACCAATATGATCCCTGGTGGGAATTAAGAAACCTACGAAGATATTCAGGCAGATGGTGCTCACATTTTGATTATTGGTTAGGCCCACATGTATGTAGGTACAGCCCTTGACAGTCATAGATAATATGAGATTCCTTTTGTTCAGCTCCCCGTAATGTTTGCGAAGACTTAAATTTTAGGTCTCATGGAAATGCAGAAAACTACATCTGCTATAGCTCGTTAGTAACTATTAAGTTTTCTCTAAGTTCTAACCATTTGCTGGAGTTTCATTGGAAATGTAGAGATGCCAACTCCTGGTTTGAATTGTTTTGTAAAATAAACTGTGTTATAGATACGAACTTACCCACTGACTACGAATTTCTGAAAGCCCATTTCAATAATAAAACGGAGAAAGGACGATTGTCTATTTCCACTAAATTTGAGTTACAATAATAGATCGATTTCGACGGTTAAGTCCAGAACAACAACGCAAATCCAGAGCCCAAAGTTATTGTCGGTTACTGATGATGAATCGATCCAACATTGTAACTCAAATTTAGTGGAAATAGACCATTGTCCTTTCTCCGTTTTATTATTGAGTAATACAGCTCTTTTAGCCACTGTTCTCTTCTGCCACAAAGATATTACGAAGATTATGGGTTTATTAATATCCCCACGGTTCTTGAGATAATGACTTAATGATGATGACTTCATTTCGGTTGCACCATGAATATCCTAATTAATACGAGGGTGTCTCTACTGTGAGCTTTCAATTATGCATTCACAACGAACACATCAGCCTGAAATAAAAAGATTTAAACCATAAGGAGTTGACACGCTCAATCCAGAACTGGCCTCGAATAGATGTATGCCAACCCCACCTTATATATCCACCTATTCCATTATAGGCATCGTGATTGAACGGCGCTAAATTGGATAGTACTTTTCCGCTGTGTCCTATTGTGCCACAAAGGACAGCATTAAGAAAGGCGTCGATGGTGGAGTAAGGTTGATGGAACGGGGATGAGGTATCACATGTGTAGTATTCATTTTGGTGGTACGAGAGCTGTACATAGAGGACATGATGCTGAATTGTGATAGCCACTGAATGGTTTTCAGAGTGAAACAAACCCCTTGACTCCCTGCCCAGAGATACTCAAGAAGAGGCTGGACAAGCACAATGTGGATCTATAAGACTCAGTTTCACACCAAGGTTGACCCTCAAGAGAACACTTTCGCCGTTTTTGTGCCCGAAGAATAGAATATTCTTTCTTTCTTTATATTTGGTTTCCCATTTTAAAGTTAATTTCGTTTATAAACGGTTACTTTAAGTAGTTCGAAGGCCTCTAGTGCCTCTTGTGTTGAGTAAGCGCCCTAATCCTTCACACCAGGTCCATTAACCATATTCTACCTTATGTCGTTTAACTCTATTTCCTTGGAAAGAGTAGTTAATCTTGTAGTTGTTTGAGTGTGGTCGTTCGTACGATTCGTTTAGTTGGCTCAAATTTACATTTTGAAATCTCTAGTTTCACAAATTATATTTTCTCAGGTACGCAAAAATAAGTAAAGACGTGAAAGCAGGGGACGAAATTTTTCAAGAGACTCCCTTCGTCGTTGGCCCTAAACTGGATAGTGCCCTCTGCTGCCTCAGTTGCTATCGGTACTTGGAAGAAATCGCTTTGTGCGAAAAATGCCGGTAAAAACCCACTCGCATAATTCAAGTAAAACAAACTGACAGACCCTGTACTCGCGTATTTATCGTAATTCCAGATGGCCAGTTTGCGGACCGGAATGTTCCGAAAACGAGTGGCACAAGAACTTCGAGTGCGAGACATTCGCTGGGGCAGCCGTCAGCTACAATCCCGAAGCCGAAGCTGGGCCTCAGTACGAGTGCGTCGCTCCTCTCAGAGCTCTGCTCGTTCAAGAGAAAGATCCTCAAAGATGGGAAGCAGATTTGGCACCGCTGATGGACCACAACGAGTTAAGACGGACCAATGAGGAAACGTGGGGCGCCGAAAAAACCAACGTCGTGGAATTCTTGAGAACTCGTTGCAAATTGGAGAGCAGGTAAATATATGAGGATGCAGTCTTAATTGCCAATAACTGTATTGAAACAAGGCGATTGACGAGTTTTATCAAACAAAGAAACATGAAGATTTGGCAAGTACGATACTTTTCTTGCTTTTTCTATTGAGGATATATAAATTAGCTAACACCAATATACTTAGGGCCGATATATCAATTCTCCAGTTAAAAACATCGAATTGGCATCGAGCTGTCGGTCAACGATATTCGGTGAGCGGAAATAGCGGGATCAAACGCCAATGACTGATATATAACGCTAGCCAGCTGCCAAGTGAATCGATGAACAGGCCATTAGGAGTTAGTCGAAGATTCGACTTATTCAGGCCTGCAAATGACATTGATGAACCGGGCCATAGTCAACAGGAATAACTGAATTGTAAATGGTTCGTTGGATATTGAGCGGAATAGAATCAGATTCAAGGAATCATACAATTATATTCATAGAATCATCAGGAGCTCTGAAAATCAAAGTTTCCTTAAACATAAAGATCTGCGTATCCTTCAACCTCAAATTTCTCGACGTCATCGTATCAAACTTTTAATCATATCAAAATAAATACACATCTCGAGTAACGTCTATCTCTGCTTTACTTCTAGATTCTCAGCAGATGCCATTCACAGAATGTGTGGTATTCTCGAAGTGAATGGATTCGAAATTCTGCCTGATCCAGCGGCAGTGCCAGTTCGTGGGGTTTTCCCTAAGGCCAGCATCCCTTCGCATAACTGCGTGTCAAATACAACACATTCGATAAGTCCAGGTGACTTCAGGTATCAGATCAATAATGATGTAGTTATTGCATGAAATGGTACTCGTTATAAGATGATCTGTACAACTTTGCCTACTTAGTTACCACCAACCCCGTAATGGGACATTAGTTCAAGTTCATACATGGCAACATTAGATATTATGGAATCGTTCTGTCGTGAAGGAGATTCCATGTACCAGATAAAGAGCGTACAGGAACGCTGTACGGAATTTAATAAATAGTTCCAGGGTCACTCCTTATGAGCGGATTTTCATCAGAACTGAACCATTTTCCCGAATGAGTTCAGTCGAAAAAACTCGGTGCTTGAAAATGCATTAACAGGTTTGGTTCCACGAAAACATGTACAAATTCAGCCCAGTCTTTTCGTGTACAACCACGTCACTTCTTTCCATTCTTCCCTTATTCCTCCCGGCCCCACGCTCCGTCTGTTACCAACCCAGAGCTCTGCTCCTTTCATTAGGTCCGGAGCTCCGTGGAGTGAGATTTCTTTCTTCTCATCCACCTTATATAACCTTATGTATCCATTTTAGGCAACGCTTCATGTCTATTTAACTTCCAGTTTGACAATGAGGGCGACAGTGGACCTCAAAGAAGGAAGTGAAGTATTTTGTTCGTACACAAGCAGCTTGGAGTCGACGTTGGTCCGAAGAGCCGCTTTAAAAAACTCCAAATATTTCGATTGCGATTGCCCGAGGTGTGAGGATCCAACTGAATTGGGATCCCATATGAGCTCATTGAAGTGCCCTTCATGTGACAATGGATTGATTCTGTCGTCTAACCCACTAGGTGAGTTATGTGAGTACGTTCCTGCTCGTTATTTTTTTATTTATTTTGCAGGAAACTTTTTCTCTAAAATTGATTTTCAGCGAAATTTGTTATAATTTATTGTGCCTCTTTCGTTATTTGTCCACAGATGAAATTTTATAGTACAATCGCGATGTCTGCTACTGTTCGTACAAAAAAATTAAGCAATATTATTAGAGCAGTTTCAGTGAAAAAAATGTTTGTTTAGACGTCCTTGTAACTTGTGCAATACTCATAAATACGTTTGGAAAATGAACTTAGTTCCACTTTGCAGAAATGGAGGCCGATTGGAAGTGTACTCATTGCGAAAAATCTCTTACTGGAGAAATCGTACAAAAGCTTTATTTGAAAATTCGAAAGGAGCTCACTCTGTTGGAGTACATGGAGTTTGGGCCAGAAAAATTGGAAGCCGCTGAAAAAGTAAGAGAAATATATTTTAAGACTCACTTTAAAAACAACGCAAATTGATGCGTGTCATAAAAATTCATTGAACGCTGGCTTAAGTAAAGAATAAACTCAGGAAGTGCAGAAATAAATAGTGGACACTTGTGAGGAAAGAACTGTAGGAAGCATTATTGAAGCGCCTTCACTACGGTAAGAGTGACAGAAGAAAATCTTAGTATATATACACGTAGAAAATAAATAATGAAGATGAGTACCCCTTCACGAAAATACGTGCTTTCAGGTTTTACGGAACTACAGAAGCTCGTTACATCCTCGTCACTCGTTCAACGTCACACTTTGGCAAATCTTGACTGAGTTGTACGGCCGGGTGGATGGTTACACGATTGACATGCTACCTGATGTACTTCTTGAAAGGAAATCTCGTTTTGCGGAACAGTTATTGGAAATACTGGACATCGTTGAGCCTGGCATGACGAGAATGAGAGGTAATTGCGAGATAGGTTGCGCGTGTCAAGCTGAGAATAGTTTCAAGTGCCGCACGTCTACATTGCGTTTCACTACTTTTCAAGTTCAACTTTACAGAACACAAGAAGCCTCAGGGGGGTATATTCTAAACTATATCAGATGTAAAACACCACACAAATTTCCTCGTCCTTGCGTTACATCATGTAGTGTAGACTCTGTAACCACGTTCAACGAGTTCCATGTACTAAGGTTAACGAGCTTGTTAGGTGAGTCCGTATCCTCTAGCCAGTGAGATACTGTGGGCGAGCGTTTGTAAAGACATCATTGTCTGGCCTTAAGTCAGTACTAGAGTCAGTCAGTTGGTCGTGGTCTTTATATACGAAGAGAAAAGTAAACGGGATGGTGTAGCGTCGTTGAGGGGGGGGGGGAAGGAGGTCATGCACCTCTGAGGAAACCCACTAGAGGTGAAGGGAAAGGAACGTCTTAAGTAGTCTGTCGGTTGTCGATTCTAAGTCTTTTTTGTGTGGGGTGGTCTGTAAATCTGCCAGTTGGTTGTTATAGTTTACTTAGTGTTTTGACTGGTGTGAATATGGTGTCGCATTTTGTGTTGATTTGTTCGTTTATGATCTGTCCATTGAAGTTATTTTGTTTATAGGTTTCCATGTTTTCTAATATGTTCAGTTTTCGTCCTTTGTATTGTTTATGTAGTAAGATGGTGCAGTCCTGTATTTTGGTTGGTTCATGTTCAGTTGTCTTGAGGTGGTTGGCAAAGTTTGAATCGTCTTTGTTCCTACTAAGAGATTTAATGTGTTCTGAATATCTGGTCCGTATTTTTCGTCCTGTTTGTCCTATGTATGCGTTTTTACAAGTACAAGTTATTTTATACACCCCACTTTGGTAGAGTGTGTCTGTCTTTTCAGTCTTTGCAGTTAGTTTGGTTCTAAGTGTGTTGTCCATACACAATGCGATTTGTATGCCTTCCTTTCAGAGGATGTTAGTTATTTGGTATATTTTTGGTCCTGTGTACGTAAATGTGCAGCGTCTTGTCAAAGTCTGTGTATTTTGTGTTTTTGGATCGTCTTTTTTGGAGTCATACTGTCTTAGTAATTTGTTTTTTTTTTTTTTTTTGGAGTAACCGTTATTTTCTGCAAAAGTATTGATAGCATCAAGTTCTTTTTTGTAATTTTGGTCAGAGAGTGGGATAGTTTTTAGTCTCCGTCTGAATGCACTTAGTTTATGTTGTTATGGAAGGTTTGGTGTATAGCATATGGTCGTGTCGGTAGCAGTAGGTTTTCTAAAAAAGTCGTACTGTAGTTCCTGTCCAACCGCGTGATTTTTATGAGTTCTGGAACTGTGAGAGTCCTATGTACTTATTTACCGGGATAAAAAGATGCTGATTAGTTGGTTCACTGTAAGTTGCTGAAAACGCCGTCTACCCACTTCTTGAATGGTTACTTTTCCAAGATTAGTGACTCCACTGCCCTGTGCAGAGTATGTAACTTATCTATATCTAGTGCAACGCATCACAAAACTTCGTTTAGCACTCTGTACATTCAGAGATCAATCCTCTAGTAACTAATCTAACTAATATTTCACTCTATTAATTTAAACCTACCACACCTTAACTCAAAAGTCTACATGAAAGTGTCAGTGAATGTTTCGGAATTTACTGAGTTGCTCTTAGATAAACCACTAACTTTCCTGAGTAACCATTGCTTAGGTGGTCCATGAAACTATCGATATGATCGTCTTTTTTTTTATACAGAAAGCCCAATTAACTATTGTGGAGTTACTGGGTAAAAATTGTGAAAAGCTCTAGTAAATGAAACGAAAGTGGTTTGAGTTCAAGAATTCCTCAGATTGCTCCTAATTATCTTACGACCAGAATTGCATTTTCATCGTATAAGTACCACATTCAGATACCAGCACGACTTTTGTGAGGAAGCTATACAAAAATAGCTAACCTACAATTCATTTTTGTCAGAGTTATGTAATTTATTAAGCGGCTCACGTCATATTCTGAAGGATGATGGTTTAATTGTACAGTTAAGTGATTTGAATCTGTTGATACAAAAATTTAACCCTAATCATTAGTCATTTGTGAGGGGGGGATGCTGTTTTAGTTCCGAAGATAACTATAGTAAGTTTTTTGTAAATTTCGCTCATACCGTTACATTGAAGTCTCGTGTCAATCTGCAGGCTAATTATCAAACATGAACTGATATAGTCTAGCAGTTTTTTCCAAAAAGCTACCACACATACTTGCATAATCATGAAATCCCAGAATCAAAGTGCTACCAAACATCGCATCATTACATCTGACCTTTCCGACTAAATGTGAAGTACTTCAAATAATAAATCCTACTGCCATAAGTACTTACCATTTGAAACAGTGAATATTAATTGTGCTTATCTCAACAGGGCGACTACTGTTTGAAATGCATGTGGCACATCTTCTGATGAGCAGAACTGAATACCAAATGAAAGTGATCACACTTGATAAATGCAAAGAGCAAATCAAAAAAGTGATTTCGATGCTTGAAGATGCCGCTGCCATACTAGAATTAGAACCTCCGAACACTCCTGACTGGGAGATGGCGCAAAGCGCCAGATTGTCAGCCAGTCAACTGAAAATTTCTGTGGAAGAAATGAAAGAAGCATCGTGATTTAATACAAGTACATTCCGAAACAGTGTGGTTCTCTTTCTTTTTTTTTTACAAATAAAGACTTTTAATCCTCTTGCCTCCTTCCTCTTTCCATAAGTGCGAGGTCCGAACTTTCCATTCTTTAGATTGGCACTTTCCTAATTAGTTCCCCGTAAGCTTGAACATTGTGAGACATACAACCAACGCAGTTATGACCTCAAGCTCCTCATATGAATGTGAAACTGTAGAGCAGATACATAGCGAAAACAATTGATTAAAGATTTTTTGGAAAACTGGTCAACACCCAAAAGCAGTCAGTCCTCAAATATATTTTGTAAAAATTTTAAATGTATATCGTGAATCTTCAAAGTAATTGTTTGAGAAATATATCTTTAACGGAAGAGGATAAGCTATCAACACAATTACTGCTGCCATTCAATACAGCAGAGGGAAGTAAGGGTATAACTCGCAAAAGCAGTTTAGAGGGGAATGCGTAGTTTTAAAATTGGAACAGTATTAATGTAATATGTATAAGACAAATTGAAACGAGAATCACAGCTAGGTAGGCACAGCACACTTTGACCAAAAAAGACGTTGACAAAATCAGTGAACCAAAAGTATCAAGCTCACCTAGTAGAACAATCAAGAATTAATTAAAAATGAAAAGCAAGAAGTGAAGAAGCGTAGATAAGTAGGAAGAAATAGAATTCTTTCTGGTCTTAGAACAAATTTAATGTTTCTTAATGTGTCCTGTATTTATACGTGATATTATAGATAGTAGGAGCAGCCCAATAAATTCTGGAGTGCCAACAGTTTTCATACAGAATGTAGTAAGTAATTAAGCAGAATGAGAAACAAATTTGATAAAAGTAAATGAAGAAAATCAATGCGAAGCCCAGAAAAGTTGTCTGACGCTACACCAGGATAATTATTGGTTTTAGCAATCTTTATGAATGAGAAGAGATCGGATCGGATCTGTAAACTGAGGTATTTGAGGCAATTTTGAGATAACTTTAAAAACAATCCAGGTTACTCCACTTCAGACACCTTTACCTTGCCTTGTCTAATTTTCTACCAGGGGGTAGGAGGGGCTAACCCAACTACTGGTTTCCGTGTAACTTTTCACAGCACAGCAATCATAACATTCATTCCCATGCAATCGCACTGCGTATTTTTAGAATCAGGTATAACTGGCCCCGCCTAAAAGGCAGGGCTCTATCAAGAAATTAGTTCAGACTCATTAGAAGGCCCCTCTCCACGGAAATCTTTAGTAAAAGGCGAAAGATTTATACGTATTGAAGAGAGGCCAGAGTTAACATAATTTTATAAAAGTAAGTGCCCGCAACAATCATCAGCAGTTAGTCCTACTGACAGCAAAGCTTACTGGCTCATCAATGAATGCCACTTCTAGTCACTTTTTATCTTCCACTTCTTCTCACAACTCATCGAAGAAATGTATAAACACGCGTTGGTAACGATTCATAATTTTTGTTCACGGTTTGGCACAGAATAGTGCGTTTTTTTGCTTTCGTTTTACAACGCAGAATAGAGAATGGGTTCACAGACTAGTAACGCTTCCTCTTGGCGTTTATCTGAACTGCTGCCTTTTTCAGGTCTCCCAGGAACTCCATACATACACACATACATCCCCATCAACTATCGGCTTCTAGTTGTATTTTAATGTTTTGAGTATTAAACATTAGCAAATTCTCTTCTCATGTAAAGTGCTAAAGGTAATATAAGTTCAAGGGGGGCCTGGTATGTGCGTACGAAAATATCACAAACGAAAACATTAAGGTAGGTACTCCTATTCAGTGGAACATTTAAGAAGAACGATATTTTTATGATAACAATTGACAACTGTTCAGGTGTTAGAATTCAGGACTCGAGTCCTCTTCATGTGCATTCGAACATAACCAAACATGCTAAATAAAAAGGTACCGTTTTTCTTTTACGTTTTCGTTAGTGATATTTAACTTGCTGCACACGCCTCTAGCACTTTACTTGAGAAGAGAATTTGCTTATGTTTAATACTCAAAACAGTAAAATACAACTAGAAGCCGATGGTTGTTGGAGATGTATGTGTGTATGTATGGAGTTCATGGGAGACCTGAAAAAGGCAGCAGTTCAGATAAACGCCAAGAGGAAGCGTTACTAGTCTGTGAACCCATTCTCTATTCTGCGTTGTAAAACGAAAGCAAAAAAACGCACTATTCTGTGCCAAACCGTGAACAAAAATTATGAATCGTTACCAACGCGTGTTTATACATTTCTTCGATGAGTTGTGAGAAGAAGTGGAAGATAAAAAGTGACTAGAAGTGGCATTCATTGATGAGCCAGTAAGCTTTGCTGTCAGTAGGACTAACTGCTGATGATTGTTGCGGGCACTTACTTTTATAAAATTATGTTAACTCTGGCCTCTCTTCAATACGTATAAATCTTTCGCCTTTTACTAAAGATTTCCGTGGAGAGGGGCCTTCTAATGAGTCTGAACTAATTTCTTGATAGAGCCCTGCCTTTTAAGCGGGGCCAGTTATATCTGATTCTATAATTACGCTATGTGATTGCATGGGAACGAATATTATGACCGCTGTGCTGTGAAAAGTTACACGAAAACCAGTAGTTGCGTGTGCCCCTCCTACCCTGATAGGAATTTACGCTAGGTAGCTAGCTAACTGTCTGAAGTAATATTGGTGCATAATATCGATATCGGTGTCTTTTAGCGTAGAATACGTGCTTTAGCCATGGACTAACTAGCCGAAAATGGAACGCGGGATGGGAACGAAATGTGTGACATTAACATGACAACCAATAAACATATCACCAGATGTTTATAAAATTTGTTTTTTAGGCTTCAAAATTGATGTTTATAAACACATTGGGTAACTAAAGGCGATCACCAAGCTACAACTTGCATTGGTGAATCATCAATTGACCTCGACCGGCCCGGTTTATAAGAATATTTACATCCGTGTGTAGTAGTTGCGACAAACCCGTTTGAAGTGAATAATTTTATTTATGTAAATCGGAGTTTCAGTCGTTGACAAATCGGAGTTTCAGTCGTTGACGAATCGTCCTTCGGTGATGTTCTCCTGCCCCGGTCCAGATTGCACTCTCTTTGTGCGCCTCCCTCTCCAAAGAAAAGGAATTAAGGGCTCAGAGCCTGAGGGTGCAGCGCTCAGCGGAGACTTTATTAAATTCATTGAAGGGGCATTTATTTACCTTAATAATTTTATGTTTCATTTTTCAATAAAATAAACCGTCGTTTTTCTATTGATTTGCGCACGTTTGTATTGATTGTCACATACAAGAATGCGGATTATCGTGGTGGATCGTGCATTGATTCCATATTCGCCCACCATATCAATAACATCGTTAGTGTACGTTACTTAAACGCTAATACACGTTTCATAATCACCGTTGAACGTTCAGCGTCCAATCGAGGCTAAAGCGTATTCTACGTTTCTATACTTGTAGCAGCAGGCTCTAAATAAAAACAAGCCCGTAGGGCCGAGTTTTTTCTTCTAAACATGCATGCAGGAAAGCGAGTAGAAACGTTGGCATAATTCACGAAACAGATCAAATTTAAAAAAATACCAGAAACTAAAATCATAATGATCGATATTCTTAGGTAATTACCTACTATAATAATATTAGAATAAGTGTTTCGATAAATTGATAAAACTTGTTGTTTTGCGGGCATGGAAAAGTCGAACAAAACCTGGAAAGCTCCACGATCAAATGAGGGAGAGTTGTATTTAAGAGCCCTGCTGAAGACAACGTCAAAAAGTGCCCTTCATCATTCTGGTGCCAGTCCACCTCAGTGGAAATGTTTCCCCAGCTGAGGGCTGGTTAGGGATCGCAAGAAGGTACCTGACGGCCACATCAACGTCAGTGCCATCAGAACGCGCGTTTTCCCAAGCCGGGAACCATCAAGAAACCGTCTAAAAGACGACACTTTGAATAAATTGTTGTTTTTACGATCCCTTGCGAAAGAATTTATCTTCTGGTAATATTAGTTATGATAGTAGAATAAGTATTGCCAATTATTGCTACAAAATACTTCCTGCAAAATAAATGAATTCTTCTTTCTCATCCAATTTTTCCAAGAATTAGCCAGAGGAGACGGACTCACCTAACAGGTACGTTAACTTTAGTATTTGCCTACTGGCGGACACAACCCAATTTCTTTAATACCTAACACAGCCAGTCCGGCTAAGGTACTACTAACAAGACTGACCAACAAGACCTCTCCCCGCCCCTTCCCCAACGCTCCATCACTCCCTTCACCTTTCTCTTTGTATATAAAGACCACGACCAACTGACTGACTCCAGTACTGACTAAACGGCCAGACGATGATGTCTTTACATCGAAAGCGCTTGCCCACAGTAACTCACAAGCCAGAGGAGACGGACTCACCTAACAGGTACGTTAACTTTAGTAATTAGCCTTCCATTAATTTAATTTCCTGGTTTTGGGTAGTAGGTGTTGGTAAAACTTGGATGCAATTTTACAGGTTGCTGCTATACACTGATTATGGAGGGGTGAGGTTTACACAATATTAACCTTCTAATCATCGTTTTACTCTTCCCAAGTACCTATTCTGTTGTTTCACGTATACAATGAGCATTTGACTATTCAAACGACTAATTGATGGCATGGTTTGATTTGGAAGAGGCGAATATGTAATCAAGATGTCTGTTTCTATTATAAATTATGTTTGTCACAAAGCCAAACTCTCAGCATATAAGCATAATGAGTAACAAAGGATTCAATCATCCATTGCAGCAACACATTCCAGTCGCTAGAAAGAATTATATTTCTCTGTATTTTCATGTGCCCTTCCTAAATTCTTCTGATTCTGCTTTTCACCACCCGATGGGTCTCAATGTTTACGTTTGTGGGTGTTCAAATAAAAATGAACACTGTGTGTTGACAGTCTTTGTACTTGTGTTTGCTTCAATCCCAGATTCTATGCTCTACTTATACTTGACACATTAAGAAACATTAAATTTCTACCAATACCACGTAATTTCAACAACAATTTTTATGCACAATGAGGTATGCACTTCACAAATGAAACGCTATATATAATCTCACACAAATAATTCTACAAAATTGGAATGTATTCATGATATCAACAAAATGAAAAGTGGACATTTTTAAAAGTTTTTAAGAGATGTCTATGAATCAGTTTTATCAACTCCATTGACTTGTTCATCTGTTTTGAGACGTTTGGTGCTTGGCTCCTTCACTGCAGGTTCGTTGGTATGAACAATTTGGATCTCCCACTCAGCTTTCCTTTTTTCTGGTAGCTGTAATAGAGATAATAGCGATTACAACTAAGAAGTTCAATTATAACGTAGAAATTATACGCTTTGCCAAGCAAGAAGCTAAAAAGATTAAGGTTAGTTTGAAAAAAACATCTGGGGCTAGTCAACAAACAACTTTTCCCGCTACACTAACTAATCCAGTAGGTTTTTCACCCAGTTTATTTTATCTAACTCAATGCTCTACAGCTTGAAATAAGTAGTACCTAATGTTCAGGAATTTATTTCATTGCTCCTAGTTATACCATAAATTTTATGAAGTTAGCAGTATTTTGTTCATTTCAGTGACCGTCAATGTGAGTTTCATGGGAAGATTCGTGTTGGTTTTCTGAAACTATGGGGTAAACACAGTGAAAAAAGTTAGTCAATTAAACAATAGTAGTTCCCAAATTTATTTTGTTGCTACTTACTAACCTTACAAATATTGAAACATTTTAACCATGTAGGTAAAAACTTACCTCGATTTGTGCGAGCAAGTTATCTGTATATAAGCTGGATTTATGAGAAAAATCTGCACTAAAATCCACTTTTTCAATATGTTTGATAATTTATTGTGCTGCTCTCGTCATTTTACCGCAAATGAAAATTTGATTTTACCTTTACCCCATTTTGAGCTAATCATTCAAAAAATTTAGTTTCTAAGAAAGTATGTTGGGTGCATCGATCAATATGGTAATTAGAGTTATTTTTGAACAAATTTTGGACATACCCTCATTTGGGTGTACCATGTCGACTTGCAGACCGCGTATCAAATTTCAGTTGATTTATTAGTTGTGCCATTCTCTCTCCATTTTCTCTCAGCCCCACTCTACATGCTTTCTAAGCCCATACAAATAATCCCACTCATTTAACTCTACTGTGAGCAGGCCCAAAAACTCGGACTCAGTATTCAAACAATCTGTAAATTGTTCAAGTGTTCACCTAGAATTACTATTAAAAAATTATTAAATTTGAAATAGTTTTCACATTCTCTAACAGTTTACACTCAACTCCTATAAAGCCTGTAAAAATATTTTCAACGTGTTTCTTAAACTTTCTTCAATTTTTACAAATATTCCTCATTTTTAAAATAAAATGTTCAACAAACTCAACTCAACAATATTTAATCCGTTTGCTAATTATTTTTGCCGAATTTTATATTTTTCCAATGATCTTGGCAGTTGACACCTACCATCAAAGATGTGTGTATAGCAACATTATTTGTTGGCAACAAGAAACGCCGAATTACCTTTCGAGCTGCATTCAGGGACAGGACGCCATCTGAAGACAAACTTGAAGAAAGAGACTCCTGCAGAACATCATCAGGAAGTTTGTATTTCCTAACAAAATGACGCGAGACATATCCGTGGTGATCTTCTTTCTCTTCGTGTTTCCCTTCAACAACTACAAAACGTTTGTCGTCCAATTTAACGGAGAGCTCTTCAGGTTTGAAGTGAGTAACATCCAATTTAACGCTGCAAGAAATTTGAAAAAATCGTCTCAACTAATCATCACTGGTACTAATATAAATATCTGATGCGACTGATCCCACAACTTTCCTTATTCCATGTATCACTGTCATCTACTGTTTCTATCTACTTATTCGATCTATTTTTCCTTCAGTTCATTTGAACGTAGTAAAACGCAGCTTCTCATTATAAGCAAAAATGATACAACGCTCAACACTAGCAATGTATGTCCTTTCACACATCACTGCTCAAACCAACTATCCAGGATCAGCACACATAGGTTTTGGAAAGAAGCCCTTCAATATCTTGACAAGCTCCAAGCTGCTTGTCATATCGCTTAATCACATACACATTTTGTAAAAACATCCGAACCTATTCCTGTGTTTATGTTTAATAGGTACAGTTACAAGTAATTCCTGGGGAAACACAAACATTGATGGGATACCTGAACTCTTTGTCGTTATTTTTCATAGAAGAGATGCCAGACTCATTGACAGCCATGTTTCTCCAAGGGCGGAGATAACCAGCTCGAAGGCCTGGAATGCTGACGGCGCTCTTGATGGAAGGAGTTAGCACATCTTTCAAGCCTAAGCCAAAATGTTGGTCGTAGAGATCTCCAAAAGTGAGAGGCAGCCTACAGTCATCCAACAGCTCATTCAGCAGGAGAGGTAAGAGAGCCATTTCAGCCTGAAAAGTAATATCCTAAATTCAGAGATACGTTAGTTGGAATTTCGCAACCAAGTTTGCAGTAAATCATGCACAGGGTTACCATGAGCAGTGTTGTTCTTTCAAAACTCTCCTACTAAAATATGGCATTCAATCCCTTTTCTTTTGGGCTTGGCTTTTGGATTCCGGTAATATTTAGCATTAGCTACGTGTTTAATTTTTCTACAACACTTAGCAAAATTCATCCACGCTTTTGGGAAAATTGACAAAAATGGTGCCAAAACTGTTTAGAATTTGTTGGGAAATGGAATTTTAAAAATCTGGTGCAATGCATCACTAACCTTTCCGATAAGTCGGCTCTTGAAACTCATTTCAGTTCACGAAATTCTGATGTTACAGCTTCCAAAAAGTGTCCCCACCCCCCGACAAATAAATAACCAATAATCCTCGAGTTTGGTCTCAAACGTTTTCGCATTTTCATGGTGTAATATTTGTGTCGATATCTATAGATTCGTTTTCTAAAAACTCAAATAGTGGTACTAACAATGTTTAAACGTCTGTCTTGTCGAAAACGATGGTGCAAGGCGGTTCACTAAGTGAAATGTATGGGTTGCAGTAGCAATGTAATAAGTATGTTATTGTAAACAATGTGTTACAGCACAATTCAAGTTACGAGTAACATATCGGAGTTTCTAATTGCATTCTTTCAAGCCCCTTGGCATTTTTACCTTCTGTATTTACACTGGTGTAACGAGCTTTCGTTTGCAAGGAATTTACTACGACTCACCTTCAGTTTATTGAAATTAATGGGACGAACGTAGGACAATAGCGGAAAGGAATGGAGAACTGCACTCAAGTCGCCGCAAGAATCGAAATGACTGGACGTGACGCCAGCCGGCTCTTATTACGTGCACAACTGAAGAGGCCGCGAAGGTTCTCCGCCAGCCCAGTCCCTTCCAGACCCAATTTCTCATGTTCCCTCGCAGGGGGCTCATTCTACTCTGCGCCAAGTGGAAACGCCGGAGCCCTCCGCCGGCGATCACTTTCCATAACAACGGAAGCGTACCATCACACAACTTACCTCGTCCACACGTACGAGCGGAGCGCTACATCCAAGACCAAAATGTCGGTATCGAATAATTTTAAAAACCCGCCGGGCTTAATCAAAATAGTTAGAGCCGATATCCAGGATTTGCAAAATGAGTTTCTATCGTTCTGAGATACTAATTACCTTCTTAACCATTACTAAATAAAAAAGAAAGTAACTAATCGGAGAAAAAATGATTGTTGTTGATTTTTCTTTTGATCTTCTCATTTCAAAGATTTCTGAGTATTAAAAATACCATTTGAGCAAATGGTTTGTGTCTATGAACACGATTGTGGGAGAGTGGCTGCACTTTTGCCCTGCAAGTGACGAAACTAATGATTTGGGTTAAATCAGTGCCAAATTAACTATAGTTATAATAGTGATCAAAACGGCAAATATTTTGTTTCTCATAACCAGCTTGAACAATTTTGATCAAATGCTGTGTGTGTACAATGCCAAATAACATGAAGATACCGTAAGAGTTTCGTTCTTGTAGAAATGTCCGAGGAGGACACTAAAATATGAAACATTTCGAGAACAATTTACTTTAATGCTGTTTCTTCCTTATGAATCTGACTCATATTAAGGGAGAGTTGACAAAAATAATGTTGGAAGTTCAATGTGTTACCTATAAAATGAAAGCTTAACAACAGTAGCAGGTTAATTAAGAGCAACGTAATAACCGTTTCAATGACTACCATTTTTCACAGCGTTTACTCTATAACTCCGGAACAATAAACAAGAATCAGAAAAAAACACTATGATAGTACCATTAACTACCCATATTCTGGTTACTCAATCAAAGTGGCATAAGACCACTGCTCATCTTCCAGTGTTTCGGTTACTTAATATTATGAAAGCTTTAAGAAAAATTGTTAGCACTGAAGGTTACAGAATTTATAGGGTTGCTCTTGCCGATATTTATTGAGCCACCATTTCATAGGCCAAATGTCAACATGGAGAAGGTTCGTATTTACTACTGTGGAATTATAGAGGGCTACGATTAAAACATCTGGTGCTACGCATCACCAGACTCTCATCAGCACCACGCTCATTCAGCGATGTTTATCACTGTTACAACCAGTGAAGTCTGTTTTTCATTCAGTTTATATGAACTTCTTAGAACGTACCTTAACGTTCTACGTAGAAACTGGTGGGCTTCAGGTTCCGGAATTTATGGAGTGAGTGGGAATGCCATGCCCCGATTGAGTAACCAATGCATAGGGGTATCATGAAACTTTCCACTCGATTTTTCTGAGAATTTTGTCATCACATGAGCGGTATTTAAAGGGAATACTGAAATACTGTGTTGAAATCGATTTTGGTTGACATTTGTTAATAATTTAGCTGATTTCGTCGAATTAGAATTGTGGTTCAGCGGGTTTCTCTCAATCAGGAATCGGACTCAGTTGTTACAAAAAAACTTTAGAAAATTTTATTGAGCCGATGCGATGTTTTCTTCCTACTCAGTAAAGGAAGGTGCTATATAAAGTAGAAACTGAATTAATTCAAATTGTGGCTCTTGTGTATGTCCAAGATGACTCTTTGAATTCTGACTGACATGTCCATTAGGCGGGTTTAAAGTCTTACTGCATGAAACGAAAAGTGGAACATGAGAGTGAAAGAATCATCGGGTACCGAGGAAACCAAATTACGATTCGGTTCCCACAAACTAACAAGGGCCCTTCAATTTACCTATACCTGCTCACTCCCTGGGGTCATGGCGTGGCCTTTTTTACAACCTTTTCTTCTCCGGTGGGTTCTCTGGTGCCGTCGATCTCAAACCAACCAGCTGCAGTCGCTAAAGAATATCCGGGAAACACACATCGTCCCCCCTTCAGTTTAGTAACACTCTCTTCCCCCTGGGCTTACGGACCCTCCCAAAGCGAGGGCTTTAATTGTGAGACGCTCCCTTCGGCCCTTTACCCGTGAAAAACGACTGTGGGCGATGAGATCTGGCAACAGCGCCCTGCACTTCCCTTTAAACGCACACACCCATTACTCGGTGGAAGTTAACACTCTGAACTCAGTAGCTTCTGAATTACAAGTATACAGGATACAATACTCTGTTATTTTCTTGTAGAAGTAATCTGCCAGGAAAATTTCCTAAAGGCAGGGTTTCATTCCCTTCAGACCTTGTAGAATGTATTAGGGGAATGAACGATAAACCGATCTTAAACCGAATCCGTAAATGTCTGTGAGGTAGAGTAACAACTCACAACATTCCTTGTCCCGACGCACATTCACATTTCATGGAACTATCAATTTCATTGCAAATTCACGTTTTACGAAAAGCGCATAAAGCACCGCAATTTATTGAGATGCTCCTTCGCATGCTACGACCGTTATTGAGCAATTAGTACACAGAAGATTTATGAGCCTCAGTATGATTCTTCAGTAGCGTGGAGTGGATTCTTCAGTGTATGAGTGGAGTATATCTGGAAAGAAGTGCGATAAAATATATTTTCTCTAAAATGTTGATAATTTATTCTGCTGCTCTCGTTTTACCCCACACGCGGGAATATTACGGCTTTCTCGCGTTATTTGGAGCTTCCATTAAACAAATTTAATAAAAATCGTTAAACAAAAAATTTGGTGTTTTGATTACCAAGACAACACTATTTTTGGTTGATTTCGCTTAGAACCTCCTTTTCGCGTCCCATGGTGATCTTCAGGCTAAAATGTACTGGGGAAACCTGTTTAGGTCGCCAAATCATGAGCTGCAGATGTATCAGGCACTCTTGGGAATATAGCAACTGTCATGACTGTAAGTACGCGGCTCAATCCTAATCTTCTATGGGCTAAGAAGAGAAGACAATGGCACTACTGGTTCGATACTAGGGAAAAGCTGAGGCCAGTCATGGCTAGTCTACATTGGACCCCACAAGCTACAATTATCTCTGGTCATTATTGTTCTTAGGACCATACTCATAAAATGGGAAACGCACACCTGCCATACACTGCAGCACGAATATGAATCAGTTAGACGTGACAACACGCGTTCTACACGACATCCCCATATGTGTCAAGCTAGGATTGGCCATCTTACCTGAAAACACTCTTCCCTTCATCACCACAACCTCCCATTAGCTGCTGTGGGTGTTACCTGTACACACATTTGGCCCATGTGACAATCCAGTACTGTAGTATAGGGCAGTTCTCACTTCTCGCTCAGTTGGTGAGAAGTAAGAAAAGAACAACTCTGTTCAAAACCAACTATTAAAAGATGCTTAAGGAGAGGGACAAATAAAGCGTTTCAAGAAATGAAAAAGTATATTACGATATACACTTATTAACCAAATGACAGTCTTAAAAGTTTCACGCTATGAAGTACTCCATCTTCAATTAGCAGACTTAGATGCGACTTAAAAATGAATCAAGTGGTACAAAAAATGAAAATGAAGTGAAAAAACTCAGTCTATGTCAATGAAATAAAGGTAAGAAAATCCACACGAGCGACACCCCCTCAATTTAAGCTCCTCCCTTGACTTCCTCAGTCTTCTTGGCAACCCCTCCCTCCTTCTTGTCGCCCTTCAGTGCAGGTTTGTTGGTGAATTCGATCTTGATTTCACGACCAGCTTTGGTATCGACGGGCTGTAAACGAAACAAAACAAAATAGATCATTAAAAAAAACGATAAAAAAAACAAGTTAATATTCACGCGACATTACTAAACCGAGGCATTTGAGAGAAGAATAAACAGTGAAGCGAATGCCTGCTCAGAGGAAAGAAGAGGTGGTGAATGATCGTACCTCAGTTCGATGTACATTTAACATTGTTCCGAAAAATTCAAGGTAAGACCCCTGATGAGGGGGGTGGGGGGTGCTGAATGAATGGAATGAGAAGAACTCGAGAAAGGGCTATTTGAAACTAGTTCAGGCAAAAGTGTGGACAGTGTAAGGTCGCACGTAGGTACCGACTGCTCCAACAATACTCTTCTATGATCACCTTTAGTTGGTTTATTATTCATTCTGAATAATAACCCTATGTTTTCGGTCACGAAAAATTTTTTACAACCCCCCCTCAAAATTTGATATTTTACGTTTCAAGACATGGGGATTCCAAATCTGCAATGTCCGCCGCCGTCCGGGCCGTTTTGTGCCTTTAACGTGGTCTAAAAAATCCGTTCTTTCGCACAAAAATCCCATTTGGTATCTAGTTGTGCCCGCCATCTCGGCAATCCGATCGGACGAAGCCCATGATTGTTATGGGCGAAAAGTGGTTAAAAAATCAATAAAACTGAGTACAATCGCAAATACGCCGTCTTTCGTATCGTTTTCAAGGTATTTTTACATCCTGGGTCGAATGGAATGAGTATCAGACGTGTACAATTGCGTATAGGGAAATTACAGTAATTATTGTGAGCCAAAGTCAACTAATTGAAGGAACTCGCGGGAACTACAGCGGAAGTTAACGCATTTCGTCGTTAGTACTCCCTCCCTCTCGTCTCATCAAAACCACCCGCCCGCTCGTCTCACAACGTCGTGTCAATTGCCAAGGGTTCGCTGGAAGTAGTCCCCGTCCCAATTTCCCCCACTCTTTTTGGCCAACAGAGCAAAGGAAGGTTAGAGCCAATGAGGCCAATCATAAATGCCTACAGGTGCTTCCGTAATATATTTAGTTTCCGTATGGGAATATGTAGGTAGTTCCATTGTAGTCAGGTCATGTTTCGTATCGTTTACTAGCATTTTTTGATGCTGAATCGAATGGAATGGGTCTCTAGCAGTAATACTATGTCAAGCTGTTCATGAGAATAATAAACCGTTTTGTAATACTTTGCAGTGTTTTTAACAGGGTGCCGCTGTTAACCCTGTTATTTTTGGCCAGAACCCTTCTTTATCAATCTGGGCTTTTACAGAAGAGACATGCCAAGGGGGGAAGAGGAAGTCCAAAGTAGAAAAACTTCAGCTATCCAATCGCATCATATTCATGCCCAGGCGACTGCTAGACACTGAGGGCAGTGATGAAGGTTGAGGGGTAGAGGCACTTTGTTTTAAATAATTCGACGTGTAATGAAATCAAACAATTCTCGCGATGAAAACAATATGTACCAGACGTCTCTATGTCCCTTCATCATTTATGCAAGTAAACTATGACACTATTGCCAATTACCACAGTACACTGGGGATGGAGGGGAAGTACGTTTGTATCAGGATTCGAGGATGGATAGGCTCATGCCCACATGCTCTCATCCACACAAATCCAACCCCATAAATGCACAAGCTGGAATACTGAAGCTCGTTGAGTCTTGTAGTGATAAACGTTGGGGGTCATAGATAGGAAGTTTCCTGTACTGTTCTATATCATCTTTGTGGCAGGATGCCCACGATATTTTTCTAAAGACGTTACAAATTTACCTAAATTATGAGAAAAAAAACAAAAAACAAATTACTATATAATAACAAACCTTCTTCGCAGCAGTGAGAGAAAGCACACCGTCAGAAGACAAGTTAGAAGAGAGTGTGTCCACGAGGACATCCTCTGGGAGTTTGTAGCGACGACTGAAGTGACGCGATATGTAGCCATGCTGATCTTGCTTCTCTTCGTGACGCCCTTCGACAACCACAAAACCTTTGTCGTCGAGCTTGACAGTCAATTCTTCAGGTTTGAAATGAGTCACATCCAGTTTGACGCTGAAATGAAATTGTTACATTTAAAATTATTTGAGAGGCACCACAAATGAATGTAACAAACAGAGTGAATGCTAGATTCATGTGGACAAATAGCCATTTTTTTGCTATTTAAAAGAGAGAAGTTATATGAAAGTGACACTAAAGACCTTGCCTTTGGAGCAGAAGAGTAAAAAGTTTCCAAGTTTGGGCTTGTAAATCATTGTACAAGAGTCCAAATTTAATTCTGAAAATTCCAGTAACTCAATATCCTGAAAGGTAGCCAGGAAGGTGTTACGCTGGAGATGATTAAAAAAAATCACTTACGAGAAAATACTGATTAGAATCGAGCGAACTGATTCTTCAGGAAAAGATTACAACTAGAAGTAGCAATGTGAACAGTCGAATCCTAAAAAATATGTATGAAACAGGTCATTGGATAAAGATGTAAAATACCTGAACTCTTTGTCATCAGATTTGACGGTCGACACTCCAGATTCGCCTGCTGCCAGGTTTCTCCAGGGGCGGAGGTAGCCTGATCGCAAGCCCGGGATGCTGACAGTTGCTCTGCCACTTGGGACGGACAAATCTCCCAACCCCAGACCAAAATGTTGGTCGTACAAATCGCCCAAAGTCATCGGACGCCTGTAGTCGTCCAACAGCTCGTTCAATACCAATGGTAACAGCGACATTCTGAAAGGCACATGATGTATCAACTTTCAGATGAAATCATGATACTGGTGCCTGCACGTTAGTTAATTCCTTCCTACAGTTCTATCAGAATTATTGAAATGGTTAACAAAATTAACAAAACACAATTTTGACAGTTTTATCTCAAATACGCTGTGTTTGGAATCATTTTTGACGAGTCTTGGAGGTGTATGACTGTGTCTAGACTGAAGACAGTGTAATTGAAAGAACTCTCGGGACAATACAGCGAAATTAATTGTTTGTGACTCGTGACGAAATGCCAATTGCCTACAAACGCCCACAAACACCTGGAAAATGTAATTTTAGTCGTTCCGTTGAAGTCAGGGGATGTTTTGTATCGTTTACTGGTATTTTTCAATTCTGTTCGAATGGAGCGGGTCTCGTAGGTGTGAGACTACGTCAAGCTGCGCAAGAGAATAATAACTGAGTAAATCTGAATTTCAACCTGACGAAGCGCCTTCTGAAATGACATTTTTGGACTCTGAAGCATTAAAACGTTAAGATCTGAAGAAAACTAAACATTATAATCTGAGAATTTTTCAGAATGAATACTAAACCAAAACGTTTTTCTTCAGCCGATTAAAATTAAAAAGAGACAGATACATACATTGCTCTAGCTATGGGTCAAATCTCATCTATTCTATCACCAATCCCAAGTTAATTTCTCAACAGTTTTATCTTCATTCACCATCAATTTCGTCTCAATTTAAAAGCAATATTCATTCAACTACGAACGAGGAAGGGATCTTCACTTAATTTTCTCTACTTGGGTTTAGAAATTGCAAGACAGGTAGTCAATTCAACCTAACACTCAATCAATTCCCTACAATCAGTTATTTTTATTAGATCATGTTTGATACTTTTTATTTTTGATGTTTTTTAGACTCATTTATTTGAAAAGATTAGCGGTTACAAAACAGGAGGGAATATTTACGGTTAAATTGTTAATAACGAGTTGATTAGTTCTCATCTGTATTATTTGAGTAGATCAGATTTTACAGAATTTTTCAACAATCTACTTTCGACCACTACACAATAATCCTTTCAGTGAACTATCGAAAATTCAGTCAATACAGATACTTGCTTTACCGTACATTCGCTCTTTCTCAAAAAAAAACCACGTGAAATTGTTTCTAGTTAATGGATATTCAATTTACGGCAAAATCGAAATTCGAATTCCCGAAAAATGAGACCAAAGTGGAGTTGTCAGAAAATTTAATTTAAAATACACTTACTTTCAGACGGTGCGAGTATTCGACTAGTAGAATAAACGGTAGACGCGATTGAAATCGTGTAAACAGAAGGAACGCGAGATGGCCGCTATATGACGGTCTGAGTCAAATGATGCGGGAGGAGACTGGTGGAACGGTATTTATACGGAGGGAAGGGAGACGAGACTGCTCTAGAAAGACCTGGAAACCGCTCGACTCGCACAGAGCCTGCTGGGAGGTGGAAGAACATGGCGGAAGGGTCTAGAAAAGCCGAAAACCCATCAGAAACGTAACTGGTAATGAAACGAGGACAGCGCTCGGTGTACATACCGAGCCACGTTCTATTTAAAACAATTTTTCGTTTTTTGCTGCCCAATGGACAAGGAAAATGATGTAATCGGTAAAAATAACGTATCCGGTGTGACCATCAACTTTCCTCGTCACATACAGGTGAAGAAAAATATAGATACAAGTGAACTGAAACTACTGTGTTAACAGATAGGTACAGAAATAGTTGTGAAGAAGAAAATGTGGGTATAGTTCCTAAGAAGACACTCTGTCAAGTTGATGAAATTCAATCATGCATTTCAATAAGAAATTCGAAAACGTTACAAAATACGATTTTTGGTTGTTATTCTTGTTCAGCCGAGGTTTATGGAAAACGATGTAGGTATTGGCTATATAAGACACTTTTATGTAAATCATTAGAGCCGTTTTTATCGTTTGCTTAGCTGAGTATTTTGTGGATTTGACTAAGCCTCAACAAACCCCCACCTTCCATATTTTCGCGGAGTTGTGGATACACCCAACTTCGTTTTTTGGAGACACTTCGACATTTCAGAGGGTCATCCAGGATAAGCTAACGAGTAGTCTCGCCAATACTGGATGCATTCGTTTTCAGTACACAGAATGGATTGAAGCAGAGACGGATTCTGTTGGAAACAATGGCGGATTCCTATCGAACAAAACTTTGCACATGCAGATGATATGGAAGGAGTACAAACTTTAGATAATTGTGTGCAAAAATTAACAATAATTGCTCCCAAGCTGATGAGAGACAGGCGAAAAAAAACCTGGCAACTAGTGTTACTTCTTTCCCATTAAAATTTCCAACGCAAATAGGGCCGCCAAAAAGCAAGATCAACCATAAACGAATGTGGCTTCAGTATGATGCTAAAAGCTGGACAGTTACTAAAAGGGACTGGAATCAGCTAAGTCACTGGGGAAAGAAGGTGCTGAAGGGCAAATTTGGAGAACCCAAACATTTCAATGATTGCATGCGCAGAGTCCAATTGGGAGAACATGTTCAGAGACGGAAACCAGATCTGCCAGCGAGCTTTACCTTTAGCTTTAGTGTAGAAGACAAGACCAAAGTTGTGCAGGGGTGATGGAGTTGAGGATGAGTGTGGGACAATTGCCAGGGACAGAGCATGGGAAGCGTGAGTATGTGGTGACCAGGCCCAAACCCCTCTACATCTAACCCTGACGAGATGTGGTAGAAGGGGTTCATCAATTCCTTGTTTGACAATGGGTCAGAAATTGATGCTTTGTACGATAGTTCCCCAGTGATCAATTTTTCCAGCCAGGGAAACCCGTAAAAGTAACCCACAGGGACTCTGGAATGCCTTCTTTGAAGGTCTTCTCAGGAGGCTCATGGGGACTGACTGCAAGCCGTACGCCAATGTGGATGACTTGACTGTGCTGATCTTTGCAGATTCAGTCCGCCAAATCAAAGAAAAAACCCACCACGTGCTCCGCACCATTACCCAATGGTGCGAGCATGTCAACATGCAGGTGGCTGAGGAAAAAACCCAGCTAATCCTCATGAAAGGCAAAGTGAATAATCCACCCTCAATACAGTTTGGCAGCCACAAGCTCCTTCTTGAAAAGCACGTCAAGTATTTAGGAGTGGATATAGGTGAGGGGTTGAGCTTCAACCAACACCTCCAGTCCCTTAAAGGCACTACCATTGCAAGGTTTGCCTCACCGTGTGCAATTACTTAGGCCACTTGGGGTGTGTGTTACCATGACACTATTCTCATATATTAGGCCATATATCTAGGCGTGATTGGCTACTGCCCTGTTGTCTGGGGTAGCAAACTTACAGTCAATCAAAAGAGAGTTTTGGCCCAATCCCAGAGAGCTGCGCTCCTGTGGATCACCAAGGCCTATAAGACTGTATCAACAGAAACGCTCCAGGTGATCACTGGTTAGTTACCAGTTGATTTGGCCGTTGAGTGCATGGTTGACAAGTGGAGAGTGAAACGTGAGCTTCTTCGCTTTGGGCTGAACTCCGTGCGGATCTCACCACAGAACAGAAACTTGCCGCCATCGACGAATGGGCATTAGAGAAATGGCAAGCGAGTAGGAATCCTCGTCAAAGGGACGTGACACGTATGAGTTCTTCCCCAACATCCGTGTACGTCTTTCAAGAAAAATAGGTTGAGCCAGACCACTGGACGAGCCAATTCTTCACGGGACATGATGACTTCAATGCTCGACTCCACTTCTTTTCTCTCAAAGACTCTCCATCATGGACGTCTTGCGCTTCCAGTGCGGAGGAAACAAGAAACCACGTGCTGCTTGACTGTAGTTTCTACAGAGAGCGACGGTTGTTGGGAGGGCAAACGAACTTAGCAGCATTGACTGCTACAAAGCAAGGCTATAACCATTTCGCAGAGTTCCCGAAGAAGGTGATGGCCAAGAAACGTGGTCATAGTTGATCTGTCCTTTTGAAACTTGCTACCCAAGTAAATAGTTAGATCAGGTAGGAAACCAGATTAAGAACTCCTCACAGATGGTACGGGATTCCTCAGGTGGTCACCCCCGCGCGGTAACACACGGGCAACAGCTCTCTACCGGGAGACTGGCAAACGACCAAATACCTGCCGTACCTCCGCAGGTCTAAGTTCGGTGGATGCTGCAGGGGCCGGCCTCCTGCATATTAGCGAAACCGCAACTTCCATGACTGATGTAACCCTCGTCGAGGGTTTAGGTACAGTCATCAAATAAGGAAACATACCAGTATCAGATCAGTTACTATGAATTTTGATGGTCATTTTTAACACCTTGTGCTTGTTATCGCTAATACAGTCCATATACTTTACTCAACATTTATGAGTTTCCCTTCCTTAGGCAGCCAACTTCCTTCTTGTGTTGAACCATTCTGACAAGTCCTAAACCAATGAATTCTAAATAGAACTCCATACGTTTTACTACGAGCTCCTATTGACTAGCAGACCCTATGTTTCATCTGATTTACTCGTCAGACAAAATCTAAATTATTAAGGTAGCGTTAGCTTTTTTCTAGACGCAAGTCACTCGCCTGGAACGACAGTTCGTTATCATCTATGAATAGAAATAGGGTTGTAAAGGGCTAAGGGAAGGTTCCAGACACGATGTAACAATCGGCGGAAGCCTCAAGGGCAGCCAAGGGTAGACATTTCTAGAGCGATCTATCACCGTTTCAGTTCTATGACAACGGAGCTTTGTTCTCGAATTACTTTGCACCTTCCATTGTTAGATTTACGAAGCGTTGATGTGCTTAACTATTAGGATGATAACTTGAACTAAAGAAGAAAACAAAAATCGTATTTGCGTACATAAACCAATCTACAACTAATTAAAGTCTCATGAAAGTAAGTTAATGTTAAAAATGCATTACTTGCCGCTACCCAAATGGTAGAAAGTCCATAGCCAGAAAGTATTACGATCGTGTCAAAAAAACAGCGTTTTCTTCAGATCTTAAGTTTTGAAGCCTACTGAACCCAAAAAACCGACGCATGGTCGGTATGCGTGTAAGAAGTTCAATGGGCGGGAGAAGCCCGAACTGATTCTTTTTTTGTTTTGTTAGTGAAATTTTAAAAACATAAAAATAAGGTTGTGAGCTGTTTCCAACATTGGGAGGATAGGGGGAAGGGGGTGTACAAAAAACTAGGGTGTTTCACATTTTCCTCCAAAACCGCTCAAACGACTTTGACTAAACTATTGAAGGACCTATCACTAATTAGTACCCAACTTGTCTTCTCCATAAGCATCGGTAAAAATTCTGTAAATTAAGCAAAAATATTTTTTTGCACTTTTTCATAAAATAGGTTCACTAATGATTTTCACCAACCTCACAGGATCTCTTTAACTTGTCAAAACCTATGTATTACTTTCTAGAATATTGTGGGTGGCTTTCCTTCGTGTAATACCTTATTTTCTAAACAATTTTTTTTTCGTACAAGCGCCATTTCAGCTGGATTTACCCAGAAAGATGTCTAGTGTGACACATTAGACAAATTTCCTGAATCCCACTTACATTCTAACTGCTAACACAATCTTTTTCTGAGTTATCAATTAGTATGCACCAGGTAAGACTTGCAGTTCTAGGTAGACGCTGGTAGCGGTAAGTAACGTAAGCCACAATCTTCATTTAAAAACCAACAAATGGCTAATTGATGATTCAAATGACGATTCTGGAATTATGGGGGAAACACTGCAAAAAAGATTAAGCAACAAAACGACGTTCGTTTTTGTAGTTGCTCTTGATCATCTAATAATTAATTACTATTACTAAACTCCCATCGTAGAGATGTTATATGTGGGAAGGATACTGCACTAAATGAGTCTGGGAGTAATTATTAATTAGAACATGAGTTTTATTCGCAAATTACTAACGGAGAAGTTTAACCACTGGGAGGGAGCACACAGACGTTTCGAGCGCATCATGGCATTTGAAGTGCATAGTCAGCGCAAAAACCCCAGAGGAGCCTTCCACTAAATCGAAGCGTTCGGTTCGTCCCGGTACAGACACAGTGTATTCTACTATCACTGTGATTTTCTGGGAACACTAATATTATATAAGCGTGATGTATTTTTAAAAAACTACCCAAAAATCGATTTTCGTCGAAATTGTTGATAATTATTGTGCTCGTCTCGTCATTTTCAAACAAATGGGCATTTTAATGTACTTTTGTGTTAATTGGAGCTGTCAATACGACGAGTTTTCGAGAAAAAAATTGGTGTTTTGATCCGACCATAACTATCAGTTGTGGTCGATTTTGCTCATACCTTTACTTTGGCGCTACATGGTGACCTGCAGGCTAAATATAACATTTGTGCCGATTTCGTTCAACTATTTCAGTTGAATGACTCAGTAGCCATTAAAATGTAAATATATAAAGAAAACTCAATAACAATTCTTTCTGCCGTCTACGTAACTTTCCTTTGTGCTTCGTAGAGGTAAGGAAACTACAAAATAGTATTCGAGGTTGGTAAAACGACTAACAGCAGTAAAAAACTTATTGAATGCAGCGTTGAAAAAAAGGCCGGGGAAATAGAGTAAAAATAGTTGAAGACACGAGAGAGCGTTTGGTGGGCGAGAAGAACGCCAAAACGTCGCGATGCGTCTCCACTAGCGTCGGCGTTTCCCGAAGCTTCTCGAACTGTCAGGCTCTTCCCACTCAAACGCTTTATAAACTAACGCTCCTCCAACCGCCAGCTCAGTTTCGAAGTAAAGTGTCGTGCGTTCACAAGTTCGTTGCTATCTCATACTTTGCGCCATCCACTCAACCGCCCAAAGTAAGTCATACGCATTTAGAAGTAGAGTATGAAAGTTAATAGAGTTTCTGACACTGTAACCTACGTTTTTCGTTTGAATACTCAAAAAAATCTGGAGGTTTCTGTCAGTTGTCAGACGTTGAAATCTACTCATGGAATTTTAAACTTCGATGCCCAACACACCTGAAGCTCCTGTGTGACTGTAACTGCACAGTTGAGATCGCCTGTTACTCCTACGCAGCAGGCACTGGCATAGCAGATACATATATATGGTTCCCGCTCCCCTGTGGAAAGCGAGGAGATAGGTTTGACTGCTGAGAGACTAGTCTGCTGGGCCTAGTTTGAGCTCTATGTAGAATCTATACACAGTACTGTTATTTTAACATTTACAGCACAAATATTGATTTCCATCTTCGTTGAAACAAACCTCAGTCTTCATTCGATTGATTGTACGATGATTACTTTCACTTTTGCCTTTGCCACACTACGATAATAATGAACTTGAAAATGTTAGTTGAAATACAGTAAAGAAGCTGGAAAGCGGAGTAAGCTCTGTTGGGGAATAGTCCGACAATTTTCGGGGAGTTATATGAAAGTCAAGAAAACGTAAAAAAATGATCAAGACACTTCAAAAGTTTAGGGAATTGAGTAAGCGATGCTATTAACATTTTTGAGAACTGTTGTACGAATATAGTGAAAGCATTTGAAAATTAATCAAAATTAATAAACACAACAATTTTAATATTGCTGAGAAATGAAGTAAACCTGTTCCAAATCAAGTAGCAATTGTTAGGAAAATTCGTTAAAATGTGTAAGAATGGCGAGAAAATGGAATTAATGGTAGGAAATTATGAAAAAAAAATTAGATTAGTGTTAAAATTTAAGGGCAATCGCTCAAACGATTGTCAAGCGTCCGAGTGGAAGTCGTTGGAAATAGTCATTGGATGAAAATTGTTTGAAATTGAGTGGAAAACGTTGGAGTACGATGCCACAGTAGTTGATCAACTGAGAAAACTGTGTTGAAGAAGTTTAAAAAGTGGGCATAAGTATTTGGAAAACCGGGTATAAACCGATGTTAGTGGACTGAAACCCGTTCGGAAGTCCTGGAAAATCTGGCTGGAAAATTTACCAAACAATAACGTGCAACTTTACTTCATGTGTCGGGGTCGTGTTGTTAATACTACTCGTTAATTTTTCAAAATTATTGAGTCAAATAGTTGGGAATTCAAAGTTTTGCCTTAACAGAGTTGAATGCTGTTATATGCTTATGCACAATATTCTTATCTTGAGAACTGACGAGTTCGGAGAATGGAGAAATTGAAGCTGGGTTTATTTGAATGCCCTCATTGGAAGTACCAGAAACCCACACTCCAGCGAGGCGACAAGGAAGGGGAGTTTGGGAGGAGAACCCCATGAATGATGGCCTGGGATTTTGCCCATCGACAATAGTTGTGTGAATTCCTCTTTGAACTGCTTGGATGGCTGCTGTGGCAGTGGTTGTTGCAGAGGCAGATTGCTGCAGTATCCTGTTGACTGTAGCCATCCTTGGTGATGTACACTCTATCAACTGTGCCAGTGCCCGTAGCAAAAAATGAGAGAATGAATTGTCAGTAATTCATGATTCAAACATGAAAACACAAAAACCCTTCTTTAAGCTGACTTAACCTTATTTTTCTACTCAAAGACCTTCACTTTAGATTCCTACTACAGTACCTCAGCTTCAAAATCAGTTTTACTTCGTATTCAGGGGTTAAATTTTGGACGTGTAGAAGAAATTAAGTTAATTGTCTATATTTACTTGTTACAGATGTCACTGTTGCCAGTTTTGTTGAATGAAATGTTGGAAGACTACAGGCGTCCATTCTCAATGGATGACCTCTACGACCAACACTTTGGGCTTCCTCTGGACCACTGTCCAGCTATCAGTCCTCAATTGGCCATCAACATCCCTGGCCTGAGAGCTGGCTATTTACGCCCATGGAGACTGAGTGATGCTGCAGATTCTGGTGTATCTTCAGTAAAAAATGATGAGAAGGAATTCAGGTATATAGTTACTTTACAATGAAGTATCTCGTATTTATGTTCATCCTGACATTCAGAGTTCTACTTTACTTTTGTGGATTATAAAGGTTCCTGGTGTCTTGTGATAAGACAAATCACGCCTTGACAGCATGATACATGATGTGAAATTGCATATGCCTGTACCATAATAATAAGTACAAACAGGCATTAGGGAGGGGCTGAAGTGCTAGCTGTCTACTCCTGCAACACTGAAGCATATGAAGATTTGGTCGTCACCCCAACATCATTCCTGTTAACTGACCCACACAGCAGCCACAAATTTAGCTGAGTAGAATTGGGGGCAGTTTTTTTTGTGTTTTTTTTTTCCTCCAGTCTATGAATTGGAGACACATTTTCAAAGGGTAGATTAGTGATGATGCAGGGTAGCTTCAATATTGTGTCCCAGTCAATTTGGGGGGCACAGGGATGAAAGAATCACGAGTCAAGAGCAAGCAAGAGTCAACTCTAGCTACGACCAGGAGGAAAATTCCCTTGATGAATGTGATCTTTGCATCTCTTAATTTAGCTTGCTAGTTTTGAAGGACTTAACTGTGTGTATGGGCAATGTTGTTGGTAAATAATCAGAATAGTGCAGTCACCTCCCCAATATTGCAATGAACTATGACACCACTCATGCACATTTCACGATGAACCGAGTGTCAATGACTAGCTGTTTATGGGATACATGGCAAACCAGGAGGTATATGGGGTTACTGGAAGGTACCCTGTTGTTTGCTCATCAAGAAGGGCTCTTCAAATGGATTAGGAAGGAATAGTGAACAGGTCCTGTTCTGACTCAAAATGCTTTTCAAAGATCTCTAAATGATGGAGGAACAGGTCGAATTTGACAATCGATTACACAAAGTTCTTCCCACTTACCCTAGTTTTTTAGGGCTAAGGAAGGAACTCTGAAACTTTTACAGAGCTCGGCATGGTCACTGACATGATGGTGCCTCCACCCAAGCCCAGGAGAGCACTGGGGTGTGGATAAGTGGCTCTGGGAGAGGTGGGATGTATTGCCCTGGGTCCCAATCCAACAGTTTTTCAAGCAGTGATTTATGCTACCATCATCACTATCACCATAATGACTGATAGTCAAGCATCTTGCAAGACGCTGAAGAATTACTGCACAACATCAAAACTGGGTTTATTGGATCACTGGGCATAAAGACAGGCCTGTGAGAGAATATGCCAGGATAATGCACCAGACAATCTGGAATCCTGAGTGAGTGAGGCACTCCAAATGCTTTATTTCAGGATCAACACACGAGATTAGACGTTGCTTTTTGATTATAGAGAGGAAGGACACCCCTCAGTGTGGGTGGTGTGAAACGGATGAGGAGACTCCTCACCACATCCAGGCACAGTGGCGGAGACTGGAGAGGGAGCGATTTGTGGTATTTGATACAACTTCTCCAAGCGTGTGCAACCAAGAAAACTCGCGGAAAATACTTGGCATTCCTTAGGAAGCTGCACATGATCCTGTGAGACATAGGACAAGCACAATACGACTTTAGGCTGCTGTATTTATCCAAAATATGGGACAGTTAGAGTTATATGTATAGGGTTAAAGAAAGCACAAAGTACACATTGCATCATGATTAAAAACCACATTCAAATTACAGTTACCGTTCTGTATGTTCGCAGCGTGCGTTTGGACGTTACTCACTTCAAACCTGAAGAACTATCAGTCAAAGTCGACGACAAGGGCTACGTAGTCGTCGAAGGGAAACATGAAGAAAAGGGAGACGCTCATGGATTCATTTCTCGCCAGTTCACCAGGCGCTACAAATTGCCAGAAGACACGAAAGTTGAGAGTCTCAAGTCAAATTTGTCATCTGATGGAGTTCTCATGCTGAAGGCTGATAAGAAGGTACGAGTTTTTTTGTATTTTTTAATTCGGCAACTTTCACAACCTGTCGTTTTATTATGAAAACTAGAAGGCAAATAAAAAATGTTCATACTGGTTTGGATGACAAACCACAAATCACAAATAGTTTGAATGAATTTAAATGGAACTCATAGTGAAAATTACTAAAATTCGTTGAACAATTCATTAAATACTGTTGGAAAACTTAAAAAAGGCGAAGAATTGCCTTAACATGAATGTTGACCCAACTAACCTAAAATGCATGTAGGAAAAGAAACCATGGACTGCCACTGTTCATCTGCCAGCTAATTTATAACTCTCCTTTTTACTTTCCTTGCTCTACGAAGTAGAAAGGAAAGTTATGTAATCGGCTGAAAAAAAATTTTGAGTTCTCTTCAGATCTTTACATTTCAGACCCCCCTGAGTCCGAAAAACACTATTTGGGAAAATGGTCTGTGTGTATGTGTGTCTGAGAACGATTTTTAGAGAAAACCACCGTACCAAATCAGCTCAAACTTGATATCTCGTCCGAGGGTCACCATGGGACGCCAAAAAACACTATTTGGGAAAATGGTCTGTGTGTATGTGTGTCTGTGAACGATTTTTAGAGAAAACCACCGTACCAAATCAGCTCAAACTTGATGTCTGGCCAACAAGTTACCATGGGACGCAATAGTGAGGGTATGGGCAAAATCCACCGAAAGTTAACTATAGTCATCATAGTGATCAAAACACCAAGTTTTTTTTCTCAAAAACGGCTCTAACGATTTTGATTAAATTTTTTATATTGGTAGCTCCTAATAAGATAATTTTACTATAAAATTCCCACTTGTGGGAAAATGACGAGAGCAGCACAATAAATTATCAAAATTTTCGACCAAAATCGTCTTTCGCGCAGTTTTTTCCTTATAAACTCCGCTGGAATTCTTGTAGAATGTTAAAAAAATTCGGTATTGTAGTCCAAACATATACCTAGAGGGTGAGTGTTTAAAAACGCTCATGAGATACCTGGGGCTCACTCCAGAAATTCTTGAATTTCAACTACCGCCGTTTCGCTTACTACCAGTTCTAGCCGTTTTACTCGATAACTCTGCTGATTACTATCATCTTCAAAACAATCGTGTTCCCAGCCTCATTAATTATCTGTGTAACAATTGTTCAATAATGGTCCTGGAATGAGTACGAGCAGCACAATAAAATCTGGAACTGTAAGCGCTACCGCTTCCTGCTGCCGTAAAGCGTTATTTGACCAAGTTCAAATTAACTGAGTGATAAATCAATTGATTAAATAGAATTAGCCATGTACAAAGTGAATTGTTGTAGAGCTAAGGAAAGTTGTGTGTTGCAACGCACCAGATATTTTCCTTTAGCATCATAACACGTTATTATCTGTTTCTATTAAAAAAACCCTGCAAATTGTTACACAACTGTTTATTATTTTCATGAACAGCTTGACCTAGCATTACTGCTCCGAGACCCATTCCATTCGATTCAGCATCGAAAAGTACTAGTAAACCATACAAAACATGACCTAACTACAATAGAACTACGGAAACTAAATATTTCCCCGGTGCCAGGCGCCCGTAAACGTCTGTAGGCATTAATGATCCGATGTAGGGGTGTGTGGAGGAAGTGGCCCTAACCTTCCTCTCCGCCCCGTCGGGCAAAAAGAGTCAGGGAAGTTGGGACAGGGACTTCCAGCAAACCCTTGGCAATTGGTACGACGTTGCGAGTCGAGCGGGTGTTGCAAGTCGAGCGGGTGTTGCAAGGCGAGCGGGCGGGTGGTTTTGATGTGACGGGAGGAAGGGAGGGAGTACTAACGACGAAACGTTGACTTCCGCTGTAGTTCCCCCGAGTTCTTTCAATTAGTTGACTCTAATAATTACTGTAATTTTTCTATACGCAGTTGTACACGTCTGATACTCATTCCATTCGACGCAAGATGTAAAAATACCTTGAAAACGATACGAAACACGGCTTATTTGCGATTATACTGCGTTTTGTTAATTTTTTAAACCATTTTTTGTCCGTAACAACCATGGGCTTCGTCCAATCGGATTGCCGAGATGGCGGGCACAACTAGATACCAAATGGGATTTTTGTGCGAAAGAACGGATTTTTTAGACCACATTAAAGGCACAAAACGGCCTGGACAGGGGACGAAGGACGGCAGATGGGGAACGGGTGACGGCAGACAGGGGACGGTGGACAGACATTGCAGATTTGGAATCCCCATGTCTTGAAACTTAAAGTATCAAATTTTGAGGGGTGGTTGTAAAAAATTTTTCGTGACCGAAAACACAGGGTTATTATTCAGAATGAATAATAAACAAAAACAAACGTAAAGCCGTTTGCATAACAAGAGATGCATGCTGTAGCTGGTGGAAGCACTACTTACTTTTTTCTGTGTCCTGACTGGCGAGATAGGATAAGCTTGCAATGTATCATTGAAATAACTAACACACCTGGACTCGTGATTTCAGTGTCATTTGTTTATTTACAGCCAATTGAAGCGTCACAAGGTCGTGAAATTAAGATAACTCAAACCAACCAACCAGCTTTGAAAGGCAAGAAGAACTCTGAGCACAAGGAAGGAGCTTGAGTCAACCATGTTCAACGAGCGTTAGACCTGAGCAAAGATAGTGCCCAGGAATAGGGATTCTTTTACTTGATTTCACTGATGTGTATCATTTTGTTCGTTTTCAATTTCGTAGATGTATTTTCATGTATTAAGTGTTGTCAGACTGATGGA
The DNA here is from genome assembly GCA_020466155.1 of Pachypeltis micranthus. Classification (NCBI taxonomy): domain Eukaryota; kingdom Metazoa; phylum Arthropoda; class Insecta; order Hemiptera; family Miridae; genus Pachypeltis; species Pachypeltis micranthus. The sequence continues at coordinate 1,231,813 of CM035782.1, read as the reverse complement.
AGACTGATTAACTTTAGAGCACTCTACCTCCCATTTCTTCAATTTTACCTGTATTTTTCACAATATTAATTATTGTTTTAAGCATTTCATGGAATTAAATTACTAACGCTTCAATTGGGTTTTTATTTGGATTCTTCTTGAATTGTTCTAAACTGTTCTAAACACTACTCTCACTGGCACAAAGTCATTCAGGAAGAGAGAGGGTTGCACTGTTCATTAAGGATGCAATTGCAAGGGTCGCCTGTAACCCTTAGAGGAGCTCTTGCATTACCTGTGGCATCATTGGTATTACGGGTGCTTCGGGAACATCAATGATTACATGTGGGTGCTGTAAAGGGTGTTGGAGTGACAAGTATGGCTCTTGCCAAATATTGACTCAGACATACACAATCTTCCACAGGAGTGTTTCCTTATCAATATGACTGTTCCTGAACACTCATGAGAGAGTTATATCAGTCAATAGTCACTGATGTTGTGGTTCACTTTGGGTCATGCAAGAGCCTGGCCATTCACTTAGCATTCACCAAATCCCGACCTGCGGGGGTGCAGCAGGTTGTTATTGATCCAGCCTCTCAGTGGAGAGCTGTTGCCTCTGTGTTACTGCTCAGAGGCATGACCCTGCAGAATCCTGTACAATCTGGAAGGAGTTCTTAATCTGGTTTCCCACCTGATCTAACTATTTACTTGGGTGGCAAGTTTCAAAGAGACAAATCAACTGTGACCACATTTCTTTGTCATGAAGTTCTTTATAAACTAGGTGAAACAGTTATAGGCTTGCTGAACAAGCAGTCAACGCTGGTAGGTTTGGTTGCCCTACCTACAACCGTCGCTCACTGTTGTAGGAACGATAGGTGGAGTGGCTCGTAGTTTTTTATTTTCTCTACACTGGAGGGGAAGATGTTCAGGATGGAGAGTCTTAGAGAGAAAAGAAGTGGAGCCTTGCATTGAAGTCGCCATTTCCCAACCCTCTTTCACCCAACACCTTCACAGATGTTGGGAAAAACTCACGACGTGCTCCGAGGAACAGTTGTATAATATCCATTCATCTAGCACAGCAAGTTTTTGTTCAATAGTAAGGTCTATACGGAGTTCGGCCCAGAGTGGAAGAGTTTAATTGTTGTCTGTGTTAGAGGTATGAGCAAAAACTACTTGAAGTAGTGTTCTGGGAGCTCCTCCTCTTGAGCTCCTCCGCCTGTTGATTATAGCCCTTTTTGCTGGCCCATTGATGGTAATGGGGGAGGGGGGCTTCACATGCGCTGCCAGTCCAACCACCTACTGGGAATATGGTGCATGGTAGTGATACAGCTGCTGCTCAGAGTCAGCCCTTGACCACTGGTGGTGTGATGAGCAGAGCACCTTCTATCAGTTGGCCTGGGGATGCTTAAACCCCCAGGTCCCCCCTTAAAGTCCCCCCCCCCTCATTCTGTAGACCGCATTTATGAAGGGGATCGCTCGTTGGTGTCAGTGAGCTACCCCCAGGACTGTCTTCCCCTGATTATGAGTATTTTTGAGTCAATGTATTTTGTCATGAGAATCGGTGCATCTGGAATATGCTGGGTAAGTCAGTGTCCTGTACTCTCAGCCTTTTACAGCCATACAGAGGATACGACAGGAGAATTCTGTCCCTCATCCTGCAACCCGTGTGTTCTGCAGTCCCTCTTCAAAGAAGGAGGTTTCTCAGTATGAGCAAGTATGAGATTTTCCTTTGCATCATTCTTTTCGTTCTTTTTTTCTATGTTATCGTTGTCACATATTGTCTCTGTCTCTACTAACTATATCCCTCTGCACTATTTTGACCAGTCATCTTTTCCCCATCGCTGTGCAATAACACAGACTTCCAGTTCTCTCCAATCAACATTTGAAGAGTAAGCCACAAAGAAAGAGAATGGAATGATTCCAAATGAAGAGGGGTAACTAAGTTTATTATTCAAGGTAAGACAAGGTAGAGAGAGCCCCCTTCTGTTGTGTGATTCATAACACTGTACCAAGACTGGTATTAATAAAGTCTTTATTTGTTCCCAATTGACAAAAGCACATTTAAAAATTAACCTCACAGATCTCCTGTGTCTGGGTACACACTGATGCTTCGTGTGAACCTTAAGAAGGTTCCATTGTTGTTGTTGCTCAACATTTAATAGGACACATTACAACATCTTTCCCTTTGAAGAGAAACCCCATAAATTCACTTAAAAACCAACATGATCAGTACCATTTACCCATCCAAAAGAATATATTCATAATTACTGTAACTCACTAGAAAATCGCAATTGACTATTCCGTTTACACATGATTAACATAACAAAATTTGTAAAGCCACAACTTTTTTTTTTCCACAAACTTTATTACATAAACAACATGAAATTCTACGCTATAAACTTACAAATAGAATATATTTTACATAAACAAGATGGCTACCATTAACTCTTCCCTAAAATTTCCTCAACAAGCCGTCTAGGCTGTTTTACTGAACGACCAAATGATGTAACACAACCCTGAGCCGAAGGCTGATTGCGTCCTTCACTTGGGGAATGGGATGACTGGGTGAGCCCACTATGAATTGAGTCATCAGCAGTTGACATGTTAGGCACCTCCAACCCCGGTGATCCATCATGGAGACCACGAGGAGAAATATGGATTTCATTCCTGACATACTGGGTGCCCCGCTCACTCTCAATCAAGTAGGACCTGGACCTTCTTTAACTATCACCCCTGGAGACCAAGAAGAAGCAGGATCCTTCTTGAACATGACTGGCTGACCCAAGACAAACGATTTTCGAGCGACAGCTGTCCTATCAAAACCACGTTTTGTGTTCTCCTGGTGTGCCAATTTAATCCTTCTATCCTCCTCAAATGTTAACTTAGGCATCAAAACATAAATGCAACCGGGATATTAGTTCTCAAAGCTCGACCCATCAAATTGGCTGCAGGAGAATGAACGTTACCCTTTGGTGTGTTCCTATAATTCAGTAAGGCAAGATAAAAACACTCATTGCTGTCACGTGCTTTCCTGAACATTAATTTTATTGTTTTAACTGTACTCTCTGCAAGGCCATTGGATTGTGGGTAGTTAGGGCTGGACACGACTTGTTTGAAACCCCACTCCCTGGCAAATGATTTGAACAAATCCGATACAAAGTAAGAAGCCCCATCTGTGCAAACAGTAACAGGGATCCCATGCCTGGAGAAAATTGATTTCATCTTACTATCACTGAAATACTACGAAGGTCAGAAAGCTCAATAACTTCTGGGTAGGCTGACAAAGCATCTATCACCACTAAAAAAAATCGTTTATTGAATTCAAATGTATCACACCCAACCTCCATCCATGGCAGCAAAGGAATTGACTTAGGTAGCAGTAAAGTTTTCTGTTTATCACCTTGATATTGCCAGCACGCCTTTTAAGAGCCAACCCATTTTTTTATGTCCTGAGACATGCCTATCCAGAATACAGAAAGTCTGGCCCGATCTAACATTCTATTCACACCAGGATGGCTGGAATGGAGCCGAGCCAGAACTTCACGTTTCATAGTATTGGGGACAAGAACTCTGTTACCACAAAAGAGGATATCACTCACCACATTCAACCCATCCTTCAAATGGAAATATGGCTTGGCTTCATTAACCACATCCTTATAATACTGAGGCCAACCCTTAAGAACATAATCCTTGACTAGTGAAACCACAGGATCATCTAATGAAACTTCCAGCACTTTCTTCGACCAGGCTTCGGTCACAGGCAAGTTATCAATAAGGAGAGCCACCTGCAGCTCAACATCCTCACCCAGTTCAGAGTAACTAGTGCCAACGGATGCTGGTACATCCCTGGATAAGGCGTCAGCCAGAAACATCTCTTTGCCTGGTCTATATACCGATGTCAGATCATAGGGCTGAAGACGAAGCAACATTTTTTGCAATCGTATAGGAACTTTATGCAAAGGTTTCATACTCAAGCCCAATAATGGCTTATGATCAGTTTCCACCACAACTTTTTCATGACCAAAAATCCACATCCTAAACTTCTCAGCCCCAAAACAAACAGCGAAAAGCTCCTTTTCAATCTGAGCATACCTCATTTGAGTTTCAGTGAGCACACTTGATGCGTACGCTATAGGCTTGCCTCCCTGTAGCAGCACTGCACCTACAGAATGCGAGCTTGCATCCACACTTAAAACCAGATCATCATTGGCAGGGTCAAAAAATCCTAACACTGGAGCCACTGTGAGCATCTCCTTCAGAAGACAAAATGCTCGATCGACAGAATGGTTCCACTCAAACAGCACCTCGTCCTTCAAAAGTTCCCGCAATGGAGCAGTCAATTCAGAGTAGTTAGCTATGAACTTAGACACATAGTTGAACATACCCAATACCCTCTGTAAAGACTTCTTATCAACCGGAGTCTTCAGTGCCTTGATCGCTCGAACCTATTCTGGATCCACTGATACTTCCTCTGCTGAAAAAACATGACCTAAGAAAGTAACATTATCTTTGTAAAATTCCCACTTACTCGGGTTAAATTTGATTCCCGCAGTCCGAGCAGCTGCCAACACCCTTTCTAAAGTTGCATTCATTTCCTCTTTAGAACCAGCCCACAGAAAAATGTCATCTTGAAAAGTGAAGACGTTATCAATGGCACCAAAAGATTTGACCACAAATGAATAAAACTGCTCAGGAGAGCACTTCAAACCAAAAGGAAGTCGCCGAAACCTGTATCGTCCCCATGGTGACACAAAGGTACAAAGCCGAGAGCTTTAGTCATCCAGAGGAAGAACCCAAAACCCAGACTGAGCATCGAGCTTGCAGAAAATTTTTGCACCTTGCACCTGAGCAGAAATCTCTTCTATTTTTGGAAATGGAAAGTGAGCACGTTTGATTGCCTTATTAAGCGGCCTAGGGTCTATGCATACTCTTAATGAGCCATCTTTTTTTCTTACTACGACCATCTGGCTCACCCAATCCGTGGGCTCATCCATAGGAGTTATAACACCCATCCTTCCCATACGATCCAATTCAGCCTTTACCCTGGGACGTAACTTAAAAGGAATCCGCCTAAGTGGGGACACCACAGGACTCACCTTACCATCCAGCTTAATAGAAACTACATAATCCTTGGCCATGCCGAGCCCTCCATCAAACAATTCGGAATAGATTTTCAAGAGGGTCGTGTCTAAATCAACTGAATTCACCCGAGCTATTAACCCAAGACTCTCACTGCTCTGCAACCCAAGGATATTTACACAGTTTTTCGTCACTACATAAATAGGGACATCATAGCATTTCCCTTCACAAAGTACCTCCAGATTACATTTTCCTATGACTGGAACAATATCACCTGAAAAAGAAGTTATCTTAACGTTTACCTTAGTCAAAGTTTTGTTCTTGTGCAAACCTAGTCGCCGAAACTCAGGAAGACCAACCACATTGCACTGGGCGCCTGTGTCGATTTTGAAGGTGGCCGAGGTCCCATTGATCTTCAAATCCGCAGTGTACCATGATGAGTTGTCCCTAGCTGGTGGCGACGTCATAGTCTTACAAACATCAATTGTGTCCAGTTGTAAGATACCCATGTGAAACTCCTCTCCTGATAGCTCTTCCTTACAGTCCAATTCATTCACTATCTTCTTTTTACACATAGGGCTTCGTGCAAAATGGTTCATTTGACGGCAAACAGTACATGTCTTGTTGAACACTGGGCACCTACCTTTAACATGCTCATAATTGCAAAACCTGCATTTTAATTTGTCAGGACACCTGCCTCAAGGGCCTACACTGTCCATCTGTTTTTCAGAAGTCTACTATACTATACCATATAGCAAAATATCTGGTGCGTTGCAACACACAACTTTCCTTAGCTCTACAACAGTTCACTTTGTACATGGCTAATTCTATTTAATCAATTCATTTACCACTCAGTTCATTTGAACATGGTCAAACAACACTTCACGGCAGCAGAAAGCGGTAGCGCTTACAGTTCCGGAATTTATTGTGCTGCTCGTACTCACTGCAGAACCATTACTGAGCAATTGTTGCACAGAGGATTAATGAGGCTGGGAACACGATTGTTTTGAAGATGATAGTAATCATTTTTGCAGAGTTATCGAGTAAAACGGCTAGAACTGGTAGTAAGCGAAACGGCGGTAGTTGAAATTCAAGAATTTCTGGAGTGAGCCCCAGGTATCTCATGAGCGTTTTTCAACACTCACCCTATAGATATTGAATTGGACTACAATACCAATTTTTTTAAACATTCTAGTAACATTTAAGTGGAGTTCATAATGAAAAAACCGCGCTAAAAACGCTTTTCGTCGACAATTTTGATAATTTATTGTGCTGCTCTCGTCATTTTCCTATAAATGGAAAATGTATGGTATAATTGCCTTATCGACAGCTATCAATATAAAAAATTTAATCAAAATCGTTAGAGCCGTTTTTGAGAAAAACATTTGCTGTTTTGATCACTATAATAACTATAGTTAACTTTCGGTGGATTTCGCTCGTACTCCTATTTTGGCGTTCCATGGTATTCTGCGGGCTAGATATCAAGTTTGAGATGATTTGGTTCGGTCGTTTTCTCTAAAAACCACTCTAAAATCGATTACGTCGAAAAATTTGGTAATTTATTGTGCTGCTCTCGTCATTTCCCACAAATGGGAATTTTATGGTATAATTGCCTTATTGAGAGCTATCAATATTCAAAATTTAATGAAAATCGTTAGAGCCGTTTTTGAGAAAAAAAACTTGGTGTTTTGATCACTATGATGACTATAGTTAACTTTCGGTGGATTTTGCCCATACCCTCACTATTGCGTCCCATGGTAACTTGTTGGCCAGACATCAAGTTTGAGCTGATTTGGTACGGTGGTTTTCTCTAAAAATCGTTCACAGACACACATACACACAGACCATTTTCCCAAATAGTGTTTTTTGGCGTCCCATGGTGACCCTCGGACGAGATATCAAGTTTGAGCTGATTTGGTACGGTGGTTTTCTCTAAAAATCGTTCTCAGACACACATACACACAGACCATTTCCCCAAACAGTGTTTTGGGTCTGATCTGAAGATCTGAAGAAAACTCAAAATTTTTTTTTCAGCCGATTACATAACTTTCCTTTCTACTTCGTAGAGCCAAGGAAAGTAAAAAGGAGAGTTATAAATTAGCTGGCAGATGAACAGTGGCAGTCCATGGTTTCTTTTCCTACATGCATTTTAGGTTAGTTGGGTCAACATTCATGTTAAGGCAATTCTTCGCCTTTTTTAAGTTTTCCAACAGTATTTAATGAATTGTTCAACGAATTTTAGTAATTTTCACTATGAGTTCCATTTAAATTCATTCAAACTATTTGTGATTTGTGGTTTGTCATCCAAACCAGTATGAACATTTTTTATTTGCCTTCTAGTTTTCATAATAAAACGACAGGTTGTGAAAGTTGCCGAATTAAAAAATACAAAAAAACTCGTACCTTCTTATCAGCCTTCAGCATGAGAACTCCATCAGATGACAAATTTGACTTGAGACTCTCAACTTTCGTGTCTTCTGGCAATTTGTAGCGCCTGGTGAACTGGCGAGAAATGAATCCATGAGCGTCTCCCTTTTCTTCATGTTTCCCTTCGACGACTACGTAGCCCTTGTCGTCGACTTTGACTGATAGTTCTTCAGGTAACCATAGTTCTTCCATAGTAACCTGCAAGCGAGATATGAAGTTTGAGCTGATTTGGTACGGTAGTTTTTTCTAAAAATCGTTCACAGACACACAGACCATTTTCCCAAATAGTGTTTTTCGGACTAGGAGGGTATGTAACGTAAAGATCTGAAGAAAACTCAAATTTTATTTTTCAGCCGAATACATAACTTTCCTTTCTACTTCGTAGAGCCAAGGAAAGTAAAAAGAAGTGATCGGAGAGCGAAGGAGGGCTTTTGAACCTTCCATAAAAAGTAGCAACGATTTACATCGTCTAGTCAATACTAGACGCTATATATTGTCCCTGATATTCGATAGAACAAAAATAACCAAAATGCTCCACAAAGTGAATTTTTTAAACGTTTCCGAAATGTTTACAATAAATACAAGCTTGTATTTGATCAACCTATAGTCACATTTTGTTCTCTTCAACTATTCATTTGGAATAGAAATAATAGCCAAGGTAAATCGAAAAATGAAAGTAATAATAATAAAAACCGCCCATTTTTCTTATTTTTCTCAAAAACGGCCCTACCGATTTTGAATGAAAAGGTGGTATGTATTCAGCTAACCAGTATTCACGTTTCTGTAGAAATGAGTTGAACAAAGATGCAGTCCTCGTGTATATAACGTACTGTCAGATTTATATGGGCTATGGAACGTATTAATCGTACTTCTCAGCGTTTCCATCTTTATATAACTCGAGCGGATTATAGTTTCAGTTTGTAAACTGCTTTCCATCTAATTTTCTCAAATGACTTGACTAAGTTCAAGCATTGCCATGGAACGTTAGAGCACTGATATGACAGTCTGACCAATGGGACATAAGTGAACAAAAGGTGGTCTCAAGTTGCTTTCTATCCATAATAGAATTTTGCAAGAATGAAGTAAAACTTCGTTTTTGTTTTAGTGCAAACATATCCAGTGTAATTAGTGGTAATACAACTATCAGCAAAGATTAAAAAAGCTAAGTTACCAAACTTCAAAGCATGTAGTGCCCACGTGCATCGTTTTTCTGCAACTCACAGCCCAGTTTTCTTTTAGGATGACTTTAATGGGTCTGGTGTGGCACCAGGATCTGTCGACACAAACAACGTAATCAAAACTGTTTGATATGCTCGAGAGAACAAAAATAACTATGATAAATATTCTACGCTTTAGATTTTACTCATACCCTTACTTTGGTGTCCCATGTTGATGTCTACCAGTTAAGTATAAAGTTTGAGCGGTTTTTCTTTGAAAAAAACGACACACCTGAAGCCAAGAGCAAGTCAAACGTTGGGGAAAAAGAGAAACAACGGCAACAATCCTGTATATGTACACCCGTGCAGTCGGGATCAAAAGCCGGGCTGTTATTATGACTTTTTTCAAAAGAATCAGTAGTCTGTTTTACTGAAAGTGATACAAAAGGTGGAGCGAGTAGTTCATACGAATCGTGTAGGCTTAGAAGCCACCATACAAAATGAACATCTTGTTTGAGGAAGACTTGGAGCACGAGTAAGTTTTCCCAGTAATTGAATAAATTTGTCGGCTAACAACTTTGGATAAATTCACCGCAGCAGAAGAAAGAAAGGAACTCAAGAACGTGGCAAATCCTGCATGCCTTAAGCGCCATTATTCTCATGTTTCACCTCAAAATATTTATTGACCGAAATCAACGTTGCAGGTTATTTGAGCTGCATGAACACTGGGGCGAATTAAAACCTCCAAAGCCTGGTAACAAGCGTCCTGCTGAAAGGAGTGATGTCGACTCTGGTTGTGGGAGGTCTGTATTGCTATCGTAGTTTTTTTCGTTGAAAAGATTCACTCGGATCATTGGGTTGTATTTCCTTCATGTCCCTTGCTCCTACTCAAAGCCAGAGGCTTGCTTCCCCGTGAGGTTGTGACGCAGCTGTTGAATACGGCAGGTAGCTTGGGCTGGAGTGCACTTGTTGTTCCTGAGGTCAAATAAATACTGTAGTAGACTATGATGTCTGATTGATGACAAAGAAGAAAATTCATAACAGAAGATTACAGATGCTACAGTGTGGCCCATGGTGAGGTAAAGACCACCTGCCGTTAAGGAACAGCTTTCTTTAATTATATGGGTAAGTGTAAACCATTCGAAGGCAAAATCCCTCGTAAACATTGTTTAGCAAGTCATTTTATGACAGGTGGCATCTTTAGACCCCATCACCTCAAGACCTCCTGTGATAGCTAATGCATCTTGTACAAAGCCTACTTTCGTATTGGTCCACAACTTGTCTGAATTTCGTTTAGGTCATCTGGTGGAACCAGCAGCAGCCAAGGAACCAGCAGCTCTTCAAAATTAGACTTTGATTACGGGCGATTGGCTTTGATTGATATGAAAGCTGAAGCTCCAAAGCCAAAAAAACCCAAAGCTGTTGTCAATGATGATCCTAAATCTCTGCAGTAAGTTTTCCAGTTTGCTTAAGTAAGTTTCCTTAGAAAAAGTAGCTGTTGCCTTCAATTGTGGGCAACAAAATCTAGTATTTAAGAAGTTGTTTACTTTACATGCAGTTATGAGGAAAAATCTATAGCTAAATAGGGTTTTGTCAAAATTTGTGACAATTAATTGTCCTGCTCGAATTTTTTTCTAAAATTTTATATTACCGTTACTTTATTGGGAATTGACCCAAAAAATTCAATCAAGTCGTTATAGCTGTTTAGGAGGAAAAAAGTGGAGTTTTGATCATTACAATAACTGTAACTAGTTTTTCGCCCATTTAGCATATACGAATGACGAAGAATGGTGCAAAGACAGAAGCTATATCTGCGTCAAGAGAAAGAAGGCCCTAGGTGTGAGGCCTCCTGGGGGTGGGCCCAGAGTTTCTTATATACTCATCCCCCCCCCCCCCATCTGGTTCAAGTGAAGACAAAAGCCTGATCCCTGCTATAAGTGTCTAGTCAATTATTTAATTGTTGCCCGCGATTGGGTTGCAGTGGTAGTGATGATGATGATGAGGTGTTGGATTCTATTGGGGTTGCAAACTTATAGTCAGTCAACGAAGAGTACTGACCCAATCCCTGAGAGCTATGTTCCTGCGGATCACCAAGGCTTACGAGACAGCATCTGCTGAACCACTCCAAGTGATCACTAGCCAGTTATCCGTTGACTTGGCCATTGATAGCACATGGCGGACGAGCAGAGAGTGAAAAGGGAGCTTCCCTCGTTGTGGGCCAGTTATTTTGAGTGGTTACTTCAATGCACAGCTCAACTTCTTTTCTCTCAAAGACTGCCCATTCTGCATATCTTGCGCCTCCAGTGCGTAGGAAAGAACTATGTGCCACTCAATTATAGTTCCTACAACAGTGATCTACAGTTGTTTAAAGAGCAGCCAAACAATCCTACTTTGATTGCTACTAAGCAAGCTTATAACTGTTTCACCCAGTTTGCTAAGAAGGTTGTGACAAAAAAAGAAGAAAAAAAGTGGCTACAGTTGATCTCTCCCTTTAAAACTTGCTTCCCAAATAAAAGTCAGATCACTAGAGAAACCAGGTTAAAAACTCCTCTTAGATGGTATGGATTCCCCCGGGTCATACCTCCACACTGTAACACGTGGGTAACAGCTTTCCACCACTGGTACCTCTGAACTGAGGTAGTTTGGAGATGCTTTTGAAGAGCTGCTGACTCAGGCAAAAATTACGGCAATCGCGCCAGAGTCCAAACAATCCGATCCACAATCCTCGACTTACGTTGAGAATTATGAACAACTGTCTTATCCACTAGACCACGATCACCCGGTGCCTTTAATAGGAGTCAGTCAGTACATCTCCCCCCTCGTCTACAGTCGCTGCTCCTGGAGCAGACTCTTTTAAGGAACGAATTTATGAGAGTTGAGCGAATCCCCGGAAAATCCGATCTTTGATTCGAGAAACGAGGGGGCTACAAGGAAAGTATTTTCTTTCACATTGTAGTAGGCGCATCACCCATTTTATTTCCCTTCACTTTCACAGTGTCAGCGAATCCCGGACCCGAGAATTCGTCTCATTATTTCTCTCTTAATTTTTTAATTTTTCTCTCCGGGCCTCTTCTTTTTCTTGGAATGAAGAAGTTCGACCACTAGTTGGGCGCCAATTGTACCGAGAGAAGTTTGGAGATGCTTTTTGAAGAGCTGCTGACTCAGGCAAAAATTACGGCAATCACGCCGGAGCTCTGATCCACAATCCTCGACTTACGTTGAGAATTATGAACAACTGTCTTATCCACTAGACCACGATCACCCGGTGCCTTTAATAGGAGTCAGTCAGTACATCTCCCCCCTCGTCTACAGTCGCTGCTCCTGGAGCAGACTCTTTTAAGGAACGAATTTATGAGAGTTGAGCGAATCCCCGGAAAATCCGATCTTTGATTCGAGAAACGAGGGGGCTACAAGGAAAGTATTTTCTTTCACATTGTAGTAGGCGCATCGCCCATTTTATTTCCCTTAACTTTCACAGTGTCAGCGAATCCCGGACCCGAGAATTCGTCTCATTATTTCTCTCTTAATTTTTTAATTTTTCTCTCCGGGCCTCTTCTTTTTCTTGGAATGAAGAAGTTCGACCACTAGTTGGGCGCCAATTGTACCGAGAGAAGTTTGGAGATGCTTTTTGAAGAGCTGCTGACTCAGGCAAAAATTACGGCAATCACGCCGGAGCTCTGATCCACAATCCTCGACTTACGCCGAGAATTATGAACAATGTCTTATCCACTAGACCACGATCGACCAGTGCCAGGTCTCAGTCAGCACACCTCCGCAAGTCTGCATCCAGTGGATGCTGAGCGAGTGCCCAGCCTTTTGCACGATAGGGTTACTGCAGCATCCATGACTTTCAACTGATAATTTTTATTATGAGTGTTAAGGAACAAAACAGTTGAATTCTATTTTTGGCTCCTTGATTATATGTGCTAATATTGTACTGTTGTAACGCTTATTGATGAGTACTCAGCTGAAACTGACTACTAAATCGTCACCATATTAACCCAAAACGACTTCATGTGTTACACCTGCCTTTGGCAAGGAACGATTTTAATTCTAAATTCGAAATAAGTAGACGTGAGTTGACTGACTGTATTTCGTCAGTTGACTGAAAGGTGCGATGGTTACTTGTTAGACGGCATATTCGCTCCTTGGTTAATGCAGTCAAGTTCCTTGGAAGTAGTTAATATTGTTGTTGTTCGAATCCTAAAGTCCTTAAGTCCTGATTGAGCCCTGGATATAATCATTGTTCTGTAACTGAACAGTTAATCATTGCTAGACAGTACCACTGAGAGAGACTCTTGGCAGGGTCCACCTGTTTCTGATGGATCCACTGCTCACATAGCGGGGATATGGCGATGTTAGCTGTACATAGGGGCTTGTTTGTTACAGAGGTACCTTGTAAACAAATTAAACCATCCCCCTGAGGTGTATACGACTTGGATGGTTAAGTCTCCTTAGTGTTTTCCCCTACTGACACTGACAGCAATCAAAGCATCGTTATCTGGGTTGTACCCCTCAACCTTGTCTCATTCGAAGCATTCTACATATTAAGAATGGCATTCAACTAGCACGGATTTCTACCCATTTTTCCTAGCTTTGTTCCCCCTTTATACATACAATAGATTTTATCTTTTGCTTTGAAATCAGTGCAAATGACTGGGGTGGTTGAAATGGTGGACAGGTTACTGTTTTCTTCTTTCTCTGCTCTGTCATTTGCTGTTGTCTGTAGTCATAACTTATTATTAGGTTGGCACCAGATGAAAGCTTAACTACAGAAATTCTCAAACATAACATCCGCCTCAACAAACACGTCAAGGATATGATGAGACTTATACGAAATCTCAATAATAACCCGGTTAGTGGAAATGCGTTATTTTTATTGTGCAGATTGATAGCTTGTTGGCGCATTTTGAAACTTTGTTCTGACTTTTGTTTACTAATTTATTTGTAGGCCAATATTGTCGAGTGTCCGGTGATTCCGACGATGGCCAAGTGCAAGAGGCCAGAAAGGCCAACTCCCACTGATTCCGAAGAGCAGTAAGTAATCTAGAACTGACTTAGTGATGTATTGTCATAGATTCATTTGAGTTTTGGAATGGGGCATACAGGTAGTTGAAGGCTGACATTTCTGTACTAAAAAGTGGCACCACAGAAATGTTATGAGATGAGTAGGCCTTCTCCCTTCCACATTAACTTATACTGATTGAGAGATGTGTGCAACTGCAGGAACAATGTGGAACAGGTGGTTCCTCAACTACTAGAATTAAAATCAAAATATTTACTGTGATTTCACTGTTGTCCTTCTAGACGCTGTTCTAGACCTTTGTGACCCACCCAATTCGACTCATCATAAAAAAAATACCACCTATATACTTGCCACACAATTCTTGGAAAGATACCTGCTGTTCCGGACCGGTGGGGAGACGGTTGCACCTAGGCCTCTTTTGTGGCCTATAACAACCCATCAGCACAACCCTGGCCCTCCCTAAAAATAAATATACAACCAAGAAAATAAAATGCACACTACATGTAACACATAACACAAAACACAATAACATAAAACATTCACTTGATAACTTACAATCATTCTTAATAAATTACATTCTAATGGGGGGGTGGGGGGGGGGGACTTGTTGGAAAGATACCAAACGCAACGTAAATGGAATGAAATTGTCAAAATTTCGCTTTTCGCTAATTTTATCGTTTTTGCCATGTTTCATCAGATCGGATTGCTGGGCAGCCAGATACCAATCTGTTAGGGTAATCCACAAGCCCCTAGGCCACTCTCCACATTTTCTGGCACTGGTTCGAGCCTTGCCTCCTGAAGATCCAGTACACTTGGGTCCTTAAGATTCTAAAAGTAGACTGCTAAGCACAACGCTTATCTACTAGAATGGAAGTCGTATTTCAGTGCCAACACTCATCTTCAGCGATTTTTGTCATATTCTGTTTTTTGTTTTATTGTCAGGAAACGCCTTGGACGGCCTTCAACGGTGCCAGCTTCAGTTGACGATGAAGTGATACAGAAAATGCTTGAAAAGTCTGTTATTATGGTTTTAGCTCAAATTGGATTTGACAGTAAGTCGCGTGTGGACACTTATTTTGAAGTGAAATTTTACCTTTTTTTATTAATAAAAATAAGTAATTTTACCTTTTACGTACTAAATCACGTATGAATATCAGATATGACGCAATCCACAAACGTAAATTCCATGTGCCCCCCCCCCTCCCCACCAATCACTTCCTGATGAGCTAGTTTTCATGGATCCTTGTAGAATTAAACTTGGAACTTAGATTAGTCTCATCGAGCATCTAAAACTCTTGCAGAGAGGGGCATATACAAAATAGAAGTTGAAGCCCTCCTAATAACCGGGTTTTTATTGATCAGAACATATCCTGTGAATTGAAAAACCGCCCTCATCGTGGCATTTTAACGTATAATAAAAGGAAGAGTGTATGGAAAAAGAAACTAGTCATCATTCTTCCAGTGGTCATTAATATCACACAAGTGGCGTTAGGCACACAAGAGGGGGAGCTTAAGAACGGAGTTGATAGTAGTAGGGAGTAGTTGGGCTCGCAAATATAACTTTATCCCTTTGTCGGCATGAGAAGCAAGTTGAATGCATTGAGTGAAGTGTCGGGTGGCTACCAACTCAAAGGAAGGGTCAGGAAGGGCTGGACTCGGGAGCCCTTACTGAGAAACCTCTAAGACCGAAATGCTTGCCGAGCAGTCTCCCTCAGGGTTACAAACCAAGGGGGAGGGTCACTGAGAAGACAGGGGGCAGAGCTTCCAGAGGGGGCCTAGTAAGGGTACCCTTGTTGGGTACGAGCAGCGACTACTCAAGAGATGCCAGAGCCATATTGCGATAGGCACTCTACCCGCACAAAGCCACCACTCTTTTGGAGAAAGGTTATTTTCTACAACCTGCCTCTTATAAGACTGGAGACCCTGCTCACAGTTCCATTTTGAGTGTACCTGGACGGAGGTTAAGAAGCACCCTGACTGCCAATGCTTCCAGAAGGTGCGAGCCAGCTGGATGACCTGACAATACTACGTGCCCAGCGTCCCGGATTGGTCGAGCGTTGGATTAGAGGAGAGTGAAGGTAAGAAGCTGTGGTACAGGGGGTCACCCTGCAGTCAGGGGTCCAGAATACTGCTGCCATATTCCCTGTGTGTGTTGTATTAGCCGACTAAAAGGGAGAGCCGGGTGGGCCCAGCCAGAATGACATCCTCAACTCTATGAGGTTCCTGCAGGATTACATCCAACGAGGCTTAACTGTGACTGGGCGTCACAGTGTACTTTGTCACCACACTGTGCTCACCCTGCAGTTGGGAGCCCAGAATTCTACTGTTGTACTCCCTGCGTGTTTGTATGAGCCAGACTTAAAGGGACACAACTTACACTTCTAACGCATACACAACACACTGGGAACCCCCTACCTTGAGCAGGGATCGCAGAACACACCCCCTGCTGGATGGGGGACAGAATTCTCCTGCCACATCCTCTGCGTGGCCATAAAAGCCAGTCTTAAAGGGGCTTAAAGCTCATGACACTGACATATGCAACATATTCCAGATACAAACAACACTGCAATGGCTTACCTGGCAGAACACATTGAAAACACTCATAATGAGCGAACGACAGTACTGGAAGTAGCTCACTAACTACCCACTACCTCTCTGAAATCTCGAAGCTGGCCATCAAAGCAAGTGCCCCCCCCCCCCTGACATCATGTACCCCACTGCGGGAAACTGCGGCAGCTGTCGTGAGGGAAGAGCTGCGTAGGGCAATTGCACAGCAGCCTGCCCAGCCACCAGCTGGTCCCTCCACCCCTGATGCAAAGGGAACCACTGATGCGGGGTATCCTTGCTAAGGACCTCAAAGCACTAAGCGTCCGAGTTCTTGACATCTGCGCTGCAGTAGGAGGTGGCACCGTCATCATGACGGAAACTCTGGAAATGGCCAAGGCGATTACGAGCCATATTTCCACCAAGAAGTTGGAGCTACAAGCATTAACCCCTCCTAGGTCGCTTCCCACGCCTGCTATTGTGCGACGTGCGAACCAACCTACAAAAAGAGGACCTGGCCCAACAAGTTATTGAGCCCAACCATGTGTTAGGCGTGCAGCTGCAGGACGTCAGGCCTCTTTTCACAAAAAAGCGCTACAGACTGAAGGATTGGGGGATCGAGGTGTGACCCGGCCTACACAAAAAACTAGAGAGGCTAGGCACCTCCAACTAGCCTGGCAGCGGTGCAGCATCCACAAGTACAAAGCTCCCACACAGTGCTACAATTCCCAGCGTTATGGCCACCTGCCAGTAGCCTACACGAAAACTGTGGTGTGTGCCTGGTGCAACACAAATAAGACTTCCCCCGTTATGGCTGAGTTGCTGCAAAGTGCACTCAAGTAACGCTGCAGTGTTCTCGCCATACGGAACCATACATAGGGTCCAAAACTCTTGGCCGCTGTGCTCATCTGAGCTGGTGGCTTTGAGCTGGTTATAATATCATTGTACAGGCAATTTGGCACACTAGTTGCCAACTGCCTTCAGCTACTCGAGCAGTCTCTAGCATGCCTATCAGGATGACCCTGCCTATTCTGTGCTGATGCAAACGCCAGATCACCATTGTGGGGGTCCCTGACCCTGCATGGGGCAGGCGAGGCGTATATAGAGTTGCTCACCAAGATAACCTGGTTGTTGCCAACTACCCCATCACTGAGGCGACCTATGATGGGCTTGGAGGATTTATTAGGCAAAACATTAGAAATCTTGATGTTGCAGTCCCTCGAAGGAGTCTTTGGCTGAACCTCACAGGCAGGCAATACGGGTGTACCAAAGGAAGGTCCACGCAGGATGTCATTGTCGAAATTCGGCGAGTTTCCCTCCGCACCGGCACCGGCTATGTACGTCGTAGCAGTTCTCATTGACATCAGGGAAAACGTTTGACAACCTTGGTGGCCAGCGCTCCTTAATGAGCTTTAAGGTAGGGGAATCCCCCACAACCTGTACTCACTTGTCAGAAGTTATGTTACCTGTCAGACAGAAAAAACCCACCACGTGCTCCACACCATCACCCAATGGTGCGAGCATGTCAACATGCAGGTGGCTGAGGAAAAAACCCAGCTAATCCTCATGAAAGGCAAAGTGAATAATCCACCCTCAATACAGCTTGGCAGCCACAAGCTCCTTCTTGAAAAGCACGTCAAGTATTTAGGAGTGAATATAGGTGAGGGGTTGAGCTTCAACCAACACCTCCAGTCCCTTAAAGGCACTACCATTGCAAGGTTTGCCTCACTGTGTGCAATTACTTAGGCCACTTGGGGTGTGTGTTACCATGACACTATTCTCATATATTAGGCCATATATCTAGGCGTGATTGGCTACTGCCCCGTTGTCTGGGGTAGCAAACTTACAGTCAATCAAAAGAGGGTATTGGCCCAATCCCAGAGAGCTGCGCTCCTGTGGATCACCAAGGCCTATACGACTGTATCAACAGAAGCGCTCCAGGTGATCACTGGTTAGTTACCAGTTGATTTGGCTGTTGAGTGCATGGTTGTCAAGTGGAGAGTGAAATGGGAGCTTCCTCACGTGAGACGTATGCCTCTAGAGACGTGACACGTATGAGTTCTTCCCCAACATCCGTGAAGGTCTTTCAAGAAAATGGTTTGAGCCAGACCAGTAGGGGGGGGGGGGCTGCTGCCACTAGAGGGTTCTGGAAGGGTGAGCTGAGGGGGCGTCCGAGGGTGGGCTGGTGCTATAGGAGGGCAGAGGATAAGGAAGGGTCCAAGAGTGAGGAAATACAGGTCGTGAGGTGAAGTAGAGATGGCAGTTGATGGACGTGAATTTAAGATAGCCTCCACCCCTGTGAGCAGGGAAATGAATCCTTCTAGGTTGGGGCGTTGTCATCGCAAACCTTGACAGAGGAGACGTATGGAGGACTTGATGGCTACTTCCCACAAACCATCCAGCGGTCATTAATACCACACGGGTGGTATTAATTTTCCAGTTAAAAGGCAAATTCAATAGTTATATTATAATTGCCCACACCCACAGTAGTTGTGATTTCGTGGTTATTTTGCGCCTCACGGTAATTAAGTCCATCACGCTACTAGAGTCCAAAGAAGAGGGATTTTCCTCGAATAATGGCGAACAGTCTCATTTTATACAAGTTCAGCTATCGGTCGAAATCGGCTGTTAGAGCTAACGGATTCGAAGTGAACCTTAATTTGAATAGCGAACGCTTGATGTCAAACCCAAAATTTACAATTCACTTCTTTGTTTTTGCAGAAGTTGAAAAATCGGCGCTTCTTGTTTTTGTCGATGTTGTCAAAGAAATGTTGTACAAGGTTTCTCTAATGAGCCATGAACTTAATCAAAAAGATCTCATTGATGGAAAAGCTTCGTATAAGGTGAGCCAACAAGTCCGAGTCACCCATTCGTTCACTGTGCTGTCTACATAAAACAAATCTATTGGAATAAATGTCAATAATTAAAAGTGCAGAGGCGAGCAATGGATATAGTGCAGATTTCAGATTCAATATGGAACAGAGTTCTTGGAAAAAATATTAAGTTGGAAGGAGTAAAACGTTTGTTTAGAGACGAACCAGTAGAGTACATGATGTGGTTAAGTATACGGTATTATGTTGCCATTTCTGTTAAAATTGCCAAGGCTTTGCCATTCAAGTTTAAAGTGAATATTAAAAGTAAGAATAACCGCTGATATTCCTAAGATTTATGTAACAACATTTACCCTCCCCCAACTGTAAATCCGGTGACATGATAAGATACAAGCCATATCTTTTCGTTTCATGTTGTTTAAACAAAATTAAATGGTCAGATTACCTTATTTTCTGATCCTTTTTGACGTATATCTATACCTTTAAACGGCTGGTCACAGAAATAGTTGAGGGGAACAAAATTTAAGTGTAATCGCTAGAAGAAACTCCATCAGGTGTGGCGTTTGCTGCAGAAAATTGGGAAACGCGTTTTTGACCCATTCGTTCTATGGACTGTCAGAGAAATATTTATGGGGAACATTAAAGGGGTGAATTGCTTTCGCCGAGAGCTGCTTTCGACTGTTCTCCTGAGCGGCAGCTCATTCTACCGCTGCTTTAAGGTCGAAATGAATCCTGTGAACCGATAGCTCAGTAATGGTCGTGGCACTGGTAGGAGCAGCACACAAAATCCCAGAATCGTAAGCACCTCCAGCTGTTATACACATAATGAAAAATAGATCTGATTAGTTTCTAGAGTCAAGAGACTAAAGGAAGTTGTGTGATGCGTCGCACCAGATATTTACCTATTACAGAAGTAGAAAACACCCCTCAAGTTTCATCTAAATCATTAAAACCAAAATGTTGCAGCTTTTTCTCCCCGTTAGCATTATTACTATTATTATTATTATTATTATTAATATGTCGTGGTCAATTGTGAACGAGTTTTGAGTCATTTTAGTTCTCGATTACCGATTGAAATAGTTAAATGTTTTTATTTCGTAAACTTCGAAAATAACCAAGAAAGAACCCGCGCACTCTCTTTTTTCTTCAAAGCTGTTCCTAAAAAGTTAAGGGAATGAGGGAGAAATGAAGGAGGGGGTCTATACTAACCAACGCGAGTTCCAGGCTGCTGGGAGCGGTCGACATCGCAACAAATGGGGTGTGGCCTTTTGAGGAATCAGCCAGTAATCCATATGCCAGTGACAGTACCAAATAGATGAATAAATTATGTTATTCAATGTCAAATTTTGGAGGTGTTTTATGAAAAAGTCGTTCAATACTCTGATGCCATTTATTTGGTTTTATCCCTCAGGATGTCTTAGAAAAGGCATTTCGAAGTGTTGGCTTCAGCGGCATCGATTGCATCAAGGAGTATTTCAAAAAAACGATATTTGCTCAACGCAAAATCGCCCTTCAGAAATCAAAGCAACTGACGATGTTGTACAAGCAACGAGTGGCTGAAATCAATGCACGATGGTGAGACATATATATATTTTTTTTAAATGTTAAATGATTGTTTACAAGTAGTAATACGAGGCACCCTCGGGGTGACATTACATTATTTTCGAATGAGATACTGAAATAACTGGTACAATGTATCACACAACTATCCCCAGCCCCTCGTACACTCAGCGTTGCCTGCCTTCACTGCTTATACCACACGAACATTAATGATCAGTGCATCAGTAATGCAATAGTAACTCATGACACTATCAACTTGATTTTTTTTGAGGATAATATTCATTGTTATTAAAAGTATGGGTAAAAACTGAAGAGAGAAACAGTAATAAGTGAAACGAGAGAGATTGAGAATATGGAATTTATGCGGTTGCTCTTAACTATTTTATGAGCGTTATTGGACGCTGATTTTCCTGAGAATCATGAGAACATGTTCTATGCGGACAAAATACGTTAAAATTCGTAAGATATTCATTTTTTTTATGAGAAGGAGCCCAATATGCAAAAGTGGCAACAACTAACCAATAGCAGAAATAAATGTTCGTCTTTTGCGATCCAAGGATGTTCGGCAATTCACACTATACACAGTAACCAAGGGGAGAGTTCGGGGGAAAGGAAAAACGAGAAGACAGGACGTCAAGGAAAGGTGGAGAGAAGCACAAGGAATTCGCAATGCAGGGGAACCAGAGAACATAGGGTGATGATAAAGATGATCTTGTAAGGGGAAAATATCAAAATAACTAGATGAAAGCCTGAGAACCCGAAGACCAATCAACTTAAGCAGGGAAGGAGAATCAGCTCAGCCAGTAAAAGCAATATCAGCGCACTGGCGACTCTCTGTAGGTCTCAGTAGCCAAAACACTGGGCAAACTCCGAATAGTCAGGTCTTCCTAAGCCAACCTTGTAGGCAAGGTAGCTTAGAAAGGCCCAAGGAACACGCCCAACCTGGTTGACATGGCAGGAGTAATACAGGCTCCAAACCACTGAAAGGAAGAGAAGTAATAGGAGATTGAAGATGAACAGGAGCTGGAACTAATGTGGCGTGCGTAGATCGTGCAGCCGTGGCGAAATCGAACGCTTCCCGGCCAAACTCGAGCGCGTAAAAATCAGTTTCCGAGCTGTTACTGTCTAACATTTTGTCAATCGACTGTGCATCTTGTTCTTCTTAAAAATTGTACCGCCATGTGAATGGGACGCATTCACACGGCTCTCTTCCCTCGTTTGCTAACGATCTCAGCTCTTCCACGTCACTTGTGCTGCATATTATCGTCAAACGCCTTCTACCTCCGACTTTATTTATGACCAAGGGATTCTGGCGTGGCAGGAGATTGCGCAATCCGTCAGAAGTACGGTAACCACCTTAGCCAGTTTCCTCGTAAACACATCTCATATGCCATTATTATCTTGGAAAATCTCGGATAATAGTCCAATGAAGTGCCCACACGATGAGCTCATTCCATATAAAGAAGCTGCACTAAACATAACATTTCTAAAAGTTTTTACCCGATAACTGTGGAAAAGCTATTATTATCTACAGCCTCATTAATTCTCTGCGTACCAATTGCTCAATAATGGTTCGGGAATGAGTACGAGCAGCACTATAAATTCCGGAGCTGTAGGCGCTGCCGCTTCTGCCGCCGGGATGTGATGTTTGACCAAGTTCAAATGATCTGAGTGATAGATGAATTAAGTAAGTAGGAAAAGCCATGAACATAAATGAACTGACAGAGCTGAGGAAAGTTGTGTGTTCCGACACACCTCACATTTTTTCTATAAATCTCGTTCAATCAGCAGCATAAAAAAGATTATATAGCATTATAATTAATTCGAGAACTACGGTTGTATTCCCTGCCTTCTTGCAGGGCGTTTTCCTACGTTTTACGACGACTAGGAACTTTGGACAACCTACTCAGTTGAGGAAAGTTAAGCATATGGAACCGGGAGTCATGGCGAACTTTATTCTGTCCAGAACTACCTTTTTTACGAAACAATTTGGAGAGAGCTTTCGTTGATACGAACTAAATTACTCGCGACGAAACCCCACAAGAATTTTTGGCCCAATTTTGGGCCATTAAATCCTCCTCGCCTGGAAAAGAGCTTGACGAGTTGTCAGGGTAATGGAAGTTGCTGAATGTAAATGAGTTGCTTGTGATGTTTCCCTTTGTGTTGCAGCGGGATTGTCTCTGGCGAGTTCCCACAGACGTCGGCTCCATCTACTTCTGCGTCTTATCCACCTGGGTTTATTCCTTCTCGAGCTTCTGCATCAAGCGAGCAGCTTCAATAACGACCTTAGTCGGCGATATTTTGGGTGTGGGATGTAACTGTTGGGCGAACTACATGCTGCTATACGACTTTTTTATTTATTTCAAGCTCGTTTTTTATTATTTTGCCAATTAAATGTTAATATTGCCGTTAATTATTTATTTCTATCCCCACTGTTGTCCAGTAACAGGTACTCGAAGTGAAGAAGGGGGGACCTCACCACTCTACTTTAAAGACGCAGCTCGTCTCGTTTTACTTACCCACTTCTTGTTTCCCCACCGCCTTCATAGCCGATCTTCTACCAGCCCCTTGTCACTCTTTTGTCCACCATGTTTTGTCTCGAGGACGCTTCCATGTAGTCTGTGTTTCCATAAAGTTGGTTACATCTAGATGGTTGATTGAAACGCTGCATCTTATTGACATCAGCATCTTTTTAACTGAACCTACAATCTGGTCTACAACAGACCAATCCTACCATGGTACCTAGAATTACGGCTAAGCCATCTCAGTGCCAGATAAGGGGAGAATTTAGTTGTGCCAATCACGCTTCTATCTCTTTCTACTGAGCGAATTGTCAGCAAACAATTACCAGTGCGTGCTATCGTATTAAATTGACGTTTCTCACTTTGTTGCAAATATTAAATGCTTCTTTTAGATTTTTTGTTTGAAACGGTGGATACAGGTGATACCCTCACTGCAGCCAAAACGGGCCTATTGTAAGGGCGTCCATAATCCTCAGATCATGGCCCCCCTGCACCACCCCCAGGCCCCGCAGCACTGGTCTCACTTGGTGTGATGTCACCTATGCGCCTCCACCACCCCCGTACAAAGCAAAGGATATCCGCAAGTTCTGCATTCGCCACCTCTTCTGGCTGAAGAAAGGGCCTCCCAAACACACAATCAAGCCGCAAGTCCATTGCATATGTACAACACATGCTCAGCCTTCTCTAGCCCCACCTTGCAGAACCTGCATACCTGTACCTCGCACTTGCCAATATTTGCAAGGTGGTACCTCAGCGAACAGTGACCTGTGAACAGGCCACATATGATCCTCATATCCTTCCACCCCAGTGAAAGTACCTCCTTGTCCCTCCTTTTGGAGAGTCGGATGAAGAGTTTTGACTGTCTAAGGCCATGCAGCCCCTGCCAATGGGCAGCCCTGCACCTATCCTCCCATTTGCCAACCTCTCTACATAGGTGGCTCCTGGTAGTCCCAACAAAGGGCTCAGGGCCAGTAGGGAAAGGGTAAAACGAAGTTGAACCTCGTGGGCATTCAATCTACCACATGCAGTTCGAGCCCCTCCACCTTCACCTTGTCAAGGATCAAGTGGCAGGAATTCCTCCTCCCCCGCATGATCAGACCCAACTCCAACATACACAGAGCCTGGAGAAACGCCATCCTTTTAACATGTATGTGAAGTGGAGCTAAATCTAGCAAGACCTCCAGTGCTGCCGTAGGGCATGTTATCATATAGCCTGTAATGGCTGGACACGCCATACGCTACAGTTTATTCAGCTGCAACAGCACTGTTTTATTTTCCACCAGACCAGGGCTCCATAGGCGACTACAGGCCTAACAACCACAGTGTACAGCCACTGGATCATCCCAGGCCTCAGCCCCCATGTATCCCCACCATTCTCCAAGTTGCCCACATCACCACCGACGCCCGCTGTAAGGCTTTTTTACTTTCCTTGGCTCTACGAAGTAAAAAGGAAAGTTATGTAATCGGTTGAAAAAAAAAATTGAGTTTTCTTCAGATCTTTACGTTTCAGACCCTCCTGAGTCTGAAAAACACTATTTGGGGAAATGGTCTGTGTGTGTGTGCCACTAATGTGTGTCTGTGAACGATTTTTAGAGAAAACCACCGTATCAAATCAGCTCAAACGTCATATCTAGCCCGCTGGTTACAATGGAACGCCAAAATAAGGGTATGAGCAAAATACACTGAAATTTAACTATAGTTATCATAGTGATCAAAACACCAAATTTTTTTTTCTCAAAAACGGCTCTAACGATTTTGATTAAATTTGTTATATTGATAGCTCCCAATAAAGCAGCTATATCATAAAATTCCCATCTATGGCGAGAGCAGCACAATAAATTACCAAAACTTTCGACGTAATCGATTTTAGAGTGGTTTTTAGAGAAAACGACCGAGCCAAATCACCTCAAATTTGAACTCCAGCCTACAGGATACAATGGGACGCAAAAATAAGGGTATGAACAAAATCCACCGAAAGTTAACTATAGTTAGCATAGTGATTAAAACACCAAATTTTTTCTCCAAAACGGCTCTAACGATTTTGATTAAATTTTTTATGTTGATATCTTTTGATAAGGTATTTATACCATAAAATTCCTATTCGTAAGAAAATGACGGGAGCAGCACAATAAATTATCATAATTTGTGACGAAAAGCGTTTTTAGCGCGGTTTTTTTCTTATTAACTCCGCTGGAATGTTGGTAGAATGTTAAAGAAAATTGGTATTGTAATCCAATTCAATACCCAGAGGGTGAGGTGTTTAAAACTGCTCATGAGATAGATGGTGCTCACTCCTGAAATTCCTGAATTTCAACTACCGCTGTTTCGCTTACTACCTGTTCTAACAGTTATTACCCAATAACTCTGCAAAAATGATTACTATCCTTCTTCACAAAATTCGTGTTTACAGGCTCATTAATTATCTGTGTACCAATTGCTCAATAATGGTCCGGGAATGAGTACGAGCAGCACAATAAATTCCAGAACATTAGGCGCTACCGCTTCCTGCTGCTGTGAAGTGTTGTTTGACCAATTTCAAAGGAACTGAGTGATAAATGAATCGATTAAATAGAATTAGCCATTTACAAAGTGAATTGACGTAGAGCTAAGGAAAGTTGTGTGTTACAACGTACCAGATAGTTTTACGTGTGTGGCCCAAGTTAGCTTCCCATCAAGGAAAACTCCCAGGTACTTGATCTCATGCTGGATCTTCACTGCCTTACCACCCAGCCTGAGTTCCCGCAGCGCAAGGCTGTGTCTTCTGGTGAATGGGCACAGGCTCGTTTTGTGTGGATCGACAAACAGTCCTTGCCCATTGCACCATCTCTGTAGGGTATTCAGTGCATGCTACATACATTCACTGATTACACTCTTGAATTTACCCCTGACTATAATTACCTGGTCGTCCGCGTATCCTAATACCTTGTAGCCCTCTTCCTCCAGCAGCTCAAGAAGGGTGTCAGATACCAGTAACCAGGGCACCCACTGGAAACCCGAAAAGACCACCCTGCTACTCAGCATCTCCTTGGTCCAAAAGATTAGGTTAGGATCTACTCCCTTCCTACCATCCGCAGCCCTAATTGAGGCATATGACGTGTTCTTGAAAAGGTAGAGAAGCAGAAAAAAATAATAGAATTGAACCTAAGTCGTTTAATTAAATTGAGAGAAAAAAAGAGAAGAAATTAGGAATAAAAGAACGAACGAACTCAATAAATTAAACACTTCTTCCACGAGAAAATTAATAGTTTTGCTTTGACGCGAAAAATAAATTGAACTAAAAAGTCTGACCGTGATGCTGATGGTGATATATCTTCCTTCCGCTAAATGTAGAAAAGAGAAACTTCACTTGATGGTAGGAGTGGTGCACCAATTGGAATGCTGATGATCCAAAAAGGGTGGTAATGGGATGCTGATGACCCAAAAAAAGAAGGCAAATTCGGTGACGGGCGCTCGTAGGATTCGGCTGACCTTAAGATGGCAGAAGAGGCAAGTGATGAAGAGGTGCGTGCAGTCCCATGCCACTGGCCAGCGTCGACAGTGGTGGTGGACGATGAGTCACCGACTCCCGTCCAACGATCGAGTCCGTGTTCAACTCCTTCATTTCTCCTTTTTTTTTATGTTTTCCGGCAGCAGTGGTTAGGCGTTAACATGACGTATTGTCGAAAGCCCCCCCCCCCCCCCATAACCAGAAAGCAGCACAGCGCAATCTCTTTGGTTCTCAGAGTCTCAGAGTAGCCTCCAGCACTGTTGCTAATAATTTCAGAGCAGTCTCGGTGGATTTCCCCCTCGGCATGCTGGGAACTCCGAATGGGGTTCTGAGTAAGATAGTACTTCTTTATTGATAGGCACACTATCTTCTCCATTGTTTTCAACGCGAAGCACATGAGACTGATGGGGCAGTAGCCCTTAGCCAGGGCCAAGGAGCCACCCGGCTTTGGTATAAAGACCACCTCCACCTTCCTCCACATAGTGAGTATGTACCCAAGGACATAACTGGCCCTGAAAAGCCTCACCAGTATCGGACCCAGAGCCTCCCTCAGGCAACATGGCTGGGAAGATCCCTTCCCCACCTGGCGCCTTGTAAGGTTTAAATGAACCAATTGCCCACCTAACCTTATTAAGTGTGAACATTTACCAGGAGGCAGCAGCTAGCAGCGGGCTCCTCAATTGCCCATGGCAAGTACCGCCATCGGCTTGTTTTAGATTAATGCAAAAACACTTGTGTGTGATTATGGCTACAATCAAGAGAAATTGAGCAAAACCAGTTATCAAATCATCTCGAATTTGTATCCAATCCGCAGGTTAATCATGAAAGATGGCGATGAGCGTTGTTTTTGTTTTTTATTTCGAAGCGACAACTATAATAAACCGACTCTTTTCCTGACATGCTCACTCAGCTCATAGGCGTTTTGTCTCCAGGTCAGAGCCCTCGAGCACCCCCCCCCCTCCCCCCAACAATTGCCTGCAGAACTTCCGTCATGTTCAAATTTACCATTGACAACTTATAACTATGTGGCAGGGGGTTGCTGGCTCCATCCAGCGAGGAGTCTGTCCCACTTCCAGAAATATTGACCCTCGTGGGTGGCAATTTCACATTTTGTTGCTCCATGAGTCCTGTGCACTTTTAAACTGGCACCTGCCAGCGTAAACTAGGAGCGAAGTAGTCATTATCTAAGTCTGCTTGGTCTTAACTAGAGGCAAAGCTACATTGCTGGGCCCATGCAATCAGCGCTCCTTTGGCCAAACTGGCAGATCTATCAACGATTCAATAAACTAGAAAGGGAGGCAATAAAATTTGAAACTGTTATTTTATATTTATAAGTCGGTAAGTACAATGTTTGCTCGTATATAAAACAATCTAAATTTATATGCTAGTTTTAGCTAAATAAGTACGAGTTTTATTAATAAGAGAAACAACAACTAAACAACAAAACAAATTTTACATTGACCTTAAATCCCTCAAGTGTATCAAGTATCTATGACTTAGTTTCACATTTCTCTCCTATAAGTTACTGAATCGTGCAATAGTACCTCTGCCAGACGCGCGATTTTGTGCTGCCGAAGTACCTCCATGTGCTGCACGCATTCCACAAGATATGAATAGTGAGGACCTGTGTGTCACATGCTAGGAGCCAATAATTGTGTGCGCAGAAAAGAAGTAGAAGAGCGAGGTTCCCTTGCCCTTAGTCCTCAATTTATGGTACTGCCTAGAATATTTATAGGAACGACAGGACAGTTTCCACTTTCATGAAAAGTCAATTTGGGAGTTCCCCGGCAATATTATGACATCTCTTTCCCTTGGCTCTCAAAATAATCTGCAACCAGTACAACTACCTTATCAGCATGGCTAAAGACAACTGCTGAAAGTGGGAGTGCCTACCAGCGTAATTGCCTTCATAGAGCTCCAGCTATCAATATCGATTAACTGCGTTTTTGTAGATTTCTATGCTATACTGAAAAGGTCTCACTACTCACGTTCCTACAGAATGCGGGAGAAAACTATTCAAAGGCAACGAGAAAAAATGCTGAGATGTTTATCATCCCCTTGATTTTTCCTAGATTTTCCCCCCTTACAGCTTGTGGTTGAGCCATCAATGATGACAGAAGGTTTGCCTTGCCACATTAATAAATAGTAAAGCAGCAACATTTTGGCGACAACAGATGAAACTTTACTTTGATAGTTCAGGCATTCACCGCTCAACCCATGTAAGCTAGTGATAAAATCTTGTTTTTCTTCTCCACAATAAAATCACTAAACTTTCCATTTCAGGTTAAGGTTGAGCCACAGATGCATTAAAAAATTGATGAAAACCATGAATTTACAGCATGCGGTTATTCCAATGGATGCTTGATGGTGGAGAATGTTGCAAAGAAGGGTTTGTGCCTGAGCTAGAGAAAGATCAACTGAATGAGATCTGTTGAATAAGGCCTGACTAATAAGAGGAGGACGAAAGACAAGTTGTTTATTAACCCGGTAAAATCCCACATATACAAATTTACACCTTTCTTGGGGTTTCAGTTGGCTGCTTGTAAAGCTGTAGATTTCACCACTTATGTTCGAAAACAACGTGGTAGAAAATTATATGGACGGGGTAAGCTTTTATTTAACTTGCATGCATTGCTGTTAAACCCCCCCCCCCCTTCTACAATCTTCGGCGGTCATTCACTGAAACCGTACTTTAAGCCCTCCCAGTCACACGTCAGGTACAGGCATCTTGCACAAGTGACCGAGTTATAGCCCATTTATTCTTATATATTTGTGACTTATAAATACAACGTTTTAATCGTTAGAAACAAACATTTACTTTCGCCAAGTGTTACTACAAATATTGATTTACTGGTGTAGATGTAAAGAATGTTCACGCATGTAATATGATGTGAGCGTTTTACGTGTATAGTCGTGATACTGTAATTTGATGACAGTGAGCTGATTATCGCGTATTTGAATGTTTGCTTTGGTTCTTCTTTGCTGTACCTTTGCTTCTAAATTATTGTTATAGTTAAAAATCAATACTCGCAAAACACAATATCATTATCCTAAACTCTATGAATTGTACACGCCTTTATAAAATTGATAAGAAGATGTCAAAACTAAGTTAACGTTTGTATAAAATTGTCATTAATAACATTAATTCATTTTAAATTAGCCCCTTAAATTTATACAGTACTTTGTACAATTTGAGTTGCCATTTCGTGCGGTTTAATAAGTGACGAAACAAAATGAATGGCACAGTTGTTATGAATTGACAATCAACAGTTTGCTTGGGTGGACCAGTCAAGTGTAGGGATGTACCAGATGGGAGTGTCCTGAGGGAACGTAACTTGAGATTACAACGTTTATTTTCGGGTGTTTCTCACTTCAATGATGACCCCTCCATTGGGCGAATATTTGTTCGGAAAATCCAATTCGGGGGTTCCGCTCCGAAATTTGCTTTTGGTCACCGTTTTAGTTTGAGTCGAATGGATTCTCTGTTCCCCACCGCCGGCTATTGGCAAGGTTTTTTTGGTGACGCTTTGCACTGTGTTGGTGACCGAGGGACGATTAGGGTCTTTAGAAGTGGTCGTGTAGCGAACAGTTTCTGTGTAGTCGTTGGAGCCTCGACGAACGACGCTTCGGTTGACGCCGTCGGGAGAGTCCGTTCTGTACTGGTAGTAAGGGGATTGTACTCGGTCGAGAGGAGAACTCGTGTTGCTGGACCTGTCAACATTAAATATTGAATAAATTAAATCAGAAATATACGTTCGTCAGCCACAAAGGTGGAACTCCGTTATTAAAAGTGTGCAGCGTGTGCCCCGCCGAAAATTTGCGCTTTTGCAACACTCTTTTGACCGTTCCTCAACGGATATGTAACAAGTAGTATCCAGTTCCAGAATTAATTGTGGTGCTCCAACTTACGACACGATCTTTATTCAGCAATTACACAGAGGATTCTGATACTGTCAATATGGTTTTTTGTGTCGTTACAGATATGTGTTACATCTCCCGATACACTTAAAGCGCGCTCATGGAGGGTTGTCTATATTCAAGATGTCAGGCGCACTACCGGTAAATGTTTCAAGTTTGCATCACCAACCAACTATAAGGCTCACGCAAGCGTTGTCCGCCTTCGCTATTGCTAATTGACAGAACACGTTTTTTGCGATGAGCCTTGACTTGTGAAGAAGGCAATGAACCTCCTGTCGGTAGCTCGAATTTATTTGGTAATGCAAACCCAAAACAAGTCTAGTTATTGCTCTTGACATTTTGACGGTAGCCACTCTCGCTTTACTTCTTGCATCGGAAACTACGAAAAAGTTAGAAAGAAAACAAGGTTAGTATTAATAGTGGAATTTCTGAGGTCGCTGATTTTTTTGTGGAGAGGATCGTGTTCTATGAGCGAGATTTATATGGTCAAAACTTCTCTAAAGTAGCTCGGCATCGACATTTTCCACAATGTTATTTTCCTACGTATGAGAATCGTGTAGTACTGTTATATCATTGACTCACGAAATGCAATCAAAATCGTTAGAACCGTTTCCTAGGAGAACAAATTTGGTGCTGTGATCACTATGATTACTTTAGTTAGTGTTAACCCGATTTTGCTCAAACCCTCCTTTTGGTGGCCCATGTTGGTCTGCAGACTAATTATAAAATTTTATGCTGGTTATATCACATTTGAACCGATTTGGTTCAGCCGTTCTCAATAGCGAACATAAAAGTTATGATACACAAGCACGCTCACAAATGGAATTTTCGGCTTCAAAAGCCCTTGAATTTTTAATTGATTACATAATATTACTACTACTCAGCAGGGCTAAGGAATGTAAAAATATCTGGCCTGAAGCTGCTAAAAAACTATCTGAAGGTTGCTATCAGCAGCTGCTGTGCTCGAGTAACAGAGTACGGCTGATATACCACACTGTAATAGACAGACAGAGTGTCACGAATACAGAGTGATCACTTGTCACACTCAGCCATACGACGATAAGTAGTTAGTTACGATATTGCACAAAGTACCTGAAAGATGTGCTGTATTCGAGTTTCCCATTTTTGAGCGGAGTGCTCGTTCTGACCGGCTCAACTGTTTTATCTTCAACCAAGTCGTTCGAGTGTAGCGTTTTGTACAATTCAGGAGCCCTTTCCATTAGGCCTTTCATGAATATTTTCTTCTGAGCGTCGACAGCTCCCCGGGCCCCAGACGAAGGTGCGTATCCGTTGTGTTTGGCGTAGCGGTTCTGATCATAAGTTCCTAAAGGTCGACGAATTGAATCCTCATGTGTCAAGTCCCTTGTACTTCGACTGATACTCGTTATCAAACCTGAGCGACAAATGTTAGTGTATTTCGGTAATTTGCAACCTGCTCTTTTCAGCAACAATGATAGCATTTTGTTGCAGAACAAATAATGAATAATGACCATTTTAGGGAAGTAAGATTAAGTTCCGCATAGTCAGTAAGTAGAATTAGATTATGTGGAATCATTAGGGTTTGGCTAGGATTAGGTTGTCTGTTTCAAGGGCTTTCACAGTCTCGTTAATTTTGTAGTAATTTTCCTTTCAAACAATGCAAAACGAGTGTTTTGGCCGCATAACAATTTCTTTTGTGATTAAACATATTTCGACTTCGTAAGAAATTGAGGAATGTAGAACTGTACATTGTTTTAATAGTTTTCGAATGATTTTCTCCTATTCCCTCTTGAAACAAGGGTTTAAAACGGATGTTTTTCGAGCACAGAATTTCTTGAAACGTAAGACTCAGAAGGACACTAAAAAACGTTTTTCAGTCAATTACATAACTTTCCTAATACTTCATTGGGGCTAAGGAAAGTAATATGACTATGTAATAACAATTCTGAATGCACGTCAATCTAATTTTCTTTTCTATGTCCCTGCTATCAGTTCTATGTTACCAAATTTGTGAAAGGAACGCATAGTTAAACGTGTTTCAAATGCATCAACGCTCATGATTATGCAAAACAGATAAATTAATACGACTTACAACACCTAAATAAAATCTACCTGGGCTTTTAAGCTCTGTGGATTCATCAAGCCGACTCAAATGAGGGTTGGATGTGTAACGGTTCAAATCCCTGTAGCTGTCGCCCGCGTGAACGTTGAAACTTTTGCTGCGAGATAAATTCGAGCGATATGTCCTGGCTGGCTTAGCAGGGCCTGTGTTGCTGACTATAGATACGTTGAACATGCTGTTGCTGTTGTTGCCCAGTCTATTACTTCGTTCGCCGTAAGATGCGTCACCGTTACTTCTCGTCACATGTACCTGGTTATAATTTGGCATTCAGTTAACTCATAAATATAGAAGTGTGCAGCAGAAGGAGAGCAAATGAAATATGTTGATGAAAAGAAATGCATTCTCCAAGTAGCCAACATGAGACTGAGAAGTCAGGTTCAATGCTACTATATAGGGCGTTTTTGGTCTGGGGTAGAAGCAACCTGAGGGTTAGGGGCTCTCATTCAGACACCTCAAATTTTCTTTAAATATTGTTTAGGTGTGTGTGTCAAACATTATTGATGATTCTGACGGCACAACTCTTTCTAGTATAAATTACACCACGAATTGTGTAAAGCGGTTGACGTGGTAAAAGGAGACGGCAGTGAGTAGCAGTTGTAAATCACTGGCTTGCGGACATTATGCTGAATGAAGCAAGACACCTTCAATCTATTCAACCAGCGCAGACGGTGAACGAACCCGGGGATGTGCTCATTTGTCGGCGTCTTCAGTTCTTTAGGGTGCAGCTTTATGTACAGACTCTCTCAAGCTGCAGCAGTACTTGAGAAGAAGGACTGTAGAGCAGAGGCAAGTGGAGCTCAGGGTAGTATGCAGCAAACTGTCTAAAAAAGGAAAATGTGCCCTTGAGCTCTCATACCGTCTAAATGACAAGGCAGCGCCTTGCCGAAATACACGAACAAGGAGTCCTTTTTTTGTTCAATTGTATAAACAAACGATACAAAAATCTTTTCAATCCACACATTCCTCGGTACACATTACACAACACATGGTTAATAAGTCCTGTTTGAGCGTGTCGCACAATAACTACCCTCTCGTATTCTCTCATCCATTACGTAATGTAGGATGCCATAGTAGTTATACTGCACCATTGATTGTCTCCCACTCAGCCAGTTGAAGCTGTTGGTTTTCATGAGGACCCCTCATAAGAAAACCTCTCAAATGCGATTCTCTGCATCCCCAGCAGACATCGAAGTTTGACATACGTCGAGGGTTCATTTGTGAACAGTAACGCCCTGCCGAAAAGTGAAGCAGAGAATTGCTGTTGTCGCCACAGACTCCAAAACTTCATAACAGGAGTTCTACCTGTTGTGCCACTGCGTCGTATTAGAGTGGCGTGAGGAATAACCTTAGATCCAATATCACCGGCGGACATGTCAATTACAATCTTATCAGAAACTATATTAAGAGCAAAGCGATATGTTTCCTGAGAGTTCACTGAATCACCTGTTTTTTGGCTTTGTGTTCCTGAAGTTTCCTCGGAAGAGTCTGCACACCTCCTCTATCGTTATAATAGAGAGTCGTACCGTTGTGTTGCGAATGACGGTCACTTCCACTTAGCTTCCCAGTGGATTTACTCAGTCTTCCCAAAGTGCTACTGTTCGTCGAGGAGCCATGCCTAGAACACACAAGATGGGGCGAATTATCGACTTGTCCTGACAGACTGTCTATGTCTTCAACAACCCTGGCTAAACAACTCTCTAGTGACTCATAACACTATACGGACTATGAGCTAATTGATACTTGTACAATGAACCATTCAACTTTCGGTAGCACTTGACTACCTCCAGGTAAGGAGGGCGAAACATACCATACGGAATTCATAAAACCACAATTATTATCTATCTCAGCATTACGAGGTCAACAAAATATTCGAAATCGGTTGAAAAAAATGTTTTTCTTTAGGTTTTAAAGAAAATGACGTCAATGAGAGAAAACGGCAGAACCCAATGAGCTCCAATTATACATGCAACCTAAGTTGAACAGAAAAGGCATTAGAACATACAAAACCAACAGAACAGACAAAGTCCTCGAAAAGACCAACCAAGAAGACAGAACCAGCTAAGTCGAAGTTCTGAAGTACCAGGTGAAAGTCAACGCTTCGAATCTTTTCAAAACATCTCCAAATACCAACTTCCTTGAAAAATCGTTCGTGAAGCTTTAAAACGTGTCGGTTCGGTCAAAGCTGTCACCTTCTTACAAACTAAAATCGATATTCCGCGAAAAACGTGTTGGTGTCGCTGGATGGAGTTTTGTAACACAAATCTCGACTCTTTCCTATGAGTCACGTAAAACGCGACTTACTTTAAATTGTAACTTGGACGTGGAGGAAAAAACAGCTCTAATGATACAGAAGGGGAAGTAGAACGAGAACAGTATTGCGAAGTTTCTGCAAGAAATGAGGATGGAAGGGGGAAGCAAACCCACCTACGTACATACGAAGGCGAGCACACGCCCAAACTGAGAGGTCTGGTCCAGGGGCGTGGGTTAACGGGACGGCAACAAGCGAAAACGTTTGTTATCCCCCTTAAATTGGGATGACTTGACTGTTTTATTCGGTTACCGCCCTTTTTTTTTCATGTGACGCGGGATTTTTACTGTACAATTTAAGTGGAATGGTTATTTATCACGCGGTGCACTTATTTACTGAGACGCAAACACGCTAATATTGAAACAAAAACCTGACTCCTAATAAATAACTGACGAGGAAGAATATAGGAGTCATAAAGAGGTTTAAGAGAACCAACAAATGCGAGTAGCTTTAGCAGATAGAGTTGCTTTGGTTCTTGGGCAGCAGTAAATACTATAACAATGTATTACTTTCAAGACTGTTAAGATCTCCAGAAATAAGGGGCCTAATGAGTGTTACGTTTAATTAATGAACAACGACATTGAAATGCTTTACTAACACAACCGAAATGTGAACTGGTGAAAAATACGGAATGACGTTGGTACACACAGAAGCATTAAGGGATGCCACACCTTTTAGGGGAAACACTGAGATGTTTGTCAAAGTAAACAGACTCCAGACTCATGAAACGATAATTAGCTAGTCAAAACGAAAAATAATATCAACTAAATCAACAGCATGAGCTCATCAAATGAATATGAGTCACAAAAGGCTGACAGATACAATGTGAAGGAGGCCTCAGAGTCCAACTCAATAACACTGCCTTCTAAAGGATTAGGGGTGTGTTGCCAGCAGACATGCACAAAGGGAAAGAAGCCTCATAGTCAAGCTCTAAGAGACTAGACCCACCAAATAACAAGATCACCAGAAACCCAACAAAGTCAAAGAATAGACGTGATCAATAAACGAAAGCAACGTAGGATGCCTAGAGAAAGGACAAAGTCAACAGACCAGCCATTAGAACGAACGTACGGGGACGTATCTGCTGAAAAGACCAAATCAGGAGATGAAGCTGACAAAATCAACACAGCATAGAGTCAAGCAATGACAAAGCTAGCATCTGGCAATGCTAGGAGACGAAGCCAATAGAAAATAGGCGGTTGAGAGCATATCCGACAAGGTCAATACCATAGACATTCAATGGGATCAGACTAATTGAGAGAGATACACATGAAATGCTGCGGAGGGTGATCCAGAAGTAGGTTAAAGAGTGAGTTAGCACTGACCACCATGGCAACAGAACCTGCGAACCGATCGAATTCTCACTATGAACTGACACAAAATTCTGCAAAAGTGGCACGTTTTAACTCGTGGGAGTCAACCCAACTCAACTCAGATGTAAACGCCAGAATTCGAAAATAAAAACTCCCACCGGACAAACCCTGACGATTTTTCATTGCGGAGGCACCCACGTCATTTCTGTGTTGTTTTCTCTCATAATAAAGCTGAAGATACGGCGTCGTTGTGATGTTATTCAATAAGATTTGACAACGCGAATCTAACGCAGGATCAGAATCGCGCTTTGTATTCCGCATTGGTGCTGTTATCGGCACGCCTGAAACCCGTGCTTGAAAAAGCCGCGTTGCTGCCCACTCGAGCGACTTGTCCGGTGGATTTCCTTTTCCAGTCCCGACTAATCCGTTTTTTCGGCAAATAAAGCGATGATCCTCACAAAGTATCTTTAAACTTGCTTTCGGCGGTTTCGAAGGAAACACTGTCACATCGTTTGGTCCTCCTACGACTTTGAGATCAAACACAGGCTCATGTAAGCGTTCACGTGTAGACTAAAACTGGAGGCTTTCGCTACAATTTACAGAGTAGTGAATTGCTCGAGCCAATCTGGTTTTGGTACAACCCGAAATCCGTTCCAAGAAAAAGTGCTCTTGGAAACGTACTCGTACACAATATAAACCAATAAAAGTTGTGAAACTTACCTCGAAATAAAGCCAAATAAATCGAAGCTTTAGAAAAGCCTGGAGATTACGGTTATGCGAAAATATGGAACAACTTGAATTCAGAGAACGAAACCAAAAATGTATAACATGTGTCTGGTCCATAAAACAAAAATCCAATAGCCCAGATTTATGAATTGAAAACGGGACACACACAGAACAATCAATTCAATAAAGCACCGTTTGGTAGCTCACCTTTTGATTTAATAGATGGGAAAAGTTTAGTTAATGACAAGATAAGAAGGCACAGACTACTTGACCCTCTTGAAGGCTCCACAAATGTTGATTGATGGCTGACAAAATCGCCTCTTGGCTTACTCATTTCAGCAGTTCGTGTCTTCTATTGGAAACGGCATGAGCTCAAGCAAGCAGAGGCCTCATGAGGAGTTGAGGCTGATAATTAGCTATGGCGCTCACCAAATACCTTGATCAGCAAACTCCCCCCTAGCACACACTTAGTTTACTCTCATCACACGCTGCTATGCCCCGTTACGGCCTGGTTTTATTGGAGTACGCTGTAGATGTCATATTACCTGGATTGAGCAGCGTGCAATTTTCTTACACTATCTTGCTTTTTGACGATTTTCCAAGAAGACATCAATTTCAGGTAACATTGCTGGTAATACTAGCTTCCCTGGACGGCTAGCCCAGGCTATTGCTAATTTGGCCTTTTTCCACGTCCATTCTCCTAGCATAATTTGTTCTGCCTATTCATTGACTCACGGCCATCGACTCCCCTCCCAGTCACAGCTCTATGTTTACTAGCGATAGAGAGGAGTGTTGTGCTGTGAGTGGCGGTGTTGATGTACGAGTACATCTCCACTTTTTGCTCACATTTCACGTTCAAGATAGAGTGTGGATAAAATAAAGCCCTAATATGCCAAAGGGTAACTATGTGTGGCCGCCATAATTTGTGCCCAAGGCTAAGAAACCACTTGTTTATCTCTCCCCACGAAAACAAAACGTGTTTTCCGACAGGGATGGTTCACAAGGTCAGAGCCATGGGCCTTCTCATGACACTGGACTACTGTACTGCACCACACTAGCGTTAGGGTTTGTTCGAGAGACTGGAGAGGTTTTTTCCAGTTGAATGTGGAACTACCACTACGGTTTTGACTGAATTTACAAACAATTTTCACTCGATATCTGAACGCGTCCCTTCTTATTTATTTCACTGTATTTCCCACCAATTTGCATTACCCATTACCTCCGCCTATTTTTGTTCATTTATCCAATAAATATTACACGATTTCCACAAATTTATTTTCAGTTGCTCATGAATTCTAAGGTCTGTTGCGACTATTTTTACGCCATTATTGATCGGGGTAGAGTCAGTTTCCACATACTACTCGATTTCCCAACAACTCGGGATTTCAATAATTTAACTAATTTGTTGAGCTTTGGAGGTTTTTGTTCCACGCTCCCTCTAGTTTTTTCTTTATTTCTCTACAATTCATTCTCGAGTCCTCAGACTTCCGAAAAGTGGTTAATCGGCACTAGTTCGGCATTGGTTCAAAACTCATTGAATGTTCGGAAATTAGGTAAATTTCCAGACAATTTTTTATAGATTTTTCCTGGTTTCAAACGTTTTAGTGACGATATTTTCGAACTTACGAGGTGCCACAAGGTGTTTTTTTGTTCAATGTATCCGTTTTTCAAGTTTTCAGTAACATATCTGGGAGGGAGAAAGTCCAAATTTCGGAGGGAACCTGAACTTTTCCTAAAGTCAGAGCTGAAACCCTCTTCAGGAGGCGATGACATCTTTAGCGACATGTCAACGCGAAATGAGCCTCCTGAATATCGTTCGGCGTCTCTTTTACGGCCGTCTGGATTTCAAAAAATCCTTCTTGGCAATATTTTTTATCGTCGGAAGGCACGTGGGTCGAGCTCAGAGATGCGGCCTTTTCGAACTGCACCTGTTCCGTTTCTGAGTCATCACGGTTCGGTCCATGTTTCGCATCCCATCGCCTTTTGTGATCGACCAAGCGGCTTCTCGATTCCTCGTCGCCAAAAGTCAGCCATTCTTGACTGAAAATAGTGTTCCGGTGATCGGGGCACCTCGTAAGTACTATCGTTCGCCAAAGAGAGTAATGAAATTGATGTTGGCGGTGCTGATAATATTTAATATTTATTTCGCAAAACGACCTCCGCGGAAGCACTTCATGCTTCTACGTTCCTTACCCCCCTTATGAAGTTATACATCAGTTGAAAAAAAAAAGTGTAATTTTCTTCGGACTTGACAAGTTGCGTCTATAACGCGATGAACCAATCGCCTTAAATTTTATATGTAGCCTGCAGGTCACCGCGGTACGCCAAAATAAGAGTATGCAAAATCGACCCAAAACTAACTTTCATAGTCATCAAAACAACAAAATTTGTTTTCTCAAAAACGGCCCCAACTGTTTTGATGATATTTTTTCTCGAAACAGTACCATAACATTTATATTGGTTGAGAAAGTACGAGAGCAGCACAATAAATTTTCAAAAATGTCTACGAAAAGTGATTTTAAAGCAGCGTTTTCTTTATTGTCGCTCATTTGACATTAGGGTTCTAGTCCAATACGCTACTTATTCGATGAAATAGGAAATAATGGCCATTAGATAATCAGGAGCGATCATCGAAATTCCTAACGCCGTTTTGACTAAATTTGATTTGCGGTGTTTACCCAGCTGCGGTTCCCACAACTGCCAACGCAAACCCTCTAAGAAACCTCGTTGACAGTCCCATCAATTACCTATACGTTGGTTTTATAAATGAAGGTGGGGACATACTTTGACAGCAGCTCAACAAATTCCAGAAGTGTAAGCTCTACAAAGCCCGTGCAGGACGTTTAGTTATGTTTTACCAAGTTTATACGAACTGAATGAAAAGTAGATTGCATAGTGTAGCTAGAATGCACGGGTTGCTGTGGAAAGTTGGGTGAGAGTTCCACCACAATCCGAAAACATGATACTTTCCCCTCGACTTTTACTCGATTTCCAAAAACGGTTTATTGAATTCTCACTAATTATACAGGATGTCTTACAGAGTTTTATGCAACTCACTAATTTTTTCCTAGAATTATTACTTGGTTATCAACAATTATTCCGTACCATATTATTATAGACTTGCGGTTTTTTACTAAATTTGCCAATAATTTGTATAAACTTCCGCTTAATAATTCACATATTTTCTCAATACTTTTGACTCATCTTTTTGTTGGTTTTTAGTTCTCATTCTCAATTTTGCCATTTTTACACCGAATTTCGCAACAACTTCGGCCTGGTGTGAGTCGTTTCTCAACTTTGGTGAAGAAAGCTGAAATGGGCCGTACGTCTTCCGTTCTTCTGTGCTTTTGCTAAGCGCAATTTCCCAAGTTTAATGAACAATTTACCTCGCGTTCAGAGTCAATTCGATGGACGAGAACACTTTTCGCGAGGCACGAAAAAAACAACTTTGCGACTTCGCGTCAACTCTCAAACTGATTCACAGAGGAGTTTAAAATTGCCAAGTGAAAGCCGCGAATCGGGGAAAAGGCGGAGTGGGGGATGGCCCTGCCAAATCCAATCCGAGATGGAAATTGATGAAATTAACTCGCCCACTTCGTCCCCTTGAACCCAAAAACAGTCGCGATTTATAGGACTTGTATTTGGCAAAGAAGATGAAAATTAAGTTCTTCGATATTCGCTGCCGGAGCTTATGAATATTGAAAAAAGCACAACTTTCCTTAACTTCGCGATTCTCCTACATCCACACGACAAACGAAATCCCACTGCTGGTCAAGTGACTCCTGTGAACGCCTACCGGATGACTGGTGGCGTCTTTCGTTCACCATCTGAGCAAGAAAAACGATATATGAGGAAAACCTCAGAACCAAATCGGGTCAAAATTTCGTATCCAGCCTGAAGATTACCATTTGACTCGAAAATAACACATTTTTTTTTTCCTCAAAAACGGCTACCACAATGTTGATTAAATTTTGTATAAGGACGTCTAAAACTACCATGACGGTACCATGAACTTCTTAATCCGTGGGAAAATAACCAGATTAGCACAATAACTAATCAAAACATTTCATTTTTAATAAAGCTCATAAGAGGATTATCCGTAACACCAGAAATTCCAGACTTCAAAACACAGCCATTTCATTTATTACCATCGCCATATTTGTTGCTTTTTCCCGATAATTCCCAAACGGCGAACACAAAAAAAGATAAATCATGTTGACAGCCTCATAAATAATCTATGCACTGGTTACTCAATAATAGACGTAGCATAAGTAGGAGCAACTCAATAAAGTCCTTAACCTCAACCTCTACCAGTTCGAAGGACTATTCCAGTTCGAAGGACCAGTTCTACATTTCGAAGGATTTCGCAGTTTTTCTTTATAAATTCCGCTCGTGTAATTTTAATTCTAAAAAATAAAATTGGGCAAGCAGGGTGATAGTGAAATAAACTACCTATACGATAAAAATATGATAATGGTGATTAGATCATCAGGAGCAATGACTACCGCAGTTTAACTTTCATAATTTTATGTATAATTATGTATAATGCCATAACAGTAGACACAACCCTTCTCAGAATAATCAACTCAACCGCCCTATAAATTACCAACACACTGATTCCTCAATAAGGTAGTGGCATAAGTAGAAGCAACTGTATTCTATCAAATTCGTATAAACTGAATAAAAAACAAATTTTATTACTTGCTTGAGTGATAAAGAGCGTTTAGCTCTTAGGGCTAAGGAAAGGTCTGTGATGCGCCACACCAGTTATTTACCCCCATACCTTAATATTATTTTCTTTAGTCCTTAACAATTCGTTTCCTCTAGCCTGAAGTGATTCAAGGTACAACAAATGAGAAACACGAGGAGGGGAAATGTCATTCAGAGGAAGTTAAATTTCCGGTGGTGCTGCGAACTTCGTTTAAATTCTCATTGGTACATCAGAATTCAACAAAAAGAGACGTGTTGAACAATTGAAACTACCCTCAAGCCCAGAGTTTAGAAAGTTATGTGACGTCCGACACCATATGTTTTGTTCACATTTGAACGCTACAGACACCAGCTCTATTTTGCGCAATTCCTGGAGGAGCACAGGTACCTCAAACTAGTAATTTACGTTAACTGAATTCGTCTATAGACGCCCACAAAACATCATTTCGACGTTTTCTCGGGAGTCAGGGGCCCTCATTATATCGGAATTGGTTCAGCGCTTCGAGTAGTCAGCCGTTGGCATCTCATTTCCTAGCATAGTAGACCACTTTTAAATGTACATCCATCAATCCCGTCTTCTCGAAGAGAATGGGTCGATCGTGCAGTTTCCAAGGGTATCGTACCGTATATGGCGGCCTCTGGTAAGAGCGGCGAGTGTTACCTCACAGAGTTTGCGGTTTAAGCACTGAAGAGAGAACGGTAACATTGCAGTGGGTTAATGATTTGGAAGAGAAGAGGCATTAGTTAACTAATAGTTCCGTGTTAACTACTTCTCAGCGGTCTCTGGGTCGTCCTCGAGCGAGAAGCAATACGGATATTAAGGAAAATGCTGTGTAAACGAGAATGATTGGAAAAGCTGCGTATGTGGCTACTGAATTAATGTAAACTATGAAAACTATGGTGGGCAGAACAATAGTGTTTTTGGTCACATCTATCTTTGAAGAGATAGATGTGCAGTGAGTGCAGTGCAATGCGCACCGTGCAGTGCCTCTAAAAAAGCTATTCACGTAAATACGTGCAACAATCAAGCGTGTCATCTATAAAGTGGTGATTGCAGGTAAGTCAAACAAAGCAGTAATCACGTGAACTATTAGGACGGATTTCTAGTGTTCAAAAGTGAGTCCTCCGTTTCTATCAAATTATTCCAGAATACATCCCAAACCTTATTCCGTTTGTTAAATGAGTAGATGAGTACTTAGTAGGGCAAACGAATAAAACCAAACTTCTTATAAGTAAGTTAAAACCTTATTACTTGGATTGAAAAGACATTAAATGAACACAAGACGCATTTAACAGTGAATGAAATAAACTTACTTACAAGTGGTGTTTTCTTCCTTTTGCCACTACGAAGCTGCCCTACCTTAAGCGCTACCAGTTTATGTATGGAACCTTGAGTTACGTTTAGATTTTATTAGTTGCTTGAGTGATAAAAGGAGATGAAAGCACATAGAGCCGAGGAAAGTTGTATGACGTGTCACACTAGCTATTTTTTCCATTAGCTAAATTAAAGGGTTTTCATCCACATAGTGGCAAGGAAAGCGGTGACTCCTAGCACCTACTGTAGTGTTAGGTACGATAGATTGTGATCCATAGATAATAAATCTAGATAACTCGTGACAGCAGTCAGACAATCGATCATTTGATGGAGAAGACTTTAACGCTTATCAACGAGTTTCATTAAATGGGAAGAGTCAAGGAGCCCTGAAATAAAATATAAT
Organism: Pachypeltis micranthus; assembly: GCA_020466155.1. NCBI lineage: Eukaryota > Metazoa > Arthropoda > Insecta > Hemiptera > Miridae > Pachypeltis > Pachypeltis micranthus. The sequence goes on along the minus strand of CM035782.1, from coordinate 1,188,410 downwards.
AGGAGGCGTGGATAGAATCTGCTCGTCTACAACCGTCAGGCCAATTAATGATACAAATCCCAGTTATCAGCGTTAGTTGCCATATTCTATTCTTATTTTCTTATCTTCAACTTTCGTTGAAGAAGCGACGAAAACTTCCCTTTTGTTTTATAGGAATACTAAACTTTCATCCTAACTTCGTGGGGCTTGGGGAAGCACAAACTTACAGGACTTTGATTATTATGTTGGTTCATTGGTCGTCAGCAGAGTTCCTCGATGGCCTCTGGGATAAAATAAAACTTCACGCCTAGACAGTTAGTTGAATTCATGTTCGTTATTTTAAATCTTTCTACACAGCGAGTCTTCAGTTAGCATCACCTAGAAGCAATTATAGGTGCATTTGGTGCTGGTAATCTTGAGCTGTTTCGTCTCTCCATACGAAAAGGAGAGAAAGTACACAGTGAACGTAGGACAACTAAAACCACTTCAACCCATGCTTGCAGAAATGGAATGCGTAGCTGCTCTGCAGCGTGTGTTTCCCAGTCGATTACAGCTCTTTCCATAATTTTAGGCCAAGAAAAGTAAAAACACGTACTAACGTCGTGATTTGTAAGGCTCTGGTGCGTATAGTGCTTTTAAGTGCGGTGCCAAATACTTAGCAAAACTTGACTAACACAATGCCCTTACCTGACGCGTTTTAGCGTTCGCCGCTGCTCACAATCGCCAAAGCAGGATGTACTCTGTACTTCTGCGCTCCCTATGGCTCCAAAAAAGGAAACGCGAGGCTTTCAATGAGGAGCTCGGGAGTCGGACCAAAGTTACGAGCGGGAGGAGGGGGAAAAACTATTAGAAAAATGAAGCCTCCGCATTCGCTATCGAAAAAACCGGATGACGCTAAAAACTTGGTCGTTTTGCCTTCCGCCAACGAATGCTCTGCTCGGCCTTATGGAAATGAGAGCAATAATTATCAACAGCACCCACAGAAATTCCGCGCCTTCTCTCGAAGGCCGAAGCGCACGCGATGTGTTTGTTGACGCTGCGCCTCAATCCGTTGCATCGACCAGAGAACAAGGTTTTAGAACTTGCAGGCCACTGACGGGAAAAATACTTCAATGTTGGGTTAGATAAAGTGTACCCACTGGTTAATACTGCTCATCGGTGTAATGAACGACCCGAAATTTATGTTCCTGAATCCACAAAACTCCCAATTTCATATCTTACTTTTAATAGCTGGGCAGAAGACAGTAATTCAAAGCAGTCGACTCTACCACTAGCTGATTCCTTTGTCTACCGGAGTCAACTGCTTCATTCCACTTTCCAACGTCACTCATGACTCTTAGTAATGGGTTCCTTGCACTGCTGGCAGCCAGGAACAAACAGCGCCCCAATCGGTCATCTTATCGTTATTGATACATACCAAGGGTTCCCAACCTAATAGCAATTTCGAGGCAATAAGTATTGAAAGGAAAAAAGCATTCACCCCAAACAAACTAATCAAATCGGATATTCAATCCGTACAACTGAACTAGGTAGAGATAGTTCAACGTACTGTGCGGAAACTGGAAGGGTTTGACGTCAGCACGGTAAGGAACTACTTCTACACCTTTGACTGAACCAGGGCAATATCTGAACTGATAACGTGGCGCAGTGGTGACAGCACCCACAACAGTCTTTTCATGGTAATGCACTTTGCCGTGCCTCAGATGAGGGCGATGGTTCCAATGAGTTGACGTTGACCATTATCTCACCCAGTTTCTGACATTTCCTGGGGTATTTAAACCGTATCTCCCTCTTAATGTGAAAAAAAGAAACGTCCTAGTACATGGAGTGATACCATGGACCAGACTTAAAATATGTTCTGTCTGGCAAGGTAGTCAACGTTATTTACAGTGAGGGAGCTGGATGATAAGATAACAATCCAACCATTCCGTACAATATGGTACTCAATGACCGAGAAAGTGTTGTTTGGCTCAGTAACACGCTGGCAAGCGATTCCAGGGCGGATCATGTCATTGAGGGTCAACACCACACTATCTGATTCGCCCCAACAACGATTCAACATTTTACCAAAGACAAACAAGTGCTCACATCACGAAGGAGGGAGGGTTTTGCTGCTGGATCCTTTTGTGAATCTACGTTAGACATGTGTACTTTTAACTCCGTTGTTCACTTGATTTACATAAATATCTTCACAATCCCCTGCAACGGCTGGAGAGTAAGAACATTGAAAGACGCTTCGTACCAGAAATTTTGAACGTGACACATCAATCTACATTACGTATCATCGTGCCCACTATGGCGAAGTGACCAAAAAACAATGCATTTTTTCACATCAATTAATTAGTAATGAAGGTATGAAATCAATTTTTTTAAATTCAAGACCTCGGAAAAGGATTAGAAAAATTAAGAATGAGAAGCAGCGGAATTATGAAAATAAAGTACAGAAAGCGGATTAAATAGCTGTTAATCAGGTTATAGAAAAGGGTTTCCAACTACGAAAGCTCGCTATTGATCTCGCAAACGACAAATCAAAACGTGCCCATTGTCGTCTTATACAGTTCCGCTAATCCGTAAGTCAGTTCGTCCAAAATAATCTGTTGACGAGAGGGAAAAGGTGAGGAGCGTGCGAAATAAGTTTGGCCAGTTCAGGGTTAAAATGTTTATTGACAAAATATACCTCGACAACAAATAACGGTATAACAAATAATAGTCCTGCTCTCTAAGTAAATAACATCAACGAACGACTTTCCGTTCAGGAAACAGCATATTTCTTACAAATATCGGAAAACAAAAACTAAATTCGAGCGAGCAAAGGATTTAAATTAATTTAAAGCCAGTTAGATTAGACATTTTTGCTCTCAAGGTAACGAACGAGTTCAAATAATGCGGAGTTCCACGAATATTTTTCGGTTGCTTGTTGAATTAATGTACTCAAGAATGATTCCAGATAAGGATTTGATCCTTTCAGACGTTAAATCTCTTTTGCCGGCCGTAGAACTTTGACACGAGTGACTTTTAACCGATTATTACTGAGATTCGTTTTGTAAAAGCATTCTTAAGTTAGAAAGAGATGCAGAACTGAATTCGTTGGCTCAACAAGTGTGAAGTTCCTGCACTGTAATATCAGTTTCATGGCATTGGAATTAAGTTTAAGTATCACATGCCGAACTTTTAAGAAGGAAAAGTGTTTTTTTTTAAGTTACAAAGGTGTATCAACCGCAAGTGGCGCTACCCCACTCCTCTACTTCAACAAGTCTCACGTGGTTGATAAGCCCTGTCCACAAACTAGAAGTGGTTGGCACCCCTCCCCTCTTCAAAAAACAACAAATGCTCAAGTTAACTCAGCACTGTCGATGCACAACACAACTTTCTTCAGAAACTTTAGCGATTTTTCTCTCCGTAGCAACTAATCCAACTTGTATAGAAAATTACTCTGTATATAGATACTGCGGAGAAACTTTAGTTTTTGTACTGTTTTAGAATAATAGGGAAAACACTGTGAACATGATTTTATAAACGCTAGTACACTAACATTGTGACGTACATTCTTGGACTTCCTACACAGCTGTTTTTGAGATTGCTAGCGGCATTTCAGCGTTATTTTCATCATTATCGTAAATTTACCATTTATGATGTCTTCAAATTGTATTTGGATATATTGTCGTCAACTAACACACAGCTAATTGCCATTGTCCAAATAACGTGTCAAGAGTTAAAATTGGATTTACGTATTTTGACGAAGAAAGGAAATTCAATTCAAGATAAATATTTAGATAATATATATACATGTATAGCCCCAGCTAGTCAAGAGTAATAATAAAAAGTATCGGAAAACGAGTGGGAAGGGTCTTTTACAAGACAAAATGTACATTGCACTGTAACTAGCATTTCGAAAATCTGGTACGAAGCCTCAAACAACTTTCCACGTACATTCAGCGATTTTTATCGCTCTACCAACTGAAACAATCTGTTTTTTAAATAGTTTATAATTTAGTAAGTTGCCCCCTGCTAATGTTACGACCTTCATTGACCGGTGGATAGGTAAACTGTCAACGTGATTTCCCTTAAGAAGCTTAATGTTTGAATACCTACAATTGGAGGAAAACGCTGCGAAAAAAGTTAGCAAACGAAACGGCACCAGTATCAATTTCGGTATTCCGTGGGATGTCCTTAATAATAATTTTTGTCCAGGCTGTCGGGATTTTACTAAGCTGCTCTCGTAATTTTCCCATTAGTTTGATGTAATATTGCCACATAATTATGAATATTAAAATATGCATTGTGATCACCACCAATTTTTCAACTGGCGAGTCCTGAACGCACTGAGTTGCCCGACAAAAATTTGACATATTTTCGTCAGGAATCTGGAATTGCGAAGACGGGGAAATTGAAGTACTCACTAACCGCGATGTTTTGGCGTGTATTTTCTCTCGTGATTTGCGCAGAGCTTTTTTAATTCAGGACCACAGAGAAAAAGTTATATGTCAACCTTCGTGCCAAGCTGTGCAGAAATTTTCTATTGAATTGTGAGCCTTAGCATAATATGTGGAAATCGTAATCTACAACAATTTTCAAACTGTTGAGCCCCAAATTCACTGTCTCTTGTAAAAATCGTACGGGAAAAATCACAGCTAAGTCGAGAGTTGTGTAAAAACTGAAGTTGTGCACGAAATAAACTGTTAAATTTTACGATCGAATCCTCGTATACCCACAGTTTTATAAAAATAAACTTGATGATTGAATTCAAATTTGAAGCAGTTTCAGTTCTTGTCGTACGTCTGTATGGTCACGTTTTTATTATTCTACGAAAATAAGTCGGGTGAAGCAAATGCAAATTGATGAGAAGAAGAATGAAACGAAGAAGTACTAAGTTTACGGTGAAAAGAAACGAATTTAAAGAGTTAGACGACAAAGCGAGAGGTAAATTTCGAATTGTGGGACGGGAGACATTTTTTGAGGGCTTTTCTCCCATTTTCAGAAAAAGAAAAGTGGGGTTTGCGAGTTGCGAAGAGCTCACTCACCTCGAGTCGTCGTACGTTTTGTGTTTGGTGCGGCTCCTGTACTGCGGCTGATATTCCGATTCCCTGCCGTACAACGATGTACTGAATGGGTCTTCGCCGAGATAGTACCTGTGCACTCCGTTCATATCAGCTCTCGTCTGAGTTCCTGAGTCAACTTGCCCTCCTTTTCTGGCCCCCACCAATTTGCCGACGAGTTTTCTGAACGACTCCCCGAGGCCGCTCCCCCGTTTGTCCTGGTGCTTGCTCCGGAGCTGGGCCTCTGGGCCGCTACGGGGAGGCGGGATGTCGGCGGCAAACCTCGTCCTCTGGTACACCTGAGCAACACATTACGCTAACATTAGAATACATTTTTCTGTACAAATCAAACAGATTGAATGAAAATATCTGGGGCTTGGCATCACACAACTTGTCTAAATCCCTACAAATTCGACTAATCGTTAAAAACAGAGACACTGTACTTTCATTTTGACACATTTATACAGAAGCTCTCATGAGGGAAGTGCCCTGATTTTGAACAAAATTGTTGGAGCCATTTTTGTGAAAATGAGAAAAACGAACTTTCGATATTCGGAGAATATTCTATTCTGATACATTTTAACTCACGTCTCCGTTCGACATGTGAATGTAGAATGTGTTTGCAAAATTGGTCAAATTCAATACACTACACATAAACTAGATGGGGTATTACCTATACTTGTCTCGAAGTGGAGCAATAATTTAAAAAAATCAAGTTCAGAACCGAGTCCACCAATGCTTAAATGGGAGTTGGGATAGCGATTGTCACTGGGAAATTACTCTTGTGCTGAAATCAGTTAAAGCGCCTAGCCTAAATAAACAATCATAATCTAATATGAATAAAATTACGTTTTTAATAAATACATAAAAGGATAGAATCATTAGACATACGATTAGTTACGTGTAGGCCTCAAGGAGTAATCTGAACTACTTCGGGGCGAATTGTAGATATTGAAGTTTGGAGATGCTGAGGAGATTAAGTGAACCGCCCAGCCATCAAAAAGTATATATCGAAGGGTTTTTGCGAGAGGAGGTCAAGAATGTATCCGAAACGAACACCTTTATTCTCGAGGAATAAAATAGTTGCCGTTAGCTGCCTCTTATTACAGGAACTGTCTTGGATCGTACACGATCGTAGTGATCTCACCGTCTGCTGGCGAAGCAGTACGCTGCAAAGGTGGTTCGGTCACCATTTGTCCCTAGGGGCGGTAACTGGATGATTTCGGACATGCGCTGTTTGAATTTTATTCCAATAGCTGGGAAGAGGCTTGGCTTCTAGACCTACCCACCGCGAGACCCACTGTACACTCGGAAGGTCCCAGCTCGTACTGAACCCAATTTTCTAGCTCTTCTTCAGAAGTACAACGCGAAGTATCAGTGAACTGAGGACTGAAACTCCGTAATAAGTGAATAATAAGTTAGCTCCACGTAATCGTCAATTCTGCCCTTGAAATGCAGAATTGCGTCGCTTCATTAGCAAATTGTTTCTCCGCCGCGAATTATTGACAAAACGAAAGCGAAGGCCTTCAAATGGATTCTAAGCAAATCACCGCGAAATAAATTAAAATAACGCCTTGTCGCAACTTAAAAGCAGTTCTTGTTTTTCAATGGAGGGAATAGAAGAGTTTGTGAGTCGTTACAGCATAATGAGCTTTATGTTAATCGGAATTGAAGCGCTAAATAGTATTCATCGGGCTTCACGGTGCCACGGTTCATTTCTAAGCCAATTGGGCGGAAAATATTTCGAAAGGGAACGACGTACAACCAGATTTTCACAAATCGTGTTTCACGGGCGGATAATTAGAATCGGTTCAGTTTCTAATTTAGCATCGTGAGCAAATGCAGATTCTGTCGAATACAGCAATTATCTGAAGTATTGGGATGTGGGTCAATGTTGCAAAGTGCAAGGTTCCCGAGCCTGACTTTTTATACATTATCTAGCAGCAAAACCCGTTGGTTTGCGTATAACGGGCTTTAGAGGGGCTCAAAAAGAAAAAATACTTACAGTGTGATCAGAACGAGAGACCCCTTTCGCCTACACTATGAGTACTCCAAGTGCTTAACATCAAGTCATTAGATTTGATTAGCTAGACTCAACAATGAATGACAAGCTAATTATACCCTCAACTCAGTATCTAATTACTATTATTGTTAGTTATGCATCATGTATTTAAAAAAAAAACATACCTAGGAAAAAGTACAAAGCACTAACTGCCGGGGTTGCGTTAGGATCATCCGTAATATATTATCATTATATTAAATTGATTAGCTCGATTTGAAGTAATGACCCAACAACTTGTAAACAAATATAACCCCACGTTAGCCATCTACATACTTGTTTGAAAGTTATTGACATTTTATGTCTTTACTTTGCTACATAAACTCGAAAATGTAACGTGGGAGATGTAACGGAGAAGCGTCACGAAATATCGAATGGTTGAAGTGTAACGCTTGGTAATTTTTGTGTTGGATAAGCTTGGTAACGTATGTTACAAAATGTAACGCTTGGTAACATCAAATTTTAATAACCTCAGTGACCAAGTGATGATGTCAATTGCAATTGACGCGGCCATTATATCGAAACCACCAACGACCCCAATCAAACGTAGTCATGATTTAATAAAAATAAAAGACATAAAAAGTTTCTAGTGGTTGCGTACTTGTACGAAAGCTGTACCCACCGTTTGTGTTCTGAGAAGTTACTTTCCTTGGCTCTACAAAGTAGACATTTATGCAATGATAACTACGTTTGATTGTGCTCGTTAAAGAAAACGACATAAAATGTCCCTCGTGGTTGCATAATTTCTGAAGTGTTCAATCATGTTCTCATAGCTCGTTGGTATTTGAGTGTCACCAACAATAAACACAACATTAACAGTTCAACAATAGTTCTTGCTACCTTTAAAAATAGTACTCCGAACTCAGGAACATTAATAACGTGGATTTTATTTTCTTCACTTTTTCTCCATCACACTAAATGCTGCTTATTATAATCAGCCATCATTGTGACCGTAATTACATTCTTCGATTATTTCCCGATTCCAACTTCAACCAACTTTTTCCATACAAAAACTCAATAGCCACTTCCCCCGAGGGAAATCACCTAAAGTCAACACTATACATATTAACTGAGTCCTAGAAAGGTAGAGCGTCATTTAACTTTTTGAGCGGGGGGGGGGGGGCAACCTTTATGATTTTTCTCGTGATCTAGACCTTGTCTCGAAACTCGCACAACTTGGTAAATCAGGCCAAATAAAACTGAGGAAACCGTTGGTTAGAGTATGAATTGGCCTTTAAAATGTAAGAAGGGCTGTAATAATTCACAAATGTCAACTGGTAGTTAACCGTTATAACTATCGTCACTGGCTACTACTGTCCAGAGCTAGGATTAAGTCTAAATTAGAATTGGATTAGCGGACTAACTGTTGAAATATTGAGCTATGGACTCAAACATAATCCGACAGTTTCGACTTATAATCCTTTCCCCCAAGTTGCTGTATCCCCTCTGAATTTCACATTTTCCGTTCTTTATTTTTGCGATTTTGGCTTTCTTCATACGACCGAGAGAAGTTAATGGTATGATTGGAGTCACAGTGTTGTAAACAAATTCAACTGTAATTGAAGATGAAAATCATTTCGTTCTCAAGTGGGAAATAAGTTGGAGCATTGCGTTTATACGGTAACAGATGTACGCTGTCCTTGCATCCGGGGGTCCCGAGCACGGGCCTCCAAATCTTGCCGCCCTTACCATCGTCAGACGTCAATCCGTATCGTTCCAGTAGCATTTCCCCCCCAGTTGTCTGTCTCATAAGCCACAGGTACCAAATTATTTCTAAAACCTCGTAATTGCACGCCAAATCGGAATCGATTTGCACAAACATCGAAGACCTTTGCCGCCTAAAACCTAAAAACCTAATGGGCGGCCGGATATTAACCTATTTGTAGTAGCCCGGGGACCGAACGCTGACCATTCCGAAACCACTCGCGGGCAAATACGAACTTCCCAAAGGTGAACCCGACCTCGTCGGCAGCAAACGGTCGGGAAGTCGGAAGCCTGTCGTCAAATCCGTGGAAGGTACCTAATAAGGGGAACAGGAATAGAGTCGAGGCTGGTGGAGGCAATCAAGGAACCCTTCCACCTGCTTCAGTTGAAATAATGTGGCAAATTGGCTTCGTCACTTTTGCTCGATTTCCGTTCGCTTTTTGCCGTTTCATCCCGAATATCAAGTGTTGAATAACACTCACGTATAACACTCTCATTCATAGGGATTTGAACACTGCGGGGCAATGTGACATTGGGGGTTTCAAACATTAGCAAAATCTCAACTCAACGGGCAAGAGACCAGGAGAATCCCCTACATCATCACCACAAAACATAGGTAAGTCGTCCCGTTAGCAGCTGGTATAAAGATCACTTGCGCACTATACTAATCTCCACATCGGTCTATATCACCACGTTTAGGAACAAGTGAAGGTGTGTGCATCAGCCGGTACACATTTTTATCTGACTGTAATTACAAAACATCTGATGAGCAAGAAAAGCATCAGTTGACTATTGCGAAAATAACGTATTTTTTCAAAACTCCTCCAAAAAGTCACCGTGATAACTACATTTTGCATCGATTTTACTCCAATTTTACGTTGGCGTCCCGCGTTGCTTTTGCAGGCTGATTAATAATAGCAGAAGCTATTACAATTACATCCAAATGTGCTCCCTCGATTGTATGTTGAAGGGATTGCTACAATTTGGAGGTTGGTCTGTATCCAGCTAGGTGGAGCTAAACAACCGACAGTCTCATGATTGCAAGTTACCGATAGTCCAAACTAACGCTGATAATCAAACCACAAAGCTGCCGTCTAAATTGCGGGCGTGGTCAACATTTGAAGATGGGATTGTGCGCGTTACACGAGGGTTCCAATTTTTGAGGTAGAGTGATATCCTGCTGGATGCAGACAACCAACCCTTTACATTCAAAGGTGGACACTTTCACCTAATGTTCCTCAAATGGTGTTGTTTGCAATTATATGAGTTTGAAACGCCAAGATTTAAAGAAACTCAGAACATTTTTTTTGCCGATTGAATAACATTGGAAGGCTACATATTTGTATTCGAAGGGAGCTCAAAACAATAACCCTAAAGTATGAATGACATTCTTACCATGTGTTTAGCTCAAGGGAGAACCGAAAATTAATACTAAGACTAGATTGTTCATGAAACCGTAGTTACAATAGAAGACTAAATACACAAGAGAAAAACTTAGGAGGACCAAAAATGGCGTACGTAGCAGGCGAAATAAAGAAATATTCTGGAGTTAGAAGTTTAAGGCAACACTATAATAAACGCAAACTGTGGGCTGGTGGGGAACGAACGGGGCTAGGGGGTTGAAAGGAGTGATGAGAATTTTCCGTAGATCAATTGTTTCAAGAGAAGCACCTAAAGAGATTTCTCAAAACGAGGCCGTTATGGAATTCGTAACAGTTTCCCAAAAGGGGTTGATTGACATAACACTGACAGAGATCTTGTGTAGCTTGAGAGTTCAGAGCGACGACTTGGTGAAAATACTGTAGAAACGCAGCTTTCAATTTTTTTTTGGCTTGTACCAAACACTAGGGTTTTTATAATTTTCAAGCTTCTGTCAAAATATCGAGCCTGTAACTCAAAGCAAGTTCTACATACTCAATGTCGGCAGACTAAATACATGGACGCGCGCCTCACAACCCACAAACGAAATTTGCCAGTTGCAAACCTTAACGGACTTCTCAAGCGAAGGTCTTCTCTAGGGCGAAGATTTCGGAGCTCGAATGGCAATCACGTGCGATAAAACGCTGGTGGGAATCTTCAAATGCAGTTGCATTGTCAGTTGAGCCTGAGCTTATGAGGTGATCTATGCCCTTGCGTGAAATAGGAAGATAAGGCGGGACAGTGCGCGAGTGGGCGCCACACCAGTTGCAGCTCTCTTGAGCTGCTTGCGATAATACGTTATGAAGACCACAATTTCGAGCGGCAGTGCGATAATTTGTTGCGTGGGCTCCGGCCTCAAGATGACTACAATGGAATCGCGGAAGTTGGAGGTTCGTATTGGAGAGGGAGTTTTGAGATAAAAGCGAAAACAAAACGAAAACATAAAGGTCTTCTGAGTTACGTAAGATGAACGAGAAAACGTGAAAAGTGTTAGTTAAGACAAAACAGCCTTCGCTGTGAGGGATAATCGTCGCTAGCGAGACCTAGAGACGATCCTCGCGACCCACGCTAAGCGCTCCTTCCAGACATACCTTCCTCTGCCTCAACCCAAAGCCAGTTGTTGTTTATCGGTTTCTTACAGCTGGCAACCTTTTAACGAACACTTTTTACTTAAAAAAAAATCCTTTCCTTTCCCTTCCTCCTTTGGGAAAATATGTGGAGCGAAGCATCACACAGCTTTCCCCGACCACTGTAAATTCGTTGACATGCTATATACACTCAAGGCCAGTATCTTAATTCAACGCACTTCCGTCTGAAGGAGTATCGGAAGATCAAATTCAGGTTGGCAGTTTTTAATATGATAATGTTCAAAGACAATTTTTTCACGCAGCTTTATCCCCATTCAAAGGACTCCCAGTGGAACATTTATAGGAACAATATATCATTATACAGTAACTGAATACTCCCTTTGAGCAGGATATAAACCGTCAGTCATTTATTGCAAACAGTAGAAAACAAAGTGTTTGGCTTCTTAGGTTTATACTTCCGTTCAACGTATTTTCACAGATATATTTACGGAAAATAAACGTTAGGTACTAAGTAGTGCAGAAGTTTATTCAAAGTCGTTGAGGCCTTTTTAAAGATAGATGCAGAAATATTTTGAGCGACGCATTACACAACTTTCCTCAACCTCCTGAGCATTACGTGAGTTCTATTACGTAGTTCTAATCAAATCTGTTTTTCATTAAGGATCAATTTTTACGGATCTTTTATATGAACTTGGTAGAACGTTCTGAGTGGAAACTTGTAGAACCTGGTACACTAGAATTTATTGAGCTGTCGGTATGAGTGACCGTTGCATAGGTAATTTACAGCTCTGGAATAACAAGGATAACAGTGTGAAAATAGTTAGAAAACGAAACGACCATAATTTTAATTCCCGAATATCGAGGGTTGTTCTTAATTATGCTGCAACATTATTAAGCATATTTAGTGTATATGTAACTTGTATTGAACTACCAACACGGGTTTTTAAAGAAAGCTGGTATATAAGGGGAATTCGTGAGGGAGAAACTGTACTAAAATCAGGTTGTGCAGAAAATGTTCATAATTTTTTGTGAAATAATAAAACGGAAAAAGAACGATTGTCTATTTCCACTAAATTGGAGTTGGATTGTCGATTTCGCCGGTTAATTCATCATCAGTAACAAGAACGCAACTTGAGAAAATTTGGCATTACCGTTATGTTATTTGGAACTGTCCACATAAAAAGTTTAATCAAAATCGTTGAAGCCGTTTTCGAAACAAAGTGTTTTGATCACTACGATAACTATAATTAGCTATTAGTGTGTTCAAATTTTCTCATAATCTCACTTTGGCGTTCTCTATTGATTTACAGCCAAAATATTATATTAGAGCTGGCTTGCTTTATAGACCATTTTCACACACGTCAAAGACCATTTTCCCTCAATAACGTTTTTCGGAGTGAGGAGCCTTTGAAACGTGAATGTCCTTATACAACGAGTTTTAATCAGTTTTGTCACGTTTTTAACGACCTTATTGATAACACCATTCATTCTCTTCTATCAATGAACAACAACATTCAGTTCTCCAAAAACCTTTTTTGGAAAAACTTGATGAAAGAAAACATAACCAAGGACACACAACATTTTGCATTAATGCTTTTAACACTTTGGAAATATGGCTGGGGGTTTTCAAATTGGTTTAAAAAAATTGTTCTCGTGAAAAACGTGTTTCAATTTTTGTATGGGAGGCAGCAATGCTATAAATGATCGAAAAACAATTTTATGGCTATTCTTTCCTAAAATAATGATCTTCAAAACATTTTAAAACGTTTACAATTAAATTATATATAAAAATGATACTAACATAACACAGAAAAATTTTAAAATAATAAAAACTTAAAACATATATCAGCAATTTAAATAATCAACAAAGATTTATGCGCACGAAAATTCTTTCAAGAAGTGTTGCGTCATTTCAGTGGCAGAGAAGAACTGATTTTAACGCAAAGAACGAACAGAAAACCGGTACACGTTTTCGTAGCTGTACTTAACAGGGTATTGTCTCCGAACTTGTACGAGTGGCAGTGGGAATTACTGAGAGTCATGCAGAAGTGACGACTGTGTGAAAACAGAAAAAAATGGGCGTCGCAATATTATTCGGATATGATATTTCTAGGGTTAAAAGAATGCAGCATAATGAGCGTTGTTGACCCCGAGGAAAACCAAGGCGGAATTTCGAAGTAACTCAAGTGAACTTCTACTCAAAGGCTATGGGTGTGGAGCACCAGGAAGCATGAATACCACACTAAGGGAGTCATTGAGACGCTCCTACTCATTGCGCCTAATTTAATTTATCGAACGTACGCGTGACCTCTCATGTCGTTTATATTCAAATATTTGAGTGCCGAGATAGAGCCCACTTTCTCCTCTTCATTCGCGCTGAGGATCCAAAATGAAGTTCGCCAACGCCATCACCTTCTTCTACTTCTTCCCGCAGATAGTTAATGCCTTTTTGCCGGCAAGCTTTTCACCAATTAATCTTTCTAATCCCGCGTTGTCATAACGGTGAAATGACGCGGCTCATAGGCGCCAACGTTGAGTTTTATGGGTTAAATAAATGCGAAACTTCCACGAACGCTTCATTTCAGGAAGCGTCGTTTCTCTGGAGAAAGTTCAACAATTTTGATCGAATGCTCCTTCAAGTCGGGCGAGTATTTTACGGGATAAGGGCGCAATAAAAGGAATTGTGAGGTAAACCGGAGCCACTGATTTACTGGGGAATAATAATTTACTTTGAGGCGAATAATTATAATATTTAACGAAGTCATTTGGGATGAACAATCTTGACGCGGCTCATAGTTAAATATTTGGCGCTCTCTCCTCCCCCCCTCACTCTCGCTTACTTTCTCACACTCATTTTTTTCAGTTCTTCTTTGACACCCTTTTCATCGCGTGTGCCACAAAAGTTAGAAAACCAGACAGGGGTGCCGCAAGTGAAGCGAAGTTCTCTCGTGTGGAAGGTGAAAACAATTTCACTTCGTTCTGCCTCCGCATTTCCTCTCATTATCCTTTCGCAGTGGAAAGCCTCCATGTATACTGCAGTCCGATGAACTGCACATCTACCCAACAGACGATATTGCGAAGATTAAGAGCTCCTCGTAAGGTGCGTCCAGCATGAGACGACGGTCAGACTGCTATCGAGTGTTCCGACGGACAAAACCTCAAGGTATAAAAATTGGAGACGGTGAGTTGATATGTGGGAAGCCCATAAGGAAAAAGTAAGGAACAGCTCTCAAATTCATAAAGCGTTTAAATAAAGGAATAAATTGACAGATGAGCCTCATCATGACATATAGTACAAACGTTTTTGCAAGACGAAAATGTACTGACATTCCCCGGTTCTTGAATCAATAACACCGAGGTTTTGCGAGGAAAGCACTAAACTGATTCTATTTCAATTCATACCAAAGAAAAGAACTAGTCCATCAGTTAATTAATTAAATATTCCTTTGGAAGCTTTGTATTCGTTAAATGATGCAGTCATCAACCTTGAACATGAACTAGTCGACGAATGAATGCCTTGCTCTCAGATCTCTACAGGCAAACACGTTTTTTTCCAAGGGTGACCAGCTGCCGGCAGAACATTTTTGCGATTCGGCGTGGGCTTCGCGGGTGGGCGATCTCATTGGCACCCTGTGCGCTATAGGAGTAGTTACAAATTACCCGTCCGTTGAACCTACGTAATCTACAAGGGCTTGTTGTTCTCGAGTGAAATATTTTAGCCATCAAAGAAGAATATGATACAACGTATTAAAGGGTCTAGCAGAGATTAAGCCATAAAAATACGACAAAAGCAGCGAGTAAGCAGGAGATTCGACTGAATCAGTTCAGTATACAAATCGGCGAACCAGGCCAATCACAGTCAGGTGAACATTAAGATCCCAACATGTTTATGAGTCCATTTACGCGAATTCCAACTGGAATCATTCATAGTCCAATTTGGACAACCTTAGCAAAAGTTTCAACAAGTTTTAATGAAAATATTTATGTTCATTGCAACGATTTGTACTTGTGAGGTTGTTGGCGCTTGCTTAGTCTGGACGTGATTGTTCTCAGAAGATAGCTCAGCTCCAACCCCCATGAACCCTAATAGTTTCACAGGACTGAATAGAATCAGTGTAAACGAATGATGAAGTGGTTATCACAATCTCTGACAAAGCCTGCAAAATCGGACGAAAATTGTGAAAGTTATTCATATTGAGTGTTTTTTACGCACATATTGTGATCAGTCAGATCGAGATCGATGCATATTTTATTCAAACGGTTGGCACAGCTGTGTGTACGTGGGCTCCTAATGTTCAAACTAAGTTAGTGGTTGAGTTATGCCATTGAAAAATGTTGTCAGAGCCAAAGGTTCCTTCAATTTCTGCTGGCACTGTTAGCTCCATCAACAATCAGTGTTATGTTGTCAAGTACTATACAGCCCATAGCGAATCAGTGACATTAATCCATCGTCAGCTTGTGTAAACTGCGTTCACAAGTTTGTTACAGGGCTCAAAAATAGTGGCACACGCACATGAAGCAGCAATGAATGGGAGGAACTTTTACTATGAGAGAGCGAGAGAGAGAGAGAGAGAGAGAGAGAGAGAGAGAGAGAGAGAGAGAGAGAGAGCGAGAGAGAGAGAGTGATAGATGTAGATGTAGATCGTCGGTTGTGATGCCACGAAACAATGCCGTCTCAAACCGGCGACCTTGGTCCACTACATTCAGCAATAAAAACTTTAGCCATCAACTCAGCACAGCAATCGGCAACAGGAAATCACTCAGGCCATCTGATGAATCTGTCGATCAGCGACACAACACAGGCTGCTCTGACTTTGAGGAAGTGGACGTGGCGATATTCATGTCAAGCCTGCATTCATCGCAACCTCAAAAGACCTTTGAACACCGGTACACATGACCTTTCACCGCCCCAGAGGTCCCAAAAGTTCGGACCCCTAGGAAGCTTGTCTCGGGAAGGGGGTTCCATGTAGCCCAGCTAAATACTATTGTTATTTTTTTAATCGTTCCCAGGTTTTTGAAATTTAGCTTCCTAGTTATAACTTTTCTATCGCCTTTAAAAATTTTGTTTCTCCGGTTTTTGAGCCAATTTAAAATAAAATTATATTTCATCCACTTTTTGCTTTCATAGATCGGCGGATCAAGCCTCTGGTGACATCAATGTGCCGAAAACAGAAATAAGAGCCAGTTAGATGACGTCAGTAGAAAATGATATCTACTAAGTGTCCACTTATTCAACGATACTTGCCTACCTCCCTTCCTTAACTTGACGCAAACCTCATTCGTGATTTTCGCCTCATTCTCTATGAATCAACTAACCACTAACTTAAAATTTGACGAAAGCTAGGGACATCGAAGGAGTTGATCAATGCACCAACAGGTCCAGAGACACTTGGCAGAGAATTTTTTCACACTTCTATGCTGTTCTTCACGTTTTCGTTAATGGAGGAATTAAAGACAACAAAATAACAAGCATTCTACAATCCTACCATTTTCATATTCGAACAATTAATGTGGCATCACTCAGAAGCGATTGTCAGCGGCCTTCCGCATATTTCGCCTGGCACCAGTGGGCGAGAATCCTATGGCAAGGTTTGCGTACCATTCTACTTCGGCCACGTCTTCGGCTCAATCAATCCTTCCCACACTGGCAGTACGTCCATATCCAGGCAACGCTGCCTAATCAAAAGGCGTCTTCGTGAATTAAAACCCACGAGATCAGAAAAGCATGAATTAAATTTGCATTCTTAACAAGAGAAGACCTAATTCATTCAAAAAATAAGACGGGAGGAATAATTTGAGTCCCACACTCGCTATAATTAAAATATTAAAAGTTCGCTGAATGAAACGAGATCATCGTTTCGTTGACAAAAGAAGAGTCTGTACAGCTCTACAGCGAAGATCAAAACAGTTTGCAGCGCGACAGTCCGCTTTTCTTTGGAAAAAAAATGTGCTAAAGCTGACCCTCACTATTTAATTTCGCTTTGTTATTTCGAAGCAACACGTTTTTTACTTCTCAATCAAATGGAAAGATAAGGATTGCGGCTATTCTCATATGGATGTATAAAGTGCAGGAGCTCTAGGTCTAAAATGCACGGGAGGAAGAAAAGGGATTCGCACTCGTATATAGACGTGAGGAAGGGAATACGAAGCTCGAAATGTATACACAGAAGCAGCTTATTTATATACAGCGGGATGCTGTTTATTTGGTAGTGACTGACTCTCAATAATTCACACCAGAGTAAAAAATGTGGGTAAGGTGCTGAAGGTCAGCCTGCAATTTTAGTTATGGGGTTACTCTGGAAATTTGAAAATGTAAAAAAAAAACACGATTAATAGGTGTTTTTTGAAAATAGAAAATGAACTGTGCGAGAAACGATTACCATAATTATGTTGGATACAAAGGAAAGCTGAATAGAAATGAAATAAATCCTTCTCAAATTTAAAAAAATGTGCTTTGCAATGTGTAACCGCTCACAACTGTCTATCTAGAATCCGTTTTTACTGAGCACGCAAGTTCTCAAGTCAATCTGGACTTATCGAGCACAGTTGTTATAATACTCAATCGAAGGACAAACCAACGTCCTAAGAAATGTTGTATGTTTGAAATGAGCGACTTCATGATGAGCTCAAAATCAAGACCGTCTCGCTGCAATTCCCATATATCTTGCCATTCATTCTGGACCATCACAATCATCCAATACTTGATCCCCATAGTGTGTACATCTTCATCGCCGCCTCCAACGCGTCGCTCTTTTTCATTAAATAGGCAGATAAATTTCTAAACCCGTGCTCGAACAACAAAAGTTACAACATGATTACAATTGACTCGTCATTTCAAAAACGTCAAATGTAGATGATTTAAATACAATTGAGAGATTCAAGATCATTAAATCTACATCTCCTACGACAGCCGTAAATATTTCAACGATTTCTAACGAGAACTAAACTTCTCTCTTCCAGTTTTGATTAATGAAGAACACGTCCCTCGGTTTCATCATTCACAACTTGGCTGTGGTTCAAATCGCACACGAACCTCTCAATCAGCCAGGAAGATTTAAATCTTTTTTTTTGAGGAGAGAACTGATGAAGGATTCTTTCGGAATATCCAGCGGGGCGTCCATCATTTCGCCAACACGTGACAGCGCGAATAACCTGAACTTTGAATAAATGCGAGCAATCTGGTTAAACAAAACCACAGCTTGTTAGTGCACGGGAATGTGGCAGAAGCGGCGTTATTTCGTTTTCCTTCAGGCTTCACCTTATTAGCAACTTTCTTCTTTGCAGCTTTGAAGAAATGATTGACACTTAAAATTTGATTATGCAAAATAAAGCCCTTCCAACTACCTACATGAATAGAATACCTGGCATATACTGTACAAGCAGCCCTGTTTATGGACGTTGCTTGCCTTTAGTGGTTTTATATTAATAAACTGCTTTCATCAGTATAAATGAAATTATGGGCTCAATTGTGCAAAGCTATGAGTGCGTTATGAATTTCTTCTCATGGTGGATGAACACTCAATGCAAATGGTATCTGGCAAGTCTTCAAACGAGTCGAAAACCGATGGCCATGAAAGGCTCATGTTGTACTACTGGAAACATGTAAGTAAGGTCCAGGGACTGCGAGATGACAAAACTCACTTTCACGACCTGAACTTTGTATCGTCAATAAGGTCGTATCGAGGAGGGTTAGAGAACCTTATCAAGAGAATCTGATCACACGTACTGATCAAAGCGCAGGTGTACTGTAAACCTAGCTGTAGCAGCAGAGGATCGTCTACAAAGGCTATTGTGTGCTCCACCTATGAATTTTCAGGGTGGAGCTATCTAGCAGCTCTTCAGCGTTCTACTGAATGTTACTACTCATCTGCCTCTTCTCTCCTCTGTAGACAGAGTATAGTAGCATTAACTGCTCTGTTAACACAGTCCTCTTCGCAGGTCTTTCGGAAAGAGTCCTGCTTTATCCCATCTTTCACACATAGCTTCCAAAGTTGATGTGTGTCAGGAGTAGGTGAGTTAGGTAAAAATTCACAACACGGCGCTCTTTCCTGCCCAGGTCTGAACCTGAGGAATAAGCAATGCAGTCCATGTCGCATTCATAGCCACCAACTGCGTTTGATGGTGTTAAAAGAATGCTGTAAGTGGAAGACATCCTGAGAACTTGGTTTGAAATTTTTAAAACTTTTAAAAAAGTGGTCTACACTTCCACAGAATAAGGAGCTAGGCATCCACATTGACTACATCATTAAGAACGTTTATGAAATCTTAAAAGAAGATACACATACTTTCACAATTCACTTCATCACCCTTTATGTATTCTGGAAGTAGGCGTCAACGCCGGCGTGTTTGACAGGCTGATTACTGAGGTGCCAATCTCCTTCAAAAAAACGAATTCACCCTCTTGCGCTACAGTCTCTTTCAGGAGAATCAGACCAATATTTTGACGAGTTGATCTCTCTACGACGCAATCGATCAAACAGAACAATAGCGGAAGAAATCAGATCAGATGGAGCTTTGTCTTACGTTCGTTGATTTCCACTCGTCGTTGCGCAATAGTAATTGTCTAGAAGACGTCAAAGAGCTTGTATTTGAACAGAGAGAGAGAGAGAGAGAGAGAGAGAGAGAGAGAGAGAGAGAGAGAGAGAGAGAGAGAGAGAGAGAGAGAGAGAGAGAGAGAGAGAGAGAGGTTGATGTATTGATTTTATTTAACCACCTGGGGAAATTAATCCCATGGGGCCCTCTCTTCCATTCCAGGCTACAGGTTTCACAATCATCCTCTAAATTTACATACATAGAAATAATAACATTTACAATAATAACAATCACTACGACAACTTATTCATACTGCTTTAACAATTTTTCTTTGAAATTTTTTGAACACACCAACGTTTTTCGTGAAGTCAAAATCGTCCACATTGTCATTATACAGCTTTGCCCCCTGCACGAGGAAGGATCGTTCCAGCATCGCCGTTCTGTGCCTAGGAATGACCAGCAGTTTATTCCTATTCCGGGTGTCTCTCGAAGTCATGAATTCGAAGTTGTCATAAAGGTAGGCAGGCTGGTGGGTCTTCAGTACCTTGAACATCAAGGTGGCCACCTTCAGCCGCTTTCGCTCTCGCATCTTCAGCCAACCAAGGCGGTGATAGTGTGCCGTGACGTGCTCGTCCAGTTTCAACCTTAGCGCGAAACGTAAAGCGGCGTTTTGCGCCTTCTGGAGTCGATCAAGCTCCTCACACTTGAGGTCGCAAAGCGGAGCTGCCGCGTAGTCCAAGTGAGGCAGGATGAGGCTCCGAACGAGCTGAAGTCGAACGCGAGTGGGAAAATCGCTAGCAGTTCTGCGCAGCTGGTAGATAGCACCAAAAATAGCTCGACACATCGCAGTCGTTTGGAGTTCCCACCCCAGTGTGTCTTGTACCACGACCCCAAGCATCTTAGTAGTGTGCACATACTCCAGCATTATTCCCTCAAAGTTGATTTTAGGCGCAGCGACCAAATTAACTTTACCCAGAATCCTTGGGTAGCCGATAATCATCGCCTTAGTTTTCCTCAGGTTCAAATCCATCCCGTAAGAGGAACACCAATCCATAACGCGTCCAAGATCGGCACTCAAGGCCTGCACCGCCTCCCCAATGTTTTCAACTCTGCAAGACCGGAACAGCTGGAGATCATCTGCATACGACATATGCCGAGTACCCACCGAGAGGACTTTCGGTAACGAAGTGATGTAGAGCACAAAGCAGAGAGCGGAAAGCACCGACCCCTGTGGAGTCCCAACGTCGAGCCCCTCCCAGGCCGACAACTCACCATCGTTCCCTTTGACTGCCAAAAGCCGTCCCGACAAGTAGGAGCTGAACCATGATAATGCAGCTCCAACGATCCCAATCGACTGCAGCACGGCGAGAAGAATATCCCGACGGACCAGATCGAAAGCAGCAGAAAAATCCACCATAACCAGTATCGTTACCTCCTTTCGATCCATTGCTGCTCTGACTTTGTCAAGCACACCAACAAGCGCCGTTTCCGTGCCAAACCCCGTACGGTATGCGGACTGCATTGGGTCCAAAACGTTGTTCCTCACAACGAATGCTCTCAGGTCATTATAGACAAGTTTGTCTAAAGCTTTTCCTAATGTGCTGAGTAATGAGATACCTCTATAGTCATTGACTGACGCTGGAGCTTTACACTTTGGGAGAGGTTTAATAATAGCCCTTTTCCAAATATCTGGGTATGTGCCTGTCGTACGCGAGACGTTGAAGATATGTGTAACAGGTGAGATAATCACGTCAACAAGTAAATGCAGCACGTCGACTGGAATTCCGTCCGCCCCCACAGCTTTAGATTTAATGCCCAAAAGGGCATTTTTTACCTCATCTTCCGACAATGGGTGGAATACAAATTCTTCCTGTGCTGGCGATGCGTTTATGATATTGTCGATAACATCCGAGGGCGCCGGTGGGCCTGAGAACCGGCAAAAATGGCGGCTGAGTTCCGGAAGGGGAACAACCAACCTAGTTTCCGATTGCTTTCCACTAATCCCGAGGCTACGCATAATCTTCCAAAACTCACTCGATTGCTTATTTGTCTCAAAGAGTTCTCGATAATGGTTAATTTTTCCGTTTCGAATCATTTGCTTCACCTTATTCCGATGTTTTTTGTATCTATTATGTGTTTCCCGGTTCTTAGTTTTAATGAATCTCCTATATTCCACGTCGCGCTCCCCCATCATTTCTCTAATCTCACTGGTGATCCATGGAGCGGGAAGGTGTTTTGTCTTGATCCTCACAACAGGGCAGTGTTTATCATAGAGGCTAGCGATACTTTCGTTGAGACACTCAACCTTCTTATTGATATCTGGTTCTCTATAGATCCTCCCCAATCCACTGCCCTTGCTTCAGCAAGAAACGCCTGATTATCCAAATTTCGCTTATTCCGTGTCCATGCATACTTGCGCTCACTTCTGCCTGACCTCAATTTCAAGGAGCAATAGATAAGTTCATGCCTTGATAACGCACACGCGGGAACCTGACCTACTCTATTTACCAGATCGATCTCATTGACAATAATCAAATCGAGCAATGAACTTGAATTCGTGGAATGGTGCGTAGCATTCAGTGGTAAATAATGGAGACCCAAAGATCCTAAAATTCTTAACAGCTGACGGCTGTAAGCTGAGTCGGTTAGGAGGTCGGAATTGAGATCGCCCAAGATAATCACTTGATCGTACACAGCCAAAAACTTGCCCACTTCCTCGAAAACTTCTTGAATCCTCCCCACCTTGGGTGGCCGATAGACTACTCCAACTACGATTTTGGACGACATGTGCACCAACTCGATGAAGATGTATTCGGGGGTCTTTGAATGCTGAATCCCATATTTTTCTTCATCAGAATCGTTAAGGTTGTCATAAAAATCTAGAGTTGAATTTTTAGCTAATGGTTCAGAATTGTCACAAAAATAACAATTCAATTCGTCCAAATCACACATTGGTTCAGAGAATGTCTTGACCTTCCCAATCCCATTGTTCCTAATAATCTTCCGTAACTGCTGAGGCCTAACGTTCAAGGAAAAAAGTGTTCGAAAATGTTTCGTTTTGGCATTTCTAATTAATTGCTTAACCCTATTCCTTATCTTATTGTAAGCTCTGCGATTGTCATCAGTTTTTGATTTGATGTAAATTTTATACGCTTTATTCCTTTCCTTCATAACATTTCTTACGTCTTGGGTAATCCATGGAGCTGGAGGTCTCGAAACTCTAACTTTTCTTATTGGCATGTATTTATCTAAAATCAATGTTGGGTGCACGAGAGGGGGAACTGAGGATCGAAATGAAACAAACTCGGTGAGCGTGAGGAGGACTGTAATGAACGTGCGTGCGGAATTGAGTCGAATTAAATTGAACTGAGAAAGAGTACAAACGTGCGACACAAGGGTACAGTGCTCGGAACGCGTGAAAGCTGGCGTGGGCAACCGATAGAGAGAGCGAGAATATACCGGGGCAATCGTTGGAAAAGGACTGATATTGGAAGAGCTCTGTCGTCGATAGGAAAATGAAATTGGGTGAAAGAAATAAAGGAAGGGGGAAACCTGGCGAAGGGCTGTTGGAGGAACCAACCGACCGGAGCTGAGGGATTCCCAGGTATTAAAATAGTTGGAGACAATGACGCGGGGAAGTAGGTCAAATACTTCCAACCACCTCGACGCTTTGCGTCGAACATACTCCCCCGCGCTGCGGCAGCAGGATAACCCTTGAAGTGGGGTTACAGTGGTGTGTGGTAATGAACGTGGGTG
Organism: Pachypeltis micranthus; assembly: GCA_020466155.1. Classification (NCBI taxonomy): domain Eukaryota; kingdom Metazoa; phylum Arthropoda; class Insecta; order Hemiptera; family Miridae; genus Pachypeltis; species Pachypeltis micranthus. The sequence goes on along the minus strand of CM035782.1, from coordinate 1,164,837 downwards.
AGGAGGCTAGCGCTCATGAGGGTAGAGCTGGAGGACGTGGCAAGGCTGGGCTACCTTATGAGCCAGAGCACAGGGAGATGAGTGATGAGTGTGAGACAATGAAGGTGGTGAGTTGAGCAGGACAACAGAGAACGTATGAGGTCCAAAAATGAGGATGAATGAGTGATCACGTGAGGAAGCATAGGAGGTGGTGCAAATAGGGAGGAAGGCACACTTGGGTGGTGCGAATATGGGATGGCACTCTTGGGTGGTGCGGATAGGGGAAAGGCTCACTTGGGTAGTGCGGATAAGGGAAGGCACTCTTGGGTAGTGCGGATAAGGGAAGGCACTCTTGGGTAGTGCAGATAAGGGAAGGCACTGTGGGGTAGTGCAGATAGGGGAAGGCACTCTTGGGTAGTGCAGATAAGGGAAGGCACTCTTGGGTAGTGCAATAGGGGGAAGGCACTGTAGGGTAGTGCGGATAAGGGAAGGCACTCTTGGGTAGTGCAGATAGGGAAGGCAGTCTAGGGTGGTGTGGATAGGGAGCCACTTTTGGGTGGTGTGGATAGGGCAAGCACTCTTGGGTAGTGCGGATAGGGAAAGGCACTCTTGGGTAGTGCAATAGGGGGAAGGCACTGTAGGGTAGTGCGGATAAGGGAAGGCACTCTTGGGTAGTGCAATAGGGGGAAGGCACTGTAGGGTAGTGCAATAGGGCAAGCACTCTTGGGTGGTGCGGATAAGGGAAGGCACTCTTGGGTAGTGCAGATAGGGAAAGGCACCCTTGGCTACTGCGGATAGGGGAAGTCAGTCTCGGGTGGTGCAATAGGGCAAGCACGCTTGGGCAGCGAGTAAGAGAAAGCGTATGGAAGTGGGGCATGTGTGGTTAAGAATGGGTATGACTGCGGATAGTGGAAGGCAGTCTCGGGTGGTGCAATAGGGCAAGCACGCTTGGGCAGTGAGTAAGAGAAAGCGTATGGAAGTGGGGCATGTGTGGTTAAGAATGGGTATGATTTAGGGCATGAGATTAAGGGGCTGACTTGGGTGAATGCTCAATGATATGTGGGATGATTACAATGGGGTGACTAAGGGGGTAGGAAATGCTGCTAGGATAGAGGGCAAAGAAGGCCTTTGCAATGAGGAAGACGGGAGGGTGAGGCAAGATGACAGGGTGCAAGAGAAACAAAATGTGAGGGTATAAGGCATTGTTAGGTTTGTGCTACTAAGGATGCGAGCTGAGTGAAATTGTACCGGAGAGAAACGACTAGGCAGAAGAAACGGAAAAAGAGTGTTGGCAAACTACAGTTAGGGTTTGGAGAAATGGAATGTAAAGAAAGAAATGGCGTTGGGACATAGGGAACTAGTGATCAGGGCGACGCGTAGTTATGGGAGTATAAAAACAGGTAGGAAGATTAGACGAAAGGAGGTTTAAGTAAACTATGTGAATGTAGTAAGGTGGTCAAAGGGGCCTTAGTGATGGCACTTGAATCTTGGGATGATCAGGCGTGGAACGTAGAAAGGGTAGAGGGAAGCTACTGGTGTAGCGTTGAAGATACCCAATGGGTAGGGTGTGATGATGGGCTGCAGGAGTTAGGGTAATATAAAAAATAGGATGTGACAGAGATGAAGTGGGTTGGGGTATAGGGTAGTGGAGAGTAGGGCTCAGTTAAATGGTGAAAGGAGGGAAACAGGTAGGGGTGGGGAAGAACTAAATTAAACAAATTGGGGTGCAACGAAGGGTTTGAGTTTAGGACAATGGGCATAGCGGTCTGGGTCAGAACCCCTAAATTTTGGTATGTGGGCACGAGATTGTGAGAGCAAATGAGGGACTCGAAACCCCGCTATAATGCTTCTGTTCTGTGTGGAGGTGTGAATGCACATGTAGGAAAATGGCTGTGGGTTGTGCGATTCGAATGAGTATATGAGAGAAGCTGAGGCGTGACATATATAAACGCCATTGGTGGATAGGGTGCTAGTAATGAAGGCTGAATAGTGTTGCAGGACCAGAGAAACAGGTAGGAGGAAGAGACAAAGGGGGGTGGAGGCAAAATGTTTGATTGCAGAACATTGGGCTTGGTGACAAGGCTTGGGATGCGGGTTGTAGGCACAAGGAGCTGAAAGGAAGGGTTTGTAATGAGGGCCTTGTAGAAACGGTTTGAGCTTGGGCCGTGTGGAACTTTCAATGTGGATTAGTGACTGGGGAGAAAATGATTGCGGGTTGAATACATAAAGGCGGGATCCAAGAGGAGCTGAGGGCCGCCTCTGAAGAGGAGGAGCTGAAGGCTCGCGCCTATATTTTACTAAGGGAAGCCAGTTCACGCTATTCCGAGACTTACCTTGTGTTACAGTGTTCGGCGGCGATTTGAAGTTGGAAGAAGAAGACGTTGACGGTTGACCGGCGGCGATGCGGCCATTTCGAGTGTTGTGGGGCTTCACTTGGATCGAGGCGGTTGAAATTCCGTAAAGACGGGGCCGTTGCGAGCAACTAATTGGCGCTTGAGTGGCGGGGCGATTCTGTGATGAGCCCAGCGAAGAGATCGTCAGGGGAGCGGTGAGCGAGGGCGGCGGTGGTGGTTTACTGCAGGGAGGTGAAGTTAGAGCGGGCGTCACAACGGATGGTAGTGGCGAGAGGCTGGTTGTGAGTTTTGAGGGACTAACTATAAGCTCGGCGTCATCTTTAGTGGATGTAGGCGAGAAAGTCCGAGAGTCTGAGGCCTTTGGAGGGTCAAGTAGCAGTGGCGAAGAATGAGCGCGGGTGGAAGAGACGAGTGGAGACGATGGTGGTTCGCACATCGAGGGAGGTATGGTTGACGAATGATCAGGAGTCAACTTGACGGACAAGGCCCAATGCATGAGGCATAACTCCTGAAATTTACGCTGTTGGCCCTCTTCACCTAAGGTACCGATAATCTCCGCCTCCCGAATTACACAGAGGACCTCATCAAGATAATCTTGCAGGACTCTTCTAACGGTGGGGAAGGAGACGGACCTAGCATCGTATTCCTTCAAAGAAGAACTAATAAATTCCATTTTGTTGGCGGCCTGCCAATAGAGTCTGTTGAAGTCCGAGAAATCCGCTTGTGGATCAGAAGGAGGCGACAGGGGCTCAGTTCTTTCCTGCGGAGGCAAAGTTGACACAGTCGAAGGAGGAGAAGAGGCACGAGTTGGAGCGGGCTGTTCATGTTGTCGAAACTCCATGGTAGTCTCTACAGTCTCCTCTATTGGTGACTGTGTAGACGCAATATTGGTTTCTGATGGTTTTCGTTGGTCGAGGCGAGTAGTGGGCGTCGTGGCGTTAACCTTCGGTCCTGTATGCGCGAAGATTAACGATAATCCGGCCCGGAGGACCAAATGTTGGGTGCACGAGAGGGGGAACTGAGGATCGAAATGAAACAAACTCGGTGAGCGTGAGGAGGACTGTAATGAACGTGCGTGCGGAATTGAGTCGAATTAAATTGAACTGAGAAAGAGTACAAACGTGCGACACAAGGGTACAGTGCTCGGAACGCGTGAAAGCTGGCGTGGGCAACCGATAGAGAGAGCGAGAATATACCGGGGCAATCGTTGGAAAAGGACTGATATTGGAAGAGCTCTGTCGTCGATAGGAAAATGAAATTGGGTGAAAGAAATAAAGGAAGGGGGAAACCTGGCGAAGGGCTGTTGGAGGAACCAACCGACCGGAGCTGAGGGATTCCCAGGTATTAAAATAGTTGGAGACAATGACGCGGGGAAGTAGGTCAAATACTTCCAACCACCTCGACGCTTTGCGTCGAACAATCAACTTAATCATTTTATTAAACTTCTCAACTTTTTCATTAATATTTCCTTCGTTCAATACGCACTCCCAATTTAACAATGCCATTTCTGATTTTAGCGCTTGTATGTTAGTATTCCTTTTGTCTCGGAAACTGACATATTTTCGCCGAAACCTCTCCAAATTACACATGACGCTACAATATATTAATTCATGCTTGGAAAGCCCAGGCACAGGAAATTGGCCGTATAACGATACCCAATTCATACAATTCAAAATAATGTGATCAATTTGAGTGTCAGCAGGGGGAAAAGTAGCATGGTGAGTAGGACCCAATGGTACCAAATCTAAATTGTGCATTTTAATTTGATTAACCAGAAATGCCTTTTCTGATGTTTCTGACAACATGTCAACGTTCCAGTCACCCAACATAACTGTGAACGTATAGTCGTGCATAATCACAGCAAGATGGTTAAATACCTCTATCATGTTGCTTGATTTCGGGGGCCTGTACACCACGCCAATTAAAAATTTACTCCCTGCACCATTCAGTTCTATAAATATGTACTCAGGTGAGTTCGAATAAATTTCAGGGGAGGTCAAAATTACTCGATATCGGAAGGCGTGGTTTATAAAGAGCGCCACTCCTCCTCTTCCCTTTCCCTTCCTATCACATCTTTCCAAATCATAGCCAGGTAAAACAAAAGCATCGGAGTTCAAATCCTCCTTAAGAAAGGTTTCGGAAACGGCCACAATATCAACATTACTCTCCTCAAATATTTCCACAAATTCACACTCCAGTGACTTGAGTGAGAGAGAGAGAGTGAGAGAGAGAGAGAGAGAGAGAGAGAGAGAGAGAGAGAGAGAGAGAGAGAGCTTGTTAGAAAATCTAGGATAAATCTTATAGCGGGAATTGCTACACTCAATCACGTATTAGACAGTAGCCATTCCTGCAAAAAATATCCGTTTTTCAATAGCCAAAATATCATTGCATTAATGGATTAGCGATGTGACTTTGATCGAGAGGCAACTTACTTTTTTCTTTCCGTCTGGCGGAGGTGTGTTATGCCTTGACTTTGGTTCAGGCGTAGGCGAGTAATCCGGAGCTGGTTCCTCCAATACCTCATTTTCTTTTTGCATCTGCAAAAATAAATTACTGATGAGTCGAATTCTAAATGTGGAAGCGCCGTCAAACGTATCTGCACCTTCGCTTTATTCAAATCAATAACTTTCATTGTAAGCTTCTGTTTTTAATTTATTTTTCTCAGCCCTGTGGACCAGGAAAGTATTGAAACTGGAGAGAAGTGTTGAGTTTCATCAGAGCTTTACGCTTAGAGATCGTTTGAATCGGAAAACTCTGAGTGTGTGTATCCTACTGTGCTGTGATTCCATTTTCGTTGAGAACAGCTGAAGCTGTTTATTTTGTCGAAGTTTGAAAACAAATTAATCAGCAGTTTTCGTCAAAGGTAGGGTACGTCGGGAACTGACATATACAAAAAAAGAGTGTAGGATCAACTAACTAGAACGTATAACATCGTCACTACAACGCATCCGTACTCCCCCGCAATATTTGAATCTTTACGATAACCTTTCACTTGTAAGGTTTAGGATTTCGTACATTTATGCTTAAATGGAGTAACGCTGAGTAACAGCTTCGAATAATAACCTCAAGGCTCGGGAATAACAAACAAGTGAGCCATAAACTATTAATTGAAAGCACCCACGGAGTAATACAGCGAAAGCGAAACTCACAAGCCAGAGGAGACGGACTCACTAACAGGTACGTTAACTTTAGCGAAAGTAATTGTTTCATTGTTTGCTCCCTCTCGTCTCAGAGCAACCACACACAAGCTCAAGCCTACTGGCCTACCAGCGCCCACAGCCAACTGCAATGTGTAATTTTCGTCGTTCCGTTGTAGTCAGGTCATGCTTCGTATCATTTACTGCATTTTCGATGCTGAATCGCATAGGGTGGCTCTCGGAGAGTTGAGACTACGTCAAGATGAGCAAGAGAATAATAAAATGTTGCGTAACAATTTGCAGCTTTTTTTCATATGACCGTGAAAGCATGATTTTTTTACAATGGGGGGAGTTTGCCATCGTGAGCTTGTTCTTGCAGAGGATTTTTCCGAGCACACAAATTTATGGATCATCCTTTTGCTCTCGCACTTCGTGGTTGATAATCTGTCGACTTCCCTGATTTGCTTCCGGTTCTTTCAACCGCGTTTACGTTGGCACTGATTTCTAGAATCTTTCACTTTGACTATCCCATGGTAAGTACTCCAATGTGTAATAGTTTTCGCGGCGGACTGCGCGAAGTGGCAACACTGACCGCCACCCGTGCAGGCCGCCGCTATTTATATTAGCGTCGGAGCCGCATTTCGAGACCAGAACGGCTATCGGCTCGTCATAATAATATTCCTGTTATAAGTCAGTGTTTAAATTCCCCTTTTGATTGTTTGAAGTAAGGAAAGCGATCAGAAATTTGTGTTTCATTTTCCCCATTGTCCCTTTATTGTCATTTAATACAATCCGAACATAGGTTATTTATTTCATTTTAAAAGGAGTTCGTTTCATTTCATTCATTTCGAGTCTTGCTGATTAAATTCAAGTGGGTCTTAATTGCTTTATAATTTCATTTCCCATTACCTTCTTGAGAGTTATTAAATATATTCCCTAGAATGGGAGCTATTTCATCCCTAACGAGGTTTAAGAAATATATCGGGATCTCATCGTGTCCAACAGCACCTGATGAAATTCTTTTCATGGCTACCTTAACTTCCTCTTCAGATATTTGCTGAATCCCATATTTTTCTTCATCAGAATCGTTAAGGTTGTCATAAAAATCTAGAGTTGAATTTTTAGCTAATGGTTCAGAATTGTCACAAAAATAACAATTCAATTCGTCCAAATCACACATTTTTTTTTTTTTGTTTTTTTATCCGAGGGCGTGTGGGACAAGTCCCTTTGTCACTGCGGCCACATATGGGCCTATTGTGACTCTAGCCCTTCCTTAGTAAAAGGCGTCGTACATACCCGCCCCCCTTAGGAAGCCGATTATGTCCTTCACCTCAGAATCCGCTACGGTTTGGGGTTCAGTGGTCCCCTGACCGAAGTATTCAAAGCGTTTTGCTGCCAGAGCAGGGCATTCACATAGGATGTGCTCTGCTGTCTCATCCTCCTCACCGCAGAGTCTGCATTCCACCGCCTCTGAGATGCCCATCTTGTTGAGGTGATATCTGAGTGGGCAGTGCCCGGTGAGGAAGCTTATCAGTACTCTCAGATCTTGTCTGGAGAGTGTCAGCATCGCCTTCGCCCTTTGACAGGAAGGCGTGACAAGCCTTTTTGCCTGTTGTAGTCGTGGCTGGCGATGCCAATGGGCGCCATTTTCCTGTATCTCCCATCGAGCAACCAGACGGTTTAGGTGACTTTTCGTCAATCCCACGTGTGGCTCAGGCCCGATGGGTAGGGTTTCTGTACCCCTTTTCGCAAGGCGGTCAGCCTTTTCATTGCCCTCATGCCCCCTGTGAGCCGGCACCCAAATGAGGGAGAGCCTGTTACGGGCGCCGAGCTGCTTGAGCGCATGGAGGCATTCCCATGCCAGCTTAGACCTAAAACTATAGGCTGCAATGGCCTTTAAGGCGGCCTGGCTGTCTGAGAAAATGTAGATCCGCTTGCCCTTGAGTCCTTTGTTCAGGATCTCTTCTGCGCAGATCTTTATGGCTAGGATTTCCGCTTGAAATATCGTGGCGTACTCCCCCAGCGGCTTTGCAAGACTGTAGTTAGGCCCTACAATGCCCAGCCCTGCTCGGCCTTCCTTAACTGAACCATCGGTATACCACTGCAGCGCGCCACCTCGGTCCGGAATGTCTCCTTCTCCCACCGTTCCCGTGAGTGGACGCTGACGCTAAATGGCAGCCGAAAATTCTTCTGCTCTGGCATGACGTCAGTAGCAAGGACTGCTGCCTCTTCTATCTCAAACTGTCTGGTTGTTCTGTGGAGGCTCGCCTTAGCCCTGGTGGAAATTTTCCCTGTCTGCAAAAGCCTTGCCGCCCCCAGGTAAGCGGTTCTCTGGATGTGTATATGTAGAGGTGAGATGTTCAGAAGGACTTCCATTGCAGCAGTAGGGCATGTACCCATGGCCCCTGTGATAGCAAGACACGCCTGCCGCTGCAGTTGTTGGAGTTTTCCTTGTACTGCCAGCCGGCGTGTCGCCTTCCACCACACCGTGGAGGCATACGTAACGCGGGGCCTTATTATCCCCTTAAAGAGCCACTCCATCATTTTTGGAGTTATGCCCCAGGATTTGCTGCACAGCCTCCTACAAGCCCAAAGGGCAGTAGTTGCCTTATGCAGCACATATCTCACATGCGAGTTCCATGTGAGCTGCTGGTCCAGTATCACCCCGAGGTATTTCACCTCCTTCATTATCTGGAGCCTTGCTCCTTGCATTATGGGTGGTACTATATCAAGGTTTCTTCGTCTAGTGAAGGAAACCGTGGTGGTCTTGGACGGATTTATAAAAAGTCCTTCCTTGGCGCACCATCTTTGGATGATATCTATAGCTCCTTGCATCCTTTCAGACACCGTGGAGGCAAATTTGCCTCTTACCAGAACTACAAGGTCATCCGTGTATGCGACCACTTCGTAGCCTTCAAGCTGCAGTGTTTCCAGCAGCTCGTCAGCCACCAGTAGCCACAGGAGGGGAGAGAGTACCCCCCCTTGGGGGCAGCCTCGTGTGGGAACCACTGTGATGCTGTCTTCCCCTAGCCGGGCCGTGATTTCCCTACTCCTAAGCATGGACATAGTCCATTTCACGGCCTGGGGTTCTATTCCCCTCTGTGCTGCTCTTGCTTCCATGGAGCCGAAGGAGGTGTTATCAAAGGCACCCCCCACGTCCATGAAGCAGCACAACGCCACCTCCCTTGTCTGAAGGGCCTCGTCAACCAATGAGACCAGCTCGATGAGAGCGGTCTCAGCTGACCTGCCCCTCAGGTAGGCATGCTGTGCCCTCGAGAGGGGCTTAGTTTCAAGAATTTCCTTCCCAATCACACATTGGTTCAGAGAATGTCTTGACCTTCCCATTCCCGTTGTTCCTAATAATCTTCCATAACTGCTGAGGCCTAACGTTCAAGGAAAAAAGTGTTCGAAAATGTTTCGTTTTGGCATTTCTAATTAATTGCTTAACCCTATTCCTTATCTTATTTTAAGCTCTGCGATTGTCGTCAGTTTTTGATTTGATGTAAATTTTATACGCTTTATTCCTTTCCTTCATAACATTTCTTATGTCTTGGGTAATCCATGGAGCTGGAGGTCTCGAAACTCTAACTTTTCTTATTGGCATGTATTTATCTAAAATCAACTTAATCATTTTATTAAACTTCTCAACTTTTTCATTAATATTTCCTTCGTTCAATACGCACTCCCAATTTAACAATGCCATTTCTGATTTTAGCGCTTGTATGTTAATATTCCTTTTGTCTCGGAAACTGACATATTTTCGCCGAAACCTCTCCAAATTACACATGACGCTACAATATATTAATTCATGCTTGGAAAGCCCAGGCACAGGAAATTGGCCGTATAACGATACCCAATTCATACAATTCAAAATAATGTGATCAATTTGAGTGTCAGCAGGGGGAAAAGTAGCATGGTGAGTAGGACCCAATGGTACCAAATCTAAATTGTGCATTTTAATTTGATTAACCAGAAATGCCTTTTCTGATGTTTCTGACAACATGTCAACGTTCCAGTCACCCAACATAACTGTGAACGTATAGTCGTGCATAATCACAGCAAGATGGTTAAATACCTCTATCATATTGCTTGATTTCGGGGGCCTCATTGTCCCTTTATTGTCATTTAATACAATCCGAACATAGGTTATTTATTTCATTTTAAAAGGAGTTCAATTCATTTCATTCATTTCTAGTCTTGCCGATTAAATTCAAGTGGGTCTTAATTGCTTTATAATTTCATTCCCCATTACCTTCTTGAGAGTTATTATTTTATTTATTTGATCGAGTGAGTATTATTGAGCGTATTTGATTTGTTGTTTTCTTTTGGGCCCAGACACGACTTTCACGAGTGTTCTGTACGCGGGAATTGTGAGACAGTTCACCAAGTACGTCACAAATGTAGTGGCGCGTCGAGGAGCTTCACGACTACTGCTGCATAGAAAGCAGAACATTACACCCGTAATCGTTACATAAATCGATACTCGGTTGTTCGTTAAATGGGTTTATTCCTGTCAGTGGAATCAGATGCTCACTCTTGGTTGTACAGTCGGACACTGAGGAGCATCCGTTGCGACGGAACTGATCCTACGAATCTAGGACTGAATCTATGGAGCTCGCAAGAAGTGCATGTAGACCTGCAAATACAGACCGGGGGCTGTGAGAAATTGCGTGACTCCAACGAAGGAGGGGCTTCGGTTCTTTTCGAATATTTTCCAAACACTTTTCAATAATAACAGGCTTCTAAGGGTTTATATTGTATTTTGATGAACGGCTTCGGAGCGGCCCACGGCGCACAACTCGTCAAATATTCATGAAGGTCGTGGGGAGCTAGAAGGCTTACAGATAGGAAACAAATGGAGGTAACGACCTGGTAAAATGATCCGGACTTTAAAGAAGCATCAGGTCTGACAGGAGGGCAACGACCTAGAATTTTCGATCTTCTTGGAACCAGTCCGTTTCATGTGACACATCAAATAAACCACTCTCTCGCTCTCTCTCTCTCTCTCTCTCTCTCTCTCTCTCTCTCTCTCTCTCTCTCTCTCTCTCTCTCTCTCTCTCTCTCTCTCTCAGGTCAAATTTAATGTGGTGAGAAAAATTAATGGCGAATGAGGCGAGAGAGGGATTAGTAATGTTATAGAATGGAAACCCTCGTTGGCGGTCATTTTAGTATTTGAAAGAATATCATCTTAATATTTATTTCCTCTTGTTAAAATGTTCAAATCACCGTCATGCAGGGCTTTTGATGCCATTCTCTCAACAGCTTATCTTCCATCATCCACGTTGTAACGAACCAATCACGGATTCTGGAGTCCAACAAAATCCCCCCCCCCCTCCATCATGAAGAAGGATTCAGTGGCGGATGTCGGGAACGTTAGATCGATCGAATATCAAAGGCTTTGGAGCTAAACAAGGGTCTGAAAAATGGAATAAACGCTACAACTTCTTTAATAACAGTATAGCGCTACATGAAAATTGAGGGTTGCGAAGTCGGAATGGTAGTCTTCGAAATTGAACGTGGGAGGCGAACAATGATTAATCACGACTTCTGTGCCCATCAAATACGAAGTTAACAACTTCAGATATCCGTCCGCAACGACGTCAGGGCGTACAAGCCAGCAGTATGTCAGGTAATGAGCCGAAAGTAGTTTTGGTGCTCGGAATAGTTCTGGCAAACTCCGCAGGTTTGAATAGTACTTTCCGATCACGTCTTAGAGGAAACGCTCTGCTCTCGGGCTCCTCCCTCCGGCGCAAGTCCTACACATCCTTCCCACTCAAAGGAATATTTTATACCGCTTCAACTCCGTAGGTACTGCAGATTGTTTTGCGCGAAACACGTCTCTCACGAAGGACGCACAACAGAATGTTGGAGTATTGTGAGCCTTCGGCACGCTCAGTTAAGGGAGATAGTTGGCATCAGGTGTCTGACCAGGTGAGCAGTTGTGTTCCGTTGAAGATGATTCGTAATCATGACATCCCGTTTCATTTTTACACCTGTATATCAAAGATTACGGTGTGTTCTCGATGAAATACGATTCATTTGCTTTTATAACACCACGAAGTGCAGTTCCGTTGCAAACATGTTCGAGCTAGTAAAAGTTCCTGGAGCAGCTCCTTGATGACTCATTTATCATCTAGGCCCTAGCAAATTTAAAGACGAACTACTCGCAATGAGAAGAGTACGGCGGATAAATGATGGACCGAAAACGGACATTGGAGAAGCAGGAGGAAACGAGAACATTCAATTTATTCGCAGTAACATATAATTTCCTGCTATAAATAACGGTATGCTTGTGCGCAGAATCTGGACTGGCAAGGATAAAAAGTTCTATAACCAGCAGATGAAATTGATGAGTATTCTCTCGATCACAGGTCTCATTTAAAGGTTTCTAAGTTCAACAAACCCCCAATTCAGAAAATGGTTTGTGTATGCATGGGTACGATGACATGTGTCTGTTGACGCGATGGAGAAGAAACCGCAGATCCAGACCAGCTCGAATTTTATATCCAGCCAGCACATCACGAGCACATAAGAGTTGCAGCACAGATGCGCATTTTCCCATAAAATAATAAGGCTCTGGTGGTATGATTCTCCAAAAAATTAGGGTGGTAGTATAATGAACTAACTATACGGCTAAGTTCATAAAGTTATCATTAGCAACCGATTACACAATAACTGTTGAGGAATGAGCAGAGAAACTCAATAAACTCCGGAATATTAAACACCGCCAGTTTCTATGTAAACAGATCTGACAAGTTGCTTGTGCGGCAAAATCACGAAGAAAGACGTGTGATGCGTCGCACCAGATATTTTCGCAGCGTTTCCAATAAAATTCTACGTGGCACCCTCACAAAACTATTTAAGAAATGATCACTCAACGAATGTCGTGAAATAAATAAGGGGGACGCTAATAGTTCTCTGGACGGTAAGCTGTACTAGTTTCTCGCCATAGAACGATAAGAGATAATAGTGGCTGACTAATTAGATCCCAAGAAAAAAATAAATGCTTAGTCTTGCAATCTCACCTCCCTCCTTCTTCCACGGCGTCGTTCTGTAAATTCCTCATAATTTCTAATTATATTGCACAGCGATTCGAATTGTTAGAAATCTCCGTCAACATATACCCCAGCGGGCGCTAGCTTTAATGGTCGTTGAAAAGGAGGGGAGGGGGACGCCACGCAAATAATTAATCAATAGCAATCACTTAAAGGAGGTGTAACAATGAGGTGATTAAGAGATGGAAACGACCTTTTATCCCGCAATAAATTCCAGTCGGAGAGAGCAGTGAGAGACTGTGAGCCACAGGCGTTGAAGGGAGTGATGGATGAGGGGCTTCCAATTAATAAACGAAGAGCAGGTCACTCACCTGTTGATACTCTGAGATAGTGATCGGAGGTCGTCTATTGTTCTCATTCGCTAACAATTGTTGCTCAGATATGTAATAACTAACGTGAGGTTGAAGGGACAATAACTAAAGTCATTCAATTTGAAACTTTCTGACGATGAAATGAATGAATCATTTATGCCACTGCACTGAACATTGTGCAAAACCGCTTAGACAATCCGTAGCAAAAATTGACGCTTTTTAATAGGTTCGTTCCCGGAGTTTGACAAGGGCCAAGAGAGAAATACTGAATAATGGTGGCGGGTGGGAGGACCTGAAACCTGATGCTGCCGAGGCCTTGCATCTTATTTGATGGCACGACTAAATTTTTTTCTGTGGATATGAATCCATGGTTAAACGGTTTTTGTGTGAGCTCACATGTTATGTGCCGTATCTAGAGGGTATCAAGACCACGTGTCTAAAAACGACCTTCCACAACACCAGAAACAAGTCTAAATGCTCTTGCAAGAGAAGTAAAGACATCTAAAAAGTTGCATTGTCATCGTTATTTCATGACCAGTAATGTAAACCCAATAAATCGAGGAAATTGTCAGTAACTATTCATTAGGATCGTTCTGAGTAGTGTACCAGTTCCTAGCATCCTTTCAGCAACTGTTTCCTGGCTGCCACCATCCCAGTTCTCTTGTCACAAGCACTCTTGCTGCAATATTCAATTTCTACCCTTCTTCTGAGCGGCCAAAACTTATGAGCCTTAATTAGAAGCCAACGTCTCTGGAAAACCCTTCCAACTCATTTCAATGGTGGGCAAGCGCCCTAAACCTTCAAACAGTCGTTAGTTCCTCGTGGAAAAGTCCATTTTTACAGTGCTCTCGTTTCATCCCTCGCTGTGACGCCTGAAACCTTCTAGCAGTTTTCAGCTCTTTCTCTTCTACTCTTAAAGTTCGTTTAATTCCACTGTCACTATTTCATTCACTAAGTTCTTTTTCACTACCCACTCTGTGGAGTAGAAGTAGTGCACAACAAAATCTTGTGGTTGTCAATATGGAAGAGGTTATTGACTTGACTAGCAGGATATTTCAAAGGAAATTTTAATGTGCAGAATACGCTGGTATCTTAGGGTTATGATAGACATTTGACAGTAGATTTGCCCTTGCCAGTTATTTGTAGTAAATCTGAAGGAAGAGGAGTGTCTGAACTCCACGACAGCTCTAGGTGGGGATCAGCTCGTGATAAACGCGTCCTTTCACATATTCCTTTAATATGTCCTCTTCCCCGAAACTGGCTTCTATCAATGTGGTGGGTGGAGTGTCACCAACATGTCAGCATCATTGCATACAAGTTGGGGCGCATAAACATATTATTACGACATTGTTGAACATATAGGCGTAAAATTTGATTTTGGAGGCAACAAAAGTTGTTGATGCGCCACATCTCTCTCGTTCGGCTATCGCTTGGATGGGATCTACTCGACGAGTTACAAATTACGGGTTTTCAATTACCCGTGTATTAGACAGTCGGAAGCTGCGCCGTATTAATTAGATAAGTGTTTCAATCGTCTAAGGGAAAGACGATATTATGTCAACTCATCCCATTTTAGAAGTAGCACCTTAATTCATTCCTCGGGTACTTCTACGTCAAACAGAATGATAAGTACTCAGAGCGAGAAGAAAAAGTATACGGTACCTCATGGCTCATGGAAATCCCCTGCTGTCCCCTGCCAACAGTTCTGGACGTCAACGATGATGTGATCGCAAAACACTTACCCTTCTGCAAAATTAGTCATTGGATATCAAAATGGAAAGCCACGCTGCCTTCACTCACCAGAAGAGATATGGGCAGTAGCACTATAACAAACTGGCAACTGTCCAAAGAGGGGAACCTCATGGCTGTAGCATTTTGGTTGATGGTCTTCTAAAAGTATGATCTGAAGGCGGCTTAATGCACCCTTTCGGAAAAGTGTGTCACCATTCTTGTTGCCACTTATGATCTTGTTGGCCACGGCTTTGAAGTTCCACCACCAACCGCTCTTACACAGAACTTGAGAATCAACTACCCCTCAGTTAAACGATTCATATCACTGGTTGAAAAGGAATTTGGCTTTCTCATTTTACGGTCATTCTGGATTCTGAAAACCCCCTACTATCCACTATACTTTTCCTAAGCCATGGCCCAACTCTGGAACCCCGTTCCTCTCAATTCCCTAAATCTGAGACAAACATACGATATTCCTCATTCTCCTTTCAATTTCAACTCACTACGTTTGACCAGTTTAAACTAATTTCAGTGACCAGTGCTCAGGTCTATTTCCTTATTTGATGACGAGGGTGATATCAGTCATAGTGACCAGTTCTCAGTGTTCAAGTGTGATACTGAACTCTTGTTCTCATGTTTACTTCTCTTGCTCTGACATCGTAAACCCAACCCTCATCTGACATTAATATAGCCATTTCATTCTAATCAAAATTTCACTACTTTTCCTTCGGCCGTCATATTTTCTTTCTCGACCATGTTTTACATTGTAAAACAATAGACGACTCTCTCTCACTTGATAGTATCACAAATGGAAGGAAACGGTGCGTTTTGTAACGTATTGCCTACACAATTAAGCGTAATGAAATTTTGGTACGCCGCAGCTTTCACTACCAATTAAATAAAACTCAGTTCTGAAATGTGACGATATTAATTCGCAAATGGGAGATAGAGGATGCTCAAATTTAATATTTATTTGCCGGCTTAACTCACCCATCCGTTGAGAAACTTGTACATCGGTGACTCAAATGAAACCGGCATCTGGCTTGACAAGTCACAATACAGCTCTGACAACTTGTAAGTGCCCGAGAATTAAACGCCCATCGTTAAATAACCGATTAAGGTGAATAAACTGCGTCAAAGGACTTCGTTAAGTCGGTAAAAGCGATTAGTTTTTATAATTATTAATTTTCACGCTAAGCGATCCAGCGTCGCCGGAACGACTATAAATGCTCATGAGGATTAATACAGTCCTAATAATTTACTTTGCTTCGATTATGTTAGCCACGCGAGTGAGTAGTTTTCAATATACGAAAATCCGCGAACGCAATGTACGCTGCGGCATCTTGACGCGGGCACGGCACACGAAATAGCTCTAAAGCCCGAGATTTCAAGCTGATAGATACCCATTTGATTTCAAGGTCAACGAGGGTGGGGAGAGGCCAGACGAGGGGATTTCGCATCCTCTCATCCCCTGGGAGTTGACCCCATCTCTCCGCTTCTTCGGGAGCTTGTCTAGAGCCTGACCGGGTTTGGTGTGCGATTTCGGAGTTGGCAGGAATTCGAGGTGTCAAGATCTTTCGATCCCTTAGTCACCTTAAAGACGATCGTAGGCATCAAATCGTTGTTATGCGTTGTTGTTTATGCTAGAATTTCTAACGAGAAAAGCTAAATGACTTCATTCTCCCTTAAAGACGTGATCGCGACGGTACTACAAAAGAAAGGGTCGATCAGGGTGAATCTGTGTAAGTGATAAATTTTTTTGGTCAGTACTAAGACCATTAAGCATTTCTATGCTAAAATACTAGTTCCCGAGGGGGAAAATCGTGTTCGCCCAATAGAACGCTGACTAAAGGGTAACAAATAGTTAATAAATGTCTGCGATTTGAACTATAGCCGACATTTTATACGGTGCCAGAACTAGAGAGATATCAACAATACGAGACCACAGCCGTATGCCGTGTGCGGAACAACCACATGAGTGCAGGCTGAACCTTATCAGTGCTATCTCAAAATAGCTACCCTGGAGTCCGTAAATTTTTGATTTAGGGAATAAACACGATGTTCTCGGATACTAAACGCAACTGCTAATGCTAAACTTGATTTTACCGCGCATTATGGCATTATGTATTGGATTTTTCGTGACCAGTTCACCAGAAATTCACACTTGTGAGCAAGCTCACAAACTTGTCCTGAAATACCAACAGCGAAGATATAACATTTTTACAGATTATAGCATTTTTGCCAAAAGATACCGAATAAAAAATATTGTGTCATAGAAGCTGAAATAATCAGAGGCAACCTCAGGGTAATATAAGCTCAATAAAGGTCGTGGAGTAAGTAGGAGCAACTCAATAACTCCGGAATGCTTAGCACTAACAGTTAACAAGTACAGGTTCATATACGCTGAGTGACAAATTAGTTACATTAGTAGCTAGAACGGTTGGAATCGCTTAATGTACGTGGGACTGAGGAAAGCTAAAGTGTTACGTCCCACTAGGTATTTATTTTTTGTAGCAAATGGAATTGAAAATGTAACTTCTTTTAAGTTATCACGAGATTAATTTTTGATTGTTTCGTGCAACATTTACATGCAACGACGAGGATTTTTGGTATACTTTGTAAATTCAGAAGCAGAGCCTTCGATGATTCAAAAGCGAGACAACTCCATCGTACACTTTCTTGAGGGATCGAGGTGAAATGAGCGTCAGCACGGGGTTACACATCGCGAAGAAGTAACGAGAGAACTGTGGGACTGGACGGAGCTACACAACAGGAGGGAAAGAGATGACGACAAGAGAGATGATAAGAGATGATGTTAACACAAACGAACTAATCATACAGAGTTAGACAAGAGAGTAACGACATCGCTCGCACGAGCGTCTATACAGTTTGTTGGTTCGGTGCTCGTCCTCATTCTCAATGGAGTTATTAGTATAATAATTTATCGAATTGGCGTTTTAATACATTATACGGCCTGAAGAGTATGACTGAATACATTCTTTCAAATATTCTGGGCCAGACTCTGAAATCGATTACTCTCGGATCTAGAGACGGCAAACGACACGAGGCTGCTGGGCAGGACAAGAAGGAAGGTCGAACAGTTTAGCCCTGACAACAATAGTAACAAAATTTGCCCACACCTTCCTCGGCAACTAATCGCGGGCCTTGGGCCGACCTGAAGAGCGGCAGTTTTGAATAATCCGTCGCAACTTCTTCGTCATTTATTTTCAGTATTTAACAATTTCGTGCGAGGCGGCCGCAATGAAACGTAATTATCGGGTTCTTCTCGTTCAAAAGATCAAAATCAAAATAAAGTGGCGACAAGAGCGAGACAACTGAATCTTGTTTGTACAGAATCGACAAGATCGGGCTAATCGACTCGGCCAGTCGCCGTTTATCGTCGGATCGCGGAGGCACCGATTATTAAATAGGAACTCGAGCCAATAAAATGCTAAT
Organism: Pachypeltis micranthus; assembly: GCA_020466155.1. Lineage (NCBI taxonomy): Eukaryota > Metazoa > Arthropoda > Insecta > Hemiptera > Miridae > Pachypeltis > Pachypeltis micranthus. The sequence continues at coordinate 1,146,814 of CM035782.1, read as the reverse complement.
GAAACCCCGGGCGTGGAATCGTTCTGAAATGGACGTTAGCTAAGAACTAGATTATCTACCTACCAGTTATATGACGAACGAAAGAAACACAAACGGATGTGGGGGGGGGGGACAAAAGATTCAAAAACCCATCGCAGAAAACAATACAAAAATCAGGTGCGACGCAGCAGACAAGTCTCCTCAACCCACTAACGTAGGACGTTTTGTAACGCTTAACCCAATAAGTTTTTCTCGCAGTTCATGCGAAATAACTAGAACTCATCTGATAATTAACTTCGTGGATACGAGGGAAAATATTGTTCTAAATTCTACTTTTGTCAGTGGCACTCACTTGGCAGAAAACGTGTATTTTTGGGAAGTTTCACTTTGACAGTTTCGAGAGAATGCGAACCACATGTCGAGTTGTTCTATCTAGTGTTATTAGTGTTATTACCGTTATATTGTGTAGCTTATTGCACTACCAACATGATTTTTGATAGTAAAGTTTCCGCAAACCCTCTGAATGCAGTTATATACTATGTATACAGGTACCTTCGATCAAACGCGTTTCCATAGAAACATTTATGAAAAACAACACGTAGGTATTAGCTTGCATAAAAGAACCTGTTAATTAGGTCAAAATCATTGATGCCGTTTTCGAGAAAATTTGAAAAACGATAAATAAGGCTCAACAATCTCATTTTCTCATTTATCTTGGCTTATATCTTCGCGCAACGGATAGTTACAGAAACGGTTGCAGGAACACATCATCAGGTTGATCAAAATAAACTAAGCGTTTACTGTGGAAATTTTTAAGACGTTCAAAAGCATGGTTTTTGATCGATATTTCTGTTCACCGGACTATCAGAGGAACATTTATACAGAAAATATATAGGTGTTGACGACAACACGTGAGGTTGGTGAAAATCGTTAAACCGGGGTTTTTCAACATGTAAAAGAAAAACTCATTTTGCTTCATCGGCCTACATCTTCGTTCACTGAATTCGATAGATTAATCAGGAAATAATGAACATAACCAAAAGGACGAGCTCATTCGGTCCAACCGTTCTGAATTGAATATAAATGTATCCCTCACAAAAATAATAATTTAACTGCATTCAGTGATACTTTAAATCTTAAGAGAGATAAAGAATATTCCACTTATAAGAACTACGTTCCGTGCTAATTGGAGAGTACTTGTTTGCTGTGTACAATACTAACTAGTCTTTACTAGTGTCAACTAGCGAATAAACGGGTTTAAGACGCTCATTGAGAAAAAAAAGTTGGTTCATCGTACAAACAAAATGAACCACATCAAGCTTCATCAAGTATTTTCTGGCTCTAACAGCTAAACCCTAAACGTTTTCACTACACGTGAAACAAGTTGTTGTTTTTCCCTGGTCCAGGTTTTCGTTTTGGCCCGTCACTCTTGCCTTATCTTCTGACAAACCACAGGCTTTTTACACGCTTTTTTTCTTCTTCCTCTTTTTGGTCGAGTTACCGGACATTAGCCAATGTTTTACACTCTTACACGGTTGCTGGAATACATTGGGCGCACTGACATGGCCTATGTGTTTGCGTGTGTCTCTGTGAACACGATTCAGAGAAAATGGCTGGACCAAATCGACCCAAATTTATTATTTAACCAGCAGTTTACTAGGAACGTAAACAAATAAAATGGAAATAAGGGTATAAGAAATATCCGGCCCAAAACCTAACTATAGTTATCATAGTGATCAAAACACGAAATATTTTTCTCTCAAAACGGCTACAACGATTTTGATTGAATTTTTTTGTAAATAACTGCTCCAACTAAGGCAACAATACCATCCGTGGGACAATGACGAGAGTAGCACAATAACTTATCAACAATGTTCGGCAATATCGATAAGAACGCCGTTTTTCCGTATAAATTCCGCTCGAACGATGACAGGGTTCACAGAAAAATGTCAGTGGTAGTACAATAAGTACGATGAGCGTATAATAACACTACAAGGTAATTAGGGGCTACTCTAGAAATTCTGGAACGCCTTAAAAATCTCTCCAACTATTTTTAAAGCGTAGGAGGAAAGAAAGTAGAGTACGAATGGGTTGCTTTCAAACGACGCACTTTGGTGTACGATGAAGTCGTAGATATCTTGAATGGCTGCCGCTGGCGAAGTTCTGTCGCCTGGCTTGCCGCCACCAGTTCATGCTTGTACTAGAATTTAATTTCTAGCTGTAATGTTACTTATCTTAATAGTGATCGAATCGTTTCTCTGTTAACTGGGACTTCCGACAGATGGACTTCAATTTATACCTGCGGTACAGTTTATTTTTATTTAAAAGAAGTATCCAAGTTATATACTCTGCACCTCGTAAGTCTGCTGACACAGTATCTTAACATTATAAAAGCTCGCCCTGAACGCTCGGCTCCCTAGTTGTCGGTTTGCCTTCGTGTGTTGCGGCTGTTTTGTTGTCTCTCTGACGAATTACTCTCTTCTCCAAGTGTTAAATTCAAATTTATTGAGTGTGTTGTAATTGTGAAAATTAAATAACTTTTTTTAAAAACATAAAATCCGAGTCCGAAGAAATATCTGGCGCAGTCGACTTAGGACAATCGCGAAACCAAGAAAAACGCAGTTGTGTTTTTGGCGGAACGAAGATCCTACCTCACAACAACACTCAAGCCAACTCCAACACTCAGGACAACAAACAGTACGGGACGTGTAGCCCAGCAGTACCGAAATTGACATCCGCAACTCCGAGGAATAGTGATGGTTCCAGTTGACATCCGTCAGTAAGTGAGCTATATCCGTTTCCTCGTTAAAATAAACAGCGACTCCCCTGTTCGCTGCTGATTTTCACCCCCCGAAAATCAGGAGTCATCCCCCGACTCAAATCGACCTACCCCTTGGTCATTTAGAATTAAGAAACAATTTAAAGAAAAACCAATTTAAAGAAGAAAACCCAATTTTAGAAAGAAACTTAAGAAGAAACGAAACTTTTCTAAAAGATTTATTTTTCAATTCATTACTTCACAAACAAGCTCAAGAGATTCGCACGAGTAACTTCCTGACGACCTTCGAGAAGACCCCACACGCTACCTAGATAAAAGACGAGAGATTCCCAAGTTGCTGACTTCAAACTCTCACATCCTCTGCTGACCCCATTTAAAAGTCTCATAGAGATAATTTAAATCAAACCATCACCGTCGCAGTATCTTAACCGCGCACAAGTTCAGCCCTCGACACCTTCATCGTCATCATTAAAACACTTTCTATTCTCATAATTTTTATTCCGCTTAAAATTTATATTTAGAGCAACACAAAAGGCAAACCCCTATTTAGACGTATATTGTTTAATATTGTTTTATTCACTTGTGTTTTCAGCCTCCCGTAGGTATTCCTTATTACTCCTGTTTTAACATCTTTCAAAATTCCAAAAGCCAGTAACAAATCGAATCGACAAGAATTTTGGAGATACTTTTTGTATGATAGTAGACACCTACACAAGGAAATACGAGAAGTAGAAGGCACAGACTTAGGAAAAAACATGGAAAGTCGAAATGAGGAATCGCAACTCCCACTTCCATTTATTCCGGATGAAACTCCCCAACTCCCGGAAACTCCAATACAATTCTCCCACAGAAACCAAATTCCCCCGCTCAAACCTGAATTTCTGAGAATGATCCCGGAATTCCAGGGTGAACCATTACTTCTGAACCATTTCATTTCGGTATGCGATCGACTATACAAAAATTTTTATGACCCGCAAGATCCAGATTGCTTCCAAAATTACTACCTATTTGACACAATCTTATCTCGGATCACCGGAAAAGCGGTCGATAGAGTATTTTCTAATAATATAACAAACTACCCTGAATTAAGAGAAGTCCTAGTAGAAAATTTTGCAGACAAAAGAAATTTCTGCACTTTAATATTCGAAATGTCAAGGTACACGCAGAGAGCCAGTGAAAACTGCTTCGAATACCATCAAAGGGTTACGAATCAGTTGAACGCGCAAATTGCGTACCTTCAAATCAATAAAAAGGAACCTCACCGGTCAGTTCTAATCGAATTTGCGAGAGAGTACGCATTAAGAACATTCATTAACGGACTCCCAGAATCCACAGCCTCTCTGTTGAGAGCTAGAGAGTGCCGTAATATGAACGAAGTGTTCTCAATTCTAAAAAACGAGTTTCAGTTCAGTTCACAAAGAGGACAACAAAATTTTCCGAAAAACCCCGGAATCAAACCTCCAGTGAATCAGTCGATGAAAGTTCTCCCCCCGAACTTTCCCCCCCCCCCTCCCCAGCCGTTTAACAGCTGGAGGCCGCAATTCACATCAAAGAACCCGAATTTCGAACACACCGCAGGTTCCAGCAACCAACCCCAAAAAAACGCGTCCACGCCTGGACCGTCCACCCCCAAACCGTTTAATAGACACTCATTCCAAGGAAACAGGTCAGGGTCCTTCACACCTCAAACCAGGAATTTCCACATGCTCCAAGCGGAAGATCCAGAGTCAAAAACAACTGACAACCCAGACAATCCAAGCGGATCGTACACCCCCGGTTTTTTCGACGGAACCACCTTTTTTCCGTACGACTTCAATTCTGACTTTGAAAACCTAGCGATTGAGTCCCCCGAAACGCAACAAGAGGAGGCCAATCATTTTTTAGGAGAATCCCAGGAGTCTTAAGTTCGCCTTCAGACTCCTCCCATTCAAGACAGAATTCCAAATTCCTTCACCCAAAAGAATCCGAAATTTCCTATCCCTCATCAGATAGTGCTGTCGAATTGTTTTTAACAGGCCCAAATTTGCCCTATGTCGTTCTTCCAAAGCTCAACCTAAGAATTTTGGTCGACACTGGTTCCACTCGATCCTTCATCTTACCAGATGTAGCTCGTGAGCATTTCTCCAAAATAATAGAACCCGAGACTGGTACAGTCCGAACAACACATGGCTGTACACAGTTCACCGAAAGAACCCAAGTGCCCTGTGGTGATCTGTTCAATCAATTCAACCTCAAATTGCCGTTCATCCTGTTTGATTTCCACGATTTCTTTCATATGCTTATTGGGCTCGATAATTTGAAAACCTTAAAAGCCTTAGTAAACCTCGATAAAAACTTACTCCGAACCCCGCACATCAACATACCATTAGAATATTACGTTATTGGAGACGAAAACCCCAAAAACAATTGTTGTTTCGAAACCTTTTTTATAGAAGAAGTATCTCTCAAGTTCAAATTTCGGTAGAAAACCTAAAAGACGGTGAAGCTATCCTCAATAGCATCACTGAGCCTGGAATAGAAATCCCAAACTCTTTAATTACGGTTAAAGATTCACAAAGCTTACATTCACGTAACAAATCCAAATGAAATACCGGTCCGATTAAATTTAAATAAACGTTACTTGGTCGAACCAGTAAACGATTTAATGTTTCTGGAAGAAGAACCCCTGAACCTCGTAGGCTGCCACCAGCCAAAAACTTGGGTTGATTACTCGAGATTTCGTCTTGACCACCTGAACCCGGGAAGAATTAAAAATCATTCAAAAACTAATACGAGAGTATTACGACCTTTTCCAAGACCCGGATGAACCCCTCTCTGCCGCTGTCGATGTAAAACATCACATTAGAACGAGCGATGAAATCCCGGTATTCGTGAAGCCTTATAGGTATCCCCACATTTATAAAGAAGAAGTTCAAAATCAACTCGAAAAACTAGTCGCCCAAAAAATTATTAGACCCTCAAACTCCCTGGGTACAACGCACCCCTTTGGGTAGTGCCGAAAAAGTTAGATGCCAGCAATAAGCGTAAATATCGCTTGGTCGTCGATTTCCGTAAATTAAACGAAAAAACAATAGATGATCGATTCCCATTACCAAACATCTGTGACCTTCTGGACAAGCTTGGTAAATGCAAAATGTTTACTACACTAGATCTTGCGAATGGTTTCCACCAGCTAGATCTAGATGAGCGATCGATCCCTAAAACGGCATTTTCGACCGAAAATAACCATTACGAGTTCACCCGCATGCCTTTTGGCCTAAAAATGCTCCAGCCACCTTTCAGCGATTAATGAACTCTGTCCTCAGAGGAATTAATGGAGAACTCGCCCTTGTGTACCTAGACGACATTTTAATATTTTCAGTTTCCCTTCAGGAACATGTCGACAGGTTGCGAAAAGTTTTTGATCGCCTTCGAGCAGCAAATTTGAAGATTCAAGTCGACAAGACAGAATTTCTCAAAAGAGAACTTCTGTACCTTGGACATATTATCACCCCAGACGGAGTTCGTCCGAACCCCGAAAAGATCGAAGCAGTAAAAAACTTCCCGTTGCCTAAAACAAAAACTGAAATTAAAAGATTTCTCGGTATTCTTGGTTATTATCGCCGTTTTATCAAAGATTTTGCCGCCATCACCAAGCCTATGACAGCTGCAATAAAAAATGATCCAAAAATCACTCATGAGTCTCCAGAGTTCAAAACGAGTTTCGAAATTTGCCGAAATCTACTATGTAATAGTCCGATTTTGCAATACCCAGATTTCGACAAACCCTTTTTCGTGACTACCGATTGTAGTAATGTCGCAGCAGGCGCCGTCCTTTCCCAGAATGTTCAAGGAAACGACCTCCCCGTTGCCTTTGCGAGCAAGACTCTTAGTGAGACTGAGCGTCGGTATTCAACCATAGAAAAAGAACTCTTTGCTATCATTTTCGCGCTAAAAACCTTCCGACCATACCTATACGGTCGAAAATTTACATTGTTCACGATCACCGCCCCCTACAATGGCTATTCAGTTTAAAAGACCCCAACTCTAAATTATATAAATGGAGAATAAAAATTAGCGATTACAATTTTTCCATAATTTACAAACCAGGAAGATCCAATTTCGTAGCCGATGCTCTGTCACGTATCGAAATCAATAACTTAGAAAATGACAATTCTCAAGACCAGCAGTTAAGCCCCACTAGTTTCCCCGATGTACCTTCAGTAAGCCCAGGATCTCGTATGGACATAGATCAAATCATTGCTGAAGCTGTCGCGTCATTCAACAGCCCTGTCGATGACTGTAGTTCTATTGATCGTCTCATCCAACGCTCCGACGACTCCAGAAAGAGAACAAGCTACTATTAATGAAATAGTTACTGCCTTTCGTCAATCCCGAACAACTCAACCCCTCGGAATCCTTATTTGTGAATCCTGAAACTTCCGAACCAGACCCAAATCAATTTTCGGTCTCAGTTAGGAAGAAGCTGTGAATCACGGTCAAAATCAAATCATTTTTAAAGTTGTTAAAAATATTGCTCGAAAACCAAAAAACTGAGAAATTATTTAACAAGAAAAACAGAATTACTTTGAGAATTTCTCAAACAAATTTCAGTTCAGAAACAATAAATTTTATGAAGGAATATGTCAGGCCAAACGTTAAATATTCAATATATTTCGATGACGATAATAGTTATCAAAAGTTTCTCGATGTTGTAACTCCGATTTTCAAAGAATCTCAGTTACAAATGCAACGCTGCACGAAATTCCTTGTAGACATTGAAACTGATGAAGAAGTACAACAAACAATAAAGAACTATCACGAAGGAAAAACGAATCACAGAGGAATCGAAGAGACGTATCAACAGATAAAACGTAGATACTTCTGGCCAAACCAAAAATCTATCTTTATTCTTTTCCTCATTATGTTAAATAAACCATTCTACTATTGAAACTATTTATATATTACCTAAGCGGTGTTTCATTAACAATGGCAAAGTTGTGAGGAGATTAAACGACGAGTTTTGTGACATAAGGACTAGGATGAGTAGAGAACTCGCCAGCGTGGTTTGAAGGAAATTCGTGAGCAGTTATAATTAATTAATTATTTATAATATTCATTAATTATTTATATTAAAATTCATAGACTTCACGTGATCCTTTTTTTTAGAACACTAATGATTTGTCTTTCTTTCGTGCAAGTTCAATCAGGTATTACTATAGGCGATCTCCAGGAAGGTCGAGGGAAGAGCGCCTGCAAATCTACTTGCGCGAAACCCGCAAAACCATTGTGTTCTGCGGGCCAACGTTAGCATGTATCGCTCCTCCGGGGCTTTCAGAACAACTTACTGTCCATCATGGTTTGTTTATTTGCGAGCAATACTGATTTTTTTTTCAGACGGTGTACCGTTATCGACACCCACTGTGTGATAATACTGACAGTAGCATTTTGAACACCGCAGAACTACATTTGGGATCATTCGTGACTGAGGTCCTCCACTCTTTCAAACCTTAAACGGTAGCTCCACTTACAAGAAATTTTTCTTCCGTAAACTGATGTTTCGCTTCATCAGCTCAATACATTTCAGTTCCACGACGATTAAAGAACCTAATCCTCAACAACAATTTAAAACTTGCAAAATCGAAGCGCAACGGATTGTTAACGAGCTACGAGTCGTTAACGAAATGAGTAGAAAACAATGGGCCACATTTTTAGAGAAATGGAAATGGCGGAGCTGTCATTTCGAATTTTCAAATCCCACATTCCCCGCCGAAAATGACCTAAAATTCATCAAAGTCTCAGACGCCTACGATTCCTTTCGTTTGTTGAAAATGTGAAAACGTTGGCAGTCGGGTCAAGGGTTTGGAATTGGAGGGATCAGGGGCGTAACGGAGGACGGCTATCGCCGCATTCTCACGAAATCTCAGACCAATCGGTTATAAAAACGTTAAGTAATCCGATCGTTAAAAGTTCCCTCATTGAGGAATGCTAAGAAAAAAGTCAATCAACCAGGGAATACTGTTATTCCAAAATGGATACCAGGTCTCATTGGTTATGTGGGGAATGAGAGAGCAGATGAACTACCCAAAGCAGGACCCATGAAACACTTCTACACGACAGGGCCGTTTTCGCGTATCACTATGCACTTGAAATGTGTGAGTTTTTAAATACTAGCAAATTTGTAGTTAAATTTGTATTACCATAACATCATCGAAAGGCAGCTATTCTCTACACTTATCTGTCATGAAGGTAACCTCTAAGGTCACCACTCAGAAAGGAGATCCACTAAGGTTATTCACTAGAGACCCTGCACCAGAGCTGTCTGTGTGTCTTACTATGGAAATACTGATAGGATGTTGCCCAACTAGTGCAACAAACTAGGCTGAGGTTTGTCACAACCACTTTAAATCAACCTGTTGCTCTCTTCCGCTCCCCACCTCGACCTGTTGTCAATATCCTACCATCTGTCCGTTCCACTATTAATTGCACTTGTCCCGTCCTCTTTAAAAATAAATGAATAACTGACTCATGAGTCACTTCATGGTTTCAATTTTAGTGGGCTCAATGCACAAACTCGGCAGCCACTACCCCAAAACCTGTGGTGATATGGTTATTACTTAATTGTGATGTGTGGTCGTTCTTGACTGTAGCAGTTTACTCTGGTGTGAATTCTTGAGAGCCAGTCAGGATGAAAGAAAAACCTTTCTCTAGGCCGACGTTTCGCTTAATTTATTAAGCATCGCCAGGGCTATAGGGGCTACAGCAGACAATTAAGTTACAGTAAATTATAAGAAAATTATAGGGAAACATTGAAAAGAATTAATTTTGAAATTAACATACCTCGGGAAATTTCTTATTAATTTCTTAAAAAACTAACATTCCGAGAAACACACAAAAACAAAACAGACCTTAATGGTAAATAACAGATTGGACTAGTGTGGAAGGATTTAACGAGGTTATGAGTAAACAGGAACATAGTGAAGAGTTCAGAAAAGAAAACTTGAAGTATGAAAGTTTTTTTCCATTCATCAAGACTGGCTCTCATTCACATCAGAGTTATGATTTAACCAATCCTGATCACATAGCAAGACAATAGAAGCGTGTGTATGTTGCTGACATGGACAGAAATGCGTGTGCATACTTGCTAAGGATGCAACTCTCTGGCTGCAAAGGACGGGGATATAGTTCCTCTTTGATGTGTGAGTCAGGTCAGTTTATCGATATATCAATCGGTCTGGTTCCCAGGACAACAGCCTGCCGAGCCATTTATTCTGATAAAGCACAAGGTTCTAACAATCCTAAATCGAGTTTTCCCCCTTTGTATAAGCTACTCTATGAAGAGTGAGCTGGAATACGAGTAATGTTTAATGTATGTACCTGATTTTTCCAAATTCAACTCGGTTCGTAGTTGTTGACTGTAATGCCACCTTTCACACCTATAATGCTCACTTGACCTGCACTTCTAGAAGGAGCCTCTGGCTGGCTATTTAATTTGTCTTTTAGGAGGATAAGGCGTTCTTTTTCTCTGCCATTTGCTGTTTGACAAACTCGCATCAGAATGTGACAGTTTGGATGACACTGAGGGTTGTGGGTTCAACTTTGCAGACCAACATTACATGGACCAACCCAATCCAGTCACCCACTCAGCCATATGGCTTGAAGAATGTCACTGTAAGAGCTTCTAGCAACCACTGAAAGAATATTTGGACCAGGGCTGGTGGAACTTACCTCTTGCTGGCGGTAATGTTTCCTTCTCGGTGGTGGCGAGATGGAGGGTGGTGTGTAGTCTCTGGTTGGGGTGGCCTTTCCATTGCTCAAACCATTCGAAGGCGTGGAGCCACTTCGGGAATGGCCGTTGTAATGTGGCGAGGATCTGCCAAAAGGTGAAGTCGTTCGTTCGTGTTTGTAATAATTCGAAGTTTTGGTGAACCTCTCTTCCCTGTGCGCGGGGCTGTTCCTTTCCAAATTCTGTGTGCTTGGAAACTTGCGAGAGATTCCATCAGTGATGGGAGGACTAGGTGATTTCGATCTGTTGTGCGTTGGACTGGGGGATTTGTGACCGTTGTGCAGAGGGCTGGGTGACTTGTGGCCGTTGTGGAGCGGACTGGGGGATTTATGGCCGTTGTGAATGGGGCTTGGAGATTTGTGGCCGTTGTGCACAGGGCTAGAAGCGTATGGAGGGCTGGGAGAGCTATCGAAGGAATGGTTGGGGCCCGTTGGAAGAACTTGAACTCCTCCTTCTATCTTGGGGGATTTCACGATTCCTCGGGTTTCGCTTTTCCATTCACTTATTCCTTTGAAATACGGCTTTTCGTGCTCTGGGGAAGGCAAAAACACTCGACTCGGTTTGCTTTCTTTTGAAGACTTCATCGTCACGTTGATGAAACTTGTGTGCGGTCCATCGTCTACGTCTGACTCTCTGCTTGACCTGGAGCCAGATTCACTTCCAAAATGATGATCTAGCCATTTAGACGTCTCAACTTTTCTCGTTCGTTCCTCTTGAGTCAAATCCAAAGGTTTTTTCGTCAACGCGTCTTTTCGATCTTCTTCAATTTCTTTGAGGAATTTGTTTCGATTCTTCCTCAGCCGCGCTGATAAGCTGTCCCAGTCTGCGTCGCCGTGTCTCATGACTTCTGTCGTTTCAGCGTCGTACCGCATCTCCCTTCCTGCAGGCTGTCCGTCAACGACGTAGTCGACGAATTGTTGGTCTTTCGTTTTCTTGAAGTTAAGCTCTTTGTTGGAACTATTGCTGCTCTTGTCGTTATTGAGTTCTGGATCATCGATCACCTGCAATTAAATAAGTCGTCGATTATTATGCCAAAATACAATACAATTACAATTTCTAAGATTTTTTTTTGCTCAGTTTATCGATGACGGAAACTTTAAAACTGTAGGAAGACACCTTGGCTTTTCGGTTTTTGAGTGACGTTTCAGCTCCGTATTGCCCATCCTTGCTACCGTATACTATCAAATCGCGCAGTAACCCACCACTCAGCATCCAAGAAGAAAATAAATAAATATTAAAGAAATGGGGGGTATCTACCATAACCCCAGCTCTCTACGGAGTGATTCAGAGGAGAAACGGAAGGATAAGAGGAACAGCAGCAGGGGTACTCTTACGAACGTTACGAAGTACGCTCAGCCCACGGATCTTCTCACCACTTCTTTCACGCTACATTAAACACCAAGGTGCAGTATATGACGCGACACTGATTTTACCCCCTTCTACTATGCGAGCTTCTGACGCTGCCATACGCAGTGCAGCCATATTTGCTCTTCTGTGGCAAGTGAGTTCCTGTGTTCCAGAGACCGCCTACACATGCAGAATAACTGCAGACTGATCAGCATCAGCGGCGGTGATGTTAGGCTTCGACGCTTCACCAGTAGCAATCTGGTAGTGCCCCCTTTCTGCTCGCCCCCCTACCTCACATTACTAAACACCAGCAACCAGCTTGTCGACTGCATCCTGACGCTTGATACGACCCACCACATGCTTTTGCTGGTACTTAGTTACGGCGGAATTTAGTTTTATCAAGTTGGATGCAGCCTCAATAACTCTTCAAAAAGCTTATTTTTTTCTAACTCAAATTTAATCTAATTCTGATCCAATTTAATTGTACATTCTCGAACCAGGGTTTTCAGTATAATGCAGATTATTATCCCCAATTTAAACTTGTGAGGTGAAATTAAACTGGTCTCAATCAAACTCGACTTGGCCTCATTAAATTTTAGTTTTTAAAACAGGATTTGCCTTATTTAAATTAAAGAGAATTATTCCCTCTACTTTACTTAGTTTTGTGGTATTTTGTCCAAAATTTTCTCAATCAACTGCACTCAATTTTTCCCCGGAGAATTCCCAAATTTTCAATTCTCTTTATCCATTTTCATGAGACTATTAATACGACTTAATTTTTAATTTTAGCGTTTGTCAACCTCAGGTCAGAAAGATCAAACCCGGGAAATCCGATTGGCGTGAGCAGAGTAAAATGATCCTAAACGGAAATATCCTTAGCGAACACAGAGGAAAGCCCAATTCATGCGAGGTTCTCAGCAAGGTGCCTCAAAAGTGACCACACAAATTGAGAAATACAATTGGTTTGGTATTATTTTATTCCTTCGATTGAAATAACTTGAATCACAGCGACGGAACGTTTAGAGAAAAATTGTTATTTGGTCCGAAAGAAAAACAAATTTCAACTTGACGTTAACTGTCAACTAAGAAATTAAAAGAAACACGATGCAGTTAACAAGAAATTACGTGGGTAAACTTAACCAATGACCCGTAATAACGAAGGAAATTATTGAATAAATCTTGAACTAATACAAACAAATCTTGAGAAGCAAAAATAAATTACAAATGACCAAAACGCTCTGCCCATAAAACGTTACATATATTTAAGAGCTATTTTATGACGATGTGAAGTCTCTCATAAAATACCTCTTCATGTTCTTTGATGGTGCTGGTGTTGAAAACGACTTGGCCGTTGCTGTCAATGGCTTTTTTCTTCAACGTGTCTTCTGTATCAGTCACTCGGCGTTTTATCGACGTATGACCTATGACTCTTGGGCCAGTTCTCGCCACCTCCGTCCCAGGCGCCCTCACCAGCCAGTTTTCCACGTTCCCTCCTCCCTGAACGGCTTTCTTGAAAGCCTGAAAATAGCAAACAGTGACATTTAAAGCGATAGCCTTTTTTTGGACGAGTTACAAGATAGAAAATTGCTAAGAAAAAATACCTGGTGCCACTCCTCACAAAATTTCCTTGGCCCTCGTACATTTAGCTTTAGGAACTAATCCAATTAATACGTTCACAACTTCACGTAGCGCTGACATTCCAGAACTGATTGAAGTGCTACTACTACTTATGAAACGACCATCATTGTACACAGTTGATTCATGAGACTATTAAAACGACTTTTTTAGAAGGATCATGCTTACTGTTTTGGTATAGTGAGGGAGAAAAACGACGTTGACGTTAGTTTCAATTCTGAAATTTCTGGGGTTGCTCCTAATTATCGTTGTTAAACTCTAATCGTATATGCAACAAGAACGTTTCTTTGTGAATTCGCTAGCTTCATAAGTGTGGAATTTATGAGAAAAATATCTGGTGCAACGCATCACACAACATTCTTTGGCTTCACGTGCATTGACTGGTTCTCTGAACTCTTACAACTCATCAAATCTGCTTTTCATTCTGCTAATACAACGTTCTCAGCAGCGGGAGGCCAGGGACACATACACGCACTAATTGTGTTTTTCGGACTCAGTAGCTCTTGGAACGCCCTGAAGAGAACTCAAAAAAAATTTTTTTCAGTCTCCATTACACAACTTTTCTTTCTACTTCGTAGACCAAAGGAAAGTAAAAACTATTATTTTTACTATTTGATCTATTTTCTATCGAATTTCTGATAAATGATTGGGTTGTTCTAGTAATTTTCCCTAGGTACGTCGTAACGTTAACTGCCCATGAAAATATTTAAGTGAAACCCGTTTGAGCAGTTTTTGCAGAAAGGTAGTAGTCTTTTGATCACTAAGGTAACTATAGTTAGTTTTGTCCTGAGTTTCTCATAACCCACATTTGGCGTCGCTGATGATGATCTACAGGCCAAGTATGAAATTTGGTTCAGACGTTTTGTCTCAATCTCGTTCACAGACCATCTTCCCAAACGAAATTTGTTCGTCTCAGAAGCCCTTGAAATGTAAATGTGAAGGCGAAGAAAATTCAATTTTTCCCCCCTGGCTGATTACATGACTTTCATTCCTACTCCTTATGGATAAGGAAAGAGAGAAGAAACTAGTGTGATACAACTCTCATCAGCCTCTGCGGTTTTATCCCGATTTATTCATAAATTGAATGAAAAAACATCAGTTTCTATACAAACCTGGCTGAACTTGACATGAAGAAACATGCGTTGATTAACGTTCCGGAATTTACTGCGTGGCTCCTACTCATGTCACGACTATTATTATGTATCTACCAAATTCACACGGGGTTTCATTCGTTTATGTCGTGAGGATGCCGTAACATTTTTATAAAATGGCCTTATTCTTTTTCAATACGTACAAACAATTACGATAAATAACAATACTGTCAAAAAGCTTTCAAGACTCTCGGAGTCTTAACGATTTCCGCTAGAACCACTCTTCTAAACGGCTAAACGAAGCAGTATAAATATTTTATGGTGGACACTAACATCATTCCTTCATCTGAATCATTTCAACGCCGATTCTTAAGTACGTCACGACGTTAACCTTTTAAGAGGGGTGACGGGTTTAGAGTTAATTTTTACTGCATCGATCCATCGAAATGGGATAGAAGTTGACAAATCAGAAACATAATGGTCAAGACGATCTAATGTCCGTTTGATGAGTTGATCTGGGCCCAAAGTGGTGTGCAAGTATCATCGTTAACATTTTGAATAAAACAGCTTTTGTAGAGACTGGAGGAACTAGAGTGGATCGGTTGAGAAAGAATTCGATGACTTTGATAAGGAGTAATCGACTAGGTAGGTAATTGATGGGACTCGCCACCTAAATTTTCTGGGAAGGGTCTGGGAAGGAATTATACGGGAAACACGGCGGAAAAAAGTCGTTAGTTTGAATTCCGTAACCATAGCTTTCATTCGGTATATAAAACATCACCTACAGCAGCTGATAGTATTTCAAAATAATTTTGATTTTATTTATTGTGATTGGGTCTATTTTATGTTTTGATTAGTACTATTTCATTTCATTACGTTGTCATTTGTTTCGTGTTATTAATTAAGTTATTTGACATGAATACAGGATTTATATGACTAATTGTACGCGTGTAATCGTTGTCAGAGCAAGCACAAATAAAGTTTGTATTTATAAAAAAGGGACATACAGACGATTTTTCCAAATGGTCTTTTTGACATTTTATGTCTTTACTTTGCCAGATAAACTCGAAAATGTAACGTGGGATATGTAACGGAGAAGCGTCACGAAATATATTGTGTTGGGTTAGGCGCATGGTAACGTCTGTTACAAAATCTAACACTTGGTAACAAAAATAAAATAAAATAAAGGACATAAAATGTTCCTAGTGGTTGCGCACTTGTACGAAAGCTGTATTGGCGCCCGCCAGCCTCAACGTGAATTTATCATGTTGCGGGTTCCCCCTTCGAATGCAAGCATTCACTATTCGGGCTCAGCAGCCCTTTAAACGTAATGATTGAAGGAAAACTAAAAATGTTTACTTCAGCCGATCATGTAACATTCCTTCCTACTTCGTAGAGCTAGTAAGAATTCGAACGTACTTTGGGGATGGACGAGTTACTAGCGTAATGAAAGAACGGAAAAACCAGATTTTATTTTGGGAATTGATGAATTCGTGTTAGGGAAGGAAATACGGTTTGTAAATGAAATTCATTGTGGAAAATGGCAAAGACCTAGTACATTCTCCTTACTGCTGCTTTGATTGGATCATGTCAAGCTTTCGGAAGCAGATTTCCGAAGGAGAAGGAAAGAAATGCATTTTGAATTACGTGAGAATAGGTGTGCGAATCGCTGCGCAAAGCCCCGGGCCTCTGGGACGTTATCTGCTGCGCCTGGGAAACTTCGCGTCATTACTGATAAAAGAGAAAGATCCCGCAAATGACAAGGAAGTGATAACTGCAGTGAGAAAGAAAAGAAAATGTGGTGATCTGTGAAACGTAATGCGTAGGCTACGCGTCCTCATTTTTCGAGGAAAAAAACACGGACACAACGACCTTATCGAGCGTTAATTAGGAACTAACGCTCTACATACGTCTCACACGATAAACATAGTTAACTTCATTCCCACGGTGCCAGCGACTTTTTGAAGAGCTAGAGGAAGCTCATGCGCGTAACTACAAACAAGAGGTCCCTTTTTTAGTCTTGAAGCCCGATAATTATTTGGACCGTTGGCTTCAAAAATAATTTTCGTGAGCTGCTATCAAACCCTGCGGGATGACCATCAGGCTCCTGTATATCCCACGTTCAGTGCTAAAAGTACAGTTGTGAACAACAATCCACGATTATTCAGGGATGCGGCGGAACTGTGGAGCCATCTTCACACTCTTCTTTCAGGCTGGGAACTAACTCTACAATATAGCACGGATCGTTGTGGTTTCCAATCACTAGTTAGTGAAAAGCACCACTGCAAGCAGTACGCCGGTCAGTCCCACCCATCTAGGCCCTCAAGCAGCACAACCGCAGTAAAATAAAATGTCACCACAGAAGGCTTTGGTCCACGCTGCCACACACAAAACGCTTTCGAGCAGTGTCACTGGCGACGAAGCCAAGATATAAAATTCGATGGGGTCGTGGCGATGCTAGGAGTTCCCATACAGTATCAGTATAGTAGTAGGGATATTTTTCCCAAAATGGTACCGTAGGTGTGTTCATTACACTGCTTCACCACCATGGATGGGCTCCGAGATGGTCTAAATCTGTGTATTTTCACTGCCAATCAAAGTAAACTAGGTGTGATACACTGTTGGCTGTGACCTGGGCCAACTGAGGTCTGAGCGAAAGAGAGCTATGTGGTTGAGCCAGTTTCAACATTTTCAGCAGCTGTACCGTCTCTGCTACCACATAGTAAGAACATCTTTGTAACCTACATTACCACATAATAAGAACATCTTTGTAACCTACATTACCACATAGTAAGAACATCAAGGTATGCACATGTGTGTGAGGCGCCAGTCCGCTCAGCAGAGATATCGACAGTCTTAACTTTAAGCAATTTGTTCCCAAGACCAACAGCCCAGAAAATGCATGTCTATTGCTGAGCACAAGAAGAGTTAGTCAGCAAAGAGCTCTCTCTACATTACGGGGCGTACAGAGTGCTCTGCTCCATTATTCCTCGAAGTTACGCCTAATCTCGTCTTTCCACCTGTGTCATAAGGTCTTTAGCCACCCCGTTTTCTAGCCACACTTCTTTCACAATGAGTGCGAAGTGGGTAGAGTATTTGCAAGGTAGCACTTCTAAGCCTGTTGCTCATCTAATAACCGAGGTTCATTGTTGTGGAAGCTCAATCAATACACAAATGAACCCCGTGTTTAATACTTTAAATGAACGATTGTTTGATTGACCCTCATGTATTTGTACAATGTACATTTGACTGCTGGATCTACGTCAATCAACTACAACTAGAGGAGGAGGGGGGGGGGTCCTCCCATACTACAGGTTCGACTCTGGCTAATTTGATTGTAAAGTGAAGGCGCTTAATGTTAAGCGTACAAACACCTACCATGAAGTGACGTCCATCAGAAGTTGGGACGCCAAGGAGCATCAATCTTATTTCTTGACGCGAAAGGTGGAATGAGGTTCAGAATGTACAGCTTAGACACGTGTTGGTTGCCTTGCAATTCAAGCTCTAGGAGCTCAAGAGACGCTAATGCCCCTTTCAATTAAACTCCGAATGTTCCCATCTCACCGAGTGGTATTCTGTCATTTTGATTGTATTCTGCAAGTGAAGAGTGCCTTCTCCGATTGGGATGTAAGAGAATGGTTGGTTTGCGTGCGTTTGGGAGCTGTTTGGGACGAAGCTGCAAAAGAAGATGTGAGTACCTGCAGTACCTGTGATGGCACTAAATTTTTCGCCCCTCATAAGCGGGAGATAGCGATGGTGCCCGACTAGTTGCTATTTATTGTTATAGCATTTTGCTCACTTTTCTGAGCTACAAGTCACGTTTTGACGGCACAGTGACGTACATACCCGCGTCAATAGCCAATTTGTAATCCATCAGCTTCAGCTGCATCATCCGACAATTCAAGAAGGTAATGCGCGTGGGGTGACTCTCCTCGGGAAGGACAGCCCTACTCTGAAGATGGTTCGACGTTAGACCAAGTCACAGCCAATTATTTCCTATTTAAAGGCTGAATTCAATCAAGGCAAGGGTGTTTTCCCTATGAGGCTTAGACAAAACAACGTTATTTCGGATCGTCAATTTCCTTCACGTACTTTCGTGTTTCTTCGGGCTGAGAGGTAAAAACCTCGTTCCTAAAAAGGGAAAACGATGACGACAGTTGTTTTTTTTCTTCTTATTCTCTTCGCATCTTGGTCGACTTTTACGGAGAAGAAGACGAAGCGATTCACCGGAGGAATGAAGAAAAGAATCTCAAGGTCGCCGTCGGTTTAATCATTTACTCTTGAAAAACAAATGTGATCCTCAGCTCTGCAAGTTTCCATCTGCGTGAAACTAGAGTTGATCATTAGTTACATGATGTTTACGTCAGTCGACCCGACGCATCAAGAGCTTGTATCTTAAGATGCAGCCGTAGCTCCACTTAGCTATTTCCCTCAGCTGATGAGCCTGATGTCGGCACATTATGAACAGCTTAGCTATAGTACTTGAGGAATAGCTCGACTAATTAACTCGAGAAACAGCTCAACTATTCAACAACAGCTCAACTAATCAACAACAGCTCAATTATTCAACCACGGAAACAGCTTAGCTATGTTATTCTACTTGAGGAACAGCTCAACCATTTTACTTAGGGAACAGCTCAAATTTAACTTAAGGGGCAGTTCATTAATTTTACTATCTAGCTAATTTACACAGTTTTCTGTGTTACACGTTTCACGTTTTTGAGTAGCTCACTATGTATGACGTCAACGTCGTAGGATATCAAAGTTACACGACAAAACCGCTTTAATTGAAGCACTAAGAAAATCCATCCAGGACTAAATCTATCAGTCGTGACTACGAAATCTGGCTCATGTAGTCCGTGACGACTTGCTTTTAGCCTTGTAGCAAGTAACGCTGTTAACTGAATATTTATGAATACCTTCGACGTCGAATGACGGCCGGCCGTCGGTGAGTGCAGTTACTTCAAACGTAAGAAACTCCGGTACACAAAAGTCAGCACTGATCGAATAACTTATAGTTAGGGAAATTTAGGTTCATTCTTGTAACTCGAACCCTCCAAATCTACCGATTTTCAAATCTATTTATTCCAAACAATTATTGGAATATTCAAAACACGCCTCTTTTTTACAAAAGAGTGAAACCAGTTGACTGCTTAGTTTCCGTTAAAAAAAGCAGGCGGATGTCGTATCGGAAAGAGGTTATCCTAAAAGTACGGCATAAAAAAATCCCGGGTTCTTCGATAATTCTTTTTCACGATTTGTCACTTGAACTGACGAAAGCTCGAATGTCACCAAACGACGAGATGCAGGTTCTCGTTTCACTTTCTATTTTCTTCAATAGTTGTGTTCATTTCCTTACGCAATTGGTTTATCAAAAGAATCAAAACCTTTAATGAATCCATTTTGATTGAATCAGTTCTTACGCAATCCTGGACGCATTTCGAGAAGGATAGTGTTTTATGCTTTGAAATTATCGGGTAAAAACTGTGAGAAATGGTAGTAAGTGAAACGACAGTAGCAGAGTGGTCTTTTCGGAGTTGGGGGGAGCGACACTGTCTGTGGTGCCTACTAAGGGGCGCCCTCATATGGGGGGAGGGGTGGAGGTTCTCTCCCCTCTCCACTGGCAGCTGATACCCTTCTTGAGCTGTTGGAGGAGGAGGGCTACAAGGTAATAGGATACGCGGACGACCTGGTCAGGGGTAAATTCGCAAGCGTAATCAGTGAATGCATGCAGTATGCACTGAATACCCTACAGAGATGGTGTAATGGGCAAGGACTGTTTATCAATCCAGACAAAACGACCCTGGTCCCATTCACTAATAGGCGCAGCCTAGCGCTGCAAGAACTCAGGCTGGGTAGTAAGGTGGTGAAGGTCCAGCATGAGATCAAGTACCTGGGAGTTTTCCCCAGCTTCCCATCACCCGGAAGCTCACTTGGACCACTCACGTGAAAAAAGCCTTACAGTGGGCGTCAGTGGTGATGTGGGCAGCTCAGAGAATGGTGGGGAAGACATGGGGGCTGGGGCCTGGGGTGATCCAGTGGCTGTACACTGCGGTTGTTAGGCCTGTAGTCACCCATGGAGTCCTGGTCTTGTGGATGAGGGTGGAAAATGAAACGGTGTGGATGCAGTTGAATATACTGCAATGTAGGGCGTATTCGGTCATTACAGGCTGTATGAGAACATACCCTACGGCAGCACTGGAGGTCTTGTTAGATTTAGCTCCACTCCACATACATGTTAAAAGGATGGCGTTCCTCCAGGCTATGCGTATGTTGGAGTTCTTGCCACTTGATCCTTGACAAGGTGAACTGCACGTAATAGACTCAATGCCCCTGAGGTTCAACTTCATGCCATTCAACTTAATGCCACCCTTTTGGATACTCATCCATGAGCGATCCAAGTGGGAAGGGGGTTTCCCGCTTTTGAAGCTGTGGCCCTGGTTGCGGGGGGGGGGGGCATGAGTTCATGGACGCTCTTACAATATGCCCGTAGACTTGGAGGGGGAGTTGTAAAAAATCCGTAATTCAAAATGAATAATAAACCAAAACGGGAGTTGTTGGTTCTCCTACTCTGTATTACCAAGGTAAAAAAAGTTAAATGTTTTATTTCTTCAAGCATAGCTACACTCTACTCAATAGTAGTAGTAGTTCATCAGATCGTAGTTGGGCACATTTCCACCCAGAGGCCTCCAGGTCATTCAGAAGTAGCTACAACAACATTATGTAACGGACTAAGAGGTGAGTCTGCGAGAGGCCTCCTCGTCTCTTCGGTAAGATCTTCATAATGAGAATCCGCTCACTTCTTGGCCCTCTTCGGGTATTTGTCGCTCACGGGGAAACTAAGCTTGTGCCGTCTCATGGGGCCTTTATGATAACCTCAAAATAGAAAACTGTTGTAGTTGTTTCAAAATTAACTGACGAAGGCAAGGCGCGATACTTCAACCTTTGAGCTCGCAGACTTTAAATTGTTTAGTTCCGCAACGAACTCAAGTTACTATTCGAATTGGAAAACGAACGGCCATGATCTTTCACAAGTAAAACAACTTTTTCTCTGAGCTAAAAAGAAGAAAACTACTGTCTCTCGCTGGAGGTGCAGGCGTTTGATCTCAGCAGGTTCATGTCGCTCCTTTTTCTATCTCCTCATCATTTGGAATCCTGCGAAGGCTGTAGGTGACCCTCCCACGCCCTCGCAATGAGCAGCACCTGACTCCTTTTTCGTAATAAACAGGGTTACAACGTGAACTTGACTTTACATAATCGACCGAGCGGTTTAAAGGTTAAGGCGATTGCGTCATTTGCGTTTTTTTTTTATATGTCGGGAGAGTAGCTCGTTAATCACCTCAGCTTCGCTCTGTACAGACTCTGAACGAGGAGCGTTTTTCATTTAGCAGTAACTTCGATTGCGTCGTCTCTCAAATAAAGTTGTAAGTTCGTAAGGAATTGTTTTTCATATCAACATGTCATCCCGAAAAATTGTCAACCTCTTACCTATCAATCCGAAACCCATAGCAATCATGCTTCTGACTACTCCCCACAAATTCAGTAAAACAAAAGTAGCGTTATGAGCAGTTCCCATCGAGGAAAAGGGTTTGAGAAACCAAAATCACACAAGGTTTTTTTGTAGTTTTCTCCAAAAGGGGCGATCAAACTTACAACAAATCTTAAGCTATTCAATACCTTGTTGTTGTCAAAAACCCTCGAGAAAATACGTCGAACAAAGGATAGGCCTAAGAAGCATAAGGAGTTACTTTTATCTTGCTACAAACCAAGCTTAAAAGTTTTAGTTTGATACGTCGATTGATTGAGTCGAAGCACGACGATACATTTACTGATTGAACTCTGCGATGAAAAGTGATGGCGAGAAAGCTGCCAACCATAGCCCCTTCCTTTACACAACCTGCCATCAGACTAAAAGCCCTTTGATTCTATTCTATTAACACCCATTCAAATTTTTAAACTGTAAGTGTTTTAAAGGAAAACTGTGAGTCTCCGAAGACCTTGAGATGCATTAAAGAATTCTCCTGCACAATAAATTATTAATTCGTCAGAGTCTTTTGTTCAATCGATCATCTGTAAACATGGTGAAATTCAGAAACTCGAAAACAGAACGTACAAACTAAACTCAGTCGGTTTTCACACTGCGGCGAGCACCCGCTCAACCATCAGTTGAACCACAAGTTTTTCGCATGCATAATTATCTCTTACTTAACGAAGCCGCTGGGTTTAAGAGGAGGACTCACCTGTAAATAAATAAATAAAACGTATTAGCGACAGGACGAATGCCACAGGCTTTAAAATTGTTCATGTGCAGGTTAGCGAATAGTTTTGTAAAGGAGTGTTTGGATTGACATGTAGAACCTTAAGGAGAAGCAAAAAATCCTCTAGGAAGGTTTAAATAACTTCGTACTATTGTATTATTATAATTATATTTAGCTGCGCCACTAGGGATTAGCACGTGTAGCAGTACAATAATCCTTTCACGATAGAGGTTTCCAGTGTTTATTACCAACATCACCCGGTTTTCCTGTATGTTCTATGACGAACCGGCGTCATGGAAACTCTTCAGTTGACCTTCATGAGCCCAGGGAAAACCTGGCAAACAGTCAGAAGGTTGAAGCTGAGGATTTTTGTACGAATTTCAGGATGTGCTTGCAAATATTGGGGTCGAGCTGGGCCGATTAGAGATATGTGTTTACAAGGTTGACACTCGTGATCACCCCACCGCCACCTAAAAGCTCACAGTTCATTGCTGAAATGGAAGCAAGTGAGCTATCAATGAGCCCATGGGCCAGTCGGATTGTTATGGTGCCCAAAGAGAAAAGGGAAACACCCATTCAGGGCTTCTTCGCATCTCTATCTGATGGGGACGAGTAGGAGTGTATCGGGAGGACGTCCTGGTTGATATTTCGACGTTAGAAAAACATCTGAAGTTTCATCTCACAACCTTCCATCAAGCAAGTCTCAGTTTAAGCAAGCAGCAATCGCTTCTCTAGGTTATCTCCCTGATTTCTTCACCCATTCGATTCCGGCGGTACAGGCCGCCGAGCATAACGCCGATCTTCAAAAAAAGAAAATCTTCTAGAAAATACTTCTCAGCATCTTCCAGACTCCGCTGAATTCATCTTCTGCAAAGTTGTTTCCCCAAAAGTAATAAAAACCCTGAAAATTCGGAGAAAATAGGGATTCCTTACTCCTTCCAGCCAGAAATTGCCACATAATACTTCCGATCAGATATCATGATTTTCATTTTATTTTTGAATGTTTGGCTTCAGCGCTCCTTCATTTTATTAGTTTCAGCCTTAGGTTTTCTACTTTTCGTTTTCAACTTATCCAGTCATGCGAATTCGTTAAATTTGTTCGTACATTTTGTTAACGCATTTCATTTTTGTATTCTAGTTATTCAGTTCGTTTTCCTGTCTAAATTTCATCTTCATGATACAACAGATTGATCGTCAGTCAATTGTGGAAGACACGATTCATACCGCGTGTCCTTTTGCTAGTCCAGAAGTTAAAGCTTATTGACGGTCATCTTTGGACTCGGGCCAGGATTTTTCAATGTCAGGCCTAACACTCGTTGGCTCCCTCGGCAAAGAAATGAAAAATGACGCAACGGAACAGAGAAGTAAGCCCTTGATACCGGCTCGAGAAAGGCACGGATGAAACAAAGGAAGATGAAATATGATCGTCTAATTGCTCGCTTAGAGTCTTGTCGCCGTAGAAAGGAAAAGGATTACACAATTGTACCTTCCTCTCTGGTAGTTGAGGCCTTTATTTCAAAACCTCTTGAATTTCACGCTAGTGC
This sequence comes from Pachypeltis micranthus, assembly GCA_020466155.1. Taxonomy (NCBI): domain Eukaryota; kingdom Metazoa; phylum Arthropoda; class Insecta; order Hemiptera; family Miridae; genus Pachypeltis; species Pachypeltis micranthus. The sequence goes on along the minus strand of CM035782.1, from coordinate 1,122,416 downwards.
TTCCATTGCATGACGTCACTCATTTTTCACCTCTCTGCACCGTCTTCTCCCCAACCAAATGTTGGATTTCGTGCGAGTTCACGCGTGTTGTCGTCTCGTTCAGAGTATTGTGGAAGAGATCGAAAATTTTAATCTGGATGTACATCCATCTGGTGTTTGGTATACACTGAGACGTTGTGCAGTTCTAGGGTTTTACGGTACCAAATTTAAAAGAGGGTGGTACCACAAAACAAAACCACTTTCTGGCACTTGTTAAGAATTTAAATGCTCTCGAGTCCACGGCCCAACGGGTGCAAAGCCTTTCATTTGCCTACTCCGTCTACTTCGTTCCCGTCAACACTATTCAGAATCACGGGCGAGATAGAAACTACTTTTCCCCTGTGATATAACCAATAGCGAAGACTGCCTTCCAGTGTAGGTAAGTACTCAAAGCCCTTAGTGAAATCGAGGTCTAGAGAAAGATTAGCGTTAAGGAGTTCAAGCACGAACCAGAGGAAATTGTGTGAATGAACTGGTGCAGACTGACATGCAACGAGATCTTAAGGGAAGGGATGAAAGGAAGTAAGGAAAGAGAAGGGGGGGAAACCCCGCTGTACGATTGAGGAACCTTGTACATTATTGGTTATGGATATACTATTATCTTTGAGTTCGCCCGGGCAAGGAGCATTGAAAGACAAGGTCGATTGACCAAAGTCAGGCAGATGTTTTAACGATTTTGAAATTAAACTGTCATCAGAGCTCGGTTCCAGTAAATATGGAAAAATACAGAAAAAATGAACATTTATGAAAGCTCATCTTTTTTCGGCCAACTTCAATACGTGTACATGTCCTGCTCATTAGGTTGAATGAAGTAAAAATGGGACGCATTTCGTTTTCACTTCAATTGCGAAACAATTCACCCAAAAGGAAAAAACCTCTGCTGACTAGACTTGAAAAACTATACTTGATAAAAAATTTGGACAGTTGATGTTCAATGAAATATCTGGCCCTACATTTACCCACGTTACACGTAATGTTAATGTACGACCTACTAGAGGAAGATTAACGAGACGTACTCTTACCTATTATAAAGTAACAATAACTGCCAAATTAAATGTACATGAAACACAAGGTTTTATTCTTAATCAAACTGGTAGGTAATTAACCACCACAAACAAGGTGTATGGTATCTAACGCCAGTGTGGGTGACAACGTACTTCTCGAGAGCGATACGGTTACATTATTCAGAACATCACAACGTTTGAGGTGCCTCATCAGCAAAAAGCAACGGACGACCGCTTAGCTCCTTTGGTTCATCGAAGTGCATTATGTTTTTATCAGTAATATTATGTTTTTTAGGGGCTTTTAGGCCATGAAATTATATTTCGAAGTTACAGCAAAAGGGGAAAAATTGGGATGGTTCAATATGCCATTAGAAAATACTACAAATCAGCTTGAATTGGGACAGAAGTGAGTTAGTGGAAGAATTAATTTTGCACATTCAAAGAGGGTGATACTTCGTTCATCACCTTCAGAGAGTAAGAGAGGAATGAAAGTGCACGCAGATTAGGCCATAACAACGTATGGCTCGTGTCTCAGTTTCTATCAAACATTCATTGCCCGACGTTTTCTCCAATCACTTAGGCCAGCGTGAATAATTCACAGAAAGACGTTTTGACGTGAAACTATCACTTTCCTGACCTTAGCGTGGCGTTCGTGAGAATAATTTCTCGCCTAATCCCACGATCTGGAAGTTATTCGCTGCCCCTCGACAGTTTGAACACGTAGAACCAGTTTTGGCCAACAAGCGGATGAAATGAGTCTCATTTCGAAACCTCGCAATTACATACGCACTCGACAGCCTCAGCGAGTTATTTCGCTAATAAACTCCCAAGTGGGGCACCAGATGTGTCAAAGAGCTCCGCTTTCAACTTCCAAAACAACGCAGGCCAAATACCCGACAGTTTATTTTCGACTGTGGGAGGAGGCGCTCGCTAGTGACAACTCATCAGACGGTGCAATTTGACCCAAAACAGGCTCTCGCGCCATTTGTAGAACTCCTCGAGATGACGAGTGACGCAACACGTTGCTGTCGTATTGTCAAGTCCCCGACAAACTCGACGTAACGAGTCTGAACGCACAAATTGTGTCACGATCTCTTCGTTTGATGATAATGAGGGTTCAATGACATGCATTTAGAAAGCGAATTCCCTTCGAGTTCGTAATTACGGTACACGATAATTTCTGAGCGAGAGAGATGAGAAGCGCTAGTACAAAATCACCAAAAATTTGGTGCCCACCCACCTAGAACATGTGACTACACGCTATAAAAATACAAGCGCTTTGCTAACTTTCAAACCCCTTGTACAGAAACATTCACGGAGAGTAAAATGTAGGTACTAGTTAGGTAATTTTGATCAAGCCGTTATAGCCGCTCCTGGGAAAATTGAAAAAACGAAAAGTTAAAGTATAAAACACGACTTTATGCGTACTTTGGTGGTCATTTCCGATCAACAGAAACCCACATTTTAACCAGCTCCTGTCTAAGTGGTTCTAAAGCTGTGCCCGTAGCGTTGCCAACGCGTTCGCTAATTTGTAGTAGTCGAACATTTGAAGCTATTCGTCAGATGCCAATTTGCATCCATCTTAGGCTGTCAGAAGTTCATTACGTTTCACTTTCAATGATAGTTTTTGGTTTCGAAAAAAATAAAATTCTAGTGTCTTGCAGCCTCAATAATCACAAATTATCTATTGGTTGAGCCTAGTTAATTTTATCACGGTGAAACCAAGACGGAGCGAACTCTGAGAAGCTTTGAGTGGAACGCACCAACCTCTGATAACGAAATACCCGCCACTTACTATCATTGTCATCGCGAACGCCGACCGCATTGTTCTCCTTTTCTTTTTCTGTTCTTTAAATTTTAAGTTAGTTTTAATTTTTTCGTGAGATTATCAAACCAAGCTGGCAGCTCGCCAAATAAATCTCGGCAAACGTTACTTGAGAGACGCGCTACGTGTTTGTCTCTATCTCACCGCTGCACCGACCACAGAGCGTCAAAACGTAAAATCGAGGTAAAACTTCCTTCCCATCAAATCCTTCTGATCCTCACATCATCTGCCCCTCCATCCAAGTTGACAAACAATGGTAGAAGCACAATAAATTGTCCTTGAAATTTGATTTAGTGCAGTTTTTTCCTCATAAATCCTGTTCATGTAATAGTAGCATTCCAAAGAAATCAGGGTACTGGTCTTATGCGATGGAAGTAAAATAATAGTCATTAGATAGGTGTAACCGCCGGAATTCCGGAACGTGCACACACTGTTTGATTGTTAGGTGTCAGTTTACCATGATTTGAGACAATCACTGAACTCGCCGATCCATCATACCCATCAACTCATTTCTCGGAAAAATTCGGGTCATCCCGTATTTCCACTGTGGTTTCATTCTATGATAAGCGCAACTGGTGATTTCAAACTTTTAATGGTCGTTGAAAAAGTACGGCAAGAGCAGTTGGCTCAATCTGCGGTACACTCAAGAGTGCCGAGTACTTTAATAGCTCGACGACTAGAAAGCAGATTCCTGACGGAAGAAGTGAGGAAAATATTGCGCTTTTGTATTCCTCCCTCGACACTTTGAAGAGACCTTTTCACAACTTACGAAACTCTCTAGGCTCGAAAGCCAGTTGAAATTAGACTTTTAAAAGAAACAAAAGACGCGTTCCGACTGAGGATTGTTCGTTGATACGCCAGGCACGTTCAAATTCCGAGACTTTCGTTTCGTCTTTTGTACTCAGGAAATTCAATTGAGAAGAAATAGAATTTTGTATCATTTTGGAAAAGAGCGGAATTCCGGAATTTATTGAGCTTCAGCTACTCATGACAAAGACATTATTGACAGACATTACTTTGTTCAGGGTTAGAGCTCCGTATTTACAGGGGAAGCACTGAAAAAAAAGTTAATCAAATAAAAGACGTTAACTTGTCTTCCGGAATTCCGGCGGTTACACCGATCTAGCGACCATTATTATACTTCCATCGCTTAAGACCAGTACCCTGATTTTTTCGGAATGCTACTATTATATGAACAGGACTTATGAGGAAAAAACTGCACTAAAATCAAATTTCGCGCACAATTTATTGTGCTACCGTTATTTTCCCACTGTTGTGCACAGGAATGGGGGGCTTGAAACTGAGAAATAAATGGACGTGGTGAGCGTGAGTGTATTATACTTGACAGAATAGCGATATCAGTTTGAGTGTGAGTGTATAAACGCGAACAAAAGGATTCTTAATACACATAAACTGGTTGTGAAACATTAAGGGGAGGGAGAGAGAGAGAGAGAGAGAGAGAGAGAGAGAGAGATATTGAGAGAGACAGAGATATTGAGACAATGAGAGTGAGAGAGAGAGAGAGAGAGACAGAGACAGAGAGAGAGAGAGAGAGACAGAGAGAGAGAGAGAGAGAGAGAGAGAGAGAGAGAGAGAGAGAGAGAGAGAGAGATTGAGAGAGACAGAGATATTGAGACAATGAGAGGGAGAGAGAGAGAGAGAGACTTGAGAGATGAATGAGTTGGGAGGACTGGGAAACGGCTGCTGTTCCGAGTGCTGAAGGATGACTGCCTGTTGGGGGGAGCTGTGTGTTGTGGAGAGGAATCTAAAATTGAGGGTTGGAAATAGATTGTTGGGAAAGTCCAGCAAAGGGGGAAATCCGTTGTCGCATGGAAAATGACTGTGGCGTAGGAATTCGTCAGGTACAAACAAAAGGGTTGAGATAGAAAGGTGCTTGGGGAAACAATGACTTTCCATAGGGCCAGTGAGTACAATCAAGTGCGAGTGCCGAGTACAAATTTAATCAACGTCGTTGGAAGCGTTTTTGAGAAACAAAGGTGTTTTAGTCACTATGGTAACTATTGTTATTTCTAAACCGATTTTTGTCTTCTGTAGGGCCGAGGAAAGTAAAAACATTAAGTTTACTGTAAAATTTTTATATACAGAGGCAGCTTCAATAATTCGTTGCTATGTTGTATCTAATATTCAATTGCAATCGCCAACAGGGAAACTTCCTGGTTTAGTGACAACAGCAACGTTCGTTGCGTATGGCATACATTTGCAATGGTTTACTGTACAGCGCTGGAAACTCCCTGAACCCATCTGACTTGTACGGTCACAACAGTTACGTTCATCGTATGCAACATTCACTGGCAACGGCTGTAAGTAGAGTCGATAACAGGGAGTACCTAAATAAATAAGAAACGAAAGTTGTTTCCATCTCAAGAGGCTGGAGTTCAGCTGAGTTTCGCATTTAACGCGGATTGTCGTCAGTTATTTACCTCGAAGGTGTCAAGTGTTACTTGAGATTGGCTCGAAAGGGAAAGGCGATTCTTAATTGGTTTGGCCTCTCGGAGCACCCTGTTTCAGTTCTGGTAGACCTCCACTTTCAAACCGCATTCAATTACCAATGAAACGGTAACTTCATTGCGCGAACCAAAGGATATTTGTTGTTTTTTTAAAATCATATCTGAACTTAATTTAGTTTGAGAGGAATAAGAGAAGATGATGAAAGAGAACTTCATCTTTTAACACGTGATAACTAACTCTTTTCACTAACACATTCGGTCCGGGCGCCAGAAAATTTCGCCAATTAATGGAATTAGTTAATTTAATACCACTGGGAATCATTGTTTCCAACAAGTACGAAGCAGTGATTTGTAAACATCAACAATCCCCCACACAATTCGTTTTTTGAGGTTGTAAGATGGAAGAGAGTGCCTACATATTCAAACACCCCCAAATATGGAATTTTCCAGTTGTTTTGAAGTCAACTTAGAAACCAACCAACATCTACCCTTAGAGTGTTCCACAAGGAAAGAACTACCGGAAAAACTCTCAAAGGAAAAGAGAATCTGTTCGATGTGGACCGTTTCACTTACTAGCAGTAATCACAACTTTTACCCGATAATTCCAAAATAGTGAACATGGTTTTTCATGGAAAGATGATGTCGACAGTCTCATGAACCGTATATACCTAAGTAAATCTTTCTCCCTTTTTTTCAGCCAATTTCAACAATTTCTCTGCCAATAGGTAACGTAAAAAGGCTGCAACAACGTGTTATTCGAACGTCCAAAGACATTTCACAAGCCTGTTTCATTCAAATTTGTTTTGCACAACTAACTCCCTTATTGTTGCCTTAAATCTCATTTTTCATGTGTTTGGTACGCATACGAAATTTAAATTTATAAATTACGAATTTAGTTATTTTGTACTTCTTTATAGAGATATATTTATTTAATTAGATTTTGACGTCGTTCTGAGGGAGCGTGTCTTCTGCTCACCAGGTACCCCTTCACCAGCCCCCCCTCCCCCTCCACAGCACCAGGATCGGCAGAAACAATGTATTAATTCTGCAATGATTTTGATTAAGCTTGCATCGCACTTCAAACTGTATTCCATAGTTTGTTCTCTTGTACTCATTTAAATTTTCGTTCACGCGTTAATTTGTTTGTATGTTCAACGAAACCCCCTATCCAATAAATCAGCTCCCGAATATGCTGAAAACGTACGCTGGTAGACTGAATCGATGACACTAAAGATCAGCAGGGAGATCGAGGTTTCACCGACTCTTTTGTTTTTGCTGTTTTCTCTTCTTTGTTTTAACTTGAAGGCAACGAACTAGACAGCAGAGTCATAAACGACCACATAAAAGATTGAAGAGATAGCAGCTTCATTTATTTGGGCCGACCCTCGGGGCCACACGCGGACCCAACGTACTGATTTCCATCGCAGTCGATTGCTGTACTGAAGTGAAGGCTCGACATTAGCGAAAGCAATAATTTTGAAGCAGTAGGAGGTTTTCCCTCCCACTGCGGGTAGATGAGATTAGGAGTCGGTGCACTTTAATGCTGTAAAACAGTTTAAAAAAAATGCAATCCGCTTAAGCTAACTTGGGAAAAGGTTTCGCATGGGAATGACGCAGTAGTTTTTTGTAAAAGGAACAACATCAGCCGGCTTTAGTCCGTTGAGCTCTAGTTGTTCAGTTTCATTAGCGGTGATTCTGAAAGTTCTAGATGTTATTAATAATAATAAGCCTCTCGTCTGTACATGGAAGAAAGGACCTCATAGGTTAAATAAATTTTTCTCATTTCTCTCTCCCCCTCCCTCTATTTCTCTCTCTCCCTCCCACTATTTCTCACCCCCCCCCCCCTCCTTAATTAAAAAATCATTAACTTCTCGCTTTAACCTTCCCCCCCCCTCCCGTGACATACGACCGACACCTTGGTCAGCTGAATGTTGGAAAGAGGACGGAATTTACTCCAAATAACCATAACCATGTATAAAATGTAGAGAACGAAAAAAAAACTACTGTACATACACCACCCATTTTTTCCACCCATTTGAAGAAAAAAACCCTGCAAATTATTACACAACGGTTTATTATTCGGATAATCAGCTTGACCTAGCATTAATGCTCCGAGACCCATCCTGTTCGATTCGGCATCGAAAAATATCATAATGAAACCCAAAAAAGGTCGAAAAGAACTGAATCGTAATATTAAAATAAACAAAAAAACGAAAGTATCTAGAAAAAACTGAATTTTAATATGAAAACATGCACGCTAAATACTAATATCAAAATTTAACCTAAGATCTATGAAAAAAACCAAAATGAGAATGAAACGAAAGAATCTAAAAAAATTGAATCGTATTAAAACCAAAACGTCGGGGAAATTGGAACGGGGGCGCTCGAAGCGAAAGCCGAAAGGGGAGTTGAGCGGTGAGCGGGAGGCGGAGTCGTTGGGAGGGAAGCGAGCCGCCTCGAGAGCGGTTGGTTTTTTAAAGAGACGGGCGGGGCGGAGGGAATTCAAACGACGAAATGCTTGTAGCTCCCGGTTGTACTGTGTTTCGTTAATTTTTTTAACCGTTTTTTGCCCATTACAACCACGGACTTCGTCCGATCGGATTGCCGAGATGGCGGGCACAACTAGATACCAAATCGGATTTTTGGGCGAAAGAACGAATTTTTTAGACCACGTTAAAGGCACAAAACGGCCCGGACGGCGGACAGGGGACGGCGGACGGACATTGCAAATTTAGAATCTCCATGTCTTGAAACGTAAAGTATCAAATTTTGGGGGGGGGGGGGGGTTGTAAAAAATTTTTCGTGACCGCAAACATAGGGTTATTATTCAGAATGAATAATAAACCAAAATTTCGGAAACTCCAGCACATCGTTCCTTGACACATTCAACATTCGTCGTAGTACAGGGGTCGAACTGTATTATCAACACATCGATGTGTGGCGACCATAAAAAAACGGATTGTTCCAAAGAAGAAAAGTTAATAAAAATGATTAAATTAAATCCGCAATTGAATGCAAAAGATGATCGTGTTTGTAAAATGGTTTAGAGACAATGGGAAGGCTTGATGACACTAATCGGTTGGTTGATAAATGAACGGTTTATCGGCTCCCCCTCCTTCAATCTAATTACTCGCTTCTTTTCACTCTCTTCATCTGTCTTTTTCCAAACCCCCCCCCCCCTTTATATCGAATTTAACGTTTGGTACCTGTACTGCTCGTTAACTCCGCAATATTTGGAAGCCTTGGATTATTAGCATCTCCAGTCTTCATTTCTCCTTCCGAACTTTCCCTCCTTTCAGAGTAAATAAAATTACAACCGCGAATGTTATTACCGCCGCTCACTGCACCTGCAGAAGCAGCATCCACGGCGCCCGAAGAAGAAGATGGTTCGTATTTTATAGCTGCCTCTTGGGGAATGCCGTGTCGATTCGTTGTCTTCCTTTCGATCTCGCGCTGCGACGAAAAAGGAAATCTCTTGCGGTAGAAAGAGAACTTGAAAATTCTCACAGTCCCAGAGGCGAGGCGAAGGTGCTTTCCAGGCGTCTTCCCTTTAGCATCCTGCTGGCTCGCAGTAGGTTAATTGGTCGGCCGTGCTCGCCATAACCCAGTGAACCGACGATGGAAATGTTCCGCAAGGCCGATGCAAATCGGTAGCGGAAACGGAAATCCTCAGGATGTTGTTCACTTTCCCATCGCTCTCATTTCTGTTGGCTGAGGAAGTTGAAAAATGCTTGTAAATAATTAGTCGGAGCCTCTTTGTCCAAATTGACAGGGATTTTAGGTGAACACGTCTCAGTTCAATAAAACTGGAGGATCGGTAGATCTGCGTATTCACAGCCAGCAGGAACAATAAAGAGCTTGAATGTGTGGCTCTTCAGGGAGCCCCACAAATATCAATAAAGACGTCAGGCCAGGTTGTTCAAACACCTGAATTTTGACGCAGAATAGAAGAAGGCACTAGTTGAATCATAAACAACCAATCCGTTTCGCACTGAGCTATATAGGCCACTCCTCGCACATAATATTTTCTGGAGATTGTAACAAGGAGTCCATAGAAACCCTTTCCTCGACCCTGTTTGATCCCTTCCTGCCCAGCGACAAGCAGGCACCAATATTATGGCGTACCTCACCGAATCAACTCACCACACCTCTACTCATTGACTGGTTGGGTCTCAAGTTTCCCCTTGTGTGATTAGTAACTACCAATCAAATCACCGCTTTTTTATCCACTGCGCTCTAAACACTTCAAACCTTGTCACTTCGTGAACAGCAGCCATAATTTGTATTCTTTACACTTTACATTCTTTGAAACTTACAAAAAACGCCCCTGCCCTCCCCTCTACCACATTTTTAGACGTCGGAAAGAGGGTTTGCTTCTGAGGGGCCCACGAATCTGAATGAGGAGGGACCACAACCTAGACTTATTGAGCGCATTACATCAGGTCAGCCTTCACAGCGCTTTGAAATGCCAGTTCTTCTTCCTTGTTGGCTTCAGAACAACATGCAATGTGTAACCATTCCAGTATATACATATGGCTCCACAGCTTAGGGCGCTAGAACTAAATTCATTCCCCCTTTACTTAGTGCACGGAAAATACCTTCAACTTTTTCACTTGTCCACTGAACCGTAGTAGATTTCACCGCAAGAATGCTGTCGTACAATTACACATTTATCAAGAAATTTACTGAGTCTTGGAAACTGGTTTAAACCCCAAGATGAGCGAGGAGTCGGAAAAGTAGAAAAACATTGAGTGAACCCAAGGTAATGATGCTGGTAAATGGAACATCTGTCGGACGCTTTTAGAAGAGTATTGATGTCAAGCACACAGACTGACAAACTCTACACCCCGCAACCAGGAGCTACTTAGTCGCGAACCAATTCAATATAAAAGTTGCCCTACATCTGTATTGAATATAATAATATATTCTGTTATCATTCACCTTCAAGGCTGAATGTCGTCAAGTATAACCTTCCAAGCTCTCATTCGTCAAACTAACAGCCTTGAAATATCTCAAACTTCTCGTTAGACGTCAAAATCGACTAGATTACCGGCCAGATCTGAACGCTTGGATCGAATCTAGCGGTCTGCCTCTTCAGCCCCTGACTCATCGGTCCTGCCGCGCCCCAACGCCGCGATAGCTCACCAAGTAGGCGTCAAACTAAACGCCGTATTGGGGCCAGCGATCCCGCAACCTGGGAATAATCTCTTCAACTGCAGGCTTCAAGCCCTTTCACCAGCTTACATATCACTTACCAAACTGATTTCTTGCCGATCGGTAAACAACTCCGCTTCATTGAGCCAAAAATAAAGGATAAGTGGAACGCATTTACATTTTTCGCATCTAGAAAGTAGAGAACCGTCATTCGTTTCAGGCCCTCAGTAATCGGAGACAGATAATAGATTTCCCAATAGATTTAAACGAAGAACTGAAAGAAACGAAAAACCCTGCAAATTATTACACAATGGTTTATTATTCTCATGAACAGCTTGACCTAGTATTACTGCTCCCCCATCCCATTCGATTCAGCATCGAATACTAGTAAACCATACGAATCATGACCTGACTTCAATGGAACTACGGAAATTAAAAATATTCCCCAGCGCCAGGCGCCCGTAAACGTTTGATCCAATGGAGGGGTGGGACGAGGGCTTTCAGTGAACCCTTGCACGGCAATTGGCAGGACGTTGCGAGTCCAAAGGGCGCTGTGAGTCGAGCGGGCCTTGAAAAAGATACGAAACACGGCTTATTTGCGATTATACTGCGTTTCGTTAATTTTTTTAACCATTTTTTGCCCATAACAACCATGGGCTTCATCCGATCGGATTGCCGAGATGGCGGCACAACTAGATACCAAATGGGATTTTTGTGCGAAAGAACGACTTTTTTAGACCACGCTAAAGGCACAAAACGGCCCGGACGGCGGACGGTGGACGGGGGGTGGGGGGGGGACGGACATTGCAGATTTGGAATCCCCATGTCTTGAAACGTAAAATATCAAATTTTGAGGGGGGTTGTAAAAAATTTTTCGTGACCGAAAACATAGGGTTATTATTCAGAATGAATAATAAACCAAAAAGGAGGAAAACAAAACTGAAACAAACTAAAACAAATAACAGGTTAGAACACACAACTAAACGATAAGAATGGCAAGCCGAAACAGCCTTAAACCAACAACGGTTTAAGAAGAACAACCGATTGAAAAGTGTAATAACTAAAACAAGAACATTTAGCTGGCTAATGTAAGCAAGCAGACTAAAACGAAGCATAGACTGGAAGGGGTTACATACAGAAACTAGAAACACATAGGAATGAGTAACAGATTGAAATGAGCAAGAGTCTTGAAACGAAGGACTGGAAGGGATTACAGAGTGAAAGAGACGTGTATTGAACAACAAGCTTTGCTTCTAGTGATTAAATCACAATAAACTTTCACATAATACGATTTTGTGAGGATTTGCGTAACAGTAACCGCAAGGGAATAAAGATGCTACAGCGTGACTTCGATACGAGTAGTGCTCTCCCCCGTTTTACTGTCTCTCAGTATAAGTGAGTAATGTCCAAAAAAGTCCAGCCAAAAAGTTCCTAGTGGCTGTGTACTTAACGAAAGCTGTACCCACCGTTTGTGTAAAGTTTGGGCACAGAAGCCCTTGAAACGTACAAATCTGAAGATGACTCAAAAAGTAAAAATATCTCTTGCAAGTTAAGTTAACTAGGTTTTAAGCAAAATTTATAAGAAACACAAACGGTGGGTACAGCTTTCGTACAAGTACGCAACCACTAGGAACATTTTATGTCTTTTATTTTATTTTTATTTGTTAATGCAATGATAACTACGTTTGATTGTGCTCGTTGATGGTTTCGATATAATGGCCGCGTCAATTGCAATTGACATCATCACTTAGTCACTGAGGTTATTAAAAGTGTGATGTTACCAAGCGTTAAATTTTGTAACAGACGTTACCATGCACTTAACCCAACACAAATTTCGTGACGCTTCTCCGTTACATATCCCGCGTTACATTTTCGAGTTATGTCACAAAGTAAAGACATAAAATGACAAAAAAATAATCATAACCGGATTAGGAGACCGATGCCTTATCCATCACGCCACAGGGGCTGTAGTTGCAAATAGGGTTAAAAAATTTCGTGACGCTTCTCCCTTACATCTCCGGCGTTACATTTTCGAGTTTATGTAGCAAAGTAAAGACATAAAATGTCAAAATGTGATTATTCACCAGATCAGTCCGAATACAAGCTTACTTTGCGAGAGGAAGGCTGCACCGATTGAACTTCATGAATCCCATTGATTGATGAAGAATGATTGTACAACAAACTACCTGTACAATGTGAGTTTAATAATAGCAACCCCAGAAATTCCCGCATTCAAATCGCCACCGTTTCACTTACTATCATTTCTCACAGTTTTTACCCGATAATTCCTTAATAGTAAACACGATCCTTCTCAAAGAAATCATTCTAACAATCTCATAAATTTTCTGTGCACTGACTGCTTAGTAATGATCGTGGAGTAAGTAGAAACAACTCAATAAATTTCGTAATGAGCTGAAAAAAAAATACATTGGATTAATAGCGAAAGCCACGATCTATCTTTCGTTCTCAACAATGTATTTCTCGGTAATTTTAAAGTTTTTTTAAGAAAAATTTTACAAAAATCTTGTATCATATACATACGAGTATGTCCAACTAGTCAATACTTGTGTCTTCTTTATTATTTCTCTCGTGTTCTGTTGAACGGTAGCACTTTTTTCTGAATTTTTCATTCTTTTACTGCTTATGTCCAAATTTTTTTTATTTAAGCGACTTTCACCAATATACAACTACTTTTTGATGTGCAAAATGTGCTGCCTTCAGATTTCTCAAAAATTGCTCAACAGGAGTGGATTTTACAAAATAGTTACACCAGGCCACCACCTCTTGAAAATAAGGTAATGCGCCTAGGGCAATTAGGAACCCTTCAATCTGCCGGAAACTAATCGGACGCCATGGCTCTCTGATGGATATATCAACTGGAACGACAACGAAGAGCACTAGTTCTTTCAAATCAAACCACTTCAGATTACGTCAGAAAATCATTGGCGTAAACGACAGGTGGGTTCCCTAGAAATTCTAGATCCAAGAATTTGCGTTGGTGGAGCTGAAACGACATTCCTGACTCCCAGCCCTCCCTTCCACGAATGTCAAGGCTGCAAAAGACGAAGGTTATCTTCTCTGGAGACTATAGCCGTTTTCTTAATCGTATCTGACGTTACGAGTCGGAGAAAATGAGGAATCAGGATTCGTCTTGGGCTGCTTGCTTGACGAAACGCACGAGGAAGCGGAGGATACTCGTGAACGTCCTTAGCAGGGAAAGAAAGAGGCAAATTACTACTCGCATTACTGCACGTTCAGGTGCTTATCCCATAAGGGGACAGTCCGAGTTCAGTGTGTTGAATTGAAGTGTTGAATCAGGATGAACGGGAATAATCCGACCCGATTAACAATAAATATTGAGCCCCCCCCCCTCCCCCAACACACACAACGATAAAATTCGTGTTTGGGATCTAGTTGTGCCGGCCAATTCCGTCATCCAAAAGGAAGAAAACCATGATTGTAATGGGCAAAAATGGATAGGAAAATAGGAAAATTAGTCAAAACGAAATTTCGGCAGTTTTATTGCAATTACGTCGTCTGGCAGCGTTTCCAAGGTATTTTTCGATGCTGAGTCAAATAAGACGGGTCCCAGAGGTGTAGAACTGAGTATAAATGGAAAACAGTGAATACAGTAAGGCAAATTGTTGTTGTTGAAGAAACTCGCGGTTCAATGTAGTGAAAGCTGTAGTTTCTCCGCAGCTTTAGCTCATTTCGCTCACTGCCTCTCGTACCTCTCCAACCACCCGTCAGTTCGGCTCATCGCGTGGTGCCAATTGCCAGTAAACTAGAAATTCGCTAGTATTTTTCGATGTTAAATCGAATGAGACAGGTCTCGAAAGTTCTCCACAAACATTGTCATATGCATATGAGTTCTCATTTTCGTAACCATGTTGAATAAAATTGCATTTTCCGGAACGTAGGGTTCATACCCATGGGACGTAGGGTTTGTACTCACAACTCACAGTAACAGTTGAGGTCGTTTGACCAAATGTAAACGGTACTCGTGAATCCTATGGTTCGGACATCGCAATTCAACCGCCATGTTATACTCACGACATTTTTTGACGTCGAGTTAAATAAAATAGGCCCCCTTTATTCTTGCAATAGAAAAATTAACCATTGTGTAATAACTTACAGCGTCTTTCAAAAGACGTTCACTCATTGGAATTCATCATAACTTGAAACGCAACAAAATTACCGTGTACTGAGTACACTTTAACTCACCTTAATATACTGCTACTGAGCCCAGTATTGAATGACCGACAATGTTGAGAGAGACATACATTGTCTACCACAGCCAGCCACAACAATTTTGTATACATCGACTCCACTTCTCTGCAATAAGCTCCCCTTCGCCCGACTGGTAAATTCCCTCAATTTTATAGGTCGGATGATAGACAATTGCGCTCTCCTCAGCTCATAGGAAACTCCCTTCCCTTTCTATACACATCCTCCCTCCTATTCAACTAATAGCACCGCCACTCGTTCCAACTGCTCTCACTTACCCTTCCGCCCTCTTCATTTGACCACAATTCCACAGGCTAGTCTGTGCGTAGAACCGAGGATCCTCATTCCACCTCATTTGAAATACGTGGAATCAACCGTTTATGATAATTTTCTGAAAACTTAAAAAAGACCCCAAATACGGCCACTACAGTGAAAGAAGAGAGAGTTCTGAGAAGAACTTGCCCTCTGTAGCACCGATATTGAATGGTTTACTAATTTTGAGGAAATGTTGAAGTGAGAGAGATGTTGCCAACCAATTGCGATAGCTACTAGAAGAAAATTCCAAAATCAGATGACTAGCGAAGAATCATTTTTTGAAAGAGATCAGAACCCAGTAGACCTGGACCATCCCAATATTAAGGGAGATTTGATTAAAATCGCAACGGGCTCTATTGATGTAAATTAGAGCTTTGGTCTTGAAGCCGCCACACAATTTTTAGGTTCCCATTACGTATAGTTCTTATGACTTGAGTGAACTAAGACGAAAAGAATATCAACAGCACGTGGAATCCGTTATCTTTCCAAGGACAAAAGAACAATATATACTCCATTCTGCGAGAAATTCGGAGTGTCCGCGGTCGAAAATACGACCAACTCTAAAGCTTTCTTCGTATCTCTCAGCGCTCTACACGAACCGCTCACCAGCTGGCCGAGGATAATTTGGACATAGGCACAAATCTGTTCCATGTCCGACAAATTAGCGTCCACAGGGTGTCTACTACTTGTAGTAGCCAGGTTGCCCGGGCTACAAGGAGGGGACGGGGGAGATGAAGGCGCTTTGCCTGGTTCTTTCTGTCTTTGTTTGTTTGGACGACGAGTAGGTTGCTCATCGTCCGAAGAGGCGCAGGTGGCGTTTTTATTACCCGCTGATGTTTTAACTGACTTTGTCATGTTGTTTTTACTATGTGGTGAGGGCTCATTCCAAAGGCCGCACCAATACAGGGGATCGCTCGTAGGTGTTAGTGAGCTACTTCCAGGACTGTCTTTCGGTCATTATGAGTGCTTTAAGTCAACGTGTTCAGCCACGTAAGCCGTTGCAGTGTTGTTTATATCTGGAATTTGTGTATGCCAGTGTTATGAGCTTTAAGCGCTTTTGAGGTCGGCTTTTACAGCCACGCAGAGGATACGACAGGAGAATTCTGTCCCCCTTCGTGCAGGGGGTGTGTGCGTTCCCAGCTCAAATTATTGGGTTCCCAGTGTGTCATGTATGTGAAGGAAGTGTAAGTTGTTTCATGTATGTGAAGGAAGTGTAAGTTGTGTCATGTATGTGAAGGAAGTGTAAGTTGTGTCATGTATGTTAAGGAAGTGTAAGTTGTTTCATGTATGTGAAGGAAGTGTAAGTTGTGTCATGTATGTGAAGGAAGTGGAAGCTATGCCACTTTAAGTCCGGCTCATACGAACACGCAGAGAATACGGCAGTGGAATTCTGGACCCCCAACTGCAGGGTGAGCACAGTGGGGCGACAGAGTACACTGTGACGCCCAGCCACAGTTAAGCCTCGTTGGATGTAATCCTGCGGGGACCTCGCAGAGGTGAGGTTGTCATTTTGGCTGGGCCCACCCGGCTGTCCCTTTTAGTCGGCTCAAACGAAATGCAGGGAATACGGCAGCAGTACTCTGGATCCCCGACTACTTGGTGGTACTCAAAATAGCAGTCAGAGACATACGCACACATAGGCGGTTATCTTAAATGGTGTTGAGGATTCAGGATTCATGACGATTGTATAACTTTCCTTCTAGCTCCGTAGGACGAAGGTTAGCACTCGACTCGGTTTCCCTACCTCTACGACTCAACAAATATGGGTGAGGAGGGGGGAGGATTGCATCCAACTCAAATTTTGTGTTGATTTTTCAGCGATACAGACAAAGCAAGTGGAAGCCTTGTGTCTTAACGTTAATTCTCTGTTGACGTCGTGGAAACATTCGATTTCTTTGAGACAAGTCAGAGACAATGGTGCGCAGCAACACCTCATTCTGGTTTACAGTTCATGTCTTTATCACGAATTCGATTTCACGTTACGATCACCGTTCGAGGTAGAAGAAGGTGCACTCTACAATAACACTTGAAGAGGAAAAAACGCGGCAAGGTTGTGAATCACTTGACCGGTCATCCTTTCGATCTAAAAGGAAGAAATGGTCCGAGCCTCGTTATGTCCATCACGATTCGAACTGGTATTCGCTAAATGTCAAGACTGCCGTAAGTTGGTGAGGGTTTTTTAAAGGAAAAGAG
This sequence comes from Pachypeltis micranthus, assembly GCA_020466155.1. Taxonomy (NCBI): domain Eukaryota; kingdom Metazoa; phylum Arthropoda; class Insecta; order Hemiptera; family Miridae; genus Pachypeltis; species Pachypeltis micranthus. The sequence continues at coordinate 1,105,191 of CM035782.1, read as the reverse complement.
AAGGGGGCTTTTGAAATGGAAAGTTTCATCACATTTCCCGTCCTTGAGTTTTTCGAAATGTCGAATCGCCGGAGTCAAAGTTGCCGGGCACTGTCAAGGACCAGCGGGATACCTCACCCTCTCACTGTCTCTCAGTAGGCGGTTTCCAGAGTTGGGGAAAAATAAGATTGTCATCGTGAAACAAGAAAAGCCTTGAAATACGAACATTTTCCACCTTCTTGAGTAGGAGAATGAAGTGTCCTGGGTCCAAGTTATTTGAAGTACCTCGGATTTCCTTATTTAGACGAACTTAGGCACGCATAGATGGAGAACCAAGTCGGAGATGAATCAGAGGAGGAAAAACGTCAATTCTTATGAGGCTTTAGCCTATGTGATTGCAAAGCTTTGATTGAAGTGTTGAAAAATACATTATCAACTGTAACACAACAATAAATCAAAAAACGCTGTAAGTTATTACACAACGGTTTATTATTCTCATGCACAGAATGACGTAGTCGCACACCTCCGCGACCCATCCCATTCGATTCAGCACCAAAAAATGCCTGGCAAATGTTGCCAAACACGACGTCATTGCAATAAAACTGCCTCAAATTTTAAAATAATTGTTTCCCATAAAAACCATGAGCTTCGTCCGATCGGATTGCTGAGTAGGCGGGCACAACTAGGTACCAAATGGGATTTTTGTGCGAAAGAACGGATTTGTTAGACTCTGTTAAAGGCAAAAAACGGCCTAGATGGCGGACGGACATTACAGATTTGGAATTCTGATGTCTTAAAACGTTAAGGTATTACGTAAGTGTACTATTCAGAATGAGGACGTAAGGTAAACAGAAGGAAGATGAGGAAGGTAAACAGGAATAACGATTTTGATTATATTTTTTAATTGGACATTTCCAAATACAGACAAGGCAACACCAAAACATTCGAATCTGAGGAAATACCAGGAACACTGTGTCCGAAAAACCAAAAAAATGGTGTGGGTTGGTGAACACGATGAGAGAAAATGAAAATGGCTAAACCAATTGACTCAAATTTGATATTTCATCTCCAGATTACTATGAAAATTCAAAATGAGAATACCAAGAAAATTGGTACAAAACTAATTGTAGTTATCATGACGATTGAAACACTAATTTTTTGTAAAGATGAATAGCTGAAATCGGGGAGTGAGAATTTGATTTAATTAATGTTGACTTTATAACCGAATTTGGAAGGGCCTCAGAAACGAATTATACTTCAAACTACTTTATTTTGACATTGTTTGTAGTAAATATTGTTGTGGTTCTCTCCCCCTTTCTCTTGTTCCTCCTCTCCTTCCAATGTGGTTGATCGGGGAAGTGGATCGCCCTCAAAAACCCAAAAGGTCTGTGCTCAACCAGTCAGACGAGAACATTGGTTGATCCGATAAATTATTTTACATTAGATTATTCCTTTCTGAATTTTCACGTTTTGAGGACCTGATGAGAATAGCATATGAATTTGATACGGCTTAGGAGGAACATACCCAGTTCTCGAATCAGTCCAGTCAACGAGGATGTGAAAGTAGTAATTAAACACTTACCTGAAACAAAGTGAAGGACCGATAAGTTGCAAGTTAAATAATAAGAGCCAAAAAACCACAGCATGGACAAAATAACTAGACGTTCTTAGGTTCGTATTTGCTTGGGGCATTTCCGCTTCTCACTAGCGAGATCATCTGCTTTCTCATTACCTACTACGCCGACACGCTTTAGCATCTAGAGAGGTCTGACTGACTAGTTTGCTGAAGCTTAGATACAGGTGTGAACAGTATGTTGGACAGTAGCCGACTGCAGTTATTGCAGGAGACGACTTAGTTGGTAGGCTTCTGCAGCCAGTCTTGCCGTCATCATCTCCCTGTCAAAACCACAGAAATTTGGATGAACGATCCGCACTGCTTCAGCACAATGAACCTCTTGAATAATTCCCACGTTCCCTTCAGGAATGAAAGTTTCACTAAAATAAATGAAATAAATATCTCTCCCTCACCCCGCACCCCTTCAAAAACTACAGAGTACTTGCAGCACCAATGACAATTCTGAGACGCGAATTTTCGGCACTAACAACTAAACATACACAAAGTTGCTACGAAAAGCTGCCGAGGTTTTGCGATCTTTTCAACGGCAATTTACGGAACATTCAATTTAATCAAGCCCAACTGCATGTTTAGCACGGCGTTCGCCCTGACAGGGCAAAGAGGTCGTTGAACTGATGTCAAACGAGGCCTCTTTCGAGGAGTCACGCCGTACAAATTAGATAGTCGAATCCCATTCTGGTCCACGATCACGGACCGTGAATCCTTTTCTTTCGAAGAGACCTCTCGGCATCGCAGGAGAAGAATGAGAGAAAAATCGTCATTTTATTGAACGCGAGAAAGCACTCAGTCACAAGAAACCCACGACTGAAATCGCTCAAGATTTTGTAATTAGTGAGCATTTACCAAAGGTTTGAAGGAACCTTTTATCTCAAGAGCACATAGTGCTGGTCTGGCACTCCAACACAGTGAAAGCCCCTCGCAATCGTACCCAGCAAATCATCTGCTCCACGCAATGGAAACCCTATCAGATCATCCAGAACTGATGGACGCTGCTTTACTGCTACGGGAAAGTCGAACGTTCGGGAAGAACGTTACAGGCAGGCAATCAGGCTTTCATGCCAACTCTTCAGCAGTCTACTATCTCATTCACATGGTGGGCTCAAGAATGCCCATGTTTTGTATCGGGATATTATTGTATCCCCCTCTCCCCCCATGGACCCACCACTGCCCGGGAGCCACTTTCATTGCAAACAGAATACAAGAAAAGGTGCTTGCTACGATTGAAAGTAGAATGTAGTCAACAAGCATAAAGTCATCTCAGAAGGAAAATACTCACACGAGTCTGCGAGGGTACAACTCAAAATTTTTTCATTTTTTTGTCTGCATTTCTCCCCGTAGGAGGAACGGAAAATATTTCGTCAAGTGGGGTTCGAAGGGGACCATCACGTTTCCACTCTACCGATAAGTGGAGTCGTGAGAGAGGAAGAGAGTAATTTATGCGCATGTGAGAGTCGATCCAAGGTTTCGGTAACGACTCTGCGAAAATGCACATCCGACCTTTTCGTAATTACGGATTGTGATTTTTTCGTATGATGGTTGTCTTACTCCGTTTTATACGCCCCGAAAATATTTAACACGTACGACACAGACGCAAAGGTTTGAAAGTGTTCAACCTGTTGAGCGATCTCTTCTGGCCATTATCATTCAGTACTGGAGGTGTCTCAGTCATGAGTTTTTATAGGAAGAAGGGTGTTCAAACTGGTGGCAATAAAAAACCTCCCACTGCGGCCTCAATGGGATTATTGCAACCTCTCCTGATCTCGGTTGCACTCCCTGTTCCCACCTCAGTAGTGCATCCTCTAACAGCGTAATCCTTGCTTTATTTTGAAATAATGCTACTGGCTTCCACACTTCCGAAGTATTGAAGTTAAAATCAAGTTCCAGCTACGCATGTAAAATCTATGTGAATTTCTTCCACAAACTTGAATGTAATTTGGTTTCAAATATACTAAGAATTATAACGGTAACTCATTTGGGTCACACAATGGCAATCGAGTGATCGATCTAGTCACATTTACTTTTAAGTACCAGGAACCATTCAATGTTATCCAGTCAACTGTACATTGTAATGGTTAGGCTATTATTGGCCGGACTCGATCTAGGATAACCAGAAATAACAAGCAGAACGTGAGACGAACTGTTGACGTCTCTCGCCTTGTTGGATTCTATAGATAATTCAGAGCTCGTCAAAAAGGCGGAAATGGCCTTGCGCTCGGCCGAGGCTGAAGTTATGCGTAAAAATAGCAATTTATTGCCCAGTTGAAACTGATGAAATGAAGCTGGAGCGATGGAGTGAGCGGGAAGTCAACAAGGTGATGTCCAGAGTGTCGGCAGTCGACAACAAATTACGCCCGCGTCCCAAAGTGGGTAGAAAACCTGTAGTAAATGACCCCGCACCGTCGTCATTTCGTCGGATCGTGAACTTTCTCGAATGCACGACTTTCGGTGCCGACAACGAGATGACCAAATGCAGGTTCTAGTACAGGCGCAGATACAGGGAGGCTCTGACAGTGAACAGCGCGGCATTCCACCTTCTTCGCGATTCTTCTTTCTTTCCGTGTGCACCACCGCCGTTTCTCAATTTCCTCGCCGGCTCACCCGTGTGCATCCCTCGCGGATCTCCTACATATTAATGGGCATCGCCTGAAGAGGTTCAGCCTCTTCTTGGATAGAACATCCGGCTTTTGAGCCTCAGTGAACCTTGACGAAATGCGCAATCTTCACGATTTGCTTCGTCCCGAAGACTGTGAAACTCAAACTTTACGACTTGACACAGTAGGCCGTGAAGGCCACTCGCATCGGTCGTACGTGCAACATTCTTCAAGCTGTTAGACCGGTTGCTCGCTGGATAACGTTTTTCAGAGGTTTGTATACCATGACAGTAAATTCCTCGCAAATCGTTTAAATCAATTTTGAACACTAACGCCACCGTAGCTCAACGTGGTAGGAAAGGCAGCCCAGTGGGCCATAATCAAACTGGCAGAGGAATAACGGAAGTGTTTGAAACTGTTTCGTGAAGGAGTGATTCATAAGTAACCGTTTCATTGATAATAAAAAATCGGACATCAGCTCGCCTGTCGTGTATTCTAGTAACAGTATAAAAACTCATTGCAAACTAAACGAATAAAATGGGACATAATCTCCTTCTCTTCGTGCATTTGAATTGATTCAATGCATCCCAAAATTTGCAAAACTACAGCAAACAAAATGCAGTGCAGAAACAAAACCGTCAAGATATCACTACGGAATATCATCTTTATAAGGCGGACTAAGACCACCATGAGACCCGTTCAATGAATGTTAAAACACTACATCTCCAAGTAAACATCTTCGTTTGAGTAAAAAGACGTTTTATGATGAGGTTTAAACGTTGACTAAGCGAAATAGCGTAGCCCATTTCAGCGAACCAACGCCGTAAATCTCGGATTATACAAAAATACGACTATTTTAAACTACTGTTGGTTCTGATAGGTGGAAACGGCCTCAGTGTCAAAAATAAAAACACCACTGTAAAAAAATCGAAATATTTGAAAAGCATTCACTGGGCGCTGACAGACTTTAAGGGAGACGTAAATTAATTTTAAAGAGTAAGAGTAATCGTCAGCTTGTGGGTTCTACAATTAATTTATTCAAGGAATCACAACAGTGACTTGTACGAACCCCCCCACGTTCACTGCACGTTTGAGGGTGCTGGTGGAGTGGGAATGGGGAAGGTCCCTGGGTTGGCATAGAAATGTTTCATCTGACAGTTTTTTCTCGAGATGTTCCATTCACTGTAATTTTCCAGGTTCCAACTTTCACCGCCTGCGTTTCCTAATTCGATTAGTTTCCAAACGGATTATTATAATTTGAAAATAGCAGGCCGTCATTTAGTTGGCAGATGAGAGTTGCTCGAGAAACTAAACAACGGCGTTGAGTAGAAAGGCGAAGGGTTGAAGGTTTTGTTAGTCAAGACACCAAAGATCCGGCTCAAATGAGAAGCAGCGAAACGAATTTTGCTTTCGTGGGGGATAAGAAAGTAAACTCGGCCGTGACATCAGTCAGGTTCGTCAGCTCTGCAGAGGGGGCCACTTTAAATCACTTTCTCGCAGTAGCGCCCCCATTCGAAACACGTAATCGCTAAACCTATGTTTACACAACTGTTTACTGTACTCAATGTGTGTGTGTGTGGCTCCTTGTTCGTTATTTTAACAAATGCAGATGTTGTACCGTTCAACGTATTTCGAACGAACAAAATGTAGGGCGGAATTAATGGCCAAGGGCACACTTACACCTATGCAAGTGGTGACAGCGTCTGAAGTGTGTAAACTTATATCTACGTTACGACATGACATTTGCTGCATTTCTACACAAGATTCTTGCAACATGAGCATTCACATACGCAAACTCTTGATGAACACGAGTTTAACTTAACGTAAACGGACAAAAAACATTCATTACCCCTCGAACTACGAGGTTTCTTAGTTGGTACGAAGACTTCGCATTGAGCCTCTAAGTGATCTTCATAATTGTTAACAGCGCGAGTCCTGTCACTGTCATTATTTTCAAGAAAGATGATGGGAAATTCCAATACTACTGCTTTCCTAAAATGGAACCTCCCACGAAATTCATTGACATCTAAATATTTTATTGGGATTTGCTGGTCCCTTACGTATTGTTCTGGGACTTCAATCAACCGAATTCGCCGAATTCCTCATTCCATAGGTTCATCTCAACAATCCACTTTATAACGTACTATAAATGTCAAGTTGAGATAGATTGTGAAGTAAATGTTGAAAAAGTAGTTTTAAAAGTTAGACAATTTTTAGAAAAGCTAATGAAATTACAGAATTACGAATTTTAACTATTTTTTTACTTATTATAACATTATTTGAACCACCATTTGAAACATCGGCTTCCACAAGTGAGATACAGGTTAGAAATAAAACTGAAGAGAATGTTCACGTTTTCTGTCATGAGTGCAATATGAAGCCGCATTCCTCGTTAATTTTGGAATACTAGCGACAGTTCTTACCCAGACACAACCAACATTATTGAATAATTTTCGTGACGACCACGTTGTTTGTGACTGTTTTAATGATGAGAAGACTATTAAGTTGGGTTTCGGGGGTTTAAAAAGTTTTCATGTGGTTTTGAGTGATTTGCGAATTATTTTTTGTCACCATAACAAACTCTGCTTTAATGTTAAGATTCACCCATGCTTTACGTTCTTCTGTAAAGAATTTTTTGAACGCGCTTCTAGCAACATTTTTCTAATACTATCGCATTCCAGATAGTGAGTTTCGTGGCTATACGTAGTAGAAATAGAGTAGAATAAATTTTGAGCTCTCTCTAAATCTTTCAAGGGCTTCTGAGTCTGAAAACCGCCGGGAGAGCAATTAGTCTGTATGAGAGTGCGTCTGCGAACGCGATTGAGGGAAAACCGCTAACAAAATAGGCTCAAAACGTTATTAGTAGCCCTCACGTCACCAGGGATGATTCTAAATGACTAATATAATACTCGTCGATGGTTTAGGGACAGTCATCTAATAACGACGCAGACCTGGGTATGGGTCTAAGGGTATTCTGAAAACGAAAATAAGGGTATGAGCAAAATCGGCTGAGTACTAACTAAAGTTATCATTCATAAAAAACACAAAGTATTTGTTTTCTCTCAAAAACAGCTAAAACGATATTAATTAAATTGTTTGTTACTGATTCACAATAACATGACTGTACCATAAATTCTCCTCTGTGGAGAAATTACCTAAACAACACAATAAATTATTACGACTTTGGCACATAAATCTCACTTATATGATACTAGCCTCTCAGAAGAATCAAGGTAGTAGTCCAATAAACTACGTATAGAATGAGGTTTAACAACGCTCATGAAGTAATTAGGAGCGACTCAAAACTTACGGAATCCCAACCACCGCCGTTTCACTGACTACCATTTCTCCCCATTTTTATTCGATAATTCTGAAACCGTGAATATTATCCTTCTGCATGTTGATAGTTTCATAAATTCTCTGACTAATTGCTCAATAATGGCCGTGGCAAGAGCAGCAGCAACATAATAGAGTTCAAAAACTTTTAACTTGTATTTTCATGTACTGAGTGGAATTGATACGATTAGTAGCTAAAGACAAGTAAACTAGCTAGTAGAGCTAAGGAAAGTTGTTTGATACGTTGAACCATATATTTTTTATTCAGCGAAATAGATAATCTAGACCGAACAATTCTTTCATTGTATTTTCGGTACACTTATGAACACCAAGCAGGTGTTAGGCAGGACGATGATACTTATTTCCAAACCCAATGTTTGACCTGTCAGGGGAATCATACGGAAACCTCTGAGAAAATAGGGGGTTTTAAACGTAAACTAGATAAAAGAAAAATTAGCGAGTGTTAGAAAATAGGGGGTTTTAAACGTAAACTAGATAAAAGAAAAATTAGCGAGTGCCTAAAACGACTAACGACTGTGGATTGGTTCAAGATATTAAAGACTCATTGAAAAAGTTACGAACCAATATGAAGTGAAGTGATAACAAAACACGGGATAACACGCTATGTCAAGTGGGAGTGCTGTTTTTGACGTTTTCAGCATAAACACCTCGAGAGCACACTCAAGATGCAGTCATCTCGGCAAATTTTAATACCACTAAGAGGGCGACGCCACTCCTTGTCACTCTTGAGAGTTAACTCAGACGTGAATGGGGACTATGAATTCAATAAAAATCGCCATGTGTACGAGGGGTTGAGGAAAGTTGCGAGATACGCCCTTGAAGTCGATTGATTCTGCAGTAATTTGAAAGTCCGAACGAAAAGTATCGACTTGAACCGTTGTTTTACGCGCTGACTATCCTACACGCATTTTTATCGTCATCACTCAGCAATTGGCAATTAAACTAAGGCTCTCCCCTTTTCCTTATTCTTTTAATACCCTCTCATTCTCCAACTCCATTTGGTCGGTATAAAACGTACCCGTCCTTGATATAAACCGCAACATCTCGTACGAACGTCTTAATGCCCCCGTTCCAAGGCTGGTCCGATTATTGACGCAACTCTCACTCTCTTTTGATTATTGAAGTGATGCAGCCTTGAAATACGAAACAAGCTCTGCTAATTATTATTGCATGAATGAGGAATCGCTTGAGTGTTGCAAATTGGTAATAGAGCGAATCTCATTAGCGTCGCTTTGATTTCGCCTGGATAACGGTGAGAATATTAGTTTTGGGAAGGAAAAGAGAAACTCGGGGCGAATTGAAGTTAACGCGAGTTCAGGTTCGTTACTGACCTCCGCCGGTTGATTTGATTGTGCCGGGAATTTATGTAGCTTTTATGTGGAGGGTGTGGCGAGAGAGTGATCGTAAAACCGTATAGGTTGAAAGAGTGCAGACTGAAGGATCTGCGCAAGGGAACTATCAGGCGACTGCACAACTTTCAGTTCTATACAAGACGGGATAAATCGGTTTTCTCCTAGATAGGTCTTGACTTCTAATATTCCTGAAATGCACCAGAAAATGCATGAAGTAGTGATATGGATTCAGCTATAACAGAATGTTCATGCGTTTAAGCGAAATACATTTGATACATCAACATACTCCCTGGACGTTTATGTGGTCCACCACGAGGAAGAAGGTTGTCGGACCCTCCTCACGTATCTCAGTATACGTATATTCAAACAGCGATGTGTGACAGAACTCAATGAACCTCATTTTGAAGCAAACACATTGAACATCCGCGCTGCAACATGTTAGCTCCGATTGCAACAAACTTCGTTACCCACAAAAATGCTTTCAAAGTAAGGATTCTTGTCATCGTGCAAACGAGGTTTCAGTTGACTTTACTCCATAATCAGCAACAAATTGGATGAACATGTTAGATAGGGCTAGGATTAAGCGCATTTCAATTTCCAATCGACCTTCTGACAAAAACACGAAACCGGTAGCGAGTTTAATTGTTCCCCAAGGACAACACAGTAAACAACTTCAAGCTTGGCATCCCGAAAATGATTACAGGTTTGTCTCCTTTTCTCAAAGCCGTTGTTTTCAACGTCAGAAGTCCGCGTTAGCTCTCGAACGAGTAGATATTTCAAGGCTCCTGAGAGGTGCGGCCAAATCGCCTTGTCTCGAATCGAGCTTTCGTCGTTCCAAACTCCTCCATGAGTTTTTCGCCCGCTCTAACTCCTTCATGAATAATGTGCTGCGGTTTTGATTACAATTGCATCGAAAGTCAGTTCAGCGTCAAAAAGCCTTCTCACGACTCGGGATTGTTTCAACACTCACGAATTTGCCAAATTAGGATTCAACGGAAGACCTTGGCAGTGGCCCAAAATATCGTGGTGCCCAATCATTCAACAATTCGCCTAAGAGCAGAGGGACGTATCGTTCGCGCATTAAAATAATTTATCGCCAGTAGAGGCATGAAATAACTTTGAAGTGCTAATTGTCGATCTTATGCAACTTGTTACACATTTCACGGGAAGATCCAGGTGCACAGGCCTTCTGATGAACACATTTTCATGTGTTATCGAGGAATTTGCCTCAGGACACACACAGCGTCAAAAAACTACATAATCTCGTCACGAAATGAATGAAACATGAAAATCACAATTTCTTTTAATGCAGGAGGTCGTCTCATTCGATTCACCATAAAAATATGCGGGGCAAAGCCACTAGCGAATCCACAGCATTGGTTCGAGGGAGGGGAAGAATACTTATTATAATTTGATATTTTTGTTTTTGAGCATTATTATTGTTGTAATTGATTCTGTTATTATGTTTATGGGTGTAACCAGGAAAGGGAAGATCGAAGGTAAAATTAAAAAAAAAATGTATACTCGAAAATTTTTCATTCAATTTATTGCAAATCAGAGGTGAACTATTTTTGTACATATTCTACAAAGACTAATTTCCGCCCTTTTTACTTTCCGCTACCCGAAGGGAAGGAAAGTATAGTAATCGGCCCAAAAAAAAATTTGGGTTTTCTTCAGATCTTTACGTTTCAGACCCTACTGAGTCTAAAAAACCTAATTTCGGCGCGTGGTCCGTGTGTGTGTACGTGTGTGTGTCTGTAGTTCGATTTGCGGGAGAACGGCTGATCCGATTGAGCTGGTTCTTTTTTTGTTTTGTTCGTTATTTTTTGTAGACACCAAAATAAGGTTATGGACGATTTCGGCCGATGGGAAGAGGGGTGGGGGACGAAAATGTACCAAAACCAGTGTTTTTCGCATTTTTCTCGAAAACGGCTCTAACGATATTGATTAAACTTTCAAATTATCTTCTCCTAATCAATACCTAACTTTTCTTCTGTATACATATCTCCATGAAAATACGGTGAACGGAGATATGGGCCCCTGAAGCAAAAATAGGTTTTTTACGCTTTTTGGCAAAACGGCTTCAGCGATTTCCACCAAACTCACAGGATGTTTTCAAATAGTTAATACCTACATATTCATTTCAATAAATGTTCCTGTGACGGTTCATTGAACAGAGATAAAAATCAAAAGGTGTCCAAAATAATGTTTTTTTCTAACATTTCCGTAAATTCCAGGGTAACTTTTTACCAGATGTGATAAATCCTAATGGAGTGTGTTTTAGTCACCCATACCAGCATTTCATTCTCCATAATTATTTCTGTATGTATATGTTGAACGGAGATATAAGCCAAGTTAACTCAGAAAAGGAGATTTGTCGAATATTAATTTATCGGTATTCCAATTTTCTCAAAAACGGCTCTAACGATTTCGATCAAACTTACGGAGTACTCTCAGCTAACTAGTCCCTACATTTTGTTCTCCATAAATGTTCTTGTAAAAATGCGAGATATAGCGCCCGCCTATGTAGCTGGTGTTCGAACTTAAAGGGGTGCCGGAAAGTATTGTGTTGCTACGCACCAGATATTTTGCCCATTCCAATCAATCTTTATTTTCTCATATACACAGACAGTTAATAAATAACGTTAAAATTAAACTTTATATCCAACATTTTGAATCAAAGCAACACATTACTTTCAGATAAAAAGTGAGATATTGATTAGAGGAAGATACTGAAGACTGTTCAACAGTTTCAGAAAAATACAAAATCCCTTTTTTGGTACGTTTTGGTCCTACCACCACCTCGCAGTCTTTGGAAGCAGCTTATAACCGCTTTTTGGTGTCTTCACCAAATGAAACAAAAATGAATAAATAGCTTAGCCGATTTAGTTGTTCTGCAAATTTAACTACAAACTCACACATAGGCCACACGTTAGTGTTTTCCGCTTTTCTTTCACTCAAGAGGCCTCTAAAAGTATCGGTTTTGATCAAAACTAACAATTTTCCTACTCATTACAATTACCCTTTGGGTTGTGAAAATGTCGAAAGTAACGGCGACATCAAATTTTGTTGGTATAGGATTCAATGGTATAGGCAAGAGGTTACGAGAATCGGTCAATCCAGTTCTTTACCCCGGTTTTTAAGACCAAAGCAGCCATTTGATTCGCACATTGATAATATTCGATTCACTCTGTGTCTCAGAGCTGTAAATGATTCATGACGTTCTGCTTCGCCTATTCATCATTTCGACTTTATTTTCCATTTCGAAATTATAAAACGGCGCTCCACTTCTCCTAATTCGATAACTAGTTCATCTCAAGGCTGCACGCAAACCTCGGGAGGAGCTTCACATGCTGGCCCTTTCACAAGATTATCCCAGGCGGTGCCTCAACGAAACGAAACGAAGAGAAAATTGGTCTCGTCAGAGCTCCTCTATATGATTATCTACAGAACGCTATCGCCACACATAAACTGTATCGTTGAATTGAAATTTCAGAGAATTTAAAAGAAAATTTGTTTCAATGAGGTTTTGAAGGTTCTCGTAATTCCCGTTTGGATCGTTGTTGGGTAATACAATTCGGATATTAGGCTTCACAGGGACGACAATCATTGTAATAGGGATAATATAATAAAACAGGTTAGGCGCGAGTTAACCTAACCCGACAAACCGTTGAACATGCTATTTTTGCCTAAAACACGAATAGCTGAATAACGCTCACAAGATATATGAAAGGTAGTTACTCCAAAAACTTCGGAATTTTAACCCCCGCCGTGTCACTTACTACCATTTCAGTTTTTCGCGATAATTCTGAAACAGTGATTATAATAGTTCTCAAAAAAATCGTGTTTACAGTCTCACCGATTCTTCGTGCATTAATTGCTCAATAATGGTCGTGGCACGAGTAGGAGCACCATAGTCAATTCCTTTCTCCCACCGTGAAGTTATGTATGACCAAGTTGAAATGAACAGAGAAAGTGAATTGAATTAGTATCTAAAGCCTAATAGCTAAGCCTAAACCTGTGAATTTACGTATAGCTAAGGAAAGTAGTGTGATGCGTCACATTTGATGTTTTTTGTTTGTGGAAAATTTAATAAAGAGGAGATAAAAGCCAAAATGTATAGAAGCCAGTTTCCATGAACGGCAAGAAAGACCAAATGTACCAAAACTGAAGTTTTTCTCAAAAAATGCCGTAACGAGTCTAATTAACGTTACAATAATCGTTTATGTGAAAATACTGTGACGGAAAATCTTCTTTTGTTGGGTTTTCAAAAAGAAGTCGAAGATTTCGATTTAACTCACAGTTATACACACACGTTTTATTCTTTGAAACTATTTCTGTAGCCAGCTGTTGAAAGGAGGTACTAGCCAAAATACATTGGAAATTGAGAAAACGTTAATGGATCTTTTTTCAAATTGTCTACAAACCGGCACTAGGCACTTCATTGAAGCCCGTTGGATATATTTAGGTAACTAGAACCTAGATCGTTTTTATTGCCTCCATCGGCAAGCGGAATCTTACCTGATTTGTAAGAACTCGACTTGATGCGTTGTTTTTGTTACCATTTCCTGGCCTCATTTAATAATTGTTGGAGTTCGACTTCGGTCAGATTTATTGATTTCTGCGCTTCAAGAGAAGGGATGCCGTTCACAAATTGAACAAATGTGTAAAACTGAAGGAACAGAAATCAGTCCAGCACAGTTACCCGGGAGACACGAACTGTCCCTGACTCGTCCGCGGCATTTTTACATCTTTGCGTGTTAAGATAATATTGAAAAAGTTGATAGACAACTCCACTATTCCTCTGTTGTATGTCCTATGCAGTGTTGTATCATAACACACATTAAGATTTAAATAAAAGAAAACGAACTTTGGTTGAGGCATATCGCCAAGATTGAGCAACTAGAAAGAACCTATTTAATTTGACTTGAAAATTATTTATTGTAAAGAAGAAATATCTGACTGAAAATAATAATATGGCTCCATAACCTTGGATCAAGATAAATAAAAAAATAATTTTGAAGTCGAAGTAGGAAATGGCAGCCAAGATTGTTTGTCATTTCACGAGTTCACATTGTTACTTCATGTATATATGTTGTCACCCTTCTGCACAAGAAAGGCACCGATTGATGATATACCGAGTATCAAGCGTCACGTAAATTCGTCTCAGCCTACTGTATACTACTGGGAAATATATAAAAAATCCCGTTTAGATAGAAATGTGATGAAGGAAGATACAGCCCCTGTTTGCATAGCATCTGCAGATACTGCGTATCGTGGAATTTACAGGATTTGAGGACACCTTAGTGATGCTTTGAACCAGATATTTTGATATTGCGGTTGTAGTGAATGATTAACATTGTATGTGTATGAACTATTCGGTACGTTTCCAGGATGATTAGTAAGTATATGCGGTAAAACAACCTGAAGTTAATCTACATGTGCGGGCAAAGGATCGTGTGCTGAACACCATTCACTGGCGCAAGACCTACCGCACTTTCTACTGCCTGTTTTGCCAAACCGATGGGCGGGGATAACATTACTGAAATCGAACTGGCAAAAGCGTTAAGAAAACCACTCCTCGTTTCACTAGCCGATCCCTGGGGCAGTTTTGCGCCCTCTTGCGATATGCCAATAGTCGTTTAGTCCCGACGAGCGGTTGGTCAACCGGGTCTGGCTCCGGTCTTCAGGGCGAGGAACCTCTTCTAGTTGAAAATAGACCCGCCAGACTGATCCGTTATGGTCCTGTGCCCCAGATCCACCTTTGAAAATATAATTCATCACTCGTTGGAATTACAACGGGGTTCATTAGCGACGCCCGATTTATTGAAGGGGATATGCAGGACTTGCCAACGTTTAAACAGGTTGGGCTGTCACCTCGAGGAGTTACGAAGAGCCAAAGGTTTCACAGAGGTATTGTGGAAAAGGCGATGTCTGTCTCAACCTGGGAGCAAACAAAGTGAGTATCCGTTAATTCAGGTTCGGGTGATTGGGATGACATTCCCATTAGCAAATTATTGGCGTTGAAACACGCGTCAGAGTAAGCAGTAGTTGGGGGAATTAGGTGACATAAGGTGTTATAAGGAAATTTTCTTTCTTGAAACATACTCAGGTTCAAGGCTCGGGATCGCTGTTTCTCCTAAGTTAGCTGCTCCCCAACATTGCAATCCATCTCATAACAGGACTGTCATCGGGCGATAAGTAAGCACTTCATAGTATTTATTATCTGAAGAAAAGCATTTGAGAAATTTATAAAATGAGCCGGGTATATGGCATTAGATATATAGCTATTGATGTGAAATGCAGCCATCTCCTCGATGAATTGCCTGCCACTTCCTGCAGAACGGTTTGCTCTAAAGAACATCATACTCGCTAAATATCTCATTCTTCAGATCTGGAAAAGAACGGCGCGGAAAAATGTTCGAGAAGAAATGAAAGAGGATGCGAAAAGGAAAGAAACGTTCGTGACAACTCATCCCACAGGCATTTTTCCTCTTCTTAGAAGATGGTTTCTCGATGGAGAATTAGAGGTTTCGGCTGACGCAGGAAACGAAAGCTTGGCCTTCCTAGACAACTATGCCGGATTATCATTAATCACAGGTCTCCCGGGGCCGAGAGGGCTGCAGCTCTTGGAAGTTCATGGCATCGAACAAGTTGAGCTACGAGCTATTTGAAGAGATTTAATATTCCGACCGCGTTTCTATTAACCTACATTTTTCAGGCAGGTTCGTTGACGGGCTTCGGACAGCACCGGAAAAGTGTTACAAAACGTTTGGGCAAACGTCGTACGCAACTTCGAGCATTTGCACACAAACGAGATTGTTTCTGATTTCATATTCTTTCTTGATGTCGGGCGGGAATAGGACCAACTGAGAAGATAACGGTAGGCTTCAATAGCATTGTCACACAAATCACGTCTACCTTTCGTTTCTTACGTGATAATTTGCAATGAAACTGGCAGAAATTTGCTTAAAAATTGTTAAAATTGCTGTAATCTACGAATGACTCAGCTCAGGCCTGTTACTTATACATTTTCAACTATAAATTAATTTGTATCAAGTTAACGTAAAAAGTTGTGTTGACGTTTATGTTATTCGGTGTACGAGAAAAAATGAATTAAATACTAGAGAAGAAATTAGTAGCTAACGATATACGGAAGTGAAGTGAACTGCATCATACTTAAAACATTGGTTAGCTTGATATTCACGATGAGATAGGAACCCGAGATTGGGAGTTCACGAAACAGACGTTTGTCGCCGGTTAGTGCGAACTGGAATTTGGATGAACCGAATATGGGTGCTAAATGACTGACTAGCAGAGTAACATAAATATTGAACCCAAACCATAAGGTGTATAGGGGAGGGGGGCAGAGGACTCACACGTGTCCATATATGGGACTATACATTCAATAGGGTAAAGCACTTAAATAGTCGGACATTTAATGTTCGTCCCAATTCCTGGGAACAAAGAATCATGTACTAGCACACTTGGCAAGATCGAAATAGGGCACGTCAACGTTTTAAGAGCTAACCACCTAAAATGAGGAGGAAAAAAAGAGTCGCGTTCTCATTCACATATTAACCGTCGCCGTTGATCTCATGGCACTTGACTGGTAGGCAGACAAAAGGAGACACGAAGTTGGTTTAAGCGCAAGGTCGGTTCCGAAGCTGACCCACTTGTTTTCGCTTGTCAGGGGAAGCGGTTGTTCAAACCTTCGCCTTTGGGAGGTGGAAACAAAAGAACCCGAGCTGGGGTCCCCTGAGATGCAACACTCGTTGTGTTGAGTCCAGTGTTTGTTATAGTGTTTATGTTGGCTTAAACACTTCTGTTTATTCTTCTTCTGACCGAAACAGATCCCCCTCATTCCCTGCTGCTGTTGTAATGAAATAAAAGGAAAATGAAGTTTATTCCGGAAAAGTACTACTAGTACTTGCACTGCAGACAAAAATTAACACGAGTTAAAAAATATTAGTCAAGATACCTCAATCTGACTACGATAACAATGAGTTCAGCTAGGGAAACTGGCGGCGGAAATGGAACTACCTAATAGCCTTAATAGCCTGTTTTTACCATTTCATCCGTTAAAAAAATTCTGTACTGTTTTCTGGTTAGGAGTTGGCAACTTCAAAGACAAGCTACATGACACAGCATTGGCCGAAGATGACCTTGTTAATGCGGTGAATCAGAGATCGTGAAACATGTGCTCCTTGAGTGTGTCCAATACACACAACAAAGAGAGACACTGAACAATGATCTAAGTGCAGTGGTGAAATGGTGGGAGAAGCTATTAAAATTTAGGGAACACGGCGAGAGGAAAGAAGACAGGCAGGGGCAGGGACGGACTGACATAGGACGATACATACTATGACAAGCAGCACGACAGCCACGAACATACAGAATAGACATACAGAATGAGACAACTAAAATGTAAATACGTAGTATATCATACATAAAAAGATACATAAAGATAGATACATATATTGCATACAGCACCATAGTCTAGTGTAACTTGGATGTAGATATTTAAATGGTAGTTTGTAGAATAAGTTAGGGAGAAAAAAAGAAAGGTGACGGAAAACCGGACGACGGGTGGCAGGGCACCCCAGTAGTGGGTGGAGGCTTGGGTCCCTCTACCGCAACTTACCGCAAGGTAGGTAGAACAGAGCATCCGACTCCTACCCAGGGCAATGTCTGACAATAGTGGAATATGCGCTTGCTCTGCGGACATCGAGGGGTCGCTAGAGAGCAGTACTGCCATCCCTTCCTTCGTTTTAAAATGGGAGGTCTGAGGGAGGTAGGAGCCACCCGGTCGGAACTCCCGCAGACATCCCCCAAATGCAGAATTGTAATGGTCACCGTACATATCCACACACACAGGCACCCCCCCCCCCATTACCGCTACCTTGTTAATACGTTTTCCATAGAGAGTCAATCCTCTATTGAAATACAAAAGATAAATTAAAACCTACGTTTTTGGTTCTTTTCTAATGAAAATCCTCTCCCAGGCCAGTGAAAACGACTAGACATCAATGTTACGTCGGAGGATGATTACGAACAGAACAACAAAAAACAGGTCAATTGATCAAACTGCCCAAAATTTGAAAGAAAGTATTATACAATTGCGTCATATTGCGTAAGTTTACAATTTGCTATGAACTACATATTTTATTAACATTAAATCATCCTAGTTTTCAGTTTTATGTTTTGCGGTACCCACATACATTGATCACACAGCAAGACTAAATCCAGAAAAGTTCAAATACGTCCATTTGACTGGTTTTTATGTCTAAGACTCTTCAATGAAAGTTTCAATTGTCGCGATTTTGTTTTTTTAACTGTTTTCCAATCCTCCTCCTCTCGGCCCCGGGAGACCTGTGATTAATGATAATCCGGCATAGTTGTCTAGGAAGGCCAAGCTTTCGTTTCCTGCGTCACCTGAAACCTCTAATTCTCAATCGAGAAACCATCTTCTAAGAAGAGGAAAAATGCCTGTGGGATGAGTTGTCACAAACGTTTCTTTCCTTTTCGCATCCTCTTTCATTTCATCTCGAACATTTTTCCGCGCCGTTCTTTTCCAGATCCGAAGAATGCGATATTTAGCGAGTATGATGTTCTTTAGAGCAAACCGTTCTGCAGGAAGTGGCAGGCAATTCATCGAGGAGATGGCTGCATTTCACATCAATAGCTATATATCTAATGCCAAATACCTGGCTCATTTTATAAATTTCTCAAATGATTTTCTTCAGATAATTCGATGTACACAATTTTTTAATAATCGCTTCAAATGATCTGCGAGAACCACTCACGATTTATGTACGAGCCCGAAAACGTTGTCATTACGTGGTAGGCCAATCAATTGAAACTTGAGTAAGACTTCCTCCTACAGTATTTTATCCTCGCGCGGTGCAGTTAAAAGTCTGCTCGCTTATCGTCAAGAAACACAGTTACAGCTGTTGCTTACACAATGGGATAATTGCCCGACAATAAAATACAGACAGAATGAGTTAGGCTGAGGGGTTTTTAAAGTTGATACGAGAGCGTAACATAAAAGTGATGACTAAGACTGACGAGAAACAACTGATATTTATGGACACCTTCACGTAAAAACGTCCTTAGAGCAAAGTAACGGGGGTCACCCGCGTCGTAACGTTCAAGAGTTCTTCAAAAACTTTTAGGCGACTTCAAAAAGAATGGAATTGTACCGAATAGACAGATCTAAATGCTATTTCTCAAAGTTGCCTTATAAGCTCTCTTAAAATCGTAAAGCCCCCCTCGAAAATTAAAGTACTACTTATTCCGTAAGTTACTTGACACTTTTCCATGTTATGTTCCAACAGTTTTTACTCAATTCCGCTAATAACGTTCTGTCAATTCTCATTGGACTGCAGAGTGCATTTTTAAATAAAATTCCATAAACTGCAGTCAGTCAATTTCCCTGCTGTTTCAACCACTTCCTCTGTCGATCTACGGTTCGTATTCTGCAGACTTTTTCTGGATTTTATTACGATATTCACTCCACTTCTCAACAATCGCCACCCGATTTCTCAACAATTTATTCTGTATTCCAACAATTTTCACTTAACTTCCCAAAAATGTTAATGCCAATTTTAAAATAATTTTTTCTTCTTTGTTGTTTATTTGTACACTTTAATTCTTAACTGTGTTCATCCAACAATCCAAATTATAAATAATGTTGCCACTGCTTTTCAACAGCTTTAACTTGATAATCCAATTACTGCTAGTAATTCCCAACACTCTTCCCAACTCCATCAACTAACAATATTAGCGCGATGTTTTGTCAATTTGTTAGGGATTGGCATTAAACTTTTCTACGTTTATTATCTACCCATACACAAGTATAGTACAGTTTGAAAAAATTTAATTAACACAGTCACATCTTAAAAGTCCAAAAAACACTATTTGAGAAAATAGACTGTGTGTGTGTGTGTGTGTGTGTGTGTGTGTGTGTCCAGGCAATTTGGCGCACCAGTTGCCAACAGCCTTGAACCACTCGAGCGGGCTCTAGCAGGCCTATCAGGACGACCCTGCGTAGTCTGTGCTGATGCAAACGCCAGATCACCATTGTGGGGATCCCCAACCCTGGATGGGGCGGGCGAGGCGTATATAGAGCTGCTCACCAGGTACAACTTGGTTGTTGCCAACGACCCCATGACTGAGGCGACCTATGATGGCCCGGGAGGAAGGTCGTGTATAGACGTCACAGCCGTGTCCCACACCCTGCTACTCAAATTGAAGGGTTGGCGAGTCGTACCAGGTGCAACGCAGAGCGATCACATGGTTATTGACTTTGCCATTACGGATGATAACATCCTCTGCAAAGACACGCGTGAAAAGCGATTCCGCACAAAAAATGCTGACTGGCCGCAATTCTTTAGGGTACTGGAAGGTGAACTGCGTGCCGCAGACACCGACCTAATAGTGCAAGCATCCACACCTGAAGAGGTGGACAGCAAAGTGGACACATTTACCACAGCACTGCACTCTGCTGGGCTCTCTGTACTTGGCCAACAGAAGCACAGGGCGATCAAAGTCCCATGGTGGACTGAGGAACTTAATCCCCTCAAGCAAAGTGCAAATAGAGCCAGAAGGATGTACCAAAACACTCGTGACCCTGATGCCAGAGCAACACTCCGAACTGCCTTCATCCAAGAGAAGAAGGCCTTCCACCGCGCCATCAAACGAGCCAAACGGCAAGGCTGGCGAAATTTTGTGGAAGCGGAGAGCTCTGAGAACCCCTGGGGCAGACACTACAAGTCCTCCATAGGAAAAGCAAATGTAGAGCAGGTCTTAGCTGCGATGCAAAATGAGTCAGGCTGGGCCTGCAGTATCGAACGTTCACTGGAAACCCTCCTTGAGAAGGCGTTCCCAGATGACCAACTAGCTCGAGACACTGAAGCCCAGAGGGCAGCAAGGGAGCTGATCATGGACCCTCCGAACGAGCCCGACATCCCATTGTGGACAACAGGCGACCTCGGCAGGGCTCTTGCGACCTTAAAGCCCAACAAATCTCCTGGGCCAGATAAAATAGAAAGCAATATGCTAAGGAAGGCTGAGCGGACAATCTCCAGCGGTCTCCTTAATTTATTTAATGACTGTCTGCAGGTCGGACAGTTCCCCACTCAGTGGAAGTCTGCGCGCGTTGTCACTCTTCAAAAGGGAGGCGACCGCAATCAGTCGGACCCGCGATCATGGAGACCACTCAGCCTTCTTTCCATATTAGGCAAAACACTAGAAATCTTGATGTTGCAGTCCCTCGAAGGAGTCTTTGGCCGCAACCTCACAGGCAGGCAATACGGGTGTACCAAAGGAAGGTCCACGCAGGATGTCATTGTCGAGATTCGGCGTGTTTCCCTGCTGGCACCGGCTAAGTACGTCGTAGCAGTTCTGATTGACATCAGAGGAGCGTTTGACAACCTTTGGTGGCCAGCGCTCCTTAATGAACTCAAAGGTAGGGAATCCCCGCAACCTGTACTCGCTCGTCAGAAGTTACCTGACAGACAGAACTGCTACGATCGAAAGTAGGCATGTCTCCGTCCGGAGAAAGATTGAGAAGGGGTGCCCACAGGGCTCGGTCCTAGGACCAGCACTCTGGAATGCCTTCTTCGAAGGTCTTCTCAGGAAACTCATGGAGACTGACTGCGAGCCGTACGCCTATGTGGATGACTTGACTGTGCTGATCTTTGCAGAGTCAGTCCGCCAAATTGAAGAAAAAACCCACCACGTGCTCCGCACTGTCAACCAATGGTGCGAGCACGTCAAGATGCAGGTGGCTGAGGAAAAAACCCAGCTAATCCTCTTGAAGGGGAAAGTGAATAATCCACCCACAATACGCTTTGGCGGCCACAGGCTCCTTCTTGAAAAGCACGTCAAGTATTTAGGAGTGAATATAGGTGAGAGGTGGGGTTTCAACCAACACCTCCAGTCCCTTAAAGGCACTACCATTGCAAGGTTTGCCTCACTGCGTGCCATTACTAAGGCCACTTGGGGTGTGTGTTACCACGACACCATCCTCATGTATAAGGCCATCTATTTAGGTGTGATTGGCTACTGCCCTTTTCTGGGGTAGCAAACTAACAGTCAATCAAAAGAGAGTATTGGCCCAATCCCAGAGAGCCGCGCTCCTGTGGATCACCAAGGCCTACAAGACTGTATCAACGGAAGCACTCCAGGTGATCACTGGTCAGTTACCAGTTGATTTGGCTGTTGAGTGCATGATTGACAAGTGGAGAGTGAAGCGGGAGCTTCCCGCGCTTTGGGCTGAACTCCGTGCGGATCTCACCACAGAACAGAAACTTGCCGCCATCGATGAATGGGCTCTAGAGAAATGGCAAGCGAGATGGGAATCCTCGTCAAAGGGACGTGATACGTATGAGTTCTTCCCCAACATCCGTGAACGTCTTTCTAGAAAATGGGTTGAGCCAGACCACTGGACGAGCCAGTTCCTCACGGGACATGGTGACTTCAATGCGCGGCTCCACTTCTTTTCTCTGAAAGACTCTCCATTATGCACGTCTTGTGCCTCCAGTGCGGAGGAAACAAGAAACCATGTGCTGCTCCACTGTAGTTTCTACAACAGTGAGCGACGGTTGTTGAGAGGGCAAACGAACTTAGCAGCTTTGACTGCTACAAAGGAAGCCTATAACCATTTTGCAAAGTTCGCAAAGAAGGTAATGGCTAAGAAACGTGGTTATAGTTGATCAGTCCTTTTGAAACTTGCCACCCAAGTAAACAGTAAGATCAGGTAGGGAACCAGATTAAGAACTACTCCCAGATGGTACGGGATTCCTCAGGTGGTCACCTCCGCGCGGTAACACACGGGCAACAGCTCTCTACGGTGAGACTGGCTAACGACCACATACCTGCCGTACCTCCACAGGTCTGAGTTCGGTGGATGCTGCAGGGGCCGGCCTCTTGCATATTAGCGAAACCGCAACTTCTATGACTGATATAACCCTCGTCGAGGGTTTAGGTACAGTCATGAAATAAAGAAACAGATCTGTGTGAATGCTATTCAACGAAAATGACAGAACGAAATCGACCCCGACATGACATTTAACCAGCATATCAACATCGGACGACAAAATAATTTATTAATAATAATAAATTTCGTCGATGGACGAAATCAGTCCATAACTAACAATAGTGATAAAGACATCATACTTTTTTTGTAGCATTTCTACTGCATGTTACTTAAATCTACTGAATATTCTACCATGATAACTCCATTCCTCAACTGCATTCAGTCCATACCCAAACGACTTTGAATCAATTTTCCAACAATTTTAATCCATTTCACATTCAGTTTAAATCATTTGCGAGTAGTACTCAAAATTTGGAGGAGCTGGAAGAGGTAATACATATTTTCTTCCTATTTTTTGCACAATCATCAACTTTTCAGTTTGTGACCGCGTTAGCAACACAATCTCAGTAAAAAGCGCGAGAAGAGGCAAAGAGTGGTGTTATGCGTCGAAAGTTGGAGGATCAGCTTGTCAACCGTTGTACAGAGCGCCACGCCAGTCGACTAATATACTTCCACTATCGCTGTAATTACGCTAAGAAGAAAGGGAACACTAATTCTACGAACGACTGACCGTGAAAGCTGATCGTGAGCTTAATTCATAAAAATGCCTTTCCGCATCGCCGAACAGGCGCGCTTAGTGGGAACTACCAACGCCAACCAACCGGTCGGACGGGGTTAGTTCTGAGCAGATCATTCATCGGCAGGTTTCCTTTTTCAGTTTCAACTCGAGTGAACTTAACAGCGTTCGTACGAATAATTTTATAATTATAGGCGAAAGTATGAACTTTTCTCTGCTACTATTTTATTTAATACTTTTTTTCAATCATCCCATCGGGTGGAGTGCGGCCTACCTCGTGCACTGGATACCATTTCGAATAAAGTCTCGGGGTGCTTTCAAATAGTAAATGCATTAATTCACATACTCGTATGTTCATCCGATAAATATTCCTCGGACAGTTCATATAACTCGGATAATGCGCAAAATGTGCCAAAAACGTGCTTGAGTAAGGAAAGTATTGCAATCGCGTAAAAGAACTCTTTCAAACTTTAGGCTTTGGGGCCTGCTAAATCGAAAACCCCTAATTTCGGCACGGGATCGGTTTTTTCCAAGTCTGTTGTTTGCCTACTCTCTATTATGATAATAGGCACTTGCAGTACCAAGAGTGCTACAAGCTAATTGTATAACGGACTAATAATTAAATTTTTTAAAATATGAAAGTTGATTACTTTGTCACCAATCGGCGAGACCCGCTAGAACTACCTTCCTCGGTCTTCGACTCATCAAGCCTCGGTCAGCGGGCAATCAGTTGATCGCAACTCTCCGATCCCCTTCTTGAGGGCGTGAATGATTGCAAACCGGTTCAAATACGACTTGTTCCGTCAATACCTGAGTCTTACTATTCGACAGTGGCACATCTAGCTACGCGTTCTGTAATTCGATTTACGGACGGCTGGACCGATAAACTAGTCGTTTTCGTTTCGTTTGTGAATTTTTCGAAAATAAGGTTATAAACCATTTCCATCGACTGGAAGGAAAGGAGAAAGACAAAATGAACCAACTACGAGGTGTTTCCTCATTTTTCTCAAAAACGGTACGAACGGTTTTGTTACACTTTCAAATTATCTTCAAATAATTAGAACCTAACTTTTTCCACTCATAAATATTTTTATGAAACTCTGGTGAATGAAGATACACAACTATGAAGAAAAGTGAGGTTTTTAACTCTTTTTGGGAAAATGGCTATAACGACTTTCATTAAAATTAATTTCTTCAGCCAGCCAACCATAATACTATTCATTATAAGTGTTCCTCTCCCAGTCCGGTGAATAAATAAAGCCAAAATGTACCAAATCATGTTTTCTTTTGTTTGTTCTGAAAATTTTCACAGTAAATGGACACGTTCTTTACTTTCACTTTTTAATTTTCTCACTCTGGATGCTCTTAGCATATCTTCACACTCCACCGAAACCAACTAACCTGCCTGAGCTCATGAAGTCTCTCTTACGTCAAGTTTCCTCATCAATACGGGACAATACATTGGTTGCTACAGTTGCTATACGAGCATTATGATTTCTTTGCTCTTCTAGCTCACATTAAAAAATATCCAACCCTGCTGTACATCCCCCACAGACCAGTAGTTCCAATATGGTAATGCCATTTTGTGGCTGACCCATCAGATTGACTATCATCAATAATTTTCAAGAATGTTGCAACACGTTATGCCCTAATTTACAGAAGCCTCCGCGATAAGAGGACAAGGAAACAGTTACGTAACTTATTTTTAAAAGCAGCAAATCAATCAGTTTCTCAATAAGCTCAAAGGGGTTGCGATCTTTGTAGGTTCTGCCTGAAAACTGGTAAAAGCGTGTATCTCAGACGATTGACAAGAACAGATTGGACAGCTTTCAATGAGAAGAAAGAGATAGAGCATGCAATTCTACTCAGTATTACGTATGGCGATTAAAAAATGGTGCAGATGGAGGTGCCCTGAATACGGGCCCCTGAGCTGCTTAGGTGATCTGAGGACTTTCAGGAGGCGAGATTGACTGACTAAACAACGCAGACGGAATCCACCTCATGAAGACGCCTGACAAAATCAACCTGCGCTACTTCCGTAAACAAAGTCAGAGACCTATTTTGTGTGGGAAAACACGAAAGCTGATTTTAAGTAGAGCGACCTAATGCCTACAGATAAAGTATTTGTTCCAGTTGCTCAGCTTATTTTGACAACATTCTTCACAAATTAACGACGAATTTGTCCTTAATAGAATTGTGCTGAGAACTTGAGTGGCAAGCTAGGCAGCAAATCTTTTTCAGTTGTGAGCCAGGAGAAGAAGAATAAGAAGAAGTGAGAAAGAAGAAGAAATAAAGGAATATAAACGGAAAGTATAAACTAAATGTAGAGCAATGAGTTATAAAGCGTAAAGAGAACTAAATAGAAGATGTGAAATAGAAATTTAGTTCAGAGATTTAAATAGAAGTATAGAATATAAGTATAGATATAACAAAAATATATAAACAGGAGTTATGTAAAATAAAAGTAGATTAGAGGTAATAAGATATAAATCGAAGTAAATATTATTTGGCAAGAACAGTATGAGCCGAATCAATACGAAGGCGCCACTCTTCAACTCCAACAGAGATCCTGAGCTGAAACAGCTCTGACTGCACGGTTTTCGTCAGTAGTTTGATCGTACAGCCTTGAAAAACTGCCGACCAACCCTATATCAATCAACTTCATTCTTCCGATATTCCGAGCCTGGTAGAACGCAAGGATTGTCGTTTTCTCAGCCAGCTACGTATTTTCCCACATTAGAGCTTTTTAACTAGTTCAGTGAGTTTTCCTGAAACTCTCTCCCCTTTATTTTACTCTTCACACTATTAACACATTACTACCGCTGTGCTCAGAACACAGTCACTTCGCTCCAACATCAGTTTGTCTAAAGACACCAGAGACTTGAACCTGTAAATATTGCATAGCTCTCTCTATCTCTCCCTCTACTCTCTCTTTCAAGCCCTAAGCAACCGTCACCCAGTCCTCCCATGTGCCGCTCATTGTTTCAACTCGCATTTAATTTCATCCTCAAAGAAATATTCCACCTCATACGCATAACAAATATAAATTAAAGATATAAAGTAGAAGTGAAGTAAAGAGATATAATTAGAAGTAAGGAGATATAAGTTACAACTGGTTATATAAATAGAAGATTTATAATAAAAGCAGAGGAAAGAGGTTATATCTAGATTTAAAAGAAAATTTTAATGGAGGTATGGAGGTAAATAGAGGGTACAGAACAGAATTGAAGCGTTATACATGTAGGAATACCATGTGTAAGGCCCATACGATGTCGAAACATTGACTCCCCTTCCACGAAGAAAATCGGTGAATTTCTGCAGCTTCCCTCCACAGAACGTCGTGATTCATCTTCATTGCCTAGCGATATTCTCGTTCGGTGCCTCACGTTATACTTCCCTTGGGCTCGTCAAACGTAATTTGAGCGGGGTGAGCGTGAAAGGAACTGCCACTACTCTGCGACCTCCCGTTTTTTACTTTCCGCTACCCGAAGGGAAGGAAAGTATAGTAATCGGCCCAAAAAAAAAAAACTTGGGTTCCTTCAAATCTTTACGTTCCAGAGCCTACTGAGTCTAAAAAACCTAATTTCGGAGAGAGGTCCGTGTGTATGTCTGTGTGTATGTCTGTGTGTGTGTGTGTCTGTAGTTCGATTTGCGGGCGAACGGCTGATCCGATTGAGCTGGTTCTTTTTTGTTTTGTTCGTTATTTTTGTAGACACCAAAATAAGGTTATGGACGATTTCGGCCGATGGGAAGGGGGTGGGGGACGAAAATGTACCAAAAACTAGGGTTTTTCGCATTTTTCTCGAAAACAGCTCTAACGATTTTGATTAAACTTTCAAATTATCTTCTCTAATTAATACCTAACTTTTCTTCTCTATACATATCTCCATGAAAATACGGTGAACGGAGATAATGACCTATAAACAAAAATAGGTTTTTTAAGCTTTTGGCAAAATGACTTCAACGATTATCATCAAACTCTCAGGATATTTTCGAATAGTTAATACCTACATATTGTTCTCAATAAATGTTCCTCTGAAAGTCCATTGAGCAGAGATAAAAATGAAAATGTGTTGAAAATAACGGTTTTTCGAACATTTCCGAAAGTTCCAGGGTAATTTTTTCACCAGATGTGATAAATCCTAATGAAGTGTCTTTTAGTCACCCATACCAACATTTTGTTCTCCATAACTATTTCTGTATATATATGTTGCACGGAGATATAAGCCACGTTAACTCAGAAAAGGAGATTTGTCGAATATTAATTTATCGGTATTCGTATTTTCTCAAAAACGGCTCCAACGATTTCGATCAAACTTTCGGAGTGCTCTCAGCTAACTAGTCCCTACATTTTGTTCCGTATAAATGTTCCTGTAAAAATGCGTTGAACGAAGATATAGCGCCCGCCTATGAAGGTGGTGTTCGAACTTAAAGGGGTGGCGGAAAGTTGTGTGTTGCTACGCACCAGATATTTTTGTTTTGTTCGTTATTTTTTGTAGACACCAAAATAAGGTTATGGACGATTTCGGCCGATGGGAAGGGGGGTGGGGGACGAAAATGTATCAAAAAATATGGTTTTTCGCATTTTTCTCGAAAACGGCTCGAACGATTTTGATTAAACTTTCGAATTATCTTCTACTAATCAATACCTAACTTTTCTTCTCTATACAGTAGTGTGCAGTAGTTATATTGTCATAAAATGCCGATCACAAAATAAAAATGCACTGCGTGCATTTTTCCCCCCTTAAGCTACTTTTCTTCGCTAGGACACCTCCTTGCATCGGGGCAGTCGGTTCCCTCCAACGATCCTGTTAACTTCTTTCACTCCATCTCCATAGTTCGTGTGTTTCTAATGTAAAGCATTTGTGGGAATTCGAATAAAACTTTTTTAAAAAACGAATCTCACGTTCAACGAATTTATCTTATCTCCATGAAAATACGGTGAACGGAGATATGGGCCCCTGAAGCAAAAATAGGTTTTTTACGCTTTTTAGCAAAACGGCTTCAGCGATTTTCACCAAACTCACAGGATGTTTTCAAATAGTTAATACCTACATATTGTTCTCAA
This sequence comes from Pachypeltis micranthus, assembly GCA_020466155.1. Taxonomy (NCBI): domain Eukaryota; kingdom Metazoa; phylum Arthropoda; class Insecta; order Hemiptera; family Miridae; genus Pachypeltis; species Pachypeltis micranthus. The sequence goes on along the minus strand of CM035782.1, from coordinate 1,076,590 downwards.
TTAATGATCCTCTGACAGTCCATTGAACAGACATAAAAATCAAAATGTGTCGAACATACCGTTTTTTCTAACATTTCCGTAAATTCCAGGATGACTTCTTCACCATATGTGATAAATCCTAATGGAGTGTCTTTTAGTCACCCATACCAACATTTTGTTCTCCATAACTATTTCTGTATATATATGTTGCACGGAGATATAAGCCACGTTAACTCAGAAAAGGAGATTTGTCGAATATTAATTTATCGGTATTCCAATTTTCTCAAAAACGGCTCTAACGATTTCGATCAAACTTTCGGAGTAATCTCAGCTAACTAGTCCCTACATTTTGTTCTCCATAAATGTTCCTGTAAAAATGTGTTGAACGAAGATATAGCGCCCGCCTATGTAGGTGGTGTTCGAAATTACGGGGGTGGCGGAAAGTTGTGTGTTGCTACGCACCAGATATTTTTGTTTTTGTTTTCATTATTGAGGGAAAGTCCGATCATCGGGTCTCTCCAGTCCGTACGTTTCTCCGTGAGCTTCACACTCTGCCTAATGAAGTCTCTCGTCGACACACCCAGTCATCAAAGACAGTAACTTCCCAGTTCCTCCTCAACGAGATGATTCGATATCCCAAGAGATCTTCACGATGAAAAATAACGTGAATCCACGGAAAGTGCAGATTCGATCGACGATATCGTCTCTAAGCATTGAGGCCGTTATACAGAAATATGTACGACTTGAAGTGATTTGGGGGACAACCATAACGGGAGTGTGTGTATATTCGCGAACCTCTCAACACGTCTCGACATTGGAATGAACAGGATAGGTCCCAATCATAAACCGTAGTGTAGTCATTCCCAGCGTTTTTTATTTAAAGTTTAATTTTTACCGACTTTTGGTTTAAGAATTTACGCGAATTAGTAGCTGCCCGAATATTTATTCTACAATTGCTAGTAAATTTCTAAAAAAAAAATTACCAAATTAAAAAGGTTTACATGAACTATTCCAAAAAAAAAAGGGAGTCTTATCAATTAGCGATGAGTCAACACATCGAGGTTGAGGCATAAGTAGCAGCAGCCCAATCAATGTTAAAACACAGACACACACTAACAGTTTTTACGAGAAAACTATGTTATACGAGTTCATATAATTTGGATCACTGGCTAGAATATGAGTGGGGCTGAGGAAATTTTTGGGATGCGGCAGATATTTCTTAACGTTTCCAACTTTTCGAAAGTGAATAGTCATTGAAATTTCTTCGAATGGTAATTGTTGGGTGCATCAGAGGGGGGTTTGAGGATAAAATAAAAGCGAACTCGGTGAGCGTGGTAGAAGACTGTATAGAACTCTTAACACGTAATGTTCAAGAAAAGTAACCGAATAAGTATGCGGAAAGTTACACACCGAAAATACCTGGTGCGTTACAACACACAACTTTCCTTAGCTCTAGAACAATTCACTTGTGTACATGGCTAATTCTATTTAATCAATTCATTTATCACTCAGTTAATTTGAACTTGGTCAAACAACGCTTTACGGCAGCAGAAAGCGGTAGCGCGTACAGTTCCGGAATTCATTGTGCTGCTCGTACTCATTGCATGACCATTATTGAGCAATTGGTACACAGATAATTAATGAGGCTGTAAACACGATTTTAAAAAAAGGATAGTAATTACTTTTGCAGAGTTATTGGGTAAAAACGTGTAGAACAGGTGGTCGGAAGCGAAACGGCGGTAGTTGAAATTCAGGAATTTCTGAAGTGAGCACCATGTATCTCATGAGTGTTTTTAAACACTCACCCGTTAGGTATTGCATTGGACTGTAATACCAATTTTGTTTAACATTCTACAAAAATGTCAGCGGAGTTTATAAGGAAAAAACTGCGCTAAAAACGCTTTTGGTCGAAAATTTTGATAATTTATTGTGCTGCTCTCGTCATTTTCCAACGAATGAGAATTTTATGGTATCATTGCCTTATGGAGAGCTATCAATATAAAAAATGTAATTAAAATCGTTAGAGCCGTTTTTGAGAAAAAAAAGATAAGATCTGAAGAGAACTCAAAAATTTTTTTTCAGCCGATTACATAACTTTCCTTTCTAATTCGTAGAGCAAGGAAAGTAAAAACGGAAAGACACCGTTGCGAGCGCGAACGAGAGCGTAACACGAATGTCCCTTCCTAAGTTCCAGAGTTGAGACGTTGGCAGGAGGAAAGGGCGGAGGGAAGGAGTAAAACCAACGGAATATTTGGGAGGAAAGAAGGGAAAATGCGTAGTTGGGTTGAAAATAGGACTTATCCCTTTGTCGGCATGAAAAGCGTAAGGGGGGATAGCACCTCAAAAGGAGGGTCAGGGGCCCCAATCAGGTACCTTCAAGACCAAATGGCGAACAGGAATATTTCTTCAAACATTATTTGACAATAAATCAAGATACTTCGGAAAGTAAGATTTGACGCGCCCTAATTTATCGTTTTCCGAATTTCCTGAAAAATGAGAATAATAACCTGAATTAAGCACGCAGAGTACTGTCAGCCTGTTCCGATAGGCGTTTTCATGATATATTTCAGATGATCGAATTTACGGAGGTTAATTAGAGTTGCACCAAATATTTTTGATTGATGTAACAGTTAGTTAACGTCTGCGCTCTCAGTAACCGGATCTACTAAAACATGCACCATAGCACAGTTGATAAGATGAGTGTTACAAGACTCTTCCGGGTGGCCATTCCGAAGCAGGTTCACCCACTCGTCGCCCCGAACTTGTCTTCGGCTGAGATTTAATGCTTTCACAATACGAAATCAGCTTCGTTTATAGTAAAATTTGTGTTTTACGGCTCTCGTGATAGATTATTTCAGGCTCGTTATGACCATAAGGTGGACGTTACGTTAACAGCGTCCTCCGACCGATCAGAGCGCCCCTCCTTGCAAGTTAGTCCTTTCCCATTCAACAGGAGGGGAGGATCATCAGTGTTTCACACCTGAAGCTATAAAATCTTTTATTCCTTATAAAACTTCCACTTCGTCAACAATTATCAGCTTAATTGACGTCACATCCCCCAACAAAAAGCCATCATTATCTGCGTCGAATGTCTTTGAACCAATCCATCTGAATCATTTTCAAGTGTTACTCGCAGGAGACGGAAAATAACAATTTCAAATCGAGAAAACGTTAATTGAATATGACGGCAAACCCTGCAAAATAATCGGCGGGTGATTACATAACGGTTTGTTGACTACCAGACTAAGAACTGTTTTATGAGCACTTAACTAATTAAAATAACTTTCTACGTCGTGCGCGGGGAGCTGTTGCCCTCCACAAAGTTGGTGCGACATTGAGCTCCTGTGATGTGTCCAGAACCCATACTTCCTGAGTCCGGTCCATAATGCAACCATTTCAACCTTTAGTCAGAAAACACGTCTCGCACTCTGTGCAAGCTATACGGAAGTGGCTCGTACTGTGGTCTGGCTCAACCCATTTTCTCCAGTCGTTTACGGAACATTTGAGCAACAGTATGACTCACATTTGAGTCTACTCGACGATTAAATTTTTCTATGAACAGTTCTAAATGATGTAACAGTACTCTAAAGTCCGTGAGAAAAGGACGAGATCAACACTTTCTCATATGACAACTATTCTCTGAAAAATGAAGGTCCAGGATAGTCCAATCAATACGCTGAAAGTTTGACAAACTTAGACATCATTAGACACTTAGAAGCACCGTCATGAATTATGGAATTCAAACCACTCCGTTTCATTTATTATCATTCCTCACAGTTTTCCCATAATTTCAAAACAGTTAACGCTAACTTTTTCAAAAAAGTAATTTGATACCCAGACTATTGAATAGGGAGGGTGAATGGAGTTGGGGGAGCTCAATAAATTGCGGAACAATAACTTGAAGGTGTATGTGGTTCAGGCAAACTGAGTGACAAATTAGTTGAATTCGTTGCTGAGTGACTGAGGAAGGTTGTGCGATCGTACGACACATTCTATCTTATTTTGGGCGACGGAGTGAAGTCTCGCCCCCATGTGTCCTAAAACCACACTTCCCTATGCTCAAAGCGGTATTTCCACGCGCATTCCGCGTTTCTACCCCTCAATTTGAGTTTCCTTGGCACTACGGCGGGACTGGTATGAAATAAATGAATTATCCTGCTAGTGATGTTTTTGAACACGATAAGTTAGTTTCGGTATTTTGCCATTAGCACGCAATTTTTAGCTCCGAGTTTATTGCTCTTTACGATATTTGAATCACCTAGCTGGTTCCAATCAATCGATTCATTCAACTAAGTTTCCTAGTCGTGCACATTTTGGACAGAGAGTCAGCTGAAGGCCCCAATAAGAGAGTAATTACAACATTTAAAATAATGTACACCAATTTGAGGCATCCATACCAATGTCTCTAAACGCCAATGGCTTAATTTCGAACTATTGTCAATTATTCGTTTGTACATCAGCTCCAATCCAAGAGTTCACGACTCAAAACAGTAATTGTTCAGTAATAGTAGCAAAACCGCTCGTCTCACTGCTTCGAGTCATACGCACACATACAGAAACCTCCGGTGAAACTCTTCTACTCTTAAATTGCCATGGAAGGGTTTTACCGGCAAGTCGTTTTCGTCCGGGAGCGTAAGAAATCGCTGACCACACCTTAGAACCGCATAATGACACGTCTCAAAAATAATCGGAGAAATACGGTGGAACATACCACCACTTCTGAACTACACGGTTCTCACTGAACGTTTCCATTCGGCTACGAGTTTTTTTTTGAGAAGACATCTGCTATGAACAACCGTGTAAATCTGTGTTAGCTCATAAACTAATCACAACTAATAAAAATAGAGTAATTTTCTACCAAGTTGCATTAAAATAAAATAACTAAAAACTATCTGGTGCTTCGCAACCGTTAATTTAACAACATGGACAATGTGTAAAAAATTCCAAAAATGTATGGAAAACAAAATTGAGAAGCTAGTAAGCATAATATATAGCTATTGACTAGTTGCAGATACTCGGTAAGCTTAATGGAAATCGCCGTCAACCAGGTTTGAGCGTTCCTGGGGCGGCTGATAGCGTGTGTCCCGCTCACCACATCACTAGTGGCCGAGGGCTGACTCTGAGCAGCAGCCGGAAAATCCCTCATGCGTCTTAGTCCCGGTGGGTGGCCGGACTGGCAGCTGCGGCGCATGTGGGGGCCTCCCTTTGACCCTCAACGGACCAGCGAAAGGGGCTAGAATCAATATGCCTGAGGGGGAGCTTCCAGGACACTGCCTCGAGCACCTCTCGCTCATACCACTATCACACACACCAAATAAACTCACAAGGATACACTACACCAGTCTGCTTCTTTAATCCCCCCCCCCCCATATTAGTAAAAATAAAATGACAAAGTCAACTAAAACTTCAGCAGGTAATAAAAACGCCACCTGCGCCTCTTCCTCGGGCTCGCCAAGCTCGACCCCTCCCTCTTCGGACGATGAGCAACCTACTCGTCATCCAAACAAACAAGGGCGGAAAGAACCGGGCAAACCGCGTTCATCTCCCCCTTCTCCCCCTAGTAGCCCGGGCAACCCGGCTACTACAAGCACACGACACAGCGTGGACCCTAAACTGTCGGACATGGAGCAAATTTGCGCATACGTCCAAATCATCCACGGCCAGCTGGCACGGATGAGGGCCAACGCGACAGGACCTATGCGGGACCTCGTAACTAGTTGCCTCTTCGAAATTTCGAAGCTGGCTATAAAAGCTAATGCCCCCCCAACGACATCGCCCCCTGCCACTCCCCCCCTGCGGGAAACTGTGGCGGCTGTCGTGAGGGAAGAGCTGCGTAGGGCAATTGCCCAGCAGCCAGTGCCACCAGCCCCCCAAACTCAAGGAGATTCAACGAGCCAGGGTAGTACCCCAGGCCCCTCATATGCGGCAGTAGCCGCTACTGCGCCTTCCTCCCCCCCTCATGGAGCTGAGGCGGAATGGCAGTCTGCCAGGGCCAGGAAGCGCAGAGGGAAGAATAAAGGCCCCAACTAAACAGGCCGAGGGCAGCGCCCGCCTACGCCTCTGCCCAAAAACAAGGGCAAAAGTAAAAATAAAAGTAAAAATAAAAGCCTCCACCGCTTGCCAAACTTCCCCTAAAAACCCGCGACAAAACGTGGTAGTGGTTAGGCGGACATGTGAGGAAGGAGAGGCTGGTCCTCCAACCCTGACGCAATGGAAGCGCTTATGCGGGGTGTCCCTGCTACGGACCTTCAAGCACTAAGCGTCCGAGTGCTAGACATCCGCACCGCAGTGGGAGGTGGCGCCGTCATTGTGACAGAAACGCCAGAAATGGCCAAGGCGCTCACGAGCCACATTTCCACAAAAAGGAGTTGAAGCTCCAAGCGTCAGCCCCCTGGGTCGTTTCCCACGCCTGCTATTGTGCGACGTGCGGATTGACCTTCAAAGAGGACTTGGCCCAACAAGTTGTTGAGCACAACCCTGCGTTAGGCTTGCAGCCGCAGGACGTCAGGCCTCTCTTCACCAAAAAGCGTGGCAGACAGAAGGATTGGGTGATAGAGGTATCACCCAGCCTATACAAAAAACTAGAGGGGGCAAGGCACCTGCAAATAGCCTGGCAGCGGTGCGCCATACGAAAGTACCAAGCCCCCACTCAGTGCTACAAATGCCAGCGCTATGGCCACCTGGCAGTGGCCTGTACAAGACCTGTTGTGTGCGCCTGGTGCGCCTTGCCACATCTGAGTAAGGAATGCAAGCGTGATGCTCCCCTCAAGTGTGCCAATTGCGTCGAACGCAAAATCCAACAGGTCGCACACTCTACACGAGACGCACGCTGTACCATTCGCCAGCGAGCGATAGCCCTCCAGGAGTCACGAGTGGATTATGAATAGGTCAAAAACAGTTCGAATCCTTCAGCACAACACAAATAAGAGTTGCCCAGTTATGGCTGAGTTGCTGCAAAATGCACTCAAGAAACGCTGCAGTGTTCTCGCCATACAGGAACCATACATAGGATCCAAAACTCTTGGTCTGGGATCGCAGGCACGAGTGGTGGCTGGAGCAAGAACGGGAGCCAAGGCAGCAGTGGCCTGCATCGACCCGTCCATTGACATGCTCGCACTCACTCACCTGAACAGCCAGCACTTGGCGCTGTGCTCATCCGAGCCGGTGGCTTTGAGCTGGTTGTAATATCATTTACAGGCAATTTGGCGCGCCAGTTGCCAACAGCCTTGAACCACTCGGCGGGCTCTAGCAGGCCTATCAGGACGACCCTGCATAGTCTGTGCCGATGCAAATGCCAGATCACCATTGTGGGGATCCCCAACCCTGGATGGGGCGGGCGAGGCGTATATAGAGCTGCTCACCAGGTACAACTTGATTGTTGCCAACGACCCCATGACTGAGGCGACCTATGATGGTCCGGGAGGAAGGTCGTGTATAGACGTCACAGCCGTGTCTCACACCCTGCTACTCAAATTGCAGGGTTGGCGAGTCGTACCAGGTGCAACGCAGAGCGATCACATGGTTATTGACTTTGCCATCACGGATGACAACATCCTCTGCAAAGACACGCGTGAAAAGCGATTCCGCACAAAAATGCTGACTGGCCACAATTCTGTAGGGTACTGGAAGGTGAACTGCGTGCCGCGGACACCGATCTAATAGCGCAAGCATACACACCTGAAGAGGTGGACAGCAAAGTGGACATATTTACCACAGCACTGCACTCTGCTGGGCTCTCTGTACTTGGCCAACAGAAGCACAGGGCGATCAAAGTCCCATGGTGGACTGAGGAACTACATCCTCAAGCAAAGTGCAAATAGAGCCAGAAGGATGTACCAAAACACTCGTGACCCTGATGCCAGAGCAACACTCCGAACTGCCTTCATCCAAGAGAAGAAGGCCTTCCACCGCGCCATCAAACGAGCCAAACGGCAAGGCTGGCGAAATTTTGTGGAAGTGGAGAGCTCTGAGAACCCCTGGGGCAGACACTACAAGTCCTCCATAGGAAAAGCAAATGTAGAGCAGGTCTTAGCTGCGATGCAAAATGAGTCAGGCTGGGCCTGCAGCATCGAACGTTCACTGGAAACCCTCCTTGAGAAGGCGTTCCCAGATGACCAAGTAGCTCGAGACACTGAAGCCCAGAGGGCAGCAAGGGAGCTGATCATGGACCCTCCGAACGAGCCCGACATCCCACTGTGGACAACAGGCGACCTCGGCAGGGCCCTTGCGACCTTAAAGCCCAACAAATCCCTGGGCCGGATAAAATAGAAAGCAATATGCTAAGGAAGGCTGAGCGAACGATCTCCAGCGGCCTCCTTAATTTATATAATGACTGTCTGCTGGTCGGACAGTTCCCACTCAGTGGAAGACTGCGCGTGTTGTCACTCTTCAAAGGAGGCGACCGCAATCAGTCAGACCCGCGATCATGGAGACCACTCAGCCTTCTTTCCATATTAGGCAAAACACTAGAAATCTTGATGTTGCAGTCCCTCGAAGGAGTCTTTGGCCGCAACCTCACAGGCAGGCAATACGGGTGTACCAAAGGAAGGTCCACGCAGGATGTCATTGTCGAGATCCGGCGTGTTTCCCTGCTGGCACCGGCTAAGTACGTCGTAGCAGTTCTGATTGACATCAGGGGAGCGTTTGACAACCTTTGGTGGCCAGCGCTCCTTAATGAGCTCAAAGGTAGGGAATCCCCGCAACCTGTACTCGCTCGTCAGAAGTTACCTGACAGACAGAACTGCTACGATCGAAAGCAGGCATGTCTCCGTCCGGAGAAAGATTGAGAAGGGGTGCCCACAGGGCTCGGTCCTAGGACCAGCACTCTGGAATGCCTTCTTCGAAGGTCTTCTCAGGAAACTCATGGAGACTGACTGCGAGCCGTACGCCTATGTGGATGACTTGACTGTGCTGATCTTGGCAGAGTCAGTCCGCCAAATTGAAGAAAAAACCCACCACGTGCTCCGCACTGTCAACCAATGGTGCGAGCATGTCAAGATGCAGGTGGCTGAGGAAAAAACCCAGCTAATCCTCTTGAAGGGGAAAGTGAATAATCCACCCACAATACGCTTTGGCGGCCACAGGCTCCTTTTTGAAAAGCACGTCAAGTATTTAGGAGTGAATATAGGTGAGAGGTGGGGTTTCAACCAACACCTCCAGTCCCTTAAAGGCACTACCATTGCAAGGTTTGCCTCACTGCGTGCCATTACTAAGGCCACTTGGGGTGTGTGTTACCACGACACCATCCTCATGTATAAGGCCATCTATTTAGGTGTGATTGGCTACTGCCCCGTTGTCTGGGGTAGCAAACTAACAGTCAATCAAAAGAGAGTATTGGCCCAATCCCAGAGAGCTGCGCTCCTGTGGATCACCAAGGCCTACAAGACTGTATCAACGGAAGCACTCCAGGTGATCACTGGTCAGTTACCAGTTGATTTGGCTGTTGAGTGCATGATTGACAAGTGGAGAGTGAAACAGGAGCTTCCCCCGCTTTGGGCTGAACTCCGTGCGGAGCTCACCACAGAACAGAAACTTGCCGCCATCGATGAATGGGCTCTAGAGAAATGGCAAGCGAGATGGGAATCCTCGTCAAAGGGACGTGATACGTATGAGTTCTTCCCCGACATCCGTGAACGTCTTTCTAGAAAATGGGTTGAGCCAGACCACTGGACGAGCCAGTTCCTCACGGGACATGGTGACTTCAATGCGCGGCTCCACTTCTTTTCTCTAAAAGACTCTCCATTATGCACGTCTTGTGCCTCCAGTGCGGAGGAAACAAGAAACCATGTGCTGCTCCACTGTAGTTTCTACAACAGTGAGCGACGGTTGTTGGGAGGGCAAACGAACTTAGCAGCTTTGACTGCTACAAAGGAAGCCTATAATCATTTTGCAAAGTTCGCAAAGAAGGTAATGGCTAAGAAACGTGGTTATAGTTGATCAGTCCTTTTGAAACTTGCCACCCAAGTAAACAGTAAGATCAGGTAGGGAACCAGATTAAGAACTACTCCCAGATGGTACGGGATTCCTCAGGTGGTCACCTCCGCGCGGTAACACACGGGCAACAGCTCTCTACGGTGAGACTGGCTAACGACCAAATACCTGCCGTACCTCCACAGGTCTGAGTTCGGTAGATGCTGCAGGGGCCGGCCTCTTGCATATTAGCGAAACCGCAACTACTATGACTGATATAACCCTCGTCGAGGGTTTAGGTACAGTCATCAAATAAAGAAACAGACCTGTGTGTAAGTGTGTCTGTGAACGATTTTTAGAGAAAACCATCGTACCAAATCAGCTCAAACTTCATATGTCGCCCGCAGGTTCTCATGGGACGCCAAAATAAGGGTTTGAACAAAATCCACCGAAAGTTAACTATAGTTATCATAGTGATCAAAACACCAAATATTTTTTTTCTCAAAAACGGCTCTAACGATTTTGATTAAATTTTTCACATTGGTAGCTCCCAATATGGCAATCATACTATAAAATTCCCATTAGTGGGAAAATGACGAGAGCAGCACAATAAATTACCAAAATTTTCGACGAAATCGATTTTAGCGCGGTTTTTAGAGGAAACAACCGTTCCAAACCAGCTGAAACCTGATATCTAGCCTACAGGTTACCTTGGGACGCAATAATGAGGGTATGGGCAAAATCCACCGAAAGTTAACTATAGTCATCATAGTGATCAAAACACCAAATCTTTTTTCTCAAAAACGGCTCTAACGATTTTAATTAAATTTTTTATATAGATAGCTCTCAATAAGTCAATGATACTATAAAATTCTCATTCGTGGGAAAATGACGAGAGCAGCACAATTAATTATCAAAATTTTCGACCAAAAGCGTTTTTCGCGCAGTTTTTTCCGTATAAACTCCGCTGGAATTCTTGTAGAATGTTAAAAAATATTGGTATTGTAGTCCATTCCAATACCTAAAGATTGAGTGTTTAAAAGCGCACATGAGATACATGGGACTCACTTCAGAAATTCCTGAATTTCAACTACTGCCGTTTCGCTTACTACCAGTTGTAACAGTTATTTTCCAATAACTCTGCAAAAGTGATTACTATCCTTTTTTTGAAAAATCGTGTTTACAGCCTCATTAATTATCTGTGTACCAATTGCTCAATAATGGTCCTGCAATGAGTACGAGCAGCACAATAAATTCCGGAACTGTAAGCGCTACCGCTTTCTGCTGCCGTAAAGCGTTGTTTGACCAAGTTCAAATTAACTGAGTGATAAATGAATTGATTAAATGGAATTAGCCATGTACAAAGTGAATTGACGTAGAGCTAAGGAAAGTTGTGTGTTGCAACGCACCAGATATTTTTTGCTTCATAGACCTATATCTCCGTTCACCGAATTTTCGCAGAAATATTTATAGGGAACAAAAGTTACGTACTAATTAGAAGATAGTTTGAAAGCTTAGTCAAAATTGTTGGAACGGCATTGAATTATAGACCCGCACACATAAATACACACACCCTGACTACGGATTCAGTAGACCCCAAAACGTTAAGATCTGTAGAAAATTTCAATTCCATTTAACTCCTACTTCACGGACAAGCTTCAGATAATAAGCAGGTCATTCACATTAAACCAATAGACCTTTCGTCCTACCATCATTGCAGTCTTATTTATAGTCCACTACAAATAAGGGATTATACATCCAGATAAAGTAACAGGCGAGCGTGGTCATCCCATTCCCCTTGACCAGATGAAAATCTGATTTTCCGATGTTTTTTTGGCTTATTGCTTCGTTCAACGGGTGGTTGAAGGAATAATTGAAAATAAAATGCAGGTATAGGCCACTAAAAAACATTTCGTTAGGTTGATCACATTCAGTAGGCAATTACTCAGGAAAATTTGGCGTTTTTCGCGCGTTTCGGGTTTTTTGTTTCCATTTAACGAATTTTCAGTGATGTTCATTGTGAACAAAATTTAGGAATTATCACGATTATTATATGATGTGCTGTAAATCAAAATGGTTATAACTGTTTTCAAGAAAAAATTTAAAAACCCCTCATTTTTGGGGCATTTTGTGAGCCCCCGGCATGATGACGCCAAGTACCAAATCAGAAGTTACGGTCCCAACTGTCGGCCGGTAGAATATTAACCCATCTTTTTTGTCGATTCGACTCGCCTAGTCTGATTCTTGAAGGCCTTGACCGTCGGGATGAACACGAGCTTTTGTCAGAAGACTGTCCGGAGTGAAGTTAACGGTTTCTGATGTTACCAGAAGCTGAAACAGGTGGCCATCTCTAAGACCAGTCCGCTAGCTCCATCGAGTCCAGTTTTGTGTGAGGCTCTTCGATCACCTGAGGAATTCACCTTCGACTTCATCACGAAGGGGATTTTGTTCTGCTTTTCTTCGCATGCACTGAGGAATCTGTCGAGATAACTCAATGATTTCTCATTTTGCTGAGCGAGGCATCACGATCTTTTTTGAAGAGCTAACAAGATCATAGCATGTCCGATCACAGCACAGACGCGATAAGACTCTTAGACCGTTTCAGAGGTCTACATTAATAGATAGCATCCCCATCCCTTCCATGGAAATAAGCAAAACTGTTGCAATAAATAAATGGAATTATCACGATACTACCACATCCCGTACTTATTTTCCACAGGTCTTACCCGATAACTCCAAAACACGATTCTTCTCAGAAAAATCGAGTTGGCTCATAAACCACTTACGTTTTCATCACTCAAAAATGTTCGTAGCATGAGTATGAGCAACTCAATAAATTCCAGGACCTTACGCGCCCCCACTTTCAACGTTGAATGTTGAGCTCTACATACGAACTGAGTGAAAAACATACTTCGTTTGTAACTAGAATGATGAAAATCGCTCAATGCACTCGAGGCTACGGAACGTTGTGAGATACACCGCATCAGATATTCATGACCTTCTCATAAAGTTGTTTACATATTCCTCATACGACAATAATGTCAATGACGTAGCCCAATAAACTCAGGAACGCAAATGCAACGCGTTCCTAAAGATAAAGTTGAATTGAGTCTCTCCACGGTCATATGAACTAAGTGAAAAACGTGCTGGTTTAAGAGTGGAGTGATAAAAATTATGTTTTCGCACCAGTTTTACCTCTCAAATAATTCTATTGACCGAAATGAAATGGTTAATGGATGAATTTGAAAAACTCAATGAATTGATTCAAATAATTCATCGAATAATTTTGGGTAACTCATTGAATACTTTTGAAATTTACACTAATATTAAGAAGAGGGAACCTTTGTATTTTTTTGTGACTAGAATAAACTTTAAAACTACTGGACTGATTTCAAAAGTTCTTTGGTTGTTAAAAAGCTACATGATCACTGTGTAATATTGCATATATTTATTATTACGAACAATTAAAGACCTTCAAATTCCTCAGTTTCGAAGCCTGTACCTCTGTTCAACTGACAGTTACCGTAACAGGTATGTTTCATTGTCAAGATGTCTGTTTCTTGAGCTTTGTTGTGTAAAGTCTTGAAGGTTGCGGTTTTGCTGGCATGCGGTACAGCAGGTTTCATTTAGCAAGTCTTCGGGTGCCCCCCCCCCCCACAGGGGAATCCACACCATCTGGGAGTTCTTAATGTTGTTTCCCACCTGATCTAACTATTTACTTGGGTGGCAAGTTTCGCAGGGAGGAATCAACTTTTGCTTTGTTTTTTGTCATAACTTTCTACTCGGCGAAACGGTTGTAAGCTTGCTTAGAAGCAGTCAAAGCTGGGTTTAGCTTATCTTTGTCGCTCACTGTTTTAGGAACTAGAGTCGTCGGAATTCTCGGTATTAAATTTCTTTAAATCCCGCTAAACATCACCACCTGAGCTTTTGAGAGCCCCCGAAGGTGCACCTCCTTGCAAGAGCGATTTTGTTTCTCAAACGGTGGAGTGTCGTAGCGTTTCACGTTGAGACAGGCGGGCGCGAAAGAAACCTTCACACAAACGGTGGGTACAGCTTTCGTACAAGTACGCAACCACTAGGAACATTTTTTGTTTTTTATTTTTGTTTTTATGCAATGATAACTACGTTTGATTGTGCTCGTTGATGGTTTCGATATAATGGCCGCGTCAATTGCAATTGACATCATCACTTGGTCACTGAGGTTATTAAAACGTGTGATGTTACCAACCGTTACATTTTGTAACAGAAGTTACCAAGCGTTACACTTCAACCATTCGATATTTCGTGACGCTTCTCCGTTACATATCCCGCGTTACATCTCCGCGTAACATTTTCGAGTTTATGTAGTAAAGTAAAGACATAAAATGTCAAAACTCTTACTAAAACCAACGCAAGGTGTAAAAACATAAGGCCAAGAACGTTCAAATAAGCAATGAATCAACTGACGCCGCGCGCCTGGAGACGTTAATGCGTAACCACGTAGGTCAGCTGTGACGTTCTTCTACACTATTATAAGGCGGAAAAATGTGTATTTTTTTACGTAAATAAATTGAATAAGTAACACGCACGTTAAAATTTCATTCAAAAATTAATTCGTGTCAATTATCCCAAAATCGTTTTTAATACTCTTCTGCCAGTGCCAAGCCAATACACGCCACCATTATTTAAACTTAGTTAAGTTATTCATAAGATGAAATTAATACATTAACCGAGAGAGAGTTCACATTAAATAAATAGAACTCGTTGTTTGGTTCGGTTAAAGTTTCATTGCAACACACAATCAACATTTTATTTGGTTCAATGAAAAGAGTTTGGTTAAATGATTAAATCATTTGTAGAACTAAATTCTATCGATCAAAGGGTTCATCGAACGAATTTACATGTGATACCGATGGTTGAAGTCATTGAATGAATTTAAATATTTTACATGTGTGGTGCACGCTTCTCTTGCATTCTCTCGCAAGAAAAAAAGAAAAGTAGAAAATATTTTTAATGGGAAAGAACCGCGGTTTAAATTCCGATTATTTTAAACTTGCATAAAGCAGTCAAACGTAAATGCAACTAGCGCGCGGTACAAGTTCACGCGACTAAATTGTAGTGTCGGTTGCAACGTGAAGGGGAGTCGTCGAGCAACAACAAGGTGAGCTTTCTTCATACGATAATAGGGTTCCTCTACAGCTAACGAGGTACATGATACGCATCAAAGAGCCAACCGACAACGCACGTCGTTGGCGTAATATTTTCTCTTTGCCTCTTCTATTCACGGAAACAACAATATTGTCCGCGTAAAACAATTGCCGCAGCCCATTCGCTGTACGACGTCCCAGTTCATGCCCTGCCCCGTCTAGGCTTAGCAAGCAAACAAGCCGCAGGTAATTATCACATTGCATTCCTCGGGTCGGTGACCCGCTAGACCTCTGAGTCCAGTCCCGCCCCTCTGCCGTAGTTTTGTCTTAGCGTTGGCAGACCCTCCACTTCCTTTCAACTATGATACTTGAATTTAACCCCCTTTTAATTTCATGTGACAGAATCGTATTGGAACAATTGAAATTCCACAATCGGTTAGACAACGAGAAATACTATGGTTAGGATTTATTTTGGACTAATTTCGCTCATCACCATATTTTGCATATTTTTTGTTGGTGTTGAGGCAAATTACGGGGCCGTCGGGCCGTTCTTTCCCATTACCGAGAAAAACGTACCGAAATTTGTATGAATTGGTTGAATTTGAATGTGTTCAGTGAATTTTCAGTCACATTTTGAAACGTGAAGATCAAACCAAAGCCCACCATTTTTCGAGCTATTACATAACTTTCCTCTCTACTTCTTAAGGCTAAGGAATGTAAAAAGCGAGTGAGGGTTCCTTTGGACTTCAACATCAGGCTTCGACTTGATAGAAAAATTGGAAGAAATGGGCGACCCCATGGAAAGTGCGGTAGGGGATGTCGATAGGTTTCGCTCATATATTCACGTAATCCTCATAGAAAGCTTGGATGTTTTGAAATTCACGACCGATTTTATCGTCTGAAGCTAACAATACGGGTTTACCCTTTACACCACCTCTTGGGACGTCAGCAACGATTGTCACTCGGAAGGTGAGTCCGATCAGGAACTGGTTGCTCCGTGCTATTATCTTATTGCCGGTATGTTTATGAATCCAAATGCCAGGTCCTCCTTCAATTCCTAATCTGATCGAGACCCAGTCGCTATTTCCGGACCGGCCTCTCGTCTGGAAAACTGCAGATTTCGTCCTCCGCTATAATTGCGTGATGCGAGTCACGATTTGCTATCGGGGGAGGTTTCCTTGGAATGACATCGTAGTAAGTATCCTTTATTTTACCACTCAGGCCGAGGCCAAGAAGTTCGATAAGGAGCTGAAAGGTCGTGACTGGCGTTGAACGCCGGATGCAGGAACTTCCGGCTGAATGGGAATAGCTTCCTAACAACTCGAGATTTTTCCATTTTGAAAAGCTTTCGTATTAACATCACTAAAGGCAGGCGTACGTTGACCCTTTTGTTGCTCCCAACACCAGACAATCTGCGCCTCCCACGCAGACCAGCCCTAATCAGGTAGGTACTAAATCAATTGACGACAGCAGCCCGTTAGATCGAACAATAGACGAATTAAAAACAGGTCTGTTTCCGCGCAAGCATGATATTTTCCATGAGTGGACTAACGCGGACCTCTGTGACGGCTTCTGTTATGGGAGTGGAGGCTCGCTAGACTTTGGTCTTCTTACGTGCACTCAATGTTATGAAATATCTTATGGGGCGTACTTATTGCTAGATCCTCCATTTACGTTTGTACATCGAGGGCCATCCTGCCAACTGTCCTGACTTCCCTCCTGTCCGTTCTCCATAGTGCGATGGTTTCCAAATCACTGAGACACTGACTCCCGGACCCATGGCCATGATTTCACTATAACATTTGATAAATGTATTTAGTAATGTAGCGATTTAGCTCATAATCTTATTCTTGCATCTGATGCTATTCTGCTGGTTAATACGAAAGTTCAGCAGATTCGGTTCAGCCGTTTAATCTCAATCGGACGGTTTGAAGCTCGAGGCAACTCTCACCATAATTACGTGCATATACCAACTTGTACCAGAGAAACATCAGCTTTGAGTAGCGCATTTCACAAGAATCACTTAAAAAACGAACGTCGACTTCTAAAGTTAATTACAGATTTCATTTGAGACAAAATCGAAGGGAGGAATAAATTAGCAATAATAAGAGCGCAGATTACGAGAGGAAAATACGTTCAGCAGGTTGCGAAGATCTAACGATGGGTGTGCTATTTTGAAACCAAGGACGAAAGACTGCAGCGACTCGTTTGGAGCCAATGCAGGGTGTCCTCGCCAATTTGGAATTGCCTATGACATTTACGAACAAGCCTATTCTATGAAGAGTATATTAAGCAATAAAAAACTAATATCATTCTTGATTATGATGCTAATTTATGGGTTAGAATGGCATGAAAATAAAAGTGGAATTTGTTAACAACTCAGCTGAACGGACTATAAGTCTGTCAATCAACGGATTCCAAAGCAATGTAGAAGGATACATTTGACACAAAAAGCCAGACTAAAATGACAGTGAAATGAGTGGATAGATTGGGATAAGGCTCATGTAGTACTTATTCGTCTGTCGCTGGAGAAACTCGCATCAATCCGAAATCATTCTGATTTCGTTATTACAGATTCTCGTAATTCTTACTGCAACGTTAAAAAAGGCACGGCGCAAACGCTGAAGTACTCAAAGATTTCTGAAACACCGTGTTCGATTATTCCAAACCTAATACCCACACGGCTTACACAATTCATCAACAAAGGTACCAAAACACACAAAAACAATCACACACGGAACAATCGATCCTGACGTTAATTTGCTCAAGTGGAATCATACGGTTGCAAAAGGAAGATTTTCTTGACCTCGTCTCTAAACGGAGCTGAAGTACTTAATACCTCTGTGCTAGAAATCTCTCTTTCCATCTACTGACTCACCATCTGATGTCAAAATGTTCATACTGCAATTTGCATACCTGCAACAAAAAAGAACTCAATTAAATGTTACCGGTATGTAGCATAATTCAATTTTAAAAAATGGCTGGTGCAACGCGTCACACAAATTGTTTCGGCCCTAAATAAAATATTGTTCACTCAGTTTACATGAACCTAAAAGAACGTAGCTCAACATTCTTCGTACGAAGGACGTACGGCTCTGGAATTAATGAGTTGCATCTACCTACGAACAGTTTTGAGTGCATAAATGGCTTACGAGTATAAGACTGCTTCCCAACTTGATGTTCCTGTCAAGAATCGTGTTTTGGATCTATCGCGTGAATTCGATGAGTAAAAGAAATCGCAGTCCCTTAAAGTCCGGACTTTATTAAGTCGCTCCTATACATCTTATGGTCGTCATAAAACCCTTATCGCATACGCACGTGATTGGACAACGACTTCCATTTTCTTTTTTGAAAAAGCTAGAACCATACGAGCACAATTTATAAGGGAAATATTAAGATAAAACCGATTTTCTTGTATATTTTTTATACTTACATGTGCGGCGCACCATTTTCCCGCGTATGAGAATTTTATCGCATCACTACGTTATTTGTAACTGCCCACACCAAAATTGATATCCAAATCGTTAAAGTAATTTTTTATTAAAGAATTGTTTTTTTAAAATCAATATGATAACTATAGATTTTGCTCATACCCTTATTTTGGAGATCCACGGAGATCTGCAAGCTAAATATAAAGTCGTTTTCTCCCAATCGCGTTCACAGACTCACACGCCATTTTCCCAAATGGTGTTTTCGACTCAACTTTGGGAAGCCCACGAAAGGTAACTACCTGAAATAAGCTCTTTTTCCAGCTGATAACACAACTTTTCTTTAGATTAAGTTGGGCTAAGGTAAATAATTAAACACGATTTGCTTGTACTGGTGGTTCGGTAAAACAACTTCAGTAATTTCAAAACCTTGTATAAAAGTAGCCTGAATCATCCAGCAGGTTGGCAAAATGAGGAAATCTAAAGTGTGGTAATTTGGTAGTAACCCAGTGGTGATGTAATCAGTTCGAGACAAAAGTCAACTGTGAATGCGGGAATTTGCAGCCGACGTCAACGAAGCTGAAAGGTTTCGGAAATCAAGCACTCAATCGGTGTGCCGGGGTTCTAATCGGTCAACCATTTGTCTGACTCGTCAAGCACTGTCCCGCCGTTTTTACGCAACGAATCCTTCCACGTTAACCGTAAAGGAAGCTCCCCCGGTCGTTCCTGAGAAGCGGTTCTCGACTAAAGCGATTTTAAAACGTTTCTGAAGGAAACTGGAGCGAGTTATGAAACGGTAATCATATTTTTGCTTTTCAAACAGTTTCATATACGCACCTATACTATTGGCACATATAGCATCGATTGCCTCATGTCTTTCGAATTTTAGCAGTGATTTAGAGATAAGAAGAAGAAGAAGACAACTCTACAAATTATTAAACAACGGTTTATTATTCTCATGAACAGCTTGACCAAGTCTTACAGCTCCGATACCCATCCTATTTGACTCAGCATCGAAAAATACCAGCAATCCATATGAAACAGTACCTGACTACAACGGCGTTGCGAGTCCAGCGAGCGGGTGGTTTTGATGAGACGGGAGGGAGGGAACCATGAAATGATTACTTTCGCTGTAGTCATTGTCCCGCGAGTTCTTTCAATTAGTAGACTTTGGCTCACGATTATTACTGTAATTTCAGTATACGCAGTTATACACGTCTGGCACTATTCCATTCGACCCAGGATCTAAAACATATCATGAAAATGATACCAAACACGGCATATTTGCGATAAAACTGCCAAACATTTATTAACGGTTTTTTGCCCATAACAACCATGGGCTTCGTTCGATCAGATCGCCGAGCAGTCGGGCACAACTTCTAGTCGACACAACTGACTTTGTGACGAAGCAATCGGACTCAGGCGCCACGCGATCCTACGTCTCATCAGGGCCTATATTTGCAGGTGAGGGGGTCGACACGTCCTTGGACTCTTCATTGTTGCGCGCGCGATAAGGGCCAAATGATCCTTCTGTGACTGAACATTCCAGTGCACTGAACATAAGGCACTTTGACGATTGGGAAAACTTTAACTCAAATGAAATATATCCAGGGGGATGGGAAAAGATGGACAAAATAAATATAAATGAATTAGCAAATACTTACTGGATTCCAGACATTTGAACAGACAATCCTCTTGTATTAATATCAGATAGCTAGATGGAGCGGCCAGTGTCAGTAGAGAGACTGTAAGCCGTTTCTGTTTTTGCTTTCCGCTACCCAAAGGGAAAGGAAACTATAGCAATCGTGTAAAAAAAAATTTGGGTTTTCTTCTTTACGTTTTGAGGCCTACTGAGTCTAAAAAACCAAATTTCGGCGCGTAGTTCGTGTGTGTGTCCACCTGCGTCTCTTCCTCGGGCTCGCCAAGCCCGACCGAGGGAGACTCTTCGGACGATGAGCAACCTACTCGTCGTCCAAACAAACAAGGGCGGAAAGAACCAGGCAAAGCGCCTTCACCTCCCCATCCACCCCTAATAGCCCGGGCAACCTGGCTGCTACAAGTAGTAGACAATCAGTGGACCCTAATCTGTAGCATATGGAATTGATTTGGGCCTATGTCCGAATTATTCACGGCCAGCTGGCGCGAATGAGGGTCAACACGACGGGACCAATATGGGGCCTCGTCACCCACTGCCTCTTTGAAATCTCGAAGCTGGCCATCAAAGCAAGGGGGGGGGGGCAACGACTTTGCCCACTGCGGGAAACTGTGGTAGCTGTCGTGAGGAAAGATATGCGTAGGGCAATTGCCCAGAAACCTGTGCATCCAGTGATTGAATGCAGGCATGTCTCCGTTCAGAGAAGGATTGAGAAGGGGTGACCACAGGACTCGACCCTTGGACCAGCACTCTGTAATCCCTTCTTCGAAGGTCTTCTCAGGAGGTTCATGGGTGGATGACTTGACTGTGCTTATCTTTGCAGAGTCAGTCTGCCAAATAGAAGAAAACCCCCACCATGTGCTCTGCACCATTGGGTGATATCATGATGCAGGTGGCTGAGGAAAAAACCCAGCTGATCCTCTTGAAAGGAAAAGTGAATAATCCACCCTCACTATGCTATGGCGGCCACATGTTCCTTCTTGTAAAGCACGTCAAGTATTTAGGGGTGAGTATAGGTGAGACGTAGAGCATCAAACAACACCTCCAGTCCCATAAAAGCTGTACTACCATTGCAAGGTTTACCTCACTGCGTGCAATTACTAAGGCCACTTGGCAACTTGTGGTGTGTGGGGGCTGTGACACTATCTTCATGTATAAGCCTATATATGTAGGCATGATTGGCTACTGCCCCTTTGTCTGGAGTAGCAAACTAACAGTCAATCAACAGAGAGTATTGGCCCTATCCCCGGGGGCTGCACTCCTGAGAATCACCAAGGCCTTCAAGACTGCATCAACAGAAGCACTATGGGTGATCACTGGTCAGTTACCAGTTGATTTGGCCGTTGAGTGCATGGTTGATAAGTGGAGAGCTAGCCCCCCTTTGGTCTGAACTCCATGGGCATCTCACCACAGAACAGAAACTGGCCGCTATCGATTAATGGGTGTTAGAGAAATGGCAAGCAAGATGGGAATCCTCGTCAAAGGGGCGTGACACGTATGAGTTCTTCCCCAACATCCGTGATTGTCTTTCAAGAAAATGGGTTGAGCCAGACTACTGGACGAGTCAGTTCCTCACTGGACATGGTGACTTCAATCCGTGGCTCCACTTGTTCTCTCCCAAAGACTTTCCGTCATGGACGTCTTGCGCCTCCAGTGCGGAGGAAACAAGGAACCACGTGCTGCTCCAAGTTTGCGAAGAAGGTGATGGCTAAGAAACGTGGCCATAGCTGATCTGTCCTTTGAAACTTGCCACTCAAGTACACAGTTAAATCAGGTGGGAAACCAGATTAAGAACTCCTCCCAGCCGGAACGGGATTCCTCAGGTGGTCGCCTCCGCGTGGTAACACACGGGCAACAGCGCTCTACTGGGAGACTGAAGAGGAAGAAGAAGAAAGAAGAAAAAAGTTTATTGACAAAATAAAACAAAGTAAAAGATTCCTTCTGCATTACAAAAATAAACAATACCGACATGGTTTTTCGAACCGTCTGTCGGGGGCGTTAGCAGGTTATGCTAGGAACATACGAAAAGAAAAAAAAGAACCTACAGTGAAAACAAAATACAATAAAATAAAAGGAAATTAAAAATTAAATTCATGTACCAACGAAGAGCGATATCTCCAGGCCATCCTACCAAAAGCCACCAGCTGAGGATATCCACCACCATCCAACAAAGCCACAGCCTCATTCCGTGAAAGGACAGGTTTATTAAAAACTGCAACCCTAAACTCTCCAAGTACTTGGCAAGTACAGAAAAAGTGGTGCAAGTCTTCCCTCTCATGTCTATTGCACAGAGCACACTCCTCGTTGTGGTTAGTGTTATACGGCTTTGCATTGAGATGTAGCAGTTCTCCCTTCAACTTAAAAATCCACCTCGCCGAGAAAATATCCATCACTGGCTCACTGACCAAGCTCGCGGCCTTGAAGCGGTTGTCAAGCTCCCTATATAGAGTGAACTTCTCCGAGTCCATAGCCCTCTGCCAGAACCACTGCTTTTTGTGCTCCCTAATCCTCTCAAGGATGTCAGCTGCATGAAGCCGGATATATTCAAAGGACTAGGAATCCAACTCATCTATGACACCCAATCCAGTGGCGAGGCGGCCAAGGTGCCCAGCCCATGACACTCTGTTTCTCATCATTTCCATGGCAATTACTTTAGGGAGGCGTGTGTCCGGGAGACAAGATACCTTCCTCAAGTACTTTTGATGGGCTTCGAGAGTAAACGATGATATGGTGTCCACCCCTGTCTCCAGATGTAAAATGTAATTCGGGGAAAACCTCGGCAACTGGAACAGCTTTCTAATGTACATCAGCTGCACTCCCTCCGCCTTTGCATACTCCTGAAATCCCCAGCATGGTGAAGCGTAGCATAGGATAGCCCGGATCGTAGCGTTGAACACCTCCGATTTTGCCTTTAGTGGTACAGCAGGATTGGCAAATAATGTTCCCCAAACATTATTGAGGGCAAACTTGGCAGATTGGGCCTTCCGCTCTACGTGCTTGGTGAAGGAAAGACGGGGGGTGAGTTCAACTCCCAAATACTGGTAGCTACTCACGATCTCAATTGATTCACCACCAAATTTCCAGTGCTCAGTCGCCCTTGTTCTCCCACTGTTCTGGAAAACCATTATCTTCGACTTCGCTAGATTAACCTGAAGTCCCCACTTACTGCAGTAACTCTCCAAAACATCAATATTCACCTGCAGCTCACCAGGGTCATCCGCTATCACCACCAAATCATCTGCATACATCAGAACTTTTATCACAAGTCCGCCAACCACTATACCATGTTGCAGCTCTTCTACCAAGTCGTTAAGAAAA
Organism: Pachypeltis micranthus; assembly: GCA_020466155.1. Lineage (NCBI taxonomy): Eukaryota > Metazoa > Arthropoda > Insecta > Hemiptera > Miridae > Pachypeltis > Pachypeltis micranthus. Next base: position 1,053,176 of record CM035782.1, on the reverse strand, counting down.
ACAGAGAATAAAGTGGGGGAGAGAGGACAGCCCTGCTTCACTCCACTCTTAACATCAAAGAACTCTGTTCTACCAGCCTGAGACTCCCGAATAAAGGTTCCTCAGAACTGATACAAACTTACTGGAAACTCCCAGAGCAAGCAGCTTGTAGAACAAATATCCACGGTTAATTGTGTCAAATGCAGACTTCAAGTCTACAAAAAAACCATAGACTTTACCACCAGCCTGCCTCAGTTTCAAGCTCACAGTGCCAGTCAGAGCGACAATTGAATCTGTCGTGGAATAACCTCGTCGAAACCCTGATTGAAATTCTGTCAGCAGATCGTACACCTCCAGAAACGACGTCAGACGGCACGCTAGCAATCCCGTCAGAAGCTTACCCAGGCAATTGATGAAGGAAAGTCCCCTATAATTTGAAACACTTGCTGGGTCCCCCTTTTTGAACAAAGGAAATATCAGAGACTCCTTGAACATCGTAGGAATGGTACCACTTTCAAGAATGCTGTTGAACAAATTCAAAAGCTTTTCCTGGAACTCACTGCTAGAGTTTTTATAAAATTCAAATGGAATACCATCGCTTCCAGGAGCTTTGTTGTCCTTGGCAGACTGGAGTACATTCTGCAGCCCCTTCTGCGAGAAAGGTTCGTCGAGGATTGGGGAGCAAACATAGGGCTCAGCGAAGAGAATAGGATCACTGACGATGACTGGATTAAGCAGCATTTCAAAATGCTCCACCCATTCGTCAGACGGGATCACCGCCCGTCTATGCCTGTCATGTCTCTTGAGGAACTTAACTAGATCCCAAAACTGCCTGCTATCGTGAACCTCTCTAAACCTGCCAGCCAGGCTTCCATAAAATTCTGCCGCCTTGTCCGAGTTAGCCTTTTGTACCGTCTGTTTTCATCAAGATATTTACTTCTCACTTCTTCTGAATCAGTCTTCCTCCATAAACCTAAAAGCTTCATCAATCGTTTTCTTGATTTCTCACACTCCCAATCAAACCATAGCTGTTTCTTCACCAGAGTACTGCCACGACGCGGTGCTGACAATTCCCTGATCCCATTAACTATTTTGCGAGTAATACCATTCAGGTCATCGAAGTCAACCAGATCACTGGCCAACTCCCCGAGTCCCTGGCTGTATTTTTTTGCCTGTTCCGGAAACCACCACAGTCTCGGAAGTAGAGGGGCACTATTGTCCGCAGCAGCAACTGACTTCACATCGAACACAATCGGCATATGATCTGAGAAGGTTTCGCTTATAACCTCAAAATCGACAATGCAAGACAACGCAGACAGTGACGCACATACTAGGTCATTAACAGACGCACCCCGCAAATGTAAAACTGCCAGATGGATCACTTTTTGAACGGCCATTTAAAATTACAAGACCGTTATCAGCACAGAAATCAAGGAACTTGGAGCCCCTGGTGTTCAAAACCGAATCCTTCGATAATCGTGCACGATTGAAACAGCCCAAATCTGCAACGTCCAAGTCACTAAGATCTTGTTCAGCGGCTACTCTAACGTTGCAATCACCAGCTAAAATTAAATTCATCTGCATATGGTCGGTAATAAAATCACTAACTTCACTAAAATCCTCCTCCCAATGGTTGCAGTTCAAATAAATCGGTACAAGATGTAAGACACAGCCCACACTACGAATAGCTATCAAATCTAGCCCACTAATCCTCACAAAATTTACGTTCCCGAGACCCTTCCTAAATCCCATCAACACCCCTCCACTGGTCCTACCAAAGTTAGATGTCTTATTCGCCGTTATCCACTTAACATCATAGTCTACGAACATATTTTCATACAACTGTACACCCTGTTCCATAACATGGGTTTCTAAAATTATAAAAACATTATAGCCTCTTAAAAAGTTAGAAAAAATACATCATTCCTTTTGTTATTAAGACCCGCAACATTATAAACGAGAAAACTTAAATTAAAATTGTTCTTCACTTCTTCATGTTCCCGACAGACGTTTATTTTTCATTCATTAGTCTTAGTGGCACCCTCGGAACGATCCTTTTCAGCAATTAGCTTCTGAATAACCTCCGCGAGATTCACTCCTTCCAAGACTACCACTGGGTTAAGGGTATTGCCAGGCCTCTCCAATACCAGACCCGAAGAATCACACCAAGCAAAAGTATTCCCTCCAATCACCCGCTTATCAGTGCGTAAAAAGTTTTCTAAATTTGGGTTTTTCCTTATCTCGGATCTTATTCGGAGCAACTTGTTTCTTTTAAGTCGGACGTGGTATGGGAAATCCTGAGAAATGCTGTACCCAGTGCCCTTTAGTATCGTAGACCTCTGTATTATTTTCCATTTATCTCTAGAACTAACAAGTGCTACCATTAAAATTCAATTCCGTTTTTCGATGCCCGAGGTCCAAGACGTTGCACTGAGCTCAACTGGATGTTCTCCTCTATACCCAGCACTTGGGCAAAAAATCTTCCAACTACCGCATACAAGTCATCCTTTGGAGCGCAATTTAGTCCACGAAGTATCAAATTATTTTTCCTCCATTGTGCCTCCTCAAAATCCAAGCGTTGGTCCCTTCTAGCTCCATCCGCCCTCATACTCTCAATCGCACCACGCAGCTCCTCATTCTCTTTCCGCAGGCTCATCATTTCATTTTTCACTTCGTTTCGGAGCTCCCGAAAATCATCCTTTGTGGGCAATTTCCCATCTTCCTATCCATAATTTTCTCAAAATCTGAGAGAAGTTTACTATTATCCTCTTTGCCGTTCCCCATTATTATTCTCTTTTTAACCCGACGCCGAAATATCCGGAGAGCTTCGAGCCCGCTTAGGTGTTTGGTCACCTACTGGTACGTAATTACCACTATCTTTTCGTGTAACAAATTTGTCTAAGCTTTGCTGCATCAAGTCTATCGCAATATCGCAACGCTTAGTTCTACGCTCTGCCAATGTTACGCTGCTCAGAGCACGTTCAGTGACTCACTGCGGGAGTCAAGCTGGTCGCAATAGGCACAGGGTAGATGAGACGAGGGCTGGGAGACTGGCTAACGACGAAATACCTGCCCATACCTCCGCAGGTTTGAGTTCCGTGGATGCTGCAGAGGTCGGCCTCTTGCACATTAGCGAAACCGCAACGGCTGAACAATTTGAGCTGGTTCTTTTTTTGTTTTATTCATTATTTTTACCACCAACATAAGGTTACGAGCGATTTCGATCGATGCGAAGAGGGAGGGTGGAGGACGAAAATGTACCAAAAACTAGGGTTGTTTGTATTTTCCTCGAAAATGGCAATAACGATTTTGATTAAACTTTCAAATTATCTTCTACTAGTCAGTACAAAACCTTTCTTCTCTATACATATCCCCATGAAAATACGGTGAACGGAAATATAGGCCTTTGAAGCAAAAATAGGTTTTTAACGATTTTTGCCAAAACGGCTTCAACGATTTTCACCAAACTCTCAGAATGTTTTCGAATAGTTAATACCTACACATTGTTCTCAATAAATGTTCCTCTGGCAGTCCATTGAACTGATATAAAAATCAAAATGTGTCGAAAATAACGTTTTTTCGAACATTTTCGTAAATTCCAGGGTAACTGCTTCACCAGATGTGACAAATCTTACAGAGTGTCTTTATTTGTCGAATATTAATTTATCGGTAGTTCAATTTTCTCAAAAACGGCTCTAACGATTTCGATCAAACTTACGGAGTACTCTCAGCTAACTAGTCTCTACATTTTGTCCTCCATAAATGTTTCTGTAGAAATGCGTTAAATGAAGATATAGCACCCGCATACGTAGCTGGTGTTCGAACTTACGGGGGTGGCGGAAAATTGGGTGTTGCTACGCACCGTTCGTTTTGAGAACTGAACTGAACCGAGAAAGCCCAAGTTCTGACGATCCAGTCAGGATTTTAATAAGAATACCGTCATATAGCGTTGTCCCCCCCCCCCCCGAATTTCTGCTGTTACGCAAAATTATTGATAATCAGGTAGATAATTTGTTGCTTAACATTAATTGTCGCCGATCGTTCCTTAATAATCACTTTCCACTTCGAACGTTGCATAAATCAAATTCAACCGACAGTTTCGAAACAGCTAGCCGAACGTCGGAATGTGTCCCGGTTTCCGACGGTGTCAAGTGCAAGAAAGACGCGAAAAAACCTGCCAAGCGAGTTCTGCAGGGTCCTTTGGCGAGACGGTGAAAGCAACAGAAGGCGAACTCCAACCCACGCTACTTTTCAATTTCAGGTTGAAATTACGAAATCGAAAATTGCGAACGGCCGAAGAGCTTCTGTAAATTTTCGGTGTATTTTTTTCGGATGTCAATGAACACACGAAACCCTGAAATAATTGCAAGTTACAAGTTTCTCACGTGGAGAAATGAGTGCCGTGGAAGAAGCAACCGGCGGCTTCAGTGCTTCTCATTTACTTTTTGGAATAAAGCCTTTCAAGATCGATCCCTCGAGAGCTCACAGCAGTAGTTTACTTCCTTAGAACGTCCCTATCTTACCTAATTATAAACTAGTGTATGCCCACAATTGGCATCCTTTAAATATTGAGCAACATGGCGCCATAATGGAAGTGCTGGTATATTTTTAATAACTGCAAGTTGCCTATGTGAGCATAGAGCTCGACGTTGCTGATCACTGAAAGAAGTTGAAGGACAGCAGTGGACGGTTCTTGCAAAGCACCGTGCTGCCGCCTGGGAGCTGCGCCTGGGAAGTTGAAGGACAGCAGTGGACGGATCTTGCAAAGCACCGTGCTGCCGCCTGGGAGCTTACAAAGTGTTTCGGTGGCGTTCTTCAACACACTGCATGGCCACGATTACCTCAAAGTTAGCCTGCATAGGATACATATAGTCTTTGAAGATGTTTGTCCCGTATGCCTGTGACGAATTGCAAGTATGACTGAAGCCCATTTGATATCTTCCGTACAACTAAATTACCCACTTGACATTATTCTTCCATTACTGGGGTTTAACTGGTAACGCGAAGAAAATAAAATAAATAATGTAATAATTATGGAGAAATTTTTCAACATGACGACAAGGTTGGTAGCTGACATTGGCAAAAGCGAGGTGAGGCGTACGAGATTTTTGCAGAAAGTAGTGGTTATGGTCATTCGTCTTCTGATATGTAGAATAATGTGGATATCTTGCCAGTTGACTAGATGACGACCGAAAATATGTCGAAGCACGACAAATATTCGGCCCTCGGCTAGCCTGGGGGCTCTGCCTATCACTCCACTGTGCTACTGTTCACAACCGTACGGCTGGCTTAAAGTATGTAGATTTGCTCGCGCTTTGTTCTTTATTAGGATTTGTCCGTGCTTGTACTGAACTTTGTCTAGAAGGGCTGAACTGAATATGGATTTGCCACATACGAGGGTCCCTAATTTTGGAAGTTGGAAGAGGGCTTCTCTTAATACCTAGAGAACACCCTGCCATACAATGGGATCCCCAAGAAGAACGAAGAAGATGCAGATGAAGGAAACGTGGTGCCGGTCTACAGACGAGAAATTTGGCCTGGTTGGCAAATCGTGGTTGAACGCGATGTAGTAAGGAATAAGCGGCGTACGGAAGTTCAATGCACTAGTGGGTGTGAACAGAACTGAATAAGGAAGTCGTGTGATGATTCATTTTTAAAACTCACTACACAAGGCTTTGTTACTATAAGCGGTGCGACAATTTGTACTTGATGCGTACCTGCTTGAGGTGTTTATCTGCTCATTTTATGGTCTTGATTAGATGAGGTGGTTGATTTGAAGCCAGTTTAGAAGCAAAGCCATTTAGTAAACAGTTTCGAGAAACTGTCAATTGCAACTGAACAGCTTCATCCGGAGTATTTTAGCAGAATTAGTTGCATTTTATTAGATTTAGCTGCATTGGCCATTTCGCCCAAACCGAGACGTTCCTTTCAAATCTGTCTCACTACTTAATGTGCGCTTCTCATAGCTCATTATATCCACGCAGGGTATGTGCTCAATAGCTTCCAACTGAGTGCAGGGAGTATGAGCGCTCTTAAATCAGAAGGATGTGGTCCCTTTCCTTGTGGCTGATGTGTTCAACAGAACAGTGGAATAAGAGGAAGAAATATATACAACGCATTTCAAAATGAATAGTTCCTCCGATCCGAAGAGTCAGTGAAGAGTTGCGGAACAATCGCGGCACATTATCAAATATCGATATCGTTGGGCGCAGTGAACAGTGTGAACTCGTCGTCTCGCGGTTGACCAAATACGTAACACTCTCGTCACCTTGAAAATTATCAATAACAGGAACAAAAATTCGGAGGCAGCTTCGCGGTCTGACGAGCACCGGAACTGACCACAAGTTGTTGCGTCAGAGGAAGACTTTAATTTACTATGGGAAAGAAAACTTTTATTTTGAGTCTAGACCGCAATCCGTCACATAACGCACACCAGTTCCAGACAAATCACGACGTTATGGTCGTTGAAGTAAAACGAAAACCCGAAAATTTACAAGCGATTTTAAACGATATTTCCTCCCAAAGACAGGTCGAAGGGTTTGACCATCGGGAGCGCAATTCCAGTCGAGGCTGCTTTGCGGTTGTTAGTCGAGCGGCAGAAAATAAGAAATGCCGACGAAGTGATTTTCAACGCTTTTCAGAGGGTTTCCCGCGAAAACAACCATTTGTCTAAGGAATAAAAAATTTCCTCTACCAAACATAATTTAAATATAGCCGTCTAACAACCAACTTCTGAGTTTTAAGTAACTTCTGTTCTATTGATAAGGAAACAGCCCTGTGTTGGAAGTAACAAAGAAACCTCAAATGCAATTACAACACCCTAGGTAAGTACCTAATACAGTGCCTATCCTAGATTCATACAAATAGCCACAGCAAAAGCCAAAGCAGCTATCGCCTCAGACCAATCAATGGGCACCAGAACCACCGCACGCACCACCACCCACGAAGTTGAAAGACTATCAACTGCTTTCAAAACACAGATCACCTTCATGTAATATATCGTCACTCGCACATGAAACCACCCGATTGAGTGGTGCTAGTTCTCCAGAGTCAAATTCAGTCGGAATTGGTTGTTCTAGGTCAAGAGAGTCGGGCATTTCCAGAGATCTGGAAGTTCCTAGGTAACAAGTATGACTCAATTCGTAACATTCCTCCGCTATACATTCAGTCGGGGATTTCCGTTGCTACGCTACTATCACGTCGTGTCGACGATATAATAACGAATAACTCTAAATCGAAATGGGGTTTTAAACTTGCCTGGACAAAAGATTCTAGGGAGAGGGGGAGCAGTACCGTCCCAGTTGCACACATTAGTATTCCCCTGTAAACTCACACTTGGAGGACGACAAAGAGCAAATTCAGCAAGTGGAATGCGACAGTCTGCAGTGCTATCAAGGTCTGTTCCAGATAATAAGATGCTGCATTAGTGAGCACAGTCCTGATTCCAAGATACCAGTACTAAAAATGATAGACAAATCTTGGGAAGGGGAAAAACTAAGTGCAGGTCTCACTAGAACTAATCCTGGTTGCCTTCAGGGAGGTTCGGCAAGTATAAAACCACCTAAGCTGATTGTAAGTTCGTGGCGATGCCCGGGTAGGAAAGTAGCCATTCTAGCCGCAAAGGATGCTTTTCTCAAAATGGAGGAATTGGGGAAGTGTTTGTGCCGAGAGATGCAGGCAGATAGTGGTTCACTAAGGCTCCATTTCTTCTTCCACCATTTCTCTTTACTCAAGGCCTCGGGCCGGGATCTGATACAAATGCACTGAAAAGCGAGCAACAGTGATTATATCATGAGTGGGTGCGGGCAGTTCAAATACTGGACGTATCGCAACTTAACACCCCCCCGCCTCAGCGCAATAAAGAAAGCGACTTAGTGACCTCCAGCGTTTCAAAGTTGGCGTGAAATATCCTAAGGAACTGCGTTTCTGTAAGACCTATTAGAGCTACATACATTTCAAGAAGGAGAGGTTGTTTGCAGATGAGTGCGGGAGGTTATTGAAGTCTATTGAAGGCGTCGTTGTGATACCGATAGTAGAGGCCGTTTATTAGAGGGACGTCTCATTCGAGGAATGTGGACACGAGAGGCGAGGCGTAGAAGATAGTTAACATCAAGTTGTCCGTCCTAGTCAGGGTTACGTGTTTCTTCGATAGGAAGGAAGACAGAATCATTCCATTTAACCAGGATTGTGTGTGAGAAGGAGAAGACCCCACAAGTACATAATTATTTGTACCTTTAAAGGCAAAAGTCGAAAGGAAGTTGAAGGATACAGCTAAAGGGACCTTGCGCGAACACGAACGACTGGATTGTTACTTCATATTAATTGAAGACTGCAATTGGTGGTAACAGGTTCCCAGTATTTGATGGCTGGTAACAAATTATGTTGACCTTTCAATTTCGAACTTGCTGGGCAGTGTAAATTGAACCCTAATTTTTCAGTTCCAAAAATAAATACCGATTTCGTATTTGCTTGTGGTGTGCGATATGTAATGTGCACTATACTGCAGCACAACCGCCGTGTGACAGCTACCAACAAGTTATCATCCTCCTGTGCAGTGTCAAGAGTAACATCCAAACCACTCGGGGCTACAGCAACACACTCTCCCACCCAGAAACCTTTGCCCCGACTGTCCAAAAAGGAAATAACAAGAGCAGAAATATAACGTGATAACTGACCACACCTAAAGACAATGGCATCGACAGTAGGATTAGCAAAGGAATCTATTCTGATTTATTTACTCAGACTAATCTTCGGCTGATTTGTCGCTTATGAGAGAGAAATGTCTGGACTTGAGAACGCGGAATCCAAAATATACGAATAGAAACCTTTTCCTAACCTGCATAAAAAATAATGTCTGCGGTAACAAATCACACGCATTTCCTCACCCTACCGTGAAATTGACGATACGCTAAATATACAACCGTTCAGAGCATCTCTAAAGGAACTGCTATAGAGAACAAAATGTAGTTTCTAGAGAACATTTGAACAATTATCTTTGAATGTCCGGAAAAACCCTGTTATTTTTCTTTTTTGGTTCGCAACTCTTCTACGAAATGATACGTCATTGTCACGACTCGAACAAATAACGAGAAAAAAAAACAGCGACCGCCATTCTATTAAACCTGCTTGTCCATTCATCCACCAAGTTCATTACAGGCGGAGAGACAGATAGACCACGCAGTAAATTAGGTATTCTTGATTTGGGAGAGACCAAAACTAAAAGATCTGACGAAAACTCAACTTTTCGCTCACCATTACGATACTTTTCTTACTATTTGGATTAAGGATAGTAATAAAAGAGAGATTCTACAAAATTAGCTCACAGAACCAGAAATTCAGACGACCGCCATGTAGACTGCCCCCGATATTTTTATACAGTACACGTTTCGCTGATTACAATTTTCATCATCTCCTTTGGCCTATTTCTAATGAGGCTTTCGTCAGAAAGCGATTAGCTTTTGTCCGAAGTTGATTAGTATTACATTTCTTCTTAGTGAAAGCTAAACATTATTTCATCCGCCACCAGAGCTGCTCAAGAAATCCTTTTAATGGGGGGGGGGGGTCCTTCACCTTGGACGAATTGTTCCTATTGTTTTACCATGAAACAAAGGGCACCTGATCAGTTACGGCATTGAGAGAACATTGAAGCCAAGCCCCTGCCAGATAATTATTATCGTTTTGGCGCGTGGAAAGCGGAGAGAATAGAGGCTACATTCAAGCCATAAAAATTGTTCGCTACAGGGAGACGTTGCTCACAACCATGAAGAGGCTAATAATAATATTCTATAAAAAAAAGTTGTCACTCCCTTAAGAAATTTTTCTTCGTTTCTTTATTATCGGGCATGATTAGTTCGAATTTAAGCATATTAAGGGAACGGGGGTTGTTTTTGAACGAGAGAATAAACCGAAATAGCATTTTCAATCATCCAATTTTTTCACTTCATGTCAAGACATCAGTAACCCGAAAACACCATGTATGTTTGATCAAAACTGTTGCGCCTTTTTTGAGAAAATAAAATAAACAGTAATTTGAACGTTCGCGTGTCATCGAATTTGAGGTTGGGTGAAGTTCACATCCGTTTTTATTAACAGCATATACTTGTTCAGATTTTAGATTAGTTTGAAACGTGATTCTTCGCAATGGTTGAAGCGCATCACAAGATGATGTCATTTTCAAGTTAAAACCTGGCATGTGTTCTAAGCGACGGTTTTGCCATCTCCAGAACAGCGAGGTCTCCTTCCGAAAACAAGTTTGCGAGTCCGCAGGCAAATGTTTATAACAATCACGCGACGAGTACAAAACAAAAAACCTGGACGGCTCGTATTTCTTAATTTCGCCCTTAAAAGGAATTTCGGGGGTTAACGGTATGAAAGCCCTAAGCGGCCAGGCGACCTCCATCCGAGGCCCAGGGTTCCTTGGAAAGCTCCGACTGGCGGGTTCCCGAGCGGACCGTCAAACACGGCACGGTGAAGATTGTGCCGGTTCGGTTCCTCGAAGCCCGGACTTTCACTTTTCGCCAATCCTTTGATATAACTGTCCGTGAGATATCGATCTATTCCATTTTAAGGCGACAAAGCTAATGCGTTTTAAACTATAGGCGCAACCAACTATCAACTTATTTCAAATGTTAAAGTTGCGTCGAATACGAGAAAAGAAGCAAGAAATTGAAAAAATATTTTGAGAAGCGTCTAGGTTTTAAAGTTGGCTGAGTCCTATTTAGTAATTTATAGCCTTCTTTCCTGTTGTCGTGATCGAATGTTTGATATCTTTCCGGATTCGGGGTGGTCAAATCATAAGAACCAAGTGAAAGCGAAACGCGGCGTTGACCTTTTGCTAGTCTGATATTTGAGACAGTATGAAAGATTTAGAGGTTACGAAAAATCTCTCCAAGTTGTCACGTGGAACGTTCGGTGTTTGAGCAAAAGGTGACCAAGTGAATGTTGGAACGTGGTTTATTCAGCACTAAGACCCATCAGTTTGACGCAAAATACTGAATCAATTCTGAATTTCAATTCGATACTCCTGCATCTGTCATTACACGAAAATTTCCATTTCCTCCCGTCACCCAACTTTCCTCCCTACCTGATTCAATACTATGTTTCACGCTCAAGCTCAGCTGCACAAAAAAAAGCTTCACTAAACCATCACTAATTAACTAATTAAAGAGCCACAAAGTCCTAATTGTTATAAAAAAGTGAATGAGCATTCAATTTTGATACGTTTACCATTTCTTGAAATTCTTTCAAAACTAATTTAAAAAAAAATCTAAACCATGTAGCGTACCAAAGTGTTCCCTTTTTCGGTGTACTCGAAATAATTAAAAATAACTAAGCCTTTTTCACCCAGTTCACTTGTTGCTCCCAAAATCCACTCTAATCAACAATTTTTGTCACCCGAATTTTCGTCAAATTTCATTTCACTCATAGAGCTGTCAATAAGTAAATTGCCATTGGTATTCTACGTCGTAAGATCAAATAAATAAATCAATTCATTAGTTTAAAGAAAATACCTAACGAGAGCCTCTGAAAAGAATGATACGTAAAAGACCGTAACTTTTAACTGAGAATTAAATGTTAACTCCCTACGTGGAGTGGTGGCGTGCCCTAAGAAACAAGGGAAAGTGTACTTCGAGGCATAATTTATAAATAAAAGTCCTCTCATTCGACAGCCAGTAAATTAAGTCTGCTTCGAACGGTAAAGGACTTCACGTCAAATGAAGACGCATTGGCGATACAGCAAGGCAGAGGCCATCTCGATCATAATTCGGGGGGGTTTCGCGTAATCCAACACTATGGCGAGTTGATTGCCGGATTTTCCCGAACCTTGTCATCGGACTGTAAATTAAGAAAGAATAAAAAAATACAACAAAAATCATCGAGGTAAAAAAACGCGTGTGTGGCCCCGAACGAGAGGCTTTTAATGAATGAAATTGCTCTCCAGAGTAAATCACCTTTCTCCGCCTGAAATACATTCGAAAGGGAGAGTTAAAGAACCACCTACAACTCGTGGCGTTGCTGCTGCCGCACTTTTTTTTCTTAATCTTCATCTCAACAGGAGCAATAGCGAGAAGTGATTTACTGAGGTGTCTCTTGAAGAACTTTCCTTTATTCCTGCGTCTCGGGTCACGACACGATATAGAGATCTCAACAGCCCCACAGATTAACTTTCTTCGTTAGGTCTACGCAGTCAGTTGTTAAGCGACTTCACGCGATCGTTAGAAGAATCCACAATTATTTTGCTAGTTCGTAAAATCTGTCCCCTTGTTCGTCTGTAAATCCTCTCCTGGCTAGGCAAAAGTAAACGTTCTGGTAGTCGTACGATAATCAACAACATTTAGTAGAGGAAGAAAATCATGAAGAGGATGGGAGAAAACTAGATGTTTGGGCAACACTGAATGGAAGGCTGTTGTTTTACTGAGCTTAATTGCTTTATTTGTGTTGGTGACTAGTGGAATTATTGCTATTATGATTATGTCAAGAGTTTGCGGTATATTCGTATGTAACAGTGTGTTTTTTAAACATTATTAGTATTGTCTTTATTTTTCAATACGAAGCTTATTTTATATCCCCTTAGTCCAACGAAGTAGAAAGTTGATTAACCGGCTGGAAAAAAAGTTGAGTTCTTTTCAGGTCATTACGCTTACAAGGTTGCTGAGGCCGAAAAAACCATTTGAGAAAACGATGTGTGTGTGTGTGTGTGTGTGTGTGTGTGTGTGTGTGTGTGTGTGAACGCCAGGGCCGAATCAGCGAACCACCAAAATAATAGTGCGAACACTATCGTTCCTAACAGTGACCAAAAACCCTTTTTTTCTCACGCGCAGCACAAAATGTATCGAAACTTTCAACAAAACATGGGCCATAATATCAAAAAATCACTCAAGCTGCCAAACAAAATCATCTAACGTCAGGGTTTCAAGCTGTTAATGACTCATAAAGTTAAAAATGTGAAGGTAAGAATGATATGTTTTTTGACACATGTGCGACGTTACTATGATTTCTTTCTAAATGAGGAAGAAGGTTAAAAACTGGCACAAAAATTGCCTTAAGCCCTTGGACTGGATTCGTTAACCAGCACATCAGACTACAGAAAATAATAAAAACTTACGAGTTATGAGGATTTTTTTTTTGACGTCGAATGAACTCACAGGGGCGACGATAGTTTTAATCGTTCGAGAGATATGACTGTAAAATAGGGAATTTCCCGTCTTTTTCATTTTCCACAGAAAGATGTGTTTATACTGTGCAATTCGAATGAGCCCCTGATGAACTTTAACTACTCACAACTACCCATTAACATTTGTTAGTTTAACTTCCACAATGAGCACCGGGAAAAGTCGAAAAGCGACTCTTCCAGAAGTGGGTGGAACGGGTTTTTGTGATTTCCAGAAGCAATTAACGTTCTCAAGATGCCAGACGAGGAAGATTTTGATCAGTTTATACAAACGAACATTTGCTTCGCGTTTGATGTTTAGGGACCAGCGGAGAAGCGGAGAGTTGAACACGAAGTTATTGCGAACGTGCCAAAAAAGTTAAGAGTCTCAAGAGTTCATATCAAAATCCTTTTCGTCGCTGTTTACGTTCCGTATACTAGCTAACGAGTACGGGCGAAGAGGAGCACGTACAAAAAAGACACAAATATAAATCCTTGAAGGCGATATTACTTTTTTTCCTACTCAGTTGAAAAAAGAAAGATTTTTGCAGACAAAATGGATGGATTTTTCCATAAATGTCTACGAAAATTTTATGAACCGAGATAATGGCCTATGAAGCAAATTAGGGGGATTTTCTATTAACTCAACGGATGTCTTCCAGCTAGTCAATTCTACATATTGATTTCAATCAACGATCCTTTGACAGCCCGTTGAACAGAGATGCTAACCAAACTTAGTCAAAACTCGTGTTTCTAAATGTTCTCGAAATTTCCCGGGCAGTCACGTAACTGAATTTTATCAACTTGACGGAGTGCTTTTTATCAACCTAAGCCCATATTCCGCTGTATGTACTGTTGAATGGAGATGTAAGCCGCACAAGCTGGGAAAACCAGATTTTCCAATTTAAACGTTCATTTTTCCCATTAACTCAAAAACGGCCCTCAACGGCTTCAATCTAACATACAAGGTACTAGACAAGGTTCTTATTTAACTAGTACCTACATTTTGTTACTGATATACTGGTCTTCTTGCACAGTATGATATTCTTGACGCAATTTCGAGACCCATCTCATTCGATTCAGCATCGAAAAATACAAGTAAACGAAACATGACCGCGACAACGGAACAACGAGAATTAAAGTTTTCCAGCCGACGCGACGAGTCGACCTGACAGGTGGTTCTAATGAGATGGGAGGTAGTGAAGGAAGTGTGGCGGGGGGGGGGGGGCTTTCGCTATATTATTGTTCCAAGAGTTCCTTCAAGTAATAGAAAAATCTGGTGTATCAATACAGTCCTCTATCTCGAGTCATTCATCAATTACTTCAAATCTATATTCTCTCTCGCTAGCACCCAACAACAATATACAACCAGATCCGTAATGGAATTACGTACGAAAGAAAAACGTTTTCAGACCACGTTAAAGATGAAATGTGGCCTGAACTGAGGACGGGCTTTGCAGATTTGGAATTCCCCATCCAAAATGTAAGTGTTAAATATTGTCGGGGGGAGGGGGGGGGGCAAAACCGGCGCCAAACTAGGAAAATACAGTTCATTTCTCATTCCGAGAGACCGAAGAAAACGAAGAACAACATCGAATGAAAAGGAAGTCGAAGTTCTTACGTAAATCTCAAGATAAAATCTCAGAGTAACCGCTAATGCTTTCGTGAGACCTCAATCGATTACTGGGCTACGGGTTACCCAATGGACTGATCTTCCTAATTTCTAGATCCAGAAATAGCTTTTCAGAATAGAGTATGCATAAGATAATAGCAACTATCGACTCACCAAAGCCCAGAATTTCTCAATGCTCGAGAATCGCAGTTATACAAGCTCAGAAAACTAGGTATTACACAGCACTTTTGTGTGTAATGAGCGAGAGATAACGCCATGAACTACTGGCACTATTATTAGTAGCTACTTCTTGAACAAAGTGTGGAGAATTGTTTTTGGGCAAAAAGGATGTTCTTCAAGGCGAAACAAAACACTTCTGGGAAGGTTGGTGTTCAGTCATGGAATTGAACCTACGAGTATATAAAAAAAAGTCAACAAATCGACGTTAGTGTGTGTTTTTTCAAAGTTTGGTTTCAAGGGCTTCCGAAAAACACTATTTGCGATAGTGATTATGGTGTGAGAATGCGATTAAGAGAAACCGGGTGAGCCGAATCGGCTCAAATTTAATATTTTATGTGTAGGTCAACATGGAACACCAAAATAAGCGAACGAGCAGAATAGAATCAATACGAACATAGTTATCATAGTGATTAAAACCCCAAATGTTTATTCTCAAAAATTAAGATAACATTTTTTTTACGGACAGCTCCAAACAACACGACATTAAATGCTCCTTTGCGAGAGGATGACGAGAGCACCCCTAGAAATTCTGGCATCCCAACTACCGCCGTATCACTTACTACAATTTCTAACAGTTTTCACCTGGTAATTCCAGAACAGTAAACACAATACTGGTTCGTCGCAAAACGCCGAATCAGTATCAGTTTTTTGACCTTGAAGTTGCCATACCTACCCTAACAGGAGTCCCTGGCCCTTAACGGCAAAATCATTGTTTCCCCAAAGACCTTCGTACCTGTGGGAATTCTACCTCCGCGGTTATTTACAATGGGGCGGATTTCCCATCTTTTTCCTCTCCTCCTTTTTCCAATTCCCCTCCACAACAGACAGCTTCTCCCAAATTCATTCACCTCCGTACTCTCACGAAAGTCACACCCGTCTCCCAGTGCTCACACAGACACTTCCTCTATCAATTCTCAGCTCGCTCTCTCCTTCCGATACAATTTGGCGCCAGTTCACGCATATTACGAGTCGTCTGATATCTGTCGCCCTTTTCTACACAAACTCTACTCAATTCATTGCACATTTAATACAGTCCTCCTCACGCTCACCAAGTTTCTTTAATTTCGATCTTCAACTCTCGCCCTCTCGTGTGCCCAACATTACTATTATGTGGTCCTAGTTTCAAGTAGTTTCAAGTTATAGTGCTCATCAACTGAATGAAAAGTAGATTTTGTTAGATTCTAGAGTGATAAAATACAAAGAATGCGCATCGAACTGAGAAAATCTGTGTAATGCGTCACACCATATATTTGTACATTCCTTAGCTCTTCGAATGTTCTTATCTTGCAAGTCATAATCAAAACCCAAAATAAGAGCATGAGCGGAATTCGCACAAAAATAACCATAGTTATCATAGTGATCAAAACATCAAATATATTTTTTTCTCAAAACCAACTTTAACAATTTTGATTAAATCTTTTATGACAGCTCGTAATAAGAAGACAAGACCATAAAATTCCCATCCGTGGGGAAATGATGAGAGCAGTACAATAAATTACGAAACATTTCTAAGAAGATTCTAGCGCAGTTTTTTCCTCATAAACTCTGCCCAAACTACTAGAATCTTCAGAAAAATGGAGATGGTAGTTCGACCAAGTATTTATTAATTGTATTTACAGCCTCATTAGTTCATGAGTTTGAGTAGCACAATAAATTCCGAAACTGTAAGTGCTACTGCTTTCTGCTGCCGTGAAGTGGCGATTTACCAAGTTCAAACGAACTGAGTGAAAAATAAATTAAATTAGTAGAAGAATCCATGATTACAAGTGAATTGACGTAGAGCTAAGGAAAGTTGTGTGATGCGAGGCACCTGATTTTTTTTTGAGGCGTTTCCTCCTAAAAACGATGTCAATGATCCTTCCTGAACTAGAGCAGGGACAGACTGAATATTGAACCCTCACATACGGTCCGATCGAGTACCGACTAACCTTCTTCGAAATTTCGTAATCTGCGAAATTGGTTGATCCGAGTAATAATAAAGGGAGAGCCGGTCGAAGTCATTCGCCTCGAGGATTGCCCCCGATATCTTTCCTTTCCAGCGGCGGAGAAAATTGACCCATATTCACCTCCTCGAGTCATTAGTGGTCTGGAAGCTCACCTCCTAATTTCTCAGCCAATCGAATTCTTATTTGCCAAACAACTCCGGCCGGCGGCCGCAGTACATCTCCGAAGACCAACATTTGTGAATTCCTCGGCCTTCGCTGTGTAGCGACTACAACTTGGGAGGAGTAAGTAGGGAAAACTGAGGGGAGGGTAGGTCTAGCTCTAGCTTACCATTCTTTTACCCTTCTCGAATAGACAGTTATGAACCTGGTTTAAGGGGATGTCTGGGGGAGTACAAACAGGGTGGTCCCCACCTCCCTCAAACTCCGCAGGTAAAAAATAATAATAATTTTTCAGGGCATACCCTGGGTAGGAATTGGATTGCTCCGTTCTACCTATCTTGCCCTGTGGAAGCAGCCACCCTATCATCCCCATTGTGGCCCTAACCCATAATCCCACCGGGCTGTGCATTCCCATAGTATCATGTTGGGTCAATGAACCCTTAAGGCACTTTTGAAGGGAACTTGTTGTGAGATTCTCGGCAGTACCATCCACTGGGTGGAATGCCCTCTGAACGTTGCCAATGGCACAAGCTACCTGGAAACGATGTGCCGGCTCTTTTTGGAAGTGCTGAAGGACCACAGATGACACTGAAATCGGTCTGTAGCTCTTCTACTCATCGCCACTTTTCATGGGGGCAATGACAGTTCGGGTACGTGACAATCCAGGAGAAGGTTTCCTATGAAGAGAAGTAAGCTGAGGATCAGCAGCTCAACAGCCTTCAGGGTCTCATTCCATCTGCAGGGTGAAACCAGGTCCAGCTGAAATGGAGTTGCTGTCGCTGCACCTTTGTGCCTCGTCCTCGAGAACCAGGGAACGCCTAAGGATTCCCTATCGAACACGTACACTAGCGTTCGGGAAATTTATCGTTAGCAAAATGGTTCTTAATATCCTGCACCACACAATTTCGGTTGTACCTCTTTTTTCAAAATATGGGCGGTGGGTGGGCTGGTAGGGATTGTGACTAATACAACGTGACGGTATCTGTCAGTTACATAAAGGCTAATGCATGCTCCATCAAACCCTATCAACCCTGTTATGAAGACAGAGCACGATTTCTGTTTTTGGTTTGCTATGTTTTCGGTCAGGAAGTTTTTAACAACCCCCCCCCCCCTCAAAATTAAGCACTTAACGTTTCAAGGCATAGGGATTTCAAATCTTCAATGTCCGACCATTGCGTGATTAATAACAGGATTTGGTGAATAACAGGTGAAGTTTAATGTTGTTAACATACACAAGTTTATCACGCACTAGGGTCGCTATATAATGGGTAATTTTACCGCTCACTCGTATTAATTTAACTAAAAAATGTAAAGCTGGAAAAATTGTCAAAATCTGGTGCCAACCTTTTCGCCCCTTTTCAATGCTGCGGAACAATAAAGTTCTATCGAGCCGAGGAAGATAGCAGTTAACAGTTACACCGTCCGAGCGGTTTAGAGCCTTCGGCCATGTCAACCCTGTCATAAAGGCCTGCATTGTTCTTGCTAGCGGCCTTGCTGTTTCAAACGCCCTTGCACGTGCTTCGCTTCCTGAGCCCGCTTACATTCCGGCCGTCCAATCGAATGGAATAACTCTGGAAAACTTCAGCAAGTTGCGTTGACTGGTTTTTGATTCTGCAAGTTGCAATGACTGATTTTAATTTTGAAATTAATATTCACAGCCAAAGTAACGCCCACCAACGTCTCCATAATATACATAAATGAAATGGGACTCACACTCTCCGAGAGTTACTACAGATCATTTGGCATCTGTAGATGTAAACGATTTCTTTACAGTGCCTTTGAAACATACAGGATAGACACCCCAAACTGGCCACAAAAACATCATTTGTGTGAGGGAAAGACTATTTCTCCCTTGTTCTTACAACCCTTAATTCTTTCACGCTTCATATTACTTTAGATAGGATCCACTATGCTCAATTTTTGTCCACCTGTTGGTTCCTCAAACTTTCCAGCAGGTTTCAACCCCTATTGCCTAGTGTATGACATTGTACGTCATCAGTCCCATCTCGCTTGCCATTTCTCTGATGCCAACTCGTTGATGGCGGCAAGTTTCCGTTCTGTGGTGAGATCTGCACGTAGTGCTTCTGTCGATACTGTCTTATAGGCCTTGGTGATCTACTGGAGCGCCACTCTTTCTTGATTGACGCTTAGATAGATGGCCTTGTAACACATACACCAAGTGGCCTTAGTAATTTGCACGCAGTGAGGTAAACCTTGCAATGGTTGTGCAGCCTTTACGGGACTGGAGGTGTCGGTTAAAGCCCCACCTCTCATCTATATTCACTCGTAAATACTTGAGGTGCTTTTCAAGGAGGAGCCTGTGGCCCCAAGGAATATTGACGGTTGGTTATTCCCTTTTCCTTTCAAGAGCTCGGGGTTTTCCTCAGCCACCTGCATTTTGAAAAGCTCGCACCATTGGGTGACGGTGTGGAACGCGTGGTGGTTTTTTCTTCGATTTGGTGGACTGACTCTGCAAAGATCAGCACAGTCAAGTCATCCACATAGGCGTATGGCTCGCAGTCAGTCTCCATGAGCCTCCTTTGAAGAAGGTTCCAGAGTGCTACTACAAGGACTACGCCTTATGGGCACCCCTTCTCAATCCGGAGAGACGGAGGCATGCCTGCATTAGATCGTAGCAGTTCTGTCGGTGAATCATCTTCTGACGAGCAACTACACGTTGCGGGTATTTCCCCTACCTTTAAGCTAGTTGAGGAGTGCCGGCCAACAATGCCTGTCAAACGCTCCCCTGGTGTCAATCACAACTGCTACGACGTACTTAGCCAGTGCCAGCAGGGAAACGTTATCGATTTCGACTACTTGCGACCTTCCTTCAGTACACCCATATTGCCTGCTTGTGAGGTTGGGGCCAAAGAACGCCAGAGTCAGCGATGACGTACCTTAATTAGTTTCGCTTTCAGAATTTATGTTCATATTTGAGGGCCATGAAAGGAATTTGAGTTGATGAGATCAGACGTCAGTTTTGCCAGGAGAGTCAGAAACTACTTTAGTATGTTTAGTATGTAGTAGTAAT
The DNA here is from genome assembly GCA_020466155.1 of Pachypeltis micranthus. NCBI lineage: Eukaryota > Metazoa > Arthropoda > Insecta > Hemiptera > Miridae > Pachypeltis > Pachypeltis micranthus. The sequence goes on along the minus strand of CM035782.1, from coordinate 1,033,059 downwards.
TTAGCAAAATACACTCCCAATTGTTTGCTTTAATCATACTTTGAACGGTGATAGGTGGTTCATTGTGACCACAGAAACGGCGCTAAAGCGCCCTATACACTGTCAGTTTAACCGAAGATAATTCAGGCTGACGATCGGGTTCGCCAACACGTTTATCAGTAATAGTAATCTGAAGATCTTCGAATGTGAAACCAAATGTAGAGGTTTTCTGAATTTTTCTTCACTCATCCATTTTTTATAGTAAATAGATAACTTTATTATGTAATGTAATCAAATATACTAAGGTTAGGGACATTCGGTATATATCTCATTATACTTTCTATTTTGAATGGAACGTGTGTGAGAGCTAATAGTACTCTACTTAAGAACCACTTTTTTCACCTGAATCCTTTGTAGTGGGGGTTTTCCACAAAGTGAAAGTCCCTCAACTCCCCCAGAGAAGGAGGCATGCCCCTCGTTCTTAGCTGGGTTTAGTGAAATATTATCCACATTAGTTGACATCTGTAAGCGAACTGTGTTTCAGTGTCAAGTGCTACAGTTAGGCCTAAAGAAATCCAAGAGACTACGAAATAACACAATACTAAAATTTGTAATTAGTGAAGTTGGTGTATATCTTTTGGAGTCAAACAACAAATAGATAACTGAACAGGCCCAGAAGCGTCAGGAACTGTGATGATCACCCACAGGCTCGAAAGGCTCATCCAGCGGTTCCCTAAACGACGTCTAGAGAAACGGTCATTTGACCAAAAAACCAGGATGAAATGAGTTTTTACGTTGATTGGGATGAAGAATGTTGAACACTACATGCACCTTTCGTCCATGCTTTGAGAGCACATCGAGCAGATACTAATAGCCCAGAATGTACGTACCGCTGCCTCAGCGCTTACCCTGGACCTTGTATTAGACTTCATTGACGTTGTGGCTTCAGTTGCGTTTTTTTTTTCTACAGAAAGGAGGGCAGTTCAAAGTCAATCCTAACGACCCGTCATCGCTCTCCACTTCGGAGTTCACTTTCTAATTCGTGGCTCAAAAAGTGCACTCAAGGACTAGGAAAGTCTCAAATGAGAAGGCCCTCAGTGGACGATTGAGCCGACTTCAAGGAGACACGCCAATAAATTTAGTAGGCGTCACATTGCAGGCTTCAGGGTGAACAGGTTTATTCGGCCCAAGAGGTTGGCCATTTAATTATACCATCTTTCGCTTCTCAAACACGTCTGATTGCCAAATCGTACTCAACCGCTTTTATAAACGACGACCTAATTTCGAATATTACGAAATGAAGAAGACGAGCCAACTGGTGAACGACTCATCGTACAATCCTAATTTACGAATCAAAAATATGAAAAGTACCTCAGGAAGGCCCAATGATAGCTCCGGATGTCGTTACAAGTTTAAACCGTGGTTTTTCGAAAGAAAGGTACAAGTTACAAATAGCGTGCAAAGCCAAATCGGGTTTTCAATGCTACGGCATGACTAGGTAAGCCCAAGAGAGCCCCTGGTAGTGGTACTGCTACATGTGTGCAAACCGAGAAATTTTTGGCAGTAGTTTTAACTTTCAATCATTTTCCATCTTCCAGAGGAAGTGTTTCTGTAGGTAAGGAAGCCGTAGGTTAAAATCGTCAGTTTCCAGTCAAGATGAATAGACTTTGCCTGTTGAAAATTCTCTAGTGAGATGCGTCCACCAGATATGTTTCCTCAAATGAGGCAAAACGATTTCGATGATCGATGTATATGTTGCGTGCACATTTCGACGAAATTCGATTTAGTACAATTATATCGCTTTTTATTACAACACTTGTGTTACGGGACGAACCAAACCCTTCGATTCAGCGGAGGCTCGTCCGGGGCATTTATGCTGACATGCTGACGGGCACCTCAAATGCCCCGATTCGCTCGAGACTCGGGCGCAGCAGTCAGTTGAAACCGAGCCGGTTCCCTCGTCGCCGTGTTGCCCGCGTTCGCTCCCACTCAGTTCCCCTGTTTGTGGTGGTAAAACTTCTCAGAATGTAATTCACGAATAAAACTCTTTGTTCCAATTGCATTCGGCTTGATATCGTACTAACTCCCCGGCTCATCTAGTGCGATATTGCATCGATATTAATCCCCTCCATAACATTGGCGCCCAACTAGTAGTCGAACTTCCCCTGCATGAGGCCACGCGGAAAAACGTGAAGGTTCTTCTAATGCGATGGGAATTTTTCATCCCCCACCTTCAATTTTTCTGCCCTACTGATGTGACCTACTCTCTCACCCGTCATCATGTTCGAACGTTGTCCGTTCTTGACGAACAGTTGAACACAGCTTTGTGTTCAATCGACGACGGCTGCTTGGAGGAAAGCAGGACAGATGTAAAGGAGCTTCTGTTGTACCAGCATCTCGGGCACATATACATAGATAAGGCCAATGCTTATCTAGCAGCAAAGCAGGATGAACCTACGGATGCATCAACAGTGACATCTTCCCGCGTGTCTGTCCCCGAACGACCTCGCAAACAACGAGTCCGGGAAAACCACGCGCCTCCAAAATGGCTTGGTCAACACAAACCCACATCGCCAGAGCCACACCCCTGCCCTATCTACGGAACATATCATGGGGTAAAGAAGTGTCCTCAACTGCAGCTAGGAGGCTCGAAGAATCTACGTGGAAGAGCACAATCTGTGTACGAATTGTCTGGCAGCCTCACACACACTGAAGAGCTGCCACTCAACGTACACGCGTGAATGGTGTCAACACAGGCATCACACCCTACTACACCCCATGAGCCAGGACGCCGCACTTGTTTCCAAAAGTGCAACCAACCACTGCACGGTAGACGCAGCATCTTCGCTCTGCGCTACCCCTTCTGGAACACTGCGGGCAGGTGTCCTCTGAGGAGGAGGGAAACTACGACTCCCCTCACTCAGATAATCGTCTGTCGCCAAGAGATGGACCGATTCTCTGAACCATGGATGTCGCAGCTGCGTGGGACGTACGTACGACCCACACATCCGATTCACACCTGCGATCCACCCTTTCGTTGGGTGGACAGCAACGCACTGAACTGCAGTGTTCATGAGTACCTGAGGACAGGCACTTCATCAAGGACGGAGTGGTGTTATGGGACGAACCAAACCCTTCGATTCAGCGGAGGCTCGTCCGGGGCATTTATGCTGACGGGCACCTCAAATGCCCCGATTCGCTCGAGACTCCGCAGCAGTCAGTTGAAACCGAGCCGGTTCCCTCGTCGCCGTGTAGCCCGCGCTCGCGTTCGCTCCCACTCAGTTCCCCTGTCTGTGGTGGTAAAACCTCTCCGAATGTAATTCACGAATGTGAATGTTCCAATTGCGTTCGGCTTGATATCGTACTGACTTCCCGACTCTCTTAGTGCGATATCGTCTCGATATTAATCCCTCCGTAACACTTGCATGAAATCCAATAAACTGCGCACTCGATGGCCGTTTAATGGCAGCTATAAAGTAACTAGGAACGACCCATGGAATTCCGGAACTCAAACCTACTTGTGTCACTTGTGTTTCATTTACTTATCATCACGTAAATCCGAACGAAAATAAATTATATAGGCAGCCCCATGAACTACGTAATTACCCATGATATGCTAATAAAAGTACTTGAGTATAAGCAAGAGAATAGTTGAGCAATAAAAGTTGATGTACCGAACATTTCTGCCTCCACGTTCAAGTAAATTCAGTGATGAGAGATAAAAAACGTTTAATGCGGTGGGGCTGAGGAAATTTGTGTGATGCGTAGCGCCAGGTATCTAAAAGTACGTCCGTAATGGCAAGGACATTCCCTGAAATACTATGAACGCTACTTTTATGACGTAGGGCACACGAAACATTTATAGTTCGAGTTCCCCAGGGGAATGTCGACTACTTTCGTTGGACTGAGCATGTTAATATAACTGAAGAACGGATTGGCTCTCGATCCTCACGAAGAGCCTCGCATTATTGACCCAAGTTTTCCCGCAATGGCCTCGTGACACCGATCCTGGAAGCGAGCGGTTACTTGGTTGAGAGCATCGCGGTGCATAACCCAAAGCCTCAATCGCCAACGCCCCATGAACTTTCTTCGAGATTAATCTTGTGGGATTGTGAAGAAGCTTCGACTGAAAGAGTTTTCGCTTCTGGCTGTTAAGCCTCCATTCGTTTCTAATGACCTTTGAGGACTTATAGTTTTCATTTATAAGCCTTGTAAATATTTCACGGCATGGAACGTTTACATGCACAAGTTTCATAACGACTCATTTCATGATAGTAAAATCATTTCGAATTTATCTGGAAGTTCCAAATTCACTTGAAGAACCAACTAAAATAACTCACGCTCTAAGATACGCACGTCTTTTCCAGATTCATCCTGCATTTTAAAGGAATATCTATGAGCGAGCCAGTCCATTGTGAATGGGTGTAACTGTCACACTATCCTTATGCACAAGGTCATCTATCTAGGTGTGATTGGCATCTGCCCTACTGTCTGAGGTAGCAAATACACAGTGTTAACCCAATCCCAGAGAGTTGTGCTCTAGTAGATCACCAACGCCTATAAGACAGTTGACAGAAGCACTCCAGGTGATCTCACCACAGAACGGAAACTTGCCGCCATCGACGAGTGGGCGTCAGAGAAATGGCAAGTGAGACGGAATCCTCGTCAAAGGACATGACACGTACGTGCTTTTCCCCAACATCCATGAACGTGTTAGCAGAAAGTGAGTTGAGGCAGACGACTGGAAGAGCCAGTTCCTCACGGGAGATGGCGACTTCAATGCGTTCCTTCACTTGTTTTCTCTCAAAGACTCTCCATCGTGCACGTCCTGCCCCTCCAGTGCGGAGGAAACAAGGAACTGTGTACAGCTCCTCTGCAGTTCCTTTAACACTGAGTGATGGTTGTCGGAAGAATAGACAAACCTAGCATTGACTGCTACAAAGTAAGCATATAAGGTGGGAAACCAGATTAACAATTCCTCCCAAATGGTAAGGGATTCCCCAGTTCGTCAGACCTCCGTGAGGTATAACATGGGCAACAGCCCTCCGCCGGGAAACTCGCATAAGATTCCTTAAAATACCTGCCGTACCTCCGTAGGTGATGGTTCGATGGATGCTGCGCAAGGGGCCGGCCTCTTGCATGATAGCGAAACCACTATCTCCATGACACTCAACTGATTTAACCCAAGTAATGAAGACCAGGGAAAATTCACTGTAGAGCTAAAGAAAGTTGCAATGCACCTGATATTTTCCAATGTTGTGATCACTATGATAACTAAAGTTAGTTTGGGGCGGATTTCTCTTAAACCGTTATATTGGCACTCCATGTTGTTTTTCAGACTGGATACCTAATTTCAGCCGTTTTCTCTCGATCAGCGTCCTTCTACAACTGTATTCTGTCTGCATACATTTACGGCGGCATATATCTACTAAGAATTTGCACAAAAGCAGTTGTTGCAATTATCTGTCAAAGGAGGGAGGGAAATAGGGGTATATCGACGTGTTCAGGACATATTGTGAGTTCAAACTTTTATGTATATTGTGAGTGGTAGGTAGAGGGTTGTGTACATTCGGGAACTGACAAAGCGATGCTCCACAAAAATTGGCCAAGGAGGGCTCATTCCCGGGGGGATTGATTTTTGTTAATATTCAGGATCAAAGCAATGAATTTCATTATTCAGGAATTTCGAGAACACTGAAGCGGGTAAAGTGTTTGCAGCGGATAATGAGCAAAGTGAACGGAATATAAGGCAGTCAAGTCGATAGTTTTCCACTTCAGAGAAGCTCAGCTACTCACTGGAAAAAATTGGGATCCGGGGGTACGTTCCCTACGGTACGAACATAATTCTTTCTTAATTCTCTCTAACAACATGGAATTTATGCTGAAGGTGCAGAAACGCGTTAGGCAAGCGCAGGACTATCGACACTAAGTGGATCCAAGCGAAGAGGATCACCAGGCAACTAACCACATCCCCTTCTTTTTTTTGGCGTCGTAGAAACCACTATTTTGCCTCATCACGCGAGCCGTTGAAGAGAATGTTAAGCCTGGGGATAGAAAAAGGTGCGAAACCGTTGAACAGCGTTAGAATAACAGAAATTACTGGATGAGATGCTTTCGGTCGTTCGTCGAGGGTGAGCGGATGGCGTTCGGTTACACGTTGGAACGAGTTGTAGGCGAAAGAACACGGAAAAAGGAAGAAACGAGAAGAAAATGAGGGCGAAGAAGAATTTTACGGAGGTGCTTTTGTTTTTGTGGGCCCGACAGTTACATGCTTTGGTGATTACGTGTGTCTAATTAGCAGTACCTCCTTGCCATTTCGAGATTTACTAGGAGGAAACTTGTTTACTCCACGCTGATGAGGCGAAGAAGATGACTCAATGCGAGATGGCCAGGCAGCACTTCTTAAATTAATAAGATTGTAGCATGAGCCGGCCATGACGAAAAACAACACGACTACAAGGCAAGAATAAAGACCAACACTGGCAAACTGCTCACAACGATACTCCAACACACTGAATTTACAGGAACAAGATCACAACAGTCACAATGAGGGCAATTAGTTGAATTAAACCAATTTTGGAACAGTGAACAGGTTTAATACAACACTTTTTTATATCTCCGTTCGACCGACTGTCGGTGGACCATGTTGTAGCAATACATAGGTATTGACTGGTTGAATAGACCATGTAAGGTGTTAATCGTCGAAGCTGTTCACGCAAAAAGTAAAAAAGGAACGATTTTTGCTTCTTGAACTAACATTTGGGTTCACAGTTGGGCAGAAAAATGCTGTGATATGAGCTCAATTGGTTTATTCATTCTTCTGCGGCTTTCAGTACGGACACTCACACGTAGCGCGTGCGTAACTAAATACGAGGTTTTCGAATTCAAGCAAAAATCGACTTACTTTTATCGATAACCCTTTTGATTGCAGAAAGTTAGAATAGGACCTTTTTTAAAATTTCATTTTCACTAAAATAACTTGTAGGGAGATGGGGGCCTATAAACCTTCGTTCATATTAACCCGTGTAACACGGTGTTAGCACGCATCGTACGGTTTCATTCGAAAGCCCCTGAAAAAGGTAATCGTTGGAACTCAGTTGAGACGACGACGGCGTGGTCTTGTTAGATGATTGTTAAGAAGCTCCTAAAACCTTCTCTCTTATTTCACGATTCGTTTGGTACCTACGATGCGTATATGTTCATCTTCAGGAGCAGTAATGATTATTGATGAGGAGCCCTGGGGAGAGTTTCGTGTCGGCTGTGATATGCATTCCTGAAACGAGTCGTCAAAGCTCAACGCGTAAGGCCACTCGGTCAGTTACTTTCTACGCCTTGCATTTCTTTCTCTCTCTCTCTCTCTCTCTCTCTCTCTCTCTCTCTCCCCCCCCCCACCCGTCACACAGGTCAGTTATAACTTATTCCATATTTTCTCTTCTTCTCGCAGATTTTTTTTTTAATCTTCTTGGTTTTTTCGTAGGCGATCAAGCAAATAATTCCTTCAGTGATGCAGTTTCTCTCAGGGACCTGGCCCTCACGGCAATGACATGCGTATAACCGTATTTTACTCAACATGGAAGGGAAAATGCAGCACAGTTATACATTCAAAGCGTTCACCAGCGCCAGAAGGAAGAGGTTACTGTTATGAGAATACAAATACGTACATTAAGGGGAAACTAAAATCAAAAGGCTAGTCAGCTACGCCAACGTTTCGGTTTGTTTATAATCCGTCCTTAGGAACTTAGATGATTATGATTAATACATTTTTGAGAAAAAAACGCGATGATCCTTGACGTGAAAGGACACCACGTCATGTAGCTAGTCCTAACCTAACGATGGTTGACAAATAAACGGCAACGATGGCGTATTAATAGTTTATTGCTGAGACCGAACCTCGAGAAACCCCCAACTGTTTTCAGAGAGAAGTTGAGAGGCCAAACTTTGAGGGGTGTCCTACCTCCTAAGCAGCGAGGTCTTCATGCTCCACCCCTAACGCTGTGAGAAGGATGGAGACGGGTAGTCGTTGTCATAGACGATTCCAAACCAGGACTTACCTGACATTGCATGAAGAGTGCAGCGCCGGAAAATTGGGCCAGATGCTGCCACTGTAGGTTGCCATCAGCACCTATGCACACACTCCTGGTTTGACCAGGTGCCACCATTTACTAAAGAGAGGAAGATCGATCGTAGGGATCAAAGACCCCATCCTTAATGCGGTAAGTCTGACATGCATTGGTCGTGGATAGCAGCTAGTGGTAGAGTGTTAAAATTGAAGTGAGGCCATCTGTCTTTATAAACACTGGTCTACATGAACTGCAAAACCTGGCTCAAGTTAAGAGTGCTGTGTCTCAATTCTCTAATACTGCTACAATACAACACACCAACTATGAGTACCAGATGATGATTATGACTAAATGCAGAACATGTGCCGAGCATATGCGGAACGTGGCATAAAGGAGCCGTGCTGGTGAACACTCCTAGCCATATTATTCGAGTAACAACCACAATTCTCGACCGCAAATGAGATCCCCGCAAGACATATGAAAAGCGGGCATAATATCCACACTGCTCATTCTTAAGCTGGGAAAGAAACATAGAGCCATAAATGTAAGGACTTTTCTAGAAAGAAGAGACCGTTCCAGACATAAATCTCTCAGTCAAGAGAAGAGACGCTTCTTTAGACCCCTGGCATGTTGGAAGCCAATGGCACAGAGTTGCCACGATACCTTAATAAAAGGTTGGGGGGGACCTAGGCGTATTTTTCAATAACATATCACCTCTGTATCAACAATTCAAAACGTTCTGCAGGTATTACGAGTTTTTTTACTTTCCGTAGCACTACAGGGCTACTCTAGCGCAGACTTGTAATCACAAGCTTATTAAATCCCGGAGCTTTAGATACGACCAATTTCTACTTAAAACCCAAAGTTGTTCACCAATTTCATGTGAACTGAGAGATAAATAGTTTGGATTAGTAGCTAATGCCATCAAAGTCGCTCAGTGTACGTAGGGCTGAATAAAATTCTGTGCTACATCGCACGTGTTTTTTGTGATATTTCTATAACTTGAATAAGCTACACGAAAATTCGTTCATCAAGAGAGCTGTGCTCCTCCAACTTTGCCAAATTTCATTCCGCTCTCAGCAACTAACTGTTTAGCTAGAGCTAGGCTTTAGCTTAAAAACGACATTCTCCCTGGCACAGTTTCGAGGGCTTTTGCGAAATTTTAATTACAAACATTTTCTTCCATTTGGTTTGATGATAACTAAAACTTTAACTTCGGAATGTTAGGAGCAAACGTAAAAGTAAAGCGAGGAAGTTAACAATAAAAAAACGTCAACTTGGAGATCATTCGGATTATACCCCGTTTATTTTTTATTTTCTAGAGTTGAGAGAGAGATTTGATGTTTGAGCTGGCCGTAAAGTTAGTCGAGCTTTGGACGCCAGACAGAGAGAAAGGCAACAAAAAACTAGTAAACTATGGAGAAGTCTGAAATTCAAAAAATGCGGTTTAAGGTTTCCGGCGACAGGAATCCGATTTAGAGTTCAAGAAACCGGCGGACTGAAACGGCCATTTTTGAAATGTTACAATATAGGTAATAAAAGGGACCACACGAGATTTTGGATGACGGCTTTTGGTTAATCTGAACATGTCACTTCATGATGGTGAGTGACGGAGGGGGACTTATGGTTCACTGTTTTCTACTTCGTTATAATCAACCGTAAAATTTACTGGAATACGAAATGACGTTCGATAACTATTTGATTCCCAAACATTCACTTGAATTCTTCAACAAAGTTCGGATTTTTACGGTCCTCAACACAATGGACGAGGACCAGGATGTCAAGGTTGTCTAAAAAATCCCTGCAATTTATTTTGATTAAACTCACTATACATCTCTCACGGATTAACACCTATCTTTTGTTTTCTATAAACATTTCTTCGAATAAGTGCAAGATGAAGGCGTACGCCTAAATTTTTTTAACTTTCTGCAGAAACGGCTACTACGAACGATTGCAGTCCAACTCACAGGTTGTCTTTGAACGGTCAATCAATATTAATGTATTTTTTAACAGAAGCTTTTCTGATATATTTTGATCGGAAATAATACACAAAATTTGTCATTAATCTGTTTTTAACGCTAATCAAATTGCCTACAATAAATGAATAACTGACTTCATTTTATTTGACTAGACAACCGTTTCTTCAGTTAGTTAGCCCTTCAACGGAGATATAAACCAAACTTGGAATCCTGGATTATATTAAATTTGGCTTTTGAAATTTCCTTAAGGACTTTGAACCAAACCACCTTCACCTAATTAATTAATTTGTTTGTAAATAAGGCGCTTATGGATAGCTGCTCTAAATGAAGGTGCAAGGCATGTTCGAAGTCTGGAGCTCCTTATATTGTATTCAAGTATGAGATCTATTTATTGGGATATGCCAGTGTATGTACATATAAGTTAGCTTCCTGATCCAGTAGAACATCAATGGAAGGTCAATTATCCCCCTCCCCCTTCATCATCAATGGAATAGACCAATAACCTTATTTTCGCGGCTGAGAGAAATAATGAACAAAAAATGAAAGAACAAACAGCTATCCTGCCCTATTATTAAATACAGATAGAGACATAAAACAATAACGAACATAAAATGAGTTTTGATTAATATTTTGGTGCTAATGGTATTGGTCTTTAAGGTTGACTCGTTGATGCCCAAGCACATACATACGAGTAACCACAGTTGGCCACTAAAGTAAAAGGCCCCTACTGTTTCGATGGCAAGTTGGCTAGGAAATCACTTAGGAATTTACGACCACTTGATATTACAGAGTTCAATAAATACCTTGGCGAGAGATTCCAAAAGTCTAGAGGCACTGGTTAAGTCCAAAAATGACAGGAGCACCAACAAAAACCCGAATCAACACCGAGCGACTTCGAACGCAGCGCTAGAGCGAATGAGCCGACTGGAGGAGAACGCCTTGTGTTCCCCCACCTGAGGGACTAGACAAGCGCAGCTCCTGGGAAGTTGAACAGGTCCTGCCAGAAGAGCCGGTGGGAGATAGCAGTGTCTTGCAATGGAGCGATGTGAGTGAGGAATGACTCTGATCAAAGGATCCTCGGCTAAGGAACACGTTCCAAATCTACGAGACGCTGACAGATGTAAAACGCGTGATAAAAATATTTACAATTCCCCATATAGCTGTGATTGTAGAATGTTAACCTGACTGAGTTTAATAAAAATAGTTGAATCATTTTTGATAAAATTGAAGAAAACAATATTTTGTGAATTTTATCCCTGTTCAAAGAACTTTCGGAGAAACATGTGTATTATTAACGTTCATTTAATGCTAACTAACTAAAGGCCTCTTTTTTGGAAACATTCTAATGTGACAAGTCACACAACTTTACTTAATCCCATGAACGACCCAGCTATCAATCCAATCTATTTTTCACTCAATATCATTCGTATGAACTTGTTAAACAACGTTCTGCAGAATCTATTGGGCTGCTGCTACGTATGGAACGACCTCCATTTAAAACTCAACGTATAGATAATTAGAGAGACTGACTACATGATTTTTCCGCGAGCATTCGTGTCAGGAGTTCTAGAACAACTGGGGAAACACCGTGATAAACGTCAGTCAATAAAATGGCATTGCATTCTGAGGTGGCTCTTGATTATTTTATGATCATTTAAACTGTTGCCATTTAAGTAGCTCACTGGACTGCCTTCGGACTATACTACTTCATAGCTTTGGTGCTATATACATGCGGGACTCACAAGAAAAAAGTGCACTAACATTGATTTTCGTCGAAATGTTTACCGTCAGATCCATGTAAGAAATTTAATCAACATTTGTAGAGCCGTTTGAGAAAAGATGTGTTTTATTCACTATGATAACTATAGTTAGTTTTGACCGCTGTTCCTCATATCTTTATTTTGGTATCCCATCGTGAACTGCTCTCTAAATATCAAATTTGAGCCGATTTGGTTCAGGCCGTTTTCCTTCACACAGACGAGCGTACACGGCGGTTAATGTAAAAAAGAGTTATTCCGCTAAATAAAGGCAGAGCGGACCTCAGCGGACATAGAGGGGCGTGTTCTCACTTCAGTAGGTTTCTCATAGATAGGTCTTCTGACTGTCCTTGCTCGAAATCAACCGTCAACCAGAACTGGCAGCAATTGCCATGTCCTGGAAAGTCCATGCCACCAACTGCAGCGGGGTGTATTTTTGATAGGCAGCGGTAGTGCAAGCCTCTTTAGCATTCTTATTTTAAGGAACTTTCAAGAGCTGAATCTTTTACCGGAGGTGCAATTAAGGTTACTTTATTTCACTTTATGTCTAATCAAGTTATTTGTAACAATACAACATTTTTTATGCAACAGCGCACGCCCGTAATCGTTGTGGGAAATTGAAATTAAATTAATTGATTTTTCAACAGGATCATTATTCCAAAAGGTGGTTTTTGGAGCATTCTTAAACGTAAATATTGTAACGTAAGTACAAAAAAGTTACAAAGCTTTTCTGCTAACTCTATAGGACTAAGGAAAGTAAGAATTAGATAATTGCAACGAATTTTCAAAACCCGAGCACGCGGGGCCTCTCACGAATCCTTATCTCAATCGTGTTCGGCTACGTACACAATATTTACACCATGTCTAAACTGGTATATCCACATTGACAGTCAGTTGAAGAAAGTAAAAGTCCTCATTCTATTTGTTCGTTACTTTCTACCTTTGTCCACGTAACCGATTTGAAGCGCGCTAGTTTAGCTAAATTTCTGCGCGTGTACGTATACTCTTTCAGAAAAGCTCTACCTCCTCTGACCTGAGCAAGCAAAGCGTTCGACTGAAGGTTATACGGAGGCCAGCCGAGGACCAATTAGGGCTCTGGACGTGTAAAGGCCGTCGTATGTAAAAGTCTCAGGCCTCCATCATAATTCCCCCATTGAGGCTCGTGATCGAAGGTGAGAGGCAAGGAACTCTCACGATTGATCTGTTCCTATCTTTCGAAAACGCAAAAGTTTAAAAAAACTAAAATGAAGAACATGCAAAACGTACGCTTTTCCTGATGTGAAAAATCTTGGAGGAACACTCACCTGAAACAAAACCGAAGGTTAATTTGTTAGAAAAGTTTATTAAAAAGAAGGATTAATTTTAGTTTGTTGTAGAAGCACCAAGTCCTCATACATTGGTATTTGAGGAACCGTGGAAGACTGGCGGTTTTAACGCATGGGCTAGTAGTGGGCTAAGACTAAGATTGGGAAAGAGAGTGAAAGGAACAAAATTAGAGAGATAAACATGTTACTGAACTTAAACTACTAACTTATTCAGGTACTACTAGCTAATGTAACAGACTGTCGTCAGATGTTATATCTGTGAATCTCCGAAACAATAAAGGAAAACATTCTCAGAAAAATTATGATAGCACTCTCATAAATCACCTGTACACTAATTACTTAGTGACTAATAATTAGTACTAATTACTCAAGTTCGTATAAACTGGATGCAAAATAGATTTTATTGGTTGTTACAGTGAAGAAAATCGCTGAAGGATTTGGCTATGGTGCATATTCACTATTGCGAACGTTCCAATGACGCACGAAGAGAAGGGTAAATTAAGGTCCAAGTAAGACCATTCGAATGGTTGAAAAGAAAGATGAAGAATACGGTGGCTCATCAATGAGTTACACGACTCCTTCTGCCCGTGTCTACCTGTGGTCGATGTTCCATCCCATAACCCCAACTCATTCATGCTGCGAGCCCAGAAACAGATTGCAAACACTTAAAGCGGACGCTCACAATCCTGGTGATCTCACTCTCCTGTGCAAGCTATAAAAATTGCCATATTGTGGCCACGACGAGCGGAGCTCTTTTGGAATAATAACTCCACTAACCCCATTTGGCAATTCCTTCTGCCCGAAGGAGCTCCTGAGAGCGTTGAGAAACTCACTTCATTATCAGATCGTCTCTTCGACACACGTCGTCGTTCGAAAGGGAAAAAACCATCTCTCCCACGCAAAGACGTGAAGAAATCATTTCGGAAGACGGCTACTTCGCCGGACCCCGCATTCAGACGAAGTATGGCGGGCTTTACCGCGAAGGAGCGGACTTTGAGGCTTAGAATTGTTATTGTTCGTTAATCAGAAGGTGAAATCTATACCCAGGCTTTAGGGCGAATGGCGTAATATAGTAATCTATTTCAAGGGCCGCTCTACGTCAGTTGGGGTTTGTTCACTTCGACTTTCCACATTATGGTAATTCTGAACGGAAAACATTAATTGCGAGAGTGTGATACACTATGGATGTTCCCAAATAAAACACAAGAAAGAGAAATAAAGCTTAATCATACTTCACCTTATTATTCGGCATTTTTCATTTCAAATTAAACATTCTCCTGACGAATTTCATGTTTAGCGCTTTCCGTTTCAAATGAAGAATCTATCCAACACGCAAATGATTTTGGTTAACGCGGTAATTTATTATTTCAAACTGAGAGTTGTTGACTTGTGACATTTTTGGAGTAGAGAATTCCTGATTGGAATCCTGAATATTGAATGAGCCATTTCTGATTTAAATCGAAGATCTACGAGGCGTTTTTAGTTCGTTAATTCCGAAACCTAATAATTTGAGAAGGAATATTCTTTACTTGAAATTAAAATTGTTTGATTCTGGGCACAAACTCACACAAAGTTTATCGTTAAAACGAACATTCAGCTTTTCACTCGGTTTACATGAACGTTACCTTGACGTTGTATACAGAAACAGGTGGTCCAATTGAGTTGATTCCAATTATTTCATCATCATCATTATCAACTTTCATTGCGTCGGTAGCTTATTGGGCTAGTAACCTGATTTATGGACAGAACTGTAATGAAATCTACCGTCCTGCTCACGTAATTTTTCCAGGGATCACAATTTTAGCAAACCATTCAATCGTTTGGAACTGTCCATACGGGAAAAATCAATCAGATCCGCCGTCGTAGCCGTTTTTGAGAAAAAATATCGCGTGAGACGCATCGCATAGCTTTTCTCAGCTTCAGCAATTAATACTGTAGGTTTATCATTCGGTTAATGCGAGCCCGCTTTAAATCAACGTGAGTGCTTAACCCGTTGCATGATTGCGTTGCTCTTACTTATTTCACGACATTTAATTCAGTGAACACCGTATGAGTAAATCATCAGACCGTGACGCCCTGGAGTTGTAAGAAAAACAAGAAGAAAATATGAAAATATCACTCAAATTCCCATAGCCCCACGTACATTCCACGAGTTTCATGGCGTTGGCTACTAACCCATTCTGTTTCCACTCAGTTCATTTGAACTTGACTTGATATTCACGCCACAACAGTTTTTGAACAATCAGTGCACAAGGGGTTCATGAAACTTTCAACGTGGTTTTTCGGAATTATCGGATAAGAACAATGAGAAATGGGAGTAAGAAGTGGCAGCAGTGGTTTGAATCTGGAACTTCCCGGCTTCCTTCCGATTTTTGTATGAAAGATATTAAGCACTCCTCGTTTAGGTAGTTGATCAGACTACCAAAATAATTTTTGATGGGAATTCTAGCAACATTTAAGCAATAAGAAAGACTGCTCTGAAATCTATTTCCTTCGAAACTTTTGATAACTGATTGTGCTGCTCTCATCATTTTCCAAAAAGGTGATTACAGTAGTACTGTTGTGTCAATTAGAAAGGTCAGCGGAAAAATGGTAATCGAAATCGCGAAAGCCGTTTTTGAGAACAAACGTACTCGTATTTGCTGTTTTGATTACTATGATAATAGGTTTGAGCTGTTTTTTCCGATATCATTATTTCGAAGTTCCAAAACGAACAGCAGGCTAAATATAAAATTTGCTGCAGATGTTTCCTTCTTTCTGTGTTCTTTGGTTCGCTGACACTTACACAGTCCATTTCCTTAAATAGTGTCGTGGGATTCAGAAGCCTTGAATTAATAACGATCTGTAGAAAAACCTTTTTTTCACTAATTATACAACGTTCCTCCTTACTTCGCGGGGGTTAGGATAAAACTAGTACGCGGATCACGCTTTTTGCCTTTTTTTGAGACACCAAAATGAACTTAAATTTTTTGATACGTTATGGTGTTCTCAAAATGTGAGTGGAAAATCGGTGAAAAGGGTGTTTGGGTACATTGCGTTACAGCCTCTTCCTCAAATTCTAGGACAATGCCCAGTTCAGAGAAGGTCTGCTTGTTTGGAGGAAGACTCACAATTTACCTTCATGAGACAATAATGTTCCATTTGATAGGCGAGAAGCGTTCAACACGTTGGAGAAAATGTGGTTCCACGCGTAGTAACCCGATCCCAGCAACTTCTCCGTCCACACCCTTCTATCGATCGAGCCTCTTCTCCAATAGCAAACGGTATTTGAAGGCTCGAGTTGTTAACCAGACGAACCCATCAAATTTTAACTACTGGAGCGGCTCCCGCAAATTCCGAACGGTCCCCCATAAAACGTCAATTGAAGGCCCCTCGAAGACGAGACTCTCTCCCCCACCCCATTACCAGTAAAACGAGTAGTTGAAGATCCCACATTTTACTCGCTTCCTCGACGTTTTCCTGCCGACCACAACACAAGACAATAGCCGCGTATTTTCATTGGACGCTCCAGAAGCCTTTGGGCTCGTAGCTCTTGAGCTAAGACTGGAAGGTGTGCTCTTCCTCAGAGTTCATCAACCCTTCTCTCAGCCAGTGATTTGAACAGCCGTTCAAATGGGATGCCGCGACCTTTCCGCGGTATCGTTTTCAAGGCTGGGGTTATAAAGTATTCACTTAGCGCGGAACGTAACCTGAGAACGTCCTATAAAGACCTCACATTTTTTCAACAAAAAACGTTCCGCTAACCGCTAGGTATCGCTTCACTTCGGACCCTTCCAGTAGGCAGATATATTCATTTGAGACTCTCCACATTGGAAAGATAAAAGGCACACATTACTTACATCAGAAAACGAATCAAGTATTGAAGAATATCTTAATTTTTCAATCAGTAACTGGCGTTTTCAGCTGAAAATGTGAGTTTTCACGAGATCTAAACTTCCAAAGGCTTCAACGGAAAATACTGGATTAGTAGTTAAAATGTACAGGGGCTGAGACAAATTGCGCGATAAGTCCCACCAGATATTTGCATGATGGGATAACGAAATCGAGATTTTATATTATATTTTCAAATTAAATTTGTACTTTACTTGTAGACATTACTGATTGAGTCGCTTACGCTACGGGTGACATAATTGGCTGATAAATGTTTTGTGTTTTCATTTATCTCCCGATCTTGACGTTATAAGGGCTTCTAAGCCTGAAAGCATCATTTGGCCAGTGCGTGTAACACGATTAAGAAAAATCGCCAGAAATACGTGGGATAAAATTTGATCTAGCTGCAAATCATCATGGCACACCAAAATGATATTATCAGACAATTCAGCTGTAGTTGTCACAGTTACCAAAACACACATTTTTTCCGAAACAGTGCACAACGGTTATGATTGAATTTTGGGTGTGACCAGTTCTGGGTTTTATAAAAATACTATGAAATTGTCACCCGTGGGAAAATGACAAGAGCTGCACGATGCACTATCAAACATTTCGACGAAAAGCGATTTCAGTGCAGTTTTCTCCGCATAAAACTCGCTCATATGAAGCTAGTATTCCCAAAAAAATGATGGTGATAATCGAATAACTTGCCTATACGATGGAAGTTTAATAATGGTCATAAAATAATCAGGAGCTATCTCAGAAATGTTGAACTAGGGCATACTATTTTCGCCCCCCCCCCCCGCCCCCTATATTCCAGAATTGTGAACAGGAATCATTCAACAAAACCAAACACGGTGACAGTCCCATTAATTACCTGTACACTGGCTGCCAAATGATGGTCGCGGTATGCGTCGCAGCAGTTCAATAAATTCTGTAACGTTAAGCGCTACCAGTTCCGCGTAAAATGTGAAGTTCTGTTTTACAAGTTCCTACGAGCTGAGTGTAAAATGGATTATGTTAATAGCTAGAATGTTCGTAGGGCTTAATTTTATCTTTTTTCAACCTCTCTGTGTAATAGGGTTGCCAGCATTTACAGTAAGCCCCAAAACCAGATATTCTAAATAAATAATAAATATGCAATTAATAACTGATGTAGACATATAATCAGTGCGAATTAATAACGAAATAAGCATTTATAACAAATAATACACATATAATCCAAATTTTAAAAATATTAAAAAATTATCGATTGAGAAATGAATAAAACTTTCTAAAATGGGTGGGAAAATGAAACTGCATGAATTGTTCTGGTTCTAGGCGTGCAGTACACGCAGTTCACTCGTTATTTATTCACGCCTCCCTTCGCATACCAACCGATAATTTAATTTTTCTCGGCTTTCTGATTTGGAAAGAGCTGCCCGCCACTTTCAAACGTCTTCCATATTCATAACTTCCAAAACTAGGTGCATATGAAATGAGCCCTCGTAAGAAAGTCTGCAGTCTCTTTCTCGGTCCTGTGCGGTTGGTCCAGTGGAAACTACCGCGTGAAAAAAAAAAATCGTAAGAACCTGCGGCGACAATTATTGATCACGAAGGATCTGCGGTCCACGTTGCGCAACTCGAACCAAAAACGAGGGAAAGAATAAAAACGCTCATCTGACCCGATGCGATGAGGAAGTTTTCAGGATCAGTCCCTGACGCCGAATAACCGATTTCGGTTCCGCCTGGTGAGGCTCCTCGAGTCGTGAGGAGATCCACACACAAATCGTCTGATACAGTTTCGTAGGAACGTGCCGTTGTTTCTTTCATCAGCACCTTCTTTTACTCTCCCTCTCGCTAGAAATTACGAAACTCTCGGCGCCATTGTTCTTGCTCTACGACCTTCTGAAGGAAATTTCAGCTAACTGCTGCTTGAGCGTTCCGTTACGGATCGCGGATCATATAGCCGTCGAAAAAACTTTACTGGCAAAACTCTTCCGACTATATTTATTCAATCCCGAGTAGCCCCGATTATATTTGTTGTTCACTATGTTATAGAATCCTACAGTCCACTCAAAAATATTTCTACTGACCACGAATTGCGACTTATATTCACTTTCTTATTTTTAGTTTCGTATACTATTGGCTGTATTTGACACGTAGAGCCATTAAGAACTCGTACGTCACAAGAATCATCAGCACTTTGGTTTCCAACTGTTTCATCTCTACTGCGCGTACAGATATAGGTGGTACATTACATATATAAAAGTGATCATTTGGATGATTGGCTCAAGGCTCACGAATGAGTAGGTGATACGAGTATATCTAGCTTATGGAGTTGGCAGACGGAGCAGTGGTATCGAGATGCACTACACAGCCCGAGGACTTCAATTTTATCGGGGTTGACACACATTTCCTCAAACCGTAGCACAGGTAGTTAGTGGAGAGGAGATTTCCTCAACCCGTACAACCGAACCACTCGTCCAGGGAGAGGTTAGAGGGAGAACGGTTTTCAAAACCTAAAACTTTCGGATCCGAAAAGAACCCAAACTTTTTTATTTAGCCGATTAAATAACTTTCTTTTCTTCTACTTCGTAGAGACATGCAAAGTAAAAAGTTAGCATTCATGAATTCATATGGTTGCTCTTGATTAGGGCATTTGTAAGCCACTACTCAACGTCTCCCATATAAGTGTAGCTTTTTGGCCTACCATTGGGATTTTTTTAGAACGCTAGGGTCACACAAGCCGAATTAATAAGGTAACAATTGCGCTAAAATCAATTTTGATGATATATCGTGCTGCCCTCGTCATTTTCTAACGAACGAAACTTTTATGGTACAGCCGTGCCATCTGAAACTATTCGTACGACCAATTTAATGAACATTGTGAGAGTCAATCGTTCTTGAGGGGAAATATGATGTTTTTAATGGATTTTGCTATTGGCCTTATTTCGGAATTTCATGGTGATCGGCAAACTAAATATAACATTTGAATACCTTCCTCTCTCAGTTTCGTTCCCGGCAGCTGATCTGTTGGGAGCGTCCTCCGACTGGATGACAGATAGGCTAGATGAGAATTTTCGTCAAATTACACGCTTTTTCCTTACATCCGAGAAGGGAAAATGGGAGTAAAAAGGGACCGATTCGGACCACTGGACTAATAAGTTCGTTGCAGGATATAGCGACTTCTATTGCCTTGTTAGAAAGAATCTCTAGTCCGCACTCTGTGTGCTTCCAGGTTGGAGTATGAATGAAACCACGTTTGCTCGCTTGGAGCTTCAATCGAAATCAGAACAAACCCTCTTTCAGATTTACCACGAAAGTAGACACGGAACATCAGGGAATGAAATGTAATGGGAGTGGGATTCCCCAGGTGTCTGTTTATACAGACTGTTTATTGCAGGAGATTATTTGACCGATTGACCTAGGGTTAGGTACCGTGGCTGCTGAGCGAGTGATGCGCTTCCCATATAGTTGCAAAAACTGCAAGATTCACACATGAACAACGATTGATACAACTCCCCATAGGGATTATACGATCCCTGCTAGAGTGTTATGGTCCAGTTATTCTGAGATGAAACAGACCTGCGTCATTTGGTTGAGGTGAAAGTCGACTGTTCCTCCGTAACGAAGTATTAACGCATTTGGTGACCAAGCGATTGAAAAGACTCAGGTCCTGGAAAATCGGCGCATCCAATCGGTGGGCCAGTCAACTCAGGAGAACAAGGCATTCGGCTAACTAAGGAAACGAGAAGGATTTTTTTCTACCTCTTTGTCAAAAAGTGGGTCCGTGGAGGAAGAGAAAGGGGTGAAACTGAGGCATGAGAGGGCATCTTCCGGCCGCAAAAGTGACCAGGAGAGCGTAGGACGGGCAGCAGTCAAGACGTCGAACCTTTTTTTACACTCCGTAAATAGGCAGTCTTTTCGAATTCAACGGCCAAATCTGACGGAACACGAAGCGGCTGTCGGTCAAATCCTCTCGCATTAGCTTCCTATCAGATCTCAACAGAGATTTCTGGTTATTTTTATACAAGAGAAAGAATATTCGGGCCCAAGGAATACATCGTAGAAAGAAAAAAGTTGTCCTCCTTTCAAAACTGACATACTAAACGATGAAATTCGCATGAATGTAAAGTGGGAATTTCATTGACTTGTCAAGAGCTACGTGACTAGTGATTGCTTGAAGTGCCTCAGTGGATACAGTCTGGTAGACCTTAGTAAACCACAGGAGAGAAGAAAATAGTAACGAAGTAGACGAGGGTAGGCACTACATCGTATCACTAACACTGGTCAACTTAAAGCAATTGGGTTAGATCCGCCAGAAGGCAAATTACTAAAGTTAACGTACCTGTCACTTATGAATCGTAGATTTCCAGATAGTGGACCTTAAGATGGATGAAGGATCATCAAATTCCTAACTGTTAGGGAGTTAGAGCACGGAAAATGTATGAGTTTAGAGGACAGACAGGAGGAGAGGGCTAGGGAGTACTGTGGATTAAATGTTCGTCATGAAGGGAGGAGCAAGGTACTCCAATGGAAGATTTTCAAGGAGTAAAGGCATGAAGAATAGGAACCTTAAATTTTTGTCCAGTGCTTCAAGGATTGAATTACCATAAAAGCGGACCAACTTGAGAGGAGTTGGGGGAAAATCCGAATCCAAGAAAGAGGTGGAATGACGTGTTGATGGACGACAGGCGCGGGTCGGGACGCAACGATCTCCGCATAAACGCCATTCTCATACCAATAAAAAATAACAAATATCTCGAATGTAAAACGTTATGGCAAAAGCTCCTCACCTCATCGGATATGTCGCCCAAATGTTTGATGTCTTCAGTCTCCAAAGTTTCGTTCGTTTGCTCGCGAGTGGTCACCTTCTTTTCGCGTATTTCAGTAATAGCTCCAGGATCTCCCGAGACGACCCAGCCCTCTGTCGAACCATCACCGAGGTCATGGTGCTGCAACACAGACAAACTAATCACAATGTATACCCTCGATTAACGAATTATGATGGAGTGATGTATGATAAGCGTTGTTTCAATTAAAAAAAGAATATTATTGAATCACTTAGTATATTAGTGGACTATCGCAAATCCTCAGCCCCACGTACACAGGCTACCAATTCAACACATTTTTTTGCCCAGTTTTTATAAAAGACATTGTTCTAAGTAGAAACCGATAACACCTGAAGTTCCTGTATTTATAGAGTTGTTGCTGTTTATGCCGCAGACTTAATTAAGCATGATCTTCTCGAAAGGTCCATGAAGCCATTTTTCGAATTATAGAGGATACACTGTAACGGATTCTGAAATTTCTATCGTCGAGCGCGAGGTCTGTGTGGTGGTCACAAGTTGTTCAATTTACATGAGCACGGCTGAAACGATCAAGCTGGCTATCGTTTTTACTTACCTTGGCTGTACAAAGTAGAAAGGAAAGTTATGTAATCGGCTGAAAAAAAACTTTAGTTTTCTTCAGATGTTTCCGTTTCAGACCTTACTGAGTCCGAAAAACACTATTTGGGAAAATAGTGAACGATTTTTAGAGAAAACGACCGTGCCGAAACAGCTCAAACTTGATATATAGCCCGCAGGTTACCAGGGACACCAAAATAAGGGTATGAGCAAAATCCACCGAAAGTTAACTATAGTTATCATAGTGATCAAAACACCCAATTTTATTCTCAAAAACGGCTCTAACGATTTTGATTAAATTTATTATATTGCTAGCTCTCAATAAGGCAACTATACCATAAAACTCCCATTTGTGAGAAAATGACGAGAGCAGCCCAATAAATTATCAATATATAACGAAAATCGGTTTTTTCCTCATAAACCCCGCTGAAATGTTACTAGAATGTTAAAAAATTGATGTAGGGAGGGCGTTTCAAAACACTCATAAGATACATGGAACTCACCCCCGAATTTCAACTACCGCCATTTCGCTTCCTCCCAGCTCTATAAGTTTTTACTCAATAACTCTGCAAAAGTGATTACTATCCTCCTTCAAAAAAACTGTTGTGTTGCAACCCACCAGATATATATATTTTTTCCTTCAATCATTGAAAACACGAGAATAAGAAAGAGATTATGAAAGATTTCCATCCCCAATAGGAAAGGGGGTGGGGATGTACCAAAAACTAAGTTGTTCGCATTTTCTGTACGTAACAAAATGTACGTACTAGTAACTAGAGAATACCCCGTAAGTTTGATCAAAATCGTTGGAGCCATTTTTACTTTCCGCTACCCGAAGGGAAGGAAAGTATAGTATCGGCCCAAAAAAAAAAATTTGGGTTTTCTTCAGATCTTTACGTTTTGAGGCCTACTGAGTCTGAAAAACTTAATTTCGGCGCGTGATCCGTGTGTGTGTGTCAAGTATTTAGGAGTGAATATAGGTGAGAGGTGGGGTTTCAACCAACACCTCCAGTCCCTTAAAGGCACTACCATTGCAAGGTTTGCCTCACTGCGTGCCATTACTAAGGCCACTTGGGGTGTGTGTTACCACGACACCATCCTCATGTATAAGGCCATCTATTTAGGTGTGATTGGCTACTGCCCCGTTGTCTGGGGTAGCAAACTAACAGTCAATCAAAAGAGAGTATTGGCCCAATCCCAGAGAGCTGCGCTCCTGTGGATCACCAAGGCCTACAAGACTGTATCAACGGAAGCACTCCAGGTGATCACTGGTCAGTTACCAGTTGATTTGGCTGTTGAGTGCATGATTGACAAGTGGAGAGTGAAACGGGAGCTTCCCCCGCTTTGGGCTGAACTCCGTGCGGATCTCACCACAGAACAGAAACTTGCCGCCATCGATGAATGGGCTCTAGAGAAATGGCAAGCGAGATGGGAATCCTCGTCAAAGGGACGTGATACGTATGAGTTCTTCCCCAACATCCGTGAACGTCTTTCTAGAAGGGTTGAGCCAGACCACTGGACGAGCCAGTTCCTCACGGGACATGGTGACTTCAATGCGCGGCTCCATTTCTTTTCTCTGAAAGACTCTCCATTATGCACGTCTTGCGCCTCCAGTGCGGAGGAAACAAGAAACCATGTGCTGCTCCACTGTAGTTTCTACAACAGTGAGCGAGGGTTGTTGGGAGGGCAAACGAACTTAGCAGCTTTGACTGCTACAAAGGAAGCCTATAACCATTTTGCAAAGTTCGCAAAGAAGGTAATGGCTAAGAAACGTGGATATAGTTGATCAGTCCTTTTGAAACTTGCCACCCAAGTAAACAGTAAGATCAGGTAGGGAACCAGATTAAGAACTACTCCCATATGGTACGGGATTCCTCAGGTGGTCAACTCCGCGCGGTAACACACGGGCAACAGCTCTCTACGGTGAGACTGGCTAACGACCAAATACCTGCCGTACCTCCACAGGTCTGAGTTCGGTAGATGCTGCAGGGGCCGGCCTCTTGCATATTAGCGAAACCGCAACTTCTATGACTGATATAATCCTCGTCGAGGATTTAGGTACAGTCATCATATAAAGAAACAGATCTGTGTGTGTGCGGTCTCACCCTGCAGTCGGGGGTCCAGAATACCGCTGACGTATTCCCTGCGTGTCGTATGAGCCGACTAAAAGGGACAGCCAGGTGGACCCAGCTTGAAAGACAACCTCACCTCTACGAGGTCCCCGCAGGATTACATCCAACGAGGCTTAACTGTGGCTGGGCGTCACAGTGTACTCTGTCGCCACACTGTGCTCACCCTGCACTTGGGGGTCCAGAATTCCACTGCCGTACTCCCTGCGTGTTCGTATAAGCCGGACTAAAAGGGACACAACTTACACTTCATTCACATACATGACACACTGGGAACCCCCTACCTTGAGCTGGGATCGCAGAACACACCCCCCGCAGGAAGGGGGACAGAATTCTCCTGCCGTATCCTCTGCGTGGCCGTTAAATCAGGCCTTAAAGGGGCTTAAAGCTCACGACACTGACATACACAACATATTCCAGATACAAAATACACTGCAACGGCTTGCGTAGCAGAACACATTAACATAAAACACTCATAATGAGCGAAAGACAGTCCTGGAAGTAGCTCACTAACACCTTTGAGCGATCCCCCATATAGGTGCGGCCTTCGGAATGAGGAGGGGGAAAAACCAGGTTTGAGCGTTCCTGGGGCGGCTGATAGCGTGTGTCCCGCTCACCACATCACTAGTGGCCGAGGGCTGACTCTGAGCAGCAGCCGAAAAATCCCTCATGCGTCTTAGTCCCGGTGGGTGGC
This sequence comes from Pachypeltis micranthus, assembly GCA_020466155.1. Lineage (NCBI taxonomy): Eukaryota > Metazoa > Arthropoda > Insecta > Hemiptera > Miridae > Pachypeltis > Pachypeltis micranthus. The sequence continues at coordinate 1,007,876 of CM035782.1, read as the reverse complement.
CGGACTGGCAGCTGCGGCGCATGTGGGGGCCTCCCTTTGACCCTCAATGGACCAGCGAAAGGGGCTAGAATCAATATGCCTGAGGGGGAGCTTCCAGGACACTGCCTCGAGCACCTCTCGCTCATACCACTAACACACACAACAAATGAACTCACAAGGATACACTACACCAGTCTGCTTCTTTTTTCTCCCCCCCCCCCTCAAGTAGTAAAAAACATGACAAAGTCCACTAAATCTTCAGCAGGTAATAAAAACGCCACCTGCGCCTCTTCCTCGGGCTCGCCAAGCTCGACCCCTCCCCCTTCGGACGATGAGCAACCTTCTCGTCGTCCAAACAAACAAGGGCGGAAAGAACCGGGCAAACCGCGTTCATCTCCCCCTTCACCCCCTAGTAGCCCGGGCAACCCGGCTACTACAAGCACTCGACATCCCGTCGACCCTAATCTGTCGGACATGGAGCAGATTTGTGCATATGTCCAAATCATCCACGGCCAACTGGCACGGATGAGGGTCAATGCGACAGGACCTATGCGGGACCTCGTCACTAGTTGCCTCTTCGAAATTTCGAAGCTGGCTATAAAAGCTAATGCCCCCCCAACGATATCGCCCCCTGCCACTCCCCCCCTGCGGGAAACTGTGGCGGCTGTCGTGAGGGAAGAGCTGCGTAGGGCAATTGCCCAGCAGCCAGTGCCACCAGCCCCCCAAACTCAAGGAGCTTTAACGAGCCAGGGTAGTACCCCAGGCCCCTCGTATGCGGCAGTAGCCGCTACTGCGCCTTCCTCCCTCCCTCTAGAAGCTGAGGCTGAATGGCAGTCTGCCAGGGCCAGGAAGCGCAGGGGGAAGCAGACAAAGGCCCCAACTAAGCACGACGTGCAGGCCGAGGGCAGCGCCCCGCCTACGCCTCTGCCCAAAAACAAGGGCAAAAGTAAAAATAAAAACAAAAATAAAAAGCCTCCACCGCTTGCCAAACTCCCCCCTAAAAACCCACGACAAAACGTGGTAGTGGTCAGGCGCACATGTGAAGAAGGAGAGGCTGGTCCCTCCAACCCTGATGCAATAGAAGCACTGATGCGAGGCGTCCCTGCTACGGACCTCCAAGCTCTAAGCGTCCGAGTGCTAGACATCCGCACCGCAGTAGGAGGTGGCGCCGTCATTGTGACGGAAACGCCAGAAATGGCCAAGGCGCTCACGAGCCACATTTCCACGAAAAAGGAGTTGAAGCTCCAAGCGTCAGCCCCCCTAGGTCGCTTCCCACGCATGCTATTGTGCGACGTGCGGACTGACCTTCAAAAAGAGGACTTGGCCCAACAAGTTGTTGAACACAACCCTGCGTTAGGCTTGCAGCCGCAGGATGTCAGGCCTCTCTTCACCAAAAAGCGTGGCAGACAAGAGGATTGGGTGATCGAGGTATCACCCAGCCTATACAAAAAACTGGAGGGGGCAAGGCACCTCCAAATAGCCTGGCAACGGTGCGCCATACGAAAGTACCAAGCCCCCACTCAGTGCTACAAATGCCAGCGCTATGGCCACCTGGCAGTGGCCTGTACAAGACCTGTTGTGTGCGCCTGGTGCGCCTTGCCACATCTGAGTAAGGAATGCAAGCGTGATGCTCCCCTCAAGTGTGCCAATTGCGTCGAACGCAAAATCCAACAGGTCGCACACTCTACACGAGACGCACGCTGTACCATTCGTCAGCGAGCGATTGCCCTCCAGGAGTCACGAGTGGATTATGAATAGGTCAAAAACAGTTTGAATCCTTCAGCACAACACCAATAAGAGTTCCCCAGTTATGGCTGAGTTGCTGCAAAATGCACTCAAGAAACGCTGCAGTGTTCTCGCCATTCAGGAACCATACATAGGATCCAAAACTCTTGGTCTGGGATCGCAGGCACGAGTGGTGGCTGGAGCAAGAACGGGAGCCAAGGCAGCAGTAGCCTGCATCGACCCGTCCATTGACATGCTCGCACTCACCCACCTGAACAGCCAGCACTTGGCCGCTGTGCTCATCCGAGCCGGTGGCGTTGAGCTGGTTGTAATATCATTCTACAGGCAATTTGGGGCACCAGTTGCCAACAGCCTTGAACCACTCGAGCAGGCTCTAGCAGGCCTATCAGGACGACCCTGCGTAGTCTGTGCTGATGCAAACGCCAGATCACCATTGTGGGGATCCCCAACCCTTGATGGGGCGGGCGAGGCGTATATAGAGCTGCTCACCAGGTACAACTTGGTTGTTGCCAACGACCCCATGACTGAGGCGACCTATGATGGTCCGGGAGGAAGGTCGTGTATAGACGTCACAGCCGTGTCTCACACCCTGCTACTCAAATTGCAGGGTTGGCGAGTCGTACCAGGTGCAAGGCAGAGCGATCACATGGTTATTGACTTTGCCATTACGGATGACAACATCCTCTCCAAAGACACGCGTGAAAAGCGATTCCGCACAAAAAATGCTGACTGGCCGCAATTCTTTAGGGTACTGGAAGGTGAACTGCGTGCCGCAGACACCGACCTAATAGTGCAAGCATCCACACCTGAAGAGGTGGACAGCAAAGTGGACACATTTACCACAGCACTGCACTCTGCTGGGCTCTCTGTACTTGGCCAACAGAAGCACAGGGCGATCAAAGTCCCATGGTGGACTGAGGAACTTAATCCTCAAGCAAAGTGCAAATAGAGCCAGAAGGATGTTCCAAAACACTCGTGACCCTGATGCCAGAGCAACACTCCGAACTGCCTTCATCCAAGAGAAGCAGGCCTTCCACCGCGCCATCAAACGAGCCAAACGGCAAGGCTGGCGAAATTTTGTGGAAGCGGAGAGCTCTGAGAACCCCTGGGGCAGACACTACAAGTCCTCCATAGGAAAAGCAAATGTAGAGCAGGTCTTAGCTGCGATGCAAAATGAGTCAGGCTGGGCCTGCAGCATCGAACGTTCACTGGAAACCCTCCTTGAGAAGGCGTTCCCAGATGACCAAGTAGCTCGAGACACTGAAGCCCAGAGGGCAGCAAGGGAGCTGATCACGGACCCTCCGAACGAGCCCGACATCCCATAGTGGACAACAGGCAACCTCGGCAGGGCCCTTGCCACCTTAAAGCCCAACAAATCTCCTGGGCCAGATAAAATAGAAAGCAATATGCTAAGGAAGGCTGAGCGGACAATCTCCAGCGGCCTCCTTAATTTATTTAATGACTGTCTGCAGGTCGGACAGTTCCCCACTCAGTGGAAGACTGCGCGCGTTGTCACTCTTCAAAAGGGAGGCGACCGCAATCAGTCAGACCCGCGATCATGGAGACCACTCAGCCTTCTTTCCATATTAGGCAAAACACTGGAAATCTTGATGTTGCAGTCCCTCGAAGGAGTCTTTGGCTGCAACCTCACAGACAGGCAATACGGGTGTACCAAAGGAAGGTCCACGCAGGATGTCGTTGTCGAGATTCGGCGTGTTTCCCTGCTGGCACCGGCTAAGTACGTCGTAGCAGTTCTGATTGACATCAGGGGAGCGTTTGACAACCTTTGGTGGCCAGCGCTCCTTAATGAGCTCAAAGGTAGGGGAATCCCCCGCAACCTGTACTCGCTCGTCAGAAGTTACCTGACAGACAGAACTGCTACGATCGAAAGCAGGCATGTCTCCGTCCGGAGAAAGATTGAGAAGGGGTGCCCACAGGGCTCGGTCCTTGGACCAGCACTCTGGAATGCCTTCTTCGAAGGTCTTCTCAGGAAACTCATGGAGACTGACTGCGAGCCGTACGCCTATGTGGATGACTTGACTGTGCTGATCTTGGCAGAGTCAGTCCGCCAAATTGAAGAAAAAACCTCCCACGTGCTCCGCACTGTCAACCAATGGTGCGAGCACGTCAAGATGCAGGTGGCTGAGGAAAAAACCCAGCTAATCCTCTTGAAGGGGAAAGTGAATAATCCACCCACAATACGCTTTGGCGGCCACACGCTCCTTCCTGAAAAGCACGTCAAGTATTTAGGAGTGAATATAGGTGAGAGGTGGGGTTTCAACCAACACCTCCAGTCCCTTAAAGGCACTACCATTGCAAGGTTTGCCTCACTGCGTGCCATTACTAAGGCCACTTGGGGTGTGTGTTACCACGACACCATCCTCATGTATAAGGCCATCTATTTAGGTGTGATTGGCTACTGCCCCGTTGTCTGGGGTAGCAAACTAACAGTCAATCAAAAGAGAGTATTGGCCCAATCCCAGAGAGCTGCGCTCCTGTGGATCACCAAGGCCTACAAGACTGTATCAACGGAAGCACTCCAGGTGATCACTGGTCAGTTACCAGTTGATTTGGCTGTTGAGTGCATGATTGACAAGTGGAGAGTGAAACGGGAGCTTCCCCCGCTTTGGGCTGAACTCCGTGCGGATCTCACCACAGAACAGAAACTTGCCGCCATCGATGAATGGGCTCTAGAGAAATGGCAAGCGAGATGGGAATCCTCGTCAAAGGGACGTGATACGTATGAGTTCTTCCCCAACATCCGTGAACGTCTTTCTAGAAGGGTTGAGCCAGACCACTGGACGAGCCAGTTCCTCACGGGACATGGTGACTTCAATGCGCGGCTCCATTTCTTTTCTCTGAAAGACTCTCCATTATGCACGTCTTGCGCCTCCAGTGCGGAGGAAACAAGAAACCATGTGCTGCTCCACTGTAGTTTCTACAACAGTGAGCGAGGGTTGTTGGGAGGGCAAACGAACTTAGCAGCTTTGACTGCTACAAAGGAAGCCTATAACCATTTTGCAAAGTTCGCAAAGAAGGTAATGGCTAAGAAACGTGGTTATAGTTGATCAGTCCTTTTGAAACTTGCCACCCAAGTAAACAGTAAGATCAGGTAGGGAACCAGATTAAGAACTACTCCCAGATGGTACGGGATTCCTCAGGTGGTCACCTCCGCGCGGTAACACACGGGCAACAGCTCTCTACGGTGAGACTGGCTAACCACCAAATACCTGCCGTACCTCCACAGGTCTGAGTTCGGTGGATGCTGCAGGGGCCGGCCTCTTGCATATTAGCGAAACCGCAACTTCTATGACTGATATAACCCTCGTCGAGGGTTTAGGTACAGTCATCAAATAAAGAAACAGACCTGTGTGTGTGTGTGTCTGTAGTTCGATTTGCGGGAGAACGGCTCATCCGATTGAGCTGGTTCTTTTTTGTTTTGTTCGTTATTTTTTGTAGACACCAAAATAAGGTTATGGACGATTTCGGTCGATTGGAAGGGGGGGGGGACGAAAATGTACCAAAAACTAAGGTTTTTCGCATTTTTCTCGAAAACGGCTCTAACGATTTTGAATAAACCTTCAAATTATCTTCTCCTAATCAATACCTAACTTTTCGTGTCCATACATATCTCCATGAAAATACGGTGAACGGAGATATAGGCCCATGAAGCAAAAATAGGTTTTTTACGCTTTTTGGCAAAACGGCTTCAGCGATTTTCACTAAACTCACAGGATGTTTCAAATAGTTAATACTTACATATTGTTCTCAATAAATGTTCCTGTGGCGGTCCATTAAACAGAGATAAAAATCAAAATGTGTCAAAAATGACGTTTTTTCTAACATTTCCGTAAATTCCAGGGTAACTGCTTCGCGAGATGTGATAAATTCTAATGGAGTGTCTCTTAGTCACCCATACCAATATTTTTTTCTGTATAATTTTTTCTGTATATATATGTTGAACGGAGATATAAGCCAAGTTAACTCAGAAAAGGAGATTTGTCGAATATTAATTTATCGGTATTCCAATTTTCTCAAAAACGGCTCTAACGATTTCGATCAAACTTTCGGAGTATTCTCAACTAACTAGTCCCTACATTTAGTTCTCCATAAATGTTCCTGTAAAAATGCGTTGAACGAAGATATAGCGCCCGCATATGTAGGTGGTGTTCGAACCTAAAGGGGTGGCGGAAAGTCGTGTGTTGCTACGCACCAGATATTTTAAGAAAACGATCATTTAATGTTTTGCAAATCTCACTTTTTGATCTATTTTGGAAAGAAATAGTTGTAGGAGAACGAACTCTTTTTATAGGTTGCTAGAAAACACTTCGTCAGATCGACTAAATTCAATTATGCTGTTACTCTGGAAATTTTGGAAGCTTTAAAAAAGACGATTTGGTACACATTTTGGTTACTTCACTTCAATACACTGTAAGGAGAACAATATGGAGGGATTCACTACTTGAACACATTCTGTAAGTTTGGTGAAAACCATTCAAGCCACTTTACCAAGAAGGGGGAAAAACCTATTTCAGGTTCTTAGGCCTACATCTCCGTTCACCTAATTTTCACAGAGATATTTATGGAGCAGAAGAGTTAATTACTAATTAGTAAAAGGTAATTTGAATCAAAGTTTACTCAAAATCGTCTGCCATTTTCGAAAAAAATTTGCATATGGTTTTTTTAGTAGCTCAATTGGTCCTGCTGATTGAACTACAGACACTCACACATTCTTTTGGATTCAGAGGCCAGGAAACTTAATGATCTGAAGAACGCAATACTTTCCTTACTCTTATGACAAATCGATTACGTGAGCAAAAATTACGCGTGACCGTTAATTTGACTAACGAAAATCAAATGTAACTAGAAAAGAACTGTATCGTCGGTAAATAAGCAAAACTACTCGAGGGTATTGAATTCTAACTGGAGGTACGGGGCTACAGGGCGAAAGTCAATTTCACAGGAACAGCTTACAAGTATATTCTTTTCACTAAGATATCACAGAAATCTGGAAGGTTAGGCCAAATCTTTGTAACGTCCAACGCAACAACAACCTAAAACTTCTCCTTAAACGTAATGTAAGGGACGGTTTTTGAACGTCGAGTTTACGGCAGGGGTGCTCAAACTCGAACTGCTGGCGATCTACCTCAATATTTTTAGACTACTTACGATCGACTCTGAGAGGATGCAAGTATATGTGATGCAGGGTTGTCGTACATACACGATACACCACAGCTAGGTATCGTAATATATATAGATATTAGCTTTCTGCACAATATAAGTACATTATTTTAGTCAAGGTTTGGGTTAAGTTTAGTTAGGTTCTTCTCTACAATATCAATGAAAAAACTCATAGTTATTCAAAATTGCGAGTTTATTGGTTTTTACAAAACAAAAGAGTTACATATGGTGTTAAACTTAACTAAGGAGTGGCTTTGGATGTTGAAGCGTGGCACTGCATGTCCTCAGCATACTTTTCATAAGATGGTTTACGTTACCACTTACCACTGAGTGCTAATCGCAAGCATGATGACATATGATCGTCAGTTAGCAGATTGCAATATTTTGACTTGATTATCTTCATTTCAGAAAATGCAGGCTCGCACAAGTAAGCTGACCCAAATATTGCCGTCAGTTGAAGGGCGATTTGCCTTAGATTCGGATATGTATCTTCAGATATAAAACACCAGAAATGCTGTATCAGATGCTGCAGCTTTGAGGTGATATAATCTGCACCGACTCATTTTTTCAAAATCTGTGTGTCATCACCTCTTTCGTCTAGAAAAGCTGTTATTTCGGGCAATAATTCTTGAAATCTTTCTAGGAATTTTCCGCGACTCAACCACCTTACGTCCGTGGGAAGAACTAAATCAGTGTGTTCAGCTGACTCCCTATCTTTCAACTGAAACTGAAAGAGCCACCGTTGCAAGCTACGTGCACGGATGGAATTTACAATTTTTGTTGCAATGCCCATGATTTCCTCCGTGTTTAAAACTTTTGAACACAAAGCTTGTTGATGTATAATGCAATGAATGAAAAAAAATGCTTCATTAGCTCGACATTATACTGGTAGCTCGTCGTTTTTTTACAAAAGTGAAGAAAACGTTATATATATCTTTGTGACGGGTCTTCCCCTTCAGAGGAATGATTGTCAAAAATTCTTCCTTAGCCCACATATCCGAATAAAAATATGGATCGTTAATTGATGTGGATATCGGTGGATTCTTCGAACTGTAAAGAAAAGTATGTACATTCCATGATATCATGTTTTAGTTTATCTGCGATGTACTGACTCATGACTTCAATACGCCTTGTGACAGTCGGACGAGATAACTGAAGTTCTCTAATAGCAGATGATTTCTGTTTTAGTTTTAAAATCTCCAAATAAAGTCTCACCCGCTTCAATAAATGCTTCCTTCACCACCGATCCATCTTCGAATGGTTTCTTGTGTTTCGCCAATATATGGGATATTTTAAATGAAGCGATCGTAGCAGCTTTTGATTGTTTGGTTGGTCTTGTGAACATGGTTTGTTCTTTTTTTCAAACAAGATATCAAATGACTTTCTTTTCGTTTTCTTAATTCACTTTGTGGCGGAAAATCCTTTTCATAGTTTTTATGAACCGTTTTATGACGCCTCTCTATATTACCACGCTTAGGTATTGCAACTGACGCACGAAAATAACACAAATGCACTTATTGTTCACCATACAAAAGAAAAATTCTTCCTCCCAATCCTTATTGAAATTATGCGTCTTAGATTTCTTTACTGCACTCATTTTCCACTATTTAACAATAAACTTTGCATCGACGTAATATCACCATCAAGTTACAAACAGTGTTATTTTATTACGTAATACATTTTTGTAGTTTAGTTACCTACCTACTTACTAAACATTTTTTTCTTCTCGAGATCTACTCAAAAAGCACTCGCGATTGACCAGTCGATCGCGATTGACCGTTTGAGCACCCCTGGTTTACGGTATTCCGTATCGCCTAGCACAAAGAGTTAGATTAAAGCCCGCTCGATATCAAGACGTTGAGTGAACGTATAACCAAACCCGCACAGCCTGAGGAGCCGGATTCGAGAGGCAAATATGAGGAAACTTTACTAAAATCGATTTTCTTCGAAATGTTTGATAATTTATTGTGTTCCTCCCTTCATTTTCCCACCTATTAGAATTTCATAGTATCGTCGTGTTATTTGGAACAGTCGATACAAAACATTTAATGAAAATTTTAGCTTTCCGGTAAAAACCAATCGTTGTTGTGATTACTATGTTAACCATAGTTTAGACTGGCTTTGCTCATAACAATATTTTGGCGTCCGATGTTGATCTACAGCGTAAATTTCTGAGGTGTGGTTGTTTTAAACACAGCAAGTCCTTTTATTTCATTATTCTATTCAGAAAGTGTTAGTGTATAGAAGTGTTACTGAAATCCGTCTTCCACGGAAAATAAAACTCACAGAGAAAGACTTATTATTATTCCTTGATAATTGGATTTAATATCACTCAAATAATGGCCATAACGCGTACTGTATAGCTGAATACCGTCAATGCTGTTTTAATCAATAAATGTGTGGCACAAAAGAGTTTGCAAGTAAAAAAGCTGATCATTCACACGGGCTGAGTACATCAAGATGTTCAGCAAACACTTCGCACAAAGCTACTGTAACACAGTTCAACGATTTGAATAACCCGATTAATGTAGGTTGAGGGAATTTGTGATAACTTACGGTTTCTCCGTGAAAAAAGGGTTGCTTAGCATTATTGTAGATACTCTCCATTATTTTCAGTCCTCCCTTACGGATTTTGAACCATCTGACAAGTAAATCTAGAGAAATAGAAGTCGAGGTAATTTTAAAGATCTCATTGAAGTTTATGTCTCTGGATGAGTTACAACTTGCCACAACGCCTATCACTACGCGCACTGATTCAGTGGGAATCACAAAAGCTCGTTCAACAAAAGGCTCGACCTAGCGGGCGGAAGAGAAGTGAAAAATTGACAACGGCTCACCTCCGTATTTTGCGATTCATTCTTCTGGGTATCCTCAGTGGTGGTTGTCGTGACTTTGGGCCCGGTGTCCTGTACGACCTTTCCATCCTCGAGTAGCACCTCCCTTTGTACTCTGGTAGCGATTTGTCTCTTAGTGACAACTTCAACCTTTTTCCTAGTCACCCATTCTTCTGCAACAACAAAAACGGAAGCAAAAAAAATATTAAAAAACCAACTCGGGCTCTCAAATCATTTATTAATGCTCTCCCACTCCGAAATGAACTGGACGAAGCTGCTGTGGCGTCAAATGGATCCCCTCCCTCCCATCACTTTGTTCCCCGACTTACCTACTATTTGCAGTAACGTCCGCTGAAGTTAATTGACTCCGCTCCAGTTCATGGAGTGAGGAGCAGGCTAAGCATGGCAAAAACTTGTCTACTTATAGTTTCACCCCACCAACTAATTCAATTTGAATATTAATCAGTTTATAAAAGCCTGCTAGAACTAGACATACACATAGAGACTCGTAGTGCAAGAAGTTTCAAACTGCATTGGATTTCTCCTACTAACGGCTCCACCTTTATCGAGCAACCAGATAGTGTATTTGAATGTCGGCATGAATTTTTAATGAAGGTTTGTGTGTTCTGTTCGATCATTAACTTAAAACCACTATAAATCTGTGAAGCCGGGGTTGCTCAACCTTCTGGAATTTATTGTGCTGCAAATCAGAATGTAGGTGATTCAAGGAACTGTCGATACATTTTTTTCAGTAAGGGACGATTCAAATGTTTTGCTCAATTCACATACACTTGGTAAACAAAACTTTGTACGGAGAAACCTGTTATAGTTCCGTAATATATTAAGCTCCTGCTATGAGTGCCACGACCTTCATTTAGAACCAAAATGTGGGTAATTGAAGGGACTAGCAACACAATTTTCTGAAAAGGTTGGCATAAGGTTCTGGAATTACAGGCGATACACTGGGGAAAAACATTATTTTGAATTTCATCATTTCGATTGCTTCAGTTTGACTCATTAAAATACCGTCTTGTATTGGTAGCTTATTGGATTACCACCACGGAGAAATGCGTTGAACGAAGATACAGCGCTCGTATACATAGCAGATCATCGAATTTACGGGGGTTGCGGAAAGTTGCTGTTGCTGCTCAGAAAATATTTTAATAACATAGCCGTAAGAAGTGCTGTGGACTTGTGAACTATCATAAAAAATACGTCCAGATCTAACGCCGCACTCAAACCGCAATGTATGTTTTCGCCTTTTCGTTCACCCGCGCGAGCGCTTCTTTTAGTGGCCGTACTCTTAGTATTAGCTTGGTCATTAGTATCAAACTATTACATTTGGTCCTCAGCATCCCAACCTCAATTGCCAGTCTATTTAGTCTGCCTAGATGTTTGGGGATCAACGATCTGCACCACCTTCCTCTCAACAGCTCGTCAGCGTGGCCTGCCTCCGGTTTCCCAACGACAGACGCAACTTTCCGTTGGGTTTATTATTCATTCTGAATAATAACCCTATGTTTTTCGCCAGGACCAGGACAGTTTTTACCCCCCCCCCCCGACTAGTACCTAGTTGTGCCCGCCCATGGAGGTTAAGGGCAAAAATGGATAAAAAATTAACAAAAACGCAAGTACGCCGTGTTTGGTATCGTTTTGAGGGTATTTAAGATAAGAGGTGAAAAACTGGCCTAGATGGAAAACAGAGAAATCACAGTCATTATAGTGAGTCAAAGTCTGCTGATAGAATGAACTGACAATGTTTCGAAAGTAATCATGTCATCTTTTGACTCTCTTTCCCTCTAGTCTCAGTTCAGTCAGTTTGACTCGTCACGGCGAGTAAATTGCCACAGGAGCTTATTATACAACGCAACCACGAAGTAGCGCTATACCTCTATCCGTAAAGCATCATCTCTTCGTATCGTTTCATGTGTTAGTAACTCGCTCGCGTAACCACATATTTTTGCTCAATGCTGTTCCTGTTCATTCGCAGCATCTTGCTGCAGATGGTCCTTGCCAAGGATAGATTCTGTACAACCTGCCCTTCCTTCATGTTCGATTTCCCACTCGGCTTTTGCACAGTTTGGAACTTAACCACTCAAAAAGGTGAATGTTCTCCTGTCTTTTACTTTGAGAATGGAACTCACAAACCTACAAGCAACAATGCGGGCAATGGAGTCCGCTAAGCAATAACATCCTGTCACATAACTTACAATGTACTACAATGTTGAGGAATTAATTGCTCAATTTAAACGCGGACTCGACCATCAGACGAAGTGAAAGGAACGGTGTTCCTAGTCAAACACATAAACGAGTTATCGAACAGGTTACGGCATGCTTTACATCCAAGTTGTGTTTCTACTCATTCAGCTCGGAATAACAGAACGTCGTTTTTTTTAGGTCGGTCAATCCGTTTCCTTTTTATGTTATGAAGCCTTTTTCAAGGCGAAACGAAGGGAATACGCGCGTGGAACTGGAGTGTTGTGCAACAGAAGCCGACTCGCGAAGGTCAACTTCATGTCACAGTCTCAAATAACGTCTCAAACCCAAACAGATTAGCCACTGGAATAAAAATCCCAGTCCACAAACCGCCGCCGAGCAGACAATTATTCGAAAAATTGTAAAACAGTCTAGTGTAGAGATTGTGAGCCCACAGTCACCTAAAAGAAGCCTTCGCGTCGCAGCTCATACAAAATTCATAACTTGAATGGACTTGAGCACATTTTAATGGGGACTGTTAACTATTTTTGAATTGCAAAATAGGAAAGTTGAAGATTTATTCATTTCCAATTAACTGCTTCTTATTAATAGTGATTTAATGATATAGTCTAATGGTAAGATATAGTTCGTTTTAGGAGCATGCATAGTGCATGTAAAAAATATCTCGTGCGACGCATGCAACTTCCCTCAACTCCACGTACATTCTAGCTGCTAGCCCATTTCCCTCTGTTCGCTGTGTGCCTGTGTCCACAAGAGGGAAACCTTGCAGACTTTAGTCCTAAAGGCTCTGAACGTACATAATAGCCACTAATCCCTGCCAGGGTGTGGTTAGCTTTTTGGTGTTCTTTTATAGTTCTAGGGAAACGTTACAGTGTAAATTATAGCATCCTTCCCAAGAGTTAGTTCCTCGAGTTCATGGAGCCAGGAAGTTGAAGCATGAATTCCTTTCTTGGAAACCTTGATGGGTAAGCCACCTGCCCTCATTAGGCGGACCGCACTATTTCTCGCGCTATTATCATTTTTTAATTTTTAGTTGTTCCATCGACGTTGAATTGGTGCCATAAATAATGGTCTTCACACATTCCGCACTTCCGCATCCCTCCTCACACGAATACTAACAACTATTGAATGTCAAACTAATTTATGAGATTTTCGTGCAAAGGTTTCTCGTCCTCAAAGTGGCACATAAAATTAGAAAGGAGAAATACGCGTATCTCCTGAGAAGCGCTCATTTTCTCAAGTTCCAAGAACCGAGAACTTGTTACCGAACCCCCTCTATAGTCGCACCCAACAAATCTATAAATTGAGCTTCTTTAGAGAAAAAATAAAATGTAAAGACTCGCGAATGAGAAAATTCAGCAGTTATTTCTTGGCCATGAGAAGCGGACGCGGTCTGCGGAAGGGTATTGGCTGGATTCGCCGAAGAGACGAGGTAAAAAGCAACCGCTTTAATAGCAGGTATGGCAGGCAGTAGCAGTAGCTTAGATTAAAGTGGCAACCGGTCGGCCGACCTTGGAACGGAAAACGTTGTTTCCTCTTGCATCACTGGGACCCAAAGTCAACGGCAAGATCCACCCAGTCGATGGCAACCAATGACAGCTCGTTTGTTTTTCTGATTGAGCCGATCCAATAATGAGGAATCGTTAGGTGAGAATGAGAATTAAATCGCTCATTTTCGTTGATAGTGCAGATAATGACGCGGCGATGAGGAATTTCAGATAATAATTTAATAACGCGATTGATAAGTTGATGAATGGAGTCGGCAGAAAACATAACAAACAAATGAGAGATAATAAAGGGGTGACTTTCTAGCCTTCATATTCGAGATCTTCACAAAGAGCTACCTATCGGGGTTTCCAAAAATATTCATCATTCACCTTTCCTTTAAATTGTGACGGAGTCAAGACGCAGGCATTCGAGCTACATCTGTCTGTACTAAACATGAACCTTATGGAGCGACGGCATCCAGAAAGTATATCGTCGAAACGGAGAGGCAAACACACTAAGTACTCGAATAGGAAGTGATTAGGAAAGGGAGGTGTGAAGTACGAGCAAAGGAGTACTTGTAAATGATATATTAGAAGGAATGGACTGTATCAGCATTAAAGCAGAATTAACGTGGAGTGCACTAAAGAAGTATCAACGAGACGGCTTTTAGTACACACAACTCTTTAGCTGCAGGTATTGTGTTCGAATTTCATGCAAATTGGATAAATAGGTGTCGAGGTTGCGAAATGGCGCACAACTCACAAGTTTTATCGATTTGTTATTTTATATGTGAAAAAAGGGTGCAGTGTGTTGGAAACTGTGGTATCATCGACTCGTGGGCTTGATGGGTGTAGGTTACTCAGCCAAAGAAAAATGTCAGCACCCACTAGCAGCGCTTAGCACTAATCCACAGTGCTATAGGCTCGATGGGTTGAAGAGTTGGACAGATCCCTCCTTCCCATCAGAAACGTTGTAGGTATTCTTGTGTTTCTCAGATTCTGAGTTTCAAAGAACTTTAATTCCATTGGATGAACGGCAAGAGTGTGGGAGAGAAAATCTGCTTTCAGAGGGCTGATCTGGATTTCTCATAAACATCTCAAGGTCCGTTACAAGGAATCGCAATAGTTACATTAAGATAGTTAATCACTTCTCTTTGCCGGATGATCTGACAATAATTGAAAGAAAAAGGAATTGAGGGATTTCCCCTTCACTTTGACTTCGGAACTCTTCACAGCCCCCTACTAACCCTTTCCATCGCGTATTACGTTCTGCAATTTACTGCTTTTAGATGAAGCTATTTGCACTTGGAATCTCCAACACCATAGTTGACGGGATACAATTTCGAGCATCACTTGACTGAGCAGAAAAGGTCGTTGACGATTAGCTCTGATCCTTCCTGCGATTGAGAATTGAAAAATCTTTTTCGCAGCTAGCACGAGATATTGTACAATGCACGCTAATATTGAGAGAGCGTTGTCACGCATGACTCCACCGGAAGGTGTTTGGCCTTCGAAGCTGAGCTCGTCTTATTTGGGAAAACATTTAATGAGGGAAGCCTCAAGGCGACTTCCCATATTTCAAAGGCCCGAACACACTCGGGCAATGGGTTGCACGTGACCTTTAAAAACAATCACACTCTCATTCGAAGCCTAAGAGTCGCTTATTTAACCCAAGGATCCCCTGGAAGAGACCTCTGCCAACCGTAATTCTCTGCTGATTTATATCTCCGACCAAAATGATCAATCTTCTTCCTACTCCTCCACTGAAGACCATCTTATTATTTTATTGCTCCTTCCAATCACACAACTTGCCTTAGTGCCTGAACAATGGCAAATACTACGAGTATTTCCTCCCTCGTCAAACGCCCTGCAAGTCCAGCCTCTCGAATGATAAATATTGGACCACTAGACGGCGACCTCCAGCTCACGCCCAATGTCAAGTGGATCATGAATTTAGGAGAACGTTAAAGATCGCGATAAAGTTGTATCTCGTTAAGCTGTTCGACGCAGATAAAGCAGCTCGGCTCTGTTTTTCTTTTTCTCACGACTCGCTAGCTAAAGAAAATAACTAGGAAATCGTTAGGTTCTGAAGCGGGATCGTTAGTATTTACTCCAACAAAGCAGGTTGCATTCTTCTGAGATTAAATACTCGCTGTGCTCGTTGAGTCGTTACTTTGTACACCTTGCTCCCATCGTTTTTCAACTCTGATCTTTTACTTTCCCTCCTCCGCATCGCAACCGGTGTTTTAAAAGCTTTCAAGTCAGGCGATAACCGTTTTATACTTGAGAGCTCCCAGGAAATTAGAGGAAAACTATTGAGGCGGATACGTGTAACATTAGCATTGTGCTTCTTTAGAACAATAGTCAGTTGCCAAAAATACATTCCACCTCCAAACTACATGAGCGACTCATAATGCTAACAAACTACCAGCATTTCCGCATCAATAAGCTGGTAAAGTGGAGCACATCCCATAAATAAATGTGCACTCCTCACATTTCAAGCCCTCATTTGACCGATGTTTAATGGAAAATTTAGCTATACTATGCTATAAATTTGCAATTTATACATCATAACGCAGGACAAGGCTCGTTGGGAGTGAGCTAAAGAGTTCAAAATTGGAATAATCACCTCTTGAGAGGGGGGTCCTCAAACATAACCAGTAAACGCGTATGCAAGAAGCAGTTCAAATTTAATTTTGAAAAATGTATAAAACCTCTCTATCCCAATCATCCTCTTACGAAGATGTCTAGTGCTATGCATCTCATAACTTTCTTTAGCCATGTACACTCAGCGATTTTAATAGCGTTGTCTTCCAATTCAATATATTTTTCACTTAGTTCACACGAACCAGGTAAAACAAGACTGCGCAGAAACTGGTGGCACCTTTAAGTTGAGATATTTATTGAGGTACAGCTACTTATGGCGTGACCATTGTTGTACAACCAATGTACAGTTTGTACGTGGATGGAACTGTAGACCTGATTTTTTTGGTAAGATTCCCGTTGAGGTAAGAGGAGGAGGGACACAAAATTCTACACAGGCGAAGAATCAGTTAACGAATGGGACGAGAGAGAGAGAGACAGAGAGAGAGATGGATAGAAAGAGAGAGAGAGAGAGAGAGAGAGAGAGAGAGAGAGAGAGAGAGAGAGAAAGAGAAAGTCACTGAATTCATGCAACACATTCGATTATATATAAGACTTAGGGTTAACATCCACAAAGCGAAATAATACAATAGAAACGATGCTCAAAATTTATTGAGAATCGAAAACTAATGCAATTCTAACGTACAAACGAATTATGAATAGTTCTTGGTAACTAAAACAACAGCTGTGGGTTTGAAAAACAACATTGAGTGACTCACGAGACTCCAGGTTGTGAGATGCGAGGTCAGGCGAAAATCTTACATCCCCCCACCACAAGTGATTCATACAAGTAAATCATTGAGGCACAATAAGCACCAAACCACAACAGGTGACATTGCGCCCAGTCAAGTCACTATGGTTGAGAGTGTCCCAGACGGATAGCTGCTGAGCATGTTAGAGTCTTCACTTTTGGTTTATTATTCATTCTGAATAACAACCCTATGTTTTCGGTCACGAAACATTTTTTACAACCCCCCTCAAAATTCGATAGGAAGGTTAGGGCCGATTAGGCTGGCACTTCCTCTGCACACCCCTGCATCAGATCATAAATGCCTACAGACGTTTACGGGCGCCTGGCGCCGAGGGAATATTTAGGTTCAGTAATTCCATTGCAGTCAGGACATGTTTCGTATGGTTTACTGGTATTGGATGCTGAATCGAATGGGATGGGGGAGCACTAATACTAGGTCAAGCTGTTCATGAGATTAATAAACCATTGTGTAATAATTTGCAGGGTTTTTACTTTGATGATCTTGCTAATGTGGTATGAGCTGTTAAAGATAGTAATAAATCGTTCTGTAATCATTTGCAGAGTTTTTAGTTTTGATGGTTATTTTGGGAGGGGGGGCTCCCGCGAGTCGAACGCTTGTAGCAACTTGTTGCGGTTATCTCTCTGCGGTCCCCCACACTTTGTCTTCCCGAACGCCTGAGACTGCCTCATTTCGCGTCGAACTTGCGTTGAATTCACTTCTCTCGAGACGTTCAAAAACATTCAATCAATGTCATTTGCTAGCTCGACTAAAGGCTGACTAAGTCAAATCATTCGTTAACTCCCGAAGACGCATTCATCAATTCACTTTTAAGCCCCGTTAGCGCTAGCCGTTAGTTATTTTTTAACTGGTCTCTTCGCGCTTTAGTTATCGGATTACTAACCGTTATATCTGTCGAATATTGTGTTTCGCTCGCCTCGATCTGTTTTTATTTATTTATTATCCGTACTTATTTATTTCCGACCTGTTATTTCAGTTATTAGAAAGTTGTACAGTTATGCGAAAAATTTTGTTGGCAGCCATGTTCGATTGCGTATCGTTTGCCTCAATCTGTTTTCGTTTGTGCTCTCGTTATCATATTATTATTACTATCGTATATTATTTATTGGGGTTCTGCCAACTCAATTTAAAATCATTTTATGAGCAATGGACTCCGACTGGGAGCTCACAGACTCTAATTTCTCAGACGAAGAGATACGCGTACCAAGTCCATCCGAGAAGCGAGTTTTTTGATACGCTCGACGACGCAAATTGTCATATTAGGTTCCGATTGTCGACACAAACAACGGTGTTCGTACTTTCGCTAATTCTAACGCGGATAGAATCGCCAAGTAATCGAAATCACACAATTTCGTCAATGAAGAAACTCCTAACGCTCAGGTTCTACGGCCTCAGTTAGTACAGGCCCAATATTTTATCGGCCTATCACGTTACATTCGTGAGTAAAATAACTTACATCAAGATCGAAAAGTAATTAAGAGCTTTCATCGAATGTTTACGTTTCAATTCCCAAAATCTATTTCGTCGAATCACAACTTTCCTAATCCCCTCGTACGTTCGGCGGGTTTTACCTAGTAATGCAATGGTATTCCTAACTGTGTACGTAGAAACTGATAGAGAAGAACGTTGTGGCATTTATAAGGGCATGGTTAACGTATGACGAGACATTGTTGCGGAGTTCCGTTTCGATTCTCTTAGAATTATGGGAAAAAGTGAACCGTATAAAATATACGGAGAAGTATACCGTACTTTGTTTGGTTATTTCCGATTATTGTTGACCTTCCATTTCGTAGCTTATTGGAACATGAGTTTATTGTGAACGATAGGCGAGAATTATGCGTTTTGAGCTCAGTGAGAAGTATAATTTTGTGCTCATGCTTTGTGTGACCGTTCGATGTTGGCGTGGGATCGTGAATATCAAGTTTGAGCTGACTAGGTTCAGTCGTTCTTTCTCATTCGTGTCTACAATCGCACACCATGTTCTGAAAAGGGTGGGTTTGGATGTTAGAAACGTTAATATCTGAAGAAAACTCAATAATTATCTTTTTTGCCAATCACATAGACCATTAATGCGACTATGCGAATGAAAATGTCCTTACTATTCAAGGCGATTCGTATAAACTTTGGAATTATGTGGAAGTAGAACTCGTAAATAATAATTTTTGTTTTCTCTTTGCAGGTTCGATGCTACTAGCTGTAGGCGACATTTGTGGTGTTAGTGAAACTTCTGCCTTCTAAACCTAGTTTCCCACACCATTGTTCACTTACCCCCACTGTCATAAAGATGGAGAAGAAAAAAATCTTAAAAGCCCAAAGAGCGTTCATGTATCGTTTTTCAATTTTTAAAAAGTTTGGAGTATGATTAATTTTGAATAATACCAGTAATGTTTTCTGTAAGGAACATTTTTTTACTTATGTTGGCCCCACTCACGACGGAAAGTGATAACGACGTAGCACACAACTTTCCGCCATCCCTTCGAACGAGTTCGAACACCAGCGGGCGTTATATACTCGTTCAATGCATTTCTACAGGAACATTTATATTTATATCTCCGTTCACCGTATTTTCGTGTAGATATGTATGGAGAAGAAAAGTTAGGTTTTGATTAGTAGAAGATACTTTGAAAGTTTAATCAAAATCGTTAGAGCCGTTCTCGGGACCTTGTTTTTGTACTCCCCCCCCCCCTCGGTCAGTCGAAATCGCCCATAACCTTATTTTAGTGTCTACAAGAAATTGCGAACAAAACAAAAAAAGAACCAGCTCAATCGGATCGGCCGTTCTCCCGCAAATCGAACTACAGACACACACACACACACACACAGGACTGTTTCCATATTTGATGACTGTTCCTAAACCCTCAACGAGGGCTATATCAGTCATGGAAGTTGCGGTTTCGCTAATATGCAAGAGGCCAGCTTCCGCACCATCCACCGAACTCAGACCTGCGGAGGTACGCCAGGTATTTGGTCATTAGCCAGTCTCCCAGTAGAGAGCTGTTGCCCATGTGTTACCGCGCGGAGGTGACCACCTGAGGAATCACGTACCGTCGGGGAGGAGTTCTTAATCTGGTTTCCCACCTGATCTAACTATTTACTTGGGTGGCAAGTTTCAAAAGGCCACGTGGCTACGACCACGTTTCTAGCCATCACCTTCTTCGCAAACTCTGCAAAATGGTTATAGGCTAGCTTTGCTAAGTTCGTTTGCAAACGAAACAGTGCAGTTGCAGCTAAATAAACTGCAGCATAGGGCATGTCTGGCCATTACAGGCTGTATGACAAAATGCCCTACGGCTGCACTGGAGGTCTTGCTAGATTTACCTCCACTCCACATACATGTTAAAAGGATGGCGTTCCTCCAGGCTGTGCGTATGTTGGAGTTGGGCCTGATCATGCGGGGGAGGAGGAGTTCCTGCCACTTGATCCTTGACAAGGTGAAGGTGGATGGGCCCGAACTGCATGTGATAGACTCAATGCCCGCGAGGTTCAACTTTGTGTTACCCTTTCGGATACTCATTCATGAGCGATCCAGGTGGGAAGGAGGAGTTCCCGCTTTGGGAGTGGGGGCCCTGGTATACTACACTGATGCCTCGTTGAAGTGTCTGACTGGACTGAAGGCCCTGGCCGAGGACAACAGTGTAACAAGGTGGCTGCTCGGCGTTAGACAGTCAAAACTCTTCATCTTCAGTGGGAGGTCTAAGGAGGTGCTTGCACTGGGGAGGAATTGATGGCACAGTGGAAGGCCTTCTTCTCTTGGATGAGGGCAGTCCGAGTGTGACTCTGGCATCAGGATCACGAGTGTGTTGGTACGTCTTTCTGGCTCTATTTACACTTTGCTTGAGGGAATTTAGTTCATCAGCCCACCATGGGACTTTGATCGCCCTATGCTTCTGTTGCCCAAGTACAGAGAGCCCAGCAGAGTGCAAAGCAGTGGTAAATATGTCCACTTTGCTGTCCACCTCTTCCGGTGTGGCAGCTTGCACTATTAAGTCGGTGTTTGCAGCTTGCAGTTCACCTTCCAATACCCTACAGAATTGTGGCCAGTCAGCTTTTTTTTTGTGGAATCGCTTTTCACGCGTGTCTTAGCAGAGGATGTTGTCATCTGTGATGGCAAAATCAAGAACCATGTGATTGCTCTGCGTTGCACCTGGTACGACTCGCCAACCCTGCAATTTGAGTAGCAGAGTGTGAGACAAGGCAGTGATGCCTATGCACGACTTTCCTCCCGGCCCATCATAGGTCGCCTCAGTCATGGGGTCATTGGCAACAACCAAGTTGTACCTGGTGAGCAGCTCTATATACGCCTCACCCGCCCCCAGGGTTGGGGATCCCCACAATGGTGATCTGGCGTTTGCATCAGTACAGACTATGCAGGGTCAACCTGATAGGCCTGCTAGAGCCCGCTAGAGTGGATGAAGGCTGTTGGCAACTAGTGTGCCAAATTGCCTATATAATGGTATTA
The DNA here is from genome assembly GCA_020466155.1 of Pachypeltis micranthus. Lineage (NCBI taxonomy): Eukaryota > Metazoa > Arthropoda > Insecta > Hemiptera > Miridae > Pachypeltis > Pachypeltis micranthus. The sequence continues at coordinate 986,560 of CM035782.1, read as the reverse complement.
CAACCAGCTTGGATGAGCACAGCGGCCAAGTGCTGGCTGTTCAGGTGAGTGATTGCGAGCATGTCAATGGACAGGTCAATGCAGGCCACTGCTGCCTTGGCTCCCGTTCTTGTCCAGCCAAAATTAGCGCCTGCGACCCCAAACCAAGAGTTTTGGATCCTATGTATGGTTCCTGTATGGCGAGAACATTGCAGCCTTTCCTGAGTGTACTTTGCAACAACTCAGCCATAACCGGGGAACTCTTATTTGTGTTGTGCTGAAGGATTCGAACTGTTTTAACCTATTCATAATCCACTCGTGACTCCTAGAGGGCAATCGCTCGCTGACGAATGGTACAGTGTGTGTATCGTGTAGAGTGCGAGATCTGGTGGCATTTGCGTTCGACGTGGGGGCTTGGTACTTGCAGATGGCGCACCGCTGCCAGGCTATTTGGGTGCCTTGCCCCCTCTAGTTTTTTGTGTAGGGTGGGTGACACCTCAATCACCCAATCTTTCGGCCTGCCACGCTTTTTTGTGAAAAGGGGCCTGACGTCCTACGGCTGCAAGCCTAACGCAGGGTTATGCTCAACAACTTGTAGGGCCAGGTCCTCTTTTTGTAGGTCAGTCCGCACGTCATACAATAGCAGGCACAGGAAGCGACCCAGGGGGGCTGGTTGAGGGTAGCTTCAACTCCTTCTTCGTGGAAATATGGCTCATAAGCGCCTTGGCCATTTCGGGAGTTTCCATCACAATGACGGCGCCACCTCCCAATGTGATGCAGATGTCAAGCACTCGGATGCTTAGTGCTTGGTGGTCCGTAGCATGGACACCCCCCATTAGCGCTTACATTGCATCAGTGATGGAGGGACCAGCCTCTCATCCTCACTGGTACCACATTTTGTCAAGGATTTTTAGGGAGGAGTTTGGTAAGCAGTGGTGGCTTTTATTTCTGTTTTTATTTTTATGCCCTTGTTTTGGGGCGAGGACGTGGGCGTGGCACTGCCCTCAGCCTGCACGTCATGCTTGTTTGGGGTCTTTTTCTTCTTCTCTCTCTGCGCTTCCTGGACCTGGCAGACTGCCATTCAGCCTCGGCTCCATGACGGAGGGAAGAGGGCTCAGTAGCAGTTACTGCTGCATACGAGGGGCCTGGGGTACTAATCTGGCTCGCTGGAGCTCCTTGAGCTTGAGAGGCTGGCGGCACTGGCTGCTGGGCACGCAGCTTTTTTCTCACAACAACCGCCACAGTTTCCCGCAGGGGGGTAGTGTCAGGGGGCGATGTCGTTGGGGGTGCACTCGCTTTGATAGCCAGCTTCGATATTTCGAAGAGGCAGCTGGTGACGAGGTCACGCATTGGTCTCGTCGCGTTGACCCTCATTCACGCCAGCTGGGTGTGGATAATTTGGACATAAGCACAAATCTGTTCCATATCTGACAAATTAGGGTCCACAGGGTGTCTGCTGCTTGTAGTAGCCAGGTTGTCCGGGCTACTAGAGGGGGAAGGGGGAGATGAAGGCGATTTGCCTGGTTCTGTCCGCCCTTGTTTGTTTGGACAACGAGCAGGTTGTTCATCTTCATCGAGCAGGTTGTTCATCTTCATCGTCCAAAGAGGGAGGTGTCGAGCTAGGCGAGCCTGAGGAAGAGGCGCAGGTGGCGTTTTTATTACCTGCTGATGTTTTAACTGACTTTGTCATGTTGGTTTAACTAATTTGGGGGGGGGGGGATTAAAGAAGCAGACTAATGTAGTTTACCCTTGTGAGTTCATTTGTTGTGTGTGTTAGTTTGTATGAGTGAGAGGTGATCGAAGCAGTGTCCTGGAAGCTCCCCCGCAGGCATATTGATTCTAGCCTCATTCACTGGTCCGTTGAGGGCCAAAGGGAGGCCCCCACATGCGCCGCGGCTGCCAGTCAGGCCACCCACTGGGACTAAGACGTATGAGGGATTTTTCAGCTGCTTCTCAGAGCCAGCCCTCGGCCACTGGTGATGTGGTGAGCGTGTGGACACACGCTATCAGCCGCCCCAGGAACGCTCAAACCTGGTTTTTCTTCCTCCTCATTCCGAAGGTCGCACCTGTATAGGGAAATGCTCGTAGCTATTAGTGAGCCACTTGTTACTTCCAGGACTGTCTGGATGAGTGTTTCAAGTCAATGAACCCAACACGTGCTCCGCACCGTCACCCAATGGTGGGAGCATGTCATGATGCAGGTGGCTGAGGAAAAAACCCAGCTAATCTTGAAAGGAAAAGTGAATAATCCACCCACAATACGCTTTGGCAGCCACAGGCTCCTTCTTGAAAGCACGTCAAGTATTTAGGAGTGAATATAGGCGAGAGGTGAGGTTTCAACCAGCACCTCCAGTCCCTTAAAGGCACTACCATTGCAAGCTTTGTCTCACTGCATGCCATTTCAAACGCCACTTGGGGTGTGCGTTACCACGACACTATCCTCATGTATAAGGCCATCTATTTAGGTGTGATTGGCTACTGCCCCGTTGTCTGGGGTAGCAAACTAACAGTAATCAAAAGAGAGCATTGGCCCAATCCCAGAGAGCTGCGCTCCTGTGGATCACCACCAAGGCCTATAAGACTGCATCAACAGAAGCACTCCAGGTGATCACTGGTCAGTTACCAGATGATTTGGCCGTTGAGTGCATGGTTGACAAGTGGAGAGTGACACGGGAGCGTCCCTCGCATTTGGCTGCTCTTTTGAAACTTGCCACTCAAGTACACAGTTAGATCAGGTGGGAAACCAGATTATGAACTCCTCCCAGATGGTACGGGATTCCTCAGGTGGTCTCCTCTGCGGGGTCACACATGGGCAACACCGAGAGACTGGCTAACGACCAAATACCTGCCGTACCTCCACAGGTCTGAGTTTGGTGGATGCTGCAGGGGCCGGCCTCTTGCATATTAGCGAAACCGCAACTTCCATGACTGATATAACCCTAGTCGAGGGGTTAGGTACAGTCATCAAATAAGGAAACAGACCTGTTTTAAGTCAATATGTTCTGCCACGTAAGCCATTGCAGTGTTGTTTCGGATGAGAACTCGCCAAGTTGCCTCTTCGTTCGAGGGATTCTCGTTTGAGCGTAGTGGTACTCGCGTTCAAACTCCCGCTAGCTAACTATTAGTCAATTGGTAATTGATGAACGCGATCCGAGCTCTAGTTTTTCCACTCCTTGAATATCGTTAACAGATCGCTACCAAATCGACGTTTTAACTAAAGAATCGATAAACCGGCCCTAAGTGTCTCTTCTTATGATGGGGTACTTTAGCTCACAACACAGTCATAATCTCCCTCACTACACAATTCCCTTTCAAGTGTACAATGATGGGCTCATTTTGGATCTGTTGTACGAGTATATAAAAGTTTGCTCACTAATTAGAACACTCCTCTGCATCACTCGGCATATTAAACCTTCCCCCTTTTTATTGTAATGAAATCTAAAGCGCGATTGGAATGTGCGCCCTTGTACCGTGGCGTCCTTTGGGAAAATCTGTTGGAAGATTTGAGGAGACCAACGTGAAAAGTGGAAGCCTTTGAAGCCCCTGGAAGCTACAGGTCGAGCTATTCCTTTCAACTCAACTCGAAGTCGAATCGATGACATCCTCAGAAACTGGCTAAAATAAGAGAGAAAATCCCACTTACAGTAATCCTCGGGGTCGAAGTGCAAGGGGTCGTTAAGGCAATTTTTCCAGTAATTTGTGTCAGAACGGAAACGGCATCGCGGTCGAGCGGAGCTTCTGAAAACTCAAGAGAGGCGATAGATGTTTTCAGGCGGGGGGATCCTTGTGGACCGTGTCAAGGACTACGCACAACTGACCAATGAATTGGGCGTCGCCACATCTTTACTTTTGCTTGGCTTCAAAATTTGCTCCTGCGTTTTTCGTTTCCAGGGTTAAGAACAACTTTGGTTTTGTTTCTGTGCACTTTTCTGAGTCTATGATGGAATCGTCCTTATCCCAAAGGTTGTGGCTGTGCCAAGGAAAACCCGAATCTAGTTCGTGTCCACGTGGCTGGTTTTGTTGGCGACATCCAGCGAAGTAGAGAACCATAAGATTCTGACGTGGTTACTTAACGGCAAGTTAAATAAAATGGTTACCTCCATACTGCTAGAGCGTTTGATTCAAAGCAAATTGGTAAAACTGCCAGCTTCTTGTCGTATCACCTTCCTCTTCCAAAGGTGGGCACGCAGTTGGCCAATTCACGCTAGAGACGCTCTTCGCCATGTTAAATTCTGGAGAAGACTGGAAGTGCGTTGCTGCAGTGCTTAGGCAGAAGAGGATGGAGCATTTACTCATCTGCGAACAGTATCACGCGGGGACGAAGAAAGAAGACACGGAGTTAAGACCACTCCTGAACTCTTTACCTCCCAAAATGGATGGAAAAGTGTAAAAGGATGACGGCACACTGCAAGATTCTCATGAGGAGGAGGAAGGGGACAAGAACGAAGAACCACCATCATGTAAATGCTACCAACTCCATGTAAAAGGACACGTCTTCGAAGATCTATTCCGATAGGTAGACCTGCCGGTGAATCGTATAGCTTGAAAAATATCTGGTACAACGTAACACACACCTTTCCTTCGTTACTAATTCAATTTATTTTCCATGACGTTCCACAGTTTATTGCTGCTCCAACGTATATTACATCCTGCTATTTAAAAAAAACAAAAAACAACGAAATATAGGTAATTGACGAGATTGTCAAAATGACTTTTCAGGAAAGGTTTGTGAAAGAGTACCTGAAATAGACGGGAAGCAAAGTGAAAAAAGTCAGAAGACAACTTTCGCTTGAACTCCAGAATTTCTGAGGTTGCTCCTGGTTAACATTAATTGTGACCATCATTGAACGCCCATCACGTCATTATCTATGGCACAGGCATTATTGGACTACTTCTCTGATTTTTCATGTTCTCTGATTTGAGGTGTGTAAAGAAACTAGCAAGCACCTGATAAAATTTGTTTTTCTTTTAGTTCACAACAATATTCTACAAACAACCTTGTGGCCCGTAAGATACAAGAATTTATTGAGTTTCTCCTTCTTGTGCCCCGCCAATTATTGAGTGATCACAAAGTGGTCAGACTGTCAATCTGACTATTGGGAGAAGGATCGACCTAACCGTTTTGGAACTATCGGGTAAATATTGGGAAAAGTGGTAGTAAATGATCCAAATTATTTGATGCGCGTTATTAAACGGATCTCGTATGAGCAATTATTGAACTACCACCCCAATTTTTTCGTGATGAGCTAATGGTATCATTTGATCGGATTTATATTGAAAAAACTAGCCTAAGTCGATTTTCTTCGAAATTTCTGATATTCATTGTGCTGCGCTTATCATTTTCACAAAGATAGAAATTTCTCAGGAGGAGAATTAGGAAAACTAAAGTGTTTGCCATGTATACAACCTTCTTTCTCCGTAATGCCGAGGAAAGGAAAAATTGCACATCTCGAGGTTGATAATTCCATTTGTGGTTGTTTTGTTTGGATTCTCCTGACAACGGAATGTTTCGAATCGAATGGCACTTAAATTGGTGGTGTGACTCACGGCGCATGCGGTCGCATTTCTGGGCAAAGAAGAGCTCGCGGTCTCATCAGTTGTGGAATAATCACGTCGGACGTCCTTGCTCGCGTCACGTCACTTTTATTTACGATTACCATCAACAGGTGGGAAATCCGATACTTAACCGCTGAGCGTTGAGTCGCACCCAACGAACCGACCGCTCGTCGGACGGACAACAAACCGCACCTCCGCCGTCTGGTTGTTTTTTCCATTTTCAGCTCCTCGTTGTTTTCTCACATTTATATCGGAAGGTTGTAATCCGAGGTGGTCACAAATAAAGGACTAAAGCTGAGCGCAATATTGTGAGCCTCCTGATGGCTGGAGCCTGATAACTACTCATTAATTATTACGTTATTTCTGCGATTGTTTAGACCTTCGTCTCATCTTCAGCGACTGTCATATCTCGTTCTCAGGACGCATCACCGAACCCCACTCTCAAGATTCACATCGACGCACATCCTCTGATAGAAAAAATAAAATGTTTGTGTTACAGGAATTAAAATTATTCAGGAAGCGTCCACCTCAGTCGAGGACGACGATTCTTTTTCACACGATTGTATGGCCTACATGATTTTAAGTCAAAGTATACAGGAAATCATTTATAACGACGAACTGTCTATAAAGGCAGAATCTAGGCCAGCTTTAAAAACATTAGTTTTTGCAGCTGGTTTAAGACGGTCATCGGCGTCAAACGGGTATGAGCTCATGCTCGACGTAAAACCGGCCACTATCGGTCACGAGACGCCATGAGAAACCGATATTTAGCGACGACTTGAAAAACCGTGAGTTGTGCTTACTGCCTGACACCCTTATAACCTCATACACAGCTGATCGGCTTATCTAGCGGTGTTCACTCATTTGCTAGTGTCTCTATTGTTTTCTATGTTCCCGATGGTTTTTGTACGGCTAAGGTATGACAATTGGCAACTGGCCATGATTGAGCTGGCTCCTGTTGATGAAATTTGCGACCTCCAATAACGCCAGTCTCTGTATAAAACTTGCGCTCTGCCAAGTGCACCAAGTTGCCTGGTGCACTTGGCAGAGCGCACCAAGTTAGCAAAAGGCTGCGTTAACAGGAGATTGAAACTGAACAGTTGCCTGACGGTAGCTGTTGGGTTCCTTGAGTTGTTTGTATCTTTCTAGAACACATATTGTTAGAGCGCCTGACATTTTGAGATGGATCAACTCGTCATGATTGAGCAGACGCTTGGTTATAAATGATACATAAACAGCACCCTCGTTGAATGTAGGGAGTTCATCTTCAAGAAAAAAATAAAGTTGAAATAGTTGAACAAAAAACACGAACAGCTGTCACTACTGCCGATCTAAGTGATTTGCCGTATCATCAGCTGATCTGCGGTCTGTCATCTGTCAAGTTAAGGTTAAGCGTCACTAGCGCTAACGGACGGCTTCGTATCTCAAGCCGTGAAAAAAACCAACGGAAAGGTTAGCATCCGAACTGTTTGCTCTATATCGTTGAGTATCGGCGATTGAGAGAAAACAGCTCAGCTCAACCACACCTGATCAAATTTGATATGTATCCTGCTGATTACTATAGACACGAAACGTGAAAGTGAAAATACCAAGTGTGCCGCATAACACAACTGTTCATAGCCCTACATAAATTCACTATTTCCTTCTCCAGAGAGGGCCTGTGGCCGCCAAAGCGTATTGTCGGTTGGCTATTTAATATCCTATTTAGAAGGATTAACTGCGTATTTCCACGGTCACTTGGAGCTTGCAGTGCTTACACCACTGGGTCACAGTTTGGAGCACATGGTGGGTTTTACCTCGATTTGAAGGATCAACTGTGCACGAATCAGCACATAGGCGTCTCCTTGAGCCTTCTGAGAAGGCGTTCCAGAGTGCTGGTCCAAGGACTGAGTCCACCCCTTCTCAATCGTTGTCTGGGCACGCCTGCATTTGATTGCAGCAGTTCTATCTGTCAGGTAACTTCTGACAAACAAGTGTAGGTTACTGGGGATCCCCTTGCCCTTAAGCTTTTTGAGGAGCGCTGGTTACCAAAGGTTGACAAACGTTTCCCTGATGTCAATCAAAACTGCTGCTACGTACTTAGCTGCTGGTGCCTCCAGGGAAACATTGGGAATTTCGATAACGTGGCCTTCCTTTTTAGTACATCCATATTATCTGCCTATGAGGTTGCGGCCAAAGACTACTTCTAGGGACTGCAACATGTAGATCTCTAAATTTTTGCATAAAATTACTTTTCCATTCTATCTGGTTCAGAAGATTTGTCGGGCATTACGGTCGCAGAGGCCCCGCCGAGGTCGACTGCTGTCCGCACGTTCTGAGGATCAAGATCAGCTCCCTTGCTACCCTATGAGCTCCTGTATCTAGAGCTACTTGGTCGCTGGGGAATACCTTCGAAAAGAGGATTTCCAATGATCCTTCGATGCAATAAGGCCCAGTCTGAATCACTTTGTATCGCAGCTAATATCTGCTCTACATTCGCTTTTCCTATGGAGGACTTATAACGCTTACCCCAGGGGGTTCATAGAGCTTTCCACCTACACAAAATTCGCCAGCCTTGCTGTTCGGTTCGTTTAATGGTGCGTTGGAAGGCCTTACGATATACCCTTCTGGCTCTTCTGTTTTAGGGGATTAAGCTCGCCAGTTTACCAAGGGACTTTGATCGCCCTGTGCTTCTGTTGCCCAAATACAGAAAGCCCAGCTAAGTGTTGTGCTGTAGTGATAATGTCCACTTTACTTCCACCTCTTTAGATGGGACAGCTTGCACTATTAGGTCGGTGTCTGTAGCACGCAGTTAACCTTCCACGACCCATCAAATTGAGGCCAGTCAACATTTTTAGTGTGGAACAATTTTTCATGCGTGTTTATGCAGAGGATGTTGTGGTATGCAATGACACAGTCAATAACTAGGTGATCGCCCTGTGGCGAGTTTACAGAGACACAGACAGTTCATTTTCGTAACTAGTGTTATTTGGACTCAAGTAGGCTCTGGAACGTTATGAGAACTCAATTTTTCCCAGCCGATTACATAACATTCCTTTCTACTCCGTAGAGCCAAAGGAAGTAAAACGGGAACTGAGTTTATATATCATATGAAATCACATATGACACACGTCTTAACGATTCCAATAAATTCATTCTCGCATTGTTCCCAAAAAGTATAAGCTCTCTCTTGTTAATAAAACATTTTATGTCTATCTATCTATGGTTTAAAATTGTGCACGATAAAACGAAAAAATGTCTTCATCCGGAAATCGCAACTAGCAGACGATTGACATTTTCTTAAAATGTTTACATCAGTGGGATAGTCAACTACCAACCACGAAGAAAAAAACTTGAACGTTGAAAACTAAACCGCCCACTTTCACGTAAAGTCTCTGAAATTTATAACATTAATACTTCTATCCACTAACACCGCCTCGATGCCTTACCTAGTCGTGTCACTGTCGACCACTCACGCTAGGGACAGGGTACGTGGATGTTCGTGTGCTGATAAAAAATTTACACTCTGCGCCGGAATGGTCGGGAACACCATTTTAATAATTTGAACATTTACGGTGATAATAAAGAAAATCGATAAGTTCTGTAGCGGAAGAAGACAACGTAGGAACGCAAACATGGGCCACGTTAGCCAGCTGTATTCTGCAGTGCCCAGGTGTCAGTGGACTCGCCTCCTACCATTGCGGGCAAGCTGGAGTCTGAAGGTTATCTGACTATATTGGGAAAATGCGCAAGCAGTAGATAACGCAAGTTATTTTATAGACTCAGATAATGTTACTGACGTGTTGACGTATTTGCTGGCTGAAGACAAACTGACTTTACCCCAAAACACCAACAGCGTTTACATGTACATTTATATTGTTCACATACGCAGAAGGTCTTTGAGAGATGGAGTATCAGTTCGATGGCTTCAGTTCCCCTCGTCTGGTTACCCCTGAAGATAATGGATGAGCGACCTTGACATTTCGTTCTTTAGAGTGCGTTGCAAACTTGTTCAACCCGTATGCCCACTTTACATTTCATTATTTTTATAACCGCCCTGTGACTCATTTATTTCAGGGGAGGTTTTATTACCAGTCCTCAAAAAGATATGAGATGGAAATAGAAACGAGCTATTTCACGACCATGATGAAGGTTGTTAGTTATAAAAATTTACCACCCCGTTCAACAGTTACGTGAACAAGCTTCCAGTTGTTCAATAGCAACCTATACGGTTACAGTAACTAACCCAAAATGTTTTTCATTCAGTTTATCCGAACCTGTTTTGAGCTCAACTCGACGTTCTGAAGTGAGAAAGTGGTAGTGCTTAACAACGTTCTGGAATTTATTGAGTTATTCCAGCTAATCTCACTCCCTTCATCGAGTGACCACAGTGTAGGTAATTTATGGGACTGTAAACTCAATTTTTCTGAGAGGGTTCTTCTTTATTGTTGTGGAGTTATGGAGTAAAAACCGTGGAAAAAGTCAATTAAACGATTGCAGTTTGAATTCCAGAATTTATGGTGTCGCTCGTAACTAAACGCTCCACTCGGCAATATTAATTTCCTGAATGGACATACATACGATTGCCTCAAGAGAGCAGGTATCATCGCTTAGTACGGGGCAAGGAATAAGTTGTTCATTATCTGTACATAAACAACTCTTTGTCAGATTTCCAATCTGGTTTTATTTTATTAAGGCTGCAATATCTAGTCTCAGGAAAATGGATTTAGGTAACAAAGTACTGGTCGAGTACCTGCATTTAGTCAAAACATTTCACACCATATCGCACGTAATGCTAATGGACATTTCATGTACTTAGCGATGGATTAAAAGTTGTCGGCATAAGCGACCGCAAAGGGTAAAGTTTGGGCAAAGCTCAACACTAGGAATTCGGTGTTCGCCAGGGAACTGTGCGTGGGTCAGTGCGTATTTTGTTATTTTTGCACGGTACCAAGCTCCTACAAATCAATGGAGAATTCGCGCGGTTACAATGGAAAGAAGCGTTCAGGAAAAGGCTGGAGCATACATCAAATTTGGTTGGGCGTGAACAGACTAATATTTTAAATATCTGGTGCGTAGCAACACACAACTTCCCGCCACCCCTTTAAGTTCGAACACCAGCTGCGTATGTGGGCGCTATATCTTCGTTCAACGCATTTTTACAGGAACATTTATGGAGAACTAAATGTAGGGACTAGTTAGCTAAGAGTACTCCGAAAGTTTGATCTAAATCGTTAGAGCCGTTTTTGAGAAAATTAGAATACCGATAAATTAATATTCGACAAATCTCCTTTTCTGTGTTAACTTGGCTTATATCTCCGTTCAACATATATATACAGAAATAATTATAGAGAACGAAATGTTGGTATGGGTGACTAAAAGACACTCCATTAAGATTTATCACATCTGATGAAGACGTTACCCTGGAATTTACGGAAATGTTCGAAAAAACGTTATTTTTGACACATTTTAATTTTTATCTCTGTTCAGTGGACCGTCACAGGAACATTTATTGAAAAGGATATGTAGGTAATAACTATTTGAAAACATCCGGTGAGTTTAGTGGAAATCGCTGAAGCCGTTTTGCCAAAAAGCGTAAAAAACCTATTTTTGCTTCAGGGGCCCATATCTCCGTTCACCGTATTTTCATGGAGATATGTATAGAGAAGAAAAGTTAGGTATTGATTAGGAGAAGATAATTTGAAAGGTATTAAAGAAATTGGGTTATGTCCGCCAGTAGGCAAATATCCACCATAACATCCAATATGACATGGACAAAGAACAAAATAAAACTCTCAATTACTTGGACCTAAAAATCACACGGTTAGACAACGAACTACAATACGACATTTTTAGAAAACCTACCGCCACCGACACGACCATACATTTTACATCAAACCACCCACAACAACATAAACTAAGTGCATTCAGACACATGATACGGAGACTAAAAACTATCCCACTATCCGAACAAAATTACAAAAAAGAACTTGATATTATAAATACTATCGCAGAAAATAACGGTTACTCTAAAAAAACAATAAACAAATTATTAAGACAATATGACTCCAAAACAAACGACTCAAAAACAGAAAATACACAGACTTTAACAAGACGCTGCACATTCACGTACACAGGACCACTAATATACGGAATAACTAATCTCCTCCGAAAGGAAGGTATACAAATTGCATTACGTACGGACAACACACTTAGAACCAAACTAACTGCAAAGACTGAAAAGACAGACCCACTCGACCAAAGTGGGGTGTATAAAATAACTTGTACTTGTAAAAACGCATACATAGGACAGACAGGACGAAAAATACGGACCAGATACTCAGAACACATTAAATCTCTTAGTAGGAACAAAGACGATTCAAACTTTGCCAACCACCTCAAAACAACTGGACATGAACCCACCAAAATACAGGACTGCACCATCTTACTACACAAACAATACAAAGGACGAAAACTGAACATATTAGAAAACATGGAAATTTATAAACAAAAAACTTCAATGGACAGATCATAAATGAACAAATCAACACAAAATGCGACACCATATTCACACCACTCAAAACACTACACAAACGAAAACAACCAACTGACGGATTTATAGACCACCCTACACAAAAAAGACGTAAATTCCACAATTGACAGACCATCCAACACGTCCCATTTATCTCTAGGGGGTTTCCCCCTGAGGTACATGACCTACTCACCCCGCCCCTTCCCCGACGCTCCATCACCCCTTTCACCTTTCTCTTTGTATATAAAGACCACGACCAACTGACTGACTCCAGTACTGACTTAACGGCCAGACGATGATGTCTTTACATCGAAAGCGCTTGCCCACAGTAACTCACAAGCCAGAGGAGACGGACTCACCTAACAGGTACGTTAACTTTAATAATTTGAAAGTTTAATCAATATCGTTAGAGCCGTTTTCGAGAAAAATGCGAAAAACACTGGTTTTTGGTAAATTTTCGTCCCCCACCTCCCTTCCCATCGGCCGAAATCGTCCATAACCTTATTTTGGTGTCTACAAAAAATAACGAACAAAACAAAAAAAGAACCAGCTCAATCGGATCAGCCGTTCTCCCGCAAATCGAACTACATACAGATCTGTTTCTTTATTTCATGACTGTACCTAAACCCTCGACGAGGGTTATATCAGTCATAGAAGTTGCGGTTTCGCTAATATGCAAGAGGCCGGCCCCTGCAGCATCCACCGAACTCAGACCTGTGGAGGTACGGCAGGTATGTGGTCGTTAGCCAGTCTCACCGTAGAGAGCTGTTGCCCGTGTGTTACCGCGCGGAGGTGACCACCTGAGGAATCCCGTACCATCTGGGAGTAGTTCTTAATCTGGTTCCCTACCTGATCTTACTGTTTACTTGGGTGGCAAGTTTCAAAAGGACTGATCAACTATAACCACGTTCCTTAGCCATTACCTTCTTTGCGAACTTTGCAAAATGGTTATAGGCTTCCTTTGTAGCAGTCAAAGCTGCTAAGTTCGTTTGCCCTCTCAACAACCGTCGCTCACTGTTGTAGAAACTACAGTGGAGCAGCACATGGTTTCTTGTTTCCTCCGCACTGGAGGCACAAGACGTGCATAATGGAGAGTCTTTCAGAGAAAAGAAGTGGAGCCGCGCATTGAAGTCACCATGTCCCGTGAGGAACTGGCTCGTCCAGTGGTCTGGCTCAACCCATTTTCTAGAAAGACGTTCACGGATGTTGGGGAAGAACTCATACGTATCACGTCCCTTTGACGAGGATTCCCATCTCGCTTGCCATTTCTCTAGAGCCCATTCATCGATGGCGGCAAGTTTCTGTTCTGTGGTGAGATCCGCACGGAGTTCAGCCCAAAGCGGGGAAGCTCCTGTTTCACTCTCCACTTGTCAATCATGCACTCAACAGCCAAATCAACTGGTAACTGACCAGTGATCACCTGGAGTGCTTCTGTTGATACAGTCTTGTAGGCCTTGGTGATCCACAGGAGCGCGGCTCTGGGATTGGGCCAATACTCTCTTTTGATTGACTGTTAGTTTGCTACCCCAGACAACGGGGCAGTAGCCAATCACACCTAAATAGATGGCCTTATACATGAGGATGGTGTCGTGGTAACACACACCCCAAGTGGCCTTAGTAATGGCACGCAGTGAGGCAAACCTTGCAATGGTAGTGCCTTTAAGGGACTGGAGGTGTTGGTTGAAACCCCACCTCTCACCTATATTCACTCCTAAATACTTGACGTGCTTTTCAAGAAGGAGCCTGTGGCCGCCAAAGCGTATTGTGGGTGGATTATTCACTTTCCCCTTCAAGAGGATTAGCTGGGTTTTTTCCTCAGCCACCTGCATCTTGACGTGCTCGCACCATTGGTTGACAGTGCGGAGCACGTGGTGGGTTTTTTCTTCAATTTGGCGGACTGACTCTGCAAAGATCAGCACAGTCAAGTCATCCACATAGGCGTACGGCTCGCAGTCAGTCTCCATGAGTTTCCTGAGAAGACCTTCGAAGAAGGCATTCCAGAGTGCTGGTCCAAGGACCGAGCCCTGTGGGCACCCCTTCTCTCTCGCTTCTTTCTCCGGACGAAGACATGCCTGCTTTCGATCGTAGCAGTTCTGTCTGTCAGGTAACTTCTGACAAGCGAGTACAGGTTGCGGGGGATTCCCCTACCTTTGAGCTCATTAAGGAGCGCTGGCCACCAAAGGTTGTCAAACGCTCCTCTGATGTCAATCAGAACTGCAACGACGTACTTAGCCGGTGCCAGCAGGGAAACACGCCGAATCTCGACAATGACATCCTGCGTGGACCTTCCTTTGGTACACCCGTATTGCCTGCCTGTGAGGTTGCGGCCAAAGACTCCTTCGAGGGACTGCAACATCAAGATTTCTAGTGTTTTGCCTAATATGGAAAGAAGGCTGAGTGGTCTCCATGATCGCGGTCTGACTGATTGCGGTCGCCCCTTTTGAAGAGTGACAACGCGCGCAGTCTTCCACTGAGTGGGGAACTGTCCGACCTGCAGACAGTCATTATATAAATTAAGGAGGCCGCTGGAGATTGTCCGCTCACCCTTCCTTAGCATATTGCTTTCTATTTTATCTGGCCCAGGAGATTTGTTGGGCTTTAAGGTCGCAAGGGCCCTGCCTAGGTCGCCTGTTGTCCACAGTGGGATGTCGGGCTCGTTCGGAGGGTCCATGATCAGCTCCCTTGCTGCCCTCTGGGCTTCAGTGTCTCGAGCTACTTGGTCATCTGGGAACGCCTTCTCAAGGAGGGTTTCCAGTGAACTTTCGATGCTGCAGGCCCAGCCTGACTCATTTTGCATCGCAGCTAAGACCTGCTCTACATTTGCTTTACCTATGGAGGACTTGTAATGTCTGCCCCAGGGGTTCTCAGAGCTCTCTGCTTCCACAAAATTTCGCCAGCCTTGCCGTTTGGCTCGTTTGATGGCGCGGTGGAAGGCCTTCTTCTCTTGGATGAAGACAGTTCGGAGTGTTGCTCTGGCATCCGGGTCACGAGTGTTTTGGTACATCCTTCTGGCTCTATTTAAACTATGCTTGAGGGGATTAAGTTCCTCACTCCACCATGGGACTTTGATCGCCCTGTGCTTCTGTTGGCCAAGTACAGAGAGCCCAGCAGAGTGCAGTGCTGTGGTAAATATGTCCACTTTGAGGCCACCTCTTCAGGTGTGGATTCTTGCGCTATTAGGTCGGTATTTGCGGCACGCAGTTCACCTTCCAGTACCCTACAGAATTGTGGCCAGTCAGCATTTTTTGTGCGGAATCGCTTTTCACGCGTGTCTTTGCAGAGGATGTTGTCATCCGTGATGGCAAAGTCAATAACCATGTGATCGCTCTGCGTTGCACCTGGTACGACTCGCCAACCCTGCAATTTGAGTAGCAGGGTGTGGGACACGGCTGTGACATCTATACACGACCTTCCTCCCGGACCATCATAGGTTGCCTCAGTCATGGAGTCGTTGGCAACAACCAAGTTGTACCTGGTGAGCAGCTCTATATACGCCTCGCCCGCCCCATCAAGGGTTGGGGATCCCCACAATGGTGATCTGGCGTTTGCATCAGCACAAACTATGCAGGGTCGTCCTGATAGGCCTGCTAGAGCCCGCTAGAGTGGTTGAAGGCTGTTGGCAACTGGTGCACCAAGTTGCCTGTAGAATGATATTACAACCAGCTCAAAGCCACCGGCTCGGATGAGCACGGCGGCCAAGTGCTGGCTGTTCAGGTGAGTGAGTGCGAGCATGTCAATGGACGGGTCAATGCAGGCCACTGCTGCCTTGGCTCCCATTCTTGCTCCAGCCACCACTCGCTCTTGCGACCCCAGACCAAGAGTTTTGGATCCTATGTATGGTTCCTGTATGGCGAGAACACTGCAGCGTTTCTTGAGTGCATTTTGCAGCAACTCAGCCATAACTGGGGAACTCTTATTGGTGTTGTGCTGAAGGATTCGAACTGTTTTTGACCTATTCATAATCCACTCGTGACTTCTGGAGGGCAATCGCTCGCTGACGAATGGTACAGCGTACGTCTCGTGTAGAGTGTGCGACCTGTTGGATTTTGCGTTCGACGCAATTGGCACACTTGAGGGGAGCATCACGCTTGCATTCCTTACTCAGATGTGGCAAGGCGCACCAGGCGCACACAACAGGTCTTGTACAGGCCCCTGCCAGGTGGCCACAGCGCTGGCATTTGTAGCACTGAGTGGGGGCTTGGTACTTTCGTATGGCGCACCGCTGCCAGGCTATTTGGAGGTGCCTTGCCCCCTCTAGTTTTTTGTATAGGCTGGGTGATACCTCAATCACCCAATCCTTCTGTCTGCCACGCTTTTTGGTGAAGAGAGGCCTGACGTCCTGCGGCTGCAAGCCTAACGCAGGGTTGTGTTCAACAACTTGTTGGGCCAAGTCCTCTTTTTGTAGGTCAGTCCGCACGTCGCACAATTGCAGGCGTGGGAAACGACCCAGGGGGGCTGACGCTTGGAGCTTCAACTCCTTTTTTGTGGAAATGTGGCTCGTGAGCGCCTTGGCCATTTCTGGCGTTTCCGTCACAATGACGGCGCCACCTCCTACTGTGGTGCGGATGTCTAGCACTCGGACGCTTAGAGCTTGGAGGTCCGTAGCAGGGACACCCCGCATCAGTGCTTCCATTGTATCAGGGTTGGAGGGACCAGCCTCTCCTTCCTCACATGTCCGCCTAACCACTACCACGTTTTGTCGTGGGTTTTTAGGGGGGAATTTGGCAAGCGGTGGAGGCTTTTTATTTTTGTTTTTATTTTTATTTTTGCCCTTGTTTTTGGGCGGAGGCGTAGGCGGGGGGCTGCCCTCGGCCTGCACGTCCTGCTTAGTTGGGGCCTTTGTCTGCTTCCCCCTGCGCTTCCTGGCCCTGGCAGACTGCCATTCAGCCTCAGCTCCATGAGGGGGGGAGGAAGGCGCAGTAGCGGCTACTGCCGCATATGAGGGGCCTGGGGTACTACCCTGGCTCGTTGAAGCTCCTTGAGTTTGGGGGGCTGGTGGCACTGGCTGCTGGGCAATTGCCCTACGCAGCTCTTCCCTCACGACAGCCGCCACAGTTTCCCGCAGGGGGGAAGTGGCAGGGGGCGATGTCGTTGGGGGGGCATTAGCTTTTATAGCCAGCTTCGAAATTTCGAAGAGGCAACTAGTGACGAGGTCCCGCATAGGTCCTGTCGCGTTGACCCTCATCCGTGCCAGCTGGCCGTGGATGATTTGGACATATGCACAAATTTGCTCCATGTCCGACAGATTAGGGTCCACGGGGTGTCGTGTGCTTGTAGTAGCCGGGTTGCCCGGGCTACTAGGGGGAGAAGGGGGAGATGAACGTGGTTTGCCCGGTTCTTTCCGCCCTTGTTTGTTTGGATGACGAGTAGGTTGCTCATCGTCCGAAGAGGGAGGGGTCGAGCTTGGCGAGCCCGAGGAAGAGGCGCAGGTGGCGTTTTTATTACCTGCAATTGTGTTATTTGACTTTGTCATGTTATTTTTACTAATATGGGGGGGGGGAGATTAAAGAAGCAGACTGGTGTAGTGTATCCTTGTGAGTTCATTTGTTGTGTGTGTTAGTGGTATGAGCGAGAGGTGCTCGAGGCAGTGTCCTGGAAGCTCCCCCTCAGGCATATTGATTCTAGCCCCTTTCGCTGGTCCATTGAGGGTCAAAGGGAGGCCCCCACATGCGCCGCAGCTGCCAGTCCGGCCACCCACCGGGACTAAGACGCATGAGGGATTTTTCGGCTGCTGCTCAGAGTCAGCCCTCGGCCACTAGTGATGTGGTGAGCGGGACACACGCTATCAGCCGCCCCAGGAACGCTCAAACCTGGTTTTTCCCCCTCCTCATTCCGAAGGCCGCACCTATATAGGGGATCGCTCAAAGGTGTTAGTGAGCTACTTCCAGGACTGTCTTTCGCTCATTATGAGTGTTTTATGTCAATGTGTTCTGCCACGCAAGCCGTTGCAGTGTATTTTGTATCTGGATCTGGATATGTTGTGTATGTCAGTGTCGTGAGCTTTAAGCCCCTTTAAGGCCGGATTTAACGACCACGCAGAGGATACGGCAGGAGAATTCTGTCCCCCTTCCTGCGGGGGGTGTGTTCTGCGATCCCAGCTCAAGGTAGGGGGTTCCCAGTGTGTCATGTATGTGAATGAAGTGTAAGTTGTGTCCCTTTTAGTCCGGCTTATACGAACACGCAGGGAGTACGGCAGTGGAATTCTGGACCCCCAACTGCTGGGTGAGCACAGTGTGGCGACAGAGTACACTGTGACGCCCAGCCACAGTTAAGCCTCGTTGGATGTAATCCTGCGGACACCTCGTAGAGGTGAGGTTGTCTTTCAAGCTGGGCCCACCCGGCTGTCCCTTTAAGTCGGCTCGTACGACACGCAGGGAATACGTCAGCGGTATTCTGGACCCCCGACTGCCAGGGGAACACACACACACTCAGACCATTTCCCCAAATAGTGTTTTTCGGACTCAGGAGGGTCTGAAACGTAAAGATCTGAAGAAAACTCAAAATTTTTTTTTCAGCCGATTACATTACTTTCCTTTCTACTTCGTAGAGCCAAGGAAAGTAACAACGAAACGTAGAGCCTACTCACTAAATTACTCAACACAACCGTGAGGTAGCGCTACACCTATTCGTAAATCATCATCTGTTTCGTATCGTGTTATATATTAGTAATTTGGTAACACGGTCGCGCAACTAGATATTTGTGCACTGGTATGAAACTGCAATACAAGCACGCAAAGATCAGTCCACTTTGCTGTTGGGCAATCTATTTTGCAGTATGTAATCGTTGGCCTGGAGGTCTGTTGTAAAAATTCAGTCAGTTCGTAAAGCATCCTTCCAGATTCGGAAAAAGCTGCTTGCAAGACACATACAGCTCCCGAAACCACTACAGCTCAGGAAGAATGAATTGGTCAAATTTCTGGGTGACCAACCAGGGTTTTTAATTCCAAGGGAGGCATAAATAACGATAAATCTATTATATTTTTGCTGTTTCTAAGAGATTTTTAATGATTTTGTTGTTGTTCGACGTTTAAGTGTGACACTATGGATTTGATTGATTATAACAGAATCACACATTCATAACACATTTCGCGTCTATCGTGGTGCTACTATGATCAAAACTGAGTTGAATAGAACTTTCGTGGAGCTCAGTGTAACAATTGAGAATTTGAATTGACTAATACACTCACACTCACTTGGTGATTGGGGCAGGTCGAGAGATTTGTATCTTACGCAGTATTGCGAACCCCAGTGCATAGGGGGCTCCTTTAATGTACTCATTGGCTATGAATACGAGTAGGCTTCGTCGGGTTTCTACAGTTCGGTGCAGAATAGTACCAAGGGGAAATAGTTGAGGTGACGAGGCCAGAGACGGTGAGGTTTTGGTCCTCAACATAAAATTCTGAGGTCACTCGGCTGATTTCAAAGGTGGAGAGGTTGTGCCCAACGAGAACTGGACGATTCGCTGGCTCTAAATGACTGAGAGCGTTTCGCTTTCATCTTCAACCAGCCGCTCGGGATGTTGTTCCCTTTCAACGCCGTCTCTCGCTCTTTTGTGCTCGAGAAAAAGCTCATCCCGAAAAGGCGCGGCATTTCACTTTTTCTTTCGTCGATCCCCTAGTCTATTATCTCGTTAGAGCTCTTCTTTCCTCTACAAACTCTTCTCATTCATTACTCGCCCATTCATTTGTGATCGATTATTTTTTCTTTCTTAATGAGTTGAAAAGTTAAAAAACATTTTATGGACAGATTTTCCAATTTGATTACTAGCTGCCCATGTGCTGATCAACAACAGCAAGGACGAAGAAGAAGAAGTGTAACCACAGGAGGAGGCTACAATCATATCAGGGAAGGCTGAATGGCTGATACGCGGACGGAAAATGATCGAGGTTGTTGAACGGAATAAAAAAGGAGGTCATGAGTTGGGGAGGGGAAGGAAAACCCATGGGAAATTTTTCCGATTCGTGAAGCATCCGTGATCAAGCCATAGGAGAATAAACGAAGTTCTGCCAAGTTTACCTATTCTTCACCAAACCACCACTACAATTGGCGCAGTCGGTTTTCGAGTACCTTCAGGTTAAGTATCGCATAAATTTGGTAAGTAACATTTTAATTTGCGCATCTACTTACCATTTTCTTTGACATTTTCCGAGGGACATTATAAATAGGTTAATTCGTTCTCGTGTGCGATAAATTTACTTGCATTCCCCAGTAACTTAACGTACTTCATATTTATTACATTATTCCCACGGTTTCGTGCCCCTAAAAACGTTTTCATCTCCAATTTTCAAATTTTTAGCATATTCTCGACCGTTCGTTGAGTTCGTTTTCATTTGGAACTACAGTTCCTAGACTCAAGTACGAGTTTTCTTATTCATTCAATCAGTGTTAATTCGTTGCAGTTTGTTTGGAATTTGAAATGGCAACTCCCAAACGCATTTTCGGACTCGAAAATCCCCGAACTTTTAGGCGTAGGACGCTGGGTGCCACAGTTTCTGATCCAGACCTGCGTAAGGAAGTCAACAGGCACAGGTCGCCCGATCACAGTGAGTTGGAGTGGCAGGAGCCCAACATTATGGTTCATTCTGAACCAAGGGTTCCCTCGCCTTCTGCACAAGGGCCTGGTGTCTCTCCTCATTGTCCAGTACAGCAAGCATCTCTATTACCACCTGTTTGTTCCAGCCCGACGCTGTTCATTTCCATAGTAGATAGCATCAAGGAATAAATGAGGCACATGCAACTTACTGTCGACTCGTTTCATAGGGAACTGAGAGAGACAAGGGAAACCTTGAGTACGCAGATTTCTGACCGTGTCGCTCGTCTTGAAGATCGTTTTGAGGCCATAGAAAACTGTACAGAGGGCCATGCAGCAAATATGATGCAGGCTAGGCAGGATCTACACCGGATAGTCGAAAGGATGAATGAGGTAGAGGAACAGGAAGTAACTGCAGTCCAGAATCCTGAAATCTGTGAAGCAGTGTTGAGAGATGAAAGCACTCCTCTGGAAGGAAGGGATCGAAGAGTAACTTTTGGTCCTAGCGGGTTCTCATCTCCTGTACAGTATCAACCTGTGTTGGCTCAACCAATAGCAAGCCTTCCAACAGTAATGTCGACAGGTGAAAGGGCATGTGAGCCCATTTCAACTTCGTGCTTCTGTTCTGTATCATCATATAGTGCACCCTAGTGCACGGGGCAACGCTTTCACGCCTCTACAACTGGGCACATGTATGTGACCCAAGGTTGCATGCCAACCTACACGACCTCGTACCCTACAAATAATCATCCAACCTTTCTATTCTCGAACCAAACTTGGCCAGCAGAAACAGAGCAACAACACACCATTTGCAATAAAACCCTGCAGAGCCAAGTGCTCATTCAGCTCAGAGCATCCCTTCCAACATATGGTGGGAAGCAAGGAGAGCGTCTGGAGGATTTGTTTGAGCAAATAAGGGAGGAAACAAGAATACACCCCCTACCTGCTAGCACATGGTTACAGTTGGCAAAAGCACAGTTACGTGGCCCAGCTAGGTCGCTGCTCAAAGAACTTGCGGAGCATCAGACCAGTTCTTTAGAGCTATTGGAGTTTGAACTAAGAAAGCGTTTTGTTGGAATTAAAACGCTTGATTTTTACTTTCAACAACTTATGGCCATTTCCATAGGAAAGAACGAGACCGTCGACGGTTTTGGTGCTAGGGTGAGGGATATGTTTCAAAAGGCATGTCCCAAACTTTCTCCTAATGATGTAGAGCGGCAAGCAGTTAGTTTCTTTTTAAAAGGACTTCCAGCACAGCTTCAAAGGACGACAAGAATTTTAGGACAGCTAGAAACACTAGGGGAAGCAGTAGCACGAGCTTCATACTGCAAAATGAGCGAAGAAATGCTTACCCACACTAGTGTTCCCACGACTAATGTGTTGTCCACGGTCACGAATCAGAAGCACAAACCCCCAAGCAGACCAAACTCCCCACAGAAGAGTTCCATTCCCCCTCCTAACAGGCGGACAAGTTCCAACACAGACGTACAGCTGAAACATCAAAGGGAAGGAAGGGAAATAAATCCTGACACTTTCCCAGCAATCCTTACTGTCATGTCTGTGGCTCAAAGGAACACTTTTCTGGCAAATGTGATTATAGGGTAGGAGGCCCAAAAGCTGGCCAACCTATACCTAAAGTGAATCCAGCAGAAGCAGCTGTTCCTGGAACCTCTTCATCCTCGCCAGGGAATGGTCAATCAGACTACCCAAACGGGAGAGGCGGGCAGAACCCGCCAAGTACCTGAACTTAGGTAAACAAATTAATGGAAATGGTGCTACAGACCCTGGCATGAAAAAGGAAATAGTTCAAGTTAATTTAGGGAGTGCACCGCTTTTCACAATGGAAGGCGTGGTTGAATCAACTAGGGGAACCATAATTATCGACACTGGCTCCCAAATCACACTGGTTGATTCGAAACTTTGTGTTGATCCTCTTCGACCTTTAATATTAGGTCTAGGATCCCAGCCAATTACACCACTAGGTGAAACAACTGTCTCAGTTCACCTTGACGGAGAACAACCTTTCATTGTTGAGGCTGCAGTATGTGATGGTCTTAGCCATGGCGCATTGCTGCTTATAGGTTGTGATGTCCTGAGTGAATGTGGAGCAATTTTGGACGTGCAGCAAAAAGTTGTTGCTTGGCGCACCTTGCCCAATTTCGTTTCAAAGAATGAAGCAAATTCAATGGTTCCAAAAACAGTGCCATGCCAGCGCTCCAAGGATAAACACGTCAGTGCGTATGCAATTACTAGTCAGGAAGTGAGGATCCCTCCTGACACTACAGCTGTTATCCCTTTATGAGTCAAATTGGACCGCTCTATGAGAAAAGAAATTGGAAATTTACCTCATGGTCTCCTGGCTTTCGCCCACCCACACCACCCACTTGCTTATGGCAAACACCATTGGGACATCAGATAAAATGGTTGCCGCAGTTTGCAACTCTACCTCCTCAGAAATTGTCATGCACAAACACATGGCAGTGGGGCACATTGAATTTGTTGACAACTTTGAACTAAACATGTGCAACCTCGTTCATGTCAATCGACTGAAATCCTTAGTTCATCGACGTAGAAGTCAATGCCAACAGACTCCACCCATACAAAAACAATCACCTCCAATATGTTTGACTCCACAAGGAGAGGATTGGTGTGAGACCAATCATGGGGAACTGGAAGAGGGTGAGTTGCCTCTCACCTCAAGGGTTCCAACTTTGTGCTCTGACTCACCAATCCCACCAATGACATTCTTGGAAGCAGACGACCTGTGGTGGGAGGACCCTGCTGATGGCACCACAGCTCCTCTATCCTCTGTTACTACAAATAACTCTCCAGAAGTCGAAACAACCGTTTCATCTAGACCAAAGAGATACAACACAAGAGGAAAGAAAGTAAACTCCCGTCTGCTCGCAGGTTTACGACAATAATTAAATGCTTAAAATGTCCTAGCTTCTTTGTCTGAATCTCAGGTGGGTGTCGGTTTGCAAGCTGCTCTGCAACAAGTAAGAAGAAGAGAGGAGGAAAAACGTCGACATAGAGAGATTGCCTGGTGGACGAATCTCACCATGGGTCTCTAGTTCATCCCTCCTTGTGGCAGCAATTATGCTGTTAGTGTGCTTCTTCTTGGCTCGTCGTTAAAATAGTTTCGCAACGATGGTAAATGTATAAACTATTTTTACAATTATTATATAGATTTTCTTTTTTAAGGCTTTGATGATAGTTATTGATTACAATCTAATCTCTAATACTTTAATCACATGCATTTCTTATGTGAAATAAACACTTTCTCCCATACAGCCATTTCAGCACTTCCTTCTAATTTGCAAATGGGGTAGGAACCAACAGGAGCTGGAATTATTAAAGGGGGGGGGAGGGTTGTATATACAATTCTGGTATACCCAACGCTCAACCTTTCTCCTCGCTTTCCCATCCTTCCTTCATTTGTCGCTTTCTTAGTCATGGCTTAGTTCCTGCATGTCAGTGTTACGTGTGTGTACTATGTGTGTGTGCTTAATTAGTGGGAAATTGCCTACAGGATTTGTACAATTGGGTAATACCTATCAGGCTGCAACAAAGATGTACCAAATCGTTCGGAAATTAGCCAGTAAGTAACAAAGGACATTATGAGTAAGCTACCAATGGCAATCAAATGAATTGTAGGTATAAAAGAAAGATCACATATGGTGTATCAAAGCTGTTTACATTTTAAAGAAGAGAAGGATGAAAACCTTAACTGTTTTAAGGTTGTTGAAAGTTATTCTAACAAAGTCTAATCACGAATGCCATAGGGACACTTTTGGCTGACTGTAAATACTACAAATTAATTTTTTTCCCAATTCACTTATTCAAACAAACAAAAAAAAAAGAAAAGAGTTTTGTTACCTTCCATCTTCTAACTCCGCTGACCTTACTCACCACAAACAACACACCATCCTCCATCAATGGTACTTCAAGACTATCTGTCAGCCCCCTGACTTATGTAGCCTCCTGTGACATCATCACGTCTTCACGATCTCTACTCCTGCACTAGTGGACCAGTGGTGACCAAGCCTCAGGGAGGCAACCAGCCCAAGACACGTCAACCCAGGAAAGTACGAGGACGTACTTTGAGCTCAGCAGAGGGTGTTGTGCTGATCAACAACAGCAAGGACGAAGAAGAAGAAGTTTAACCACAGGAGGGGGCTACAATCATATCAGAGAAGGCTGAAAGGCTGATATGCGGACGGAAAATGATCGATGTTGTTGAACGGAATAAAAAAGGAGGTCATGAGTTGGGGAGGGGAAGGAAAACCCATGGGAAATTTTTCCGATTTGTGAAGCATTCGTGATCAAGCCATAGGAGAATAAACGAAGTTCTGCCAAGTTTACCTATTCTTCACCAAACCACCACTACACCCATACTCGGACTTTCGGTGCAGGGCTTCAATGGCTGCTGATGTACGGGAGAGGAATCGCTCTGCTAGGCGTTTGTTGACATGGTATACCTCCTCCCTTGCAGCTCATGCCTCAGCAACTGCGATGAGATGCATCTCTTCGCAAGCATACCTGCCCGCTGTCCTATCAACGTTAATCTCTTCATTCCTTTCAACAGAATGCTTCTGCCTTAGAACTTTCTGAACGCCTGGCCACTGTTACAGCCACGACAGTTGTGTATCATGGTGGAGATGGAAGTAAAGAAGAAGAGGAAGGGGAAGGACGTCAATAAGAGGGCAGAGAATCCATTGGCAAGAGTCCCCCTCTAGTCCGCCAGGGCACCAGTTAGCCACCCTACAGGGAAACCAGGAGCCACTGCATAAAAGTTCATCAAAAGGAATCCTGTACCTCTCTAGAGTGTTACCATCGACCACCACGAGGAGGTTGGTGATGGCTAGGGCCCCCTAGTCAGACCAAGACACGGCTGCATCCCTTTCGTCCACATATACACGCAGACAGACGCGAACCGCCCAATGGTTTCGAACTCAGTAGGCCTCAAAACGTCTGAGATCTGAAGAAAACTGAACTTTTTTTGACACCTCACTCTTTGGGAATCGGAAAGTAACAGTTACTCATTTCACATAAGTCAAATAAAAACAAAGGGGAAATTCGATAATTTCGTCGGTAATTACGGCATTATTTTGAAGAAAAAGAACAAATGTTAGAAGCTAACGAAATAAGTGTAAATTATCATGGCAAAAAACGTCAAATATGAAGGTAAGTGGAAATGGGATAACCGCCGTACGCCATTCAAGCAAAAACTCTGAGTAATTCAGTTAAGACCACATTGCTTGCACTTATGAACTGTTCAATAGTTATGAACAATTACTGTAATTACAATCAAAAGTGTTCCAACGGACTTTTTACAATGTATTCCATTCCAGTGCGTATTAACAGTTCCGACATTTTTATGTTCCACCGAAGTAAATAAATTCCAAGACGTCTTCGAAAGCAGAATGTACCATAATGTAAACAGTCTCATAATTCTAGCTGTGATAAAGAATACACAGCAATACAACTCAGGATAATTACTCTTCTACAACTTCAACTCTTCTCAACTTTTGATGAGCATTCCTCTTTCCATTATCCTCAACTTGCTTTTAGGCAGTAAGCTTCAGACGTGACCCCTCTCCTTGCATCGGGTGTGCATCATTCAGGCTCGAGATAACACGAATTTGTTGCCGTGCAAGGGTCGTCAACAAATTCCTCCACCGCCCACTGTGCCCCTCCCCCACACTGCTAGCCAGCTCATTTCTGACCACATCATCATTCCTCGCCAGTGTGTGCGTCGTGCTTCGCGACCTTCTTCTTGTGCTTTTCATTCAGTTTCTATTTGTATGTTTTATTCACCTAGCCTTATGTGTTTTCCTCATTGTAAAATTGGTTTTATTGCTCAAATAAATAATAAATAAAACGTTACGAACTACATCACACGCGATTGGGTTGTGAAAACCCATTTCAATGATAAAGCGTTAGATTTTTCAAACCTTAGACGCTAATAATGTAATCTATTGCAGCTAAATGAAATATTGGCTTGGTCACTCCCTCTTATAAGTTCCCAACTTTGTCATCTGCTATAATATCATTGAGAGAGCACAGATAGACGTTCTCAAAGTTTTGGTTGCAAGAAAAATCAGCCACAAGTTTGGTCACAGCCTTAAACAAATTTTCGAACAAAAAATAATCCATTTTCTCGGTCACTTTTCATCAGAAAAAAATCTAATATTGTGCGCCGAAAACATCTAAAAACCCGAAGAAACAGTTTTTCAACGAAACGATTCACGATCTGCTCCAAATGGCCTCACACTCGGTTGGCCGCAACGCTGGCAGACGAACGGGTTCTTTCGAGAGTTCCCAAACAGAAGCCCAGGAAGTGACTCGCCGATTAAGAAATAGTCGGCCTTATGACTCCCGTCGCGTTCTGATTCTTGACTTGCAACTCTCATTCAAGTCGAATGCCTTCCTGGGAAAGAGTAATGAGAAGGGGGAAGGAAAGGGAAGGCTTCTTAACAATTGTGTAAAACTCGAGGGACATTGAATAAATTATTTTGGACTGAGGTTAACACAATTTGGCGACCGGTTGCAAGTTTCCGTATTCCATCAAATTATTTGGCTGCTTCACCTCTAAATTCAGTGCTAAGCCCCAGAAATACGACACCTTGTGATTTGCCAAAGATATTGTTGCAAAAACAGGCGTGTGACGTCTCAGCATTTACTTTAACACAAATATTTGCGTTTACTAGCGCTAAAGAGCTAACAAACAAATGACAGTCGTTCAGTGTTGCCTGCAACTTACTGTCTATGAGGCGGCAACACCAGTGGTATCAGAACGTCATTGTACTTACTAGACACCTAATAAAAAGTCCAACGCTATACTAAAGGGCAGGATTTGTCAAAAAGACCTGTCCAAAGCGATGGACTGGTGGACCACGAGCTGCCACGCTGCAGGAAAGCTGGAGGAGTCCCCAGCTGCTTCAGTGCCCGCAATATTTAAAGTGGACTTCATAAAAGAGGTTCTGCTAACAGCATCAACCAGGATATAATGGTATGTTCTGTGGAATCTCAGTGACGTAACCAATGCACATGGTTGTCTGATGTCTGGAGTTAGATAAAATTGTTCTTACGGCTTCTCAAAATTGCTGATAGAGTACGACGCTAATGCACAGGACTTCCAAACAACATCCACACAGGAAGCAAACAACGTGAATGTAAAGATTCCTCAATCAGGAGGACTCCTGCCCGAGATACCGAGAATTATTCAACGAGAGCTCCGTTAGAACTAGTAAATAAGAACAGCAAGTTGTACGTTCAACCCTCCCTGCGGTTCCGCTGTGAATAGATAGGATTCCCAAGATGGAGCCATACATAATGACGAGATGCTAATGAACTGGATCAGAGAGAAGATATTAGGAAATTGAATCGACCTACGGGGCTGAGTTAGGAATTTATTAACCCGCTTTCAAAATAGCTTACGGCGAACAGGAAATGTGTGCATTTCAGATCGTGTACAATTCACACAAATGTCGACAATTGTAGACTGTTGGTTGACAGTAATTCGCACGTCGGACTTTTTTTGTGTGCTTCATACAGAGGGTTTAGGAACAGTCATTTCAAAAGAACACAAACAACAGTGTGGCCCAGGATTTAACACTTAGGACTGGGGAGGCTGACTAGAAGGCTACCTACACACTCTTCAAGTCCAACTACCGTGTGCAAGCATACTTTAGCTCAAGAGGACACCTATCTGCCAGTTTGGTCAAGAGAGCCCTTAATAATCATATTTGATCAAGAATTAGGAGTTGTAGAAAGCAATACGTATACTAACAGGCAGTTAGCACTGGGCGTTCCCTCTAACAACAATCCAGTTTTGGCAGGATGACAAGAGAGAACGTGGACGAAATCACTAACAACCAGGCACTGCGAGACATACTTTTTTAATATGATTTTTGAGATGACTTGGATCTAGTGAAATGATTGGGCCACCCTGTGTGTGAGTGATTACGATGTATCAATCATAAACCGTCTGGGCATCATTCGTCAGTTTAGTATCAATTCACCACCTACGATCTTCGGCCGTCAAAAGCTGATGAGTTGCTAAGAGAACTTGCTCTTGAAGTGAACTCCAAGAAGTCGCCATTGCGTTTTCTCATAAGCTTGTTTGAGTCGTGGGACTCAGTTAAGTTCGGGAGGAAATATAGTGTTCGGAGAACGACGGCCAATTATGAGGTAACAAGGAAATGGCTGGAGGCCCATTTCCAGTCTCTTTCGAACCGCCGAGGAGCCGTTTTTCTAACAGAAGGAAGTTGGATTGGAATAGACGTGACTAACTTGGGCCGTCGGTCGGTAAATTTCGAGTGGAATTGTAGTAGTTTTTATGACAACTATCGGACGAAAACATTCAAGGGGTCTTTTGAGAAATGCATTCCCAAGCAGCGACTCGAACTGTCAGCTTAGGCTGGATTGTATTCCAACGAATATAAATAGACAATTCCGGGGGAACTACGTCAACTTAAGAACAACAAGTCACCTGACAAGTAAACATCTATTTTCGGCACACCAGTCTATTACTACAAGCCACTGTCATATGAGCGGGATTTATGAATTAACTGTACAGACATCGATTTTTGTAGAAATGTTTAGTACTCGAGGAAAAAAGAAGCAAAACCCCTCATTTTGGTGCATTTATCCCCCCCACTAAGGTATAATTTTCGACCCACCAAAAAGTAGTGGACACAATGAGAACGAAGGTCCTGCAAAATTAATTACAGATGGACTACGCGTCGAGTCCCACTTTATTCTTTACCAATTACAATACATCAGGTTGTTGAACTTGAAAGGATACTCACGAAGACAACAGTAGTTGGAATTCTGGAATTTCGTGGGTTTTCCCAAATATTTTATATCGTCATTGAACTACCATACTTATTGTTTAAATTATTGGGCTACGAACATTATTTTTACTTTCTGCTACAAAAAGGTCAAAAGTAAGTTGAATTTTCTTCAGGTCTTTATATTTTTACACCTAGAACATCGAAAATACCTGGTTCGATGCGTCACACAAAGTTCCTCAGCATCACGTGCATTCAAACATTTTTAATGACTTTAGCAACGAATACAATGTTTTTCAATTAGTTTGTATGAACTTGAGAGAACGCAGCTTAACATTTTACGAACAAACTGGTGGCGGTTACGGCTCCGGAATTTGTTGACTTGCTTTTACTTAACAACCCGGTGGACATTGAACTTACAAGACTGTCAACTTAAATTTTCTGAGCGTCTCCTGTTTTAGAATTATCGACTAAAAAATGTGAGAAAAGGAAGTGCGAGCTAGTGAACGGCGATAGCTTAAGATCTGAAATTTCTGGGGGTGCTTCCATTATTGTATGAGCCCGTGTGATCTGAGTTTCAAAATGTGAACAGTAAATGTAGAACTGGATTTAGTCAACTTGACGGAGCGTTTTCTAATAATCGACACCCGCATTTCCTTTTCCATATCTAATTCATTGTGGATTGTATTAATTAGATGAGGGGAGGGGGTGGGGGAGAGAGTGGAGTACAAACTATGAAACGATTACTTTCGCAGTAGTTATTGTCCCACGAGTTCTTTAAATTTGTAGACTTTGGTTCACTATAATTACTGTGATTTCACGATTTTCCGTCTAGACGCGGTCGTACACCCCTCAAAATTGTCTTATTCGACCCAAGATCTAAAAAGACGTAGAAAACGATACCGAACAAGGCGTATTTGCAATAAAACTGCCGAAATTTCGTTTTGTTCATTTTTTGAACTATTTTTTGCCCATAACAACAATGGGCTTCGTCCGATCGGATTGCCGAGCAGGCGGGCACAGCTAGATACCAAAGGGGATTTTCGTGCAAAAGTACGGGTTTTTTAGACCACGTTGAACACACAACGGCGGACGGACATGGCAGATTCGGAATCCCGGTGTCTCGAAACGTAAATTATAACGTAGTTTTGAGGGAGGGTTGTAGAAAAACTTTTCTGATCGAAAAGACGGGGTTATTATTTAGAATGAATAATAAACCAAAATGTAGTCAAGTCCATTACACCTGTTTTTGAGACCTAAAATCTGCGGATTGACCACTATAATAAGTTTATAATCGATTTTGCTTAGTGGTGATCTGCAGGCTAAACATCAAATTAGAGCCGTTTAGGTTTTCTCTCAATCGCGTTCACGGAGAGATACACAAACAAACCATTTTTCCAAATAGTGCTTTTACGGAGCCCTTGAATCTTAAAGATCGGAAAAAATCTTTTTTAATTGTCAACCGATTAAATAACTATCCTTCTCACTCCATAGCGCTTAGGACAGTAAACGATTTTATGAAAATAAACTATTTTATGAAAATTAATTTATCAATCCCCGTGAAAATGTTGAAAAAAAAAAACACTTTTAGGGGCTAAAACCTTTTGACCGATTACATTATTTTCCTTACCCCTTGGCTTGCTTAGTGTCAATAGGGCCAAAGGTTTTGCTTTTGGGACTCATGGCGTCACCACCGTAAGTTGGGAGGATAAGGAAGGAAGGAAAGTCGAAGAAGACTCTTGGAAGAGGCCAAACCAGCTGTGAAAAGAAGAATAAACAGCGCCGGGACACTGACTGATGACTCCGGTTCAAACCCCAATCAGCCGTCCCTTCTTCCTTTTGCCCAGACCTCTGCAGAGTAACCCCAACCACTAATTCCGTCCGTTAACCCCGCCATCGACATCGCCTCCTTCTCCCATTTCCTTTTCATCGTATCATGTCAGGTCGTTTATCAAAGCGGCCCACTCGCCCTTAAGCCTCCTGAATGTAATGGCACAACACCATCCTGTGACTTCTCTGTTCCCTCCATTTAGCATTCACTTTGCCACTTCCCGGTACAATACTTGACCTGTAGGCCGTAGATCAGGACTCGTGAGTCTCCGCCGGCTGAGTTGACTATAAAATTTGCCATTAGGACGGTATCTACCCATAAAAGCGTCTTTCAACCCTCCGCTGCGTTGTGAAGAGGTGAAGGCTGCCATGCGTTGCACCTAAATGAGGAGACTCCCATGTCCCATTTCTTGAACAACATAATATGTTCACCACACTTGATATTAAAACTTCATTCATCGACCCAACCCCCATTCATGAACCTCGTGAGTAAATACATTTAGTAATGAAACTCGTATCTTGTTCGTATCTAAATGTTTTGAGGCAGAGGGAACAAACTACTTGCAGCTCTATTCCCAATGTACTCTCACAGACATATTTGCTGAAAACGTGAAATTGGCATTGAATGGTATAAATTCAATCAAAATCGTTAGTGATTTTTTTTAGGAAAATGTGAAATCCTTCATGTTTGGCCCCTCTCTTTTCCATTGATAGAAACTAATGATAGCCTCATTTTAGCACGCTCATATAGCAAAGAAAACAAAAAACACAGCAAATTATTACACAACGGTTTATTATTCTCATGAACCGCTAGGCCAAGTATTACTGCTCCGAGACCCATCCCATTCGATTCACCATCTAAAAATACCAGTAAACCATACGAAACATGTCCTGACTACAATGGAACTACGGAAACTAAATATTCCAGGCGCCCGTAAGCGCCTGTAGGCAATTGGCATGACGTTGCGTGTTGAGTGGGCGAGTGGTTTCGATGAGATGGGAGGGAGGGAGTACTAACGACGAAACTTTGACTTCCGCTGTAGTTCTCGCGAGTTCATTCTATTAGTAGACTTTGGCTCACTATAATTACTATAATTTCACTATACGCAGTTGTACACGTCTGATTTTCATTCCATTCGTTCCAGGATGTAATAATACCTTGAAAACGATACGTTTTGTTAATATTTTAACCATTTTTTGTCCATAACAACCAAGGGCTTCGTCCGATCGGATTGCCGAGATGGCGGGCACAACTAGATACCAAATGGGATTTGTGTGCGAAACAACGGATTTTTTAGATCACATTAAAGGCACAAAACGGCCCGAACGTCGGACGGACATTGCAGATTTGGAATCCCCATGTCTTGAAACGTAAAGTATCAAATTTTGAGGGGGGGGGGGGTTGTAAAACATTTTTCCTGACCGAAAACATAGGGTTATTATTTAGAATGAATAATAAACCAAAATGAACGACTCAATAGGTTCAGCCATTTTGCGCAAATCTGGGTTCAGGCGCACACACACGGGAGGTCACGTTTTTCAGATTCGCCTCCAAACGCAACGACCCGATGGGTTCTACTTTCGTCTTGGCCCTTTCATTTACCATCGGGTTGCTGAATGTAAAAAGGTGGCCAAACTCTGCAGAGCTTGCACTCCCGAATTTTGCAGGTTCTCTCTATAACTGTCGTCAAACGCCCATCACGTGATGTGAACTACTAACGAAATAGTTAGAAAGCTCCTGCCCAATTTGCCAGGTTTAATAAGCAGAAAACTACACTAAAGTCAGTTTTAGTCGACATATTCGAGATACTTAATTGAGCTGCTCTCGTTCTTTTATGGCTGATGTTAAGACATCATCGTCTGGGCGAATCATGTCTTTACATCGAAAGCGCTCGCCCACAGTATCTCACCAGCCAGAGAAGCCGGACCTACCAAACAGGTACGTTAACTTTAGTGTTTGGTTTTCTCCTAAAGTTCTGAAGTAAGCCCAGCATTTTTTTCGGTCCATTAGACATTTTACCTTTTTTGCAAACTTCATAGGAAAGTAAAAACAGTTGTTGCCAGCCACGGGATCGAACCCAGATCTACAAATTTGTGAATAGGTATCATAATTATTGGACCACATGTGTGCCCTTAGAGAACGTTATTCTTTGTTCACTAAGCATTCAGCTCTTCATACGTGGACGAGCTTACAATTAGTTGGAAGACGAAATTCATGTGGGTTCGAGGATTGTTCTGAGGCCTTAACATTATTATCCACAATGAACTGGCTGCCTTAATTCGATCCCAATCTCACGCGTCTTTGCCCAGCCTCACAGTCTACGCAATTTACATGCTCTACCTTCCAACAGTAGCCGACCTCTATTCAAACACACCGTTCAACCGAAAGCGACGCATTGGGAGAATCTACACAAAGCCGATACAGTTCCCCTATTATCACAGGAAATGGCTAGCCCCAATAGGTGCGTTCAGGTGCAACAGGAAGGAATCCGCTTCGCTTCTGAGTGTACCGGTCCCCTAATTTCATCTCCACGTTTACAACCCGTGACCTCAACTTCGTCTCCCAGAGACTCGTACAAATTTTCCAAACAGCAAACGTTGTGAGGGAAAGGAGAATGACGTCTGTTGAAGAATGATGCGGTGGTGGGATAATGATGTTTTCATCAAAAGGAGGACCATTTCGGAGGATGAAGTGTTCAAGTTGAAGGAGGAGCTCATTCACATAGCAGACGCTGAAATTGCAAATGAACTCAAAGGGTTGAAGAAACACGTTTTTAGGTAAGACGAGAACCAGAGGTAATGACAAATATAGGAACGGAATGACAATTGTAGGCGAACAAATGGTTCGGATAACATTCGAGAGAAAGGGAATAAGCACGTACATGATGACTAAAGTCATGTACCAGGACGAACCAAACTCTTAGATTTAGCAAAAGCTCGCCCGGGACTTTTGCGCTAACCAGGCACATCAACCGTCCCTATTTACTCGAAACTTCGGTATTGTCAACACAGGCATCACGAGCAACTCCATCAAATAAGACAGCCCCCGCTTCTGGATCACCTGAGGGCAGGCACCTCTTAAGAGGGAAGTGCTGACTTCCTGTAGTAAGAAGACAGTCTTTCGCCAATACATGAATCCTGGATGTCGCAGCTGTGTAGAACGAATACTTATGATCCACAGAGCATGTGTACGCCAGAAAGAATATTGTGAATTGTGCTTTTATTTTTCAATGAATTTATATTGACTTCCACCACAAACATTGAAATCTTTCTACAACTTTATTCAAAATTATCTTGCTCTCACTACTCCAAACTAGTAGCCAACTCACTTTCGTATTGTTGGGTTGACAGCAGGGCTCTGACTGCAGTATACGGCAGGGAACTGCAGCGTTCATTAGTACCTGAAGACAGGCACTTCATGAAGGGCAGAGTGACGTACCGGCACGAATAGAGTGAATCCAAAGCGAAGGCTCGTTCAATTGGGCTGACTTGGCACCTCAAACGTCCTCAAATTCGTTATCGGCAGTCTGTCTGAACAGAGCTGTTGTCTCGTCCAAGTGTCGCCCTGTCGCGTCTTCTCCCACTCAGCTCCCTGTTTGTGGTGGTGAACTTCTGAATAGAACCCAGCATTCCATTTATATTCGATCGGTGTCGTACCTACTGTCCTCCTACACTTATCATTACACTACACTTGTCATTATCGTTGAACTTCACGACAGTAAATTCTCACTTAAAACTTCATTGTACGTTGCGGTGAATATCTGAGTAGTAGGACGCAGAGACTTCTTAGGCCAAAGGTAGAATGGAGATAACTACAAGGATCAGTCCCTGAACCAACCTAGTAGAACGCTATTTTCGGGGGGCCTACTTAAAGCCACACAGAGACTGACTGCAGCCTGGCCTGATTTTCCGCCATTGAGGACTGGACTAATGGATGAGCAGTTGGTCCTGGCAAGCAAGGCCAATCTGGAACCGTGATATGATCCAGATTGTGCACGACAAGCTGCATACCACAGCTGGGAAAGCGCAATTCTTAAAGGGCTAATTAAATAGGCGGCAAATAAATAGTGGGCTAAAGTTAGCGACGTATTCATAATCGAAAGTTTGACCGTTTGCTCAGACGTCGTGGGTGGTGGCAGACATAAATATGAAACAAATTGAAATGAGGGGAATACTATCTAAGCGGGACTTGTTTCAGTTTTTCAAAGTTTGGCCCTGTTGAAAATTGGCCACCTACACCTAAAGATGTTTATCGTTTAGTTGCAGGAGCAGGACGAGTTAAAATTAAATGTTGAATGCGCATCGTGAGATGTGCATAGCATAATCCTAACTCTTTTTTTAGTTGATCTCGTCAACTGTAGAAAAGAATGTAGAGAATAACAAAACAATTATTTACGTGCACAGTTTACAATGATTAAAATCTGGAATTTTGAAAGAAAACCACTTATATCGCAGGGTAAAAGCGACCACGTACGAGTTGGAAAGAGTTGGAGTTACAGGGAACTGCGCAGAGCTCGGGTCCTGGGCGGTGGACAAAATGGTCTTGTTAAATGAGGGAGATGACCCGAACGTGTGGACTGGCGAGGTGCTCCTTCCAATCAAGCAAAAAGTTAATTATCGCTACGTGATCGTAACTGACGACAATTACCAACGCGGAACTCCGACGACAACGAAAACGATAAAATCTGTACGACGGTGGGAAGCTGGTGAGTCCACGAGAAGACTTGATTTTCCAGATGAGCTCCAACCAACTTGTTCCAACCGGTGGCAGTTTCTGGCTATGAGCCCCAATGAAGTTCGTTCGCAAGCGGTCGTTAAGGGGTTGGGAGAAATTGATCAATTCGGATTCGTCAAAGACAGATCTACCTGCATCACTGGTGGCTGGTTGACAAGTGAAACGGCCCTGCAACTCATATTATTTCCAAACAATCGCCATTTTTTCGTCAAAGAACTCAAGCATCGACCGATATCCACAAAATTCAGGGCGATTCGAATTGGATCTACCAGCGTCGACAACGAAGACTTTTGTGAAGAGCCGAACATTGGTTGGCCAGCCGTTGAAGTCTCCATTCTGAACCAAAACAAAAGGTTCTTCGCCCGGCAGGATTCTCAAGGGACTCCAATGTGCGAAGGAGATACCGCCATCATTCACATATACCATGACTCACCAAAATTGACTGGAATCGTCATCGACTTTTACGCTAATGATCATCGCACGAACAAAATACTTCACATTGGATTCGCGTGTGTTCACCCCTGCACGATATCAACTCCTGAGGGTGAAATATCTTTGGATATAACCAACGTCCACAATCAACCTGTCGGGAAAATAAAAATGAAATACGTAACGATTCGTAACGCATCGCACAAGTACGACTTCAACTGCTCAATGCGAGGGGTGTGGAAGCAACTTTGGACAAGTATTGAGACACAGCCGCAAGAGGGGCGTGTTGAAGAGGAATCCGTAATCAAAATTAGCTCAGAGACAAGAGACAATACTTTAGCTTCCATCCAGGAGACGGTGAAAAGAGGAGGGGATTTCGTGGAAATCAGCGTTCTATTGACCAACGACGGCATCCCCGTTTTCGCCCACAGCCCGTACATCGTCGTAGTCATTAAACAACCAGAAGACATCATCCCGGTTGCACAGTATCAAGTAAAAGTCAATGAATTCACGTTCTCTCAGCTCCAGAGATTCAAAATACACCCCGTAGAGCAATGTGAGGATTTTTTGAAATTGCGAGGGAAATCGTACCCTTCGAACGAGGACAACGTACCATTCCCATCCCTGACTCATTTGTTGAACAGTGTCGATAAGAGCATCGGATTCGTAATAGACGTAAAGACTCTTTCAATGACCCAAACTGGAACTTATCCGAAATTCCACGACCATGATATCAACGACGAAGTCGACAAAATTCTCAAGACTCTACATTTATCAGCAGGCCGACGGCACATAGTCTTGACCAGTTTTCACCCTGACGTCTGCTCGATGCTCAGGCTCAAACAAAACGAATTCCCAGTCGTGTTTTTACAAGAAGGCGTCCCGGACAAATATCCAACTTACGATCAGGACATAAGGTGTGGGAATTTAAAAATGGCTCAAGACTTTGCCTTCGGCATGGAAATGCTTGGCATCGGATTGTCGCGCAACACGCTATTGCGCAACTACAACGCGCTGGAGCTTCATAGAGACCACTTGATAGCTATGGTTTTGGACGACTCCGCAGACGACGAGGAACTGCGAGCGCACATGAACTGCTGGAAACTCGACGGGTTCTTGTGCTGCAGACGCGACGAGTACGGCCCATTCAGACGCACTTTCGCGTATTTGTTGGAACCGAAGGACAAAGAATTGAGTCAAATCAAAGATTGGGCTGATGCCGTTGAGGCAGATGGAATCGAAAAGCCACCCATTCATCCTCTGAAAACAACTGAACTTCAGGTGTCGAACTTTTTGAGGAAATCTCCGAACGATCCACAATTCTCAGCTCCTGCACTGCCTTTGAGCAGCAATTTCTCCCTACTGAAAGTTGAAGGGTATGAACAAACGGATTTGCCTTTGGATTTGAGCGATTATATCTAATATCTAATAAAATTTCAACAAATCGCGGGTAGCTTGAAAACGATGACGCGCAAGAGAAAATATATGTATGCTCTACAAAGCATTCATTCATTCATTCATTCATTCTCTCTCTCTCTCTCTCTCTCTCTCTCTCTCTCT
This sequence comes from Pachypeltis micranthus, assembly GCA_020466155.1. Classification (NCBI taxonomy): domain Eukaryota; kingdom Metazoa; phylum Arthropoda; class Insecta; order Hemiptera; family Miridae; genus Pachypeltis; species Pachypeltis micranthus. The sequence goes on along the minus strand of CM035782.1, from coordinate 948,632 downwards.
CTCTCTCTCTCTCTCTCTCTCTCTCTCTCTCTCTCTCTCTCTCTCTCTATCTCTCTCTCTCTCTCTCTCTCTCTCTCTCTCTCTCTCTCTCTCCCCTCTCTCTCTCTCTCTCTCTCTCTCTCTCTCTCTCTCTCTCTCTCTCTCTCTCATCAGCATCACACTCGAAAGCGTCTCATACAAATACCCCTCCACCGAACAACAATATTCAACAAATCATTCACAGCCACAGCCATCCGCATCTACAACAACAATCCCGACTCCTTCAGACCAGAACAAAGCGTGAGAACATTCAAAAATACTTTTTCAAATTTACTGTTGCAGAAGTACAGTGTGAGTGCCTAGCAAGGAACAAAAAAAAAAATCTTTATTTCCTTTTTATCTTTTTGTACGTTTATTTTTCGTCTGTTTTTTTATTAATATGAAGCAATAATTTAATGTAAATAATTACTGCTGTTAAATAATTAATTAATGCTTCCAGGGACAGTGGAAGAGAGGGCCCTATGGCCTTAACTGCCCCTGGTTAATGTAAATAAAATCATTTCAATCAATCTCTCTCTCTCTCTCTCTCTCTCTCTCTCTCTCTCTCTCTCTCCAATGTCCAAGGACGAGAACATTGTCGAGCTTATTAAGAAGGTTGGTGCGGCCTTGAAAATTCAGGTGTCCGAGCTGATGTTGAATAACTGTTATCGGCTGTTATTCATGTTTCTTTCGTTCGTCGTCTAGATAAGGACTTAATAATCGCAGCTTCGCGTCAACGTCCTAATCTCTCCACGCGGGATCTGGGATATAGTGCGGGAGAATCATCTAGGATTTACATAAATCACAGTTTGACGGCGGAAAAACGTAAGGTTCTGAACGCCGCTCGAGCGTTTAAAGTCGAAAAGAAATATAAATTTGTTTGGGTGAGGAACGGGCAAATTTGTGTTAAAAAAGATGAGAATTCGTCTATGATTGTTGTCAGGTGTCTGAATGACATCGCGATGCTGTCAAAAAACGAGGGAAGCTCACCTCCGTCATCTCAACCGTAAACACCTACACACCCAGCTCTAGTTATCCTGTCGCTTACACAATGATTGCCACCAATATTACGATGAATGAACAACAGAATATTCGTTTCGAATTTTTTCAAGTTATAGCCCAAATATCTATTGTGCACGTCTCCACGCCCATTATTTCAAATCGAACTGCCCCCGCTCACGTATCCCCGCTTGTTATCGCCCTACCGCTGTACCGCCGTACTCCACAGCAGCCTTGCCCCCACGACTTGTGTTTATCTCAGCTTTGTCTTCCTGCTATCATTATCATGGAGGACAATAATCAAATTTTGAGGGAGCTAAGCAATATTAAAGGGCTAAAGTTGGGACACGCAAATGTAGAATCAACGGTGGCTCACCTCGACGAGCTTCGTCTCATTATGTCTCAACAGATCTTCGATGTGGTAGCGCTATCTGAAACATTTTTGAAACCAGACATTGCGTACACTGCAATTGATATCCCGGCATATCGATGGATTCGCAATGATCGGCTGGGAAGGGCCCGTGGTGGAGTGGCCCTGGTTTTCAAGTCCGAACTAAGGATTGTGGAGGTGGCTCGATCACAGTCTGAGTACGCACGAATATATTTTCATTGAGATCAAGAATACGGTAAAGTCAGTTATTGTTGGTGTTGTGTATCGACCGCCAAAGCATAAGCGGGTTAATGAAGTATTCGAGATTATCAGTAAGCTGCAGGCAACGTATCAAGACATTGTGCTGCTGGGCGATTTTAATGCTGACCTTCTGACCAGCAATGCCTACTCTCGTCAACTTCTCGGATTAATGCAGACTCACCATTTTCAACACTTACCCTTTTTAGCCACCCATCATACGTCCCACTCAGCCACACTCCTCGACCTGATCATGGTGAATGATATCAGCTCGGTTGTCAGATACGGTCAATTTAACGCGCCCGGGTTGTCTAACCATGATTTTGTGTACTGCGTCTTGAATCATAAACTGAAGGGAAGACCAAACCGATACGTGCTTGTGAGGTCGAAGAGAGACTTCAAAAAATAGGACTTCCTGAAAGATGCTGGTGGTTTACCATGGTGCCAGGTGTACTCTGAACCGGACGTGGACTTGAAAGTTGAAAAATTCAATACTCTTATTTCTAATCTCTATAATAGGCATTGCCCCTTAGTGAGAGTAAAGCCTAAACGTACCCCCGCGCCATGGATCTCTCCTGAAATTAGAAAGGTTATGGTCGAACGAGACAGGGCGTTTTCAGCTTTCACGAAAAATAAAACTGATATAAACAAGAACGCTTATAAAAAGTTACGAAATCGCGCGAAGCAGCTATTGAGAAATGCACGGATCAAGCACTACTATGATCTCTTCAAGTCGGCCAGGCAGTCCAAAGACTTCTGGAACATTGTGAAGAAATGTGGATTGGGAAGTAAAAAAAAGATGGAGACTACTGAGCTACCTATTCCCATTGACGAACTGAATGACTACTTCTGTCGAGACGATATGGCCCCCTGGGACCCAGATGTCCTCTTTCATTATAAACTGAAGGCCAGGCGTCGAGATGAATTTTTCATGGAACCGGTAACCAAGGAGAGAGTTAAGGAAGTGATTATAAGCATTCACTCATCAAGGAAGTGATGGCATATCAATTGTGACGCTCCAAATGCTGGCTGATGTGGTCTCTCCTGTGCTTGCTCATCTATTTAATAGTTCCTTGGAATCACAGAAGTATCCATCCCGTTGGAAGCAGGCCGTTATCACTCCAATAAGAAAAACCTCTAGACCGCTGCGTGCAAGTGACTTTAGGCCGATAAATGTTCTCTGTGCTCCTGGTAAAGTACTTGACAGACTAGTTTTTCAGGATCTCAACAGCTTCCTGACAGCAAATCGGACACTGAACACCATGCAGTCAGCGTACCGCACTGGTTTCAGCACGGAGACAGCACTGATCCGAGTGTTCGACGATGTCAGGTTTGCGATGGACAAAAAGGAAGTCACTTTTTTGGTGATGATCGATTTCTCTCGGGCCTTTGATCGAGTGAGACGTGACGTACTGCTGGAGATTCTTTTTTCAGTGGGTATATCGCGGCAGATGGTTCAGTGGTTTGCCTCATACCTCTCTGATCGCTTGCAGAAGGTTAAGAGCCCTGATGGCAGCTTGTCAAAAGAGTCAGTCACCAAAACTGGAGTCCCGCAGGGGTCGGTATTATCAGCCATATTATTTGTTCTTGCAATTGATTCTGCAACCTCAGTCTTCCACCAGTGCAAATTTATGGTCTACGCTGATGACTTGCAGATTTACATAAGTTCGCCGATTGACCGGGTTAAGGAAGCAATAGAGACATTGAACGCTGAGATTGCTGGCCTTCTATCGTGGTGTTCATCGCACGGCATGGTGATAAACTCGTCTAAGTGCAAAGCCATGGTGATGGGGTACCCAAGACTGCTTTCACGGCTTAATGCTGTAGAGCTTCCACAGATCGAAGTGGGTGGTATGACGCTCAGATATGAGTCGTTATTGAAGAACTTGGGCGTGTTAATGGAACCCTCACTCAGGTGGAACTCCCAGGTGTCTGCAGTCTCTAGACCGGTGTATGGGGCTTTGTACCAGCTCCGTCGGCTAGCGGTAGACTTTCCTTTCAGGGCAAGGATTCAGCTTGTCCAGTCCATGGTTATGCACAACTTTGCATACAGTTTGTGTGCCCTCAGTGACATGACTGGCGAGCAGATGAACATGCTCCAGAGGGCCCAGAATGCCGTAGTTCGTTTTATTTTCAGACTGAAATGGGATGAGCATGTCAACCCATACTTCCTCAAGCTTCGATGGCTGAAGATTGAGGAGCAGCTGCAGTTGCACATAGGAACGATGCTGTTCAAGACTCTTAGTCTGGGTCACCACAGTACCTTGCGGAGAAGTTTGCGTTCCTGGAGGATTGTCATCAGCATCACACTCGAAAGCGTCTCATACAGATACCCCTCCACTGAACAACAATATTCAACAAATCATTCACAGCCACAGCCATCCGCATCTACAACAACAATCCCGACTCCTTCAGACCAGAACAAAGCGTGAGAACATTCAAAAATACTTTTTCAAATTTACTGTTGCAGAAGTACAGTGCGAGTGCCTAGCAAAGGACAAAAAAAAATTCTTTATTTCTTTTTTTATCTTTTTGTACGTTTATTTTTCGTTCGTTTTTTTATTAATATGAAGCGATAATTTGATGTAAATAATTACTGCCGATCGACAGACAGAGTGTTATACATATTATTCTTCGCAAAGGTTCAAAAGTTCGATGGTGAAAGTATCGACAATTGAAACGTCCTCTACACGTTATGGGCCTTGCTCATAATTATCCAATTACCTCTTCAGTAGGTTAACGATCCATCTGTATTTGTAAGACTTTCTTCTGATTACCTAACTCAAGCTTATTCGGAAATGAAAGTAATAAGACGCAGCACTACATAACAATGCGGAATGGTTTAATCTGTAAGAACTCCAAGGGACTACTTGAGTGAGTTGTATTAGTGGAATATTTTTGAAAACGAGCACATGATGCTGTACCGTGAGGACTGGTCAGATAGCAGTATTTTAACACTTTTCATTGGTATGGCAGCACTAACAAAAATACTATATCGCCCTCTGTGAATTTGGCTTCTGTTTCAACATCAACCGACTGCACCAATATACATTAAGGATCCAATATATTTGAGCGGGGGGGGGGGGGGGTATGTAAAGCAGTCCTAGATCGACATTTTGATGTCGTGTATGTAACACGATATGTGGATGCTTTTCTCGATTTCACAATAGTATCGAACTTCCGAGTGGAATTGAGAATATTCCAAAACAGTTTGAGCATCCGAACCAAAACGATCACGATTCTAAAACATATTTTAGTACGGGAGCTGCTTAACAGTACCAGGCTGTCTCTTTAGCAGCGAACTGGCGACGGGGAGGGAGTGCGCACACCCACGAAGTAAGACTCAATTATCCAGACTTGTAGTCGTGCGTGGCTACTGTCTACTGAATAGAAACCGCCTCCTAGTGAACAATTTTATGCTCAATAAGAAATTTTATTTTAACTTGCACTAAAAAGATTGTAACATTGCTTTCGTTCATTTTTTCTCCTTTAGTTTGGGAAACTCCCAAAAACCTTTCAGATCGTAAAACTTATAGTTCGAAGGTTACAATGGTTTCGAAAGTACTCATACTCCTCACGTTGGTACAAAAATCTAGAACCTCGTAGAAACTAAAGTGCAGATAATTGTCGATAATATTGCAACATTCCTAGTGTAACAAAGGTATTTGAGTTGTAGCAATTTACTACATAACTATCTCTGTGAGGGGAAGCCAGCGATCCAGTGGGCCCTCCGCTTCAATGAGCAGCAGATGTAGTAAGACAAAGAACGCGAGAAAGAGAGCTTATAAATGCGAACCAATTACCCTAGTACCAGCGAGAGGGAGTTTCTAATTGCCTCCTATTTATTTGAGCAAATAGAAACAAGGCTCATCTCATTACAGACCCAAGTCGACGGTACAGCAACAGGTTCTTCGGCCGCTACGAAAAATAATATCCGCCAGCGGAACCAATTAAGTGCACGTTGACCAGTGTAAATGAGGTAGATGTCATAAACTCGTACATCACCGGGCAACACCCTCTTCACAAATCCCCCACGTTTTAAACTCGAAGAAGGAGGTTTTGCAAGCCTAAAAGGTCATTCGGAGGACTCGAACCTGACCTAGCTGACAGGTGAAAGGGCCCGAACTCCGGGGGTTGGGAGCTCGGTTATGGTATTCCCAGCCTTAAGAAAGGGGCTTGGCCGCCCAGGGAAGTGAATAATAAACTTGCCCCATTCCTGCACTTGAACTCAGAGCGAATTCACCAAAACACTCGCTGCTGACCAGTCACCAATTAATCTTCGGTTCGTGTAATTGTACTGGAAAGACGAGAGAGGAAACGGATTCCGAGAGACCGTTCCAATAAGCTGCTGGGTACAACTCACCGCCCCCTTATCAGTAATTCCAACGTGCGATGCACGAGGTCTACAGCTGATTATTCAGTCACTTTTTTGAAACTCAAAATCTTGCTTTCAGAAGAATTGCCAATTAACTCCAATTAATTTCCTAATCATTTATTGTCATTCAACGTGTAAATGGGTCTGAAGCTCACGCTTTGAAATATGTTCATTAGCAAAGTCCTTAACAAACTACTTCTCTACAACTACTTAACAATCTACTAAACGTTCCTTACAATACTCAAAAACACAATACAAAAGAGATTATCTTATCTGAAACTAATATAATAAGTAAATTTGGGTGATTAAATCAATACGTTTAAATATGGAACCCCTTGATTTTTTTTTAACAAAAGCAACACTATGACTCCTTGTTCGCTAAAAACAGTTGTTCAGATAGATGAATTGAGATTTACACGATGGAACGCGAATACAATCAACACTAGTTCAATTCAATGCAACAGATCACCCGTTGGATGGCCGATTTGAGCAGTGTTAGTGCCAATCGATGGACTACTTACTATAAATACTTCCTCCCAGAAAATTTTTCTACTTCAAGGAGAGGTGTAATTTACACTTTTGAGTAATCACTTTAGAAGTGTTCAAACAGGAAAAGTGTTACCCTTTAGGAAGCTCACAAACAGCAATGGAGAAGCAGTACTGACTAGTAGCGAGGAAAGCGTAGTAACACTCTGAAGCTGTTGTTGGACGTTCATTTTCGATGAGGCAATGCCCTGTTTGGCGCCATACATCAACGAGACGTTCAGATTTGTAGCGAACGTTGCCGTCGTCATCCTCTTCTTGCCGCGCCAAGGCCTTCACACTCACTTTCGTCGATGATCAGCTTGGATGGCATCCTCAGTACCTTAGACGCTTCCGTTATATTTATAGCGAAAGAGAAAGAGAGAGAGAGAGAGAGAGAGAGAGAGAGAGAGAGAGAGAGAGATTGATTGATTGAAATCTTTTATTTAACAATCAGGGATGATTAGGGCCATTAGGCCCTCTCTTCCACCATCCCTGAACAATTTCACAAATAATAATCAGTTGCGTTCATTAACAAATTAAATTAAAATAATTTTCTTCTACATATAACTTTACAATACATATAAATTCTTCAATATTCCTGAATTAACATTTCTTTAAATTTTTCTTTGAAAGAGTCTACCTTTTTACTCAAGTCAAACATATGGATGTGGTCGTTATACAATTTGGATGCCTGTACTACAAAGGATCTTGAATATGTCGAGGAACGGTGCGCGGGAATTTTTAAAAGTTTGTTTTTTGATCGAGTGTCTCTTTGGTTGAAAAACTGAAATTTGTTATAGACGTACATTGGTTTTTTAGTTTTTAATATTTTAAATAGCATTGCAGCTATCTGAAGCAATTTTCTTTCCCTAATTTTTAACCATCCAAGGCGTCGGTAGTGTGGGGTTACATGTTCATCGGGACGCAGTCTCAAAGCGAGTCGGAGTGCTGCATTTTGTGCTTTCTGCAGACGACTGATTTCGCAGCTCTTGAGATCACATAGCGCGGAGGTAGCGTAATCAAAGTGTGGCATTATTAGTGTTTGCACTAATTGTTTGCGCACGTATGTGGGAAAATCCATGGCGATTCGTCGAAGTTGGTAGATGCTGCGGAAGGCCTTATTGCAGATAGACGTGGTTTGAAGATCCCAAGATAAATTATCGTCAACTGAGATTCCCAAGATACTTGCAGACTCGACATATTCAAGAGGGGTATCGTTGTGGGTGATGTTTGGGATTCCTACAGTCTTTGCTTTATTGAGCATTTTTGGATATCCTAATACCATTGCCTTGGTTTTTCGCAGGTTAATTTGCATACCATGCGATACGCACCACTCAGCAACTCGTGAGAGATCACTACTGAGTGTTTTAACTGCTACATCGATTTCGTCCACATCGCACGTCCGGTAGAACTGGAGGTCATCCGCATATGCAGTATATTCTGTCCCCTCTGAGAAAGTTTGCGGTAAAGTTGTTACATATAGGATGTAGCATAGTGCAGACAAAACCGATCCTTGTGGTGTGCCTACTTCTACGTCTTTCCAAGATGACAAGCAGTCATCATCTCCCTTGACAGCCAATTGTCGTTCTCTTAAATAGGACTCGAACCACATTAGCGCACTTCCTGTGATTCCAACCGAAGACAGTACTGCACACAAAACGTCTCTCTGGATGAGATCAAATGCAGAGGAGAAGTCGACCATAACCATTATAGTGAGTTTTACGAGCCAGCGCTTCTCTCACGTAGTCCAGAACGCTAATCAACGCAGTTTCTGTGCTAAAACCTGAACGGTAGGCTGATTTTTTTGGATCAAGGAGGTTGTGTTTCTCGACATAGTCACGTATTTGCCTGTATACGATCTTATCCAGAACTTTTCCAATTGCACACAGGAGGGAGATTGCTCGAAAGTCTGCTGCAGTATCTGGCTGTTTAACTTTAGGTAGCGGTTTGATAATTGCTTTTTTCCAGATGGTTGGATATACTCCGAGGGTCAACGATTGAGTAAAGATGTCAGTGAGCACTGGAATGATGGCACTGGCTAGCGAATGTAGTACCTGAATAGATATGTTGTCCGTTCCTAGTGATTTTGATTTGATACTGAACAAACATTCTTTTACGACGTCCTCAGAAACTTCCAACGTGCTGAGAGGTTCTTGGGTTGTCTTGGTGTTGAGGTATCGGTCAATAACGCTTGGGTCAGCTGGGTTACTTGAGAAACGACTGAAGTGTTGAGCCAGCAATTCGAGTGAAATATCCGAGTGTGCTTCAGATTTTGTATTACATAAGCCAAGCCCTCTAATAATCTTCCAGTATTCTCTTGTGTCTTTATTCTGCTTGAACAGTTCGTGGTAATATTTATTTTTTGCATTCCTGATGTGTTGTTTCGTACTATTTCTAAGTTTTTTGTACATGTTGTGTGTTTCTCTATTTTTAGTTTTAAGGTATTTTTATATTCTTTGTCTCTTTTTTTCATTTGTTCTCTTAATTCCACGGTGATCCACGGAGCTGGTTGATTTTTGGGTTTAGTTTTAATCTGCGGACAGTGCTTGTCGTATAAGTCCAGGATGATCTTATTAAACAGTTCGACTTTCTTGTTTAGATCTGGTTCAGAATAAACTGCATCCCAGTTTGCTTTAGTGGCGTCATGTTTGAAGGCTTCGCTATTCAAATTTTTTTGATCTCTGATGATGATTTGTTTGCGTTCTGACTTATTCGACTTGAGGTCCAACGAGCAGTAAATCAGATCATGTCTTGACAAAGCGCAGGCAGGAATCTGGGCATAATTGCTGACTAAGCTGAGGTCATTGACAATTATGAGATCAAGAAGAGAGCTTGAGTTAGTTGATTGATGAGTGGGGCCAAAAGGAAGATAGTGTAAATTAAGAGATTCTAAAATTTTTCGTAGTTGGCGGCTGTAAGCATTTTCAGTTAGCAGGTCGGAATTTAAATCCCCCAGTACAACAATGTGATTGTACGAAGCTTGCAACTTTGCCACTTCGTCGAAGACTTCTTGAATCTTCCCCACTTTTGGTGGGCGATAGATCACTCCAATTGCCAATTTAGCTGTTGTGTGTTCAAGTTCAATAAATATGAATTCTGGGCTTTTACTGTAATCTGATAGTGACTTGCATAGGATTTTAAATTTCAGCTTGGAGTGAACCAGTAAAGCTACTCCTCCTCTACCATGGCCTATTCGGTCGTTTCTGACCCACTCGTAACCTGGGATTTTGACGGATTCAGAGGAGACATTTGGCTTTAAGAAGGTTTCACAGATAGCGATGACATCAAAAGTATTTCCAGTGAAAATGTCTCTTATTTCGTCAATGTGAGCAACTACGGACTCTGCGTTGATATGGACTAGGTTCACATGTTTTCGTAATGTTCCTATTTGAGAATTGATTGTGTCATTTATTGAGTTCATGGTGTTGAGTACTTGCAGATAACGACGTAGTATGTACACTTCATTCGCTGGGTTTTGCGTGGCAAGACATCTAAATTTTTGTTGTTGCAGAAAGATAGACTTTTTTCAGGAAAACGAATGGTAAGACAATGAGGTAGAATAAACGTAAAAAGAAGAAATAATTTCTTGTAAGACTTTATATAGGATCGAAGTGATATCCACGATTTGACTAGCATATTTATATGGAGGCGGGGAGTAATGTCCCGCCATCGTTTCCGTTTTTTGATGAGTTCTTCAAATCATTGATCGAACGAACCAATTGGGGCTGGGATTTTTCGTCTTTCTTTAAGTAAATGTTCCCATTAGAAAACCAGGCAAATTTGAACCCAAGTTCATTTTTCTTTATTTTAGCCGCACTGAGCAGCTTCCGTTTCCCATAGCTCAGACTGTGATTGATGTAAATTTTGCTGGATTCATTCTCCGCAATAAAACCTAAATCCCGGCTAGTCAAGTTGTTGCGCTTGCGGGATGCAATCATGAGTTGATCTTTGTCTATTTTCCTAACAAAGGAGAGATGAATTGAACCTGGTATAGTTTTGTTCGTGGATGAACGGCGCCTATAACAATGAGAGAGAGAGAGAGAGAGAGAGAGAGAGAGAGAGAGAGTGAGAGAGAGAGAGAGAGAGAGAGAGAGTGAGAGAGAGAGAGAGAGAGAGAGAGAGAGAGAGAGAGAGAGAGAGAGAGAGAGAGAGAGAGAGAGAGAGAGAGAATATACTACCAGCCATCGATTTCCATCCGCTGATCTTTCGACAAAATATTCCGAAGCGTATATCGATGGAAACTCCCACGTCAGCTTAAAATGGCATTTTGTGTTGAAAGGGGCACCTAATTTCAATATAATGAACGGGATCCCGTTTTTGTAACGAAAGTAATTCTCATATTTTGAAGTGACACAACCGACTTCCAGTGATTTTTGAAACCAAAATCAAAGATAAGATTCCAGTAGTCGAATAATCGTTTTGATCAACTGAGTAAATTCATAATCTCAGCCTCTTAATCTCTCAAGCCACCATGTTGCTTGGAACATTATGCCTCATTGGGTAACCGTAGGTAGGTACGGTAGGTCAGAATGAATAATTGACGTTTCTTCAAGTCAACAATGATTTCAATGATCCCCTCAACAGGAAACTGACCGATTCACACAATATCCCCCCTCGCTCTCTCTAAACTGTAAGGCTTATTGAACGTGAGCCCCCAATCTCAGCGCAATACTTTATTGGTTATCAGCTACCTGTGAGCCCAAGATCAACTAATCTCTTAAAATACTAACGTTCGGAGACACAAACAAAAACAAAACAGACCTTAATGGTAAATAACAGATTCACACCAGACTACGGTATTTGGTTAAAGCATTGTGACTGCAGCTGGAAATATATGACACGTAGCTAACACTCGATAAAATGAAATGCATGGAATAAAATTCGGCTTTGCTTAGACCCTAGCTCCCGTACCATAACAATTATATAAGTTGAATAACGGGGTTAAAATAATTAGCAACAACCCACGACATTCCTGAAATCAAACTACAGTCGTTTCTTTGAATAACTTGTTTCGCAGTAATTTCCCTTTAATTCGAGAGAAAACACAAACCTTTTAAAAAAACTCATGTTAACGATCCCTGTTAGGAACTCAAATCGCCAACTCCGATTTTGCATGCAGCCAAACCAGACTATCCCTTTAACCATTAATTAGCCTTCACATTTCTCATCAACACCTCCACTTTTCCGATACCGCTATTTAATGTTTACTTTTCCATTATCAGTTATCAACAGTTATGCCATTAGAACAGCAGAAATTCCAGCACACTATTGTTCTTAAACCTGACCAACAGCGCTGTTCCCAGCAGCAACTACCGCCCACCACTGTAGGGAACGAGGTTGTAACCTCTTCCGTTTTTTATTATTATATTTTTTCTATCTATCATCATGTGTACCGTTTCCTTTTTGTTCACCGAACTTACTTTAACCGTTTTGTTTTACATCTCCTCTGTCGCCCTTGTAGTTGTATCCGGTTGTTCAAATCAAAATTCACCATTTCTTACACCCATCACATGTTAGTTTCTGAAGCTGGTAAGCTGTGTGGAGTTACAGCCAATGTTAAACGGCAGGCCCAGAGCATACTCAAACAATCCCATAAAAATCACCTATACGCTGGTTATTCAATTAAAATCGTGAATAGGAACGTTCCAATAACATTGTACATTGCAAGTTTCTACGCAGAACGTTCATATAAACTGAAGATGACTTCCCAGAACGACAAAAACTTCAAATTGCAGGTGGAACTGCGGATATTACAACAGTAATCTAGATCTAATCAACCACATATCTGTAACTTGTTAACACAGTTGGATTGGTGTCATAATGACATTTACGTGCTGTCAACTGTTCGGGTCAATTTACTGTGTAACAATTCGCCCGCACGAATATTTGATTGACTCGAGCGTTGAAGAGTTGAATGAAAGATAATGACACCACTAGACTGTCGGACGCTATGAATCACCGTTCAAAACGAGTATGTCAAGGCGGGTATCGACGACGTTTCTCAATCATCATTAGAAATCAATAGAAGAAAGTCGTCACTGACTCATTCTTAGGAATACTCAAATTGAAAGACAATGGTTGAACCAAAAAAGCTCAAATTTATTATTTGACGTGCAAATCACAATAAGAGCCTGAATAACGTTAGGCCAAATTTCAAAACTAATTAGTATCCTAATGATCAACTTTATCTTGAGACGAATATAGTTTTGAATCAAAAACTGCTTTAACGATACGGATGACATTTGTCATGCGAAATACATGAATAAATTCCGGAACGTACTAGTAAAATAATTCAGAATGATTTACCAGTTTACACGTCAACTTGTTTCATATAAACTGATGATAGTATACGAAAATCATTAGATAGCGACATCTAACTTCCGTCACATAACCCGTTAGTGTGTGTTGTGGTTCAAATTGATCATCTATTCAGAGTGATTCACCTCAACCCCCAAAAGAAGTGACTTTCAGCGTAGGTGCTTCCACAAGCGCACACTTGAATTGCTTCATTTAAAAATCAGAGCGCGTCGAAGCCTTTTAAGCTAATTGGGCATCTAGGGGAAACTCCCACGGAGCTACCGTTCTGAAACTTCCACAGATTGTTATGGCTCGGCTTGTTACAAGTACCGAACACGGCCTTTTCATTGAAACCACGGAATCCACCTTCAAGTTGATGTCACTCGAGTTGAGTGCTGCCGCCATGCGAAGCTTTTAAAGGCCTTTGCGTGAATCGTAACGGATGCCTCACGGACCCTGACCTGGATTTTAGGTCTCAAGAGTAAAGAACCAGGCAGGTGTTCAAGGGCGGCAAAACGAGAGGTTTCATTATCACTGATCAACGGTATACTACAATCCCCTTCTCCTCTGATTATTTACAATAATTATCATCGTCGTCGATAAAACTCAGGCTATTCTTAACGAACCTGAAGAACCTACTTCACCGATGGTATCGTCGCTAAGACGAACAATACAAAACCTTCATTAAAGTGAAAGGCTTAAATCGAGATAATGACATTTACATTATCACCAAATGTTTCCTTTCAGATCTGAAATCATTAAATTCCGAAGGATCTCGGATAATCCTAACAACACAATAAAGCAAGAAAAGAAATTAAAGCTCGCACATTTAAAAGTGGATTAAACAAAATGAAGAAAAAGAAAAAAATCTGATGCGTTGCAACACACAACTTTCCTTAGCTCTACGTCAATTCACTTTGTACGTGGCTAATTATATTTAATCAATTCATTTATCACTCAGTTATTTTGAACTTAGTCAAACAACGCATTACGGCAGCAGGAAGCGGTAGCGCTTACAGTTCCAGATTTTATTATGCTGCTCGTACTCATTGCAGGACCTTTATTGAGCAATTGGTACACAGAGAATTAATGAGGCTGTAAACATAAATTTTTTGAAGAAGGATAGTAATTAATTTGCAGAGTAATTGGGTAAACACTTTTAGAACTGGTAGTAAGCGAAACGGCAGTAGTTGAAATTCAGGAATTTTTGGAGTGACCCCCATGTATCTCATGAGCGTTTTTAAACACTCACCCTTTAGGTATTGAATTGGACTACAGTACCAATTTTTTTTTTTTACATTCTACAACAATTCCAGCAGAGTTTATAAGGAAAAAACTGCGCTAAAAACGCTTTTGGTAGAAAATTTTGATAATTTATTGTGCTGCTCTCGTCATTTTCCCATAGATGGGAATTTTATGGTATAGTTGCCATATTGAGAGCTATCAATCTAACAAATTTAATCAAAATCGTCAGAGCCGTTTTTGAGAAAAAAATATATTTGGTGTTTTGATCACTATGATAACTATAGTTAACTTTCGGTGGATTTTGTTCAAACCCTTATTTTGGCGTCCCATGGTGGCCTGCGGGCGTGATATCAAGTTTGAGCTGATTTGGTACGACGGTTTTCTCTAAAAATCGTTCACAGACACATACACACACACAGACCATTTTTCCAAATAGTGTTTTTCGGACTCTGAAACTTGTTGGGTCTGAACCGTAAAGATCTGAAGAAAGCTCAATTTTTTTTTTAGTCGATTACATAACTTTCCTTCCTACTTCGTACAGCCAAGGAAAGTAAAAAGTATGCGGTATTGTAAATATCTGGTGCGTTGCAACACACAACTTTCCTTAGCTCTACGTCGTCACTTTCTAATATCTCAGCGGAGTTTATAAGGAAAAAACCCTGCAAATTATTACACAACGGTTTATTATTCGGATAATCAGCTTGACCTAACATTAATGCTCCGAGACCCATCCCGTTCGATTCAGCATCGAAAAAGATCAAAATGAAACCCAAAAAAAGGTCGAAAAGAACTGAATCGTAATATTAAAATAAACAAAAAAAACTAAAGTATATAGAAAAAACTGAATTTTAATATGAAAACACGCACGCTAAATACTAATATCAAAATGTAACCAAAAATCTACGAAAAAAACCAAAATGAGAATGAAACGAAAGAATCTAAAAAAATTGAATCGTATTAAAACCAAAAAAAAATGAAACGAATGAACTATTAAATAAATAAACCAAAAATAAACGAATAATAAAAAGTTCAATCGAAGATAACAGATATTTTGCTAACGGAAATAGTTGAGAAGGAGCGAAACAGTCATTCGTGGAGGTGAAGATGAGATGAGTGATCGTAGAGCGGGTCGGGCGGGCGAGAGCGTTGCGTTGCGACGACGCGAGCGGGCGGCGTTGCCAGATGAGGAGGAGAGCGGCGATTTCGTTGAGATGGGCGGGAGGGGTGGAAGTTCAAACGACTTCCGTTGTGTTCCCGCGTAGTACTGCGTTTCGTTAATTTTTTTAACCGTTTTTTGCCCATAACAACCATGGGCTTCGTCCGATCGGATTGCCGAGATGGCGGGCACAACTAGATACCAAATTGGATTTTTGTGCGAAAGAACGAATTTTTTGGACCACGTTAAAGGCACAAAACGGCCCGGACGGCGGACGGCGGACGGACATTGCAAATTTGGAATCTCCATGTCTTGAAACGTAAAGTATCCAATTTTGAGGGGGGGTTGTAAAAAATTTTTCGTGACCGAAAACATAGGGTTATTATTCAGAATGAATAATAAACCAAAACCGCGCTAAAAACGCTTTTCGTCGAAAATTTTGATAATTTATTGTGCTGCTCTCGTCATTTTCCAACGGATGAAAATTTTATGGTATAGTTGCCATATTAGTAGGTATCAATATAAAGAATTTAATCAAAATCGTTAGAGCCGTTTTTGAGAAAAAAAATATTTGGTGTTTTGATCACTATGATAACTATAGTTAACTTACGGTGGATTTGGTGATATCCTTATTTTGGCGTCCCATGGTAACCTGTAGGCTAGACATCAAGTTTCAACTGATTTGGTACGGTGGTTTTCTCTGAAAACCGCACTAAAGTCGATTTCGTCGAACGTTTTGGTAATTTATTGTGCTGCTCTCCTCATTTTCCCACAAATGGAAATTTTATGGGATAGTTGCCTTATTGAGAGCTATCAATATAAAAAAATTAATCAAAATCGTTAGAGCCGTTTTTGAGAAAAAAAATATTTGGTGTTTTGATCATTATGATAACTATGTTCAACTTTCGGTAGATTTTGTCCATACCCTTATTTTGGTGTCCCATGGTAACCTGTAGGCTAGACATCATGTTTCAGCTGATTTGTGTACGGTTGTTTTCTATAAAAACCGCGCTAAAACCGATATCGTCTGAAGTTTCGGTAATTTATTGTGCTGCTCTCGTCATTTTCCCATAGATCGGAATTTTATGGTATAGTTGCCATATTTGGAGCTACCAATATAAAAAATTTAATCAAAATCGTTAGAGCTGTTTTTGAGAAAAAAAATTTTGGTGTTTTGATCACTACGATGACTATAGTTAAATTTCGGTGAATTTTGTTCATACCCTTATTTTGGCGTCCCATAGTGACTTCAGGGCTAGATATCAAGTTTGAGCTGATTTGGTACGGTGGTTTTCTCTAAAAATCGTTCACAGACACACATACACACACACACAGACCATTTTCCCAAATAGTGTTTTTCGGACTCAGGAGGGTCTGAAACGTAAAGATCTGAAGAGAACTCAAAAATTTTTTTTCAGCCGATTACTTCGTAGAGCAAGGAAAGTAAAAATTATACATATACAGAAAATTGGCAAACGCTACTGGATCATTCTATTTCTGGATGAATGAACTGTGAAATGTGCCGAGGACATGTCACTCGTGAAGTGAGGATTGGAGCGAATCGTCCGGCGGCAAGTGGGTTTAGGTGACTTGAATGCGACACAACAAATTTCTCCACGCACTGAAGCCTGGTCGTCGCAAGTGAGCGTAGGCACAAGTCTCTGTATTTGCCTGCTGCACTGCCACTGTTATTCTACACCCGTCGAACTGTAACTTTCGAACAAGTTAATTACTCATTTTGAGTCTTCACAGGCACTACGCCCGAACACTGGATTTTCAAGGGAACAGGTGGTACCTCTGTGAATAGCACCCAACACCCAACCCCCCTCCTTATCGGTAACAACGTAGAAGTTGCGAGTCAGTTCATTCGGGATTACGAAGCGGTAACCTGAAGGAATGCCTTCCTAGTTTTGCATTCGCGAGTGTTCAGGTGTAGCGCCTGTGAAGATTGAAAATGAGTAATTAACTTGTTAGAAAGTTAACAGTTCGACGGGTGTGAAATAACAGATGCAGTGGAGCAGCCACATGCATATAGTTGAATTTCGTACAAATGGAGGAGCATAAACGATGTTACGTTGCAGTAGGCTATTTTGTTGGCTTTCTAGTCGTGTTTACGTCTTACAGCATAGACCAGATCATCGGCATATAAACCAGACTGATCAAGGAATTCAGGAAAAGACATATCGTGGCGGAAGGTAGTATGAAGATGCGGACCTAGAATGCTACCTAGCGGACACGCGCTTCTATATATATAAGTGTACAGAATTCCAGGTGCATTATGAGTTTTGTAACGGGTAACAATTCGCGTTACTTCCTTTGTAGAGAAGACTATAGGTACTGAAGGAAAAAAACAATCAAGGTCTATAGGAGACGAAAGAGAAAGAGACAAGTCATATGGTTTAAAACGTAATTCAAACACGTCGCCAAATAAGTTTACTTTGTCCTTGGAAAGGGAAATCCAATTCAATCCTTAAGCTGAGGATAAAGGTACCCATTCCAGAGACAGCATTTACTCGCTTAACTCCGTAAATTCGTATCGTATCACATTTTCAAGTCTGTCGAAAAGATGTCTGTCACTAGAATATTGAGGGACTGTTCCATCATTTTCAGCTGCACATACCAAAAATGTACTCAAAATTTTTAGAATAGTTTTTAAGAAAAGAAGTTGGTGTCTTGATCGCTATGATGTTTTGTATTTATGCTTTTTATAGATACCTCTCTTACATATTTATATAATTATAGTTAATTTGGGGACGATTTCGGTAATACCATTACGTCTCATGTTGATCTGCAAACTATATTTCAAATGTGAGTTGATTCGGCTCAGCCGTTCTTTCTCAATCCCGTTCACAGACATAACTCACAGGGAGACACGAAAACGATAACATCCGTAGGAAACTCAAGTTTTTAAAGTTAAATTTAAGCTATTAAATGTCTTCCTTCCTACGTCGTAAGGCTAAGGAAAATGAAAATATAAGAGGAGTTTTGTTAAGTTCTTCGGGGGCTATAGTTTATTTCAAGAATATAATCTTCTTAATTTACAGACTCTCAAAGGGGAAAAGCAAATCTCCTTCGTTGAAAGATCGGTTATGAGCGATTGTGGATCTAGAGTTTCTTCCTACGTCTCTCTGTTTCAGCGGTCAAAGCAAACAATCTTAGCGTTGTGGACTGACTCAAACAAAATAATGATCTAAAATTCAATTGCAACAGTCAATCACCAAGTCATTCATCCTGGCAATCACAATGTGGGATCGACTTGCGTAACTCCAGGAGCTTTCACAATAACGAGGAAACCCCTTGTAAACTACTAGGAAAATTTCCTTATCCAGAAGCATCAGTGACAGTTCAGGATGAATTGTACCGCGACCGATCAGATAATAAAAATCCTTCTTTCGTGGAATCAAGATTCCCTTTTTCGCTCAGAGGCTTCGGAACGTGGGGCAGCGAAGGATATGAGCTCTTTGTGGTCAAACGAGAAAGTTAGGTCTTCTCTTCATTGTCTGATCCGTTTTTCCGATAGTTTCATTCAATAAACCGACCCTCAAAAGAGGCGTACAATAGGGCAGTGACTGTGAGGAGTTGGCGCTGGACAATAGTCAGGCGTTGCAAGTCCGTCCTTCAAAAATAAGGCGATTTCTATCTACATTTCCAACGACAATGTTCATCCAATTTCCTTTAGAACCTTTTCTTGAACTGTTAGGTTGGATTCAGACTGGCTAGGGAAATGGTAAATAGGACAGTACCAGGGGAGTATGGAGGTGATGCACGAGGTGGGTACATGTGGATTTACAATGAACCACAATGTGGGGACGTCGTTGGCCTGTATGAGAAGATTTGATGACCTACAAAACGGCCGGCTTCTCTTGACATAGTGGCGGGTAGGCTCAATGAGAGCAAACTGAAGAGAGAGAACGCTAGATAGAAAGATTGAATAAATACGATCAACGTCACGGTGCCTGTCGGATTGGGGTTCAATTCGAGCATATATAATTAATTAAAGCATGTGAAAGAAACATACTAAAGAGCTTTCGGTTAGATGCTGTCGAGAAAATTCAAACTACGAACTCCCAGTTAACTCTTTCGGGGACTCCCCTATAGTGGAGTGAACACTCCTCCCCAAACCAACTTTGGAGCTTTCTCCTTCTCCTTAGGGTTTCCGTTCTCTTCTGATATTGTGTAAAACAAACACCTTATACGATTCTTGCTATGACTTGTAAGAAGTTACAAGGTATTTGAGTGTCGGAACTATTCAAGTTCAAATCCGTTTATTAATTTCTATCAGCAGTTTTTTCTTCTTTATGCTAGCGTTACCCAAAGTTGCGATGGTAGTCTAACCACTTTCCTACACAATGATTGTGTAATAACAGCTATTAAATCATCAGGGACTTCCCAAGATATTTTGGAATTCAAACTGTTATCATTTGTTTGAGTAACTTTGATTATGTCTCACTGTTTTCCCCATAACTTTAAAACTATAAAGGTGCATGTCACCAAAAAAATTTGGACTGATAGGCTCTATTAACTCGAATACACAATAAAAATTCGTGACATGGGAGCAATCCAATAGATTCCGAAATTATAAGCGCTACCAGTCTCTACAAAGAATGTTCAGTAAAGTTCCATCAGGCTGGTGGTAAATAGGTTGGATTAGTTGTAAACAGGCTATCAATGTCTCTGAACCAAAGTTTTCTCTAGTATTTGCTGCAATTTGTACTGTTGAAAGCGTTGCGTGTCAACAGGTAAGTTTGATCGCGAAAGCGGTTTGTAAACAAACAGGGGCGGAGCACCTGTTGCCCAGCCCAAATACTGACATTGTGACAAGATTCGTGAGTGATGTAACAGTCAACAAGGAGAGTACTCGACTAATAAATTAAAAAACGCTTTGTAACAAAGCGAGCTTCTAGTTATAGTTTAATTAGTCAACCTAAGGATAGTTCTGATTCACACCTCCAGCGCCACCGCTGGTTCAATTCTCACAGCGCGTGGCGTTACTCAATCTGCCGCTTGCATAATATAAAGAGATATTCTGACAAATGTAATTGATCCTCAAACAATATGCCCGTTTCATAACATCTGCACGCGTCTCTCTCGTTACTGTTCGTAGCGTGGACACTGACGGCCTGTTAACCAATTTCGCCAACTTAGAAAAAACCCTGCAAATTATTATGCAACTGTTTATTATTCGGATAATCAGCTTGACCTAGCATTAATGCTCCGAGACCCATCTTGTTCGATTCAGCATCGAAAAATATCATAATGAAACCCAAAAAAAGGTCGAAAAGAACTGAATCGTAATATTTAAAAAAAACAAAAAACGAAAGTATCTAGAAAAAACTGAATTTTAATATGAAAACATGCACGCTAAATACTAATATCAAAATTTAACCAAAAATCTATGAAAAAAAAACAAAATGAGAATGAAACGAAAGAATCTAAAAAAATTGAATCGTATTAAAACCAAAATGTCGGGGAAATTGGAACGGGGGGGGGGGGCTCTAAGCGAACCCGGGGGGAGTTGAGTGTTGGGAGGGAAGCGAGCGGGAGGCGCGCTGCTTTTTTAATGAGACGGGCGGGGCGGGAGGGAGTTCAAACGACGAAACGCTGTAGCTCCCACGTTGTACTGCGTTTCGTTAATTTTTTTAACCGTTTTTTGCCCATTACAACTACGGGCTTGTCCGATCGGATTGCCGAGATGGCGGGCACAACTAGATACCGAATCGGATTTTTGAGCGAAAGAACGAATTTTTTAGACCCCGTTAAAGGCACAAAACGGCCCGGACGGCGGACGGACATTGCAAATTTGGAATCTCCATGTCTTGAAACGTAAAGTATCAAATTTTGAGGGGGGGTTATAAAAAACTTTTCGTGACCGAAAACATAGTAATAACAAAATAAACCGAAAGCTGGAGGGAGTGGTGGGAAAAGTCTCAGCCGTCGGATAGTCAGAACAGTTGGCACGAGTCTTTTCCTTTCCCGGTCAAACAGTAGACACTTTGAAGCAAACAGCTTTGGAACGTAGACAGGGTTTTGTAAAGAGGCGATTACAATAGGAGCGATAACGAGCGGCAAGATGAAGCAAACGTGTTGCTTCATTGAGGGCAAACCGACGAAGTGACTATTTGAATACGCGGAGCCGGCTCAGTAAAAACTAAGCACTCCGAAATAAATTACGAGACTTCAGTACCTAACTCATTCGCTTTTAGTTACTATATTATTTCTTAAAACTCTACTGGGTACTGCGTCCACTCTATTGAGACCATACCTGGTCGCACTAGTATACGCTCTTGTATGGATATGTTGAAAGTTGCTATTGCTACCATTGCAACTTCCCTCGTGGTTGCCGCATCTTTCATAGCTATTAGGTAAATAAAGCCAGTA
The DNA here is from genome assembly GCA_020466155.1 of Pachypeltis micranthus. Classification (NCBI taxonomy): domain Eukaryota; kingdom Metazoa; phylum Arthropoda; class Insecta; order Hemiptera; family Miridae; genus Pachypeltis; species Pachypeltis micranthus. The sequence continues at coordinate 927,011 of CM035782.1, read as the reverse complement.
TACGAATTTAAGCTTCGCTAAAAGTTTTGACACGATGGTCAATGGAAGTTCATCTCTCACGTGTTCTTTGACTCATTTCTCCCTCCTGCGTTGTTAATACTCCGAAACTCCAGTTGAACTGCAGCAGGCCTATATGCAAAAACCCTGCAAATTATTACACAACGGTTTATTATTCGGATAATCAGCTTGACCTAGCATTAATGCTCCGAGACCCATCCTGTTCGATTCAGCATCGAAAAATATCATAATGAAACCCAAAAAAAGGTCGAAAAGAACTGAATCGTAATATTAAAATAAACAAAAAAAAAGAACGAAAGTATCTAGAAAAAACTGAATTTTAATATGAAAACATGCACGCTAAATACTAATATCAAAATTTAACCTAAAATCTATGAAAAAACCAAAATGAGAACGCAACGAAAGAATCTAAAAAAATTGAATCGTATTATAACCAAAACGTCGGGGAAATTGGAACTGTGCGCTCGAAGGGAAAGGCAAGGCGAACGGGGAGTTGAGGCGAGTTGAGTTTAGCCTCCCGCCGCCCGCGAGGCGAGGACGCCCCCCCCCCCCACCGGTTGTTTTTTATTCAGATGGGAGGGACGCGTTGTACTGCGTTTCGTTAATTTTTTTAACCGTTTTTTGCCCATTACAACCACGGGCTTCGTCCGATCGGATTGCCGAGATGGCGGACACAACTAGATACCAAATCGGATTTTTGGGCGAAAGAACGAATTTTTTAGACCACGTTAAAGGCACAAAACGGCCCGGACGGCGGACGGGGGACGGTGGACGGGGGACGGGGGACGGCGGACGGACATTGCAAATTTGGAATCTCCATGCCTTGAAACGTAAAGTATCAAATTTTGAGGGGGGGTTGTATAAAATTTTTCGTGACCGAAAACATAGGGTTATTATTCAGAATGAATAATAAACCAAAAACTGAAAGATATAGGAAATCTGCTAAAACTAGTAGTAAAACAGAAAGAACGTCAAGAACCATGGATGAGGATTAATTTCTGCACGAGGAAATCATGTTGAGAAATTCAGATGATAAATCGAGAAAGACGCCTGAATGAAAATTGTTGGAAAGGTGAGCGAGACAAATTGAAATTGGGTGTTTGCTCAAGATAATTTCGACAGTTATTGTTTGCAGAGTGAGCCACAAACATTCGTCCAGATAGTTCGCACCAGATATTTGCCAGGATGGGGGACCGCCTAACGGATTCCAAATATGAAATGAGCACATGACAGTTGGAGCTACTGTCGAACGTATTTCATTTACGCTCTGGGGGAAGTTTTTCCCCGTCTCTTTTTTTTACCAATTGCGAGGCGGCAAAGCGGCGTTGCGAAATTACCGACCGATCCAAAACGGCTGTCGGCAATAAATCGTTCCCAACCTGCAACTAATATGCTGGGAAAAAGGGTTTGGCAGTCCGTAATAAATGACGACCCGAGTAACCGATTATTTCCTTCGAGTGTCCCAACTACCCGAAATTGAAAGAGGCCATTTTGGTCTAGTTATTACCAGCTGGGTCAACCAACTTCGCTACGATTAAGCTGTTGAACCGCAAGCGGCTCGCACAACTACTTGAGTCGATGAAGTGTTTGATCCACTGCTTTTATTATTATTGCACTGTTTTTTCCCGATATTGTTTGGTGGATTCAACTTCATTTTGACTCTTCAGCCATTCCCTTTTTCTATTCTATCCGAATCTGTATTATACCCTGAGCGCAACAACAACGAAATGGCGTACTTTGCGAACACGATGAACTTTCTAATGGATTTTCCCTCCACACGCTGCGCTACATTGAACTAAATTTACTTAACACACTATTGGATTACAATAAATTCTTATGAATTCTTGGTAATATTGGTTTCCATTCCCCTTCCTGAGATAAGGTACACCCTCAAGAACCACTGTTCTATTTAACACAAATCTAAATATAACAAACAGTTATTGTACGGAACAAGCCAAAAATCGACATGAGGGATGTTCTAAGAGAATGGAGGTTATTGTATATAGACGTCGAAGAGGGAGCCACATACTCAGCATTTGCTGAACTATGTCATTTGGCCTGTCTCCCAGCGGAGAGCTATGTATGAGCCGACTAAAAGGGACAGCCGGGTGGAACCAGCCGGAATGACAACCTCACCTCAATGAGGTCCTCGCAGGATTACATCCAACAAAGCTTAATTGTGATTGGGCGTCGTACTCTTCGCCACACTGTGCTCACCCCGCAGTTGGGGGTCCAGAATTCCACTACCGTACTCCCTAAGTGTTCGTATTAGCCGGATTTAAAGTGGCTTAAAGCTCATGGCACTGACATGTGTAACATATTCCAATTACAAACAACACTGCAACGGCTTATGTGGCAGAATACATTCACACAAAACACTCATAATGAGCGGAAGACAGTCCTGGAAGTAGCTCACTAACACCTACGAGCGATCCCCTATATAGGTGCGGCTTTTGCAATGATGGGGGAGGGGGGCGGATTTAAGCGTTTTCCCTTTAAGCGTGTCCCTGCTCATCGTCCAAAAATCAATGGGGTCAACCTGGCCACTACAAATAGTAGAAACCCAGTAGACCCTAATCTGTGGGATATGGAACAGATTAGTACTTATATCCAGATTATCCACAGCCAGTTAGCGAACGGGACCAATGAGTGACCTCGTCACACGCTGCCACATCGAAATTTCGAAGCTGGCCGTTAAAGAGAGTCCCCCTCTCCCTGACGAGAATTGAGGCCGGGCACTACTATTATAGCGGAATCACTTTTCACACGTGTCTCTGCATAGAATGTTGTTGTCTGCTCACCAACTCATCACTTCCTCCTGGCCCAACATAGGCTGCCTCAGACATGGGGTCGTTGGCAACACCCAAACAGTCCTTGGTAAGCTGCTCTATATATATGCTTCACCTGCCCCATCCAGGGTCAGTGATCCTCAATGTGGTGTTCCGGCGTTCCCGCCAGCACCAACTTTGCAGTGTGGTCTTTATAGCCCGACTAGAGCATTGGTACCTGGTCGATGGCTGTCGACCACTGGTCCACTGAATCGTTTGTAAAATTATATAAGAACTAGCTCATAGCCATTGGCTTGAGCCATATTGGCAGCTGTCAAATGCTGGCTGTTCAAGTGTGCAGGCCAATTTCGTTGTGCTGAGCTATTCAAAAACTTTTAAACATATTTATAGTCCACTCGTTACTCCAGGAAGGTGATTGCTTGCTGAAAGAGGGCCCATTATGCCTCTTGTGTGGAATGTGAGACACGCCCTAATTCGCGTTCTACTCAGTTGATGCTTTTGAGAGGATCTGAAGGCTTGCACTCCTTGCTGAAATGTAGCATGGCACATCAGGTGTACACCATAAACCTCGTGCAGGGAATTTCCAAGTGTCCATAGCGCTGGCATTAGTAGCACTGTGTGGGGGCGTGGTACTTGGGAAAGGCGCACTGCTGCCAGTCTATTTAGAAGTGCCTTGCCTTCTCTAGTTTTGTATGTAGGCTGGTTACACCTCAATCACCCTGCCCTTCTGTCTACCCCACTTTTTTGTGAAGAGAGGCCTGACTCGCTGCGGCTGCAAGCCTAACAGCAGGTTGTGCTCAACAAACTGTTGGGCCAGATCTTCGCATAGTGGGACGCTGGTAGAAGTTAGTGAGCTACCCCAAGCACTGTCTTCCGCTCATTAAGAGTGTTTTTGAGCAAACGTGTTCTACCACAAAAGTCAGTTCAGTTTTGTATCTGAAATTTGTTAATTATGTCAGTATCGCCAGGTTCAAGCCCCTTTAAGGCCGGCTTTTACAGCCATACAGAGGATTCAGCAGGAGAGTTCTACTTCAAAGAAGAGGGTTCCACAGTATGTTGTGTGTAAAGGAAGTGTAAATTGTGCCCCTTCAAGTCCGCCACTTACGGATGCGCAAGGAATACGGCAGTGGAATCCTGGACTCCTAACTGCAGGTGGAGCACAGTGTGCAGTGTGGGGACAGTACACTGTTTTCCCCAACCGCCGTTAACCTCGCCGATTGATTATTCTGCAGAAACCGTTTAGGAAGTAAGGGTGCCATTCAAGATGGCTTCCCCCCACCCCGAACAGACTCTACTACTCTTAAAAAATGTTCGCTCTAAGTGTGATCGCCAGTTTTCATTCTCTCATATCTTCTTGAGGATCTCCAATTATCTTGCGGTTGATAGAATAGAGTGCTCTCTCTATCTCTCTCTCTCTCCCTCTCTCTGGTGTCGTCAGGATGGATTATTGGTATTTATTATTTATTTGTTTATCCTGCGGTTGATAGAATAGAGTGCTCTCTCTCTCTCTCTCTTTTCCCCCCTCCCCCTCTCTCTCCTCCTTCCGATAAATTAATATAGATACTAGAAGAGATACTAGGTAGCTAGAAGACACCCGTAAGATTGATCAAATCCAGTGACTCAGTTACTCGGTAAATTACAGGTTCAAAAAACAATATTTTCGAACCTTTTTATTTTTATTTCTGTTCAATGGAGGAATATATTAACTATTTAAACACATTCTGTGATTTTGGTGAAAATCTAGAAACCGTTTTGCCAAAAAGCGTAAAAAAACCTATTTTGGCTGTTTAGGCCTACAACTTTATCGTATATTCATGAAGATATTTGTGAAGAATTAAAGTTAGGTATTGATAAGTAGAAGATAGGTTGAAAGTTACATCAAAATCGTTGTTAGAGCCGCCGTTTTTGTGGAAAATGCGAAAAATCCTAGTTTTTGGTACATTTTCGTCGATAGGAAAAGGGGGTAGTTCCTATCGATGGAAATCGCCCATAACCTTATTTTTGCGTCTACAAAAAATAACAAATAAATAGCTTAATCGGATCAGCCGTTCTCCCGCAAATTGAACTGCGGACACACACACATCGACCACAAGCCGAAATGAGAATTTTTGGATTCAGTAGATCTGAAGACCCAACTTATTTTTTCACACTATTAAAATACTTTCCTTGCCCTTTGGGTTGCGGAGTAATAAGAGGCATCACAGTCAGTTACGAAATGCTCCCTGCCCTGGATACCGCTTATACTCGTATTTTGTCACAAATGCTTACCGTTTTTACTTTCCTGAGCCAGACGAAATGGGAAGGAAATTTACGTCATCGGCTGAAAGCGTTATTTAAATTTTCTTCACATCTATTATTCTCACTGATTATTGTCTATTCACGACAATTGTGAAAATGGTCTGCGTGTTGACTCATTTTCTCACGGATTCCTTTTTGGAAAGGTCTGAAGCGGATTCATGATCGGAATTTTCATTTGTGCCAGCAGTGGGTTGTCTCTCGCACCCTCTGGAACGGAGGAAGCCTTGCCAAAATAACTCCAGTGTGTCGTTTAAGGAAGTGATGGTTACATTTTCTTGAAATTTGAGAAGCAATCTTCCCCCAGAAGCTTCCATGCCTTCTAAATCTCATTTACGAGAAAAAGTTATCTGTTCTGCCTGTTTCTAGCGCCAAAAGTAATCTGTCGTGTCTTCCTCAGCACGGTCCGTTAAGATTCAAAAATCCCATTCGCTCGGGGTTCGTCCTATCGCATGTTTACGAATTTATTTTTGGGAGACGAAATTTCTCCTGAACTAGAGAAGATGAATCTTCTGGGCTTGTTACACAGACTGCTTAATGCTCTGACCTGATTGAGAAGCCGAGGACCGGCAGTGTATTTCGCACCGCGAGACCTGCGACCCTCGTTCCAAGGGGAATTATTCAAGCGTTGACGCTTATAAATAGCGCCGCCGAACGAGGGAATCTCGACCGACTTCCCACACAGAAAATGTTTATGTGGGCACACGGGAAGTGAGCCACCTGGACTCATCAAGTCCCTACTTAAAGCTAGTACACCGAGCGGTTTCTGCACCATAACTCATTTCTCCTGGCGAATTCTTCCAAGTCACTTATTTTAATAGCGCGGTATTGTTCGGTAACGATAGACTCGCTGGGGTTACATAAACTGTTATGGTTACGTTTGCACGAGTGGGGAGGAAAAATTAGATTAATGCAATTATTAGTGTCGTTTTTAAGTTATTAGCGGTAATTTCACATGCTTCGCACGTAAACATACATGGCTACTCCAGCACTACAAGATACACAACGTGTTCTTCTCAGTATGTTTGATATTATTAACAAACGTCTCTCGTCCCGAACCACTCTTCAATTTTTCAGGATAAATACGATCAATCGCATAGCCACATTTTGTATTTCGCAACTATCTGTTGAACTAAGATTTACACCAAGATGCGTTGGAAGTTGATATTTACCAAACATTAAATTATGAGTTTCCCAGCTATGACGATTTCGATCAAATTTACACGCTACTTTCAGCTAATGAGTTTTTACATTTTGTACTCGTATCTGTAGCATTGCGTCGAACGAAGGTACAGCTCCTCTGTTTCCATATCAATTGTACAGCGTCCAAGGAAAGTTTTGTGCACTAGGCACAAAATTCTCACATTATCCCCCCCCCCCTCATATCAAAAGCTTCCTTTTGTCTTTCATTGATTGATTGTTACTTAGTTGTCCCATCACCCCCATCGCCTGTTTTTCGTGGCATTCGATCCGATTCGATTTGTTCATTTACGATAAATTAGAAGTCATTTATTTCCTTTCATTCAACAATTTCAGTCACCACACTTTCCAACAAATATAATTTATTTAATTTTGTTCGAGGTAAGTGTGATAATTAATTTCGTGCGCATTTCAACTCGTACTTCACTAGTAAACAGACTGCGAATCCCGAACTATTTTGCGTAACCGGTTATCCACATTCATGTGTTTTTGCCAGTAATTCAAGATAAAGCGGTAGAAGTGAATAACGCGGAACAGAACTCTTCTTCTTAAGATAATTATTACCAGTGATACCACAAAACTGAATTGAAAAGAAATTAAAGCTACTTTTATGTCATTGAAACACAGTGAATAATTAATAATGCACGAAGAGTGAACCATTTTGGATGAATGATGCTCAATCACTACAACGGAAAAAAACTAACTCTCGTAGATTTAAAATGTGCTGAGAAAATGTTCTGATTTTCTCTATTACAGTAACCGCCAGTGTGAGTATGAAGGTAACGATTATGGCCTATGTATAGGTACGCTATGGGACAACATACATAGTACCGTATGAGCGGGATTAGTTGTACAGAAAGCAAAAATGTTCTGTCTGTCCGGTAATTTGAACTGCAGGTGGGCTGCGCCACGGTCACCACTAGAGCGGTTAGTATTTTCCAAAATTATTCAAAGCTATCGATGATGAGTTAAACTGGCAGCTTTTCACAACAAATATAATTACCAGTTTGAATGGTCGTTGCATTCACATCACACGTGCCTCCCATTTTGTCAGGTTAACCCTCACTTTCCCGCCCAGCTCTTATATGGAAATCACCCATAAACTGCCAACTAATTGGAGTTGACCATGGACCAGTCGAACGGTGGTTTAGTTTTACAAGCGAATCACTTAAGAATATTATGCATAATCGTTAGACTATTAAATGTAGGGGCGCCGCATACGTAATTATTATCAAGAAGCCCCTATCACGTCTTCGATTTTTTTGAGTTAATAACTACCCCGAGTCACAATTATGTAGAGGCCTTCAACCATATTTCGGCGAAACTGTTTCGCTTTCCGACACTTTCTTCTTTTTGAGAACTTCGCGCTCGGTATCTCATGTCAGAGAGGAGGCTTAAAACGTTAGCCTTGGTCGAAACCTCCACGACTTAAAATCGTGTTATTCCGCGACATGTGAGTTGGAGGGAGCGTATTGGATGAGTCGACCCAATTCGACCAACTGGCCGTTGTAAGAGCGTCGGGCTTCTGACAATTGTCGGTAAGGTACTCTAAAGCCAAAGCTAGGTACTGGGCAACCTAATGATCGACTGTCACGTTGCAGTAAACGATCACTCCCCAAATGAAACATTTTTTTGGAACAGGCAGAGAAGTCATGGAGACACGATGGAGTAACAGAGCAGTCCACAAATATGTTTCCCCAACATTTTGGCTCTCCAATTATTCACTACTAGTGTTCACGTCCTTGGTGTTTGTCCAAACAAATGAGGAAATTGCTCATCGTTTGATCAGTAGGTTACTAACGTCGGAATTTGTAATATTCCAGTAATATCTGTTCATCAGCATCATACGATTTCCATTTGGCTAAAATAAAGTGCGTTCTTCGTACGGCATGACAACACGATCTTTCATACACGGCACCAGAACCTTGCATTCAATACTAGTGACAATCATGCGCAACTAGTAAAACATACCGATCAGTAAATAACTGTTCATTTGTTAAGACATTTTAGCTTGTGTGTTGTGCACCAAAAATACTGTGTGCGGGACGAAAAGTTGAGGTGAACGGATAGGGGTTGATGGCGGTTCGGGAATGAAGTGATGAACGAACTTTTAACGAGGTTAAAACAACAACAGAGAGGTAGAAAAGTATCATAGGCGCCATCACACAACGTTCCTCAGCTCTAAATAAATTTTCACGGCTTTTGCGACTAATTCAATGCATTTTTCACTCATTCCATTTGAATTAGGCAAAACGCAGAAAGCGATGGAACTTACAGTTCCGGAATTTATTGTGCTGGTCGTGCTCATGCCCTTACCACATTATCACGGTTGACGCGAATATACCCATGCCATTTTCCCAAATAGTGATTTTCGGACTCAGTAGAGTCTGAAATGAAGACCTGAAGAGAACTCAAAAAGATTTTTTTTAGCCGATTACGTAACTTTCCTTTCTACTTTGTAGAGCCATCCACCGAAATTGAAAAGGGAGGTCTTATTCTATTTGTCAGCGCTTACTCTGAAAGATGAACTATATTTTCGAACAGTCCCAGAACAGGAAGATAAATAAAAGCAATATTCTATTCACTATTTGTCCTCTTAATGTGCGGCTCCATTGAAAACGAATATCAGAACAGGAAGAGGAAAAATAAAAAGATGGAAAACATGGTAGGAGTGAACAGAGTTGTTGTGGCAGAGAAGGAGTAGGAGAGCCCCAATGGAGCAAGAGGAAAGGAAGGTTGTTAAGGAGTTGGGAAACAGAGAGTGGAATGAATACTCTTCGCTCAGAGCCCCTCCACTATACCATCTTCCGTTCCCTACTTATGTACTCCTACTATAGCACCTTAATTAAAAGCACATACTTACATGATTCCTCAATTTTGGGGAACACTAGACCGAAATCAAGAAGCTACTGTAACATCGCTCGTCACTTAAAATCTAAACTCAAACATGTACACTTAATTCGAAATTTAGAAATACTGCATTGAATAAAAATGGCTCACCGCCTGTTTTCCTACCTTCTTTATTGGTGCTGAGTTGCTCGTCGGGTGACACCTGCGAATCCGAAGATGTAATTGAAACAGTGGTGGACGATAAAGTGGGGGAAGGCTGTTCACCTCCCACTATTAGTATCACCACCATAACATCACAATGGCTGCTGCTCCTATCAAAACCGTAAACGCGTTAGGATTGAGCAATACTTGGAAAATTAAAATAACGAACCGGCAACTTCGATTTGTTGTCACTTTCTGTTTAGAATTTGGGCAATGACACAATTAAAAACGTGTGTTTTATTGTTCACTTTAATTCTATTCAGGGTTTCATTATTTACTATACCCATACTCCGCAATGTCAACTAAATATTGAGCCCACAAATGAAATCACGGGGAGTAGATCCATCACTCAAGTTCTCAAAAGAAATTCCAGACAACTCTACAACTTTCTGGTTTCTGCCCAGAAAATATCCAGGAAAACAAATTTTTCAGACGCTAGAATTAAAGTAAAAACTTTAAATAATTTACTGGTAGTACGCATTTCGTACATCACATACTACCACCAGCCTCAAGGATTAACAGTGTTCCTCCGTCTTTACTGTCGCCCCTTAGCTGCTGCGAAAAAGAGCTATTTCGTAATCTACCGAAAACAAGTTTCACATATGTGGAACTGTGTTAAACGTCGTTGACGCGGTTACTCGGAGTAATTGGATAGCAGGGCCCTGGTGCAGTCATAACATCGCACCGGCTACAAGGGGCACGATGGACCGGTCGGATTACTTCTTCATTGCGGCCCACACACAGATGAGGGCTAATGACAGCCCCTGAGATGCTCTCTCGATTGAGGTACCTACTTAATACAAAAACAAGCTCTTAATCCCCACATTCGCCCCCCCCCCCTAATTTCCATCTTCTTCTACTTGTAATTCAAAACGTTTAGATGTTTTTAGGATTGAAATCGATAAGCAGTACATCAAATTTTGTAGCCTCATTGCTGGTCGCCTCACGTTTATGTTCACGTATTTTTTAAACGCCTGCCCGCTCGATTCTAAAGTACTGCAATAGAATCCCTAAACCTCGCTAAAATAAATAATTGGCGAGTATTCTAAAGCCTGATGGTCAATTTTTGATTTGGCCATACCAAACTTAGCTAAAACTATTTTTCATTGTGTTCAATCTTGCTCGAGATGCTCACAATGTTTTTCAAATGGTTTTTTGAAAATGATAATAATCACTTTTCCAGAGTTATCGGGTAAAACTGTTACGACATGGTAGTAAGTGAAACGGCCGTTGTTAGTTAACATTCTGGAATTTCCCCTGCATATCTCATAAGCGTTATTAAAAACTTATCGTATAGGAACTTAGTTTGAGTATCCCCTGAATCTTTTTGAAGATACTAGTAAAATATGAGCGGAATTTATAATGAAAAACTGCAATAAAATCTATTTTCGTCGAAATGTTTGGTAATTTATTGTGTTGCTTTCGTCATTTTCCCTTGTATGCGAAATTTATGGGATTTTCGTGTTATTTGGAGCTGTCTACACAAGAAATTTTATCAAAATCGTTAGAACCGTAAAATATATAGTGCCTTGATTACTATGATAATTATCGTTAGTTTTTGGCGAATTCGCTCACACCCTTATTTTGTGTCCCATACTGACCTGCGTACTAGATATCAAGCGTGAGTCCACCCGTTTTCTCTGTTTACAGACACACAGCCCATTTGCTCCAATACTGTCACACATTTTGCAGAAAGACTAATTAAAACACGGGACAGCCAGACCAAGCGACACCACCCACATCAGGCCGAAAGTCAAACAGACCCCCCCCCAACTAAAACTCCCCCCTGAACCTCTCGACAAAAGGTGATTGTTGTGAGACCCACATCTGACGGAGGGAATGGCTCCGTAATGAACCAAACACTTACAAGCTACATCTTCTCTAAGCGGGAGTTGAGACCCAAAGCATCAACAACCCCCAGGTCACTTCCCATGGCCTGCTTCTATGCGACTGAAAAGGAGCCTGACAGCGGTGCGTCATCAGGAAGTACTAAGCCCCTACACAGTGCAACAGATGCAAACATTATGCCCACTTGGCAGTGGAACGCAAGAGATCTGTTGTGTGCGCCTTGTGTACCCCGGCAAGGAGTGCACGTGTAAGGCTCCTTTCAAGTGTGGTAACTGTTGAACACAAACTACAGCAGGTCTCACACGCTACACGAGACGCACACTGCACCATCGATCCGCAAGCAATTGTCCTCCAGGAGCCACGAGCAGACTATGAATCGGCGACAAACTGGCAACACAAATAAGAGTTCCTCGATTATGGCTAAGCTGCCGGAAAATGCCGTCAAAAGACGCTGTAGTATTCTCGCCATACAAGAACCGTATATAGGTTCCAAAACCCTAGGTTAGTGATTGCAGGCAGAGGTGGGGTTGGAGCGAGAACAAGGAGCTAAGGTGGCAGTGGCCTATAACCCGTCCATAGACATGCTCGCCAACCTGAATAGCGGCTGTGCTCATTCCAGCTGATGGCTTTGAACTGGTTGTTATATCATTTTACAGGCATTTCGGAGCACCAGTGGCTGTAGCAGGACTATCTGGACTACCCTTCGGTACTGAATACTTTGTACCGAACTGAGCATAGATGTCACAGCCATGTCTCATACCCTACGGCTGAAAATGATGGGTTGGGGGAATCATACCAGGAGTTATGCCGAGCAATCACTTGGTTATTGACTTAGCCATTCCAAGCGACCACATTTTCTGCAGAGACAGGCGTGAAAAAAGATTCCACACGACAAATGCTGACTGGCCTCAATTCTTGTGGGTACTGGAAGGGGAACTGCATGCTGCAGATACCTATGTAATAGTGGAAGCGGCCTTACCCAAAGAGGTGGACTTTATCACCAAAGCACTGCACTCAGCTGGGGTTTCTGTAGAGAGGTAGAAGCACGGGATGATCTAAGTTTCCCGGGCGATTACTAGTCCTCCACAGGAAAAGCCAACGTAAGACAGGTATTACCCACGATGCAAAGTGATTCAGCCTGTAGCATCGAAGGCTCGCTGGAAACGCTCCTTGCGAAAGCGTTCCCCAGTGACATTGGGGACAACAGAAGATCTCGGCAGAGCCCTTGCCACCTTAACGCCCAACAAATCACCTGGGCACGATACGGTTAAAGTAATATGGTAAGACAATGACAATGAGCGACATCTAGAGCAGCCTGTTTAATTTATTTAATGACTGTCTGCAGGTCGGAGAGTTCCCCACTCAGTGGAAGTGATAGCTTAACAATAGTTGCCACACTTGTAGGAGCAGCCCAATAAATTTTAGCACCATAAGCACCTCCCGTTGTCACGGTGAACGTTTTTATGAACAGAATGGAAACAGATTTGATTAATTGCTTGTGTCTAGAGCACCGCTGAATGTACAAGAGGACAAGGAAGGTTAGGTAATTCGTCAAACCATATGTTGTTAATATGGTTTTTATCGCTTTGCTGAAAGCCATGTTTTCGACTTGAGCTCCTTCGCACGACGTGTCGACACACTTATATCTACCTAGTTTCATACCATCCTCCTCGAAAACGTCCTGGGCCCACCAAAACTCCAACAACCCAAGTTCGAAATTTCTCTTCGCGGATGAGCCCCAGTTTTAATTAAAATACGTCTCAAGGCCATAAATCCCCGTTTTCTACTAATTAATCTATGCTCAACTGAGAGAAACATTGAAAAACTGACGCGTGTAAACGAAGGGGGGGGGGGGCGCTCTCAGAAGAAGTGTGAAATCGCCGAAGTTCCCAAGACGTGTTTAATGTTCCGTGAAACCTGATCGCACGCCTTCGATGAATGACTTTGGCCGTGAATTGTGTCCACAGCTCACGAGAGCGGAGAATCACATTAACGCATTTGTTTTGAAAAATGGGAACCGGCCGAGGCTCAAATTACGAATAGGGATTTTTAATTTGGCGGTGCGATGCCCGATCCAAGGGGAACACGTAAAGTTACATATTCCTGACGATTACAAGCTCCTACCGCTAAGCGAGCCACGTTTTTAAGCTTTCAGAGTGCAATACACAGTCTGTGAACTGGATTGGAAACAGATGACAGCAGGTCAATTACAGTTGAAGTGAGAGGACCCAGTAGAGAATTAAATAACATCGTATAGTGTCTTACACAACTGTGAACTCAAATATGAGATGAACGTGAAGAAGAGAATGGAAAGGTTTATTATTACCGGAGCACGACCTTCCTCAAAGGGAATGTGACTTAATCAAAGGTCAGGGGTTAACGAGAATGAAACACAAGTGTCAAAAGGGAACGCCTTGGAATGTATCCCAGTAAGTAGCAACGCAACGTTGAGAAAGGAAGGTCCAAGTAGTTAACGTGAAGGTGGCTCACGTAGCGCCAACAACTTGGCAGTAAAATGAATACTCTTGTAAGTACAACAGTTCCCAGGACCTGTGTTAAACAAATACTGACCATCTCAAGCGGGACCCGGGGCTGTTCTGGGGCCAAAATGTCGCCCACTGCAACGCTAGAGACACCTACGTGCATACGAAATGAGCTATCCTTCTCCAGGGCCTCTTCTGTCGAACCTATTTATACACCATGGCCTCATCATTTTTCGAGCTTATGGAAACTAGGTAAAGAGCGGACCGCGTAATGCAGCCGCTAAAGAGTCATGAAGTAAAAGCAAAAACAAGTCTGAGATCTGAGAAACCTTTACTTCTGCTAACATAACCTCCCCCCCATAATTTTGTAGATGTTCTACAACAATCATGATGATCACCAATGAAATGATGTAGTACAGAAAGCAAACAGCTAACAATGCCTTTCGTAAAAAATCTAACAGCGAGGGAAAGTGAACTCAGCGTTTTCGAAAAGGGCAGAATTTAATTTGTTAATCGGAACTCATAAAGCCCACTGTGAATTATGGAACCAAGTAGTTCACAAGGCTTGGTTTAAAGCGGTCGGCTGAGTGCGTAGCGATGCTACCTTAATTGTGGAGATTCCAAAAATGCAACCCTCGTGTGTTGCTATTCCACCTTTACATGAGATCAGCCCCCCCCCCCCCGCGCACGGTTGGTCGTATTAACAGTCAGTAAATTCTTTTCCCGTCTAAAGTCAAGGGAAAATTGGTTACTGTTGTAAAATAATAATAGTAAGTAATTAAGTTTGTTGGTATATAGTATATGGTATTGTTGGTTAATAGTAAGTATTAAGTTTGTTGGTTGTCAACATTTGGTTTGTTAATTTGAGAGTTATTTCTAACAAAATTCTAATTGTTCTTATTATTAAGGTTCAAGTTTTTGGGGTTAAAGTAATTTTGTTCTTTATTAGTTTTAAGGGGAAAGATGTGATAAGATGAGATCCATGTGGGCTCATGAAGAGCCATGTTATACTTAGAATCAAAAGAGGAAGAGGATGATGATGGAAGGGGACGCAGAGATAGGTTAGAAGAGAGTAGGATATATTGTACGGTTAAGCGGCGTGTGTTAAGACTAATAAAGAAATAATAAATATCGTTTATTATTTTACAACACATTCTGTGGCAATTCTCCACTCTGCAAAATACCAGGAGTGTGATCCTGTTGAGGAGATCCCGAGGATGAAATGAGTCTCAAATCATGATCACCTCTGCGAGAGATATGAAACTCATTTCTAACATATTGGTTCCCCTGATCACTTTCAATTAGATACGAACGCGGTCCAGGCCCTTCTTCAACAACTACACCTGGAAACCAAACCGAATCAGGATGTTTCTTGAACATCACTTTTTGTCCCGGAAGAAAAGCATTACGTTTTATAGCACCTTTATCAAAATAGAGTTTTTCCTTTTTGTTGATGCTCAACCTTCCGCAGTCGGTCCTGTTTGTACGTCAAAAAAGGTACCAATGAGTTTAAAGAGGTTGGAATATTTGTTCTCAGTGCTCTTCCCATTAAATTGCTCGCTGGCGAACGTAAATCCCCTTTTGGAGTGTTCCTGTAATTTAGTAATGCAAGGAACAGACACTCTCCACTCTCATAAGCCTTTGAAAACATCTTTTTTATTGTTTTCACCGAGCTCTCTGCTAATCCATTGGACTGTGGATAACGTGGGCTAGACACAACTTGTTTGAATCCCCATTTAACTGCAAAGGTTTTAAATACATCTGAAACAAAGTAGGAGGCCCCATCAGTATAAACTGTCATGGGTATGCCATGTCTTGCGAATATAGATTTTATTTTATTAATTATTGTGTCGCTCCGTAAATCAGGCAACTCCACTACTTCTGGATAGTTAGACAAAGCATCTACCACTACCAAGAACTGTTTACGGTTCCACTCAAAGACGTCACAACCTACTTCCATCCATGGCAGGGTGGGAACAGGTTTTGGCAGTAACAACGATTTTTTATTTTTATCCTGGTATTTCAAACAAGATTCGCAAGAACCAACCCATCTTCTAATATCTTGAGCTATACCCAACCAGAAAACTGACAATTTTGCACGATCCAACATACGGTTTACCCCTGGATGACCAGTATGCAATCTTACCAAAACATCTCGTTTCAAAGAACCTGGAACCACAATGCGATCCCCACAGAAAAGAATACCTTTGATAATATTCAAATCATCTTTTAAATGAAAATAAGGTTTAACTTCATTAGCAACATCCTTGTAATATTGTGGCCAACCCTTAGTCACATAGTCCTTTAGTTGAAAGATCAATGGATCTCCGCTAGCTGCTTCAACTACAGCATTCCACCACTCTTTCGTGACAGGCAAATTTTCTACTAACATTGCCACCTGTAGCTCAATGTCTTCATTCAAAACTAGATTGGGTACCCCGGCACATGCTGGAACATCCCGAGATAATACGTCTGCCATAAATAAATATTTACCTGGTTTGTACACCAACTTTAAATTATATGGTTGCAATCTAAGCAACATTTTTTGTAGCCTAATAGGAATTTTATGAAGTGGTTTATCATACAAACCCAACAAAGGCTTGTGATCTGTTTCTACAATGACATTTTCATGACCAAACACCCAAAGACGAAATTTTTCCACGCCAAAGCAAATCGCTAACAACTCCTTTTCAATTTGTGCATAACGCATTTGTGCATCTGTTAAAGCACAGGATGCATAAGCAATTGGCCTACCCTTCTGTAATAACACCGCCCCCAGAGCGTGTGAACTAGCATCAACACTCATTGTCAAATTTTCATCATTAGGATCGAAAAACCCCAGCACAGGTGCCCCAGATAATTTTTTCTTCAACTGGTCAAATGCCCGATTTGAAGATTCATTCCATTCAAAAATAACATCTTCTTTTAGAAGCTCCCTTAGAGGTGCCGTAAATTCAGAGTAGTTGGGAATAAATTTTGACACATAATTGAACATGCCCAATAACCTCTGCAATGACTTCTTATCTACTGGTGCTTTAAGAGACAAAATTGCCTTCACTTTTTGTGGATCAACAGCAACACCTTGTGAACTGAAACAATGCCCTAAGAATGTCACACTTTCTTTGTACAACTCACATTTCTTTGGGTTAAATTTTATTCCAGCTAATTGAGCTGCTGACAGCACTTTATCCAATATATCATCCATTTCTATTTTCGTATCCGCCCACAAGAAAATATCGTCTTGGAAAGTAAAAGCATTTCTGATATTTCCAAAGGTTCTGGTTATGAAGGAGTGAAATTGCTCTGGAGAGCACCGTAAACCCATAGGAAGCCTACAAAATCTGTATCTTCCCCATGGGGTAACAAATGTACACAATCTAGAACTATTTTCGTCTAGTGGTAGTACCCAAAACCCTGACTGAGCATCTAATTTACAAAAAACTTTTGCATTTTGCACTTGAGCCGTAATTTCCTCAACTTTAGGAAAAGGAAAATGCGCTCGTTTGATGGCTTTATTTAATGGCCTTGGGTCAATACAAACCCTAAGGGTACCATCTTTCTTCTGAATAACGACCATTTGGCTAACCCAATCTGTCGGTTCATCTGTCGGCTTAATAATACCCATTTTCACCTTTTTTTCAATTTCCCCTTTTACTTTAGGCAATAGCTTAAAAGGTATTCGTCTCACTGGGGAAACTATTGGGCTCACTCCTTCAACTAACTCTATAGAGCTATAACTTCATGCCCCCTAGCTAAACCAACTCCTCCATCAAATAACATTTCATATTTCTTAAGCAACGGTACCTCCATATCGAGTGAATTAATTCTAGTAATTAATCCTAAAAGTTCTAGTACTATGAAAAAAAGTACTATGAAGCCCAAGTATATTAACACAATTATACTTCACAATGTATACTGGAATACCATATATTTTATCCTTAAAAACAACTAAAATTGGAACTTTATTACCTGTAAATGAAGTAATATTCACCTTCGCCTCAGTCAGATTTGTAATTTTGTCTAAACCAATTCGCTGAAACTCTTGTAATCCCAGCACGTTGCATTGGGCACCACTGTCGACTTTGAAGGTAGCCAGCACTCCATTGACCTCCAGATCTACAGTGTACCAGGCATCATCCCCACGTTTTTTAGTAGAAGGGGCAGTCTCAATTTCCATGGAGTCAATCCGAAGTATGTCCATGTGGAATTCTTCCCGGGTGTCTTCATCACAAAGTAGCTCATTTACTAATTGTTTTTGTCCACACATTCTTGCAAAGTGATGCATATTATTGCATTTATCACATCTTTTGTTATAGGCCGGGCACCGACCTTTCTGGTGATTGTAACCACAAAATTTACATTGTCTAATTATTACCTTCTTATCCTCATACGTAACTAGAGGAGAACCAGATCTGTCTTTTCCTTTTGGACCAGTATATGTTGAAGTAGTTCCATAATTAGGCCGAGAATGGATGATATCCAAATGCTCTTCTTTCACTTCTGACTTCACAACATGTACTTGTTGCCGAATCATTGCTTGATCCCTAGCTGATTCCATTACTGTGGTGCTCGAAACATCACCCAAACCCAGGAGTTTAATTTGCACCTCTTTCTCCATAACGCCACAGATGAAGATATTCTTGACCAGACTATCATTTAAAAGTCCAAATTCACAAACTTTGCTCAAATTCTTCAATACAGCCATATATTCCTCGTAGGGTTCATTAGGAACTTGTTTGCGACTAAAAAATACGTGTCTTCGATATGTTATTTTGCTTTGCGGCATATAGTGTCCATCAAACTTCTCTAACACCTTATCTAAAACGTCTTTTTCTCCATCCAAAAACGTGAACGAATCATAAACATCATTGGCTGGGTCACCAGCACCATTCAATAAAATCGCCACTTTTCTCTTGTCACTAGATTTATCGTAGTAGGCGTCCACAAACCTCATAAAACGGCGCTTATATCGTCTCCAATTTTCTGCCATATCACCCGAATGTTCCATAGGAGCAAGCGAATCCGTTGCTGCCGCCGATGCCATTTTCAAAGCAATATCACCAACAACTCAATAATCCGTCTCTTAGTCACAAACGTTGGCTAACACCGCTGTTGTAAAATAATAAACGATATTTATTATTTCTTTATTAGTCTTAACACACGCCGCTTAACCGTACAATATATCCTACTCTCTTCTAACCTATCTCTGCGTCCCCTTCCATCATCATCCTCTTCCTCTTTTGATTCTAAGTATAACATGGCTCTTCATGAGCCCACATGGATCTCATCTTATCACAGTTACCTAAGAGTGGACAACTAAGTGAGTAATTCCTAGTGCGCAAAGTACATTGCAAATGTTGAAATCCCTTCTTAACGACACCCTTGATTTCAGCTCAGTAAGATGTTGACATCCATTGAGTCTCACAATTAACATCGATAATTATGAAACTTTACTTTCCAAGTGGGTCGGGTTCGAGGAAAGTTAAGTTATGTTTGTCCGGTGATCGTAACTCTGCGGCGCCTCGTAAAATATTCAGCTTGTGGCTGGAGATGCCTGCTCGTCCTGAGAATTACAAGGTTCAACATTTGATCTACTAGTCCCCGGAATAATGTGGTTCAAGAAATAAGATGGGCAGAAGGGGGGAGGGGGGTTCGCTCGAGCAAAGAGCCCGCCGTTGGGACGGCTCCGTTCACGAAGGCTCAAAGATAAGTTTGTTGGGGAAGAGAACGAGGGACCCCATTATAATGGATCTCTTCGGATCGGTCTCCATTAATAATTAGAGGCTTTAAACTGCCGGAGCTCGGGACTTTTAATTTGATGGAACTAACGATATCACGATTCGCATCGCATGTAACGTCTGAAAGGGACCCAGGGAGTGAATACGCGGGAGGAGGATGAACCCGAATCCCTGGCGGTGTGAGAAAGTTCGCTATCAGGCCCAAAATCCGCGTCGTGTCGGACGAAATGCTGACCTGAAAGACTCTTGGGCAATGATTTTGGTTGAAAAGCAAACATCACGACAGGTACTTCCATTTCAACTATGGCGCAATGACTCGACTTGACAATTCCAACTCAATACTTCGCAGGATACCTACTACCCTCCACCCACCTTCCCACGGACCATCACTTCTCTTAGCGTTCCAATGACTCCGTGGACGTTACCAAAACCAATCTGGTCCGGAATGTCAACTGCATTTCATTACCTTGCTGATTGGAGAGGTTAAAGTAGAATTTCGACACATCATCAGTACTAGAGTCAGTCAGTCACCAGCCAGAGGAGACAGACCATCTAACAGGTACGTTAACTTCAGTCATTTGCCTACTGGCGGACATAACCCTATTGCTTTAGCACTCAGTTCAGTCTATCACACTCCCTGGTAGAGACACAAAGCTTGTTGTGGGTCTGTCAAAGTCAACCAATTTATAGCTCGTTCTACGGAGTCATTCGATCATTCCCTCTTCTCTGGCTGGTAGCCTACAGTGGTTGAGCACATTCAGCAGTCAATCATGTAAACGCCTTCAGCAACCTACTTCATGTATTTAACACTAGAAATGTGCGCTTAGCAACTCACAAATCCCGTGTATTTAACAATTTGCTATATTATCTCCGTTTAACGCTACTCAAATATTTATGGGGATCAAAATGTAGTATTGCATTGTTATACTACAATATTTGTATATCAAAATAAAAATATCATTCTCAAATAAAAAAGAACGCTGGAGACAAATTACAATTTGTCATTATCGCCATTCCTTTAAAAATATCCGCTTAAAACACTTGTTTTTAGATGTTATAGTGTCAAATTTTGGAAAATAGATTATTACAATACAATACTTTTCTTTAGGTTGATCACACGAAATTGACTGCAGTTATGGAATTAGCACGGAAATGTTGAAAACGTAAAAAACACGAATTCAAGGGACTGCCGGAGGAATATAGAAACACTAAAATTGGAAGATGAGCGATTTCATTAACGATATCATACTAATCACAAAGTATAAAAATCTAGAGTAAAACGGGAAATTTAAAAAAGTACAATGGCTTTCCAGCCCAGATCTTATAATAGTATATAATTTTTGTGCCCAAATATCACCCATTTTGGTTTATTATGTATTCTGAATAATACGCCTACGTTTATAATGGAATTTATTCGAATTGTGCGCAGTTCACGAGCCCTGGACGAAAAGGTTGTATAACAAGCAAGAAAGTCAAGCGTCAAAAGAGGAATACGACCAAACCTTCCCGCGCAACATAACAGGACGAGAACCACTTACACCTCAAACGTCATTATTTTATTATTTTATACTGGGTGAACATCACAGTTACCTGCGCGACATTTGGAACCGACCGCGCCGGCGGAAAACAAGATAACGCGTTCTTTTTTATTCTTAAAACGCTTTCAGGAGAAGGAATAAACGAGGTTTCCATTAGGTCGCAGGACTGGTTTAATCGTTCAATTTACCAACAAAACGACATTGTTGGCGGAGCGGTAGGAAAACAGACTTCCAGCTTCTCCCAAATGGAATCCGTCAGTTCTTAAAAAAGCTATACGCATTCATAAAAGAGCAAATAAAGCCGCCGCTTTGAATAAAGATGGGAAAAACGGGTTGAGGTGGGAATATAAAAGTGCGGGAATCATCGCTAGGTTTATAACACAATGGGCTCTCTGGTATTCCTCATTTTTCGGCGAAAAAGGGTATAAAATATCTGGTGCGCTGCTTCACAAAAAAAAAAAAATTAACACTCGGAATTTATTGGTTTTCCCTACTTTGTCACAACCATTATAGACTGATTGGCGTACGACAGAATTTATGGGACTGTCTACACAATTTTCACGGGAAGACTCTTATTAACACATTAGCATGCGTTCTTTCGCCGTTGGAGTTAATGTTTGCTGGATCCCTGGGCAAGGTGTCACTGGAAATGAAGGGGCGGAGCATCAGCCGTACTCGGTTCGTGTACTGTACGTCTAGCACTGATTCCCTACTGTGGGGCAACTGTCACTAATCAAGAAGATAGTGAAAGAATATGCCAGAGGAATGCGTTAGACTATTTGGAACGCTGCAAGAGTGAGGAGGTACTCCAAACGCTTTATCTTAGAACCAACACACGAGATAAGACGTAGACTTCTGATCATGGAAAGGAATGCCTTGAAGGAAGATAGTAGGAATCATCACGGGACGCTATAAAATGAACAAACACATGTATGTTATGGGTACAGTCTGGGTCCACTGC
This sequence comes from Pachypeltis micranthus, assembly GCA_020466155.1. Lineage (NCBI taxonomy): Eukaryota > Metazoa > Arthropoda > Insecta > Hemiptera > Miridae > Pachypeltis > Pachypeltis micranthus. Next base: position 905,090 of record CM035782.1, on the reverse strand, counting down.
CAGAAACTTCAAAGGGAGCAATTTCTGGTAATTGGCACAACTTCCCCAAGGGTAAACAGGAAAGATCACTCATATTCGAATTACCTGGCATTCCTCAGAAAGCTAGGCATGGACCTATGAGATATTAGGACTGGCACAATAGGGCTGCTAATCCCAAATAAGGGACAGTCAGATTTAAAAAAAAAAGAAAAAAAGAGGGTAGTATGCGGACACCAGCAGTTTTTCGTCAAAATGCTCGCGCCATTATGAACATTTATTGAGCCATGAGGCTGTCAACAAATTTTTTCTTTGAAGGTTTATTGTTGGGGAAATATACTCGAAAAAGGTAAGTCGGAGGAATTTTAATTCTGGAATTTCTTCTTCAGCTCCAAATTATCATACGATATTTATTCAATTCTGTTAAACCACATTTTGGACGCGAAAACTTTCATGCTGATTTATTCATGTAAATGATCCGTCGTTAACCTTTTCTTAACGTCCGATGAATTACTTTTTTAAAACAGTGACTTTAACTGTTGGTTAGGATAAGATAGCATAAAAGCTGCGACACAGGCACCGTCCGACGGTGTTTTCGAGCACTTGTGCGATGTTAACAGCGGGAAACACTAGTTTCACTTTCACTGGAAATCGGACGCTGGTTGGCAGCGATGTGTAACGCACGCGGACGTTGATAAGGCGATACGGTCTCTTAGAGAACCCTCTCGTTTGGGGGTCTTTCACTTACGCGAATCTTCCAGGTCCTAACAACTAGCTAAGTGACGAGTTCAAGAGAGTGAAACCAGAAGTACCGTTGGTTGATTGCCGAAAGATATTTTCCCCCCTCCCTATTTAGTACGATATACAGGTGGTCTTGTTCATTACTTTCATCATCCAGACGAGTGAGGAAAGTTTAATGATCGACGTGGATAAGAGGTGAGTTGCCATCAAATCTTGACGTTTTGATTTTTGCTTTAGTCGGAAAAACGAATTTGACCGCGTGATTTGTGTATGTCTGTCAACACTGTAGAATGGTCAACTGACTGTGCTCGATCCTTTTTTGGTTGGCTCGTTATTTATCTGATATGTGTAAAACACACATACAAACGTTCACAAATTGGTTCAAAAATAGTTGAAGGGTACACGAAGTTTAATACAAGCCGTTATTTATTTATTTATGTTACCCAAGCTTTCTCCGAATAAAGATAAAGATTCTTCAAAAATCAAAAAACAAACTACAGGGTTGGACTTGGCTACATACGATACAGTTCGAAAACCACCCACAAACTGTTAGGATTTAAGAAATCTTCGTTGGAAATTTTAGCCAATAATCTCATAACGAGAAGGAAGTCAAATTGGTAGGGAATTGAGTGTAACGCTTCGAAAAAAAAATGTTGGGGCGCTATGGGGAATGAAACATTCATTAACAGATGCATGCAATTGAGTAACCCTTTTGTGAAATGAAAAAGTGCACGCTTCCATAGATCGAGTAATAATTTCAAAAATAAATAACAAGCCCATAGTGATGAGTACACAGTTACAACTTAATGCTACTAAAACCATTAATTTAAACTCCAAGGTCTGTGACTTAAGCTACATAAAAAGCAGACGAAGTAGCACAAAAATCTGGCGCAATGCGTCACATAACGTTCCAGAGTTTGTTGGGCGCTCCTACCTGTGTCGCGACCTACATTAAGTGACTAGCGTTTGCTAATTTATGGGACTGTTAACTTTCGATATTTTTGAATAAGTGTTGTAACTAAGATATTTATTTCTTATTTGTATTTTTTTCTGAAATAAGTCGGGCAACGCATCTCACAACATCCCTTAGCCTCATGGATTTACTAAGTGTTTTTCACTCAGTCCATTTGAACTTAGTAAAACATAACTTCACGTTTTACGTAGAAAATAATAGCGCTTAAGGTTACGAATGTTATAATTTACTGCTCTGCTCTCGTCATTTTTCCACAGATGCGAATTTTACGGTATTGTCTTGTTATTTGGAACTGCCCGTACAAAAAGTTTACTCAAAACAGTTAAAGCCGCACGGTCTATAGGCTGGTGTTAGTCTATAGGTGTATTTATTATCCAACCAGCAAGATTCTCCGTATAGATTGGGAATTCGTGCAGGGCATAGACCCAACTGCCCAGGGCATTTCACTTGACATATAACGCAAGGGTTCTGATTGTCTTGACCGCACAATCCCATCGCCCTCACCGCGAAACTTCCTCGAGGACTCGCTTCTAAGGCTCGCAGTTTAATCTGTTTCCAGTAGCTCGGAAATTGAGAAATGCGCCACAAAGTTGTACCGTGACAAACCGAACACCCCGTATTAGCAAACGCCTGTCCGGGGCTTGTATACTGACAAAGAACTCCTCAATTTACTGGTAACTACGCTGTCATCAGTCTGGACCGAACCACTGTCTGGAGGTAACTCCTTCGCTCCCACCAAATTACCTGTTTGCATTGGTAAATCTTTTCCAAACAGTAGTTTCGAATGAAACTCCCTATTCCAATCACATACGACTTATCGTTATCGTTTATCCTCTCCCGCACTTTGTACAGCGTAACGTTCCTAGTTTACGTCGATATGCGATGCCATAAGCTTTTGGTTGACCGTCTAATAATCAAAAACATACTTTTTTACAGCCTCGAATATTTTGAGAAATGTTGCTAAGTTCTGTATGTTTTCTCTGCTTCAAACAAACATGCGTTTCCTACAAAACCAGCTCAGTGGACACAATCATGTTAAGTGCCAGTCCTTTACTTTCCTTTTTATAGAAAACTTCGAAAAACAATCGATTAAAGAACGTTCTGGCTCTCACGGCCTTCCCACCGATGGATACGGCTTGTAACTTATCACCTGTGGATGTACCTCGGCGCACATGAACCGTGTCACTCTTTTTAATTATATCAGTCGTTTCGTGAGTTACTTCACGCACAATGAAGGCGCTCACTCATGATAAAAGATATCTGGTGAGACTCATCACACAACTTTCTACAGCCCCACGTACAATCAGCAGTTTTACCGCTCCAGCAGCTAACCCGATATGTTTTTCACTCCGTTTATTTGAGCCTGTTTTTAACTTCCAACAGACCACATTACAACGCGAGAAACTGATCCTGGAAGTTATTCCGTTACGCCTAGTCACGTCATAACTATTATTCAGTGATCAACGTAAAGCTAATTTATGGGACTCTCAACATGATTTATTTGAAAAGGCTTGCGTTCATTGTTCTGGAATTGTAGGGCATATGACGTAAAACTGGCACAACCCAATTGGCTTTTATTATGATATTTAGCGGACAGATTAACATGGGACGCCAACAAAAATAAAGTGAAACCTGTTCAGACTAAATTATAGTTAACATAGCGATGAAAATATCTGGTGCGTTGCAACACACAACTTTCCTTAGCTGTACGTCAATTCACTTTGTAAATGGCTGTAATCGATTCATTTATCACTCAGTTCATTTGAACGTGGTCAAACAACATTTCACAGCAGCAGGAAGCGGTAGCGCCTAATGTTCTGCAATTTAATGTGCTGCTCGTACCCATTGCAGGACCATTATTGAGCAATTCGTACACAGAAAATTAATGACGCTGTAAACAAGAATTTTTTTGAAGAAAGATAGTAATCACTTTTGCAGAGTTATTGGGTAATAACTGTTAGAACTGGCAGTAAGCGAAACAGCGGTAGTTGAAATTCAGGAATTTCTGGAGTGAGCCCCATGTATGTCATGAGCGTTTTCAAACACTCACCCTTTAGGTATTGGATTGGACTACAATACCTTTTTTTTTAACATTCTACAAAAATTCCAGTGGAGTTTAAAAGGAAAAAACCACGGCAAAAACGCTTTTCGTCGAAAACTTTGATAATTTATTGTGCTGCTCTCGTCATTTTCCCACAAATGGGAATTTTATGGTATAATTATCATATTAAGAGCTATCAACATAAAAAATTTAATCAAAATCGTTAGAGCCGTTTTTGAGAAAAAAAATATTTGGTGTTTTTATCACTATGATAACTATAGTTAAATTTCGGTGGATTTTGTTCATACCCTTATCTTGGCGTCTCATGGTAACTTGCGGGCGAGATATCAAGTTTGAGCTGATTTGGTACGGTGGTTTACTCTAAAAACCACTATAAAATCGATTACGTCGAAAGTTTTGGCAATTTATTGTGCTGATCTCGTCATTTTCCCATAAATGGGAATTTTATGGTATAGTTGCCATATTGGGAGCTATCAATAAAAAAATTTAATCAAAATCTTTATAGCCGTTTTGGAGAAAAAAAATATTTGGTGTTTTGATCACTATGATAACTATAGTTAAATTTCGGTGAATTTTGTTCATACCCTTATTTTGGCGTTCCATGATAACCTGCGGGCGAGACATCAAGTTTGAGCCGATTTGGTACGGTGGTTTTCTCTAAAAATCGTTCACAAACACACACACACACACAGACTCACTCACAGACCATTTTCCCAAATAGTGTTTTTCGCACTCAGGAGGGTCTGAAACGTAAAGATCTGAAGAAAACTCAAAATTTTTTTTTCAGCCGATTACATAACTTTCCTTTCTACTTTGTAGAGCCAAGGAAAGTAAAAAGTCTCTAATGAATCAATTAAATTTGTTGTATAAACACTTCAAAGCTAACGCGATTTCAGTGCAGTTTTTTCAAGTAAATCTCGCTCATATTCCAAAAGAAAGCAGAGTGCTAGTGCAATAAGCTAGCTATACGATGGAAGTTTGGTAATGGTCATTGGATGACGAGAAATAGCCATATAAATACCGTAATTCATACTAACGTCACTTGAGGCCAACTTTTTTCGTAGTGTTTACCCTATAATTGGGGAACTATAAACTCGGACCTTCCATCAAGTCTGTCGACAGTCCCATCAATTACTTGGACACAGGTTTTTAAATGACAGTCGTGACATAAGTAGCAGCAGCTCAATAAATTATGCGTTATGCGTTAATATATTATATATCGTATTAAGCGTTGCTAGTTTGTACGATGTTAAGTCTACTAATGGCGTTGTTGGGTGGGAAAGGGGGAAGGGAAAGGCCCTCTGTGACTTGCGTCGACACAAACTGTAATTGATCCTATCCAAATAAATTTACTTGGCAGGTGTCCTCGTTCTCTCGTAGAGATTTGAAGATTCGGGCCTCAAAAGAAATCCATCGGAGCAAAACATTTTCCGGCTTTCGCTCCGTCAAACGCTCCGTCTCATATCAACGAAAGTCGCACATACGGAGCGAGTTGGAAACATACGGAGTTTATACCTGCAACTAGCAACGTTCACCGAAGGCTGGTGACTTTCAAACCGCCTGATAAACTGAAGGATTCAAATCACGAAATGACGGTTAATTTCGATGACACAAGCGAATTTCTGACGCCAATCACGTAGTAGATATTTCCGGGCGATTAAGATTCTCGCGCGCGCTATACGACGTAGGTCGCTGTGCTGAGAAATAGGAAGAAAACTTGCACAACGCATAACCCTTACACTACTTTCTTAGTGAATCTCTCACTCACTCACTCACTCACTCACTCATTCTCTCTCTGATGTCTTCAGGACTTACTAAAGTTAACGTACCTGTTAGGTGAGTCCGTCTCCTCTGGCTTGTGAGTTACTGTGGGCAAGCGCTTTCGATGTAAAGACATCATCGTCGGGCCGTTAAGTCAGTACTGGATGATGTCTTTACATCGAAAGCGCTTGCCCACAGTAACTCACAAGCCAGAGGAGACGGACTCACCTAACAGGTACGTTAACTTTAGTAATTTGCCTACTGGCGGATATAACCCAATTTCTTTAATACCTCTTCAGGATTTATTATTTATTTATTTTTTGTGTAATCTGTGAGTTTCGTAAAATACATTAAAAATAAATAAAATCTGTAAATGTGATAAATAAAATCTATAAACGTGACAAATAAAATCTGTATTCGTGAATAAGATAAAAGCTGCATCTAATCGGCTGAAATTTGATATATAGCCCGCAGATTAATGTGGGACACCTAAAAAGGGGTGAGAGCGAAATTGTTCCGAAATTACTAGAGTTTTCATAATGATCAAAGCACCAAATGTATTTTTTCACAAAATGGGCTTAAACAGTTCGGATTAAATTTGTTGTATGAACTTTCCACATGAAATGTATGGGAAAATACGCAGAGAGCAGCGCAATAAATTATCAAACCTTTCGAGGAAAATTGATATGTGACAAAAGCATTGTCCATAAAATCAGAGAGGCATTCCAATGAGCTACCCATACGATAGGAGTTTAGTAATGACAATAAAATAATCAAGAGAAACCTCAAAAATTTCGGAATTCAAATTAACGTCGTTTTGTCGACTATTATTCCAAGTTTCCCAATAATTCTAGCACTGTTGATACGAATCACTCTACAAAAACCATTTTGATACTCTCATCCATAAGCTAGGGTTTAAATGAAACCAGTTTTAGTTCCATAAGTAGTAGCAGCCCAATAAATGGTGGAGCTTGAAACGCTCCTAGTTTCCACGATGAATTATCAGTTCATATGAACCGAGTGAAAGATAGATCGGATAATTAGCTAAATGGGGATGATAAAAAGTTGTGAGATGCGTCGCACCAGAAATTTTTTCTCAACGTGTCAAACGAGCTTGACTAAATTTTGAGTGTTGACAGTTCCAAACAGCTGAACAGTAACATTAAAAAATTCGTCAAGAGAACGACGAGAGCAACCCAACCAACTATCAATAAGTTGGGCAATAATTTTAGCTCAACTTCTTTCTCATCTCCTGGTTATAGTCAAATAAGCTATATGTACGATGAGAGTTTAAGAATGGTCATAAAGAAATTAATTACAACCCACGAAATTCTGGAATTCAAACTAATGTCGTCCTTCGACCTACGTTTTTCACGTGTTTCTCCAATAATTTCTGGACAGTAAACACGAACCTTGCCAAAAAATATGTGTTTAATTACCTATACGTTGATCACGTATTGTAAAGGTCGCGAGATAAGTATGTCCAGCATAATAAATTCCGGAACGTTGAATACTACCAGCTCCAATGTAGAACTGAATGGACAATATATTGTTGGTAGTGTTAAACAAACCGCAGAATGTAAGTATGATGCTAAGGAAAGTCCTGTAATACCGCACCAGATATTTGTAATTTTTATACTCCAGGGGTGAAAAATATTAATTATTATTGCGCAAGCGTCGTCCTCAACTGAAATAGAATTACGGAAAATGCAACTAATCGTTTTTACTCTCGTAATTGAATCCGAATTTGGTCGAAGTTGCCGGTGACGTTTATTTCAGAAAAATACAAAACTGCCCCGCGAAAATTACCTGGAGGGTTCTGTAGCGCATCGCGAGTCGAACGAGTTGAGATCCGCCTGAAGAATCTGATTGTAATCCGTTCGTTGGGGTTCGAATTTCGGATCGCGAATTGCACGGCCGGCACAACGAAACACACGCGACGTCACAGCCACAGCTCACGCGGCTCCTCCGCTCAGGTGAAGATGACTGAAGCGAAAAGAGCTCTCGAGGCTCCGAAACGCTGCTCGCTCTCTTCCTCCCTCTACCACGTCTTGTGCCTCACAGGTCCCACCTGTTACCTTCAGTCACTCACTGAGTCTGTTTTACCTTCGAACTAACTTCTACGCCGACGGTGACTACTGCATACGTAATTGTTACTGTAGCGTGTAAATTGAAATTTCTGGAAGGTTCCTTCAAAACGGTTTTTCGTAAGGTTCCTGCACACCAACGGCTTTTCTGGTACGGAAAATTGCACTTTCCTCATCCCACGTGCGTTCAGCGATATTAATCGTTCTACCAACCAAAACTTTTTTACTTTCCTTGGCTCTACGAAGTAGAAAGGAAAGTTATGTAATCGGCTGAAAAAAAAATTTTGAGTTTTCTTCAGATCTTTACGTTTCAGACCCTCCTGAGTCCGAAAAACACTATTTGGGAAAATGGTCTGTGAGTGTGTGTGTGTGTGTGTGTGTCTGTGAACGATTTTTAGAAAAAACCACCGTACCAAATCAGCTCAAACTTAATATCTCGCTTGCAGGTTACTATGAAACGCCAAAATAAGGGTATGAACAAAATCCACCGAAATTTAACTTAAGTTATCATAGTGATCAAAACGCCAAATATATTTTTTCTCAAAAACAGCTCTAACGATTCTGATTCAATTTTTTACATTGATAGCTCTCAATATGGCTATAAAATTTCCATTTATGGGAAAATGACGAGAGCAGCACAATAAATTACCAAATTTTTCGACGTAATCGATTTGGAAGAGTGGTTTTTAGAGAAAACGACCGAACCAAATCATCTCAAACTTGATATCTAGCCCGCAGAATACCATGGGACGCCAAAATAAGAGTACGAGCGAAATCCACCGCAAGTTAACTGTAGTTATTATAGTGATTAAAACAGCAACAATTTTTTCTGAAAAGCGGCTCTAACGATTTTGATTAAATTTTTTATATTGATAGCTGTCGATAAGACAATTATACCATAAAATTCCCATTCGTAGGAAAATGACAGGAGCAGCACAATAAATTATCAAAATTTTTGACGAAAAGCGTTTTTAGCGCGGTTTTTTTCTTATTGATATAACTTTTTATTGATATAACTCCGCTGGAATGTTGGTAGAATGTTACAGAAAATTGGTATTGTAACCCAATTCAATACCCAGAGGGTGAGGTGTTTAAAACTGCTCATGAGGTAGATGGGGCTCACTCCAGAAATTCCTGAATTTCAACTACCGCTGTTTCGCTTACTGCCAGTTCTAACAGTTATTACGCAATAACTCTGCAAAAATTATTACTATCCTTCTTCAAAAAATTCGTGTTGACAGGCTCATTATTTATCTGTGTACCAATTGCTCAATAATGGTCCGGGAATGAGTACGAGCAGCACAATAAATTCCAGAACATTAGGCGCTACCGCTTCCTGCTGCTGTGAAGTGTTGTTTGACCAATTTCAAAGGAACTGAGTGGTAAATGAATTGATTAAATATAATTAGCCATGTACAAAGTGAATTGTTGTAGAGCTGAGGAAAGTTGTGTGTTGCAACGCACCAGATATTTGTTATTCATTTCACGTTTTCGCCTGGTAGAACTGAACTTGGCGTTCTATACGGAAGCTGGAAATTTTGAACTCTACGGAATTTATTCCGTGTCTCCGGCTGATCTCACGGCCTCTATACAGTAACCCGCGATTCAAATGACTGTCAACCTGATTATTTTCAAAAGAATCGCGTTGTTAAAGCAAAACACTACGGGAGCCCTACTTTTCTCAACAAACATGGTTTTTGTCAGAAGTGCCGTATGAGCGGCGTTTATACGGAAAGTACCCGGTGCGCAGCATCACAACTTCCCACAACCCTAGCAAATCCGACTTGTATATATACAAGAGCGGTATCTTCGTTCAACACACTTCTAGGTAAACATTAATGAAGATCAAAAATTAGGGGCTAGTGAGCTGAAAGCACAACGTAAGTTTGGTCCATATCAGTCGAGAAAAACGATTTGATTTTTCAGAACATGAGAAAAACGATAATTTATTGAACGACAAATCTCATTTTCTGAAGTATCTTCGCTTATATATCCGTTCAACGAATAGTTACAGAAATAGTATCGAGGAACGAGATATGGTAATACGTCGCTAAAACATCTCCGTTCTAGGTTGGTGACGCTCAGTAAGGGCACTTGCTGCCGGAAATTCGAAAACGTTAAAAACCTGTTTTGCACATTTGGATTGTTAGTGTTGGAAACAGGCTCTGGGATATGAATAAGAGGCTCTGGGAGGAGTTGGACTTTGCCCTGGGTCCCACTCCAGGAGGAGTGCAGCATGTTGCTGTAGTAAATTCTAATAGAGTTAATGTCTACTGGATTTCTGATCATGAAGGGATCACTAGAAATGAGTGGTCGGATCATCTGGCCAAACTCAGTTCGTTTACTGTACCAATAGGGCCACTTCCCCACGGTGGCGCATCTCTGTCATGGGTCAAGAGGACATCAATGTTCTAACATTTGGAATGTGCAGAGGCGGTTCTCCTGCCCAACCCGCCTCCACCCCATCAGGCAGAAAGTAGGTAATGGGCCTGGGACAAACCCTACTTCCACCGAACCCTCGACCACTGCGACATTGGCAGATCGCTTAGGGATTGGCGGATTTCCTTGCCTTTACCCTAGAGCCTACCTTAAGTGGACGTACCCATGGTGAACTGCATGCATTCCAGCAGTGCCTAGATTAAGGCTAGAATGGTCGCTAGCCTGCCCAGACTTACGTGTCCAAATCTACAGCTTTGGGCGCCTCCACGATGGAGGGGTTTGGTTGATCCTCTTCGCTGAAAGCACTCTGGTACGCAAGGACCAAGCCAGCTGCTACACCGTGCGGCTGGTCAGAGTTAGGACCCGCAAATGCCAGTTTTCTGTGCCCTAGAAATTAGGGACTCCCTACCCAGCCCATTCACACCCAATAATTTACACACATCCATCTTACTTATTTGCTTACTCCATCCAGACACACTCCATCCACACCTGGCAGCTGGAAGGGGGGGGGGGATGGAAACCCCACCTGTCCTCAAGGGCACCCACCAATATTGAAACCCTCAGGACCCAACTCGCAGGGCATTGGCGAAGAACTCAAGATAAACCAACTAAATAACTCATACGTTTCAAAGTAGATATACCGCCCTTCAAGACCAGCTGATGTGGCATCCACCCAACCTGACACACAATCACTCTCTTTTCCATCTCAAACTGCACACGACCCTGGCTGCCCTTATCCGCCTCACGTCTCACAGATATATATCCCTTCATATCACCATTTATGATTTCCCCCTTTTCCTGTTCCTGCTGTTATCCCCTTTCAGGTCGGCGAGGGCTCTGCACCGGCAGAGGTGGGTTCAGGAGTAATATCTTGGGTTAAGCAGTCCACTCAAAATTAAGAAGAACCTAGGGTTGGCTGCCTCGGTATGTTTTCAACAGGTACTCTTGTTCAAAAGACCGTCAGAAAAATATTTATAGAGAAAAATCAACAGACATTGGTGAGTTGGGGCCACCTTAGGATTTTAATGAAAACCGGTAAATCTATTCTCCCCTTTTGCTCGGTGGTCGATTGACCGGTAACTTTACTCATTCGTTTCCCGTTAGTACAATATCTGCGTGTATATAAGGCGTAATATACTAAAATGTTGGGGAACGGCATGACACGAATATAAAAGCAACCACTTTAAATATGGTTCAACAAATGAAATAATTCATCATGAGATTTTCATAACTGAACGCAGACATATAGTCACTCAATCAATTGTTTCACACGTTCAATGACAACAAATTTTTTTTACAGGAAATAGACCAAAATGACAACTGATCATCAAAACTGTAAATATTTGTTAACAATAAAACGTACTATTTGAGTCTATATTTGACCTAGAGGTGCACCCACCACTGATTGCAACAGCCAAGATGTAATAATTTGTTTGGAAAATTCTTATTCAGTTTCAAGCTGATATTAAATGCATTCTAATAACGGCATAATCAGTCACTGGGATTGCAGAAGGAAGTGCGCAGTGTGAGATAGAACCGATCAACACAAGAGAGGTGTGAAGAGGGCGAACGGTCAACTACTGAATGGAGGTCGTACATAATGAACGGCGGAAATATTTCCTACAATTTCTTGAATTGTGGACGAAGGCGATCACAATTAGAAATAAATATACGTAATTTTGTCTCATTTCAGATGGTAATTAATTCGTGACATTTTCAATGGCAGCTTTGCACACAGTATTTAGATAAGACTCTTGAGCCGACTAAAGAAGCTGTGGGCCTGTTATGTACCAACAGGGAGGTAGTTCGGTTGAATCCACGACGATGAAGGAGCTTGTAATGTAAACAGGATGCTGATGATTAAAGCAACTCGAGTCCTTGGAAACTCGAGATGCAGAAAAAGATGCGGCAATTTAAACCGCAGCTTCACGTTGTAAAGTTACGTAACTCCCATTCGCGCGGTGATTGTCAATTATAATCGCGGCATTAGAGGAGTGGGTATAGTGGTGAGGGGTGGAGAATCGATATTCCATTCGTACGAGGTCGCTAAGAAACGAAGCGAATTACGCGATGAATTCAATGGAACCACAAAGGGCTAGGCCTCGTTTCGTCATAACAGCGCGTTGTTTACAATCGGGTTTTTTGCTGTTTCATCTTCAACAATGTGCAGCGTCGGGTTAAAACTCAGAACACGACTTGAGCCCCGACCTTATTGGCCATCTAGTTACCGGGAAGGGAATCACACACCTCGTGGTGGGCCCCCGCAATGTTGCTGACGCCGGTGATTGGCACTTGGAGGAGCTTTCACTTTTTCGGGAGGAATCACGAAAAATTGACGAAATCGTCGGTTGGTCGGCTTTGCCAAAGGGGAAGGATACTATGAACCAACGCCAACTTCGGTGCGCCACTGGTAGTTTCCAGAACAGTCTGAGAGAAGCAGTAGAACCAGTACTCTTCATGCTCTCGTGTACAAGTGCTTGCTAGGCCATACTAGAAGTAAAACTTTGCAGGATTAAACTGATTGGTTCAGAGCTAGTAAACTGAATAGCGAACGAAGAAACTCGATTACGAAAGGGGAAATTAAAATTCAAATAGAAGAATACACGAACGAATAAACTGAAGTGTCAACAAAGAAATGAAACTGCTTGATATTTAATTAATTGAAACGCAAATAAGCTGAACTGTAAACAAAACAGATCTGATAAATAACGGGAATAACAGATTATAAAAAATACATTCAATTACAAGCACAGTGAACCAATTAAGACCTAAGGAAATTGAAATGAAACGTAGCCACTATAACAAAATAAAAGATCATAAACGATAAAGCTGATCAACAAACGATGGAACCATATTACGTGTGGGGAAACCCGATCACCAACGAAAATATCATCACACTACTGTCTTCAACCCCACGTACATTCTAGATACTAATCCAATCTATTTTTCGTTCAGTTCATGTGAACTTGTAAACCACAACATAGCGCTAAAAGTTCCGGAGGTTATTAAGCTGCTATTACTTATACCATGACCTTCATTTAAATGTGAACGTATAGATAATTGAAGAGGCTCTCAACACGATGCTTCTGGGAAGGTTCGGGTTGACATTTCTGGCGTTATAAGGAAAACAGTGCGAAAAAAGTTAGTAGCCAAAACTACGTTAGTTTCAATAAATACTTGTTTATAAGGGCAACAACAATGCATAAATGTTATTTAGAAGAGTACAATGTACAACTACAAGTCGTTTCATAGCATGCATTTTTTCCAGAACATAACACTTTGCTGTGTTTGAACTGTTTGCTGATCATTCTGAGAAAGAACATTAGGAATAGTATTCGGAACACTGGCATACAGTTATAAATTCGGACCATCGTGTACTAGCCCAGCGACTTGGAACACTTGTTTCAACCTTTCTTAGCATTTGTCTGTTTTTTGCATCACTTGAAAGTATCCTTCTTTTAACCCGACGAATTCTCAATTAATATTAGCGAGAATTCTCAATTTAACGCGGATGACAATAAGTGAGTATACAGTCAGATGAGTTACACGTTACTTGAAAAGAGACTTCAAGGTTGGGTTTTTGCAATTTTTAATCCTCGAGTCGGGCTCCGCCTTCTGTGTCAAACATACAGGTCTGTATTCTTCGCATATTGATCGTTCCTAAACCTTCCTACAGGAATCTTTCGATCCATTAAGTCGGCCAACATACAGGCAGATTTGAAACGAACCCCAGTGATACCTTTTCAAGTTTCGCAAACAAGATCTGGACGCTCGTTCGTTCCATAACTTGAAAAGTTTCTTTGCATCCCCCTACGGAGAATTTGACGGCTTGCTACTTCCAAGCAATTTGCGTCAATGCTCCTAGACCTCAGAAATCGGATACAGTTTCTCTTGGTGACGTCAATGCGTAAGACTTGGTTTGTTGGCGTTCTCTGTTTCCATGTCACACCTCCCGACTTCTGATGTTCTCATGAATATTTCCAACGTCGTTCAGCGGCTCCCCAAATAGACGCGGGGCTTGGGACGTTTGGTTCTCGCCAATTGTTGTTTTCCTAAGAAGCCGAAGCCTCTACGTCCCGTTTTCAAAGAGTTTTTGTCGTCGAATTATGGCGAGTGCCGCAGTAGTGCTTAGGGCCTAGAGCTTGACGGCGTCAAGGTTGAGCACGTTCCGAATTAGCATCATAATGTCATTTTGTCCATGCTCCAAGTAAAAGTGCCCTTTGCTCCCTGATTACTGTGAAATGACTTCTGAGCTCTGAATGTCGCTAAGGTTTCATGGCCCGTCGTGGAATGACAGCTGGGAGAAGGATGGATACCTGGCAGTAATGGACGGCGAAAAGTAAAATATGTGTTAAGAGAAAACCGGTAGAACTGAAAATTGCTCGTGCATTGAATTAGTATGTTGAAAACGCGAAGTGTGACTCCCACTGATGTAAATGCACAGCTCAAGGTACTCCAGGGTGAGGAAAATTTGATGAGAGTTACGCTGGAAAGAAAACCTCCTTCCAACACCAAGCGCTCTGCAGGCAGTAGCAGAGATCTAATGTCACCATGCACTCGGGTACTAATATCGTGTTGAGATGTTCTCCTTTCTAAAAGCAACCTTGCCGTGTCATTCAGGGCAATCCCAGAGCCAACTATTAACTTGCCCCGAGAAACGATGATCTAGGGAATTCTTGCAGAGAAGGCGGGGCCAGCGTCCCCGAGATGGATGCACAATGATCAATATTGTTCCCGTTCCCGGACTGTCGAACATGGACGAAGATGATGTATAGCTATTGTTCGAAGACCGGTCATCCATCATCCGGACCACCGTCAAGAAATGAAGTTGAGTTTTGGCCGTCACTCGGCAGCCGGTCTCGTACAAACAGAAAGCAATAACTCGAACTTGAGATTGAAGGAAATGAAGGCGTATTGCCGCTTTGCTCCTCTGATCTGACTCCATCTCGATTATTGACAGAAGCGATCCCCGATAAGGCGTCAGCAGTTGTAAGGTTCGTTGCGAAACCTTTGACGGTTGAAAGTCATCTACAAAAATATCAGTTCGATCCATCAAACGGTTTCAAATAGTGTCGAGATCCGTTAAGCTAATTCCAATGTGTCGGTGTAATTGAGTGATATCGGAGATGTAACACACCGTCTTAATTTCTATAGAGATCTGGAACGAATTGCTCTAAGGCGGCAATACATAATCGATATAATCTTCCAGGTGTCACAGACGTGGAAAGTAATCATCATTCAGAGTAATCGATAAGATCTTATTTTCATTCAAAGTACTCGAAGCATATGTTCCATCAACCCCACATTAATCTGCAACAGTTTCCATTGACCATGTACAATCTTAGGTGGGGGAAGGAGATAGTTGTAACACCAACTAGTGCCCCTTGAAATGTCTTCAGGCCCCAGAACCCACATACAGAACCTCCGATACACCAAAATCGAAAGATTTTCGCATTTTATGCTCTAACTGTTCTAACGTTTCTGATTAAACTAACACCGTATTTGCTTGTAATCACTTCTTAACTGTTGTTCTCCCTAATCTCCAATCTCTCTGTTCGAAAGTACGAAAAAAATTTTAATTGAAGCCGTTTCGGCAAGAAATGGGGATCCTACATACAATGCCAGCCTTCAAAACCAGCAACCACAAAAAAACTATTCTTTGCGCTCGTGTTTCGACGGAGTGCAAAGCTGAGGACAGCTGCTGTTTCATTGCTAACCTTTTTTTAACAGCGTCTTGAGGGAAGGTGTATCGTCAAAGTAGAATATTACCAATTACGAAGAAAGCCTACTAAATCTATAACTAAATCGACTACTGGAGCTCACAACTCCATGCCTTAAACAAGGGCCTTCTTTGATTTTGCCAACGAAACTAAACTCCAAAATTGTATAATGACATTGGAATAACCAAACTATTAAAGAAAATTATTCTAACTGTGATTCTCCATATCTATATGGAAGCACGCAGAAATAAAGAATTCGTTAAAAAGAATGCCAGAGTGCGAAAATGTGTTAAATTTGAAGCCGTCAAATTGAAACCGCTCGACGGCTGTGTGCACTGTAACTTGGAATTATTTCAGTCTATTTTCCTCATCTTGTTCGAATGTTGGCTGTTTTTAAGCCTGAATGCCCTCATCTTCCCATTTCTGTTTCACATCAAATTGACGCTTTCAATAATTCCTATTGGAGCGCTTCCACTGCTATGTCGAAGCAATTTTAAAGTTACTGATTTATATTTAGTTGACTAATAGTACTCCCGTAATAACTATATTCATACCATCCTCATGAAACCTACGTGATAAAACCTATTGGGAAACATTTACAGTGAAAAAGGAAATCAGGTGGATCAGATGGAAATTCGAGAATACGTCTCTTAAGATGTATTTTTATTCCCTTTCGTCGAAATTTCTTTGTTAGATTTATTTATTTAATTTATTCATTTACTACGGTAATTTTAATTTTAAAAAGGCCATGCTTGGGCTGAACGAAGATAAAACTCAAAATGTGCCGAAAAATGATTTCTTTAACGCAATGAGAACGTTTCGTCATAGACAAGGTACCCAATCTATACCCCGATTTACCCCCACCCCAACTAGTTCTATAACCGGCTCTATAAAGATATAAGCCAAAATACAGCACTAACAGAGAGTTTCCGCAAAAAAGCACTAAAATCACGTTTTCCGCATTCTCAAAACGCCGACAACGAATTTGACAAAACTCACAGGGCACTTCCAGTTATCTAGTGCTTGAATTTTAGTTTCTGTATAAATGAGCTGAATGAAAACATAAAGCATAACATTAAATTTGAGGGAGTTGTGAATAGATATTTTTCTCAGTCGGCTACTATACTTCACTTACCCCTGGAGTAATTAAAAATGTTTTTGATAAAATGTTTGATACGTTATTGGGCGACTCTCGTCAGTTTTTCAAGGGTGGCAAGTTTACATTAACTCATTCTTTGTCGAAACTTCGTAAATATAAAACTTATTCAAAGTCGTTGTTTTGTGGGGAAAATATCTATTTGATTTCTGCGGTAAGCACAGTAATAGAGTTCTCTAAATTCAAATACTTCGTTGTAAGTTGAGAGTAGACAAACACGATGTTTATTGAGGTAATATCATCCAGTCACAACTTGAAGATAAATAATAACACGTTTAGACTGCCGCATGAAGTTTACCTAATATGTGTCAATTTTTCTCTGCACCCTATATCGGCGTCTCATATTGGTGAGGAGAAATATCAAATTTAGGCCGAGTTCAGTCTAATTTGATATTTCTAATCAAATTATTAATTTATGATTGCTCCTTTTGACACTTCTCCCAATTGACCTCAAAGACAACAACCCATTTTTCCAAGAACGTTTTTTGGAATCAAGGGACTCAGAGACGCTGAAACCCCTGATAAATTTAAAAAATTCTCGGCAGTTAACATCACTTAATTGTATACATTGTTTGGCTAAGGAGAGTAATACCCCTAAAAGGGCATCGCCAGAATTGAGACTTCGTTTTGCATATTCAAACTCAATTTAAAACGCCAAAAAGCACAAATTATAACCTCAGCCTGACACTCCCTACTGGGACTTGAATACACCTAATGGATCGTAGCTATCAACAAGAGCCCTGAAGATGACAACAAGTCGACGTTTTCGTGGCTCATAGAATTCAAATGACGCGACCAAAGCGTTGAAACCCCTCACTTCGTACGTGTTATTTAAACGATGTTTCTTCGCGGACTCAATTTGCACAAATTATTTTGAAATTTATGGTTGTGGGGCGGCAGTTGGAAAAGGTGACCGATCTAAATGCCGATAGATACAATCGTCCTGATTAGCATGAAATGATTCAATTCGACGAGCCCGACAATATGAATTAACTGGTCACATGGGGTTTGCAGGAGTTGTCCTCAACCAAGCCATCATTTCTGAGACTCTTCTTCAACTTGACTGAGTGCGTGAGGTTGTTCACCTCTAGCTTTACCTCCATTCTGGCTACGCTTTTTCGCACCCAAACCTAAAACATTTAGGTCGATGTAACGACAGTAGTAGTTGGTGTTGTTTGAATTCAGTAAGTTACCAAGTTGCTCCTAATTACCTTACGAACGTCGTTTTGACATTCATGGTGTTGGTAGTGCATTGGACTACCAGCACTAATTTGTGAGAGTGATGAACGGGATTAACGATAACACAACGTTTGTTCTGCTCTTTACGGCTAAAGAAAGAAAAAATGATTTTTAGAAACAATGGCAATGCAACAGAAATAACAAGAGGAAGTGGTTGAAGGAAGGATTGGAAAGTCCTTTTAAATTGATTAATGTATTGTGCCACGAACAAAAATTGTATGGTACTGTCGTGTGGTTTCCTCGGACGCTCAATGTGATTAATAAAAGGCGATAGCCTACATTTGCTGCTAGTGATGCGTTTTCCGTAGTGCCTAATGTTTATTGTGTGCTTCAATAAATCCGGGGTCAGTTATAAAAAGAATTGTGAGTATTAACTGCAATTGTTAATGCCGCCTGCGAATTTGTACGCTTACTCCATTTGTATCTCCAGAGCATTTCTATATCTACTTAAGCTTATCTAACGTGAGAAACTTACAGCGGAGGGACGGAGTTGTCAGTGCCATCCGTTGGTGAACGGTAAAACTTCTTGAGTAATGTAAGATATAAGATACACATTTTAAAATGGAGAATTCCTTACAGAACGACAAAACGGATTTTTGCCCAAAAGTCGTCGCAAATTGATTCACACTCAATTGATTGTGGAATCAGAAAGGCGAAAATCAGTAAAACTATACAGTGATCAACAACTAAACTAAGACCTGAACAGATGGTGTCACAAAAGACAGAGGAGTAAATAGTTACAACCACACTTGTTGAAGGTAGCGGCTACTTCAAGTCCTGAATCACCGTGTGAAGCACGTCTTTCGCTCGTTGCTGCTGTTTGTCCTTTCCCAAAATAAAGTATTGATTAGTACCTAAGTAATAACAAGACAATTAAAAGGCCATTATTCGGTCGTTGAGGGAACTGTTTTCATGAAATGTAAAATAAACAACAATCGCTAACTTTGGGATAATAGTTGTGTGCGGAATGAGGAATTCCGGTTTCTACTGATATTGCGCACATTTAACACCTCGCACAATTCATGGTTTACAAGGGGTCACTAAGAATGTAAGCGTCATTGAGTAGGAATCGAGCAAAACCTCGAAGCGCCGCCACTAAATATGTGCTACTTTTAGCCTTTTGAATTTTTAGCGGAAAAATCGCAAACACTCGGGTCAATGTTTCTTTCAACATTCGGAGCCCTGCATAACACAAGGATTGGTAATTCCAGAGCTGGGCTCTAGAGAAATGGCAAGCGAGATGGGAATCCTCGTCAAAGGGACTTGATACACTTGAGTTCTTCCCCAACATCCGTGAACGTCTTTCAAGAAAATGGGTTGAGCCAGACCACTGGACGAGCCAGTTCCTCACGGGACATGGTGACTTCAATGTGCGGCTTCACTTCTTTTCTCTGAAAGACTCTCCATTATGCACTCTTGCGCCTCCAGTGCGGAGGAAACAAGAAACCATGTGCTGCTCCACTGTAGTTTCTACATCAGTGAGCGACAGTTGTTGGGAGGACAAACGAACTTAGCAGCATTGACTGCTACAAAGCTAGCCTATAACCATTTTGCAGAGTTCGCGAAGAAGGTGATGGCTAAGGAGCGCGGTCACACACGGGCAACACCGGGAGACTGGCTAAGACCAAATACCTGCCGTACCTCCACAGGTCTGAGTTCGGTGGATGCTGCAGGGGCCGGCCTCTTGCATATTAGCGAAACCGCAACTTCCATGACTGATATAACTCTCGTCGAGGGTTTAGGTACAGTCATCAAATAAGGAAACAGACCTGTGACTTTTCCGTTACTTTGAACGCAAGCACTGGTTATCGTTTATCTCTCTTCCCTTATCTCACTTATCTTCCTTTCCTTTGTCACCCCTAGTCAGACAATGAGTCCATTTGCTATCAACTTAGCCCTCTCTTTTGTTTAGAAAATAATTTTCAGCGTGTGATTCTTACAGTTGCACAAAAACCCGAACTTTATGCTATGAGCAAATACTATGCTTTGGTGATGGCAAATCCAGTTGTAAGTCCGTTTCTGTGGCAGTGGGCAGACAAACGATAAACATGAATTATTATTCAGTAGAACGGCATCTAACGCTATTTAGATTTGTCACAGTCGAGGAACAACGACCCCCCCCCCCGCGTCTCGGTGACCCAGTTAGGACTTGATTAAGTAGAAACTAATTGGATATTCGGTAACGGTCGCTCAAATAAAGAGGCGACGGGGTATCACGAGGTCTATAACCTTCCACTGAAAGCTTTCGCTGGGTCCCTGCAACGCAACAACCACGATCTTCCAGCGGAGGGAATTCAAATGGTGTTCGTCGCAGTTGACGTTGCCAAGGCGGTGGCATTTTGATTAATGCATTGCACTGTTACTTGTTGGATTAGTGGCTGGTAATGAACATATGATGAACGTTATAGACCGTGAGGAAGGGACATGGGGAATGTGCTCTTGGGTGGGTCTGTTGACTTCCAAGAAGCAATAAAATGCGTGTGAAACAGTGTTCTGTTTAGGCTGCTGTTGATTGTGGCGATTAGCATAGACGTAGAAAAACGTTGTACTAAACCAAAAAAAGAAAAAAAGGAAGGTGGTAAAAAATGACGAACATGGCGGGTCAAACGCAGCCGATGTAACGGAGATTTCGTCATTTTTTCCGCGTAAGTTCTCCCTCTCCAGTTACAAATTATTGCGTCAAATAACAAAGCCTCTGGAGCTGGAAGCCGCACGGCGTCGAAATATATTTACAAAGTCGTTGACTCCAGGAGCCGTGGAATTCGAAACTGGGTGAACGTGAAAAAAAAAATCAAAAGGAAGACATCAGTTGTAACCAGGCGGAAGGCGAGCAGGCTGTTACGTCCAAGTGGCTGGTTCAGGCTTCGATTTAATCGCGGTCTGAGGTTTCGATCGTGGTTAGTAAGGTCATAAAAGCCGAATAGGAAATTTACGACGGCGCATTTTTATTTTATTTCGCCCAGAGCCGTTCGCGTGCTTGTGACACCTCGTTCCCCTTATTTGGCTCCAGGTCCTTCAAAAGTAACAGATCCGCGACCTAAACCCTGTCCTTTATACTAACAAGAGTGGCGGCTTAAGAGACTTGAATGCTTCTGGACAAGGAGTCGGGTGAAGAGCATTAATCGTTTTTATTCGACGTTAAGCGCCACAAATACAACTCTCCCCAGTTTGTGAAAAAATTTAACGCGTTGTAGCTAGCATCGAGCGAGGTTTATGGCGAAAACTACAGTAAATTGCTATGTCTAATAATATTGGACGGCTTTTGTCGTTTTACTAATCATTAAACTTTATTAGTCATTCATCATTAAAATTTTATAGTACGATTCTACCATTTGGAACTGAACGTACAAAAAATTGAATCAAAATCATTTTTTGACCGAAAACATTGGTGAAGTGGTAAAACTCCTCGGCCCCAAGTACATTCTAGTTACTTATCCAATCTATTTTTTATTTCCTTCAAGAGAACTTAACGCTTTATGTAAGAACTGGTAGCACTTAGAGGTCCAGAGTGTATTGGGCATGCACGGTGATTGATGAGACTGTGGATATGCATTTTTTGAGATTTGTGTTGACAGTTCTGGCAAAATAAGGCAAACTGCGCAAAAAGGTATTAAAAAAACTACGTTAGTTTGAATTACAGAATTTTTGAGGTTGCTCAAGATTATTGTATGGTGGCATTAATCAAGTTTTTTTACTTTCTAAGACCTATGGAAAAGAACGAAAAAGTTGTGTTCTTGGCTGAAAGTTTGTTTTTTAGCATTCTTCAGGCATTACGTTTCGAGGGCTTCTGAGTCCGGAAAACGCCATTTGAGAAAATAATTTGCGTGTATGAACATGATTGAGAGAGGATGGCTGAGCCAAATCGACTCAAATTTAATAATACTTAGCTTGAAACTCGCCATGAGGCGCCAAAATAAGTAAATGGACGTATATGGATTTGTATGGACGAGAGCCCCAGTAGGAATTAGAGGCAGCTTGTTTCCTTATTAATATGACTGTTCTTGATAAGGAAACAGACCTTCCTCTTATTAATACATGGACTCTGGTATATGCAAACGGATTATGTCGGCCTGTTGAGGACATGAGGTGGATCATGTATATTATTCTAAACAACATATGATTTTGGAATAAGACGCAACGTAATTGCGGACTCCATAGTGAATGCTATGTGTTGTAGGTACCCGTTCTGTACGCTGACCTTTGTGCACCCGCTACGAAGGCATGGCCGAAGTATCATTGGCAAGTACTTTATAACACAGGATGGTATTCATAGCCACAAGGGAAAACATCTTATCTCCATAAGTTTCCATTAAAGAGACATTGTCGATCCGAGTGCGAATTGATTGCCTGCATTCTTGCAAATCACGGGTTATGCAGAGCAAACATTTATAGAGTGGGGAAGAAAGAGTCCCCCACATGCAACTGCGGTGATGGAGATGAAACCCTGCACCATATATTCATAGTCTGCACAGAGACTACTCAACTCTGAGAGTAAATATGATGAATGCGGCTAGAAAACCTTGCATTTCCTGCGAATTTTGTATTCAAGATCATATCATGTATACCTAACAATGAGATCATTCTTTAAATAAAACTACTTTAAACTTTAGAAATGGTACCTATGTTTTTCCAGGAACGTACAGGCATAAATTTTAAAATATTGTAAATTTACTTCGTGGCTTCTGCTGTTAGGGAAACAATTTTTTTAAATTAAATTGTTTTTATCACTCATGTGACACAATAGTACTCAAAACTCTAATTCGGGAGGGGAAAAGACAAGAGCAGCACAATAAATTATCAGAAATTTCGATGAAACACAGTTTTAGCGCAGTGTGTTCTCCATATAAATCCGTCTTATAAAAAGCTTGGTTGTAGGCCAGTACAGTACTGTAAGATGCTGATAAAATAAGCATCATTTAATAATAAAAAGCAACCGCAAAAATTAC
The DNA here is from genome assembly GCA_020466155.1 of Pachypeltis micranthus. Taxonomy (NCBI): domain Eukaryota; kingdom Metazoa; phylum Arthropoda; class Insecta; order Hemiptera; family Miridae; genus Pachypeltis; species Pachypeltis micranthus. The sequence continues at coordinate 881,990 of CM035782.1, read as the reverse complement.
GGAATTCTAGCCACCGCCGTATCCTTTATTAGTGTTTCTCACAGTATTTAGGCGATACTTCCAAAACGTTTAACACAATCACATAAATCATCTTTGCACTGTGTTCGACGCAAAGCGTGTGTCTTTGACCTTGGACTTCCCCGCGTCATTGTCTCCGACCACCTAATTGTCTCCAACTATTTCAATACCTGCCCCTCACCTGCGGAAATCCCTCACCTGCGGGAATTCCTCAGCTGCGGGCCCCCCAGCCCCCTTTTCTAGGTTTTCCCCTTTCTTTATTTCTTTCTCCCAATTTCATTTTCCTATGGACGACAGAGCTCTTCCAAAATCATTCTGCTTCCAACTAACACCCCAGTAACTTCTCACTTTCTCACACCGTTGCCCGCGCCAGTTCACGCGTTCTGAGTACTGCCCTTGTGTCGCCCAGTTGTACTCCATCTCACCTCAATTTCAATTCTACTCAATTCCACACGCACGTATAATACAGTCCTCCTCACGCTCACCGAGTTTCAGTTTCGTTGCGATCCTCAGCTCCCCCATTCTTGCACCTAACACACTGATTACTCAAGAAGTATTGTGGTATAAGTCGGAGTAACTTAATAAATTGCAGAACCTTAAACGCCACCATCTGTTACGTAGGAAACTGAGCTAGGTTTTAAGAAGTTCATTTAGTGGACTGAATGTAGTTTTATTAGTTAAAAACAGATAATGCAACCCGCATAAACAAGAACATCAGGCAAATTTGATTTGATTCGGCTCTACCAGTGAATTACACATTATGCGCATCGTTATAATCAGGAGGAATACGTGAGTCGTTCGTGTACCCACATATATACTCGTAAATATAAACGTATTCGCATTCAATGTCTAGAGGAGCATTCAGACAAGACGCGCAACTCAACTCGACGTCCCCACTTCCAAAAACTGACGAAGAATCGAAATGATCGCATTAAAATGGCCTGGTTTTGGGTAGTACATTCCAGAGGATTCTCTCCTTCCCACGAGAATTAAGTACCACACCGCTCTATTGAGTTCCAGCACGAATATCGCGTCGTCCGTCAACTGAACGGAATGGAAAGCACCTTACGAGGCGTTTATTTAAGGCTTTTCAGTAATTCCTGGCATGTTTTGGAGAAGAAGAAGAGTCGATGGGGAGAAGAATCAAAGAAACAGCTTACTGAACCCAATGTACAGCCCCATTCAATGGAAATGAGGCGACGCGACCACTAAAGAACTTCGATTTGTTGAAGATGGTCGTCATTTTTGAAGAGGCACTTAATTTCGGTAAACGGCCCTCCGCGATGTACCTTCAGAGACCTTTACTTTCGCTACCCCTACGAAGTAGAAAGGAAAGTTATGAACGAAAAAAAGTTGGAGTTTTCTTCAGATTCGTAAGTTTCAAGAACTGAGAACTTTCTGAGTTTGAAAAATGTCATTTGCTATACAGCTAGATAATGGCACAACCAAATGAACTCAAATTTGATATTTAGTCTACAAGTCAATGTGGGACGTTGAAATAACGCTATGAGCATCATTGGTTCAAAATTAACTATACCCATCAAAGTTATCTAAAAACCAAATTTTTTTCTCAAAAATGGCTCTAACAATTTTTATTATAGATTTTGGTGACAAAAGAAGCCGGAGGCAAATAAATTCTGGAACTTTAAGCTTTAAGCGCTACCAACTTAGCAGTTTGCCAAGTGACTGAATGGGCCACGTGGGGCAGAAGAGAGTTGTTGGAACCAAATATTTTCAGTGCACCGGCGGAACGATATACAAGAAGAGTCCCATGAATACCGGTGTTCATACAGTGAAGGTCGTCACGTAAGTAGGGACAATGCAATAAATTCCGAAGAATTAAGCGCTCCCAGTTTATCCATAAACAGTTGAGGCACGTTCTAACAAGTTCAAGTAAACTGAGTGGAACACAAATGTTATTGTCGCTACAGTCATGAAAAACGCTGAATGAACGTGGAACATGGGGAAGAATTGCGTTGCACTGCAGTATAATCTTATCCGCATCTGTCACACCAAAAGTACAATGAGACTCGTTAGGGAGGAAAAAGTTAGTCAAATCCAATGGTATTAGTTCGTACTCCAGAATTGATGATGTTCCTCCTGGTTATTGTTAAAATTTCGTCGCGTAGACAGCTTATAGAATCACCTTCCTGCGTTCTTGGAACGTATTTCTTCAGGATTAACGACGAAAAAACTGCACTTAAAACGCTTTTCGCCGAAATTTTTGTTAATGTATTGTGAAGTCCTCGTTATGTTTCCAATAATGAGTATTTTATAATACTGTTACATTACGTGGAGCTGTGCACACAAAAAGTTTAATCGCCGATGTTAAGAAAAAAAGCGTTTTTATCACATCCATAACGATAATTAATTTTGAAACAAGTTTCCGCTAACTATTATTTTGGCGTCCCACTCAGGCTAAATATCAAATTTGACCATTTGATTCAGTCATTGTCCCAAAAAGTGTTTTATGGACTCAGAACCCCTTAGAGATGAAGATCTGAAGGAAACACTTTTTTCAGCGATTTACGTAACCTCCTTTTCTACTCCGTAGGGCAAAGGAAAGTAAACATGAATTATGTGTAATAAAGTAAATGAACTAAGTTAAAGTAAACATAAAAACGCTCAAAAATGGAATAATGAAATAACGCTTAAAAAAGATTGAGCCATTTCACGACAGGCTTCGAAAAACAAATTACTAAATTAATGACAAATACAGGAATTAGTGTAAATAGGAACAGTTTGTACCTAAATTTAGTATTGATTGTGGTTTTTTGTGGTAAGTTAGATAAAACTGTGTGATTTGGGACTAGAAACATGTCGAAACAATCCAAAGACATTTCCTTTCCACGCTCACTCCTATTTGCTTCTTTTAGGAATCATCAAATACGCCCACATAAGTCGCCAACACGAAAATGGCTAAACGTTAGTGAGTACAAGCGGAAAAACTCCAGTGTTTATTGCTGCACAATACGTCATTATGATCACTTAGCGGCTCATGATCACGATCTTCTCTTCTCTCACGTTTTATTGTTTACTCGACGAACTATGAACGGCGTTTATGAGCGGCCACCGCAAGAGAGCCCTGCGCAGCGGGAGGAGCTCGAAACTGTTTCTCACGCTCGTTCGCGAAGAAACGCAGATCTGTCGGCCCGACGCGAAGTATGCAGAAACGTTTTTCTTTCCTCTGGCACGAGAGAGGGAAATCGAATGGACTTCGCATCGGGCCGCTAAACACCATCGTAAATTAAAGGAGTGATGGTGGGAAGGGAGTGATGCACAGGGCGCTATGAACAAGGGATACCAACATTGCCAACTTGATTTACTTCCCTTGAATTCATCTCAGCGCTTGTATAGCGAGCGGCCCAACTCCAACTCAGCTCCGCTCTCTTTCCTTCAGATGTTATTGAAAACTAGAAATGTAGTCAAGTTCACGGATCCAACATTAACATAGATTACTTCCGTCTGTTTGGAAGAAGTCGGATCGTGGAATACATTAGACGAGGGCGCCGGAGCTCAGCGCGAGGGTGGAGGAGCTCGGCGCGATGACGCAGGTTCCGTTCCTATCCAGAATGTACCGAACCAACCACAACAACATGGACTTAGTGCATTGGAACACATGACGAGGCGACATAGCCATTCAACAAATTGAACAGAATTGCCAATCAAATATGGTGCTAATCAAATCTGCTTTTCATTCTGTTGTGTGAATTTGGGAGAACACACATCAACGTTCCACATAAAAACTGGTCGCGTTCGACGTTCCTGGAGTTCATCCTACTTTTATGCAATGACCGTTATTCAATAATCGTAGATTCATGAAACTATCAACATGATTTTTCTGATGATGTTCGTGTTTACTTTCTAGTAATCATCAGATAAAAACTGTGAAAAATGCTAGTAAATGAAACGGCAGTGGTTTGAATTCAAGCATTTCTGGAGCTGCTCTGGATTAGCTTAGAAACTTTATTATACTCTCTCTGTGTAGGTGATTTATTAGACTGCCAGCCTGATTTTTCTGAGAACCCTCGTATCTTATGAGTGGACTTTATACGGAAACAGCTGCGCTAAAATAGACTTCTTCGAAATTTTCCTTCGAGTTGTACGTTGTTCCCTCTTATTATCCTGACGAGCCTTGTCGCTGAACGCTCACCATCACTTCAACCCTATTTTCTACTGCTATGTATCATCAACGTGCAACACAAAGCTCAGAAGTGTTACCCCCAACATTGCCAACTTGATTTACTTCCTAAAAAAAATTACTGACAGTCTTAATTATTATATTCATTCTAAAGGAAGAGACGTTGATTATTCAGAAATGTTCAGAACAATAAAGAAAGTGAGAGACGGATCAGAACTCATTAATGGAAAGTAAAAAAGGTAGAAAAGCCATCAGTGCAGCGTACTGGGACGAGTGTCGGACAAAATAAGTTTTATGAACGACGTTAGTGTCATGTAGAGAGGTGGGAAAATTTCTGCCGTTCAAAATTTACTATTGTAAAGGGGACCGCCCGAACCAATTGAGTTTTAACAGCTTCTTTTTTTTTTAGAAGGAAAGATAACGTTCTTGACCTTGCCCAATTCTTGTAAAGGCAGGGGCGTGAAACATGTAGCACAGACAAGGCTTATTGCATTTTTATTGCTATCTGCTTCATCATATATTTAAATCAAATAGTTAGGGTGTTTATGGATCGGCTCACCCCACAAATCTTAACGCTCTAGTAGCCAAATTGAACGCAGAGGTTTCCAAATTGGTGAAGTAATGCGAAAAGCGTAACCTTACCATGAACCCGACAAAGTGTAAGGCTATGTTTTGGGGAGCACACGTATGATTTAATTAATTAATCTTGATGAGGTTTTCCAAATTCAAGTAGACGGTGTCGTGCTTGACCAGGAAAAAATTGAAAATATGCTCACGCCAATTTTCAATTTTAGATTATGAGGAGGTAGGGCGGGTAAGTCATCCGAGCTCTAAAATTTTACGACATCGACTCAATAATTTTTCCCAGAAATAAGTTTTATGATGAATTCTGAAATTTCGTAAAAATTTGTTATGACTTCACTTTGTAAGCTATTGATTTTAATCTCCTTGTCTTTTGTTTTATAATATTTCCGTCCACTGCGTTTGTTTATATTAAATTTAGGAAGGGACTTATATCTGTGTACACTTGCCAACCATCAAATTTCACGAGTTGATATTTATCTTTCTACGGAGGTTATAGATTAATATGTTTTCATATATGTTTTGTTAGGCCTGCTGTCTGTGGGAAACTGCTCGAACTTCCGAATGTTACGAGAGGAAATGTGTTCATTATGTGTTATTGCTTTCCATATTTTTTCGTGAATGTTAACGTGTTGAATAGTATAGTAGTTCAACCACGTTTACTTCCTCCTTCCTGATCAGGAGCTTCCTCTCAGTGACTCTTCGAGTGGGGAGAGCTACACAGCGAAGAAAGGCCTGAATGCCTAAGGGTCCTGACGCGCTTCTGAAATTCCCTCGCCACAATGTACACAGGCCGTTAATGTGGTCACAGTTAGGACTGTAGATGAAAGATTTTAGAGAAGATGTAGGTGGAACTAAAGACCGGTAGCTCACAGCCTACATCAAGTTAACGTGTTGTACGTGACAAATAAATTGCCAATTCCTCTGAGCTTGAAGTATAGACGACTTATCTCACTATTATTAAGTAACAGAACTCCATTAACAACTACTTTTCCTCCACTTTTCCCATTAGCACTAATCAACGAACCGTTTCTCTGCTGTTGAGACGACAGGCGAGTTAACAACTTATTTAGGCTCTTGAGCCCTTAAGATGGTCTATCTCTAAAATTATGAGAAAGTGCATCTGAACTGTGTGAAACCTACAGCAGAAACATGATCGTGTCTTTGGGCAAAACAGGGCCGTAAAAATGGAGCCTCGTGATATTTACGCAATGCCCGTTAGTTATAATTATTTCTTGTTGCCACTGGAAGACGTCAAGCGGAACAGAGAGTCTGAAGAAGTGATGGCGATGAGGATAACGTTTAGCTCTGTGGCTCAAGGATAATATGCAATTGCTGTTGATTTCAAAAGGAAGTATCTGGTACGACACAACACACAACTTTCCTCATCCCCTACGTACGCTTAGCCATTTTTCCTAGCTTAAACAACTAATCCAATCCATGCCTCACTGTGTTCATTCTGGTTTGAGGAGTTGAACAACCCCTCTTGCGTTAAAGACCAAACAGATGCAAAATGAAACGCCACATCTCGCCCAATGTGTTCCTGTGTTGTGTTTGTGAGAGAGAGAGAGAGAGAGAGAGAGAGAGAGAGAGAGAGAGAGAGAGAGAGAGAGAGAGAGAGAGAGAGAGGGAGTGAGAGAGAAGGGGGGGGAGAGAGAGAGAGAGAGAGTGAGAGTTCGAAAGAGTGTGGGGAGGGAGGACCACAGCGTGATGCTTCTTCGCCGGTCTGCTTATGTTGCTTTCGTGGACAAAATGACGCCTTGGTGGGGAGGGAGGATATGGTCGAGTTGTTCGTCAACCGAAGGGACTTTGCGGCTAGTAACCAACTCGACTCTCCGTAAACCCTATTTCCCTGTCTCCCCTGGATTTCGTAAAGAGATAACTTAACCAACATATAGGTAGGCGGAGCATTGAAGTATGTACGAAACTCCTTGCGCTGCAGGGGTCGGTGGTTTCTCACGACTTTTCCAGGCTGCTGTTCGGCGTCTTTGAATGGAAATAACTTTGGGCAGGGATTTGCGCAATCCTCCCGCGCCGATATCGACGTTACGGGTCGGTCCTTTTTTTCTGCGATCCTTCCACCTGCTTCTATTCTCATCAACTCGATTACGTTAATTATTTCTAGCTTGCAGCGTGAGGCAACCAGACTGTCGATGATTGGGAAGAAGTACATCGCAATCACAAACGTGGTAAGGAGCTATTTGTTGACACATTGATCCCATCAAAACAGCACCAAGATTGAAAGAGAGCGATGAGTACTAAGATGTACTAAGACCGAATATTTTTATATTTGAATTGAATAAGTTTATTTCTTATAGCGTGAAAGAATTACTGTACAGTTTTGTATTCTGGTTTGGGATTTTAAAGGTAGTGTCAGCATTTCAAGTTAGTTTGTTGAGAACTATAGAAAGATGTTTGAACTGGTCATAATGGTAGGGGGGTTTCTGAAAGTGGCAGTGCCTATTCCAGGGTGGGCCACTGAGCATGTCACGCCTGCGTACAGATTGCTAGGATGGCTGAAGATAGCAGAGAGAAAAATCTAGCACTGGCTGCGATGATATTTAAAGTGCTGAAATACAGGAGTCCCGAGTACCTGTGCAATAAATTTAAATTTATGTCGCAGGTGCATAATAGGGACACTAGGCATGCCAGAACTTTGATGCAGCTTCCATCTCATAGGACCGCAGTATACGCAGGGTCGTTCTTGGTTGCAGGGGACTAAATTGTACAACGAAGAGGGGGATCTATTTGACCTGAAGTTGACGCTGAGCACTTTCAAAGGCAAATATATAAAAAAGTTGCTGGAAATGTATGGGGACACGGGATCACATCAATAATGTAATAATGTGTGTATGTTTTAGTTTTAGTGTGTCTGTAGTGATAAGATCCAATATGAGAAGGGGAAGAATATCTTAATACTCGCCCTTCTCAAATGTGCATGTGTGTATAGGACGAATGAATGTAATTTATTACGGTATAAACGTTGTTTATTTTCTTTTTGTGTCTAACATTTGTGTGATGTGTATATACTTGTAATTATTAGACAAACGTTTTTGGAATAATGGAATCATGTTGTAGAATTGAAGAATATCTACTGTTCTATTTAAAAATATGTATTGTTTAATTATGCCGAGGATGTGAAAATTTTTCTTGAATTGGAAGTGTATCCTGGGGGAGTGAAACAGAGGGCTGATATATTGAAAACACAGAAAATTCTCCAATCTTAGTGTACATAAAAGCCGAATCGACTTGACCCAATCACTCCACATCATTCGATCGTCGTATTTTCACATTCCTTAGACTACTATATAAAAAGAAGTATTATATAATCTGCTAAATTTTTTTGTTAAGTTTTCTTCAGATCTTTAAGTTTTAAAGGCGCCTTAATCCGCAAAACGCCAATTAAGAAAAAGGGTTCTAGGAATGCGATTGAGAGAGAACGGTTGAACCAAATCGACTATTGTATACTTAATCTGTAGATCAACACGGGGTTCAAAACGTTTGAGTAAAATCGGTTCAAAATGAACAGTAGTTATAAAAATTAGTTAGTTAGTGATCAAAACATTTTTTTTCTCGAAAATAGCTCTAACCACTAATAAAACATGTGTACTTCTTTATTCTTTAAAGGAGGTTTTGGGAAAGGCTAACGTTATTTTGGGAACATTCAAGACAGGTTCATTTTTGGCAATTGTAGCGGAATGCGTGGACATCATAGTTGGCGGAGAAGTTGTCACGATTATACAACGGGTATAAAAAAACGCCCAATATTCAAAACGCCGAAATCGTTCTTGTTTACATTCCTATTGACAGGCCTCGTTAAGATTCTAGTTGGTTGAGTACAAGCAACACAACTTGACTAGAGCAGCAATAATTACAGAATTGCTTGTATACAAGTACGCGAAGAGGATGTAGGCCAATGAGCCTTTGTCTCTTTCCCTCTACTGAATTAACTGTAGACAGCTGTCCATGTAAACTGAATTATTCATGTTTCGTTACAAAACGAATCTTTGCGTTCGAATTAACTTAAGCTCGTATAGTCAGAGCTCAATGAGAGCCAATACTTGTAAAACTATCGTCAATGAGTTGTTTTTCCGAGTAGCAGTACGTCGTTCCCACACTTAGCGTACAGCCGACAATCGTACATCACTTTCTAAAATGCTAACAAATATCTTCACGTCCTCGTTCGACTCTCAGACCTGTACCATTCACTTTCTTGTTGCCGTTCTGTTGTGTTGTGTGACCTGTGAACTGCCGCCGCTCTCCGACTCAACTTATCGCTCCTTCCCCATCTGCTTGGAGCGCGATTGCGCAGAACTGCAATTAAAATGAGCACCCCCCACCAAATCGTGCCAAGATATACCGCAACCTGTGATCCCGACGACGGCGTCGGCTTTCCATAATTTCATATCCTCTCTGGTCTTTCCGCCTATTAAAAGATGAAGACACATCATTAGCATTTATCAGATAACTCTGAAAATATTCTTTAGCTTTTCTTTTTTTTTTAATATTCTTTTAGCTTTCAGACGGAAAGGGCGAGAAGTTATATCTTAATTGCGTTAAATTTCGGTTGAGTGAATAACACTCTCTATACTTGGGACTACTCGCGATTGGGTTCGTATTTGTCCAACTCGTTCTCCTTATTTTCTCTCCATTATAAAATAAGACAGAGCTAAACGCAAAGAATATTGCCAGAAATTCATTAAAAAATGAAATGTTAAAAATAACGAAAACAGAACCCCAATCGGCCCAAATCGAACAATGGTACTCCCAAATCAACCGCAGAACTTAGATTTTTTCGAGTCAGTAAGCCTCAAAACGCAAATACATGAAAATAACTATTGCAATGCCCTTTGGATAAGTAGAGTGAATGCGAATAATTGATTGTGAATGTTTGCTGGAAACAACCACTCCTTCCATTTAGCAAAGCGCAGAGAGCTGCTCCCATTGACCGCAATCCGTTTACTATTTTTTCAACTCGATTATCGTTACCTCCTCTGCGATGGCCGCGGCTGGGCGACTAATTCTACTGCTCCCCTAAGAATAAGGAGAGGTGATAGGGTTGAAGCCGTAGGACTTGGCCCATGTCTGAGTGTCAGATTGTTCTTTGTTCTACCACACAACAACAAATTTGGTCGTTCGGTTACTGTAGTAACAAGAGGTAAATGTGGTTAAGTTTGGCTTCAAGAGCCGGCAGGTGAGTTTGTCGATTGTTAATGACTAGAAAGATAATAATTCCTAATGAATTCGCGATGAGCGACTTTCGACCGTCTCCGACGAGCGGATGGCACGACATAGCGCTCGCCCTTGAAATTCGTCATTTAGCATTCACGTCAGGGTAAACAGTTGGCAGCCCGCAAACCAAACATAAATATCAAACAAACCCCACGTGAGAAGCTTATTGTCAAATGGAAAAACAGATAGCGGAGGAAGAGCTGTTTCTCCGTCAAAATAATTAGACCAAACTTATGATCTTCTCAGCTCCGAAGTGAAGTTCCCAAGAGCGGGCACCTGGTGGGAAGTTGTAGCGTTGGCTGGAGCAAAAACCTGCCGCAACGAAACGAAACGTCACAACAATATTCCTGCGACATTCCTTCGATGTCACGGAATTATCGCTGGATGATCAAAGATCTTTTGCCGGTGTTGCAGCAATCATCGAGTACAGTCGCTCGAAGAAATGAGAATTAGCTATTACTTGTAGTACGGGACTGACTACTTGGATTGCAGTAATTGAGCCGATTCATGGAAACCTAAGGCTAGTGATTCATCATAGGGAAACTGTTAGAATTACCTCGTACAACTAACTTGGCAATTTCCTGAGCTATAATTTGATGTGTTCTCCACATTCCATACTTCTACACAATTTTCCCAACAGTTCAGAACAGTTGTACGTACGTAACCTCCATTTCGTCTTATAAATCCACAGGCAACCTACTTTCTACTTTGCATGCAGGATTGTGCGTGCTTCTAGTGTATTATGCTCCACACTCCGTTTAAAGCAAAGGCAGACAACTTTCTTGTCGAACAACTGAACTAACTGAAAACCCCTGCTGCGACAAGCATGTGGTCCCAGAAAGGAAGGGAGAGGAGATGTTTCACTATCCGAAATCTAAGTACAAACCGTCTAGCAGGTCTTCAAGGAAAAGAAGAGTCTTTCTCAAAATGTAAGGCCCTTCGATTTGGTGCCAAACGGAGGGTGACTAGAGGACATCTCATTTATGAGGACGGTCTATCCATCTGAGTTCCACCTTCACTTTGTCGATTTTATGAACAACGTTCACTTTTAATTACTTTAGGCATGTAGAGCAGCAATAAGTTATGTTATTACGAATACTAAGTTGAGTTTAATTGTGAAAATAATTGGATAAGTTGATCGATATTATTGAAAACCATAAAAGTAATCACGAAATTGGGCATTACCGCACTATGTTACCATGTGTCTTGTCGTCTACATGATCATTTGTACCCTGCAAAGCACTCCATCTGCAGGTCCTATACAAAGGATTAGAAAATACGTATATCTTGTGCGATTCATCACGCAACTTTTCTCATCCAATGTATTATTCACCCAATAACCTTAACCTTAACATTTTACGTAGAAAGTACATATTGTGCTGCTGCTACCTATGCCACGACCTTCTATGAAAGACCAACGCAAGAATGATAATATTACAGTACTGTCAGGTTATTTGTGACTGTAATACGAAAAAATGTTCCAAAATCGTTAGAGCGTTGAGAAAATTAATATTTGGCGATAACCATTGTTTTGATAACCGCAGTTAGTTTTGAACCGACATTGCTCATGCCCTTATTATGGCGTTCCATGGTGATCTGCAGGGTAAATACAACCCCGTTCACAGACACAGACCGTTTTTCCAAACAGTGTTTTTCGAAGATCTTAAAATGTAAAGAATCGCAAGAAACCCAACTTTTTTCAGCCTGTTACATAACTTCCTTTTTTACTTCGTAGAGCTAGGGGAAGTTTAAAAAAGGAGTGCAGGAAGCTAGTCTCAGAAGGGAAGAATTTGTTGTTTGAAACAGTCGTTGGCACAAAGAAGAAGGTTAAGAATAGTAGCCCATGCACAGGCCGACAGGCCCTCAAAGAAAGCAAGTGGAATGAAAGCTTCACTTAGTGGCTCGTCACACGGTCCACAACGGTCCACTCCGGCCGCGTAGATAGCAGAGGAGAATCAGCGTCACTACCTGATATCCAAGCACCAACTTGCTAGGGAGAAGTTGTAAAACAGATGGAACAAGCAGAAGCAAAAACAAGCATGCAGTAGGAGGCATCAGGAGGAAAACTGAAGGAGCGGAATAGGCTTCACTTTCTGGCTCCTATGCTAAGACATGTATGTAGCTTGGTTATAACAGAAAGAAAACATTTAGAGAACAAGCTTCAAGAGTGCACTTCTAGCCCGCGTTAATGAGAACTTTGAACGTCCTTGTCGTATCTTGAGTGATTCCTCTGCTTAATACAGTATCCGATGGTTTCGCCCGACAATCACTCATTGTTCTCACAACGTATATCTGGGCCACAAGAGCTTTCCATTGCTGCGTTGGATGAATAAAGAAGTACTAAGTACTTACAACGTAGTAAGACCCAGACGACAATCAAACGGAATGAGGGGAAGTCGTTGACCAGCTTGAGCCTGCGACCAGAGCAACATTCACTAGACTCCTCCTTCACGTACTCGGCATTAATGATAAAGGTCAGGGCGGAGCTCCGAATGAATGAAACCAGGGACGAAGAATGTGGCAGTTCACATGTCCCGGGATCTCCCCTCACAGGCTTCCATTAAATGAAGATTCCGAACCTTCGACTGGAGGATGACCGAACTCCAAATAACACGCCAATAGTTTTTGTTATAGTTTGACCACCTCGTGCCTCTCAATAATGGTCTCATCGATAAGGGCACTTCATTACGTTACAACAAGAGGTCAAGCGAGAGCTCCTCGTTTTTGCCCTTTTCCCACAGAAGACTCGAAGCTACGCCCTAATATAATAATTGCAACAATTTTGCTCTTGTTTGGTGAAAGTATAAAAATATGAGTATGTAACGCCTCTGTCGTTACTTCCCCCTTTCACCAATTCTTATTCCGTCAACTAATTTTTTTAAAACTCGACAACCTCAAGATACCTTGAACCCAAACCCAATCGGTCCAAGGAATTAATAAAAGAATGTTGTTTTGCAATGAGTTCGGACTTGAATGACACCTTCACCTTCAAGTCCTCAACTAAGTTGGAAATAATTGGATCAATCTTAGCAATTATGGTTCTTCATCTTCATCGGACTATTTTATATAATCCTAGCCTTTGATATGAGTTCAGTTGAATTCACGTAAGAAAAAATAAAGTCGGCGGTCGAACGATCGGAAGAATACGCGACGCATCACGCTGCTTTCCGGGTTTTATCACTCTAAAAACTAATTTCTTTATACTCAGTTTGTTTGAACCAGGAAGGAATTACGTTCTGCATAGAAACTGACAGTTCTGACTGGAAACATTTCGGAGCTCTTACTTATGTCATAACGTTTATTGAGTAATGTATGGGGCACTCAACGTGTTTTTGTTTTTTTGGAGTGTACCAGCTTACTGTCAGGGAAAAAACTGAAAAAGGTTAGTCAAAAATTCGATGGTAGTTTGCATTTCGGAATTTACTAACCTGTTTTATGTGAAAACAATCCTGCTTTATCATAAAAACGCTGATTTCTTAAAAGTCTCCACAAATAAGGTGATATATTTGTTTGGAGTTAGAACCGAATCACTTTCGCCAAGTGTCCAGTACAGCACCCACCCGGATAACTGTAGCGGTAAATCCTTTCCAATGTCATTACAAATAAAGCACTGTTTTGTGATCACATTTCGAAATTATTGTTGTTGTATACCAAAGTAAAAGTGGATTGAGGAAAAACAGCTTGCTTCACACGTAAATCAAATACTTGAGAAGACGTCCCTCCCCAAAAAAAAGGATAATGGGGGCCCTTAGCCGGTGGTGGACTCCTTCATTGAACTTTCAATGAACCCTGAAACCAAAGCTGTCAAGACTGAGCCCAGAACTCAGATGGTTTTACACAGAGCGTTTAAAAGCTAGCTGTAACTAAATGATTGATAGCCTCCAGGATCTGAAGCAAATAGACGCTGTCGCGAACCAATTACCGAAGCAAAAGGAATTCGGTTGAAGCTCCCGACGACGGTAGACTCAAATGATACGAACTTTTATAGCAACGAAGGCCGAAACCTCGAAGCCGTAATGAGGCATTTCCTGAGGCCTGAGTAGCTAGAGCTGGGAAAAGCAAAAAGGTTTCAGAGATGGAAGGAAAGAGAGCCACCCAGCCAGAAGACGAACCTTAGCTCCTTTAATAAGGGTGAAGGTTAGAGGACTCCCTTCCTCCAACCACCACTCATTTACTCCCAGCAATTACTTGCCATCTTTTACGTTTGCCGAAAGGACTTCTGTAATGGCTCCAAACTATTTAAATTGTGTTATTTCATCTCCATCTCCTTCGACTTCCTTCCCCCTCGTGAAAAAGAGAAAAACGAAAACTTTATCACCTTCATATTTTTCTAGCCGCAGCCTGAGAGGATCATAAAAGGCGGTAAAAGTGTTTTGTGCCTTCCTCTGATGACAACTCAATTTTTTTGCCCTTGACTCCTCCGGCTCCTGCAATTCCCACCAGCGGCCATTCAAATTTGACGAGGCTGCGGATTCAACTTCAGCTCATTTGAGAGCTGCAATGTGAAAACCTGACGGTTAGAGAACAACAATTTCGAGTCGAGAGCAAACTTCAACTTCCTGTTGAGTTGTACAATAACGTAACGTCTATGAGGACTTCGAAAATAACAAAGGTTGAACTGCGTCATGAGGCCTACTGAGTCCGAAAAACCTCATTTCCGCGCATGGTCTGTACGTGAATGTAATTGTGTGTCTGTAGTTCGATTGGCGGATTTACCACAGCACACTGCACTCTGCTGGGCTCTCTGTACTTGGGCAACAGAAGCACAGGGCGATCAAAGTCCCATGGTGGACTGAGGAACTTAATCCCCTCAAGCAAAGTGCAAATAGAGCCAGAAGGATATACCAAAACACTCGTGACCCTGATGCCAGAGCCAGAAGAAGGCCTTCCACCGGGCCATCACACGAGCCAAACGGTAAGGCTGGCGAAATTTTGTGGAAGCGGAGAGCTCTGAGAACCCCTGGGGCAGACATTACCAGTCCTCCGCAGAAAAAGCAAACGTAGAGCAGGTCTTAGCTGTGACGCAACATGAGACAAGCTGGGCCTGCAGTATCGAAAGTTCACTGGAAACCCTCCTTGAGAAGGCGTTCCCTGACGACCAAGTAGCTCGAGATACTAAAGCCCAGAGGGCAGCAAGGGAGCTGATCATGGACACTCCGAACGAGCCCAACATCCCATCGTGGACAACAGGCGACCTCGGCAGGGCCCTTGCGATCTTAAAGCCCAACAAATCTCCCAGGCTAGATAGAATAGAAAGCAATATGCTAAGGAAGGCTGAGCAGACACTCTCCAGCGCAATACAGGTGTACCAAAGGAAGGTCTACGCAGGATGTCGAAATTCTAAGTGTTTCCCTACTGGCACCGGCTAAGTACGTCGTAGCAGTTCTGATTGACATCAGAGTAGCGTTTCATAAACTTGCTGGCCAGCGCTCCTTAGTGATCTTACAAGTAGGGGAATCGCTTTGGCTGCCACAGGCTCCCTCTTGAAAAGCACGTCAAGTATTTAGGAGTGAATATAGGTGAGAGGTGGGGTTTCAACCAACACCTCCAGTCCCTTAAAGGCACTACCATTGCAAGGTTTGCCTCACTGCATGCAATTACTAAGGCCACTTGGGGTGTGTTACCATGACACTACTCTCATGTATAAGGCCATCTATCTAGGCGTTATTGGCTACTGCCACATTGTCTGGGGTTGCAAACTAACAGTCAATCAAAAGAGAGTGTTGGCCCAAACCCAGAGAGCTGTGCTCCTGCAGATCACCGAGGCCTACAAGACTGGTTTTACAGAAGCACTCCAGGAGATCACTGGTCAGTTACCAGTTGATTTGGCCGTTGAGTGCATGGTTGACAAGTGGAGAGTGAAACGGGAGCTTCGCCCGCTCTGGGCTGAACTCCGTGCGGATCTCACCACAGAACAGAAACTTGCTGCCATCGACGAATGGGTGTTAGAGAAATGGCAAGCGAGATGGAAATCCTCGTCAAAATGACGTGACACGTATGAGTTCTTCCCCAACGTCCATGAACGTCTTTCATGGAAATTGGTTGAGCCAGACCACTGGACGAGCTAGTTCCTCATGGGACATGGTGACTTCAATGCGCGGCTCCACTTCTTTTCATTCAAAGACTCTCCCTCATACACGTCTTGTGCCTCCAGTGCGGAGGTAACAAGAAACCACGTGCTGCTCCACTGTAGTGTTCCGTATCTATCTGTTGAACGGAGATATAAGCCATGATAGCTCGGAAAACAAGATTTTTCGAACATTAATTTATGGATTTCCCAAGTTTCACAAACACGGCCCGAAAATTTTGATCAAACTTTCATAGTACCCTCAGCTAACTAGGACCTATATTTTGTTCTCTAAAAATGTTTCTGTAGAAATGAGTTGAATGCAGGTATTGCGTCCGTATATGTTGCAGGTCTTCAAATTTACGGGGGTTGCGGAGAGTTGTGTATTGCTATGCACCAGATATTTACTGTTTATGATGAAGACGTACAAACCTATTCCATATGCCCAGTACTCAATTTTTCACTCATGCATCAGATAGCATTTGGAACAAAACAACAATCGAAGACAAGGAGCTGAACGTGTGGGAACAAGAATGGGCCTTTACAAACATACAGACAGACAGATCCTAAATAGCTCTACTACCAATCCGTAAAGTTGGTGCTTTTTTTCGTGATTTGAATTAATGCAGGGGGAACTTATGCAAAAAGACAAATAAAAAAAGAAGCCAATTACCTCGAAAAAAGCCAAATATATTAAATATTTTAAGAGCAAGGAGATCAAAATTATGAAAAATGAAGGAATGAAAGAAGGTTGTGAAAACTTAGCCCAAAATAATGGCAAAACCCGAATGTCAATTCTTGACATTTCACGTTGAAGCTCGTTAAACGAAAGAATGAAGTTACTGTCTCACTATACCAACACGAGAAAAACGTATGGACATACAGTGCGACGCACCATACAACTCTCCTCGGCCCCATATGTTGTCAGCAGTTTTCATCACTCTGGCAACTAATCGAATCTGTTTTTCATTCGTTCATAAGAGCTTGGCAAAATGTGTCTCAACGTTCCACATTGAAACTAGTAGCGCTTGATGTGACGAAATTTATTGAGTTGCCCTTACTGATGCCACAACCTTTATTGTGATTCATGAGATTGTCAACATCATTTTGGAGAAGGTTCGTATCTACCGATAAACGTAGTGCTTTGAATTCTCGACTTACTGTGTTTGTTCCCACTTATCTTAAGAACGTAACTAAACTTCAACCTCATTATTATTGGATTACCACCCTGTTGTTCTGGGAACGCTAATTGCATATGAGCGAGTCTTACAAAGAAAAACTACGATGAAATCGATTTTTGTTCAGATTTTTGATAATTCATTGCGCTACTCTCAACATTTTCTCACGAAAGAAATTTTTACAGTACTGTCGTGCTATTTGGAACTGTCCACGAAAAAAATGTGATCAACAACTAAGGAGCCTCATGGTGATTAACAGACTAAATATGAAATTTGTGCACATTGTTGTGGTCTATGTCTTTGTTTTTGCTTTCCCAAAAGTAGCCTCTAGAGATTCGGCCTGCTGTTTGCTGCACCAAGTTCAAACAAAGCCATGAAAGACAACATTCAAACAGTTGTGGAATTAGTGTAGAGAAAGTTTTCCCCACCACAGTTTCTACTTAAACGTAAGCCACCAAAAGAAGTGGCTGCGTCTTATCTCCTGCGCGTCTTATATGGAAGATGGTGCGGAGAGCTACGTGGAGATCGGATATGATTACCTGGTCCAAAAACGACAAGACTCCGGCTCAACCTCAAAAAGCCCACCGAGTCGAGTAAAATGATCTTTAATATCCCGGACCTTCCTGCGGGGGTCAAGGCTGCGAAACAGTGAAGTCCCGTCCTGTCATGTGCCTTCCCATATCCAAGTTCAGAGCCCCCGCGTGATCTTCACGATCTGCCCCAAGGAACAAAAGTACTGCGAAGCTCCGCACCGGAGTTTAGTTTGAGGGGCGATGGAGTTTCATCGCTTGAATATTAAGCGGCCAGTTTAGGCCATGTTCCCCGTCTTATTTGGGATGGCCAGAATGTGCTCTGAATGCCCGCCTCCGGCAGTGGAGACTGGGAGCCCATGGGCCGAGAAACCAAGGATACAGTACCCCTCCCATCAGCCGGATAATGCAAAAGATATTAAGGTATAGCTTTGTTTTGACAACGTTTAGCGCTGAGGATCATGAACGTCTCCATTCTCCTGTTTCCGTTTTCATTGTTTGTTTAGAGACGTCTTTTTTGCCCTCTTGAATTAAAAAATCGTGACCCCGTCAGATTTACAACAGCTTTATCGCGAGAAAACAGCTTGGCAGTTCCAACATGGCAAACCAATGCAAGCGGAATACTAATCCCTTGGAGGGAATCATTCTGTGAAACAGAAATCAGTTCGTTCTACATGACACCACTTCTTCTTCTTCCATCGTGGAATTCCGTTTGGCGAGAAAAGACCATGAACTGAGCAAACCACCCTTTTTCTGGTTTGGACGATGAGAGATGTCTCATGAAGTTCGCGAGAGGGATATCGGCCCCACGGTATTCATTCTGCGCCCCAACTGCTAAAGTTAACAAGTGGCTGGCAGAAGGTAGGAGGATCCTATCTATATCCCGTTTTGTGAAGCGAGAACCCATGTTGCTTCCCATTTTTAGCTTCCTCAAAAAGGTGGTGTTTTTGACGTAGTGACGCTAACCAAGTGGTTAACTACAGAAAGGATGAAGTTGGCTACTGATGAACTGGCAAAACCCTGAGAACTACTACAGTAATGTAGGTTACAGGGAGGACAAGGAGAGTCTTTTGATTATCTTGTGGGTGGATATTAGTGGATGAATGAAACGAAACAGGAAGTGAGTGTTTTGGCCCAACTTGGAGAGGGGGAATAAAACCACGCACCCTGGAAAATCGTACTATAGTACGAGGTCTGGACGATCCCTCCTAACCAATCCCGTTGCATTACGTCATTTTTCATTCTCACCATCCCCACATTTTCCCTTCCCCCATAGGTATTAACCAATCGTACTGTAGTACGGGCTTTCCCTCCCCCCCCCTTCACTGCTCCAATTTCTTGCTACTTGCCTACCCCTGGCTACTAGAAATTAGAGCCTAGAAAAGAAACCTAATGGTTAAAAGAGCTTCTTATGGTCTACATTGTACGCATACCACAGAAATAGCCAGGTGGAGTTTTTGAAGCAGTACAAGCACACTATCAATATGAAAGGAATCGAATACTTTATACAAATCGATGATGTAGACTAAGCTTAAAAGAAGAATATCAGGTTATTAGTCAACATTAGCTTAGGCAACTGCTATTGCGTCTTATTGTGCCTTTAGAGCCATTAGTTGTGTCCTTGAACAGTCATGTGAACACCACACCATTTTGTCAAACTAACTCGCCTCTAGAGTTGTAGCCCAAAAGGAGAAGGCTGGGCGTTCTTATACGACAAGCGTACATTACTTTTCAATGATTAATTTACAACCTAGTGGGTAGAATGTGTTCGACTATAGTACGAGAGGTGCTGCGTACGATCCCCAAAAAATACATTGTTTCAACAGAAAGTGACGTCATCTAGGGCGCTTGGACTTTTGAGTTGGAAGCGTACGAGTGGGGGTGGGTTACTCCTACTACAGTACGAGTACATCAGCTGCCTCCAGAAAGCAGAAAAAGCAAGAAGGGAGATACCTGTGAGAAAGGGGGAAAGCTAGGAAAGCGATGGGAGGGGTGTCTATCATAGATACACGTTAGAAATGAATGTGAATAATATAAAACTAACATATAACGCACGCAAGGTTCGATGTGAGTAATGAACCAGTAAAAGCAATGACATTTGGGAATTTAATGCACGTTCGCTGTTGACACAAAATGGTACAAAACCAAGAACTTGAAGCAACTTCATCGGACTTTAATGGCACCAGATGATAATTCGTCGCTATAAAATTCTCCTCCGTCTCTGGCAGTAAAACTTCAGGGAACTCGGAGATTTCTGAGAGTTGATACGCGAAACTCTGGAAATACGGAGGATTTCGTCACGAGCATGACATCTTTATTACAGAATAGGGTCGGACAATAAGTTCAAAAGCTAGCAGATGATTGTCGGTTGTCACGCGGCATGAACGGGAGTTGAGTAACGACTTGGTTCACTGGAAAGTAATTTCTAGACAGGTCTCAAGGCAGGAATTCAAAAGACGTGACAAGAAGAAAACGTGAAAACGAGATTTGAATTAAGATGTTCGTTGCAACAGAGGATAAAATATATTTGAGCGCTCTAGTTAGTAGCGTCAAATAATTCATAAATAGTTGTGGGAGCTAAGGAGAAGAAACTGGCAGTTAAAAAGCACGACCTATGCTGCTCAGGTGGATCAGAAAATAGAGAAATGGAGATTTATTTACTTTTTTTGCCCGAGCCTGCCCCTCTATCCCAAAGCTAAAACGAAAAGGTGAGAAACCCCGATCACATCAATAAAAACTTCAACCAGCAATCAAAAACTTCGACCGACCACAAACCCCCATCACCAGATTCGATTTCTCCGTGGCCTTGTTCCCCAGCAGTACAGGGTAAACTATCTGGTTTTCCTCGCCGCTATATTTTGATACTTCAGCCGTTGAACAGTGAAGAACATGCAACACTTCCAAGTACCCCTTGAAAGTGAAGAGAAAATGCGTGTTCCAGCTTGTTCTGAACAAATTTCGACTTCAGATTTTAATTTTACACGTTCAAGAATCTTAACACTTCCCATGAAAAATAAAAAACGGCTAAACATCGTAAACCGAATGGAGAACGAAGAAGCGTGTATAAGGGGTTAGTCTTACTGGAGCCAGCTGCATCGCGTACCTATTGGCCTTATCGCTTTGGATTTAGAGGGGAGGTCGTGTTGGGGACTGAATCAGAATCTGCTAATTCTATTCCCACAACAATGAAGGTCAGATTTGATATTGGCCTGAATTTCAAACGCTACTAGTTTTTGTAGAGAATGTTGAGCTACATTCTAGCAAGTTCACCAAAACTGAGTGAAAAATAGGTAGCATTAGTTGCTGGTGTAATAAACATCGCTCAGTTGGGGAACGTTGTGTGATGCGTCGCATCACATATTCATTAAGGCGGAATCTACATCTAAGGGCAATACAATGGGGCAATCCTCCACGGTAATTTTAAAATTAATAATACTTCAACTTCACACGAATTTTGCGTTTTACATTATGTTTTCCGTTTTCCACTTCAATGCTACTGTAAACATCCGTTTTACCTCACGACCAAATAAATTAAAACCAGAAAAGCAGGGAGAGTGAAGATTGAATTGGGACATGCACGACATTTGTCAAATGATGATTTTTGGCATTCAGGAAAATCTGGTCCGGATGAAGTACCTCTCTCGGCAGTGGAGGATAGCGGAAGCCATCATGATCGCAGAACTTGGCAAAACAATCAATGATCCCCATCTCACTCTAAGTTGTTCAAACGATTTCTGTTGAAGCATGTAAGGTCTGTAACTATCAATTCTAGCAGCCACACTCAACGGTTGATCAAGCGCATGGGATAAAAAGCGACATGGAAAAATGTGTGGAAGAAAAGAAAATCTGTTCTGCAGTTTTTCTCGACGTCTTTCCAGCGTTTTATAAATTTGGGCATCACGTTCTCTAAACGTAGTTCCAAAAGGGCCTCCCCAATTAGTATTACTTAATGTTTAAAACTACATATCAAAGGCATTTCAGATGAGGGGGAATATTTCGTATTAAGAAAAGTAGAAGGGAAGAGTACGTTTGGTCCAGTTTTGTACCTTAAGTGCACACGAGATCTTCCTGAAATAACAAGAGCTGCCACAGCAACTTTTGTAGATGACACGGCCACCTTGGCCGTAGGATACTCTGTTGACGAAGCCTCAGCGGAACTTCATAACTCAGTTAATTGAGTTAAAAAATGAGCGAGAAAAAACGCGTTAACTTCACTTGTCGGAAGTAACCCCAATCCCGGTTGAATTACACGCCTTTAGCTATACGCAAATACAGCCAAGTAATTAGCTTGTACTTTACGAACAGGTGATAAAACAGATCCCTTCTGGCTGTTCCTTATGGGGTTAAAACAAACACAATAACTTGAAAATCATACAAAATCGTACAAAACAAAATACGTAGAGCATAAAGAACGCCCATCACCACCGCGGCCGCAACATTGAAATGGTGGATGAGGAAATCAGCAGAAGATCACGAAAATCTACCCCATAAACAGACAAATGTCGAAGTACTGTATCTCCAGGATAGCAGCAGTGACGTTCGACGGCTGCAGAAGACCCCTGGACCTAGCTACTAAACGATGAAACTGCTATTAAAAAACATTAAATAAGATTTGCTAGATGTATTGGCTTTATACCGTTGTAATGAAATTGGATTTAAAAAATATGTATCTGCTATGTAGTAAACCACAACTTTCCGCAACCCCCGCAAATTAAACGACCTTCTGTATACACGAGCGCTATATCTTCCTTCAACTCATTTCTACGGAAACATTTATGGAGGTCAAAATGTAGGTAATAGTTAGTTGAGAGTACTGCGTTAGTTTGATCAAAATTGTACGGCCGTATTTGAGAAAATTGTAAAACCATAAATTAATATTCGACAAATCTTGTTTTCCGAGTTATCTTGTATGAGTTATAGCTTCGTTCAACAGATGGATACATCACACAAAACGAAATGGGTTCCTAGAAGATGAAATCCAGTAACGCAGTTATTCGGGAAATTACGAAAATGTTGAAGAAATCATTATTCATCAACATATCATTATTTTTTATTGATTTTTATTTTTATCTCTGTTCAAGGGACTGTTAGAGGAACATTTACTGTGAACAATATATAGGTATTAACTATTTAACAAGACTCTGTGAGTTTTGAAAATCGTAGAAGCGGTTTTGCGAAAAGTGTAAAAAACCTAATTCCTGGGATGAGGCGCATCTGCTCAGAAGCATAACTGTACACTGTCTTATCGAAGTTTATCTCTTCATTCCTTTGGACAGGACGCTTCTGCCAAACGTGGGCCCTTAGGCCTCTGGCGTCTCTGAATGCCCAGGCACAGAAGAGGATGGGTAAGGGGTAGGAGAACGACGTCCCTGCCCATGGTGACATGATGTGTCTGGCACTATGAGGCTGAACTGGATTTTGGCTCATGGCGGGGGAAGGGCAATGAAGAGCACTCGTTAGCCACCCTAGAGGGAAACCAGGACCCCCCCCCCCTACGTAAAAGTCCATTGAAAGGGCCTTGTACGTCTCTGCAACCTCCTGCACCACGAAGAGGTTGGTGATGGGTAGGGCTGACTGTTCTGACCAAGACACGGCTGCACCCCTTTGGTACACACACGAACCACGCGCTGAAACCAGGTTTTTTGGATTCAGTGAGCCACAAAACGTAAAGATCTGAAGAAAACTCTGGGTAGCTGAAAGTAAAGATTCAGGGAACTCCGAAAGGTTTGAGAAAAGCAACCGAACGTTACAGGACTTGCTTTCTTACTGCGTAGGACTAAGAAAAGTAAGAATATTATTTTAAAACCTACCCCCACATTAAGGACGGTTTACATGAGGTTGATGAACCGAATGATTTGTTGAATGATCACAGATTTCCTCGTAAAAAATACCGTCAAGATGGTGGTTCTGTTATAATCTCGAAACATTTATAGTTGACTGACCCATTTTACGTCCACATGCCCTTATACGGTTCTATTGACGGAGCAGCGACCAACAGGTGGCTAATATTAATGAAATAAATTCGTAAAATTATTCTACAATTAAAATCAATTAATTACAACGAGTTCGAAGAAAATAAATCATTCAGGTGTTCATATTCATGAAGAATCGTGAAACTTGAACCTGGCGAAAAGTCGACAAATTTATTTGAAGCCGGTGGAGAGTCAAAATATAACGAGAGCTGTTTTTTTTGTTTTTTTTTGAAGTCGCGGGCTCTTAATTGTAGGGTTTATCGGTTTTGAAAAATCAGCGACGCCATCACTCACGGGAAAGGGAAAATCTATTCAGTAAAACGTTGAAAGGGGCGGTAGTGGCGTTGATGGAATGGAAATCGTGATTTGCGAGTTTTGACGATGCAAATTAGGAAGAAATGAAATTGAATGCCTTTAAGAGGAATCACTTCAGAAGGACCCGTTACTATTGGTATTCCTCCAAATTGCCACAATTTACATTCCTACTCAATGATGCTCAACTTACAGCATAAGTGGAACTCCAATTGGTTCAATCTAATTATTTCTTATTAAATTTCAGCGGCTTGTTTTCCCGTTTTTTGACACAAACGGTGGAAAATTATTGTTATGAGCTTAGGAGGAATTGTGCAATATCATTTGCGGGCCTTACCGCACTCGCTCAGCAACCACTGGAACCTGTGGGAGGTACGGTAGATATTCGTCAATTTTAGCCAGTGCTGTTCTTTTACCAAGACGGCAGGGGAGAGCAATTACACCTGTACGGAAAGGACCGTTACCGCATACAAACCAGTCAATTCTATGTTGTCTAATGGAATTGTGCTCGCAGCACCGAGTGATGATGGTGGATTTTGGCCTCAGCCCAGGTCATTATGGTCAAGTCGTCCAGAAGGCGAATGGCTCGTAGCCCGCGCCAGTTATTGTTCTGATTAATTCCTCAAAGAAATCAGGTTAGAATACTAATCAGCGAGGGCATCGCTTTTCAAAAGCTCGTTGGACAGAGACCACTAGAATCGGTGAACACGGCACCCGAAACTGAACTCTCTAAGAGTTCTATGAGCTTGTTCTGAGGAAGGTAATGGCCACTCCCAGCACCTGCCAACCCCATTCTCTGCTTGGGAGCAGTTCTAGCTACTACACTATAATGACGAAGTAGCCGACATAAGAGTTAAATCCATCACAAATAGAATGCAGAGCGTAGCAGGAAGCAGACAACACGTGCGAAGTATGAATTGGCTCTTCAATACACGGCACACGGAATAGCCAAACCACCAGTACACACACCAATGAAACACCATTTTTCCAAACCCTTAAGGGGAGAGAATTAGAAATCTGATCCTAGAAACTGAGTTTCGAACCTCGTTACCAGGTCAGCTGATCACGTCTAAAGATCTACCATCTAACCTGCCTGAAATTTACTTAGCTTATAGGCACCACGATACATTTGTTCGAACTCGTTGTAGCAATCAAAAGTGTACTTTTGAAAATGACTTACCAGCTGGTTGTCGGGAGATTCAACTTCAAAATGCTGCGTTGAAAGGACTTGCAGTCCTTCCGAGCTGGAAGTCATGGTGTCCCTGAAACACGTTGAAATGATTATTTGGATAACGAACTCACAAAAAGTTAGATCCAGTAATAATAATTATAGTTCTTGTAAATCATGTGTAGAAGGCTGTGGCAATGAGGAGAAAAGAAGACGCGTACGAAATATTGTGAACAGCCTCAGTGCCTCTTCAGCTTGACCTTAAGAATATTGTGAAGTGACAGTTCACTCAAGCCACACAGAAATTCCTTGGTGTTTGAGGATTATATCAATACTCCGTAGGGAATGGCTCATCGCATACACGATCCCCTCCTCCTCTGACAAAGTCCTATCCAAGATGTTTTCCTGGTCGCTCCGGAAGCGATGCTCCTATTGTGCTCTCTGCTCTACTGCATATCTTACCCGAATTTTTGGCCGTTCCAGGATTTTTATGGGGAACTGAACGATTGTGAACGGTTTTTTTTTGCACGAAAATCCGTTTTATGTCATTCCTTAATGGATCTAAACTCGGTCTGTTAACCACAAATACACTGGTTCGTAGCAATACTCAACTCTCCGCAACGCCCGTAAATTCGACGAACGGCCGTAAATACGGAAAAGAACAATATGTAACCAGCAATTAGTTGAGAGCATGCCGTAAGTCCGATTAAAACCGTTAGAGGCAATTTTGAGAAAATTGGAAAATCGGTAAAGTAATATTCGATAAATCTTGGATCTTCGAATAAATCGACCACACGCCGAAATCAGGTTTTTAGGATTCAGTTTTTGGTTTCAAATTTTGGTTTATTGGCATCTGTAGAAAACTTCACTTTTTTTTACAGTAGTGGTCCTCTATACTTGCTTACCAGTTGGGTAGCGGCCTGTCAAAAGCATAAGGAAATGAAAAACATGATGTGAAACTCCGGAATTTCAGGAGTAGCCCTTGAATAAATTATGAGCGTTATCAAAGACTCAAACTATCAAGACTCGCCGTGTTGAGAAATCTCCAGTACCTTATTATTATTACTACAGATGTTTGAGTTCAACGGTGCAATCGCTGCAAACGCCAGATCACCATTGTGGAGATCCCCGACCCTGAATGGGGCGGACGAGACGTATTTAGAGTTGCTCACCAAGTAACCTTGGTTGTTGCTGACGACCTCATGACTGAGACGACCTATCATGGGCCGAGAGGAAGATCATGCAAGTTATGATGTCATAAAAAGCTGAACACAAAATGAAAATGCACTTCATACACTTTAACAGCTAAACCCACACCTCTGAGACCCATCCCATTCGGTTCAGCATCCAACACGAAATACCTAACTACTAGGAAACGACGAAAATTATAAGTTCTACAGGCGCCTGCAGGCAATTGGCACGACGTTGCAAGTGGAACTGGGGGGGGGGGGGAGGTTTGACATTTTATGTCTTTACTTTGCTACAAATACTCGAAAATGTAACGCTGGGGATGTTACAGAGAAGCGTCACGAAATTTTTTAACCTGAGTTGCAAGCACATCCCCTGTGGCCTAATGGATAAGGCATCAGTCTCCTAAACTGGGGATTGTGGGTTTGAGTCCCACCAGAGTTACGATTATTTTTTGTTTTTGACATTTTATGTCTTTACTTTGCGTCACGAAATATTTGTGTTGGATAAGCTTGGTAATGTATGTTACAAAATGTAACGCTTGGTAACATCACACGTTGACATTTTATGTCTTTACTTTGCTACATTAACTCGAAAATGTAACGCAGGGTATGTAACGTCAGAGATGTAACGGAGAAGCGTCACGAAATATTTGTTTGGGATTAGGGGTACGCTTGGTAACGTCTGTTAAAAAATCTAACGCTTGGTAACGTCTGTTAGAAAATCTAACGCTTGGTAACATCACACGTTTTAATAACCTCAGTGACTAAGTGATGTCAATTGCAATTGACGCGGCCATTATATCGAAACCATCAACGAGCACAATCAAACGTAGTTATCATTGCATAAAAACAAAAATAAAAGACATTAAATGTTCCTAGTGGTTGTGTACTTGTACGAAAACTGTACCCTCCGTTTGTGTTTTGACATTTTATGTCTTTACTTTGCTACATAAACTCGAAATTAAAGAGACAGGGGGGAGACGTACAAAGAATGAAACGATTACTTTCGCTATAGTTATTGTCCCGAGAGTTCTTTCAATTAGTAGACTATTTCTTACACCTCCGGGAATTGTTTCATTCGATGTAGCATCTAAAAATACCTAGAAAACGATACTGAACACGGTGTATTTGCGATAAAACTGCCGACATTCCGTTTTGGTCAATTTTTTAACCATGTTTTGCCCATAACAACCATGGGCCGTCTTCGCTCAATCGCATTCACAGCGCTATCATGCAATAGCTTAGCCAATCGCTCAGCATCCATTAAACCTAGCCCTGTGGAGGTACGGCAGGTTGTCATTTTGCCAGTCTCCTGGTGGGGAGCTGTTACCCGTGTATAACATGACCCTGGAGAATACCTTACCGGGAGGAGTTCGTAATAATAATAATAATAATAAAATGCCGATAGGAAATGAAAGAAACTCCGAAGCCAAATACAGTGATGTCTAGAGAAACGAATGTTCTAACATGCGAATGTTTTGAGATACAAACATGAAATATTCTAAAATCTAAGTTATGTGCACTTGTAACGTTTACATAGTCACTATTAATGCTTCGCTAACCAGAGATGTAAACACCTAAACTTGCCTACGCATCGACTATCGTGTTATTCACTGTCCTTTCCCACAGAGTCAGCAAACAAACATAAATCGGGCGAGCACATGAGACGTCGTCCGATTATCTCCAGCCCCTGACTTGTATAGTTGTAGTTGCTTTTACCTTGTGTAAATAAAGTTTTTTTAAAAAGTCCAATTGGCAGTCTCCAAACTTATCTTGTATATTTGGACATAAAACGAAAAATTTGTGAAAATTAATTTCATAGGTGATCCCTAGATGGCAGAGCATTCGTTCAGCTTTCCTCTCGCTACTTCTTCCCGGTATGGCCGTGACGACGTGTTATTCGTTTTGTTTGTGCCTTTTTGCGTACCATTTTGTGTAGTATATGTACCGTACTCCGCATATATTGTTATTTTAACCATGGTAACCTCTTCAAAGCTAATAAAGTCATGAGAACTTACTTTTATAAGTTCTGTGGCGTGGAAAATTAGGTTAGGCTCTAAAACGTTAAGATCGTAGGAAAACTAAAGATTTTTTTACACGATTGTAATACTTTCTTTACCCTTTGGGTAGCAGAATCAGAATTAGTCAACTTTTCAAAATCGAGAAGAGCTGAATGAAGTTCGATCATTCAAACATGCGAGTACAAATCTAATGTTCCGCTTAATGTGGCACACAAAATTATTGAACCTATTGCAAATATTTCAAGGGAAGCGTTGGTGTAGCTCGGTTGTGATAGACTCAGTTAATATGTTTATTTTGGGTAGATCCAAAACGGTTAGCCCATAGGGATCAAATTCTACAACTGCTAGACAGAAATGGGTGTTGTCAGTCATTTTCCGAACGAACTTCTGGAAGAATTGCTGCTATAATTTCTACAGCATCAAAAGAGTGGAATGTTGAAACGTTTTGCGAAATGGCGTTTCCCATTGAGTGAAAAGAAACTCAGTAACTGTGGGCTATTAAACGCATCTTAATCAGAGGTTCTTTGACGTTTTAATGGCCGCTTCTGCACCAAGAGTAGTAAGGAAGGTTAAAAAGCAGGGCAGGTGTTCCTCTCTAAGTCACAGGGCAATAAATACTCTCATTATTGACCCCTGTAACCCGTCGGCACAATACACAAGTCTCAATCCCTTCTGAAAATGAAAGCGTCAAAGCGAGCTCCAGCCTCAATTGATATTCATGATGACTGTGTTTTTACTTTTCATCTCTGTCGGATTTTTGGGCTCTTCCTGTATCACTTGAAGATGTTGAAAGCTCGGTGAGGAATTCGACGACATAGTATCATTGAAGATCAATTAATGCTGCAAATAATTCGAGGGTGCAAGAAGGTTATTATGCTATTGTGTTGTACTTTTGTGAAAAAGCTCGTACATTCAGACCTGTAATTATAGGGAGAATACTGTGAAACAAATAAATGCTATGACCGCGTTTGGAGAACGTTGGAGTCAAATGAGCTCGATTTATAAACAGAAACTATAAAAACCGGCTTCTGTAGAAGTGTTTGATATTTATTGTGCTTCTCTCGTCATTTCCCCACTAGGCTGGTCATTTCACGATTCCTCTACTAATCGAAACATCAAAATGATGGTTTTGGCTCAATGTGGAGTGGGGGCAGAAACCCACACCCCCTGGCCAATCGTACTATAGTATGAGGCTTTGGCCACGCCCTCCAACCAATCACTTTATAGTACGACCTTTTCTATTCCCTCTACCCCGCCTCTTTACCCCTTCCACTACAATTTTCAACCAATCGTACTATAGTACGAGGTTTTTGGCCACACCTACCAACCAATCACGTTATAGTACGGTCTTTTCTATTCCCTCCACTCCGCCCCTTTACACCCTGCACCGCAAATTTTCAACCAATCGTACTGTAGTACGACCTTTTTTTCCCCTCGCCCCTGTCCCAGTTTCCAGAAGTTGACCACCTCACCCTCCATCTGCCCCTCCCACCAACCATTCACGTTATAGTACGACCTTTTTACTCCCTCTCTTCATACTAATATGTACTATTATAAGCCCCCCCCCCCTCACACTGCTTACCTTTTCCCTCTCGATCCAGCCTTCTCCCCGAGCCTCCTGATGAGTGTGATGTAGTAGGATTACTCCCCCTCCCCTCATCCAGCTGAGAGTTTGACGACGTCATTTTTACTTTCCGCTACCCGAAGGGAAGGAAAGTATAGCAGTCGGCCAAAAAAAAATTTGGGTTTTCTTCAGATCTTTACGTTTCAGACCCTACTGAGTCTAAAAAACCTAATTTCGGAGCGAGGTCCGTGTGTGTGTGTCTGTGTGTGTGTGTGTCTGTAGTTCGATTTGCGGGAGAACGGCTGATTCGATTGAGCTGGTTCTTTTTTTGTTTTGTTCCTTATTGTTTGTAGACACCAAAATAAGGTTATGGACGATTTCGGCCGATGGGAAGGGGGGGTGGGGGACGAAAATGTACCAAAAACTAGGGTTTTTCGCATTTTTCTCGAAAACGGCTCTAACGATTTTGATTAAACTTTAAAATTATCTTCTCCTAATCAATACCTAACTTTTCTTTTCTATACATATCTCCATGAAAATACGGTGAACGGAGATATAGGCCCATGAAGCAAAAATAGGTTTTTACGCTTTTTGGCAAAACGGCTTCAGCGATTTTCACCAAACTCACAGGATGTTTTCAAATAGTTAATACCTACATATTCTATTCAATAAATGTCCTGTGACGGTCCATTGAACAGAGATAAAAATCAAAATGGGTCGAAAATAACGTTTTTTCTAACATTTCCGTAAATTCCAGGGTAACGTTTTCACCAGATGTGATAAATTCTAATGGAGTGTCTTTCAGTCACCCATACCAACATTTCGTTCTCCATAATTATTTCTGTATATATATGTTGAACGGAGATATAAGCCAAGTTAACTCAGAAAAGGAGATTTGTGGAATATTAATTTATCGGTATTCCAATTTTCTAAATATCTGGTGCGTAGCAACACACGACTTTCCACCACCCCTTTAAGTTCGAACACCAGCTACATATGCGGGTGCTATATCTTCGTTCAACGCATTTTTACAGGAACATTTATGGAGAACAAAATGTAGGGACTAGTTAGCTGAGAATACTCCGAAAGTTTGATCGAAATCGTTAGAGCCGTTTTTGAGAAAATTGGAATACCGATAAATTAATATTCGACAAATCTCATGGCTTATATCTCCGTTCAACATATGTATACAGAAATAATTATACAGAACGAAATGTTGGTATGGGTGACTAAAAGACACTGCATTAGGATATATCACATCTGGTGAAGAAGTTACCCTGAAATTCACGGAAATGTTAGAAAAAACGTTATTTTCGACACATTTTGATTTTTATTGATGTATAATGGTCCACCACAGGAACATTTATTGAAAAGAATATGTAGGTAATAACTATTTGAAAACATCCTGTGAGTTTGGTGAAAATGTTTGAAGTCGTTTTGACAAAAGCGTAAAAACCTATTTTGCTTCATGGGCCTATATCTCCGTTCACCGTATTTTCATGGAGATATGTATGGAGAAGAACTTAGGTATTGATTAGGAGAAGATAATTTGAAAGTTTAATCAAAATCGTTAGAGCCGTTTTTTGAGAAAATGCGAAAAACCCTAGTTTTGGTGCATTTTCGTCCCCACCCCCTTACCATCGGCCGAAATCGTCCATAACCTTATTTTGGTGTCTACAAAAAATAACGAACAAAACAAAAAAAGAACCAGCTCAATCGGATCAGCCGTTCTCCCGCAAATCGAACTACAGACACACACACATACACACGGACCACGCGCCGAAATTAGGTTTTTTAGACTCAGTAGGGTCTGAAACGTAAAGATCTGAAGAAAACCCAAATTTTTTTTTTGGGCCGATTACTATACTTTCCTTCCCTTCGGGTAGCGGAAAGTAAAAAACGGCTCTAACGATTTCAATCAAACTTTCGGAGTACTCTCAGCTAACTAGTCTCTACATTTTGTTATGTATAAATGTTCCTGTAAAAATGCGTTGAACGAAGATATAGCGCCCGCCTATGTAGGTGGTGTTCGAACTTAAAGTTGTGTGTTGCTACGCACCAGATATTTTCGTTTAATTTCACACACTTGTCGGTTATAGCGTACAGTGATTGTAAATTGACAACGTCCTGGTGAGCCGACGGATTAGCCACTTTAGTCAGACGTTTATTTGTAATATCGTAGTTTCCATCATTCGCCAACTTGAAACCTTCCTCCGGTGGACCTCGAGCCACACGTTTTCCCGTTGCTTTACCGAATCGTCCAAACTTGTCCTCCGACATTTTCACACTAATTGATTTCTGAATTGACCAAACTCTTTTATAATCCTGGCTTCCCGGAGTTCCTCTAAAATCGCTACGATTTCGTTGTTGTGGCTGGTGTTTCCAGCAACTTTTGAGGCTACTTAAAGTCTCAAACCGTCACCAAGTTCATTGGGATCGTCCCAGTGACGATAGTCAATTGTCGAAGACTCGACTTTCATCGAGAGACCTTTTCCTTTGAAATCCTCTGGTGGGGTTGTAGCGTATGTAACATCGTCATCATGTGGTTCAATCTTTGAAATCATCATTGGTCTTCATCATCACGTGGTCTAGTTGATGAACTCATTTCATGGAATAAATTCTTCATTTTAGTCTGCTGAGCTAATAGCGCATTTTTTTTTTCTTGTACTCGCTTTTGAAATTGCTTCAATAGGTTTAAAGAAGTGTCATCATCACGCGTTTCAACCACCTCTTCTTGAATCATTGGCAGCTCCTTCTCCTCCTTCTTTTCCATTCTAATATGTTTAATCAATTTTTTTTCGAGGAAAAAGTTCGGAAATGATTGTCGTATACTTGTAACCTTTATTTGATTTAGTACGTTCATCTTCAGTTTTGTGTACTTTAGAATGTTTCAACATGGTTTTGTATGTTTCCATGTCGTCATCGTTGTTAATGTCTACGGGTCTCTTCTTGAATACCAACTCGAATAACCCCGTAGTTCCCTGATTCGTTATATTACCAATTTGAACGTCGTTGTTTTCAATTGGATGCTGTCCCATCTTCCAGCTGGAATTCCAAAAGTTGCATCTCCGTAACCATGCTTTATAACATCATTCCAGTAGTGGCTTAATTCCCCGATAACTTTCATCTTTTTCTTTTCTTCCATTAGTGGTGTGAGTGTGGTCATGTCATTAACACGTTTCCTCCCGTTGATCCAAATATTGCATAAGATTATCACCTTAGTCAATCATGGTTGAATCCAACAAGGTTTCAGGTTTAATGCCAGCTTCTTGTTTCGGTTCTTTCTTAATCAATACAGTCTCCATCTTGTCTTTTAGCTCTCGAAGTGGTTGTGTTAATGGCTTATACTGATCAATCAGTGTTTTCTCGTACTGTGACTTGGAATTTTTCAACTTGCGATACTTGCACCTGATACTGTTTTGTATTAGGTCAATTTTGAGAGTGAGATCATGATCGATAGAAGCCATGATGAGGAATGCATGAAATGAGTTGTTTTTTTTTAAATACAACGGTGGATGCAGGCGATACCCTCACTGCAACCACAAACGGGCCTATTGTAAGGGCGTCCATGATCCTCAGATCATGGCCCCCCTGCACCACCTCCAGGCCCCACGGTACTGGTCTCACTTGGTGTGACGCCACCTATGCGCCCCCACCACCCCCGCACAAAGCGGAGGATATCCGCAAGTTCTGCATTTGCCACCTCTTCGGGCTGAAGAAAGGGCCTCTCAAACACAGAACCGCGCGATGCCGCGAGTCCATCGCATACGCACAGCACATGCTCTGCCGTCTCTAGCCCTACCTCGCAGAACCTGCATACCTGTACCTCGCACTTGCCAATATTTGCAAGGTGGTACCTCAGCAGACAGTGACCTGTGAACAGGCCACATATGATCCTCATATCCTTCCTCCCCAGTGCAAGCACCTCCTTGGACCTCTCTCTGGAGAGCCGGATGAAGAGTTTTGGTTGTCTAAGGCCAAGCAGTCCCTGCCAATGAGCAGCCCTGCACCGGTCCTCCCATTTGCCAACCTCTCGACGTAGGTGACTCCTGGTAGTCCCAACAAAGACCTCAGGCCCAATAAGGATCTGCGCTGATCCCTTCTTAGCCAACTTTTCAGCCCGTGCGTTTCCCTCTATACCCTGATGCCCTGGCACCCAACACATTGTTACACTGTTGTTCTCTGCCAGGGCCTTCATTCCAGTCAGACACTCCCACACCTGCCGTGATGTAAGACAGTATGAGGCTAAGGCCTTGAGAGAGTCCATCATTATGTAGATTCTCTGCCGCTTCAGTCCCCACTACAGCAGCCGCTGCACACAGACTGTCACTGCAGGTACCTCTGGCTGGAACACTGTGGCCAGCGACGCCAATGGGATCGCTGCCCTGTCTCTCGGCCCAAAGATGCCTGCCCCTGCAAGGCCACCCTGCACCGAGCCATCAGTGTAGTATACCAGGGCCCCAGCTTCGAAAGTGGGAGCTCCCCCTTCCCACCTGGATCGCTCATGAATGAGTATCCGAAAGGGTAGCACAAAGTTAAACCTCGTGGGCATTGAGTCTACCACATGCAGTTCGGGCCCCCCCACCTTCACTTTGTCAAGGGTCAAGTGACAGGAACTCCTCCTCCCCCACATGATCAGACCCAACTCCAACATACGCACAGCCAGGAGGAACGCCATCCTTTTAACATGTATGTGGAGTGGAGCTAAATCCAGCAAGACCTCCAGTGCAGCCGTAGGGCATGTAGTCATACAGCCTGTAATGGCCAGACACACCCTACGCTGCAGTTTATTTAACTGCAACTGCACTGTTTTGTTTTCCACCCTAGCCCACCAGACAGGGCTCCATAGGTGACTACAGGCCTAACAACCGCAGTGCTCGTTTTGTCTGGATTGACAAACAGTCCTTGCCCATTGTACCATCTCTGTAGGGTATTCAGTGCATGCTGCATGCATTAACTGATTACACTCGCGAATTTACCCCTGACTATAATTATCAGGTCATCCGCGTATCCTATAACTTGTAGCCCTCCTCCTCCAGCAGCTTGAGAAGGGTATCAGCTACTAGTAACCAGAGGAGAGAGGAGATCACCCCCCCCCCCTGTGGGCACCATGGAGAGTCTCTCCCCTCCCCCTAACTCCGAAAAGACCACCCTGCTACTCAGCACCTCCTTGGTCCAAGAAATTAGGTAAGGATCTACTCCTTTCCTACCAGCTGCAGCCGTAATTGAGGCATAGGACGTTTTGTCAAAAGCCCCCCCAATATCCAGAAAGCAGCACAGCGCAATCTCTCTGGATCTCAGAGTATCCTCCAGCACTGTCGCCAGTTCGTTCAGAGCAGTCTCATAGGCCCCCTCTGATAGGCATGCTGGGAACTCTGAAAGGGATTCTGAGTAAGACAGTACTCCTTTATTGATAGGCACACTATCTTCTCCATTGTTTACAACACGAAGGACATGAGACTGATGGGGTGGTAGCCCCTTGGCTTTGGTATAAAGACCACCTTCACCTTCCTCCACATAGTGGGTATGTACCCAAGGACATAGCTCGCCCTGAGAAGCCTCACCAGTATCGGACCCAGAGCCTCCCTACCATGCTGCAGCATGGCTGGGAAGATCCCATCCGCACCTGGCGCCTTGTAAGGTTTAAATGAACCAATTGCCCATTTAACCTTATTAAGTGTGAAAATTTCTCTGGAGGCAGCGGCTAGCAGCGGCTTCCTCGATCGCCCATGACAGGTACCCCCATCGGCGCTCAGCTGATGGCGGTGGCTATCTCCCCGCTGCAGGCTTTGAGACCCTGGGAAGTGAGCTGCCAGTAGCTCCTCCAAGGTCTCCTTGCTGCCCCTTGTGTATGTTCTCCCTGCCTTAAGGAGAAAACCGATTCTTCTCTAGAGATGATCTTCTGAACCTTGGACATGGAAGACAAGTCTTTCATGCCCCCGCAGAAGTCTCTCCAGGATTTCCTTTTTGCCTGTCTAAGGGCTTCATTGTACGCTGTGAGTGTTCCCCTATATGCATCCCACTCACCCTGCTTTTTCGCTCTGCTAAAGAGCCTCCTCGTTTCCTTCTGAAGCCTTTCCAGTTCTTTGTTCCACCAAGGAACCTCCCTATTGGATCTTCAGGTTTTCAACTCGCAGCTGCGCAGATCTCCCCTGTCGCTCTTTCCACACCTTCGACAGTTTGCATTTCACAGCTGTAGCTCTCCAAACTGGAGGCCAACACACTGCTGTACAGAACCCAATCCGTGTTCCTGGGGTTCCGATATGTCTCCGTCACACTATTAGGGAATGGCAGCCTGAACCTCACCATCCGGTGGTCAGACATTTAGGTTTCCCCAGAGACATGCCAAATGGTTATTCTACTGGCATAGAAGGTACTTGAGACCGTAATGTCCGGCACCTCCCTCCACCTGCGTGTAACAAAAGTTGGCGTGCTCCCCCTATTAACCACCACCATTTCATTGCATAGTAAGTAGTCAAGAAGGGTCTCACCTCTTTCATTTGTGTCTGTGCTGCCCTACGCCATGTTATGTGCATTGGCGTCGCACCTGACAATCAACTGAAGGCCTTCCCTTCTGTAGTAATGGATTAGTTGCTGCATCATCAGCGGGGGGACCTCAGCGTCATCGCCTGGGAAGTAAGCTGATGCCACTACTGCCCTCGCCCAGAGTCCATTACTGTCTTGAGCTTCCAGCATTACCGCCACCAAATCCCTGTGACAGAACTCGGGAATTTTTAGAATATGCAAGTTGTGTGTTACCAAAACAGCCGCCCTAGGACGACCTTCTGTGCCACAGTAGACCAACTTACCTGTACTAGCAGGTATCCCTTTTACGTCCCTGCTGTCTGCCCAAGGCTCCTGCAGTAGAGCCACATCACAGCCCCCCCCCCCCCAGATAAAGCTCCTGCACATCACTGCCGTTGCTGCTTTGGCCGTGTGCAGGTTGATCTGGAGGAAGCCAACAAGATCCACGCTCATCATTGCCCACGTCGACCCCCCAACCACCGTGGAACCTTACATCCCTGCGGAGCGCCCAGGGGGTGAGCCGGTGCGACTTGCCTGAAGTCTCTCTGCAGTTTGGGCCGGAAGGACCTTGACGTCCTCCCTGCCCTCCCTGCCAATTCTGGACCCCCCCACCCGCCCACCCACAGCCACTGCCGAAGCCATAGCCACAGGAGGGGGAGGAGGGGCCACCAGGACCCCAGCACTGCTGTTTTCAGGAACCACCACCACCCCCACTGAGGCACCCGGGACGGGGCCCCCAGCCAGGACCGCGCAGCGGGACCCTAGGTCGCCGCCACCCGCAGCCCCGCCACCCGACACCCCGCAGCGGCAGCACTCCCTCTGCCCCTTCCACCATCTTCAGAGGCACATAAGGAAGGGACCTTCGAGGCAGATACCTCTCCAGAGCCCTGCTTCCTCACTCTGGAGCTACCTTGCCTCAGCTTTATGAAGACTGCTAGCTCAGCCTCCAAAGCCTGGGCAGATTGTTCATCTATCAGCGGGCCCAAAAGTGCCGCTGATTCTTTATGGACCCGAGAGAGCACCGTCCTGAATCGTGTGCAGGGTCTCTTGTTTCGCTTCGCCAGAAAACCCAGGATCCTCGCATCCGGCTCCTCTTCACATCCCGGAAGGTACACCATGGCCCTCCTTGGTCTTGGAAGGTCCCCACCCTCACAGACCTTCAGCCTGGCCCCCTCCAAGGGCTGTGTGGTGGCAAAATGCTCCCTCAGCCATGCTGTTGTGCCCTCATCCTTGCAGGTCACTGTGTACCACCCCCTCCTACACATGGTACCCTCGTACTTCGTACCCTGGCTAATGCTCGCTTTTTTAACGAGACGGGCGGGACGGGAGGGAATTCAATCGACGAAACGCTGTTGCACTGCGTTTCGTTAATTTTTTTAACCGTTTTTTGCCGATTACAACCACGGGCTTCATGCCCGCCCGCTCGCTTCCCTCCCAACACTCAACTCCCCCCGGGTTTGCTTCAGGCGCCCCTGTTCAAATTTCTCCGACGTTTTGGTTTTAATACGATTCAATTTTTTTAGATTCTTTCGTTTCATTCTCATTTTGGTTTTTTTCATAGATTTTTGGTTAAATTTTGATATTAGTATTTAGCGTGCATGTTTTCATATTAAAATTCAGTTTTTTCTGGATACTTTCTTTTTTTAATTTTATTTTAATATTACGATTCAGTTCTTTTCGACCTTTTTTTGGGTTTCATTATGATATTTTTCGATGCTGAATCGAACAGGATGGGTCTCGGAGCATTAATGCTAGGTCAAGCTGATTATCCAAATAATAAACCGTTGTGTAATAATTTGCAGGGTTTTTAATTTTGCTAGTTTTTTCAATCAAAAATGAATGAGAGAGCCTTTTGATCGGTTATAAGTTGAAATGTTTTGCCAAGCAAGAAACATTTCCACCTCTTCAGACATTCGACTATAGCGGCAGCTTCTTTTTCAATAGCTGAATGTCGTTTTTCAGAATGGTTTAGTGACCGAGAGAAGAAGGCAATGGGACGATTGTCTTGGCTAAGAGTTGCAGCCACAGTAATGTCGGACGCATCGGTTTCAACAACCAATGGTATATCTGGAGATATGGTAGTAACAATGGCTTTAGAAAGATCAAGCTTCATATTCTCAAAATCTTTTATAGCTTGATCAGACAGTGGAAAATGTTTTGAATCGACGAGAGAGTGAATTTTATGCAAAAAACCGGGTACCCATTTGGAGTAGTGAGCAAATAACCCAAGAACACGCTTCAATGAAGCAGCATCGCAGGGTAGAGGCAATTCAAGAAGTGAAGCTAATCTAGAAGGATCGGGGCGAATTATCTTGTAAGAGACAAGATGACCAAGTAGTCTGATAGTTTTCTTCGGTGACAACTCACTTTTTTGTATGTTGATTTCGAGACCGTACTTTTTTATTGCCGTCATAGTTCTCTCAAGGTTAATTTTTAGGTCTGATTCATCGTTACCGCAAACAGTGATATTATCGAGGTAAGCATATGTCCCAGAAAGATTCTCGTCATGAATGATTTTGTCAATGATTCGTTGAAAACATGGGACACCGTTTGTCACACCGAAAGGAATTCTCGTAAATTGATATAGACGACCACAAGCTTCGAAGCCTGTGAATGGTCTTTCTTCAGGCGATCCCTGGGGATACCAGGGATCTGGTTGTATGCACACTTGAGGTCGATAGTACAGTATATGGAGTGTGTTGCTACTTTTCTCACTAATTCATCAATGTTAGGCAAGGGATAGGCGTTAAGTAGTGTAAAACGGTTAATTGTTTGAGAATAGTCTACAACGAGACGTTTTCTATGATGATTACTCTCCACTACGAGGACTTGAGCTCTCCAAGGGGAGCAGCTCTCTTCTATAACTCCATCAGACAGAAGTTGCGAAATTTCATTTTTAATGAAAGTAATATGTTCTTGTGAGTAACGCCTAGACTTAGTGGTTACAGGCTTACAATTAGGAGTGAGGTTAGCGAATAATGTGGCAGGTACTACATTTTCGCAAGCACCTGAGCAGACGACTAGAGGAGATTTATGCCCTCCAAACGAAACTTCAATATTGGTATGAGTAGCCATCAAGTCATGCCCAATTAATATGTCAGCGCAAAGATTACGCAGAACTGCTAATTTGAATCGAGGATAAGCGTGGATCTGAATTTTCAAGTCCACAATAGCGTATTTCTCAACTGTAGAATTGAGAGAAGTAGACGCCATGGAAACCTGAACGACTTCGTCGTAAGTAGGTACATTGTGACGAACGACAAATGAATGATCCACAAAACTAATGGAACTACCAGCGTCAACGAGGCAATTCGCAGGATAGTTGTTCACAAATGTTCTGACTGTAGCCTTCTTAAGGACACCAGATTTGTCGGTCAGACTCCCTAGAACTGCAGAAGTTACAGGAACTTTTTTTTTGCTAGGCAAACGGATTGGTAATGCCCTTTTTTGGAACATTTTGAACATTCAGCATCCTTAGCTGGACAAGTAGAGCGCGGGTGGCGATCTGTTCCCCCAGCTGTTCCCCTGTTCCTGCTGGGAGTAACGTTCAGAATGAACTTGAGCCATTTCTAATGCTTGGGGTTGTTTGATAGCATCTGCTAGGGAGAGTACATTATTTTCTAGCAGGCGCTGGCGGATGTGAGTCGACGAAAGGCCATTGATGAAGGCATCCCTTATGTAACCATCACGATGGTCATCAGCAGTGACTGCTTTAAACTCACAGTCTTTCCCCATGAGTTTCAGATGTTTAATAAACTGGTCTATAGTCTCACCAGTTTCCGGACCGCAAGCAAATAGCGGGCGAATACTTCATTTTTCTGCTTGACGTAAATAGACTGGAGATTATCAATAGCAGTTGTGTAAGTGTTGCAATCACTGATCAGTTCAAAAACGACATGAGACAAGTAATTTATGAGCACCTTAAGTTTATCAGCATCTTCGGTGAACTCCGTTATCTCGAGGAAGTTTTGAAATGTAGTAAGCCAATGAGTCCATTCTTTCCCTGCAGTAGGAGAGTCAGGATCCGAGTCAAATCGACTTGGTCGGAGATATTTGTCCATTTGTTGTTATAATGAATAAAATTGTTATAGACGAATCGTAAACTAAAGACCAAAAGGTTGGCTTTTATTCATTAGAAAAGATAGCTGATAGGGATGAGCATCAATGGTCGATACTATCGAACTATCGATGTTTCGCATCCGATAGTCGAGTTTTCACCATCGATGGTTTAGAACCGATGTTTTACCACTATCGATGGTTTTAGACGCGATAGTATCGAACCTTTTCATTATCACTCGATGACGGTATCAGTAATATTCAGTTGTTTGGTTGACTCGGTGATGACTAATGTACGACAACTCTAATTTTATTCTGTTATTCGTACTCCGTTTATTAACTGTGCTGTTTTGAGACAAATCTTTAATAATCAAGTAGGTAATTCAAGTGGGGAGAATGCCTCGAGGAAAGGTTAGCTCGGTTTGGAAACACTTCACTAGGTTGAGTGACAAATCGGCCAAGTGTTCACACTGCAGCAAAGTTCTTCGTTCAAGTGGTAACACTACAAATTTAAAATCCCACCTTGAAAGTGTACATTGATGATGTAAGTGATATTGATGTCCAGCAGCCAACACCTTGGTTGAAAAGGTTAAAGAGATTGTGACATGGTTCAGGCACTCTTCTATCCCAAATCAAAACCTTGTTAAGAACAGTGGGAAAAAACTGATCCAAAGTGTACCGACCTGATCGAATTCAACCTACCAAATGCTTGAACGGTTTTTGGAACTTCGCCCCTATGTGAACGATATTGTCAATGTGAATGCAAGTGCTCCACCAATGGTTACTGCTGCTGAAGTTGAAGAATTGTCAGAAATTCGTCGTGTGCTAGCTCCCCTTTACTCAGCAACAACTGAGATGAGTGTGGAAAAGTACCTTACTAGCGGTATTGCTATACCCATTTCTCACCTCACCAAAGACAAGCTCAAAAAACTATCTCCTACAAAACCTGGGGCCATTCATCTTCGCTCAGTGATCTTGAAGGAGTTTGAAAAAAGATTTGGTTTTATTGAACAGTGCAAAATTCTGGGAACAGCAACTGTTTTAGATCCGCGATTCAAGAATTTGTACTTCACCGACGGTGTCAGCCTTGCTAAGCACTTGAAATATATCGATAGCCAGATAAAAGACCTTGAAAGAAAAAAAGAATCATCAAGTTCACAATCGGAAGCTGAATCACTTGAAGCAACAGGTACATATTATGATTTCTACCAACTTTCTATTTTTGAAGTAGTGTTTCATATGATCGGTTTCAATTAGTTACTTACGCCTATGAATTTATAGTTTTTTCAATAATGAACAATTTTGGTTTTTGAATATTTAATTAAGGATGGATGGTTTCATTTTAGGTAGCAGTATCTTCAGTGACCATAATAAATTGATTCAAAAGAAGTGGAAGAAAAATGATACTGGTTCGGATTCTACCCTTCAAACGTACCACGCTGAACTGAATTTATATTTGAGAGCACCAGCAGAAAAAAGGGAACAAGATCCACTGAAATTTTGGAGCCAAATGTCTACCACTTACCCACTTCTTTCCCAGCTGGCTACAACTTCATACCTTGTTACTGTGGCCACATCTGTCCCATCTGAACGATTGTTCTCCAAGGCAGGGAAAATAATTACCAAGAGCAGAAATCGCCTTGAAGGGAAGTTTGCATCCAAAATTTTATTTTTAAATTCATTGCCAGATGGCATTGTGGCACTTTAATGAAGGCAGTACCTAGCTATCTGCCAAGTATACCTAACCAACACGAGTATGGTACTTACCTATTGATTTATGTTACATTTGATTGGTTGAATTTTGTATTCCTTAAAACTTCTTCCCTTGAACAAGAAGCATCGATACTATAAAAAACCATCGATAGTTTAGTACCGATAGTTTTTAACAATCGATGGCTCCCTTCGATAGATTATTCGATGGTTTCCAAACGATGCTCATCCCTGATAGCTGACTTACGGATGACACAAGTAAAAATAGTCAGGTCAATTACAACAGCTGATCAGATGATTAACTGAAAATGGGGTTATTATAAACACTATGACATGAACCTTTCTCGGTCTCTAGCCATTTGTTCCATAAGTTCGGTCTTCTGGAGGAACAGGATGTGTTCATGTAACCATCGGATACGAAAACGCTACTTTTCTACACTTTAATAAATAAGTCGACATTTTCTCGATATCTTCCATCATGGAGGTCTCTCATTGTCTATTACGACGAAACTCTTATTATTCTTCCATACACGTGCACATAGATTTTTAAACTGGTCAAATGACATGTCAGTGTTGACGTGATCGTTGTAAA
This sequence comes from Pachypeltis micranthus, assembly GCA_020466155.1. NCBI lineage: Eukaryota > Metazoa > Arthropoda > Insecta > Hemiptera > Miridae > Pachypeltis > Pachypeltis micranthus. The sequence goes on along the minus strand of CM035782.1, from coordinate 839,132 downwards.
TGTGTCTCAAGTTCATTTCATCTTGTTTAAATACGATGAGAAGATTGGCGTTGTCACACGCAAGCTGCTTCGGTACTCTGCCGTAAGTTTGACAGAGTATAAGCACCATTATGCCTTCCCATGGTAAAGTAGTTTCTTATATTGTCTTGCTTTTCACACGCTGCATCGTCGAATATCATTTCATAACATATCATATCATAAAGCGGTTGGAGAGTATTGGTGTAAAGGATCAGGAGCTGAAATGGTTTGCTAGCTACCTCTCGAACCGCACGCAAGTGGTCGCTGTTGGGGATGCCATGAGCCGGGCACTCAAAAACGATTTTGGAGTCATCCAGGGTAGCACGTTGGGCCCTCTGCTCTTCTTGGTGTACATTAACCCTGTAGCAAGCGTGGTCAGGGAGGCAATCTGTTACTTATTCGCTGATGATGCTGCACTTTTGATTACCGCAGACACTTGGGAATCTGTGCACTCGAAGGCCCAGTCCGTGATGAATACAGTCAATGACTGGCTAATCCAAAGCATTTTGACCCTAAATGTAAATAAAACAAAATTTCTTACAATTGGCCATGTAAGTGCAGGAGAAGATCTTTCTAAATTCTCATTGAAAGTCCATGCTTGTCGCGATTCTTCTGGTTGTGCTTGCGCAACCGTAGAGAGGGTGGAAAGTCATCGATACCTTGGGGTGGAGATCGATCAGGATTTGTCATGGAGGCACCACATGACTATACTTTATAATAAATTGAAAAAGTTTATATACATATTTTATAATCTTCGTACGATATTGCGACTAGATGACCTCAGATTAATATATGTAACATTGGTGCAGTCTGTTTTGTCATTCGGGATCGTAGCCTGGGGATCCGCCACCTCAAGTGTAATTTCTCCTATTGACATTATCCATAGGAGTATACTTAAGGTAATGACTAGAAAACTTCGTCGATTCCCTACAAAAGATATTTATAACGCTGCACGATCATTCTCCCTATCCAAATTGTATGTAAAATCAATTATACTTTACTACCACAAACACCCTGATGTGATTCTTAGACCCATTGATGGTGAGATGTCTTATTTTACTCGCTTTAGTGAGTCAGAAATGATCATTCCTCCTCGAGTTCGCTTGAGCGCCACAATTCGCTCACCCTGGCAAAATTTGGTGAATATTTATAACAGATCCCCCCAGTATATCGAATTTCCTCATCACCTAACCCGCACCAAATTCAAAAATGTGATTTCGTCTTGGCTAATAAATTTAGGGCAAGCTGATCTTGATCAACTGCGAAGTCGAATTTATTGTTAAAAATCTTTTTCTTTTCATCGCGAGGAGTTCCTCCAAGCAGGCTCCATACTTATATATTATGTTTAACGTTAAGAGAGTGGAACTGCTGTACAACAGAAAATTAAATACATGAGTAACTTAGGCAAATAACATAAATCAAGTATGCTCGTACAACTCTAGCCGAAGAACAGGCCTAGCCTATTTCGGCTAATTCATGGTCAACACTTGATGTATTAAACATTTCTTTGTGTCATTTACTATGAATAAATATTTCTCTCTCTCTCTCTCATAATGGAATTTGGTTTGACATCTTGGGGTTGAGCCACTTGATCGTTGTCGGTAAATGGAAAATAACCGATATTAGGTACACTGGACAACACTTTTTCCAACAACTTGTACTTGGGTTGATGTAGAGATTTGGAGAACACGTAAACGTTTTCAAATTTCAATCCGTTGGCATTGAACAAAAGATTTAGCATTACGTTTGTTTTTTCCGAATTGGAAGGACCACACATAAGACATCGAACATGATTTGGTAGTAGATGACTATGCTTTCTCTCCTTTATAGTTTTATTCTCGCAGTATTCGTCAAAATTTACGATTGGGAGCTTGGGTCGGCACCGTTTCTCGTCATGACTCATCGTATATTAACTCGATTAAACGAGTTCGTTCTTACTTATCCAAGAGTTGTGCGTACCATCAAACTCCAACCACTTGACTAATACTCTATCCCCACTCTTTTTCACTACCTTTTCTACGAGGTACACATCACCGTATTTTGCGCTCTTCAATTCTTTCCCGTAGAATTTACCTTCCAACTCATTGTCGCGATAGTCGGTAAGTGTGTTAAGTCACCAGTGTAGTAGCCTCTACTGAATGAATCGTGAAAATTTCATTCGTCCAATTTGGTAGATAACCTTTGTCAAATACCTGTTTATACTTGCTTATTCTAACCTCATCCCCAACTTGAAAGTTGGCTACCTTATCGCCTTTGGTATACTTTTGTCTATTCTTGTCAATGTTTTTTCTCAGTCGATCCTCGTTTTTCTCACTAACCTCAATCGGTTTCATACCAATCGTCCTATGATTTCTGTTATTGTACTCTTCCACGAAGGTAGGTACAATACCCAATGAGACTTGCCCAATTCTGTAAACTTTTTGTACATTAACGTCTTTAACGTTCTATTGAATTTCTCAATTATCGACCCCTTCTTTTCACTGTGAGAAGAGTAGTGATTCACACCGTATTTTTCAACAGACTATCGACTTCCTTGTTATAAAATTCTTTCCCCTTATCCGTTTGAAAGTGATTCATAGGATTGTAACTGAGGATAGGAGATAGAGCTACGACAATTTCTCGACTAGATTTATTTTTCATCGGAACGGCGTAAGCATATTTACTAAAGCAATTTATAACGGTTAAAATATATTTGAAGCGTTTATTTAGTCTCGAGTATGGAATCATTTCCACTAAATCGGCTTGATACAAGTCTCTAATGCCTTTCACTTCGACGGGTCTCGTAGGAAATCTTCTAGCAGGTGCGTGAAGCTCGCGCGCGATGATTTCTCGTACACTCATGGTTGTTGAATGGTCGCTTCACAAAGTTTTCTGCCGTTTTGATGTTGATGGTTCTTCTTCTTCACGCGTTCTCTTATTAGTGGAGGTCTTTATTCTTTTGATTACTGCATTATCATCTTTTTCCTCCCGTGACCGCTTACGAATTCTGTGATGACCGTAGGCGAGTGTTTCTATTCCATCGTCCAGAACATAACTCTTATCATCGAACGAGGAGAGTGATAGCTTGGAGATTTCCTGAGTGTACAACTGATGACGTTCACTCCTAATGGTAAGCGCCCGAGTTAATTTTAGATTGTGCTCGAACAAACAATGTTCTTCGTGTCGAAGCTGATTTTTAATTGCTGATCGAGGAACACCCTTTGCCACCTTTTTCTCGTGCTGTTCATAATCCAACACGGGGTAGCATTTTGCTCGAAGTCCAACGAATTCACGTATAGGTTTTGCGTTCATCTCATCTTTAAACGTTCCCTGCTTTTTCTCGTTAGCTGTGTGGTAGCAGTCATGGTCTGAAGGATAGTCTGATGTGTCAAATAGGTGAAGATTCTCCGTGATATCTTTGTACACGTCAGCTGTCCTGATGTTATAGAGCAGACTGTCCATGTCAGGCATGCATAGCTTCCCGTCTTTACCATACTTGTTTACTGCCCATTTGTAGTGAAACGAGTACATTATATACTTGCTCACATCCAACCCTGTGAAACCCACTATATAGGTCGACTGAGTAATATGCTTTGCTTTTTCATCGCTAAGCCGGCTAAGTCTTCGTTGTAGGGAAAGAATGTCTTGAGGCGCGGACTTGCTGTTAATTTAACGAGTTTCTTCTCGTCTGCCACCAGATGAAAATCTATCCGAGAACGAACATATTCCAAACTCTTCCCGTACGTGGCATTATTCATTAATTTGATAAATTCTTTCTCAAACGCATTTCGCGAAACCTTCCCCTTCCCCGTATTAAAATTCATGAACGGAGCGAGCCACGAGCTTTGTTTAAAGGGTATCACGCGATGAATCTATTTTAGCATTAGCCCCAATTCCACGTACAATTTTAGGTTCCTGTAGTGGAGCACGTATTTCTCCTTGTTGTAGACTAGTTGTTGTGACTAGTCCTCTTCACTAATGTGCGTTTGGGTTAAATCGTTGAAAAAATTATCACACTTTGGTAGTTTAGTTTCCTCAAATTTGGATGCATCCGTCATGTAGGAGTAAGGATACACTCCTTTCCGAACTAATAAATCCATGTGATCACCTCCCACACACTGCCTTGAAATCTTGAATTGATCGAAGCCATCTGCTACCAAGTTTCTCACCAACGAGTCCAACGATGTGTTGAGAAATTGTAGCGAATCCAAAAACCGTAGCGATTGAAGAGTCACGGAGATGTAGCGCTCACTGGTGGTTGCGATGCATGATAACTTTTCCTTTTTGAACTTGCCAAATCCTTGCATCAAATGGTGACAGTATTATCGTATCCTCGTAGATTGTGGAAAAAGACGGGGATGTGGTTGGGTACTTGGTAATTTAGATTACACATGTTGTGTGCTGCTCCAAGGAATTTACCATTGAGATGATTGTGATTGGCGACACGATCTTCTCCCAGTGGTTTCTTACTAAGATGACATACAACTGCTTCTTCAAAATCCTTATTATCTTGCTCCGTCATGTTGATTGGAATATTTGTTTCTATTATGGGTAGTAGATCCTTCGCCTCATTCATGAGGCTATTTTACAATTCGTCCACCACGTTGGGCCCACTGTACACTACTGGTGGTTTAAGCGATTTTCCCTGGCTATCCATGATGACGTAACAGAATCCACATGGAATGTGCTTTGCAGTATTGTTGGTGTATGAGCGTTGTGAATTGTTGGAGCAAGTGACTATTGGAAAGGTGAAGGACTCGAGATCACAGTATATGGTAAATGGCACTTTGTGGCAGTAGGAATAATTTTTAAAATAGAGCCACTTTTCTTCCTCAGTCGTTAATCTTGTTTTCTGTGCACCGTGAGGAGAGCTCAACGGTTCGTGTTCCACAAGTAAATGTTGTCGGCAGAATCGATGGAGACAATAGTTGCAGTAGTATGCTGCTTCATGATGTTTGGTTAAATGTGCCTGGAATCGTGAGAGGTTAGAGATGAGACAATAATGGTTCTTTCCTTGTGCATCAGTCAATAGGAGAAGGTTAACGTGAGTTTCTCTCCCCTTCTCCCTTGTTATTCTAATTGGGTACACCTCTTCATTCTCATAGCTGAAAATGTTGACTGATAACCCGATATTCTTCTTTTCAAATTTGTCGTCATCCACAATTTTGACTGGATATTCGATCCCCTCCATACTGATGGTATGCTCGTGTTGTTTGAGGATCTCCACATTGCTATTTCCGTGATATGCGCACAAGATGGACCACAAGAAGCTCATTATATCGTTGAGATTTTTCACATTGATGACTCCAATAGTGTTTTTTTTAGAGTTTCTTGGGAGTAGGTATGTAGCAAGATTTTCTGCTCGATGTATTGATGGGAAGAGAGATGACGTAAATCATGACGAGTAAATCGTTTTAGGCAGTAGTTGCAGTAAATTTCTGTCTTGCATGTTATGTTAGATTGAAGAGCAATATCGATAAATTGTTAATTAGGCAGTAGTGACTGTTCCCCTCCGTACTCGTTAAAAGTAAGAGGTTAACGTGTTGACGATTTTAAAATGTTGTCATTCTAATCGGAATCACTTCGTTCTCATAACCAAAAATATTCACCGATAAATTCGCATTGTTCTCCTCAAAAGTGTCAAAATCAGTTATTTTTACTGGGTACTCGATTGCAGTCATGTTAACGGATGATTCGTGCCGTTTAAGAAAACTTATACGTTCGTGATGTTTACCGGGATTCAAAGCCAACAAAATACACCACAGAAAGCACTTTTCATCCGTGTTTTCCCAGCTGAGGTTTGCCTAAATTCAGCGGAGTGAGGATGAACGAAGAAGCGTACAACGGTTGATATTTCACCATATACAAGTCAATTGGCTCAATGTACTCCAATTTCCATCCGCTTCCATCTTGAACAAATTTTGCCATACTTTCGAGAATTCTATTGGTCGCTTCATTGTACTGCTCCATGCCATCATCACCACGGAGTAACGGACGAATTTTTCCGTGAAATGTCGGAGTAGAATAGATTTCCTCATTGTTAACAGTCTTGCTAAATTTAACTAGCACGGCAATGTACCACTTTAGTCTACTGAACCTACCAAGATGATGCTTCAATCTAGCACAGACGTCACTTTTATATTTTGACAACGCCGAGATAACGTCGATAGTTTTACCAACCGCAAACTTTTCGATAATATTATCAAGCGACACTGTCACTAAATTACCGTTAATTGCACTGAATTCACTCGTGTTGAAAATTTATTTTCGCGTAATATTCAAACGAGAACTAAAACGACGGATGAATCTGTTGAGCTTATATAGACTGTGGAGCGACAGCAACCTTGAACGAGCACAGAGGCGGTAAATTATGATTCAACTGCGCAGTAGACAAGAAGAAACACGTTTAGAGATAATTTGTGTGTCAATATTAAATTCCGAGAATAGAACGCCTGGGGCTATACAATCACGTGAACACGCCATGCTATTGTATCATATTTTGAAACATCTCAGCTATTAAACATTTCTGAGAATACTACGCAGTAGCTTGGGGCAGCAGCTATTACGTCATGTTGTTGAGTCCTTGAACGATCATGAGAACACAAGGATGATGTCACGTCTGTGCCTCTTATACCACAAGTTTACGTTATTCTACTACCGTTCATTTATAGCTCAGATGATATAGAGTTCAACTATAGAACGTGAGGTGCTGCGTTTAACCCAAGAGAAGGAAGTTATTTTCGGGGGGGGGGGGGCTTATAATAGTACATATTAGTATGAAGAGAGGGGGTAAAAAGGTAGTACTATAACGTGATTGGAACAATTGGAAGGAGAGGTGGTCAATTTCTGGAAACTGGGACAGGAGGTGGGGGTAAAAAAGGTCGTACTACAGTACGATTGGTTGAAAGTTGTGGTAGAGGGGGTGGAGGGGATAGAAAAGGCCGTACTATAACGTGATTGGTTGGTAGGTGTGGCCAAAAACCTCGTACTATAGTACGATTGGTTGAAAATTGTAGTGGAAGGGGTAAAGAGGCGGGGTAGAGGGAATAGAAAAGGTCGTACTATAAAGTGATTGGTTGGGGAGGCGTGGCCAAAAACCTTGTACTATAGTACGATTGGCCAAGGGCGTGGTTTTCTTCCCCCACTCCACATTCGACCAAAACCATCATTTCGGTGTTTCAAACCCCATTTATCCCCTACTTACTTATTAAATTAAGGTTTGAAGCGTTTCGAGTTTGTTTTGGATCATACTTAAACATTATTTTTATTAGTTTGTTGGACTCAACTGTTCAATTGAATTATGTTGCTTGTCTGCAGTCTAAAATGAATGTTTGTCCAAATATTTGATCATTTATTGTACTCCTTTGGTGAGTTTACCACCGTTGCTCTGCTGCTAAATACGAAATTTGAACCGATTCGCTTCAGTTGTCCCCTCTTAATCGAGACCACAGATCACTCGTTTTGTCGATTGGTGTTTTTAGATCTCTCTCGAACAGAAGTGTTTGAAAAGTGAAGATCTGAAGGAGGACCAGCCAATTATATAGCTTTCCTTCCAACTTCGAACGCTGAGCAAAGTAACACGGGAATCATTTTGTCAAGCATAACGAGCATATCAATGTTTCGACGTGGCAGCCTACATAGAAATCCAGAATCTGGACACAGAGAACTAGTTCAGGATGAATTTCTGACTCAGGAAGCCTCGAACCATACGGAGCATACGCAACGTCAATTTTTTTCCTACTAACTACTACACTTTTTTCAACCATGTGTATCGATATATGTAGCAATTTTCGTCAACTTTTCGTAAATGTCATGCTGCGAAGAGTGTCGCCCTAGAATGTTGTGCGAATGGGAATTCGTGACTTCAGAAGTTGTTTTCCACATCCTACAAAGTGGTGCCTGATTGAAAGAGCGCAAAGCGCTATTTCCTCAGTTTGATCATCTCAATAGAATTTTAAAGGAGCGCATGACAAGCTAAGAATCACGATCTTGAGCTAATAAAAACCGATGAACTGTCGTAAAAAGGTTTGGTGAGTGGAATTGTGAAAGTGATGGACTGAAATCGATTTCTTCCCCAGTGACGCAATCTAAGAGCGACTCTTACTACAGTATCAACTTTCCTCGCGCTTGACGGAGGAATTGGCCGGGTGCTACCTTTTCCAAGTTTCAGACCTCAATTTAAGTCTGAAATAATCCCTTCGTTTCGACAATTCAAAAGTATCAAACGCGTCCATCATTTTCGCCTGCTACCAGCTTAGAATCGGTTGGGTGGCTCAGGTAATACGATATCATCCTCATCTTTTGTTCCGAACTGCCTTGCGCGTGACCCGAAGAGACATTTTCAAACTCGTTGGGGTATAATGGGACCAGCCTATCACGTGCGGGCCGCGAGAATCTCTCTCGACTAGGGCGCTCTAACTGAACTATTTGCCAATCACTCAAATTATGGACATCCAAAGGTTCTTCTTCGGTCTCTCTCACATCGATGATAATCAAGGGCTTGTCCCAATTTAAGAGCATCAGAGCACGATTACCCCTAGGAAATCAGAAAACACCTTAACATACTATTATAGTTATAAATTACACGTTGAATGTATTTTAAATAATCATTACATTCCAATTTCCACTCACGAATGTCTCTTCCGGCCACTTTATTTTGTACATTCAATGTATACTTGCAACCATTTTGAAGTATTTCCTCTTTTACTAGCTGTGTACATTCATTAGCCCTACGGAGCAAGGAGGAAAATTATGTATCACGCCGAAAATGTGTTTTGAGGTCACCACGTAACGCAAAAATATGAGAATGAGGAGCAAAATCGGTTCCAAAAAATCGCCATTGGTCCTAAGTATTACTAAAATTCTACTGTTATCCAATCTCATTATTAAAATCACTAACACAAACGGTGGGTACAGCTTTCGTACAAGTACGCAACCACGAGGGACATTTTATGTCTTTTTCTTTTAATATAATTTTGTTTATTTTAAATAAAGAAATATAAAATTACAACACAAAAATATTTTTCATTTTTGTAACAGACGTTACCATGCACTTAACCCAACACAAATTTAGTGACGCTTCTCCGTTACATATCCCGCGTTACATTTTCGAGTTTATGTAGCAAAGTAAAGACATAAAATGTCAACAACAAAAATCGTAACCCTGGTGGGACTCGAACCCACAACCTCCGGTTTAGGAGACCTTATACATTACGCCACAGGGACTGCAGTTGCAACTTGGGTTGAAACGATGCTTTGTCTAATCGGCCTCAAAGGTTAATTTTCGTGACGATTTGGGCCGTAACACTTTTCGAGTTTATGTAGCAAAGTAAAGACATAAAATGTCAACACAAATTTTTTCCCACAAAAACTGCTCAAACCATTTTGATTGTTTGAACTTTCTCAAAAAATAACTGGTGCGTCGCAACACACAACTTTCCTTAGTTCTACGTCAATTCACTTTCTATATGGCTTTGTCTGTCTTAATCAATTCATTCACCACTCAAACAACATTTCACGGCAGCAGACAGCGGTAGCGCTTACAGTTCCGGAATTTATTGTGCTGCTCGTACTCATTGCAGGATAATTATTGAGCAATTGGTACACACATAAAATTAATGAGGCTGTAAACACGAATTTTTTAAGAAGGATAGTAATTACTTTTGCAGAGTTATTGGGTAAAACGTTTAGAACTGGTAGTAAGCGAAACGGCAGCAGTTGAAATTCAGGAATTTATGGAGTGACCCCCATGTAACTCATGAGCCTTTTTAAACACTCACCCTTTAGGTATTGGATTGGACTACAATACCATTTTTTTAACATTATACTAACATTCCAGCAGAGTTTATAAGGAAAAATCTGCGCTAAAAACGCTTTTCGTCGAAAATTTTGATAATTTAGTGTGCTGCTCTCGTCATTTTACCACAAATGCGAATTTTGTGGTATAATTGCCTTATTTAGAGCAACCAATATAAAAAATTTAATCAACATCTTTAGAGCCGTTTTTGAGAAACAAAATTTGGTGTTTCGATCACTATGATAACTATAGTTAACTTACGGTGGATTTTGCACATACCCTTATTTTGGCGTCCCATGGTAACCTGCGGGCGAGATACCAAGTTTGAACTGATTTGGTGAGGTGGTTTTCTCTTAAAATCGTTCACAGACACACATATTCACACACAGACAGGTCTGTTTCCTTATTTGATGGCTGTTCCTAAACCATCGTCGAGGGTTATATCAGTCATGGAAGTTGCGGTTTCGCTAATATGTAAGAGGCTGGCCTCCACCAGGCAGCATCCACCGAACTCAGACCTGCGAAGGTACGGCAGGTATTTGGTCGTTAGCCTGTCTCCCGGTAGAGAGCTGTTGACACACACACATACACACAGACCATTTTGCCAAATAGTGTTTTTCGGACTCAGGAGGGTCTGAAACGTAAAGATCTGAAGAAAAATCAAATTTGTTTTTTCAGCTGATTACATAACTTTCCTTTCTACTGCGTAGAGCCAAGGAAAGTAAAAACCCTGCAAATTAGTACACAATGGTTTATTATTCTCATGAACAGCTGGACCTAGTATTACTGCTCTGAGACCCATCCCATTCGATTCAGGATCGAATACTAGTAAACCATACGAAACATGACCTGACTACAATGGAACTACGGAAACTAAATATTTCCCCGGCACCAGGCGCCCGTAAACGTCTGATCTGTGGAGAGGTGGGACGGGGGCTTTCAGTGAACCCTCGCTCGGCAATTGGCAGGACGTTGGGAGTCCAAAGGGCGCTGCGAGTCGAGCGGGCCTTGAAAACGATACGAAACACGGCTTATTTGCGATTATACTGCGTTTCGTTGATTTTTTTAACCATTTTTTGGCCATAACAACCATGGGCTTCGTCCGATCAGATTGCCGAGATGGCGGGCACAACTAGATACCAATTGGGAATTTTGTGCGAAAGAACGAATTTTTGAGACCACGTTAAAGGCACAAAACGGCCTTGACGGGGGACGGCAGACGGCAGACGGACATTGCAGATTTGGAATCCCCATGTCTTGAAACGTAAAATATCAAATTTTGAGGGGGGATTGTATAAAATTTTTCGTGATCGAAAACATAGGGTTTTTTATTATTCAGAATGAATAATAAACCAAAATCATAGTAGTAGTTTAATAAGCTGCCTGTTGTGACAAAGTGGTGAATGGCTATCCAACCAGATTTTGCACACAAAATGTTTAATATAGTAAACTGTTAGAAAGAAATTAATCGTTGAGCTCATACATAAATGGAAAATAAAGTTACTCGATCGGGAAAAGTCTACAGCAAAAGGAAAATTAATCTGGTACTTGGCACTTTTCTTCGAGCGAAGTTTAATGTTCGTGGTTCTTCTGGTATGTTAGTCCAGGTATGGTGCTGGTGGATGTTTCCTGAGTATGTCGTCCAGGTATGACGCTGGTAGACGTTGAGTTCAGGACTTGCGGGATACTGCGACCCGAAGAGAGTGATAACTGCGCGTGAATGCGGAAATTTTCACTGCAAAGTGAAAAAATGGCAATGAATAACTAATATAACTTTTTAACGTGCACGTGGCGGTTCGCAGCTAGGTAGAATTGGGAATGGAATAAAAATGGCGTATGGAGAGCTGGTGATGGCTGGTGTCTTAAAACTAAAACTTCTTAATGGATACTCTCAGTAGATACCATAGGTGGTGTAGCTGCCTGAACACTGCCTATAAAACGGAAATTTAATAATGGTCACTAAACGACGATTTTTCGTTTTTTCCCGTAAGTCAAGAACTCTAAACCCAAACTTTCCCAAAAATCATGTTGGCAGTCACATCAAATACACGTCGATCACTCAATACAGTTCGTGATATCAATAGCGGCAAACCAATAAGTTCCGGAACTTTGAGCTCTATTAGTTTGTGCGTATGTACGCATAAACTGAGTGATAAGTACATTGGACAAGCTAATAATCTAATTCCTTCGTTGTACGAACAACCGCCCCCCCCCCTCCCCTCAGATACTATATAGGAGATATATTAGAGTTTGATGCCAGGTACTGGAGATGAATCTGAGAAATGAATGCTCTATGCACAAACCGGTATGCTCCGATATAATGACCATTGTCTTTTCCCGTTCGCCAAGAAAGCGTTGCGTTTCTTATCCAAGATAATATTGAATTTCATTTTCAACGAGTCCCATTCGATCGCCCAAAAACACTACAATATACTCCTGGCTAAATGGTTTTCTCTCATTTATCCGTTAAGCGCTATGATAAGTCGCTACTCTATACTCGTTCAAGAAAACGTTGACGGTGACGTCGACATAATCTTTTCCCCCGTTCCGTTGTCAATCGAGGACGGCATCATCATTCACCAGATCAGAAGATTTAATTTTGCTTTCGTTCTCAGCTCAGTCACGTCAAGACCCTTCAGAATTATTATCGAAGGAACGTAATGAATTCAGAATCGACTCCGATTTCGCCACAAACAGGTTATCGTGCAGTTTTTTTCGTTATTCGGGTCAAAGTGCATCGAAGAATAACTAATAGTTGGAGGTAAAGGGATATGTATATTTTAATGGTAGTATATTACTCCAAGTTCGAAGGTACGAATGAAAGTGGGCAGTTCATTCGAATCACAGCGGGAATCATCTCTCTTACTTCCATCAATGTACGGCCCAGTCATTAAATCCTCCCCGGGAAAATCAAATGCGGCAACGATAAATCACCGTAAATTTCAGAGTTTATTGTGGACTAGTGTCGATATCCCTACATGTTTCGGGATATTTCCCATTACAATTGAGTCAACAAATTTACAAGTACGAATTTCCGAAACAAACCCGAATTCCGAACAGAAATTGCAACTCAAGCTCAAACCAAATATACTAAAAGCCCTATGATGAAACTGATTAGATTAATAACTATTCGAGGGAATACAGCTGCGAGAAATTATATTTCACCGTTAGCCAACTTTTTGAAACAAAATGAAAAGAATTAAATTACCATTCCATTTGATAATGAAAACTAAGTGTTTAAGCTGGAAGCGTGGCGGAAAGTTTCTCACGGACAAATTGCTTGTTTAACTCCCGAACCATTAACGTATTTTGCAGCTCCCACGAAACCTCTACCAAAACACCAGTTGGGCTTCTGTTCAAGACAAACAAGAGCCATCGTAGAATAAGTTCGAACTTCAGGGGGTGTGCTGGAATTGGAAAGTCTAATCCAAAACTTATATGTCCCCCAAGTCACATATGTGAAGTCGGTTGTTTGTGTATCGTATCATTTCCTAGGTTTTTTCGATGCTAAGTCCAGCGTTTATACCAATTTTGTCAAACTTATCGATATAATTTATTGAATTACCACCTTGGTCTTATAAAGGATTTGCTTTATAAATTTAAAGGGGAAAACTAAGCTAAAATTGTGCATCAATCGATTGAATGGGCATGTAAGCCGTCATCGCTCGGAAAATGAGATTTGCTGAATGACCATTTTTCCGGTTTTCTCAAATTTCATTCGAACTCAGTGGTACATTTTGTTATGTATAAATGTTTCAGTGGAACCGGGCTCTCAAAAATCCAGTTTGTAGTGCAATGAACCCGTGAAATTCCTAAATTAAAACATCTGTGAACGAGTAACTTCACAACGTTTTCCCTATAATTCGAAAACAATAAACATGTACCTTCCAGAAATATGTAGCGCGACGCACCACACAACGTTAACAGCTATACATACATTAAATGATTTTCATGGCTTCAGCTAATTTAATCAACATTTTCCTGAGTTTATTTGAACTTAGTAAAACATAAATTCAAGTTCTTCGGGACTATAATGATCATTATTAAACTCTAATCGTAAAGGTAATTTAACTACTACCATCGTTACTTTATTTGGGAAGGCGAGCACTACGTGACGTATTTGCTTTTCGTCGAAATATTTTATAGTTTACTGTGCCACTCTAATCAATTTCGAACGAACGAGAATTTTATTGCATTGTCGTGTTATATGAAGCTGTCAATACATTGGTGTTTTGGTTATTATCATAACTACAGTTGTTTTGGGGTCGATTTTGGCCATGCTGTTATATTGGCATTCATTGTGACCTGCTAGATAAATATAAAATACAGCGGATTTGTTTCACAAGGCACAAAAATACCCAAAGACACAGGCCATTTTGCAAACTGTGTTTTTCGGACTCATTTTAGCCCTTGATCTGAAGGAAACTCGAGAAGAAAAAACATATTTTTATCCGACTACATAACTTCCTTTTTTATTTCGTACAGCTAAAGAAACTATTCAGTTCAAGAACGAGCCCCTAGACCCACAAATGTAGCATAAGTGCCACTGAAGAATGAAAAGCCAGGTAGAAGCTTCCTGAATTTACCAGTAGCCCCTCAGCCCTAATTGCGCAGTAACGGCTCAATGAGGAAGTTCACATAGTTCTGAAAGATCCCAGGTGGGAGAACAAGTTCAATTCACTTTCACCTTGTGTACTAGTGTGAAACTTGTCTAGAAATTTGCATTTTGCTCATCAGCCCCCTTATCATATGCAGTGCACTGAAATATTAAAAATAGATTATTGATACATTTGTTATTTCCCCGTCCAACCAACAATGTCACCCACCTCAAATTCTTAGGAAGAACTGAAGTAGAACAGCACGCATAGTGGCCCCCCACATTGACCCCCGACTGAAATTGACTCACCCTGATGTACCTACTTATGAACCTGTTGAGAAAAGCCATACGTTCGCCTCAAAATACTGCATTTCTAATGCTGACGTCGAAACGACTGAAAGTTGCAAAGAAATCCATTTTACAGTTCAAAATAAAATTAAATCCTGCATACGTGACGAGAATAAACAGGGAAACGCAAGTTCACTGGACACCGAACTGATCTGTTTGATGTGTGACAATGTCCGCGACTCCGCGTGGGTATGCCAGGCGCCATTGCTTCTGGCCCAGTTGCAACACGTTTGTCTCAAACCCAGTTTAAAGCCCCTTCGGCTTCACAGAACTCCAAAACCGTTCGACTGATGCGACAAGATAAATGTTTTGTTTTGACTGACATGAAGTCTTCACAATAAATCCACAAGTCTTCTCAACGCGATTGAAATTCCTGCGAAGCCCAACGGCAGCTGCATTTGAATTTCCGTGACAGCCGACTGATACAACAGGATTTCCTATTGATTTCTGGTTCGAATTCCAATTTATGGTACGCTCCTCGCTTCATTCTGTTCATTCTACACACATGCTGGCTGGCATTTAAGCTCACTGTGCCCTAGTGCACGTAACAAGTTCTTGTCACAGAGTTGGTTCATAACGAAAGTCATTCTCAATTCCAAAAATCAGGACCTAACAGATTGGACAACTCTCAAAAGGCCCACTCAAACCCCACAACAACGTAAATTCAGTTTGAAAAAAGCAAAGTAAACCTATTTCCCGGTTAATAAAAATGTTGACACATCAGAGCTCACATCATGGCCTTTACTTTCACTAGCCCTCGGTTATAAAAGAATTTTATGTACTCGACTGCATTTTTCTGCATTTAAGATCTTAACGTTTCAAACTCTTCTGAGGGCAGGAAACGCCATTGAAGTATGAATATGAACACATTTCATACTTAATTGTCAGTATACACGCAAATATTATATTTAGTTTGCAGGACCTGTTTGGAATCGTGAAACTCCAAAATAAAATTATGAGCCAAATCGGATCAAAATTAATTATAACATTGCGGTCTCAAAAACTACGTTAAATTGTTGTGAGGGCAAAACCAAATAACACAACGTAACGTTCCACAAAAGCATCACAATAAATTATCATCAATTTTGTAAGAAAACTATTTTAGTACTGTTTTTTTCTGATAAATTCCGCTTACACTAGCGTTTTCACAATAATAATTTTGGTAGCCCAATAAGGTGCCTATACGATGGCAATTTGACAACAGTCACAAAATACTTTTCTTTTTTTTACTTTTTTCTAGTGATTCAAAAAACAGTCAACACCACCAAGTTTTACTAAGGTTCGCATCTACTGTGGAAAGTGGTAGATTAGCCGCTAGAGCGATAAAAATCGCCGACTGCACTTGGGACTGTGGAATGTTGTGTGATGCGTCGCATCAGATATTTTCCAGATTTGGAGGGTGAGGTGGAACCTATCTGCCTCTGACTTGAAATAAAAGCGAATTAGTTAGCCGAGCTGACCTGTAGCCGCACCACTTGTCGACTCCGTCAGATGTGATGAAACCTCTAAAACGCGCCGCCAGGTAGCAGAAGAATCCGCTAAGGACAGGACTCTCAGTTTGAAGCCTCGAGGACGCATGGGAGAGCCGTTTTATGTTTATCGTGATTAAAAAGTTTAGTAATACATTGTCAGACGAATTAACTCGCGATGGAACATCTCATTTTGAACTATTCGAAAGGAATTGGAAAGAAAATAACAAACGTAGACCTTCATCACTTTCTTTAGCCCTACGAAGTCGGAAGTAAAGTTATGTAACCGAACGAAAAACAAATTGAGTTCTCTTCACTTCTTTACATAAAACGCCAGAACTAAATCAGCTAAAATGTGATATTTAGTCTACAGGTCAATAAGGGACGCCATAATGATATAAGAACTCGGCTCAAAACTAACTATAGTTATCGTAGCGTTCAAAACACCAAATTTTTCCTCACAAACGGCTCTAACTACTTTACTTCAATGTGTGTGTTGACAGATCCAAATGACATACCACCACTATACCATTTTATAACGTAAAAACGAAGTGGGAAATGATCTTCTAGAAAAAGAGTCACCTGGGTAGCGGATGAGAACGTGACGCTACGACCCGATTGCGTTAGTTCTCCTGATGTCACCTCATCCCACAATCGACCAAATCCCAAGCCCCGAGCTTAATTTATAACCTCCGTTGTCATCCAGTAACTGGCGATAAAAAGGTTCCCCACCCGATCTCCAAATGACTTCCAGAGAACGGTATTGTCTTTAGATAAAATATGGCCTCTCAAACCCATCTTCGAAGGAACAAAACACATTTGCACTTCACATCCAGTCGAACAGTTGCGTAAACGAACTTGTTAAGAAGAAGGTGGCGTCTCAAACGGCCTTCCCAGACCCCAGGAGGTTTTACCATTTTATGGATCGTAAAAGTACCGGTAATACTCCCGCGCGGATACTAGAAAATCGGTATTAAAGAAGCAGCTTATCACTGTGCCCTCTCGTCGTCTTCTGAAAATTCACTCCCAAACCGTGAGATAAACTCTCTACTGATCCTAAGCAATCAACTTCTAGATTGTGCATTAAATCCCACATTTAAACCAGTAGCTCTTGAAAGTAGTTGAAAACGAACTCAGGATTTTATGCAGTAGCCTCTGCAAAACCTATCCACGAAAACAAGTTGGATGTGAAAACGGTATCTTGGTTGAGTCATCCGTGCCCAACCGTTGCCTCTCTTTTTCTCCCGTGGGTTTAATGATACAGTTATTCTTATTGTTATAAAGAGTAGTTATTCCGAGAAGAGATCAAAATGAGCGAGTAACATTATCTCACGTCATCCCGTTCGTAGAACCGAAAAGAAGTTCCATTAAATGTCACTTCCTTCGGTTTAGATTAAAAGGAGAATGAGTGAAGAATATTGGCGATGTCAGTTACGCCCATTTGAGCGCTCGCCAAAGACACACCCGACCTCGCAGGCAACGCAGTTCTTGTTGAAAGGCAACGCCTTAAGGTATCTTCTCGAGTGGATCCCAATGGCCCACGCCTCACTGCCAAGGTGATTTGCCGATCCTAGCACTCGTCAATGTCAAGAAGCTTCGCGAACATTATCATCATCAACTGCGAAGTAGAACGTAAATATGCCACCTAATTGCGAAACGCTCTCGCTTTATTTCTACACAAAAATCAATTAAACTTTCCAAGAGCGCAGCCATCCTGATTAGTGAACTTTCATGGAATCAACCTCAGAACACGCAGAATACAAGAATAACCCTATAAGTAGGCAGTTACGCCTCATCACGACAATTGAATAACAGGTCCGCAAAAACACACAACTTATCACAACCCCGTAAATTCGACAGTCCACTACATATACGAACGAGCACTTTATCTTCGTTTAATGAATTATTACGGAAACGTTTACGGCAATAAAATGTAGGTACTAACTGGCTAAAAGCATCCCGTAAGTTGGAGCAAAGTTGTTAGAGGGATTTTTGAGAAAATTTGGAGAATAATACTGCGCCTGTTCAGCAAATTTCATTTCCGAAGTATCTTCGCTTATACAAGTTATAGTACGGAATAATGGTGACTCAATGGCCACCAGGAAAAATGAGAGGCTATTCGCTGCCCCTCAGTCCTGTATGTACATAAAACGTACGTGTCGATACCTAAAAGTTTATGAACGTTCGATATTTTTAAACAAAATCGGATTACTTGCCGCTACCCGATTCGGGATTAGCCTAGAGAATTGCAGTTGCTTGTTTTGCGCAAAAACTCCTCCCTATCGAAAATTATGGTGGATCGTGGATTTTTAACCTGAAAAAGAGTTCTAGAAAAATTCTCCAAAGAGCTTAAAGGAGTCTAACTGTGTGCAAAGCATGACAAACCGCCAAGATTTAAGACCCTGCAAATTATTACTCAACGGTTTATTATTCCCAAGTATTACTGCTCCGAGACCCATTCCATTCGGTTCAGCATCGAAAAATACCACCATAACCATACGAAACATGACCTGACTAAAATGAAACTACGGAAACTAAATATTCCCCCAGCACCAGGCGCCCGTAAGCGTCTGTAGGCATTTATGATCTGATGTAGGGGTGTGCGGAGGAAGTGGCCCTATCCTTCCTCCGCCCCGTAGGGCAAAAAGAGTCGGAAAATTGGGACGGGGAACCTCGAAACAAGGGAGTCTTCGGCAATTGGCACGACGTTGCGAGTCGAGTCGAGTCGAGCGGGTGGGTTTTGATGAGATGGGTAGGAGGGAGTACTAACGACGACACGTTTACTTCCACTGTGGTTCCCGTAGTTCCGATCAGATTGCCGAGATGGCGGGAACAACTAGATACCAAATGGGATTTTTTTGCGAAAGAACGGATTTTTTAGACCACGTTAAAGGCACAAAATGGCCTGGACGGAGGACGGCAGACGGACATTGCAGATTTGGAATCCCCATGTCTTGAAACGTAAAGTATCAAATTTTGAGGGGGGGTTGTAAAACATTTTTCCTGACCGAAAACATAGGGAAAAAACCACTTGTAGCCACCATTGTGATCGTACTCAAATATCACAACCGTACAAATACTTTTTACGGTCTTTACAGTTTTGTTCAATTTTTCAAAACTTCACCTCGATATTCCAACAAATTTTTTTTAAAGATAACTTTCATTAGGCCGAAGTTCATATGAACTGAATGAAAAATAGAATAGATTAATAGCTAGAATCTACGTAAGGCTGAGGAAAGTTATGTAATGGGTCGCACAACATATTTTTTCGATTGAAGGTTTTAATAATAATTGTCGATTTTTAGCACCTTTCTTATCATTTGTTGTAATCTACAAAAATAATTATTTCTTTTTATTAGATTATCCGAATATTTTTCCTGAAAAGTTCAAAACTTTTAATCAGTTTCCAACGTTTCATAAATTTTACTGTTATCCAATTTGCCAAAGATTCTTAAATAATTTTGTCTACATTCCTCTTGGATTTTTACGCTCGAGTTCCCAACCTTTCTAGGATTTCATAACAACTTATGGCTGCAATCCTCCACTTTTTTCGCCGATTCGAACGTTTTTACTGATTTTTTCAACTATATTGTCGACTCCCCCCCCCCCTCCAACGAATACCATTCATACTAATACTTCCGGTTCTAAATCAATTATATAAATGACGTTGTATTTGATTCTTGCTCGTAAATGTTTCTTACTGTGAAATAATTTTTCCTCCAACTTCGTAATTCATACGTATAATTTTGTAATTTCAGTCAATTTTTTGTAGTTACTAACTTTATTGTTCTCACTTTGTTATGAAGCATTTATCTTAATCTAATGTAGTCAAATAAATGGCATTCCCGGCCTGTGTTTTGAATACAAGACTAAAATGCTAAAAAAATCTGCATGACGCAGATTCGCGTCATTACCTGCCAAAACAACGGCATGGCTCGAACGTGCGTAATTTAATAATTGATATATATATATATCAATAATAATATAATTATATATATATATAATTAACTTTCTATGAATCGGAACACCACTTTTTCACATTTTATATATTCACCTTCCCCTCACAGAAAATAGAAAAAAGTCAATTCCGTTTTTCTGGTACTTTTTGTGTACAATGCTTCGTATTGAACGTACTAAATAATTTGTAATCAATTTTCTCCCTAAATGTTTACATTTTCTCTACTATTTCTCGGATTTTACAAATATTCTAACCGAATTTTCAAACTACCTTCCCTCACCTTCTACAAAAAACTCCCGATTTTCTCGCAGATTTTTATTTGCCAATTAATTTCACTCGACCTTTTTAATACTTTATGTTCAGTTTCACAGAAATTTGAATTGTACGTCCAACAGGTTTCGTTCGATTTCCCAACACCGACTGATTGGAAATGTAAGAAGTTATTATGTAAATAGTTGATGGGGCTAAATCGAACACGGAATGACGCCTTGGCCGACCTTCGTCATTTATCAGTTGGCGTCCCCCGGACTGGAGCCCACACTGACAGCGAAGAGATTTGAGTGATGTCGATTTAGATCAGGAAGATGCAGAGTTCCGACCTTATCGTTAAGCGACAAAGAACGCCCACTTTAGCACTTCCAGGCTCTGCCCGTCAATTCGCGCCGACGGTAGAAAGTACAGGATGTGCATTGCAAGTTATTTATGTAAACCCATAATCAGGATCTTTAACGAATTGTCAACTTTTTTTAGTGGAATTGTCTTTTTATGTGCCGTTTTTAGGTAAAGTGAAATTAAATTGTCTTCATCGTGATTACTCGTCTGAATAATGAGTCGCATAAATGTTTCAATTGACACTTCTGCTCCAGTTCGATAATTTGAAAATTCAATTACTTGAAAACTGTATTAGCTCGTGAACATGTCGTATATGCTAACGAATGTGACCACTGCAAGTGCTGGTCAGTACATCAGTACATGGCAGGCGAAAGCAAACTCGTGATCGTTATACTAGAAAGAATGTACTGTATTGGTATCAAAGAAGAGCTAACGTTAGTGATCAAGACAAGAAGAAAGTTCAGTAGCATTCACGCTTAAACTTGAGTATTGTCTCTGAACTTACGGCCGTTTTCACCAAAACAGCACTGATCGTGAGCCAACTGATCTCGGCTGGATAAGTAAATCAAGGCTAACCTGTTTCGCTCCCACCACGCGGTTAGGATAGCCGTGATTACGGTGCGATTAAGTCATATTGAGAAGGCAGAAGACTAATGAGGTTACAGTAAAGTAAGGAAATTGGGCGTCTGTTCAACATCCCGTCCCATAAACAAGTGTCGTGTAAACGTAAACGGCCCCATAACTGTACATCCCGTAGATGCCCAACCCTCAACAATCCAGATTTGACCAAATTATTGATTCTAATTATTGTCAGAAGCCAAAGTGGCCGCATTAACCTCTGCCAAAGCTGAAACTGGTGAGGAGCATAAAGTGAAAATACGCGTACCCCAACTGCAAGAGCTGCAGGGAAAAACCAAATTAGTTCGGGAGAATGCTTTGTGTGAACAGGAAAAATCGGAAGCGGTACAAGAAAATGACAGCTGAGCAAGAAATAATAAAAACCGAAATTGTGGGGTTACAACTTTTACAAGCAAGGAACTTTTAGAAGGAAGGGAGAATTATCATGTTAAATAGAAGTTGTTTAACACACTAATGTGTGTGTAAAATTGTGTAACATTACCTACCTATCTGCTTTTAAATCCACCCAGGTAAGCCATTTCCGTTTGGATTTTCTAACACGACGAAATGACGTGTAAAGTTTTTTCTAAAACTGCTTAACAACAACTTGTTTTTGACGATCGTAATACTTTTGACTACAGAATGAAATGTATACATCTTTAAGTCGTCAGAACGCTCTCGTGTCCATCTAAGGCGCCGAGTGAAATTACGATAACCTAACACAATAAATTCGTAGTGGAAAAGCAACTGCAATAACTGCGCAATTGTAAACAGCATCTTTCTGTATTCTTATTATTCCAAAACATATGTAAATTATTCACAATAATAGATGAGAATATTCGACGGAGCACGGTAATGGCGAACAAATATCACGATAGGATTAACAAAGATAAGAGCTAATCGGACCTAGCCGCCCAATTTTTCGGGGCTCACGCTTGGCGGTTAGGGACAGCTAATCAGGTCTAAACGGGATCAACGCAGATTAGTGAGCACGCCAGGGTCGCAAGTGGGAGTTGGGATGGTAGAAATGGGAGTGAAGAACACCGCTACAAAGCTTGGCTCGTGAGGTGGGAGGGAAGGTGTTTTCGGAACTGGGACGTTTCGGACTTTTGGGACTATCCATACACAAATTAATCACATATCATCCGCAATGCATCACCCAACTTTCCTCAGCCCGATGTACATTCTACCACTCCAATCTATTCCATTCTCACTCAATTCACATGAACTAGGTAAAACATAGCTTACCATTCCACATAAAAACTGAAATAACCAACGTATTACTTTTTGATGGAAGATGATTTTTCTAGAAAGGTTTTTGTTAATGGTTCTGGTGGAAACACTGTGAAAAAATTTAGTCAACAAAACGACGTTAGTGTGGATTCCGGAATTTCTATTACTGCTCCTGATTATGTAATGACGAATACCCCGGAGGCCCCATAGTATAGAAGCAGCGAAATATACCACCGCCCTGACTTTTTGTCTGGAATGCTACTGTCAGAAGTGCGTGGTTTATAGTGCAAAAACATGCTAAATAAGATTTTCTCTGAAATAATTGATATTTATTGTGCTGGTCCCACTTGGACACGCATGAAACTTATGGCTACTGTTATATCGTTTCAAGAGAAATTTCTTCCTATTCCGTATGGCTAAGGAAACTAAAAACATTAGGCCCATTTCAGAATACAACGAGGTGGTTCAATCCTCACCATAACTAGCTTTATCTCAATTTGACCGACGTTAGTTGTGACGCGCCTCACATTAATATGCGCTTTAAACACCAGATTTGAGTAAATACCCGGATCGGCCAGAAAAAGAAAGGACGAAAAGTACGAAGGAGATATAATAACCAAGTATGTATTGCACTCAACGGAAAAAAGCTGGAACGGCGAGGCATATAACTACGAAATAGGTCAATAGTGTGACCCCTAACCGGTCAATTCAAGGACAAGGTCGGGTCTTAGGCATCAAAGATAGCAGTTACCTCGATGCTTTCCTAATCGAGACACACGAGTCTGGGCTATCGTGCGACTCGATATAGAAGACAATTTGACCCCGTTATTTCCCAATTCGACTCAACTCAGCCCTGTGAGGTCTCAAAAATCGAACTCCAATTGTTTGTACATTTCTGTATTATTACAGCTTTAGTCCCACAGATAACTCATTAACCTCTCTAATTTTACTACATATTTTACCATTCAAACAAGAGCTGCCTCGGAACACAGGTGATGGAATCATCTAGGCCTCAAATGGGTGCGATGGGACTAGAGTTGGCTGTACCGAATACTCGTATGTTTGTGCCACGGATTCTCCCAGCGGAGGTTGTCCAGTATTGATACGATAACCACGAAGCTGCAGTGAGTTGCTTACTACAACATGAAACAGCAAGCTGAGTATCTTTGAACGGCGAAGGAAAGTCAAAATCCAAAACCTTAAATCCGCTTTCTCTTGCGAATACGGTAAGTCCAGGCATGATAATAGGATAGAGGAACTTTATAAATTCCTAGACCTTTCTGAAACTGGTAGAAGGTCAAATTATGTGAGACAGACAAGTTCGTTAATAAATTTAATTAGATCGAGAACTGATGTGTAGATGGGAAAATTGACTGTGGGCGCGTATCATAGAAATAGTAGTATAGATGTCTGCATCCAGATTCAAAACTGGTAGGGGACTGGATGTGATAAAAGACTGAAACGGACTGACCTCCAACTTCTCCTTGGGTAGTAAAACAAGGGGGGTAGATCCTCAGGGATAGTATTTGGCCAGAGATATTGATTTTGAATTCGAGCAACAAGGCGGAATTCGAGCTGTAGTGGTAAAATAGCGTAACGCGGCGGAAATATTTAGTGTTTTGATCACTAAAATAACTATGGTAGTTGTGAGCGGATTTCGCTCATAACCTTATTTTGGCGTCCCATGGTGACCTGCGGGCTAGATATCAAGTTTAAGCTGATTTGGTTCAGCCGTTTCTTCTAAAAATTGTTCAAAGACAAACAAAACATTTTCCCAACTAGTGTTTTTCAGACTCAGTAGTGCCTGAAACGTGAAGATCTGAAGAGAACTCAGAAATTTTTTTCTGCCGATTACATTACTTTCCTTTCTACTTCGTAGAGCCTAGGAAGGAAGGCCAAGGAAGTAAAAAAACAAAGGTTTCGATAGGTAGCTAACTCGCGAATGATTCATCGGTTGAGTCATTCGCCAAGATAAAAGGGCTCGAAACAGGTAGCAGAGGAAGATGCAAACCCTAGTAAGCGATTTGTATACTCACGGCGCTTGAGTTTGACATCTTCAGCACACATTTTTAATGTGTTTAACATGAGTGACACAGATTAAATTGTTGAAGTCGCCGATTTCGGGTTGAAAGATCCAAATTAAATCCTAGTGTTGCTTGAAGGGGTTGGTGTACCCTACATGTTTGAATGCAGAAACTGTTGAACGAGGTTTCGAGGCTATAGATCGTACACATGAACTAAGTACGACCTTGCCCTCAAGGGGATCAGTCAAAAACAAGGCAGAAAACTGTTCAAAATCGTTACCTGAGAGTCTCGTCCTTCAAGACTGGAGCAATTCATGTATATAACCACCTTCTCCGGGAGTACCTCTTGTTGTGACACTCGAACGTACTGGAAATCTCCTGCTCCGGAATTGAAGGAAGGTCAGGCGAAACATCATTTTGACTACGTCACTCTAAGCCTACTTGACCGCATTAGTAGGTCGTCTTAACAGTTGAATTACCATACCCTACCCTTCTTTCTGAGGCGGAACTCTAGTGAGTCAGCTAGCGAATAATGAAGAGCATTAACATCGCTAGAGGGCCTCATCATGAAGTATCAAAGGCAGATAGGGTGGAATCACTGAAAACATGGTCCATTGCGCCCTAAATCCTTTCGAAATGGAGTAACAATTATAACGGTTAATATTTGCGAAACGGTGATGGAATGCGAGAAAAATATTAGACTTTCATTAGTCAAGTGATCGCTTTCCAATGACGCAGCCTCTAGAAGCAGTTAAGGAGTTCGGGACTGGAAGTGGGCTAATGACTGTTCCACTTGGAGCCGAAACTTCCAACTTGATTCTTCACCATAACCCTCCAAATTGTTCTCGTCTGGCGAGCACTGAAAATTTCATAGAACAGGTTTCTATTTTTTGTGACACCTTAGATTCTACTTGTCCTTGATTCGGCTAATCTGACCTTGAGTCGTGCGCTTGCGTCAAGCAAATGAACCGAATCCGCCGAAAACGGGTGATTACGAATCAACACTGAAGCCCCCTGGTACGTGAGTTGCAATGTGATCTACTTGTTGCCGTTACCGTAAATTTTAAGCACCAACCCTTAACCACACCGTGAAAATGTAGCTGCTGATGCTATTATCAACCGTACGAGAGATGTTTGGGAAGCCTTAGCTGCACTGCAAGGTGTTTTATGCAGCTGAGGCAGACAGCAAAGCCCTCAAGAATTTACCTAGATGATTCATTGAACCCCGAGCCGCCGAGAAATCACCAAAAACGACATGCTCGGCTTCCTGAGAAGAAATATTACATTTTCACTTCCCTTAATCCTACGAAGTAATAAAGAAAGTTATGAAATAGGGCGGCTTTTTTTAATAGTTTTTTTTCTAAGAAATTCGTGCACTTAAAACTATTTAGACCGAAAAATGCCGATTCGGAAAACTGCGTGCCTATGAACACAATTAAGATAAAACTGCTGAGCCAAATCGGCTCAAAATTGTATATTAAGCCTGCACATTAAAACTAGCTGCCGAAATTAGGATACAAGGCCGCTCATAAGATAATTGGGAGCAACCCGAGAAATTCTGGAATTCAAACAACAGCCGTTTCATATACTAGCATTTTTCATAGTTTTTACCCACCAATTTCAATGCGATAAACACGAACCTTCTCAAAACTCATGACAACAGTCTCACGAACAACCTATTCAGTGACCACTCATTAAACGTAGGGGCTTAAGTAGAAGCAACTCGGCACTTCCGGAACATCAAACGCTAACACATTGTGAGGGCAGTAATCAAATATATAACAGTACTATAACATTTTCTTCCGTTGGAAAATGACGAAAGCAGCGCAATAATTTGATTATGAAATAATCAAATTAATTTTATTCTAAAAAGTGTCAGTCAAATAATGTACCATTACGTTCAATAAATGTTATATGATAATTGGGAGCAACTGAAGAAATGCCGAAACTATTTTTTTTTCACAGTGTTTTTGCTATTATTCCAACACTGTAGATATAAACCACTAGTCAAATTATGTCAATAGTCAACCGTCATTTACCTACACGGTGGTCGTTTTATGAAGTACTAATAAACAACAGCAACCGACTAATAAATTCTGAAACTTTAAGCCATGCCAGTTTCTACGTAGAACGTTGAGTTAGGTTGTGCTAAGTTCATAGGAGCTGAGTGAAAAATAGATTGGATTAGTTGAGAGAATGATAAAAATCGCATTCTACATCCTCCTGCTGCTGGGAATATTCCGGGCGGAACTTGATACTGGCCAAGAAGGCATACTAGTAGATAGGCAGAGATGGGCATAACATGGATAAGTAGTCGCCATAAATTGGCGAAAGAAAGAGGAAGAGGTGGGTTTGTTATTGCAAATGCCCCGACAACGAAAGTGCGCTGAACAACTTTGATGACTTTCATGCAGCCTATTACTATAACCGGCTTTCAAAAGAGACGTGCGCTGATCCTTACTAAGTCGTTCGTTTCGACAAGGAGATGAGAAGAGGCGAAAAAAAAATGCTACGAAGACGAAGAAGCCTCTAGTTTTACATTGAGGCGGGGAGAGAACTTTTTCGAAAGCTTCGGCGATAACACAGCGGATAATGTGAGGACGACAGGTTGTTTACTATGCGCCATGTCAAGGACTAGAACATTATGATGCTAAGGCGACGTCCACGAGTTGGTAAATAAAACGACAACCTTCTTACGAGCAGATTCTCCTTCAAAACAACCGCAACTTCCACGAAACAAAGAAGGAAAAATAAATTCTCTGATTCAAAAATCAAATATTAAATTGCATAGTCGCATCAAGCAGGTCATGTTGAACGACCTTGGGAACTGACATCAAAGACAGAAAGACTAGTGTTTCCAACAACGAAGAAGCACTGCATGAACGTAAGCGATGGTGAAGTCATCATTCTGAAAAAAAAATCCTATAAAGAGCTGTCACGCACTTGACAAATAGAAGTCATCTGACATTTCTGCATTAGAAACATCCTACGAGAGTGAAAGAGAGCGTTATCCTATTCTGTCACTGATGATTATTAAGTGATTAATTAATTAATGATTTATCATCCCTAGCGGTGAATACGATCTCGGCTCCGAACCACTGGAGAACGCGAAAATAGGAGTCGAAATGCGAGTCTTTTTATGAACAGGAAGCAGGAGCACCAGTCCCAAAACAGGGCAAAACCGCTGCAAATGATTTCACAACGATTTACTATTCTCTCACACCTTCGAGATCTATCACCACTAGGCAATTGGCACGACGTGATGAGTCGAGCTGAGGGGTGGCATGGGTGAGACGGAAGGCACATCGGGAAATGAACGAAGGTCGGGAAGAAAACTATAACTTTCTCTGTATTGTCTGTCAAGTGATATCTATATCAAGTTATGATTAGTTACTGTGATTACAGTTAGGCTAATCTTTAAACCACTATTGCCCCACAACAAACATGGGTTCCGTCGCTCGGGTTGCCACGCAAAATGTGTCCTGGATGGCAGACGGACATGGCAGATATGGAATTCCGACGCCTGAGCTGGGGGGGTTCACTGACCGGAAACATAGGTGTATTATTCAGAATAAATAATAAACCAAAGGGAAAACCACGCAACATTCCGGGAGAGAAGAGAAGCATCCCAAACCTTTCGCATGTTTCCACAACGAAGGCATTGTTCCTAGCGGCTCCGTCAGCGTCATGGACAAATAACTCGTTACAAAACTTGGTAAAACAACTTGAAACTGGTAGTAGCTTCCAAAACGTATTGGGCTGCTGCCACTTACGCCAAGAGCTTAACCTAAAAAATCAGCGCATAGATATCTGATAGGACTGTCAACAAGATTTTTTTCAAAGTGATTTGCGTTTACAGTTCTAGAACTATAGAGGAATTGCGAAAACGACGTTAGTTTGAATTACCTGAGGTTGCCCTTGATTATCTCATGCACGTTATTGAATTCACTCTGTATAGACAACTGGTAGGACAACCGCTGTGATTTTTTTTAGAACGCAAGATATATAATGAAAAATACCACTATAATCGTTTGAAGTCGGTGTTTTTGATAATATTTCGTGCTGTTCACATCATATTACCCAGGATGAACATTTTGAAGTGGAGTTATAAAAGCGAAATTTCTATTTAAAAAAGGTCATCACAATTGGCTATTGACCACTATGAACCTCATTTTCTGGTGTATTTTGTGTTGGATCTACGTTCAATGCATAGTTACAGATGTGGAAATTGTACACTCAATAAACAAAAGTACTAAAACGGAACTCTTGTATTTCAACAACAAATCGGGCATCACACTTTATTTAACTCAACTCTCGAACCGCCCGTCGTAACCTACACAGATATAATTGCGAAAGCATAATTTGCATATTTTTTTTGTAAAAGACGTATCATCAGCAAAAATAATTTGAATATAATAAAAAATTTGAAACGTTAGAAAAATAATGTTTTCTAGCACATTATGATTTTTATTTGCGTACAACAAACTGCTACAATAACATTTACTGAGAGCAAAATGAAGATTTTGACGACTTGATGATACCTTGTATGGTTTCCTTAAATCGTTCAAACTGTCTTTCCAAAAATCATTAACCCCCCGTTTGATGATCACCGAGAACTAACGTCTGGTATTAATTAGACAGAATAATTATAGCCATTTTCGATCAAAACTACAAAAGCTCGGGATGGTTACATTTATCCCCCTCCCTCTCTCCATCCGTCGATGGAAACATAACATTATTTTCGCGCCTTAAAGATTAACCAACAGATAAAATATCTAGTGCGTAGCACCACACAACTTTCTGCATCCGCCGTACTTTCGACGACAGCTATTTGAGCGGGCACTGTATCTTCAATCAACGCATTTCTACGGATACGATTAGGAAGAAAAAGTTCGGCCGTTATTAAACTTATGGGGGTTGCGGAAAGCTATGTGTTGCTATGCGCCAGATATTTCGGAAGAATGTAGACCGCCGAACGAACTGCAATCTAGCGGGAAGCGAGAATTTCGTCATAGGAGGCAGCCATGGGAACGGTATAACGCAAAAATCAGTTAGAAGCTGACATTGAATTACCCACGAAAGTTGCTGTGGTGATTCAAAATGAAGTGAGGGGCTACAATGAAACATTCTGTACTTTGGAAAACAGAGCATTTCTCGAGAAGATTGTCGATTTGTGTGTGAACATCATTAGTTTGATCGAAATCGTTAGGACCGTTTTTGAGAAAATCGAGAAAACGATAACTTAATGTTGAACAAATCTCGTTTTCCGAGCTATCGCGGCTTGTTTCCTTTCATCAGATAGACTCAGAAATAATTACAGAGAGCAAAAATACTAGAAGACACTCCGTAGGATTGATTAAATTCAGTAATCCAGTTACTATGGAAATTACAAAAACGTCTAAGAAAACGATGCAAACTATTACACTACGGTTTATTATCGGTTTATATAAAACCCCTTTTTCCCTTCATAGGTCTATATCTCCGCTCACCGATTTGCCATTAAGATATAATGGGTATTGACTTGTAAAAGATAATTGGAAAGTTCAATCAAAATCGTTACAGCCGTTTTTGAGAAAAGTATCTAAATCCTAGTTTTGGGTACATTTCGGTCCCTCTATACCCCTCTCTCGCCATAACCCTATTCCTGTGTCTACTAAATATCATGAACAAAACAAAACAAGAACCTGTTCAATCGGTTTAGCCGTTCTCCCGCAAATCGAACTACAGACACACACAAACGGGAAAATCGGGGTTTTCTGATTCTGTAAATCTCGATTTTCCATAATTTGATCAATTGCTTCATAAAAATGAGCCCCTGTAGCCCGTGAAGTCCAATGAAACTTACACAAATTTTGAATCTTTGCTAGTGGCAGCTTTGTAACAAGAAGTTGAGTTGGCTACAGTGGAAACTTATCGCCGAATTTAAATAAACGACGGGTCAGAAAAGGGCGATCATCCCAACGTTCCACTTGTGCAACTTTCGGCTCCCAACTAGGAACGTAACGTCATGAAAGCCGACGGGGCGGATGGCTCTGAAACTGAACTTCCTAACGAGGAGCTCTCAATGCCGAATTCCTTGGCCACCTGTGCCCCAAGACCACGTCACGCCGCCCAAGTTTCGAATCGTCCGGAAACGTAGGCGAAATAACCGAAAGGGAAAACAACTTAATTCACGTGTCTGTCGACGTGAGATACTCGATGGGATTGGCCCTAGTCGACTGATGACACGAACGATAGAAGTGACGACGTAGTTTCTTCATTTTCATATTCGATTGAGACGAGTCAGATTACAAAATGCGCGGCGAAAGTGTTTCGTGGCGTGAAGGCTTAAACATTAAAACAATAACCCACAAAATACCAACTTGAAGTGAATTACAATGAATATTGTAATTAGTCGAAGATTTACAGCTTTCACAAAGAAAAGCTATGAGAAGTCAAGCTCAACATTATTTTCTGAATCGCATTAGTAACATGCGTTACAGGGATGTCTCATTTGCAGATGCACAGATATACCTACATGATATGTCGATCTCTCGATCTGCCTCAATCTCCAAGTTTAGGGAAAAGCGAATTTGCATAAATCAGTACACAACAACCATAAGGATCAATCTTAATTCGATTTTGCCGAAGCCCCCCCCCCCATATCTATTCTATTCATCGCCATAGCACCATTGTAGATGCGAAACTTGTGTACTTTTGTTTTACCCAGTTATCAACTACAAACTCATCACTGTTCTCAACTTAAGAATTTATGGTACGCAGCAACGCACAATTTTTCGCAATACTCGTAAATGAGCTTTCTGCTGTATAACGAGCACTATCTCCGTTCAACATATTACCATGTTGAGAGGGTCCCGTTAGATCGAAATCGTTACAGTCGTTTTTGAGAAAATCTTAAAGGCAATCGTTTAATGTTTGGCAAATCTCACTTTACGACCCATCTGTTCGACGGCATGTTACAGAACACTTGCGCAGAATAATACGTTTGTGTTGACTACTGCTACTCTGCGAGTTTGGAGAAAACAGTTTAATCGTTCCTATGCAAAAACCCTGCAACTCATCACACAATGGTTTACTATTCTCTTCGACAGCTTGTCGGAGTCTCCCAGCACCGAGACCCATCCCATTCGATTCAGAATTGAAAAATACCAGTAAACCACACCAATCATGACCTGATTACAACGGAACGACGAAAACTCAATATTCCAGGCGCCAGTAAGCTTTATTACTATTTACTCATTATAAGGTCTCTATAGAGTTAACTTTCCAAGTATTTAAAAAAATTACGTGGGCTTCGTCCAATTGAATTACCGAGCTGGCGGGCACAACTAGATACCAAATGGGATTCATGTATGAAAGATCGAATTTTTTAGACCACGTTAAAGGCACCAAACCGCCCGGACGGCGGACGGACATTGCAGATTTGGAATTGTGATATCTTGAAACGTAAATATCAAACTGCGTAGGGGTGGGGTGGGGTGGGGGGTGGGGGAATTAAAAATTGTTCCTAGCCGAAAACAACATACAGAATGAATAATAAACCAAAACTAGTGATGGTCAAGGTTACAGAATTCATTAGGTTATTTCCATTCATGTCACAGGCATTGATGAGTGAACAATGTATAGGTAATTTGTCAGACTGCCATCAGTTCTCTGTTTGTGATAGCAAATCCTCTCCGTACCGTAATTGTGAATAAGCCCCGTATTCCAATTACGTACTGGAAGTTATTATTTTACGTCTCCCGTACGTCGTCCGATAGACTATTGACTATTGACGGTGTATTGACGCACTCTTCTGGAATCAACATTCTTACTAAATGGACAGGCAACAATCGCTTCCAACCGGATTGCCGACCTGCTATAATGACATCTTTTTTGGATATATCCACTATAAAAGCATTTACTGTAATGCAACATTAATTCTAGAAACATATTATAAATAGCACATCACCCAGACGCGTCATTCTAGCGCTTTTATCGCTGTACGTTTCACGATGATGCTAGGAAAAGTAAAAGGCCGAATAGTTCGAATTCTCTGAAACACCGTTGGGTAAAAACTATTAATTATGGTCACTCTCCAGTATCTGTTTTAAACGATCGACTCTTCTGATAATAAGAGTGGACTATTAGCGGTTCGCTTATTGCGCGCGTTTACGAGCGTGAGGACTTCTAAAGGTCAGCCCTACAAAGAGCCTGAGGCCACAAGGTTTTGACATTGAAACTGCCATATGGTGGCTAAACTTCGTTTACCCTCGTAATTTGTATACAGAGCACATTGACGCAGCAAATAAAAGATTCCCCGGTTCCAGGTTGACAAAGAACAATTATCGTGAACTGCGAGGGTTTTATTAGAAGCCAATGCAGTGTTTTCCCCGATTTGATCGGATCATTAATAAACAGTGGCGCAAATACATTTAAAAACAACTCAAGCTCCAGATCACACTTAAATCACTTGATCCAGCGCCGCAAACAGGCGTTCACAGCACTGCGAGTACAACCCATTGCTGACACCGAGTAAGAATGAAAGGAAACCAGATAATAGGATATGGGTTAGTATACAGTTGTAACGTTGGCCTTTCACAGTGAATTACAAAATACTGGAGAATAGAGCTGGATTTTATCTCAGAGCTCACCTAACAAATCGGTAGGGCGTGTTTAAAACAACCCCCACCATTAGACAAACACACAAAACATGCAATACCAGGATTATGGGACACTAGAAGGAATTAAGGCGGGAGGAAATCCAGTATTTTTGAGGATAGACAGAGACATTCCCTCAGTCGAAGTTGTTAAAGCCAGTGATGAATGCCTATAAATGTACGCACTTGAATCAATAGGAATTCTCAAAATTCATAGGTTGCGAGGACTTGGTAACTAAAGACGCACGTTTCCGATAACGACGGTTGATTTATTTTTAGAGTAATGCGCTCACGTCCATCATTTAAACTTAATGAACAAACAACTTCCCCACCCACTAATTCGTTCTCCTGTTCAAACTGGGTTTTTACTCATCTTTTACCGTGACACCCTTCTCTTTTTTAGAATTAGGGGCTTACTTTAATTTTTAGGCTGGAAAAAGAAAATTTCTGGAGTCATCATGTTTGCGAAACCTAGCAGATCCATTTGACGACAAAAATCTTATCGCCGCATCTCTCTTGTCCAAAGTACTTGAAACACTTCAATACAAGCGTCTAAAGCCTCCGCGTCACGAAATAAGTCTAATTCACGGTACAACACTCAACGGTTGATCATGTGCACTGAAAAAAAAACCGTAATATAAAACTGTCTGAAACAAAAGAAAATTTCGAAATGGCGATTTTCGGGTTTGAAACGTAAAGGTCTGAAGGAAATTTAAAAAAGTTTATTCGGCTGAAAACATACCACCTCTCACTATGTAGGAAAAAGAAAGCAAATATACGCAGTTAAGAAGTATATTCTGTGCAGCTTTTGGTGTTGGAGAAAATGTTGCATAGACCAGGTAACACCGTAAAAGGTCTCTCGACCCTACAAGCACACCAACGTGGAAGTATCAAATCTCCAGGATAAGAGCAGTTACATAGACGGCTAAAGCGGACCACCAACCTCGATTCCCTTGATACAGTTGTAATAAAATCTGAAAAAAACCTAACTAGTTTACTTGTATACAGCATTGTGTCTTACTTAATTTTAAATGTATTGCCAACGGTACGAAAACTAAACACCTTTCTACTAGACAATGAAGCACGTAACCTCCTTATTCAGATTAAGAACTATCATCACGCTCAGTCGCTTGAAATTCTCGGACGGATCCGATTGTTGCGCTTTTAACACTCAAGATGGGCACGCAGTCCGACCGAGTATTTTCGTCCTGCCTAATAGATCGCCAGTTGCCTCATTAATTAATTGCAAGGGAGCAGTGCAAACTAATTGACTAGACAATTACAAATGGATGCCGCACTGACGTGAAATCACCCACCCACAGGCCATAAACGAACCCATCTGTCTGGTTAACATTGACATTCGTTTTGTTTCCGCGAACCTCGAGGTGCACCTATATGTATCCGTGTCTTCGCAACGAAACCAAGGATGGTCCCCATATAAGGGCTTCCCAATGCTAACCTGCTTCGGCTTCGGGCTACTTTTACTTTCCAGCGACGGTTACTTTGCTCACATTTATGAACTAAAGTCCCATCGCAAAATTTTTATTGTTTTGTTTACCAATAAACTCAAAAGCTGCATTCCCACGAGCATACTGAACTGCAATTCAAACTATGCGCGATGATCTCTTCGTATTAATGCAATACTTTCCAAACAAAACGAATCCATTTTACACCAGAGACATGTAAATCACAGTTTTCCGTCCTCCACATTTTGCGCTGGTAGGAATTGCGTTCAAACGAGAATGGTGCTTGTTTGTTTAGTAGTGTGTCGACGATCTGATTGAATGAGTCAGAGAGAATAGTGTCCACAAATGCCTCCTTACCAATTAAACAAAACGAAGAGGTACCAAAACAAGAAGTTTTCGCAATTTTGATCAAACTTTTAATTAATCTTCTACTAATTTGTAACTAATTGTTGTTTTCAGTAAATACCTCGGTGAAAAAAGGTGAACGGCGGCGTAGTAGACCTATGAAACGAAATGAGGTTTTTTTAACTTTGTTGGAAACTAACCCCACACGATGTCTTCATCTAACCTATATATCGTTCTCCCAGTGTTTACTTTTGACATTTCTATGACTATCCCTTAAACGGCGATATAAGCTAAGATTGATCGAAAAATATGATTCGTTGAACGTTAAATTATTGTTTTCCTGATTTTCTCCTCAAACGGTGTGGCCGGACACCATTAAGAGAGAACGGTTGAACGATGGCAGTATTCCGCCTGTAGATAAGGTTAAGAGCGAAATTGACCGCTAAGATGCAAAGAGACCCCTTCATTCGCAAGGGTTTACTAGAAGCGCTTTCAGGTTTAGCTTTTCACACTAAAACGCAACGTTGCTGAAACTTAAGTCGGAGGCGAAGTGGCCTCTACACTCTACGCCCTTGAAGAAGGACAAACAAGCCCTTGAGGCCCAGGGAGCCATGGGTAGGCAGTTAGTTGACTTGCCATATTTCACAGTACTACTGTCGAGGGTCAGTTGAAAGGATAGAGGCGAAGTAGAAGAAAACGAGTTGTAATCAGGGTCCTCGTTCTGTGTATCATTACTAAACCATGAATACTATCACTGGTAAAACTTGATGAATACTATCACTCACGCAAAACTCAACCTTGAACAGTGAAATTAATTTTTTTATATACTTATAAAGGTACCTTATAGTGAGTAAATTGGTTAATTATTCATTCCGACTAATAACCGTTTTCGATCAGAAACATTTTTTTTTTACAACCCCCCCTCAATATGTGATACTTTACGTCTCAAGGGATTCCAAATCTGCTATGTCCATCCGCCGCCCGTCGTCCGGGCCTTTTTGTGCCTTTAACGTGGTCTAAAAAATCCGTTCTTTCGCACAAAAATCCCATTTGGTATCTAATTGTGCCCGCCTGCTAGGCAATCCAATAGGATGAAGCCCATAGTTGTTGTGGGCAAAAAATGGTTAAGAAAATGAACAAAAACGCAATTTTGACAGTTTTATCGCAAATGCGCCGTGTTGGGTATCGTTTTCTAGGTATTTTTAGATGCTGGGTCGACTGGAACAATTCTCAGAGGTTTACGACTGCGGCTAAATCGAAATATATCATATCATAATATAATATATATAAATCGGGAAATCACAGTAATAATAGTGAGCAGCTAATTAAAAGAACTCGCGGGCCAATACAGTGAAAGTAATCGTTTCTTCATTTGTCCCTCGCGCCTCATTAAAACCACCCGCAAGCACGACTCGTCATGTCGTGCCAATCGCCTACAGGCGCCTGGAATTTGTCATTTGCGTAGTTTCGAAGTAGTTTTTTTTCCGAGGGCGTGCGGGACAAGTCCCTTTGTCACTGCGGCCACGTGTGGGCCTATTATAACTCTAGCCCTTCCTTAGTAAAAGGCGTCGTACATACCCGCCCCCTTTATGAAGCCGAGTATGTCCTTCACCGCAGCTTCCGCTATGATATGGGGCTCAATGATCCCCTGGGCAAAGTATCCAAAGCGTTTGACTGCTAAGGCAGGGCACTCACATAGGATGTGCTCCGCCGTCTTGTCCTCCTCACCACAGAGTCTGCATTCCACCGCCTCTGAGATGCCCATCTTGTTGAGGTGATACCTGAGTGGGCAGTGTTCGGTGAGGAAGCTAATCAAGACCCTCAAATCCCTCCTGGAGAGTGTCAGCATCGTCTTTGCCCTTTGACCAGAACGCGTAACAAGCCTTTTTGATTGTCTAAGTCGTGGCTGGTGATGCCAATGGGCGCTATTTTCCTGTGTCTCCCATTGAGCCACCAAACAGTTCAGGTGACTTTTGGTCATACTGAGAACACTGAGAACGGTGGTAGCTTCCGTATATACTAACAATTACAACTTTGATAATGGTGGAGTGAGGCTTTGTTTGCCTTCTTGCCCGAACGTACTAAAATCTCTGTATGGTAGATAAGATAAACATTTCACGATAACATTGATGACTTACTGGAGGGGGTGCAAATGGAAAATGAATCTTGCAGGATTTTACACAACCTGTGAACAAAATAAACATAATTACAGCCATACGCTCTCAGAATCATATGAGAATGGTGGTGAAACAAAGAATATGGACTGTGTTGGATGCAAGAATGGGGGAGTTGGGGATTGCAGTAAAACTGGAACTCGGTGAGCGTGAGGAGGACTGTATTATACGTGCTTGCGGAATTGAGTAGAATTAGAGTTGAGGTGAGATGGAGTACAACTGGGAGACAAGGGCAGTACTCGGAACGCGTGAACTGGCAATGGTGTGAGAGAGTGAGAAGTGACTGGGGCGGTAGTTGGAAGCGGAATGATTTTAGAAGAGCTCTGTCATCGATAGGAAAATGAAATTGGGAGAAAGAAATAAAGAAAGGGGAAAACCTAGAAAAGGGGGCTGGGGGGCCCGCAGCTGAGGGATTCCCGCAGGTGAGGGGCCGGTATGGAAATAGTTGGAAACAATTAGGCGGTCGGAGAGAAAATGACGTGGGGAAGTCCGAGGTCAAAGACTCTGAGAACTTCGACGCTTTGCGTCGAACAGACGGACCGCTTGATAACGCTACGACTGCATGTATCGATAGGTCGCTTGATAACGCTACGACTGCATGTATCGATATGCGTCCGTTAGTTATCTCATATTTATTTCATTTACCCATTCTTAATTTCATTGAATTCACTCCTTTTCATAGTCTTTGTACATTTAAAATAATTATATAACGGGGTATTACATAATGAACATTAAATAATTGGCATAATCGTACAGCTGTCATTATTTCTAATTTCAAACATGGCGCCAGAGCCTACGATTTCAGGCATATCGATATCCTGACGTCGGTCGTGATATATCGATATATTGCCTTATCAGAGGAAGCGGTCCCTATTCTTTGCTTTTACCGAGAATGGATAGAGAAGGATGTCCATATCCATAGTACAGAAGATCAGCGCAAAAAACAGTATTCAGTTCATAGCTAGAGCAACGATCAGAGCTGCTTGCAGTAAGTGGAATGCAATCCCAACTTCACTTTCCAGCTTATTTACTCCTTGTTAACTTCTTTCTGCCACGGCCTAACGTTAGAGATCCTCATATTGACTCAGACAAATGAATGTCTCAAATGAAAGCAAAGATGGTTCCTTCGTCCCGTCTTCGTGAACTACTTTCCCCACTAACTCCTAACGAAGCACCAAGTTACACTAACAATCTCACGATGTGGTGCGAAGGGGGAGGGGGAGTTGACGTAAAATGATCCTTATAATTTCTGCTGTTGTAGTGTGTTGCTGTTGTCTGCTTTCTTTTCCCAACCTAATGGTGAGAAGGTCAGATTATGGGACCAAAACAAACAAATGTCAGTTCACCTATACCCACATTTTGTTGCCCTTCCAACATTTTGTTGTAGTTATCTGTTGAACGGAGATATAATCCAAGATTCATCGGAAAATGAGATTTGTGAATGCTACATGACAGTTTTTTTAGTTTGCTCAAAAGCAGCAAAAACGATGCCGATAAAACTTATGGGGAACACTCAGTCAACTAGTACACACACTTTGGAGTTAAGGAACTTTAGAAGTTTCTGTAAAAATGCCGCATGGTACGGATTCCCCAGGGCATACCTCCACGTGGTGGCACATGGTAGGAGGAGTGTCCCTGTGAATCATTCATTATTCATAAACAAAGAAGAGAATTCGACCTCAACTTTCTTCCTGCAACCTATACATTTGTTTTCCCCGTCTATTAATGCACCCCGCCATTAAACGGAGATGAACTAAAATGCATCAGGAAATGAGCTGCATTGAGCATTAAACGTTTCGTTTTTTGATGTTTCTCAAAAATGGCCACCTGAATTTGAATGTATAAAAAGGGGGAGTTATGCATGCATCAAATGTTTTGAACTGCAGATGTGATGAGAACAATAGCTTGATATGACTCGAACCTGTTGCTAGCTGCCAGAAAGCCCCATAGCCCCGCTTGCCGTTATTACTCGATTATTATTTAAATTCGCCCGTTAGGCCTGTCTTTTCGAACGATCGGCAGCCGCACATTTGTATTGTTAGGGGCGAGCCGTTCGCTGAGGTGCTTATGCGAATCGTCAAACGGTGCTTTTGTCGACTACGTATTGTTCTGAATATTTCCAAGTGATATCTGCATCCCTCATCTCGGAATTCGCATTGTGAGCCGGTTAAAGGCGTTTATTCTTTTTGTATGCGTCAAGACAGCCGGTGATGAATGGAACTTCATCCTTTGTTCTTTCAACGGGTTCGATTTTCGCTATAACCCTGTCATTTAGTAGTGAGAATGATAGAACACATTGTACAAACAACTTCTTAACAACTGTTCAATGATGTTTCGATCTTCAATTACTGTTAAAATATCTGGTGCGTACCAACACACAACTTTCCGCCACTCCTTTAAGTTCGAACACCACTCACATAGGCGGGCGCTATATCTTCGTTCAACGCATTTTTACAGGAACATTTTTGGAGAACAAACTGTAGGGACTAGTTAGCTGAGAGTACTCCGAAAGTTTGATCGAAATCGTTAGAGCCGTTTTTGAGAAAATTGGAATACCGATAAATTAATATTCGACAAATCTCCTTT
The DNA here is from genome assembly GCA_020466155.1 of Pachypeltis micranthus. NCBI lineage: Eukaryota > Metazoa > Arthropoda > Insecta > Hemiptera > Miridae > Pachypeltis > Pachypeltis micranthus. The sequence continues at coordinate 799,270 of CM035782.1, read as the reverse complement.
TCTGAGTTAACTTGGCTTATATCTCCGTTCAACATATATATATATATATAGAAATAATTATGGAGAACGAAATGTGGGTATGGGTGACTAAAATACACTCCATTAAGATTTATCACATCGGGTGAAAAAGTTACCCTGGAATTTACGGAAATGTTAGAAAAAACGTTATTTATGACACATTTTGATTTTTATCTCTGTTCAATGGACCGTCACAGGAACATTTATTGAAAAGAATATGTGGGTATTAATTATATAAAAACATCCTGTGAGTTTGGTGAAAATCGCTGGAGCCATTATGCCAAAAAGCGTAAAAAACCTATTTTTGCTTCAGGGGCCCATATCTCCATTCACCGTATTTTCATGGAGATATGTATGGAGAAGAAAAGTTAGGTATTGATTAGGAAAAGATAATTTGAAAGTTTAATCAAAATCGTTAGAGCCGTTTTCGAAAAAAATGCGAAAAACCCTAGTTTTTGGTACATTTTCGTCCCCCACCCCCCTTCCCATCGGCCGAAATCGCCCATAACCTTATTTTGGTGTCTACAAAAAATAACAAACAAAATAACAAAAGAACCAGCTCAATCGGATCAGCCGTTCTCCCGCAAATCGAACTACAGACACACACACAGGTCTGTTTCTTTATTTGATGACTGTACCTAAACCCTCGACGAGGGTTATATCAGTCATAGAAGTTGCGGTTTCGCTAATATGCAAGGGGCCGGCCCCTGCAGCATCCACCGAACTCAGACCTGTGGAGGTACGGCAGGTATTTGGTCGTTAGCCAGTCTCACCGTAGAGAGCTGTTGCCCGTGTGTTACCGCGCAGAGGTGACAACCTGAGGAATCCCGTACCATCTGGGAGTAGTTCTTAATCTGGTTCCCAGACACACACACATACAGATCTGTTTCTTTATTACATGACTGTACCTAAACCCTCGACGAGGGTTATATCAGTCATAGTAGTTGCGGTTTCGCTAATATGCAAGAGGCCGGCCCCTGCAGCATCTACCGAACTCAGACCTGTGGAGGTACGGCAGGTATTTGGTCGTTAGCCAGTCTCACCGTAGAGAGCTGTTGCCCGTGTGTTACCGCGCGGAGGTGACCACCTGAGGAATTCCGTACCATCTGGGAGAGTAGTTCTTAATCTGGTTCCTACCTGATCTCTTACTGTTTACTTGGGTGGCAAGTTTCAAAAGGACTGATCAACTATAACCACGTTTTGTAGCCATTACCTTCTTTTGCGTAACTTTGCAAAATGATTATAGGCTTCCTTTGTAGCAGTCAAAGCTGCTAAGTTCGTTTGCCCTCCCAACAACCGTCGCTCACTGTTGTAGAAACTACAGTGGAGCAGCACATGGTTTCTGTTTCCTCCGCACTGGGAGGCACAAGACGTGCATAATGGAGAGTCTTTTAGAGAAAGAAGTGGGCAGCGCATTGAAGTCACCATGTCCCGTGAGGAACTTGGCCTCGTCCAGTGGTCTGGCTCAACCCATTTTCTAGAAAGACGTTCACGGATGTCGGGAAGAACCTCATACACGATCACGTCCCTTTGACGAGGGGATTCCCATCTCGCTGCTATTTCTCTAGAGCCCATTCATCGATGGCGGCAAGTTTCTGTTCTGTGGTGAGCTCCGCACGGAGTTCAGCCCAAAGCGGGGAAGCTCCCGCTTTCACTCTCCACTTGTCGTCAATCATGCACTCAACAGCCAAATCGACTGGTAACTGACCAGTGATCACCTGGAGGCTTCGTTGCAAGTGATACAGTCTTGTAGGCCTTGGTGATCCGCGAGGAGCGCAGCTCTCTGGGATTGGGCCAATACTCTCTTTTGATTGACTGTTAGTTTGCTACCCCAGACAACAGGGCAGTAGCCAATCACACTCTAAATAGATGGCCTTATACATGAGGATGGTGTCGTGGTAACACACACCCCAAGTGGCCTTAATGGCACGCAGTGAGGCAAACCTTGCAATGGTAGTGCCTTTAAGGGACTGGAGGTGTTAGTTGAAACCCCACCTCTCACCTTCCATATTCACTCCTAAATACTTGACGTGCTTTCAAGAAGGAGCCTGTGGCCGCCAAAGCGTATTGGGTGGATTATTCACTTTCCTTCAAGAGGATTAGCTGGGTTTTTTCCTCAGCCACCTGCATCTTGACGTGCTCGCACCATTGGCTGACAGTGCGGAGCACGCAGGGTGGGTTTTTCTTCAATTTGGCGGACTGACTCTGCAAAAGATCAGCACAGTCAAGTCATCCACATAGGCGCGGCTCGCAGTCAGTCTCCATGAGTTTCCTGAGAAGACCTTCAAGAAGGCATTCCAGAGTGCTGGTCCTAGGACCGAGCCCTGTGGGCACCCCTTCTCAATCTTTTCTCCGGACGGGAGACATGCCTACTCGATCGTAGCAGTTCTGGTTCTGTCAGGTAACTCTCTGACGGCGAGCGAGTACAGGTTAGGGATTCCCTACCTTTGAGTTCATTATGGAGCGCTGGCCACCAAAAGGTTGTCAAACGCTCCCTGATGTCAATCAGAACTGCCACGACGTACTTAGCCGGTGCCAGCAGGAAACACGCCGAATCTCGACAATGACATCCCGCGTGGACCTTCTTGGTACCAGCCCGTATTGCCTGCCTGTGAGGTTGCGGCCAAAGACTCCTTCGAGGGACTGCAACATCAAGATTTCTAGTGTTTTGCCTAATATGGAAAGAAGCGCTGAGTGGTTCTCATGATCGCGAGTCCGACTGATTGCAGTCGCCTCCCTTTCGAACAGTGACAACGCGGCGCAGACTTCCACTGAGTGGGAACTGTCCGACCTGCAGACAGTCATTAAATAAATTAAGGAGACCGCTGGAGATTGTCCGCTCCAGCCTTCCTTAGCATATTGCTTTCTATTTTATCTGCCCGAGGAGTTTTGTTGGGCTTTAAGGGCGCAGGAGCCCTGCGGAGTTCGCCTGTTGTCCACAATGGGATGTCGGGCTCGCTCGGAGGGTCCATGATCAGCTCCCTTGCTGCCCTCTGGGCTTCAGTGTCTCGAGCTGGTTGGTCATCTGGGAACGCCTTCTCAAGGAGGGTTTCCAGTGAACGTTCGGCCACTGCAGGCCCAGCCTGACTCATTTGCATCGCAGCTAAGACCTGCTCTACATTTGCTTTTCTATGGAGGACTTGTAGTGTCTGCCCCAGGGAGTTCTCAGAGCTCTCCGCTTCTTACAAAAATTTCGCCAGCCTTGCCGCTTGGCTCGTTTGATGGCGCGGTGGAAGGCCTTCTTCTCTTGGATGAAGGCAGTTCGGAGTGTTGCTCTGGCATCAGGTCACGAGTGTTTTGGTACATCCTTCTGGCTCTATTTGCACTTTGCTTGAGTGGAGATTAAGTTCCTCCAGTCCACCATGTGGACTTTGATCGCCCTGTGCTTCTGTTGGCCAAGTACAGAGAGCCCAGCAGAGTGCAGTGCTGTGGTAAATGTGTCCACTTTGCTGTCCACCTCTTCAGGTGTGGATGCTTGCACTATTGGCGGTCGGTGTCTGCGCACGCGTTCACCTTTCCCCAGTACCCTAAAGAATTGCGGCCAGTCAGCATTTTTTGTCGCGGAATCGCTTTTCACGCGTGTCTTGCAGAGGATGTTATCATCCGAATGGCAGTGTTAAATCAGCCATAACCATGTGATCGCTTCCATGCTTGCACCTGGTGCGACCCTCGCCAACCCTTCAATTTGAGTAGCAGGATTGTGACACCGCTGTGACGTCTATACCCGACCTTCCTCCCGGGCCATCGCAGAGTCGCCTCCAGTCATGGGGTCGTTGGCAACAACCGTTGTACCTGGTGAGCAGCTCGATATACGCCTCGCCGCCCCATCCAGGGTTGGGGATCCCCACAATGGTGATCTGGCGTTTGCATCAGCACAGACTCACGAGGTCGTCCTGATAGGCCTGCTGAGCCCGCTCGAGTGGTTCAAGGCTGTTGGCAACTGGTGCGCCAAATTGCCTGTAAATGATATTACAACCAGCTCAGCCACCGGCTCGGATGACGTACAGCGGCCAGAAGTGCTGGCTGTTCAGGTGAGTGAGCGCGAGCATGTCAATGGACGGCGGAGGCTCGATGCAGGCTACTCTGCTGCCTTGGCTCCCGTTCTCTGCTCCAGCCACCACTCGTGCCTGCGATCCGAGACCAAGAGTTTTGGATCCTGGCGTGCGTTCCTGTATGGCGAGGACACTGCAGCGCTTTCTGAGTGCATTTTGCAGCAACTCAGCCATAACTGGGCAACTCTTATTTGTGTTGTGCTGAAGGATTCGAACTGCTTTTTGACCTATTCATAATCCACCTCCAGTGACTCCTGGAGGGCAATCGCTCGCTGACCGAATGGTACAGCGTGCGTCTCGTGTGAGAGTGTGCGACCTGTTGGATTTTGCGTTCGACGCGGTGGCACACTCCTGAGGGGAGCATCACGCTTGCATTCCTCTTGATCTCCAGATGTGGCAAGGCGCCACTCCAGGCTAATACACAACAGGTCTTGTTACAGGCGCTTATCGCCAGGTAGCCATAGCGCTGGCATTTGTAGCGCAGGTGGGGCTTGGGTACTTTTCTGCGTATGGCGCACTGGCTGCCAGGCTATTTGGAGGTGCCTTGCCTCTAGTTTTTTGTACAGGCTGGGCGATACCTCAATCACCCAATCCTTCTGTCTGCCACGCTGGTGAAGAGGCTGACATCCTGCGGCTGCAAGCTAACGCAGGGTTGTGCTCAACAACTTGTTGGGCCAAGTCCTCTTGAAGGTCGGTCCGCACGTCGCACAGCAGCAGGCGTGGAAACGACCCAGGGGCTGACGCTGGAGCTTCAACTCCTTTTTGTGGAAATGTGGCTCGTGAGCGCCTTGGCCATTTCTGGCGTTTCCGTACACAATGACGGCGCCTACCTCCTACTGCGGTGCGGATGTTCAGCACTTTCGGACACTCAGAGCTTGGAGGTCCGTGAGCAGGGACACCCGCATGGCGCTTCCATTGCGCTAGGGTTGGAGGACCAGCCTCTCCTTCCTCACATGTCCGCTAACCACTACCACGTTTTGTCGTGGGGTTTTTAGGGGAGTTTGGCGCGGTGGAGGCTTTTATTTTGGTTTTTTATTTTTATTTTTGCCCTTGTTTTTGGCGGAGGCATGGCGGGGCGCTGCCCTCGGCCTGCACTTCCTGGGCTTAGTTGGGGCCTGTTTCTGCTTCCCCTCTGCGCTTCCTGGCCTGGCAGGCTGCCATTCCGCCTCAGCTCCATGAGGAGGAAAGCAGTAAGCGGCTACTGCCGCGATATGAGGGAGCCTGGGGTACTACCTGGCTCGCTGTTGCTCCTCGAGTTTGGGGGCTGGTGGCACTGGCTGCCGGGCACCGTTCTGACGCAGTTTTCCTCACGACAGCCGCCACAGTTTCGCAGGGGAGTGGCAGGGGGCGATGTCGTTGGGGGCATTAGCTTTATAGCCAGCCGAATTTACGAAGAGGCAACTAGTTCACGAGGTCCCGCATAGGTCCTGTCGCGTTGGCCCTCATCCGTGCCAGCTGGCCGTTGGATGATTTGGACGTATGCGCAAATTTGCTCCATGTCCGACAGTTTAGGGTCCACGCTGTGTGGCAGTGTGCTTGTAGTAGCTGGGTTGCCCGGGCTTCGCACTAGGGGAGAAGGAGATGAACGCGGTTTGCCCGGTTCTTTCCGCCGCTGTTTGTTTGGACGACGAGTGCAGGTTGCTCATCGTCTCAAGAGGGAGGGGTCGAGCTTGGCGAGCCCGAGGAAGAGGCGAGGTGGCGTTTTATTACCTGCTGAAGTTTTAGTTGACTTTGTCATGTTTTTTACTTATTTGGGGGTGATTAAAGAAGCGGACTGGTGTAGTGTATCCTCCAGGAGTTCATTTGTGTGTGTGTTCGTGGTATGAGCGAGAGGTGCTCGAGGCAGTGTCCTGGAAGCTCCCCTCAGGCATATTGATTCTAGCCCCTTTCGCTGGTCCGTTGAGGGTCAGCGGGAGCCCCACATGCGCCGGTGAGCTGCCAGTCCGGCCACCCACCGGGACTAAGACGCATGAGGGATTTTTCGGCTGCTGCTCAGAGTCAGCCCTCGGCCACTAGTGATGTGGTGAGCGCGGACACACGCTATCAGCCGCCCCAGGAACGCTCAAACCTGGTTTTTCCCCCTCCTCATTCCGAAGGCCGCACCTATATAGGGGATCGCTCAAAGGTGTTAGTGAGCTACTTCCAGGACTGTCTTTCGCTCATTATGAGTGTTTCAAGTGAGTGTGTTCTGCCACGCAAGCCGTTGCAGTGTATTTAGTATCTGGAATATGTTGTGTATGTCACAACAGGAGCACGTCCATGCTACCAGGCGCGACCACAGGCTGTGGATAGTGGAACGACTGGGACTGGGTGGGACTGAATACGCAGCCCCGAACGAGGAAAAAAACCCAATCCACGGTGGAACAGCGTACGCCAAGGATGCTTGGCCAAGGGGGAGCTTGGTCTCTCGTACCCGGACTCTGAGCACCGGGCGACCCCCAGTTTTAAGTAGCCTTCCTGAGGCATGTGGGGCTCTGTCTCAGGCGACTGTTTGTTTCCCTAGCTGCTCGTAGGACCTATATGGATACCAAACAAAATAATAAACAAAACCAAGAGTAAGAAATCGCCTCAAGGATTGAAGAGGATCTGCTGCTGTGTTCCACGCCAGACCTCGACGATCAGATGGTCGTTGATGAAACTACAACGACATCGGGAGAGGCCATTGCCTGGCCGCAAACAGGAGCATTGTCTCCAGCAAGTATGGAGACTCCTTGCGGACCCTATAGCCCTACCCTTGGTGGAGGGCACCCCCTCGCTATTGGCCCGGGAGCCAGGGGGCCACGTGGCCGAAGGCTGGGTGGCCTCCAGGGGACCAGCAGTGGATCGCGGGGGCTGGTGAAGGTGGGAAGGAAGATGGTGTAGGAGAGACCTCTGGGACACGACCTGACGGTGCTAAGATGGGAGGTGCAAGGAAGAAGCGGTACCACCACTTCATTAGGCGAGGGCTTGCACCGGAAGAGGCCTTGAAGGCCTCCACCATGACCGTCAGAGAGAGTAGGAAACGATCCATACCCTCGACTGGATCAACTCCACAGAGCCAAAAGGGTGGGGATCAGAAGAGGAGGGCAGCGCCTCAAGACAGATCTCCTAAACAACCCAAGCAGAGGGCCACCCATCCGCAGAACAGACCGAGCTACAGGGATGTAGCGGAGGGGGTGAGGATTGGTGTGGTACACCAAAACTACCTAGGCATTCTGCTTATGGATGCGTAGCTGGATAGTCTAGAACAGGGTATCATGGACAGTGTCCTGTCAGCTACAGGGGACGATGTCTGGCCAGCATTTCAGACTGCAGTACGCAGGTCTGGCTGGCTCCTGATACACTGTCAGGACAGGGGCACTGCCGAATGGCTAAGGGCCATTGCCGGAGGCGCCGGGTTGCTCGGGGACACCCCTCTCAGAATTGTCAGACAGGGGCAACGAGGAGCAAGGCTCCAGCGCTCCATCCTCAGCCACTGCGCGACCTTCCCGGCGCCCCTTCGAAGGCCAAAGACCGGAGGCGGGGTCGTCCGGGCGGGGAAGCTCAGGCAGGGGTGGGGGGCGGCGCTCTCCTACAACTCGTCAAAATCAGTGGGGAGGTCGCTCTTCTTACAATAGGCTGTCAAGGCCTGGTAAGAAGGGCGGCCAGAGGGGACGATGACCCCGCCCACGCTCCACCTCCTACAGGTCAACCTGCATCGATCCCAGGCAGCCATGGCTGTTCTCAGCAGGAACTTTGACAAGAGGAGGTGTGATGTAGCCCTCGTCCAGGAACCCTGGGCCTGGGATAAGAAGATCCGTGGCTTGCCAACAAAGTCAGGTAAGGTAGTGTATGATAAAAGTAATGATCGATGCCGTGAGGCAATTCTGTTTAATCGAAATGTAAATTACACTGTCATGCCTAACTTTATCTCTAGAGATGTTACAGCTATTATGGTAAGGGAGAACTCGCCAGAGGGAGCAGTCAAGGCGGTGTTGGCATCTGCCTATTTCCCCCATGATGCGAACTCCCCACCGGAAGAGGTTCGAAGATTGGTAAGTTATTGCAAAAATCACCAACTTCAACTCATAATTGGCTGTGACGCAAACGCTCATAACATTGTCTGAGGGACCACGAACACTAATTTAAGAGGAGAGTGCCTCCTGGACTATCTTGCAGGGCAAGAACTGGAGATCCTCAATAGGGGGAGCGCCCCTAACACTTTCGTAACAAGGATAAGGGAAGAGGTACTTGACCTCATCATCTCCAGTCGTTTCATAGCCAGCAGAATTCAAGGCTGGCAGGTGCTGGACGAGCCATCACTATCAGATCATAGGATGATCTCGTTCGGCCTGGGTTTTGGCACACAGGTACTTGAAACCTCGCATACCCAAGAATACAGACCGGCCACTTTACCAAACCCAACTCCCCACAGAGTTGGGAGGTATGGACAGGGAGATCCACACGGTGGAAGAACTGGACAGTATGGCCAGTCTTATGCAAGGGGCGATCATTCGCTCCTACGAAGACAACTGCCCTTCCCGTGCCCGCAGGACCAATGGTGAGGCCCGCTGGTGAAGCGAGGAGCTGGGGAAGCTAAGGTCTTCAACGAGGAGGCTCTTCAACAGGTCCAAAAGAACAGGGGATTGGGAGGCCTACCGGCAATCCCTTACAAGTTATAGCAAGGCCATCAGAAGAGCAAAGAGGAAGTCCTGGAGGGACTTCTGCAGCGGTGTAGCAAGTGTCTCTGAAGCCTCCAGGCGGCAGAGAGCGCTCTCCGTGGACAAACCTCAGGAACTAGGTCTCATAAGAAGGACGGACAGAACTTTCACGGAAGATGCCAGGGAGACCCTGGAGGTGTAGGTTAATACCCACTTTCCAGTGTGTACCCTTGTTGAGGAAGGGGCTTTTGCCCCACCCTGGGAACCAGACAGGGAACGTCCGCACCCGCGTAGGCTCCTAGGGTATGCGAATCGCATCTTCTCCCCGAAAGGGTTAAATGGGCAATAAATACCTTCAAACCCTACAAGTCCCCCAGGGGGGACGGGGTCTTCCTGGCCTAGCGACCCTTCTACCCTTTCAAAGCCAGCTTCCTGCTGGCCCATGTGCCCTACTCATGGAGAAGGACCAGGCTTGTGTTTCTGCCTAAGGCAGGCAGTGACTCCTCGACTGTGAAATCACAGAGACCCATAAGCCTCTCCTCTTTTCTCCTGAAGGCAATGGAAAAGATCATAGATCTGGTCTTCAAGGACACACTTGAGACCGAACCCCTCTCGAAGGCACAGCAGGGCTACCTGAGGGGCAGGTCGGCTGAGACTGCGCTCATGGAGCTGGTCCCACTGATCGATGAGGCTCTTCAGACGAGAGAGGTGGCGTTGTGCTGCTTCATGGACGTGGGGGGTGCTTTCGATAACACCTCCTTCAGCTCCATAGAGGCAAGAGCAGCGCAAAGGGGTATAGAACCCCAGGTCGTGAAATGGACTATGTCCATGCTAAGGTGTAGGGAAATCACGGCCAGTTTAGGGGAAGACAGCGGGATGATCTCGCAGTTCTGGTGAGAGGCAAATTTGCCACCACTGTGTCAGAAAGGATGCAAGGAGCTATAGATATCATCCAAGGATGGTGTGATAAGGAGGGATTGCACATAAACCCAACCAAGACCACCATGGTTTCATTCACCAAGCGAAGAAACCTAAATATAGTATCACCCACCATGCAAGGAGCAAGGCTCTATATAAGTACAGAGGTGAAATACCTCAGGGTGATACTGGATAAGCAGCTCACTTGGAATTCACATGTGAGATATGCGCTGCATAAGGCAACTGCAGCCCTGTGGGCATGCAGGAGGCTGAGCAGAAAATCATGGGGCATAACTCCAAAAATGATGGAGTGGCTCCATAAGGGGATAATAAGACCCCGCGTCACCTACGCCTCCACGGTGTGGTGGAAGGCAACATGCCGGCTAGCAGCTCAAGGGAAACTCCCAAAACTGCAGTGACAGGCATGCCTAGCTATTACAGGGGCAATGAATACGTGCCCTATTGCTGCAATGGAAGTCCTTTTAGACATCTCATCTCTCCATATACATATTCAGAGGACTGCTTAACTGGGAGCAGTAAGGCTTTTGCAAACAGGGAACATCTCCACCAGGGTTAAGGTAAGCTTCCAAAGAACAACTAGACAGTTCAAACTGGAAGAGGCAGTGGTCCTTGCTACCGACGTTATGTCAGAGCAAAAGAACTTTCGGCTGCCATTCAGGGTAAGTACCCACTCGCGGGAACAATGGGAGCAGGAGATGTTCTGGACCGAGGTGGGCGCCCTGCGGTGGTACACCGATGGTTCAGTCATGGGAGGCAGAGCTGGACTGGGCATTGTTGGGCCCAACTACAGTCTGGCTAAGCTGCTGGGGGATTTGAATCCTAAGCTGAAATCCTAGCTATAAAGATCTACAGATCTACATATTCTCGAACAGCCAGGCCGCATTAAAGGCCATCGCAGCCCATAGTTTTAGGTCCAGGCTGGCATGGGAATGCCTTGATGCGCTCAAGCGGCTCGGCGCCCACAATAGGCTTTCCCTCATCTGGGTGCCGGCTCACAAGGGGCATGAGGGCAATGAAAAGGCTGAACACCTTGCGAAGAAGGGCACAGAAGCCCTACCCATTGGGCCTGAACCTCACGTAGGTATGACCAAAAGTCACCTGAACCGTTTGGTGGCTCAATGGGAGCCACAGGAAAATAGCGCCCATTGGCATCGCCAGCCACGACTTAGACAATCAAAAAGGCTTGTTACGCGTTCTGGTCAAAGGGCAAAGACGATGCTGAAACTCTCCAGGAGGGATTTGAGGGTCTTGATTAGCTTCCTCACAGAACACTGCCCACTCAGGTATCACCTCAACAAGATGGGCATCTCAGAGGCGGTGGAATGCAGACTCTGTGGTGAGGAGGACAAGACGGCGGAGCACATCCTATGTGAGTGCCCTGCCTTAGCAGTCAAACGCTTTGGATACTTTGCCCAGGGGATCATTGAGCCCCATATCATAGCGGAAGCTGCGGTGAAGGACATACTCGGCTTCATAAAGGGGGCGGGTATGTACGACGCCTTTTACTAAGGAAGGGCTAGAGTTATAATAGGCCCACACGTGGCCGCAGTGACAAAGGGACTTGTCCCGCACGCCCTGGGAAAAGAAAAAAAAATAGATGAGATGTCACAGTCCACAAGGCTCCCGTGCTAATGCCATAAACGGAGTTCTCTTGAAATGGGGGGTTTCAGCAATGTGTGGGAGGCGTATCGTGAGAAAATACGAGTGAATTAAACAAACGCAACCTTACCACGGAAAAATGAACAATTAATATATGATATAATGGAAAAATATAACCACTTGAATAAAACGAATGAAAAGAAAGTTGGGCGTAACTGCCTTAATTACTACGATTGAAATGAAAACGCACTAACGACGGAAACGATGGTACACAGACAATCAAATAAACGTTTTTGGCTGCTCATTTGGACAGATTCTCTAGGAGAATCATCACTGAAATCGACACGAACGAGAGATAGGTAGTGAGAGAGAGAGCGAGCGAAATAGAAAGACGTTGCGTTGTTTGCATTAAAAAGCCTTCGAAACGTGGAGTTCAGGGGGAAAAGCCGATAACACAGCATTCGTTCAAATTTCGTACAGCAAAGGAAAGCAAAAATAGTTGACTAATTGATTAATAATTGAAGGAAAATAGAACGAAGCCGGTGCTAACGAAAAGAAAGCAAACATTTATCGAAAACTTAGCAAGCAAAATTGGAAAATTGAGTTATTAGTATTGGAAATAGTTCAAAACTCTTTTGGAATTTTGTCAAAATCTACGAGTAAACCAGCAACAAACGTGAAGAAGCGCATGTAAGTTATTAAGCAAATGTGGACAAACTGAGTGTTGAGCGTTAAAACGTCAAGTGCATAATTGTTGAGGGAAGGTGAAAAAATGGTGAAATGGTCGAAACGTAGAAGTAACTCAAGTGAAAATAGTAGGGAAGAAGTCGTGGAAATTACGTAAAAACTATAGGATGAATGATTGAAAAAAAAAAATGTTGTTGGTTCAGGAAAAATCATTGCTGTCGGAAACTGAGTAAACTGTTAATAAGCTTGAACCCAGATTTCGCGCCAACAAATGTAATAATATTTAACCTATTATGAGTATAAAGTGGTGGGCAATCACGTAAAAACTGTTAGAAAATCTATTGGAAAATTGTTTTTCAATGTATAGAATTTACACAAATAGTCATAAAATACGGAGAAAACTAATTGTCATGTGATGCCAACACTAAGTAAAAAATTATACGTTTGGTTGCAATAACACACTCAAAAAACGCTTCAAAAAATTGTAAATGATGAATCCCCTTCCCTCACGTGGGCACCGATCCAAAGGTTCCCTCAACAAGACCGTACAAGGTGGAGAGCAATATTTCTAGAGATTGTAGATAATTGTATCTAACACTCTCGTGTCTTTAAACTCATTTATTCTTCCGAAAAAGAAACCACTGAAAAACGATATCAGTGTCCGAGGTTTCTCTGGAAACGTGAAATTTGGCCTCAAAACGCGTAGGGGATCGTCCCTCAGGTGAACCATATTAAGGCTTCAGTCTCCTTGGAAAGGTATCCGATGTCCCTGCTCCCACGGGACCCTTATTCCTTTTAGAGGGTGCATCGTGGAGACTTTTTGACAAGAAACGAACGGATAGTTCAGGGAGGGGCCTGTTGTCTAACAACCGTTCGTTGGTGTAGCGGAAGAAATGATGTTCCATCTGTTAGACGAGGTCTAAGGCTCGTGGGTTGAGGCGCTAGAGTTTCCACTATCCGTTGATATAAATTGGATTATAATGGGAAATGGACTAAGATCGAACTAATGTTTCACAGAGGCGGGCTACTAAACTTGTGTCTAGAGATTAAATTGAGGGCAGATACCGGCGCTTCGAAGGCTCTCAATTTCTATATTCTACGTCAAACGCCAAAATAGTCGGGCAGTAAAACTTCCTCATTATTCTCATATACTTCGTCATGAATTTCAACCTAAAACGCGTTGGAAATCGAATCATGGTATCTTCTCGGGATAGGCGAAACTTCTAATGATCCGAAGCGATTTCGTGAAATTGCAGCAAAACTAGGAGTAGGAATGCTTCGGGTTTGCACACAAGTACTCACATCGGTACTTGAGTAATCGGAACTTATGAGGATTGGGGGGAAAATTGCTGAACAAAATACTTAGTTTGAAATACTTTTCCCAGCCCCACGTACATTTTACGCGCTGATCCATCGTCATTCATTCAGTTCATTTGAACTTTGTAAAACAAACTATGTAGAAACCAGGAGGGCTTGAAGTTCTGGAATTCATTGGGATGTTACTGCTTACACTTACGCTACCTTTGTTGCGAGGGGAATATCTTCTGAATATCTTACTCGACCATAACTAGTTTCTTGAAGAAATCCAAGCAATCTCCTAGGTTTTCATCCCAGGAGCGGGTGTCAAGTTTTTCCCCAGTGATGCCACACTTGGCCAGCAGTGACTTCGCTTGACACATACCTCGTCATGATATTACGGGAATTTTCTCATTAGTGAGTTACTGGAATGTTTCGAAAGTGGCAGCATAGCCATGTGGGTGCCCGTTCTGGTAAAACAATTCATCTAGGGGTGAAGAATACCGCATCAAATTCTCGTAATAACTAGAAAGTAATAAGGTAGGTCCCAAGATAGAAGAGGAGAGGAGTGCGAGGTGAAAAAAAAAACCCCGAGTCGACTCATAGTTAATTCATTTTAACGAAAAGATCAAATAGTTTAGTTAGTTCGTTCGAAAGGTAGTCACCCACGACTGAACTAGTTCATTTAAGTGAATGAATGACTCATTCATCGTTCAATGAGTTCAATAAGATGTGGATACCCTGGACCCAGGTATGAAATAGGAAGGATGACATTATTGGAATAGAGAGGAACAATCTGGAAATTTGGTCAGCTCAACCTTACTTCCTGAACAATAAAAAGGCGCACTCGTTCTAAAAACCCTGCAAATTATTACACAACGGTTTATTATTCTCGCGAACAGCTTGACCTAGTATTACTGCGCTGAGACCCATCCCATTCGATTCAGCATCGAAAAATACTAGTAAACCATACGAAACATGACCTGACTACAATGGAACTACGAAAACTAAATATTGCCCCGGTGCCAGGCGTCTGTAAGGGCCTGTAGGCAATTGGCACGACGTTGCGAGTCGAGCGGGCGGGTGGTTTTGATGAGACGGGAGGGAGGGAGTACTAACGACGAAACGTTTACTTCTGCTGTAGTTCCCGCAAGTTCTTTCAAATAGTTGACTTTGGCTCACTATAATTACTGTAATTTCACTATACGCAGTTGTACACATCTAATACTCATTCCATTCGACCCAGGATGTAAAAATACCTTGAAAACGATACGAAACACGACGTATTTGCGATTATTATACAGCGGTTTGTTAATTTGTTAACCATTTGTTGTCCATAACAACCACATGGGCTTCGTCTGATCGGATTACCGAGATGGCGGGCACAACTAGATACCAAACAGAATTTTCGTGCGAAAAAACGTATTTTTTAGACCATGTTAAAGGCACAAAACCGCGGACGGACATTGCAAATTTGGAATCCCCATGTCTTGAAACGTAAAAAATCAAATTTTGAGAGGGGGGGGGGGGGTTAAACATTTTCCAGACCGAAAACATAGGGTTATTATTCAGAATGAATAATAAACCAAAACTGTTGCTTATTTATTGCTACTCTTACATGTAGAAATGAAGCAGAAAGCCTCTGCTGCTATGCTCACCCAAGAGCCGTTCAAATGGCAAGAAGCTCTGTTCGATTATTCGTGCAGCCTCTGCTGAGCCTGTACTGAACACACAATGGGATGGCAGGTGGAGATTTGTCAATCACCGCTGCATAAAAATCCTACTATATTGTCATCCCAAAGCAAAATCGGGTATGAGATGATGGGAATATTTAGTCGTATTTTGAATGTAGAGTGAGATGCTAAAATTTGTCTCAGGTTGAGTGATTCACTCAGCATCAAGCGTATCATCGATGAGGATATTGTTGCGGTAGTTAACACCGGATATTTTTCATCTCTTTGAATGCGTGCTCTATGCAGCCTTCGATGAATTGAGCTCTGAATCCACCCCTTGAAAGATAACACAATGCGGCGTCTATGTAATCCAAATTTATTAACTCGCTTAAAATGAACGTGATTTCCTACTAATAATAAACAATAGAAAACGTGTCTAGTGGGAGTGAGGAGGTGGACAGGGTTCTTAAAAGCTCCCTAAAGAATAGATAATTGCTCCCACCAACAGCTGAAAGCTGCAAGATTGGAATTTCATGAACTCACTTAATATTCTTACTGCCAGAGCATTTAAAAAAGGATCGGCAAAATCTTACATGGCGAACGAATTTATTGGACCAGCGAGTCATTATTGACCTTTTCTAACGGTTGATCTCGGCTACCGAAGGCTTCCTTGGTACAAAGAGCTCGTACGGTTGAATAGGAATAACCCGCAAGGCCATTTCTATATAAGTAGCTTTACATTAGGAATTCACGAGAGCACATAGCGAATAGGGAAACCTAGCAGTGACTAACGGCCATTGTCAAAGACTCTATTGTAAGAAATGAAGGGATATACTCGCTCTATAAAGCACCTCCTAATCAGGAGAAACCTAACTAGGTATTTCATCACTGCGTTCCAAGTATTCCCCAAATCAATTTTTCCAAATTAAATATCTATCGCGACACCCCCCAGCCACATTCACATGCAGAGATTTGTGTTTACATCCGTTCCAGCACTTCCAGCGTTCCAGCGCATTTTGGAATGGAGTTGTAGTGGACAACACTGTAAATTAACATTTTAGTAAATATTGACCGTAGTTTGAATTTCGGAATTATCGGGTTTGCACCTAATGATCTTACTACCATTGTTCATGACCCATCCTATAGATGGCACATTCAACTCTCAAAACGATTTTCGAGCGAATTTCGGCATTATATGAGTTGTAGTAAAAAAAACACAGTACAAAAATAGATTTTTTATAGAAAGGAAGTAAAATGTTTTTAAATGGGATTGTGATGTTTCAACTTTCCAATATTTTATAGTACCGTAATGTCCAACTTTCCAACAAAAACTTTCTTGCAGTTTTTAGAAAAAAACTTTGGTGTTTTTATCACTAGTATTATTATACCCGTACTTATTTTAGGAGCGATTTTGCTCCTCAGTTGGCCTTCATTGGCTTTTTTTTCTAGATCTGCTGCCTAAATATCGAACTTGAGCCGATTCGGATTAGCTGTGTTCTCTATCTCAATTAAGATGGTCATGAATGTGCACAAAATCAAAAATATAAATCCTTACGGATAGTAATTCGAAGTGTGAGTGTTGCATAGTTACGACTTTACGAATTAATTTTTGACTAAGAGATGGAAGGGCCCTGGTGTTCAATACGACAAGCTGATGGCTCCGTAACTGAAGTAACTTTTGGGATTTCTGAATCAACAAGACGAACAGCTTGGGTGTTTACAACAGATAAGAACGTAAATAAATTAAGTCGAGACAACAAATGCACTCAAAAAATAAAGAGCAACGAGACGAATTAGGA
Source organism: Pachypeltis micranthus (assembly GCA_020466155.1). Taxonomy (NCBI): domain Eukaryota; kingdom Metazoa; phylum Arthropoda; class Insecta; order Hemiptera; family Miridae; genus Pachypeltis; species Pachypeltis micranthus. The sequence continues at coordinate 782,588 of CM035782.1, read as the reverse complement.
TGAAGATAAGACAGAAATCCGCCTTTATTCAACCCCGAGTGAAATATCAGGTGCAGCGCGTCTCTACAGTAATATGTCAGTAGTGACATGTTAGACACGTCAAGTTAGTCCCACATTATTACAGATTTTCTTAAAATGTGATGAATATCCTAGTTAAACACCCTGTTGAACACAGCACATTACATTCACCGTCATAGGTGGGTGAAGGAACTGGGCAGGATGGACCTCACTCATTCTGCTTTCTGAACCCTATCCTTTGATAGTGAATTGTACGACGGATGAAGAAATAGGAGATAAGTATTCGAGAGCGTAAAGTGGATCATATTTATACCGAAATACCTTTAACAAGACATGTAAAAATAATATAAGAATGAGAGAGAAATAATTCAGAACCACGTACGACAATTACAAAGAGCCTCTGGAATTAAGTACAATTAATGGCACTTTTGAATAGTAATGATCGAATTATTAGCTGAGGCTCCAAATAATGATTGAAATTTCAACAAATAAATTTGTCTATCTTGTAACCCAACCTAGATCGAGGGAACCTCACTTTTTAGGTTAACGTTCGCCTCTTGTCAAACCATCCGGATGCCAGGTGCTTAATTGAGGACTAGGGTACAAATTGGATTAAAGAATGTCTTGCATACTAGATATTCCTTGGAACCACCTGCTCTCCTTCAAACATCCAACGCGTTTCCATGTTTTCATTCAATCATATGCTCAGTTACAAAAAGTAGCGTTCCCATCGCAAAATCGCGTTCTTATTGTCGAGTACATCAATTAATGCCAATAAAAAAATTTGGAATACCCACGACCCTTCATTTCGCCCATTCGTCAGAGTCTTCAACTTTCAGAAACATTGCTTTCCAAAAAAACACAAATGTTAAATGAGGAAGTCATTTAACTTGGAGAGCACGAATAGTTGCGTAATTCCCCCCATTAAACGACGAGGCTTCTTGTCTTTAAGGAAACAATTAACTGACACAAAACTAGAAATCTTGTATCGTTACTAATGTTTCCACAATGTTTTGAGTGGAAAAAACATCTCCGAAAACCTTGGTTTACTTGTACAAGGTTATGACATTAAAAAAATGTGTTTTGTTATGATCTGTACGTTTTAAGGTCTTTCGATTTACAAAGCTCTCCTTTAGGCGCAGTATCTGTGCGTGTTTAGTTTGGTTTGAAAATATTATTTGCGCTCACGCTCTTAACGATTTCAAGTACAATTGAACTTTCCAATGATGCATATCAATTTCCCAATTATAGCACAAAACGTCTCGGCTGCTTGCGTATCCCGACTTTTCTTATCTTTTTGTAATTATAGGGATGGAAACTCCCCCAGCATTAATTTGGAGCAACTTTGAACGAAGACGTAGCGACTGAAGTGCAAACTGTTTTACCATTTGTGGTTTCCATATTGATTTCGGTTGAGCCCTTCGCAAATGGATGTTGTCCCATTTTTTGGTTTACTTACGCTCGACTCGCAACGTCGTGCGAATTGCCTACAGGAGCTTACGGGTGACTGGAATATTCGGTTTTCGTCGGTTCGTTGTAGTCGGGTCTCCTGGTATGTCATGGTTTACTGGTATTTTTCGATGCTGAATCGAATGGGATGGGTCTCGGAGCAGTAATGCTAAGTCAAGCTGTTCATGAGAATAATAAACCGTTGTTTCATAATTTGCAGCGTTTTATCTCACACGTGGAATAAATCCCATGTACTCTTAGTGGAAGTGCGCGGCGAATAAATTGTCAAATCTACTTGAAAGTGAAAAAACTGTAGGATGCACCACACTGCATATTTGAATGCGGATTTTAAAATTATCAATACTCGTTTTCTCATCTATTTTCGCTTACACTATTTGCGTAAGTAAAATGTTCCACGCCTCTGAACATCTTGTGACGTCACATTTATTTATAGTATTTATCGCTGTTGTTGATAGCAACGCTCTTCCTTTAGATTTAGGTTATGAGTCACGGAATCGAAGCCTGGCGTTTTGCTCAAAAAGGTGTGGGATGGATTCGCGGCTGTACGTTGAAAAGAAAAAAAAGGCGACTTCAGCGCCCACGGAGAGAGTTTGGCCAGCAGATTTCTCTCGGTTCCGATTTTCAAATTGAGAAGCGGAACCTCGAGTTATAAATGAACAAGACATGGAAATTAGAGTCCTCAGCTCCGTACGTTGGTTACTCTTAAAATCGTATATGGACTCCGGAGCGATGAAGCTTATTTTAGGACACTAGAATTAATGTGTAAAACCTACATTACTCCGTACTTTTTCTATATCAAGACCGATCACTCCACGAAGAACAATTTCATCAACTTCTAGAACCAACGGTTCCCGCCTCCAAAGTGGAAATTAACAGAGGCATAGGAATATGAGAACGGGTGCCCGATTCGATAACTGACGTAATTGCTCTGGTTTCCGTCTACGTACAGGTACACACCTGAAAATTCGTAATTTGGTGTTGCTTCTGCCCGAAAACTGCTGACTGGCCTTAATTTCTTGAGTATTGGAAGGTGACTGCTTGCTGCAGATACCGACGTAATAGTGCAATCTGCTACACCTGAAAAGGACTTCAGGACCTCCACAGCACTGAACTCCCCTGGTGGACTGATGAATTTAACCCCCTCAAGCAGAGTGTTAATAGAGCTAGATATAACAGCAGACTCGATAATCAGATGCCGGAGCCACACTCCGCCTGCAGCATCTTTAACGTTTTGCGAAATATGGAAAGAAGGCTGAGCGGACCATCTCCAGTGGCGTCTGTTAAATAAAAAAACTGTCTGCGACGACTGCAATGAGTCAGCCCCCTGATATGGAGACAGCTCAACCTTCTTTCCATATTTCGCAAAACGTTAAAGGTGCTGCAGGCCCACTAAGGAGTCTTTGGCTGCAAACTCACAGGCAAACAATATGGGTGTATTAAAGGAAAGCCAATGCAAAATTTCATTATTGAAATCCGCAATGTTGTAGCATGGTCTCATTGACCACAGAGAAGCGCTTAACGACCAGTGGCCAGGGAACCCCCAGAATCCTCTTAAAGGGAAAATTAAATAGCCCGCTATCAAAAAGTCAAGTTCTTACGAGTCAATACAGGTGAGAGGTGGCGTTTCAGTCAACATCAACATTACGAGCAATTAGTAAGGCCACGTGGGGTGTGTGTTTCCGTTACATAATCCTCATGTACAAGGCCATTTACCTAGGCGTGATTGACTACCCCCCGATGAGTTAACAAAATCAATCAAAGTCAGTCAAATGAGGGTACTGGTTCCATACCAGAGAGCTGCACTCCTGTGGATCATTAAGGTCTACAAGCCAGCATTCACTGAAGCGCTCCAAGTGATCATTGACCAGATCATTGGGTACATGATGGTTAAGTGGAGGGTGAAAAGGGAGCTTCCCCACCTCCGGGCCAAACTCCGTATACACCTCTCCACTGAACGAAAACTTGCCGAGCTAGATGGATGGACATTAGATAAATGGCAAGTGAGAGGGGAATCCTCGTCAATAGAATGTAAAACGTATAGGTTTTTTCCAGCTTAGACTGCTAAGCTGACGCTGAGTGAATGCCCGATAACGAAACCGCACCCTCCAAGACTTTTGACCGATATAACTTTCTTACGAGTGTTATGTGTTAAGGAACAGTCATTTTGGTAAGAAAACGGAGCTGTCCGTGAACGCGATTGTGAGAGAACGGGTAGAAATATTGCGGCACAAATTCACCTAGCCTGCAGATCACCATGAGATTTCAAAACATGGGTATGAGCGAAATCGGTCCAAAACTAACTATAGTTATCCTAGTGATATAAACTCGAGCTTTTTTGTTTTCCAAACGGTCTAACGATGTTGATCACTTTTTTTTAATAGCCCGACAGTACTATAAAATTCTCATTAGTGAAAACTTTAGGAGTCAGACTCGGCGTGAACAGTGAGGACAAATGGATGGAGTGTAAAAGATGAATGGCTGCTCCTCTGGTGGAAGTACTCCCAAATGCCATTTAATTCGAAGGAGGATTTAGATGTGTTACTGCAACTATTGCTGTCTCAACAAGTAATACAGGTGTGTTTCGCCCACTAATTGGGTTCAATAAGTGTTCATTAAGTTACAGTGTTATTGAGTACTAATTGTAAATAATAATGAAGAATGTAATGCGGATGAGGATTGTCGTACTGACACCTGAGGACGAGGAAATGAGCCTCCTTCATCTAGATCGTTATATCCAGGTCAGATCATGTTGCAGTGTGGTGTCTAATAGAGAAATTAATAGTGCAATGGGTAGTTAACAGATGCTAGATAACTGTCAATTGCCTACGACATAACTCACTTTCCATAAAATAATTACGACACCGCTAAACAATTCCGAATAACGAATCTTCAACGTTCAAAATTTAATTTCCAGATCGAGGGGAGTATCATCAACATGAGCCCGACTTGAAATGACTGCCTTCGAAGATTGCAACTCCATGTCTCGCTATTGTTACTAGCGCCATTTACGGGCTTTCCAGCCGAGTTACCCTCCCACGAGCAGATGAGTCACAAAAAGATCGCAAGACGAATCCCGTCACCGCAAAGGCGCGTTTACACAGATAATTCCTCTGAAGAGCTTCGAGAAACAGAAAACATGAATATCGACACCATGCCCGGACTTTTTCGCTAAGGAGGAAGTTAAGTCGTTCGTAACTCAAGTCGTGGGAGGTTGGTTGCCTTGGTTACCTATTGTTCGACCTTGCTCTCCTCCAAAGCAATAAAATCCGTTGACTAACGAAACCATTTCACCCTAATAAACTGCAGGCAATAATTTATAACCCCTCACTCGAAAACAAAGCAAAGCGAAATATCCGGTGCGACGCATCACACGACTTTCCTTGGCCCTAAGTGTGATTGCAGCTAATCAAATCTGTTTTTCATACAGTTTACATTACCTCAGCGTTCCCATAGAACCTAGGCGGATTTTAATGAGAAGGATCGTGCGAAACACAGGGAGAAAACACCAGTAACTGCAACGGCAGTGGTTTGAATACCAGAATTTCTTATGAGCTTTGTGAAACTCCCATATTATAGGTAATATTGGACTACCACCTTGATTTTTTTGAGATCGTTAATCTCACATGGGCAGGATTTATAAGTAATAAACTGCACTAAAATCGATTGTGGTCCTCTCGCCATTTTCTCACGCGTGTCAATGCGATTGAGAGAAAACGCCCGAACGAAATCAGCTCAAAGGTAATGTTTAGCCTTCACATTAAATCGGTTCAAAACTAAGTGCAGTTATCACCAAACTGTTTTCATGACAGGCATCACTATGAAAAAAGCTCGACGAAAGCGGATATCACGAGCGTATATCTCGACTAGTTGAAGACGGATTAAGAGTTCACGAAAATCGTTAGAGCCATTTTTCCAAAAGTTTAAAAAACAACCTTTCGCTTCGTCGGCTGTTCACCGAAATATCTCAACAGAACAAAAGTGTGGTATTAATGTAAAAGATGTAAGTTTTATCACAGTCGTTTGAACGTTTTTTGAGAGAAATGCGAAAAACTCGTTTTTGGCACATTTTGGTCCCCCCGTCCATAATTCACAATTCGCCCATAACCTTGTTTTCGTGTTTTCGAAAAATCACGAACAAAATACAAAAAGACCCAGTGCAATCGGTTCAGCTGTTCTTCCGCAAATCTAATTACAAACACACACACAAACTACGAGCCGAAATTGTGGTTTTTCGAATCAGCAGGTCTCAACGTGTATACAACTGAAGAAACCCCTAATTTTTATAAAGGCTTACAATACTTTCCTTGCCCATTGGGTATATGAAAGTATACAATTTGGTTGTCCCTTTCCAGTGTAATTTCTGTTTAGTAGGCTGTCAGAGGAACATTAATGTGAACAATATATAGGTTTTCCCTGACAGAGTTCAGGAAAATCTGTAGGTTTGATCTAAATCGTTGAAGCTATTTTTGTCGATAACAAGTTTTGTTTTACTCTGTACGGTATTTCCCCAGATGTGTGCTTTATGGAAAACAAAACTTAGGCATTGATCATTCGAACTTCGTTTATAAGTGTTGCGAACCTCATTTCTGTTAGAGTTAGATACCGCTTTCCGTCGCTGGAAACTTGCTGACAACCTTATTCTGGTGCCAGCAAAAAACTATGAACAAAGAGAAGAGAGAAAGAGCACAATCGGTTCAGCCGTTTTCCTGGAATGTTAACTTGAGACACACATCACCCTAGTTTGAAATCACCATTACCCTACTCAAGAGACCTGAAAAAACTCATAATTTTTTCACCGATTACAACTTTTATTGTGCGAAGTGGTGGCGGAATGTGATAACTCCCTGAAATACTCACGCAAATATATGGCACGAAAAGATGTGGGTAATTGAGAAAAAGTGGAAGACGGACGCGACAAATACGCACAGACAGACCGATTCGGACTGGACGAGGCCTGAGGAAGCCTGGTTCGGTCCCCTTCCAACGCCGACAATCTGAGCTCACGCCCGACACCCACCGAACTCTTTCAATGTCAACTTGTTGCTTATTTGGGATTGAGGACCCCGACTTAGCGATTGATTTCTAAACGAGAAGTCGCCAGTTTTGATTCGAGAGCGGAAAAAACCTGCACAAAAAAAGCACCTGCACTTGAAGTGGATGCACCCAGGAAGTCCCTAGCTCATTCGGCTGTTCCTACACACCCTCTAACGCTTCTTCTCATTTCCACAATTCAACTTCCACCTTTGACCTAGGAAGCAAACCATCACATTCTTCCTCTACCCCTGTAAATTCAATGACACGGTACCTACTACAGAAACGTTTATACAGAACAAAAATCACGTGCCGGTTGAAAGTACGCCGTAAGTTAGATCAAAATCGTTAGACCGGCTTTCTAGAAACCGGAAAAATAGCATTTAATTTTCGTTGACGTCTTTCGGCCTACACTTGCTTTCAACGGATGGCTACAGAAATAGTTGAGAAATATGAGCGTAGATTGCAAGGAAACCATCTGATTAATCAAATTCTCTCATGTGACCTCTTCAAATCGGAAACACTAACAAACACGCGGTAACACACCCACACCCACATTTTGGTTGTTAATCCTTTCTACGCACTATGAGAGAAGCATTTATGGAGGACGATATTCACAGAAATACTTATAGAGAACGAAATCATCATCTGCATTTTGTTCTGCATAAATGGTGACGTAGAAAGAAAAGCGTTGTACAAAGACAAAGCGCACAATTATATAGTAGTTCGTCGCATTTACAGGCGTTAGGGAAAGTTGGGCGTAGCTAAGCACCCGATACTTTTTACATGAGAGCAATGAAGCCGCACTAACCAGCTCTTTAGGGTAGCAATAAGCAATATAAGTAAATTGAAATGAAGTTCATGGTTGAACATTTAATCGTAATCAATATTTAAGATTGGTACTCGGCATAAGTAATTCATGCCTGATTACATCAGCATTTAGGGATCAATCACAACATGCATTTTTTGTTCACTAATGACACCACTCATTTATTTCGAGCAGCAAACAAGCTATTTTCAGCGAATGTGTTGTACCTATTGATGATGCCAATAAACTCTTATATCAATTTATCTACCGTCATCTTCATTGAGTTTAGCCCCCCACCCCCCACCCAACGCCCTCTCAACTGAAAATGGAACATCTGAAGAGGCCGGTTGGTCGTTTTTCCCACGTCTTCGCAAACCTTCGTTCTCGTGAACGGTCTCTTCATAAGGAATGAAGTACTACACGCAGGTCAAGGCCAGCGTTTAGTTAGAGCTCCGAAGAACTGCCAAGACAAAAATTTCTCGCTTTTCAAAGCGTTTCGAGGTCTATCAATGAAAAAAGAACGAAATGATTAATTGCTAGATTTCCTTTCAAATTGCTCGCACAGTAGATTACGTTCAACTGCAGCTTTCAGGGTCGAGAAAAATGGGTAAAATAATCTCGTAATTCAGACTCAAAGAATAAATTGAAAACACGTTATGTATAAGGAGCTCCTCATCACGGAGCTTCCCATGCCAAAATATACTTTTTTTCATTCATGCACAGCTTATGCATTATCAACCAAAAATGGGAATTCTTTCTAATGGGGTTCTCCACATTTATTTCGTCAACTGTGAAACGAAACTTAGTTTGTACGGAAGTGTGTCGTATTTAAATGTTAAATCTCTAAAAACGTTGACAACGGAACAGTTTTCATTTTAACTTGGAATGATAGAAGAAAGGAAGAAGAAAGTAGAATACTAAAGATAAATGAGCGATTGCATGGTTCAATGAGACCAGTGATTGAGATGATCTCCTGAGGAATACAGGGCTGGGCGTACTACACAACATACAAAGGAAAACCCCACAACATGATAAAGACGGAAATAATTTAAAAGGAACAAATTTTTCTACATGCTACTTACTGCTATTTCTGTGAGATATATAATCTCAACCAGTTGAACACAAGTACCAGTGGAAACGTGCACAGGAAGGTCCACGAATCCTCCCTTTAAATCCTTTAAATTGCACAGCGTCCACAGCTCGACCCGATGTGTGAGTGGAATGGTTTTACATTCAAACCAAGCGATTGTAACTCTCGTCTGACCGCATACCCGTCCGTCCCAGGCGAGACTACCATGGTCAATACCCTTCCTATCGAATGCATTGTGAAAGAAATCCGAGCGTAATCATACTCGGTAACGCTCTCAACCACCTCACCACCACCGTTGATCGTCTCACATTTTTGGAAAATGATGACCTCGGATGTTGCAAGTGTGACCACTGGAATGTAGTCAAGTAAAGCGCTCACCCACGATTAGTTTCTGTACGAGTACGGTTTCAATTCTTCAACTTTCAACCGATTTATAGAAAGATACACATTTTTGTTTGCTAATTTAGTGGATTGAATGTTTTCGAACGTCACAAGAGCGGCGAATTTAACAGTCGTTGGAGATAACTGCTACAAGCGTTCCAGACTTGCCGGCGCTACCGACCCCTCTCACCATGAGCTCACTTCCAACCCTCCGCCTCACGCACCCACCGCTCACGACTGTACTGTGAAAACGAAAATAACATACTTTAATTTCATTGGAGCTTTCCGACTGTACCGTACCATATGTAATCCCTTCGTTAATAATAATCGTATTTGCTCTTCAAGCAATGGTCCTTTTCATCACTTTGGACCTTTCTAGACACTTTGGGTAAAAACTGACGGGTCAGTCGATTACATAGCAAAGAAAGCAAAATGAAGCGATACCCGTAAGATGAAGAAGATGAGCCATTAAGTAATAAGACAAACGGGGTTGAGGAAATAGGGACTAAGTAGATAAATAATTATGCGAGCGAAAGTTTGAGCAACATTAATCATTGCGTTTTGATTTTAAAAACATAATATCGATATCCCTGATACTAATTACCTAAGTAGTACACTATATATTGTTAAGTATACTGAATCTTTCGTTTGAAATGTAATTATCGGAAAAAACTAAACATTTCAGCCTACTACAGTACTTTCCTTCCTTTTTCTTAACGTTAAGGCATGTACTAAGGTGAAGCACTCACCCACTATTAGTTTCTGCAAGAGTACGGTTTCAATTATTCAAATTTCAACAGATTAATAGAAAGATACACATTTTTATTTGATAATTTAGACGATTAAATGTTTTGAACGTCGTGAGAGAAGTGAATTCGATGCAAGTTCGACGCGAAATGAGACAGGACGAGTCGCGACAAGCATCACAAACCCCCACCTCGCCGACCCCACCTATCGCCCGCGACTGTACTTTGAAAACGTACACATCACACAATTTACACTGATTGGAGCGTCCCGACTATACACCGCAGCGTATTCACAATCGTATTTGCTTTTAAAACAATCGTCCTTTTCATCGCCTAATTATTTTAGATATGTAAACACGAAAACTTTTTCGCGTCGTCAGAAAATAACCATTTAAACTAAAAAACTGAAAAGCAGGCTGAAAATACCCACACACACGGCGTTAATGAGGTTTTCCGGATTAGTAGTCCACATAACGCTAAGATCTGAAGAAAACCCAACTGTTTTCAACGCGATTACAATACTTTCCTAACCCTTTGTGTAAAAACTAGTCGGACGCTTTCCTTCCTATTCCATACGGCTGAAGAAAGCAATAAGAAGCAATACCCTGTAAGATGATGAAGATGAGCCATTAAATAATTAGGCAAACGGACTTGAAAGACAACCGTAGTTGAAGAAACTGGAACTGTAGGTAACGTTCGTAATAATGAACGATTATGCGAGCGAACAATTGAGCAACTGCCCCAAACTAGAGTAAATTAAGTCGTTTTCATTTTTAAAAAACATGATACTGAAATCTCTGACATTGAAGTAATATACTATATACTGTTGAGTGTACTGAATCTCGCGTTTGAAATGTAATTATCCGAAGAACCTCAAGATTTCAGCCAATTACATAACTTTCCTTCCTTCTTCTTAGATTTAAGGAATGTACTAAGGTGAAGCACCCACCCACGATTAGTTGTTCGAAGAGTACAATATCAATTCTTCAAATTTCAACCTATTTTGAGGAGAATTGTAAATGTTTTTGCCGATTTACAGGATTGAGTGTTTTCGAACGTCGCGATAAAAGTGAATTCGACGAGCTTGGAGCGGCGGGGAAGTCAAAATGTGCGGGACGGCGGAGATAACTGCGACAAGTTGGCGTTCGACTCGCCAATTACACGACTTTCCTTACTTTTTCTTAGATTTAAGGAATGTACTAAGGTGAAGCTTTCACCCATGATTAATTTCTGTAAGAGTACGGTTTCAATTAAATTCTTCAATTTCAACCAATTTTGAGAACAATTAACATTTTTATTTTGGTTTAATATTCATTCTGAATAATAACCCTATGTTTTCGGTCACGAAAAATTTTTTACAACCCCCCCCTCAAAATTTGATACATTACGTTTCAAGACATGGAGATTCCAAATCTGCAATGTCCGTCCGCCGTCCAGGTCGTTTTGTGCCTTTAACGTGGTCTAAAAAATTCGTTCTTTTGAAAAATCCCATTTGGTATCTAGTTGTGCCCGCCATCTCAGCAATCCGATCGGACGAAGCCCATGGTTGTTATGGGCAAAAAATGGTTAAAAAAATTAACAAAACGCAGTATAACGTGGGAACTACAGCGGAAGTCAACGTTTCGTCGTTAGTACTCCCTCCCGTCATATCAAACTCAATCACCCGCCCGCTCGACTCGCAACGGGTTTGCTGGAAGCCCCCGTACCAATTTCCCCGACTCTTTTTGCCCGACAGGGCGGAGGAAGGTTAGGGCCACTTCCTCCGCACACCCCTCCATCGGATCATAAATGCCTACAGACGTTTACAGACGCCTGGCGCCAGGGGAATATTTAGTTTCCGTAGTTCCATTGTAGCCAGGTCATGTTTCGTGTGGTTTACTAGTATTTGATGCTGAATTGAATGGAATGGGTTTTGGAGCAGTAATACTAGGTCAAGTTGTTCATGAGAATAATAAACCATTGTGTAATAATTTGCAGGGTTTTTAATTTCGAGGATTGAAAGTTTTCGAACGTCGCGGGAAAAGTGAATTCAATGGAAGTTTGACGCGAAATGAGACGACTCGCGACAAGCGTTTCAGCACTTGCCCCTCCAATCGCTCCACTCCTCCTCCCGTCCACCCACCTCCTCGAAGACGTTACCCTCACCCTACCGGCCGCTCTCGGAAGTAATATGCAAATGAAAATAACTCACTTTAATCTCATTGAAGCTTCCCGACTGTACCGTACCTTATTATACCACTACTGAATTTTAGATACGTGAACGCTTCGTCGCCAAAACCTAAGCTGAAAACCAAAGGAAAGTAAGGAAATGGCCCTCTAATGGCTACGACTTTGCCGCAGGCTTTTCCTTCGCATGAAATCATACGACAGTAAAACCTGTGAACCGGGTAGTTTTAATTGGCAATAAAAAGGGAAAAATAAAGAAACAAGAATGAAAGGCACACAAAATCGGAAAAAGTTAGAGATAAGTTTAAACGGGACTCACCGGAGAAAAGAACGGATGAAGTGACACGGAGGCGTAATTTTGCCAATTTAGGTTCAAATGTACAAGCTTTGAAATTAATATGAAAATTCTATTCAAAATAACAGCTTCACTTCCGACTGCTTGGACGGAATACCAATTTCACGGTAATATAGGAGTGCGGGCTTCGAAGAATGCAGGAAATCGAACACCGGGACACGAATGATTCATCAGACGCGCAGGAGACGTTATTGCACAAGTTATCGCCGCGTTGACTAAAAGCCCCGAGGAGGGCAGCACCTTATGGAGGGTATTTTACTAATTCGGAAAGTCTATTTCGGCCGCAACAGTCACTGTTTCTTCGGTGTTGACAGATTTCCAGTTATTTTTTTCTTCTTCTCTCCCACCACCTGTTATGGGCACTATTCTTCCTATAAAAAGGTCATGGCCGACTTACTGTTTTCAACGAAAGTGCTCTCCCACCGTACACAGACTCACCCAATAGGTACGTTGACTATGAACATACTTCTACCGGCTTCTCAATCCTAATACCTAATTATCTCCACTTTATTTCAACATTTGCTACGTGCTGACTGGTTGCACCCTTCAGTCAGTTGTATCTGGTCTCAGTGAAGAACCTCACTAACGTATCTGTAACAATTCTGAAAAGAAAATGTGTGTAACAATAACGAACATCTTAATAGGCGAGATTTATTGTGTATAACTAACAAAGTACACACACCATTTATGGTTTTTGACGACGAAATGGTTTATCAATGAACATTAAATTACTGACAAGCACTTTGGGGGGTGTTTAAAAAATAACTTAATAGACTACGTCATGAACGTTTTTAAAATAATTCTCAACATTCATTAGCCAAGTCACCAGTTACTACATTCAGTGTACATTCTTATTACGCCTATAAAGGCAACAATGCATTTAACGAAACGTGCTAAATTTTTACTTTTCCCTAAAACATAAGATTGTATTGTATAGCAAATAAATTACAGAAATCATCTTAGTCTTATAGTGGAGTTATAGTTAGGACGGCCAGAAAAACTAAATAAACAATTCAGGCTCCCTCTCCTAGGCGACCTGCCAATGGCACATAGGTACATACATCTCAAGCTTCCTAGATCTCTAGCCTCCACAAAGGGCTTCTGTGGTGACAACCGCGCGTGCCGCAAACTTCCTCTGGCGCTCACAACGCTCTTCATTCACTGGATTACTTCTCAACTTTCCCATGAATATATTTTCCTTCCAACAGTTTGAACAGGTTTTGGAATATTTAATGACGATTTTAAGCAGTACCTTTCCGCAAATTAATGATTCTTAGCAGAGCGTGGTTTGGAAAATGTTTAGGCAGGCACACATGGTGGAAAAGATCACTATGATCAGTTTCCAGTCGAAAAATTAGAGAGCACTGCTCCGAGCTACATTCCCTTTTTTTAAGTTTACTGTGTATTTTATTTATCTATTTCAATATATAGTGAAGGCTTTTATTGTTAAGTGCTTAAAACATTGATGAGCGGCATAATCAGTTGTGATCACGGTTTCACCTTCTGTTTTGTTGCATGCCAACGCGATTAAACAAACACAAAACGCCAAATCAGTATCGGTTTTTGACCTCAGAATTCCTACACCTGCCCTAACAGGACTCCCTGGCCCTTAACGGCTAAGTCATTGTTTCCCCAAACACCTTCGTCCTCAACCCTTTTTTTGTTCCCTATGGAAATTCCACATCTTCAGTTAATTCCAATTGATGACGGATTTCCCCTTTGTCTGGACATTCCGAAATATCATTTCCCCCTCTCTTTTCACATTCCTCTCCACAATAGACAGCTCCTCCCAAAATCATTCTCCTACGAAGTCTCGCGAAAATTGGTCATCTCCAGTTCTCCCAACACATCTAACCTAACATCTAACACCTCTCGACATACAGTCGTCTCCCAATTCTCCCAACAGACGCTTGTTTCACCTCTCATCTACATCTAATTCGGATTTCTCCTTCCTTCCCCGTACCACCAGTTTCACGCCGTCAGAGCCCCCCTTGTTCGCGCCTATAAACTCAAATCATATCCTGTTCAAGTCACCTCTTCTTCGACAATATAAGTCTTCAAATCTTGTGATATATCAACTCTTCAATTTCAAGTTCGTGCTCAACTAAACCCCGTCTCCAAGATTCATTCAAGCCTATCCTCGTCGAAACTCTTTATTTCCTTTTTTCTGGTGAAACGCTTATAATTTTCTCCGGGTAGGTTGTTGGTGTATACATTCCTAGCTGAAAACCTTCAAAAAGTGTTTCCGAAATCTTTTGAGCACTACTGAAAAATAATCCAGAGGTTATCTCGTTTGGGCTCGCCCATCTACCATCGGAACTCTTTGATTCTCAACAGCCAAATGAGACCTAAAGTGGTATCGTGTGTGCAAGTAGGTCCTTTCGCTCCACTCATACGTGATGTTAAGTTATTACCGTTCAGTCTATAGTTATCAGCTTTCAGTTGTCTTTCCAAGTATAGAAGATCCTACTGTGTTTGAAATAAATAGTTTAACGTATTAATATTTCTGCCAGGAATTTTTCTTTTTCAAGATCACATTACGGATTTAACATTTTATGTGTGAGTGTTTGGGTCGAATGTTACAGCTTCATTTACTTATACATCTCCTCTAGCTAATAGAAAGAACTGTGTGACAATTTTACATTTGATAGGCCTTTTAAAAAGGCAACACAAGTCTACAGAATATCACAACTAAATAAGACACTAATAAAACATCCTTCGCCAAAAGAGCATTAAGCGATTTTCTAGACTCTACCAACTAATCAAATCTGTTTTTCATTCTGTTTACTATTATAAAACATTCTGCATGAAAACTCGTAGGGTTTAAGGTTCCGGAGCTTGACGATTATTGAGCAATCCCAACACAGGAAATTTATGAGATTGTCAACGAGATTCGGGAAATAATCGGGCACGAACTTTTCGAAATGGCAGTAAGTGAAACGGCGGTTGATATTCCAAAATTTCTGGAGTAGCTCTAATATATCTCACGAGCTTTATTAAACGCTGTAGGTGCGCAATTGGCCTACCGCCACAATTCCTCTGAAGACTGTTGTAACATTTGGGCGAAGATAAGGAAACAAACTGCGCTAAAATTGATTTTCATTTATTGTGCTGCTCTCTACGATACAGAATAATGGTATCGTACTGTTGTGTTGCAAAAAATTCAATCAAAATCGTAAGAGCTGTTTTTTTAGTATTTTGATCATTATGAAAACTATAGTTAGTTTCAGGCGGAAGTTTGAGCTGATTTGCTTCCGCCGTTTTTGATCAATCGTGTTCACATACACACACACCAAACAGTGTTTTTGGACTTAGTAGGCCTTATACGTAAAGATCTGAAGAGAAAAAAGTTTTTTTAGTCATTTACATAACTTTCCTTTCTACTTCGTACAGCCAAGGAAAGTAAAAAGTGCCAATATCTGGTGTGCCCAATAATCATTTCGACCGTAGTGAAACGATTTAAACACACTTTGATGCAGTGAAATACAACATCCTAATCACACTTTTTACGCCCATTTACAATAATGCGATTGTGAACGAGTTTATGTTTTTGTACAGACAAATAAAGTAGCATGGCATTAGTCACGTAGGTCGACACACAGACGATGCAGAAGTCATGGAGTAAAAAGTAGAGAATGTAGGCCAAGTAAACGGACATGCAGTTAGCAATGACTGATTGTGCAACTAGAGCCCAAGTGAATGTCAACCAGTCAGGGAAACCTGGATTGCACAAGAAAACACAGCGTAGTTGAAAAAATGGGAATGCTAATTTAAATCGGTTACCATTTATAATGATAATTTATATAACATAATAAACAATCACAACATATATAAACAATTAGAAAATATCAGAGGGTCAATTCACTAGCGTTGGTGGCTTTTTCTACTTGCTCAATTGATTTATCACTCAGTTCATTTGAACTTGGTAAAACATCGCTTCACAGTGGCAGAAAGCGATAACGCTTACATTTCCAGAATTTATTGTGCTGCTCGTACTCATGCCCGGACCATTATTGAGGCATTGGTACACACAGAATGAATGAGGCTGTAAACACGATTTTTTTGAAGGATAATAATCACTTATACAGAGTTAGTGGGTAAAAACTTTAAGAAATGGTAGTAAGTGAAGGTAGTTGAAATTTTGGAATTTCTAGACATTTTATAAACTGTCATCGTACAGGTATTTGATTGGACTACTTTTTATAAGATCCTAGTAATGATTTCTATGGAATTTATAAGGAAAACCCTCGCTTAAATCGATTTACTACGTCGAAAAGTTTGGTAATTTATTGTGCTGCTCTCGTCATTTTCCCACGGACGGGAATTTCATGGTATACTTGCCTCATTGGAAGCTGTATACATAAAAAGTTGATCAAAATCGTTAGGGCCGTTTTTGAGAAAAAGAAATTTGCCGTTTTCATCACTATGATAACTATAGTTAGTTTTGGGAGGATTTTGCTCATACCTTTATTTTGGCATCGTGACCTGTGGGCCAGATATTACGTTTGAGGTGATTTGGTTCAGCCGTTATCTCTCGATCGCTTTCACACACACACACACACACACACAGGTATATTTTCTTATCAAATGACTGTTCCTGAACCTCGAAGAGGATTGTCAGCCAATTGTCCGGGAGGTTGCAGTTTAGCTATCATGCACCGAACTCAGACCTGTAGAGGTACGGCAGGTTTGGTCATTTTGCCAGTCTCCAAGTGTAGACCTGTTCCCCGTGTATTACCGCGCTGAGGTGTGGCCCCGGGGAATCCTGTACCATTGGGGAGGAGTTCTTAATGTTGTTTCCCGCCTGATATAACTATTTACTTGGGTGGAAAAATTCAACTGTGACCGCGTTTCTTTGCCGTGACTTTCGTCGCAAACTGGGTGAAACGGTTATAGGCTTTGTAGCGGTCAATGCTGGTAGAATTGTCTGCTCTTTCAACAACAGTCGCTCAATGCAGGAACTACAGAGCAGTTCTCCTAGTCCTAGTTTCTTATACACTGAAGGCGTAAAACATGCAGGATGAAGAGAAAATTAACGAATCTCTGTTTTCCAAAACGACAACTGCCCTGACTCTCACAACAGATATTTACTACATTAGTTGGTGAACAAGAAATTTGGGTATTACATGAGCCTTCCAATGGGTAAAGTGGAGGTCAATATATAATTACTCAAAAGCAGATAAGGTAGTTGGGTGCCTTTCCCCATCATCAACTAGAAAACTTGACTTGGTATCCATTAAGACTTCGAGGTCATACAGCGCTGATTTGCTGGAGTTTTCAGCAAGCTCCATTCCCCTGTACTATGTTTAGGAGAAACTAAGCCACTAAGTCTTATTCCTCATTCCTTCCTCCTTCGTCTGCACCCACTGCATCACCAATGCAAGCTTGTCTCGGTTCAGCCTTGTGGTCAAGGCTGCTACCACAGTAATGACATATACACAGCGCAGCAGGAAGGTTATGCGCATTCACTCCAGTGAGTACTTTGGTGAGCCATGAGCAGCTACTAAACTTCTCAAAATACGCTACAAATCTTCCCACTCACATAGTGTCTAGAATGGTGTGCAAAGGATTTATAGCGCGGACCCGCTAGTAACACAAGACTTTAGCCGAACCATCTGGTAGATGGTAATTTTGCGGCCTCTGGTTTTATTTATTTAATCCAGAAATTTGAGTAGATTCAAACTGACTTAAGAGCAATACTATTTCTTCGGATTACTTACAGCCCACTTACTAGCTTAAAGGTCAATTACTTAACTACGATATGTAACGCCATGCTCAGGGCAATACACACCCCCCATAAATGGAAACTTGCACAAATAGTACACATCTATTTACTGCAAGTTACAGACGTGTAAGTCTCTTATCACGTGTTTTGCAAAATGACAATCCACTGCTCTCTTGATTGGCCAACAATCAATTCGGATTCAGGTCCTGCCATTCCAAACATGAGAAAATTTACCAAACCTAAACCATTTATGAGGAAAAGAATGTGCGTCTGGGGGTGTTCCTTGATACATATATTAATTGAAACCACACCTACCATGCACCTTATACCGCCAAATCACGTCATATTTGAACTCCTTGAGGTTCCAAAGGGTAACTTGCTTGGCCATTTCTGCACTTCATATAACGAACAATACATCGAGAACTTAGTAACAGCAGTGGAAAACAAAAATGAACTCGTAAAAATCACATCTCATTCTCTTCAAGTAGTAGCGCATACCAGCTACTCCAAAAGCTGACATGATTGGTTTCCTCATTCCAAGAACTGAATCAGTGGACTTTGAGGTCCACCTGAACCAGCAACTAAAATGGGGTTCACGCGTAAGTGTTTGGTGACAAAATCCGATAATGCGCTAGGCGATTAAAGCACCTACTAAATCGTTCCCCGGGTTAATTGCATTGTCCGGCCGATAGCACTCACAAGTACAGCTCACTCGTTCACGTCGTTTTAAAGTCGAAATTAACTTGAAATGAACTGGGGAACTTTTTCACTGTGGGATCAAGCGATATGAATATGGAATCATCCCTAGCATCGTCAAATACGCATTTTAACAGTTAGTTCTCGAGTTGCTGCCAAGGTGCTCGCCCACTGTTTCCTCCCAGTAGATACTATTGTTCCAAAATGACGTTGCTTATTAATTCATTTCAAGGATATCCATACTCATACCTGCGATTCAGGATTTCAATTCATATGTGGTAAAGGATATCCACTGGGGTACACCTCTATTCGTGTTACATGTTCTTTGCAATGTGTAATTATTACCGAAATTGAACAAAATAACTGTCCATTCGCAATTTAAATTACATAACTATCCTTTCTACACTTTTGAGCTAAGGAAAGTAATAAAGACTTACTCAGTACGAAGAACAGAACATAAAAAATCATTCCTGGGACGCTGTTTGGTTGGTTGAAAACTGAGTCTTCTCCCAATAACTTGCCGACGAATCCAAAGCCAGTGCCCCACCTTTGAAATAAAGAAAACCAAAACACACTAGAAACACTCGAAACTTCTGTTCAGTTAATCGGCAGAATAACTGGTAAAGGCTGAAACTATCCTCCACTATATGGGGGACGAACCAATCCTGACTTCCACGCAGTGTCCCCCGGAAAACGCTCACTTACGACTGAGTAGGCTAACAGGGATTGGAACACCCAAGCCAAGGTGTAGGGAGCTCGTGCCAAGGCTTAATGGTACAGGGTGTTTAAACATGTGTATCGCTAACGACCCACTTGGGGCACCCCATTGGCTGCACTGAAAAAGGAAGAGGGCTCTAGCGGGGGGGTTGGGGAGGAATCTACACCCAAACCTAAACCCCTGCCAGGCTCATCAGTTTAGAGACTTCCGGACGAGGCTTGGGGTGCCATGTCACACCAGCAGAGGCGGAAGTTTCTCAAAAAGAGGAAGCGGAAGAGTTCCACCCCTGCTCCTGTTAGGAGAGAAGGGGGTGGAACTCCTGCTCCTGTCAGTGGGGAAGCGAGGTCAAAGCGTCCCCGGGACCAGAAGGAGAAAAAAAGGAGGGTAGGACCCCTTTACAGTCGGGCGGTGAGTACTATAAAGGTGGCAGTGGTCTACGAAGACTACCCCACCAGTCTCCTGACACAGGACACCGCCAACAAGATTATGCTCCACCTTATGGTGGAACTTCGTGGCCTCAACCCCGAGGAGCTAGCGGTCCACTTCAGCAGGCACTCCCTGCGAAATGGCGGGCTGGTCGTGAGCTGCGTAGACGAGCTGTCGAAAGATTGGCTCATACAAAGCATCGCCTGATGCCCCCCGTGGGAGAGTGGTCGGCTGAGGACTTGTGACCTTGGTCATCTGGAGGGCTTCAGGATTGGTGCGTTCATCCCTAACCTGGTGAACGACATCCAAGACTGCTTGGAGATGATTGGTGCTCAGAACACCGGCCTCAAGGTTGAGCGCTGGAAAGTTCTGGGCAGCAAGCAAGGGGAAAGGGGGCTATATTTAGTCCATCCCCGAGTCTCAATACTTGCTGGTGGAGAGGGCAGGGTTCTGTCTCTACCATGGCTTTAACAGCGTGGATGTCAGAACCCTCAGCAAGGAGACCAACCCGGACGCCGGGATGGATGTCGAGGAGCCGTCGGCTGGTGCTGCGGGGGCGGTGGGGGGCGTCTCTGCCCCGGGTGGGTCGGGGGTATCGGTGCCTGGAGGTTCTGCGGCTGGTAGGATGGCCGCATTGGCCCACCAGTCAGCAGCCGCAGGTTCTGGGGCCCCTGGTGTGTCTGGGGGGTCGCGGCGGTCCCCCTGCTTGCCCCAAACGAAGAGGACGGCGGATGCAGGCAGGGACACCCCGAAGGAAGAGGACCTGAGGCATGCTTAGGCTGCTTCAGGTCAATCTGCACCACTGCAGGGGTGCATCATGGGCGCTGAAGCAGTATATGGTGAGTCAAAATATTGACATTGCATTAATTCAAGAACCTTGGATAGTTAAGAGCAAGGTGGCGGGTCTTGGGGTGCCGGGTTATAAGGTATTGTACCATAACAGCAGGAGCCCCAGGCCTTGCATTTATTTTTAAGGCTAGTGTTAAGTTCCTTCCGCTGTGGTCGCTGTTTTCCGGGGACTCTGCAGCGGTTAGGTTAACTCATGAAAATAGGGTTGTAGTGGTAGCCTCGGTCTATCTCCCCTATGAAGACGACGTCCCAACCACAGGATTGGGGAAGATAGTTGATACAGTCCAGGACAATGATATCCAAGGGATTGTGGCAGTGGACTCCAATGTGCATCACACCATTTGAGGAAGTAAGGACATTAACCATAAAGAAGAGTGTCTCTTTGAATACCTCGTTACTAATAATGTGGATATACTGAATCAGGGTAATAAACCCACGTTCGTTATTGCTAACAGGGAGGAGGTAATCGACCTAACCCTAGCACTAAAACTCTCTGGGGGGATTAATGTTTCCAACTGGCATGTCTTCTCAGAATTCTCGAGATCTGATCACAGGTATATTAGATTCAATCTAGAAATGGCAAGGGCAGAAGCCATTAGGTTCAGGAACCCGAGAAACACGGACTGGCAGAAGTATGGGGACAGCCTCAGGGATGCCCTGAGAAGTTGCCCTGACAATGCCACACGTCTGCTGGAGATCGAGTTACTGAATACAGCACTGACACAGGCAATTAGGTCTTCATTTGAAAACAACTGCAGGCAAACCACAAAGGCGGACAGCAATAGATGTGTACCCTGGTAGAGCAATCAACTGGGAGCACTAAGAACCAGAACCAGAAGACTCTTTAACAGAGCCAAAAGAACAGGAGTGGAACCATACAAGCGATCCCTAACTGAGTATAACAACGAATTGCGAAAGACAAAACGAGAGGCGTGGAGAAGATTTTGCCAGGAAATTCACGATACCCGAACGGGAGCAAGGCTCAGCAAGGTGCTCTCGAAAGGGAACATGCATCAGGCGGTAGGCTCCATTAGGGGGCCGGATGGTGACACCTTGGACTGTCACCATACACTAACCGCTCTGCTGAACACACACTTTCCTGGTTGTAGAACTGACCCTGGGTTATTGGCAGACGCGGGGATTGCTATGAGGCAGACAGGAACGCCGGACTGGGAACTCGCCAGGGCAATAATAACCCGAGACGCCGTACGCTGGGCAGTAAACTCGTTTAAACCATTCAAGTCGCCTGGACTGGATGGTATTTACCCGATTCTCTTACAGAAAGGAATAGAGCGCATCCTACCCAGCCTCTTAAGGTTATTTAGGGGCAGCGTAGTGCATGGTTACATACCTCAGGGCTGGAGGAAGGTTCGAGTAACCTTTATACCGAAACCTGGCAGGGACTCATACGAGGAAGCCAAGGCCTTCCGACCAATATGCCTCACATCTTTCCTGCTCAAGACCATGGAGAAAATCCTTGACAAGTACTTGAGAGACGGATGTTTGAGACTGACCCCCCTGGTAGATGGCCAACATGCCTACCGCGCAGGGAGATCATGTGACTCTGCGCTGCATGCACTAGCTAGGGAACTTGAAGAGTCAATGGGTAATAGGGAGATTGCCTTAGGGGCCTTTCTGGACATAGAAGGGGCCTTTGACAATACCTCCATATGTAGCATTGAAAGGGCGTTGATGAAATTTAATGTAAATAGCAATGCAATAAAGTGGATCATCGCTGTATTGGAAAGCAGAGAGATCCAGACTACGCTAGGAAACTGTACAATCAGGGCGAGGACTGTGAGGGGATGCCCTCAGGGAGGGGTCCTATCTCCGCTCCTCTGGAACCTAGTGATTGACTCCCTACTGGGGAGACTTAATGCGGCCCAAGGATACGCCCAAGGATACGCTGATGATGTGGTTGTGCTCATTCGGGGCAGGGTGCAAAGCATGCTGTCGGACCTGATGGGGGCGGCCTTGCGGATGGTGTGCCTGTGGTGTGGGGAGATGGGGTTATTCATCAACCCAGCCAAGACGGTTCACAAGGCTTAGGCAACTGTCAGGACTGAGGCCACAGAGCAAAGGCAAAGAAATGACAGAGAAAGGCAGGCTGAGGGCAAAGAAATTCAGCTCAGCGAGCAAGTCAAATATCTGGGTGTGATTCTAGATCGGAAATTAGTCTGGAACGAGCACATCAGATACGTGACCAAGAAGGCGACAACGGCTCTTTGGACGTGTCAGAGAATGTGCGGGAGAACATGGGAAGTAAAGCCCAGAATGGCCTGCTGGTTCTACGAAGCCATAGTGAGACCAATAATCTCATATGGGTCAATCGTGTGGTGGCATAGAGCTGCCATCGGAATGAATGGCTGCAGTCTAGCCAAAGTACAAAGGCTGGGGTGCCTAATCATAGCGGGGGTGATGAAGACTACACCCACCGTCACCATGGAGAAACTGTTCAATCTTCTTCCCCTGGACATTTATGTCAAGGCAGAGGCGATGAAGGTGGCTTACAGACTCACTAAGCTCGGAATAGCTAAGGTGCCTCAGGCGACTAATGGACACCTGGTTATATTTAGGGACTTGGGGACCTCCAAGGAGCTCAGCATGATCACAGACGCAATTGTGCCCATGTATGAGCTCAAGAGGAAATATAATGTTCAGCTATTGGGTGGTCCATGGAACTGCGAGAGCCGCCAGTTTCAGCCTCCCAGTGGCGTCAACATCTACACAGATGGATAGAAGACCCCAGAGGGGACAGGATCCGGGGTGTGGATAAGTGGCTCTGGAGGGAGTGGGACATATATTGCCCTAGGCTCCACTCCATCAGTTTTTCAAGCAGAGATTTATGCTATTATTGCTGGGACAATCCAAATGCATGAGAAAGGCTATAGCAATAGAACTATCAATATATTGACCGATAGTCAAGCGTCGTGTAAAGCGCTATTGAACTACTGCACGACGTCAAAACTGGTGTGAGAGTGCAGGATGTGGCTTAACTCCCTAGCAAGTGCGAATAGAGTTAATGTGTATTGGATTCCAGAACATAGTGGGATCATTGGAAATGAGAGGGCGGACCATCTGGCCAGACATGGTACGTCCACAGTACCTATTGGGCCACCGCCCCATTGCGGGATTTCTCTGTCGCTAGTTAAAAGGACTGTGAGAGAACATGCCAGAAGACTGCATCAGACAATCTGGAACGCTGCAGGAGTAAGACACTCCAAACGATTTGTCTCAGAGCAAACAAGTGAGACAAGAGACACCCTTCTGAGGATGGAGGGGAAGGACTTAAGGCAGGTTGTTGGGATCATAACAGGGCACTGCAAAATGAACAAACACATGTATGTTATGGGTATAGCCGAAACCCCTCTATGCAGGTGGTGTGGCACGGATGAAGAAACTCCCTACCATGTCCTGGCCCAGTGCCGGAGACTTGAGAGGGAGCGATTTTTGGTCTTTGGCACCACTTCTCCCAGGATGGATACCAACGAGGACTCCTTCAGTAACTACCTGGTTTTCCACAGAAAGCTAGGCATAGACCTGTAAGACACTAGGACTGGCACAATAGGTCATCTGGCCGTGGTGCACATCCCATTACTGGGACTACAGTCAGAAGATTATATATATCCTCCACTATAAGTAGGTGCAGTGAAAAGAGAAGCAGCAGGAACGGTGGGTGCATAATGACCCACTGATGAGCATTGTTCTAAATTATAAACCTAAGAATCAATAAGAGTTTTTCCTTTACTTTTTGCGAAAACGCCTATTATGATTAAGATGAAACCGATAGGGCACCTTTAACTGGACAATACTAATTCACCCGATATCGTCAACCTGACGGAGAGTCTTCTAGCAGCCTTTACGCGCAATTCGTTATCCGCAACTATCCTTTGAATAGACATATAACCAGAACCAGATGAGAAAATGAAATTTTTCGAACATCGAAAGAAGATTTTCTAAATTTTTTCAAAACCATCGGGATATTGTGTGGGCCGTCGCACCAGATATTGTAAAATTATTGTTCAGTCGAAGTTGAAATATCTGGTGCGTAGCAACACACAACTTTCCGCCACCCCCGTAATTTCGAACACCACCTACATATGCGGGCGCTATATCTTCGTTCAACGCATTTTTACAGGAACATTTATAGAGAACAAAATGTAGAGAACGTTAGCTGAGAGTACTCCGATGTTTGATCGAAATCGTTAGAGCCGTTTTTGAGAAAATTGGAATACCGATAAATTAATATTCGACAAATCTCCTTTTCTGAGTTAACATGGCTTATATCTCCGTTCAGAAGAAAAACCCACTTTTTTTTTTTTTTTGGGCCGATTACTATACTTTCCTTCCCTTCGGAAAGCGGAAAGTAATAACGAAGAAAACAAAAAAAGAACCAGCTCAATAGGATCAGCCGTTCTCCCGCAAATCGAACTACAGACACGCACGAACGCACACAGGTCTGTTTCTTTATTTGATGACTGTACCTAAACCCTCGACGAGGGTTATATCAGTCATAGAAGTTGCGGTTTCGCTAATATGCAAGAGGCCGGCCCCTGCAGCATCCACCGAACTCAGACCTGTGGAGGTATGGCAGGTATTTGGTCGTTAGCCAGTCTCACCGTAGAGAGCTGTTGCCCGTGTGTTACCGCGCGGAGGTGACCACCTGAGGAATCCCGTACCATCTGGGAGTAGTTCTTAATCTGGTTCCCTACCTGATCTTACTGTTTACTTGGGTGGCAAGTTTCAAAAGGACTGATCAACTATAACTACGTTTCTTAGCCATTACCTTCTTTGCGAACTTTGCAAAATGGTTATAGGCTTCCTTTGTAGCAGTCAAAGCTGCTAAGTTCGTTTGCCCTCCCAACAACCGTCGCTCACTGTTGTAGGAACTACAGTGGAGCAGCACATGGTTTCTTGTTTCCTCCGCACTGGAGGCACAAGACGTGCATAATGGAGAGTCTTTCAGAGAAAAGAAGTGGAGCCGTGCATTGAAGTCACCATGTCCCGTGAGGAACTGGCTCGTCCAGTGGTCTGGCTCAACCCATTTTCTAGAAAGACGTTCACGGATGTTGGGGAAGAACTCATACGTATCACGTCCCTTTGACGAGGATTCCCATCTCGCTTGCCATTTCTCTAGAGCCCATTCATCGATGGCGGCAAGTTTCTGTTCTGTGGTGAGATCGGCAAGGAGTTCAGCCCAAAGCGGGGGAAGCTCCCGTTTCACTCTCCACTTGTCAATCATGCACTCAACAGCCAAATCAACTGGTAACTGACCAGTGATCACCTGGAGTGCTTCCGTTGATACAGTCTTGTAGGCCTTGGTGATCCACAGGAGCGCAGCTCTCTGGGATTGGGCCAATACTCTCTTTTGATTGACTGTTAGTTTGCTACCCCAGACAACGGGGCAGTAGCCAATCACACCTAAATAGATGGCCTTATACATGAGGATGGTGTCATGGTAACACACACCCCAAGTGGCAACCTTGAGGCAAACCTTGCAATGGTAGTGCCTTTAAGGGACTGGAGGTGTTGGTTGAAACCCCACCTCTCACCTATATTCACTCCTAAATACTTGACGTGCTTTTCAAGAAGGAGCCTGTGGCCGCCAAAGCGTATTGTGGGTGGATTATTCACTTTCCCCTTCAAGAGGATTAGCTGGGTTTTTTCCTCAGCCACCTGCATCTTGACATGCTCGCA
This sequence comes from Pachypeltis micranthus, assembly GCA_020466155.1. NCBI lineage: Eukaryota > Metazoa > Arthropoda > Insecta > Hemiptera > Miridae > Pachypeltis > Pachypeltis micranthus. Next base: position 756,412 of record CM035782.1, on the reverse strand, counting down.
CCATTGGTTGACAGTGCGGAGCACGTGGCGGGTTTTTTCTTCAATTTGGCGGACTGACTCTGCAAAGATCAGCACATTCAAGTCATCCACATAGGCGTACGGCTCGCAGTCAGTCTCCATGAGTTTCCTGAGAAGACCTTCGAAGAAGGCATTCCAGAGTGCTGGTCCAAGGACCGAGCCCTGTGGGCACCCCTTCTCAATCTTTCTCCGGACGGAGACATGCCTACTTTCGATCGTAGCAGTTCTGTCCGTCAGGTAGCTTCTGACGAGCGAGTACAGGTTGCGGGGGATTCCCCTACCTTTGAGCTCATTAAGGAGCGCTGGCCACCAAAGGTTGTCAAACGCTCCTCTGTTGTCAATCAGAACTGCTACGACGTACTTAGCCGGTGCCAGCAGGGAAACACGCCGAATCTCGACAATGACATCCTGCGTGGACCTTCCTTTGGTACACCCGTATTGCCTGCCTGTGAGGTTGCGGCCAAAGACTCCTTCGAGGGACTGCAACATCAAGATTTCTAGTGTTTTGCCTAATATGGAAAGAAGGCTGAGTGGTCTCCATGATCGCGGGTCTGACTGATTGCGGTCGCCTCCCTTTTGAAGAGTGACAACACGCGCAGACTTCCACTGAGTGGGGAACTGTCCGACCTGCAGACAGTCATTATATAAATTAAGGAGGCCGCTGGAGATTGTCCGCTCAGCCTTCCTTAGCATATTGCTTTCTATTTTATCTGGCCCAGGAGATTTGTTGGGCTTTAAGGTCGCAAGGGCCCTGCCGAGGTCGCCTGTTGTCCACAATGGGATGTCGGGCTCGTTCGGAGGGTGCATGATCAGCTCGCTTGCTGCCCTCTGGGCTTCAGTGTCTCGAGCTACTTGGTCATCTGGGAACGCCTTCTCAAGGAGGGTTTCCAGTGAACGTTCGATGCTGCAGGCCCAGCCTGACTCATTTTGCATCGCAGCTAAGACCTGCTCTACATTTGCTTTTCCTATGGAGGACTTGTAGTGTCTGCCCCAGGGGTTCTCAGAGCTCTCCGCTTCCACAAAATTTCGCCAGCCTTGCCGTTTGGCTCGTTTGATGGCGCGGTGGAAGGCCTTCTTCTCTTGGATGAAGGCAGTTCGGAGTGTTGCTCTGGCATTAGGGTCACGAGTGTTTTGGTACATCCTTCTGGCTCTATTTACACTATGCTTGAGGGGATTAAGTTCCTCAGTCCACCATGGGACTTTGATCGCCCTGTGCTTCTGTTGGCCAAGTACAGAGAGCCCAGCAGAGTGCAGTGCTGTGGTAAATGTGTCCACTTGCTGTCCACCTCTTCAGGTGTGGATGCTTGCGCTATTAGGTCGGTGTCTGCGGCACGCAGTTCACCTTCCAGTACCCTACAGAATTGTGGCCAGTCAGCATTTTTTGTGCGGAATCGCTTTTCACGCGTGTCTTTGCAGAGGATGTTGTCATCCGTGATGGCAAAGTCAATAACCATGTGATCGCTCTGCGTTGCACCTGGTACGACTCGCCAACCCTGCAATTTGAGTAGCAGGGTGTGAGACATGGCTGTGACGTCTATACACGACCTTCCTCACGGACCATCATAGGTCGCCTCAGTCATGGGGTCGTTGGCAACAACCAAGTTGTACCTGGTGAGCAGCTCAATATACGCCTCGCCCGCCCCATCCAGGGTTGGGGATCCCCACAATGGTGATCTGGCATTTGCATCGGCACAGACTATGCAGGGTCGTCCTGATAGGCCTGCTAGAGCCCGCTCAAGTGGTTGAAGGCTGTTGGCAACTGGTGCGCCAAATTGCCTGTAAAATGATATTACAACCAGCTCAAAGCCACCGGCTCGGATGAGCACAGCGGCCAAGTGCTGGCTGTTAAGGTGGGTGAGTGCGAGCATGTCAATGGACGGGTCAATGCAGGCCACTGCTGCCTTGGCTCCCGTTATTGCTCCAGCCACCACTCGTGCCTGCGATCCCAGACCAAGAGTTTTGGATCCTATGTATGGTTCCTGTATGGCGAGAACACTGCAGCGTTTCTTGAGCGCATTTTGCAGCAACTCAGCCATAACTGGGGAACTCTTATTGGTGTTGTGCTGAAGGATTCGAACTGTTTTTGACCTATTCATAATCCACTCGTGACTCCTGGAGGGCTATCGCTCGCTGACGAATGGTACAGCCTGTGTCTCGTGTAGAGTGTGTGACCTGTTGGATTTTGCGTTCGACGCAATTGGCACACTTGAGGGGAGCATCACGCTTGCATTCCTTACTCAGATGTGGCAAGGCGCACCAGGCGCACACAACAGGTCTTGTACAGGCCACTGCCAGGTGGCCATAGCGCTGGCATTTGTAGCACTGAGTGGGGGCTTGGTACTTTCGTATGGCGCGCCAGGCTATTTGGAGGTGCCTTGCCCCCTCTAGTTTTTTGTATAGGCTGGGTGATACCTCAATCACCCAATCCTTCTGTCTGCCACGCTTTTTGGTGAAAAGAGGCCTGACGTCCTGCGGCTGCAAGCCTAACGCAGGGTTGTGTTCAACAACTTGTTGGGCCAAGTCCTCTTTTTGTAGGTCAGTCCGCACGTCGCACAATAGCAGGCACACACACACACACACACACACACACGTACATTTCGCACCGTATAGTTTAAAATGCATGAATGAGTCAATTAGAACCACCTAATATCTGCAATTCTAAAGAAACGAGATTGCTTAATTAGTGAACCCATATGGAGAATTGGAGAACTAATAAAATCGCATTCGTTAGAAGCTGCAAGGCAACACACACACATTACCAGGCACACACATTAGATGTTCAATTGTTGAGCGTATTTCAAATAGGGTCGCAATTAAAGTTTAGTATAGCGCAGTTAAAGGAGAAAGTCAAACGATATAGCAGGTTAGTAAGTCCCCAATATTGATCGTAAGCAGCCCTGTGACTGTTCATCAGTACACAAAGTCAACTTACTGAGAAGTGAAGGCTTTCGAGCAGCTCATATGCTCGCTGATGTCGCACGTAGCGACGTAATTTCGATTCTGGTGGAGGTTCAGCTCAACGATGTACGTGTACAAAGACAACACAAAACCCATCAAGGCGCTGAAGCGAATCAACAAATTGAGAGTAGGCAAATTGTGGAGAGTCACAAACATTTTTGAAGAGAGCCCGAAGTTTTGAAGACGAAGCCGATACGAAGAATGAAACTAAACCAACGAGATAACACCGATAAGAACAACGAGCCCCCCCTCAGTCCTGAACTCTAGCTGCCGACGACTGGACTATTCGGCTTAAGTATTTAATTCGCTTTAATGAAATGACTAGCTTATAAAATCGAGAAAAGCCTACCAGCTCGTCAACTGCTGCACCTTTCAAATAATTAAACAATTTACTAAGTACCAGTTAATATTCTGTTTTCGAGAAAATTGGTTACGATTCAACCACTGCGCCACTCAACGGAAATTCGTGAAAATGATGTTGTGACAAAAGCTCGTGAGAGGTCTCGACTTTGGCAAACGAGCAGAGCTATCTAGACACAACCAACAGCACTACAAAGTGTTCCTCACTGAATACCTAGAGAGCAGAACAAGCTGTTTGAGTTAGCTCATTTAGTTCGTTCTCATTCAGTCGACTTAGTTAATTTGGATGAGTAGTTCACGAAGTAAATGAACTAATTGAACGACTCGACTCGCCTTCATCTTCCTCTCTTTTCGAATCATGAGATTCTCCTCTCCAGCCATCACCTTCTCATATAGTTCTAATGACGCGGTATTTCGTAAACATGACAAATGATAAATTGCACACTGGAATATGTTGAATGTGACTTGAACACGTAAAAGCACGCTAATTATCATGCTTTTCAATTACCTTAATCAGAATACCAATAATTGATACACAAGCGTGAAATGTTTGTTTCGTTCACCCGCTCAGTGGAATGATTAGTTCACGATCTCGACCAACGAGTTTATTGGCAGGTACTGCCTCCCTTCTTGAGTTTTTCATCAGGTTTTCTCCATAATTCAAGAACTACTAACAGAAATGAACAGCGAAGAACCGTTTCAAAACGAATTCAGTTAAAATGCATGGTTGCTTTTTTAATGAGACGGGTGGGGAGGGAGGGAGTTCAAACGACGAAACGCTGTAGCTCCCGCGTTCTAATGCGTTTCGTTAATTTTTTTAACCATTTTTTGCCCATTACAACCACGGGCTTCGTCCGATCGGATTGCCGAGATGGCGGGCACAACGAGATACCAAATCGGATTTTTGGGCGAAAGAACGAATTTTTTAGACCACGTTAAAGGCACAACATGGCCCGGACGGCGGGCGGGGGAGGGTGGACGGCGGATGGCGGACGGACATTGCAAATTTGGAATCTCCAAGTCTTGAAACGTTAAGTATCAAATTTTGAGGGGGGGTTGTAAAAAATTTTTTGTGACCGAAAACATAGGGTTATTATTCAGAATGCATAATAAATTAAAAGTGAATGTCAACGACTGCGAACGAAATTTAACAAAAAGTAATTATAAACAATAACAACGTATGAGTAATTGCCGTTGCAAGTGAATGAAAAACAAAAAATGAGTGGCAAAATGTAAAAGATGATCAAAATATTATTTCTTTTGAATATTGAGGGAGATAGGATAATATTCGGCGATATCTTGTTTTGGGACTCAGGTCGTACTCGTTCATACTGCCATAGTTCATAGTGCAACAGTGATTCAACTCGAATTTTGAAGAATTCTAACTCTAAGCAGTGTCCTGCGGCGTTTATATTTTCATTAAGTGTATTCCTGAGTCTCCTGAAACAATCTAAGTGTCGCTTCCCACTTCCCGTCGACCTATGACTAAACACTTGATTGCAAACGGCATCACAGCGCTTATCACAATCACTTCGAGCCACATAGTTCAGTTGCTTAAACAAATCCCTGCAAGTAAAAAGGGATCAATAATTATACCTTTTAATTTTTCATTGTAATGTGTGTCAACATATGTCGCCACAGCGTCAAAGTGACTGCAATTTCTTAATTCCCTCCATCAACAACAGCCACAAATTCAGAATTCTGACTGGGCCTTAGGGTGTTACCCAGTCACATGTTTACAAAGTACTCAACTTACCATTTTACTTTGTTGGGTAAGGAACAAATCCAGTTATCCCCTTCATTCTCCTCCCCATCATCAGCTAAAGCTTTGATATAGTTACCAAGTTGGGTTAAATTATAAGCGCAGAGATCTACTTGAAAATTGTATTCCACTTTAGCCCACAGGATGATTATTCCACTGTAATCGGGTAGGAATGTTGTGCAGTCATTTGCTCAGTTTTTATACATAACTGGTTTCTTATTTTCGGCGTTGTAAAATAAATTATGTCAGAAGATACCCAGCGATCAGAAAATCGTTGTAAAAGCGGAAGGTAAAAGTTGGGCAATAAATTTCCTAACGGCCCAGTGATCCAAATATTGAAAGGATGTTTTCAACTCTTCAAGTTTCCGGTTCAGTACTTGAGCGAAGATGGGCAAACTTCCTCAATTATAACTTTCATAAACTTCCCTCCAAAACGTTTTGTGAAGAGCCGTCGAGATGCGTCTCGCTTATCGCTGGATATTGCGATGACCGATTAATAAGCAGGAAATTCTCCAAACTTCAGGGGAAAGCGCTTAAACTGACGAACTTTGACATTATGAGCGGATTTGCAAGTGAATCATCGTATCAATTAGTACATATTTACCTGAAAAATTGTACGAAATTCTTTGACAATGCAAGGACTAGGCTAAGACTTTATATTAGTAAGACCCGACTAAAACGAACAAACACGGTTAAAAATACGCTGGGCTGCAACTTACATGACGTAACTGGGACCAATAAATATACGTCAGAAATGCACGCCGCCTATGAACCTACAAATATAATCTGCAAGTCTCCCATTGCAGACATCGATCAATAGTCTTTGTTCAAAGTATTAATTAAAATAATTAAATATCGTGATGTGGGCGTTGTGCGAATGGAGTACATAACCGTTATTCCATTCAGGAATTGCAATTTTGTAACAGATAACCCAATGGGCAGTGTGATATTGAGGCACCAACTGTTGACCCATTACTCCTTCGAGATCAGTTTGAATTTATCTTTCGACTTACCTTCGCTTTCAGCTCCAAGAAACCCATTTAAGATAACTTCTTCAAAAGAAAGGATCCCTCGGTTTTACTTCCATTTCAGTGAAATGGGCGAAGTGCGGAGCCGTTGGGAAGTAACTCAACGGAATAAGAAAGGCAATTATGTGGCGAGGATGGGAGGACTATTGTTGGATTCCAAGGAGCAACTTTGGCCGATCGACAACCCGAGCCGGAGGTGTCTACGTGCCTGGAATAGCCCGTCCGTGAGGTAGCAGACGCCTTTTATATGGTCGAGAGTTGGAAACCCGTCTTCTTCTTTCGCCTTTGCCAAGCTGCAGCTTGACCTTTCCGTTGCTTATAGTCCCATCATCTCCAGATAGCCAGCAAACTTCATTTTACCTGTTCCTTGTTCTTTTAGTGGTGCCATTGTAATCACTAAACCCCCAGACGAAGCATAACAGGACCACCAATGTCCACCCCAACGTGACTGAAACATCTACTGCTTTGGACTCGCGCTTGGGGCAAATCAGCCATTATTGGTTGATCAGGTCTTAATGTAAATTTCCAACAGATTCTGCAATGGAATATTCTTCTTCGAATGAGCGATCTTACAGAAGGGATCCAATATTTCCTCTGTAACAGGGACTGGACTAGACGAGGCCCCCCATGTCCCGAATACATGTGGTAATAGTCACACAAAAGTGTAGCTAGATGACTCTCCCGCGGAATCAAAATAGGATGTTTTGTCCCATAGGGTAGGGTCGACTGTTTTAATCTACCCCCCACCCTAAGGAAACCTCCAGAACAAATGAAGGGGGATAACATTGCAAACCTCTTTGAACAAGGTAAACCTTTGCGAACTTTTGCAAACTGTACGTCAAAATAGTGTTTTTGTACCTTCTCTACGAGAAAATCTATGGCTTCATGATACTCGTGAACTAGAATGGGCCCCACTAAATAAGCCGAACATGGCCTCTTTAACCTTTTTAACGTAAGATTAAAAATGAATCGAATAACCCAGACAAAAACCCGAACACAACGGAGGAAGGAAGAGAACCGTTCAATAAATTGCATTATTCCCTCAGTCACTTCTGCACCATGTAACACCAAATTCATCGTGGGTTTCATTTCTGGAGTATTGGAAAAGTCCACGTGTGGGGTCACTGCCCACTCTGACAAATTTTCTTTCAAGAAATCAGGGCCACACCACCATAAAAGATGATTTCCCAGCTGAGAAGGGAACAGCCCACGACTGGCGGGATCAGCTGGATTAAGCTCTCCCTTAACATGAAACCAAGACGCGTTTGGGCAATTGTCTGTTATCTGTACAACTCGGTTTGAAACGAAAGTTTGTAACCGGTAAGGTGGAGTTGCGATCCATTTCAGTACCGTCATAGAATCCGTCATACAAATCACCTTGGAAACCACCAGATTGGCAGACAAAGGTAAGGAAGTTCGGATTAGCCTAGAAAGCAAACATGCAGCGCCCAACTCAAGACGTGGAATCGTCCAAGATCGTAGAGGGGCCACCCTCGTTTTAGACTTTAACAGATGCACGTCTACACCTGTAGCTGTCTCAACTCTTAAATAAATTGCAGCTGCCATACCCGCTGAGCTAGCATCCGAAAATCCCACTAGTTGAACGCTATGGTAATTGCTGGGGAATATCCACCTCGGAATCGAAATATTTTCCAATAGAGGAAGCTCTGCCAATATTTTAGCCCAGTAGCTATCCAAGTCTGTGGGGAGAGGGTCATCCCAATCCACGCCGGCTATCCATAACTGTTGAAAAAAGGCCTTCATTTTAAAGATTACTGGAGCTAAATAACCATTGTAGTCATAGGTTCGAGCTACTCTGGAGAGAATACCCCTTTTGGTTGCCGGTTCCGTTGTTAAATTGATCCGATACTTAAATTCATCAGAAACGGTGTCCCACCAGAGTCCTAACACTTTAACATCACTAGAAGGGGTTGGAGAAGGAAATTCGCACAGCGGCGTTTCATTGGAAATGATTTCCGGGCAGTTGCTAGCCCATTTTCCCAATTCAAATTTGCCAGCGGATAGCAGAGATATCAACTCCTCTTTGAGCTGGAGTGTGCTTTCTACAGAGTCAGATCCAGCAAGACAATCATCCATGAATAAAGATTCAGTCAATACATGAGCTGCATGAGGCCAACGATGACCCTCCTCTCTCACTAGATGACGAATTGTGTTCTGGGCTAAAAATGGGCTACTGGAAATACCGAACGTAACAGTGGTGAGTTCGTATTCGACCACAGGGTGATTTGGGTGATCGCGCCAAAAAATGTGTTGGTAGTAACGATCATCAGGGTGTATATTGATCATGCGATACATATCTCTGATATCACATACTAAGGCGTACTTAAACGTTCGAAATATACTAATCACTTGTCCGATATCACTTTGTAGTTTTGGACCTGGAAGTAAAGCCGAATTTAAACTGCGACCACTTGCATCCTTTTCGGCAGGAGAAAAAACGACTCGTATCTTTTCACCTGTTGGAGTAGATTTCGCTACTCCATGATGAGTCATGATATAATCTGCAGGCTTACTCGCTGGAACCATGTGGCCTTGACTAATATATTCCTGTAAATTTTCACGGTACAACTTACAATAAGTTGGATCTTTTGAAAATTTTGACTCGAGACGCGTCAACCTATTCAAGGCTAGAGCTCGAGTAGAGTTGAACTGCGGCTTCTGCCCATGCCGAAATGGAAGGCGAACTGAATATCGGCCTGTTCCATCCCTGAGAACAGTGTCATGAAAATATCGAAGACAGTACTCCTCGTCAGGGGATAGGGGTATGGGTGCAGAAACTTCCTCCCTTTCCCAAAAAGACTTGAGGATGTTCTCCAATGGTTCAGCAACTGACAACAATGCGGGCAAAGAGGATGGTGTAGATTCCACCAAGGGAAATGAGCCCATCAGAACCCAACCGAAAATAGTAGATATTGCTGATGGCTTACCCTTTATATGAGCCGGCTCTACAGGCATTATGTCAAAGTACGCTTGCACACCAAGTAGCATATCTACTGGTGCAGACTTGTAGAAATCAGGATCAGCTAAAACAAGTCCGGAGATGTGTTGGGGAAGAACAGCTGGAATGTGATGAGTAGGAAGATTAGAAGTAATCTTCGAGACCACCGTCAAAGACAAAGAAATTTCATCAATGGATTTAAAATATGGTGAGTCGAGCGTTTATCAACCCATACGACTCGACAGGTGGTGCTTCCCCTATTCCTTGAATTTCGAAGGAACAAGTGGTGCGAGTTAAACCTAGTCGACTGGCTAAACTGTTCGTAACAAAATTGATTGAACTGCCAGGATCAATTACTGCACGTGCAGAGTGCCATTGCCCGTTTTTATCACAAACATGCACTCTTGCTGTCCCTAAAAGTGCTACAGTTTTATTATAATCTGTATTTTCATGGCAAGAGGCAGTTGTGAGAGAAATCTTAACTTGGGAATTTGAATCCTTCCTCTCGTGGGGCGATGGAAGAGGAAGGGAGTTGGACGACTCCCTTCCTCTCGTGGGGCGATGGAAGAGGAAGGGAGTTGGACGACTCTTGATTAATTTTCGTTTGAGACGTCCCAGGCACATTAGACGGGTCTGAGTTTTCAGATTTGTGTAACAAAGTGCTGTGACGGCGGTGACAAATGGTGCAGGCATTTTTTGATCGACACACATTAGCCATGTGAGAATTTAAACAATTAAAACATCTCCTCAAGCGGCGTATTATTTGTTCCCGCTCTGCTAGGTTAGCCTGCAACAAAGTGGGACATTTCTCCAATTTATGGTCCCCAGAGCACGTTGGGCATTTTGAAATTAATGTCTTATCGCACTGGGTCGCTGCTAGCACTCTTTTGTGTTCAGGCCTCTGTTTGAACTGCAGCGTACCCGAAGATTTAGAAGTAGAAGAGGTGGGAGTACTTACTAGTTCAGAAATTAAATCTTGCTCTCGTAAATACTGAATCAGACCTCCCAGGGTAGGGAACCCCATATCCGGTTCGCTATCCAGCCACCTCTGCTCAAAACCTTGCCTCTTCTCGTCACCGATTAATTTTAATGCCCAGAATAGTAAAATAAAGTCTGCTAAATTTGGAATTTCTAAATCAGCAATGCAAGTTGCTGTTGACTGGAAGGTATCTATGAAAGATTTCAATTCCCTACCTGATTTTTTATTTACTGGGGTCATCGAAAATATGGTGTTAAGGTAATGGGTTGCTAATAACCTTTTGTGAGTGTAAGTTTGTTGCAGCAGCTTATAGCAAGTAACATAATTACCAGGGGCAAATGGAACTGTCTGCGCCAAACTAAGTGCAGAACCTCGTAAATTACTGAGCAGATAGCTGAACTTTTCGATGCTAGTTAAGTGAGGAGCGTTGTGAATTAATGCATCAAAAAGAGCTATAAAACCCGGAAAATCTCCAATTTCGCCGGAAAAGGGTGGAATCACAATTTTAGGAAGAGACACCCTGGAAGGCCTCGACCCTTCCCCAGCCTCTATGGTACACCGGTTATCCCCCACACCCGTGGTTGCATTGTTGGGGTGATCTCGACTCGCCTCCTTCGCAGGATATGTCTTTTCAGTCCTGAGGTATTGATCGGAAGCTGCAACAACTTCATAATACATATCGTCAAAACTAGCGCTCAATTTTCCAACATCAATTTTTAGGGCATTATGGCGACTCCCGAGATCACTCATTTCATTTAATATTAGATTGAATTCCTCGTAAACATCATTGATGCGTTCAGACCTTGCCTTGAAAATGTTCAGTCTGTTTGGTAATCCTGAAATTAAATCATAACAATGTTGTAGCCTCAACCATACGCGTTCTTTTCGATCGTTGAGTTTTGCCATCTGCCGAATATCACCTTCAGTCGGAGGGGAAGGCGGGTCATCCCTCTTACCCTCTGCTCCACCCCCCATCATGTCTCGGATCGAATCAAACTACGACGAAGCAAATCAGCAAGGTTTACTAAAAAACTTCTAAAGGTCGCAAAATGTACACAGAGGATATAGGATAGAAGGAGAGGGGAAATATGAGCCGAGCGTCACCAAAACAAGTCAAGAACGAACAAGAGCGAAAACTTTGAGCGGGTTGTTTTCGTCAAACAGTAACAGATCGTAACAAGAACGATCTTACGTCTGGGTTTGTCCCCAACCTCGCGTTGAAGATCAATTATTAAACCCTAATTCAATTGATTTTAATTCGCAAATTGTGGAAACACGAATGAATTGATTAAAATATAAAAAACTAATCAACTTATTCCACAAACAATTCGTAAACTATTCTCAAAATTCTATTCGGTCGGTATTTTGTATGAAATAATTACTGAACAATATCCGGCCGGAGTAACCAATCAAAAAGGTAGGACTATGTTGAGAACAATGAGGGGGGAATTAGTCACTCCTTTTTGCCCATTAGGAAGTGGACTGTAATTGAATGACAATAACCCATAGGCAAAATGTCCCCCAAATATTGTGCTGGGTTTACTCTCAGAAGCCCCAATCCGAAAACCAATCACCCGGAGAACCACCCCCCAATAATCCACAAACTGGGAAATAAAATATGGGACTCACCAATCTGCGCCAAACCTTCAGTGTTCCCCGGAGATAAAAGAGCAGGTCTTAATCTTGGAGGCGACGTAATTTCGAATGAAGTACGGGTTGAGAGTGATGGAATCAGTTCCGAAAAAACTTCACAGCACAAATAAAAAATTAGCTTCGTCTTGAAAAAGGTACAATGCTGGCGAGCGGCAGACGACGAAATGGGAGGGAAAATTGGAAGTAAAGAGGTAAGAGAGGGGACATAGGAAAGGGAAAGGGATTGTTTGTAAATACGGAGGACGACTCCCCGGGCAAAAGGCACCGAACCAATCGACCTCCGAGAATAAACCCAACACATTAGAAAAAAATACAGATTTGAAACCCATCTTCGTAAACTCTTGGGAAATATAGGAGTTTCCGCGCTAGAACAAAATTTTGAGTATGAGAGCTACAGGGGGATTTCTTTAACTGCATTGGCTAACTGTTATGGTCTCAGATAGCGGTCATCAAATACACGTCATCTGGTATTCAGACACGAACTACCCTCAGCGCAATCCTAGTTGAACAGCATCAACTTTGAGGAGAGTAAAGCAATTCACAACTAACAAATTACATATCCGACATATCATTATTGCAAATACTAGAGACCTAACTAATACAAGAGGTTCCTCCTGCAGCACAGACCTTTCTCCACCCGTTCTTTTCAGTGTTTCACTCGTTTCCGATCACCGTTTCCGTGTTGCAATTAAGAACTGATTGAGCTGAGTTAATTCACTTGTGGTAGTTGACACTTGTTTGAGATATCCGGATGCAGTTACAAATGTAAGATACCCTCACGTGTCCAGTCCACCTTTAATTCCACTCATAGTATGTACAGAATATCTATAGCTAACTGAAGTGACTTCCTAAACAATCATTGCGCTCTTCATACAATTCTACGCCAATTTTGACTCGTTGGCTCCCTCTAAAAACGTGTCAACATGATGATAGCCCCAACGAGTCATTTCCAGAGGAACGAGAGAATAAAATGTTTGTTAACAGCGGGATAATTACTCGTCAAGCGTCGCTCGAGTAATAAACCTTCGTTGTTGAGTGGGATTGACAACGAGAGAAGCCGATCTGCTCCGCTCAATAGGTGTATAACATCAATTCGAAGCGTCTCTAATCCGATTAGCATATCCTGGCGGGTTTAATCTCTCGTCACTAGTGTTATCGAGCGAATAATTCAAGTGCGGCGTAATGCGTAATTAGGAAAATGTCTAGAGGATCAACAGATTAAGCTTTGTTTTTGCGTTAACCTGAAACGGGAGTTAAATTCTCGATACGTCCCAGACAAGCATTTTAATATTTGTAACAAGGCGAGCAACAATTGAAAATAACACGCACTGATAAAGTACTGTTGTTCGGGTTCGCTGAGTTGGACGAGATGAAGGCGTGATGCGCAAATAGAAATTCTCGCCTTACCTGGCGATTTAAGTTGAATTGTCGGCTCAGTTTGACGTTCTCGATGTCGTGCGACGCGAAGTTCCAACGAGCATATATACGTGTCCAACTTTATGGAAACGAGGAATCTGGGATCCTCGAGACAAAACGGGGTGCACAAAAAGAGAAAATAGTAGAGTAGAAAAAACGGCTATGAAGCGGCGAACGATGAAACAGGAATGAAACCAAACTGCGTCTTCAAAATGGAGAGGAGGGGGTGAGGTCCCCCTTCTTCAGGTAAGGTGATGCACTTTGCTCTTGTCTTCTCTCAGGTGAGACACTGCACTTCAACCTCAGATAATGACTCGACTCGCGATAAAGTTGCAACGATTGGGAGTTGAATGAAAGAAAGTAAATAAAAGATCTCATGAAAAGAAATAGTTCACTACTCTGTGTAAACAAACATTTTGTACTGACGTGGCAGTAGGCGTGATCAACTGCTGTGCAGATATTTCTCTCATATACAGCTTCATCAGCAGAGAAGTTTATTATTTTAAACCTATACATTTGATCGTGAAATAGTGAGAGATGATCAATGTCATCAGTTCTCTTTGCAACCAATAAACTGAAGCTGAAGCTTTTTACTTTCCTTGCTCTACGAAGTAGACAGGAAAGTTATGTAATCGGCTGAAAAAAAAATTTTGAGTTCTCTTCAGATCATTACGTTTCAGACCCCCCTGAGTCCGAAAAACAATATTTGGGAAAATGGTCTGTGCGTGTGTGTGTGTGTGTGTGTGTGTGCCATCACTCACCCTGCAGTCGGGGGTCCAGAATACCGCTGACGTATTCCCTGCGTGTCGTATGAGCCGACTAAAAGGGACAGCCGGGTGGGCCCAGCTTGAAAGACAACCTCACCTCTACGAGGTCCCCGCAGGATTACATCCAACGAGGCTTAACTGTGGCTGGGCGTCACAGTGTACTCGTCGCCACACTGTGCTCACCCTGCAGTTGGGGGTCCAGAATTCCACTGCCGTACTCCCTGCGTGTTCGTATAAGCCGGACTAAAAGGGACACAACTTACACTTCATTCACATACATGACACACTGGGAACCCCCTACCTTTAGCTGGGATCGCAGAACACACCCCCCGCAGGAAGGGGGACAGAATTCTCCTGCCGTATCCTCTGCGTGGTCGTTAAATCCGGCCTTAAAGGGGCTTAAAGCCTACGACACTGACATACACAACATATTCCAGATACAAAATACACTGCAACGGCTTGCGTGGCAGAACACATTGACTTAAAACACTCATAATGAGCGAAAGACAGTCCTGGAAGTAGCTCACTAACACCTTTGAGCGATCCCCTATATAGGTGCGGCCTTCGGAATGAGGAGGGGGAAAACCAGGTTTGAGCGTTTCTGGGGCGGCTGATAGCGTGTGTCCCGCTCACCACATCACTAGTGGCCGAGGGCTGACTCTGAGCAGCAGCCGAAAAATCCCTCATGCGTCTTAGTCCCGGTGGGTGGCCGGACTGGCAGCTGCGGCGCATGTGGGGGCCTCCCTTTGACCCTCAACGGACCAGCGAAAGGGGCTAGAATCAATATGCCTGAGGGGGAGCTTCCAGGACACTGCCTCGAGCACCTCTCGCTCATACCACTAACACACACAACAAATGAACTCACAAGGATACACTACACCAGTCTGCTTCTTTAATCCCCTCATATTAGTAAAAAAATAAAATGACAAAGTCACATAAAACAATAGCAGGTAATAAAAACGCCACCTGCGCCTCTTCCTCGGTTCGCCGAGCTCGACCCCTCCCTCTTCGGACGATGAGCAATCTACTCGTCGTCCAAACAAACAAGGGCGGAAAGAACCGGGCAAACCGCGTTCATCTCCCCCTTCTCCCCCTAGTAGCCCGGGCAACCCGGCTACTACAAGCACACGACACACCGTGGACCCTAATCTGTCGGACATGGAGCAGATTTGTGCATATGTCCAAATCATCCACGGCCAGCTGGCACGGATGAGGGTCAACGCGACAGGACCTATGCGGGACCTCGTCACTAGTTGCCTCTTCGAAATTTCGAAGCTGGCTATAAAAGCTAATGCCCCCCCAACGACATCGCCCCCTGCCACTCCCCCGCTGCGGGAAACTGTGGCGGCTGTCGTGAGGGAAGAGCTGCGTAGGGCAATTGCCCAGCAGCCAGTGCCACCAGCTCTCCAAACTCAAGCTTCAACGAGCCAGGGTAGTACCCCGGGCCCCTCATATGCGGCAGTAGCCGCTACTGCGCCTTCCTCCCTCCCTCATGGAGCTGAGGCTGAATGGCAGTCTGCCAGGGCCAGGAAGCGCAGGGGGAAGAATAAGAGGGCCCCAACTAAGCAGGCCGAGGGCAGCGCCCCGCCTACGCCTCTGCCCAAAAATAAGGGCAAAAGTAACAATAAAAACAAAAATAAAAAGCCTCCACCGCCTACCAAACTCCCCCCTGAAAACCCACGACAAAACGTGGTAGTGGTCAAGCGCACATGTGAAGAAGGAGAGGCTGGTCCCTCCAACCCTGATGCAATGGAAGCACTGATGCGGGGTCCCTGCTATGGACCTCCAAGCTCTAAGCGTCCGAGTGCTAGACATCCGCACCGCAGTAGGAGGTGGCGCCGTCATTGTGACGGAAACGCCAGAAATGGCCAAGGCGCTCACGAGCCACATTTCCACAAAAAAGGAGTTGAAGCTCCAAGCGTCAGCCCCCCTGGGTCGGTTCCCACGCCTGCTATTGTGCGACGTGCGGACTGACCTACAAAAAGAGGACTTGGCCCAACAAGTTGTTGAACACAACCCTGCGTTAGGCTTGCAGCCGCAGGACGTCAGGCCTCTCTTCACCAAAATGCGTGGCAGACAGAAGGATTGGGTGATTGAGGTATCACCCAGCCTATACAAAAAACTAGAGGGGGCAAGGCACCTCCAAATACCCTGGCAGCGGTGCGCCATACGAAAGTACCAAGCCCCCACTCAGTGCTACAAATGCCAGCGCTATGGCCACCTGGCAGTGGCCTGTACGAGACCTGTTGTGTGCGCCTGGTGCGCCTTGCCACATCTGAGTAAGGAATGCAAGCGTGATGCTCCCCTCAAGTGTGCCAATTGCGTCGAACGCAAAATCCAACAGGTCGCACACTCTACACGAGACGCACGCTGTACCATTCGTCAGCGAGCGATTGCCCTCCAGGAGTCACGAGTGGATTATGAATAGGTCAAAAACAGTTCGAATCCTTCAGCACAACACAAATAAGAGTTGCCCAGTTATGGCTGAGTTGCTGCAAAATGCACTCAAGAAACGCTGCAGTGTTCTCGCCATACAGGAACCATACATAGGATCCAGAACTCTTGGTCTGGGATCGCAGGCACGAGTGGTGGCTGGAGCAATAACGGGAGCCAAGGCAGCAGTGGCCTGCATTGACCCGTCCATGGACATGCTCGCACTCACTCACCTGAACAGCCAGCACTTGGCCGCTGTGCTCATCCGAGCCGGTGGCTTTGAGCTGGTTGTAATATCATTCTACAGGCAATTCGGCGCACCAGTTGTAAACAGCCTTCAACCACTTGAGCAGGCTCTAGCAGGCCTATCAGGACGACCCTACATAGTTTGTGCTGATGCAAACGCCAGATCACCATTGTGGGGATCCCCAACCATTGATGGGGCGGGCGAGGCGTATATAGAGCTGCTCACCAGGTACAACTTAGTTGTTGCCAACGACCCCATGACTGAGGCGACCTATGATGGTCCGGGAGGAAGGTCGTGTATAGACGTCACAGCCGTGTCTCACACCCTGCTACTTAAATGGCAAGGTTGGCGAGTCGTACCAGGTGCAACGCAGAGCGATCACATGGTTATTGACTTTGCCATCACAGATGACAACATCCTCTGCAAAGACACGCGTGAAAAGCGATTCCGCACAAAAAATGCTTACTGGCCACAATTCTGTAGGGTACTGGAAGGTGAACTGCGTGCCGCAGACACCGACCTAATAGCGCAAGCATCCACACCTGAAGAGGTGGACAGCAAAGTGGACACATTTACCACAGCACTGCACTCTGCTGGGCTCTCTGTACTTGGCCAACAGAAGCACAGGGCGATCAAAGTCCCATGGTGGACTGAGGAACTTAATCCCCTCAAGCAAAGTGCAAATAGAGCCAGGAGGATGTACCAAAACACTCGTGACCCTGATGCCAGAGCAACACTCTGAACTGCCTTCATCCAAGAGAAGAAGGCCTTCCACCGCGCCATCAAACGAGCCAAACGGCAAGGCTGGCGAAATTTTGTGGAAGCGGAGAGCTCTGAGAACCCCTGGGGAAGACATTCTAAGTCCTCCATAGGTAGAGCAAATGTAGAGCAGGTCTTAGCCGCGATGCAAAATGAGTCAGGCTGGGCCTGCAGCATCGAAAGTTCACTGGAAACCCTCCTTGAGAAGGCGTTCCCAGATGACCAAGTAGCTCGAGACACTGAAGCCCAGAGGGCAGCAAGGGAGCTGATCATGGACCCTCCGAATGAGCCAGACATCCCATTGTGGACAACAAGCGACCTCGGCAGGGCCCTTGCGACCTTAAAGCCCAACAAATCTCCTGGGCCAGATAAAATAGAAAGCAATATGCTAAGGAAGGCTGAGCGGACAATCTCCAGCGGTCTCCTAAATTTATTTAATGACTGTCTGCAGGTCGGACAGTTCCCCACTCAGTAGAAGACTGCGCGCGTTGTCACTCTTCAAAAGGGAGGCGACCGCAATCAGTCAGACCCGCGATCATGGAGACCACTCAGCCTCCTTTCCATATTATGCAAAACGCTAGAAATCTTGATGTTGCAGTCCCTCGAAGGAGTCTTTGGCCGCAACCTCACAGGCAGGCAATACGGGTGTACCAAAGGAAGGTCCACGCAGGATGTCATTGTCGAGATTCGGCGTGTTTCCCTGCTGGCACCGGCTAAGTACGTCGTAGCAGTTCTGATTGACAACAGAGGAGCGTTTGACAACCTTTGGTGGCCAGCGCTCCTTAATGAGCTCCAAGGTAGGGGAATCCCCCGCAACCTGTACTCGCTCGTCAGAAGTTACCTGACAGACAGAACTGCTACGATCGAAAGTAGGCATGTCTCCGTCCGGAGAAAGATTGAGAAGGGGTGCCCACAGGGCTCGGTCCTTGTACCAGCACTCTGGAATGCCTTCTTCGAAGGTCTTCTCAGGAAACTCATGGAGACTGACTGCGAGCCGTACGCCTATGTGGATGACTTGACTGTGCTGATCTTTGCAGAGTCAGTCCGCCAAATTCAAGAAAAAACCCACCACGTGCTCCGCACTGTCAACCAATGGTGCGAGCATGTCAAGATGCAGGTGGCTGAGGAAAAAACCCAGCTAATCCTCTTGAAGGGGAAAGTGAATAATCCACCCACAATACGCATTGGCGGCCACAGGCTCCTTCTTGAAAAGCACGTCAAGTATTTAGGAGTGAATATAGGTGAGAGGTAGGGTTTCAACCAACACCTCCAGTCCCTTAAAGGCACTACCATTGCAAGGTTTGCCTCACTGCGTGCCATTACTAAGGCCACTTGGGGTGTGTGTTACCATGACACCATCCTCATGTATAAGGCCATCTATTTAGGTGTGATTGGCTACTGCACCGTTGTCTGGGGTAGCAAACTAACAGTCAATCAAAAGAGAGTATTGGCCCAATCCCAGAGAGCTGCGCTCCTGTGGATCACCAAGGCCTACAAGACTGTATCAACGGAAGCACTCCAGGTGATCACTGGTCAGTTACCAGTTGATTTGGCTGTTGAGTGCATGATTGACAAGTGGAGAGTGAAACGGGAGCTTCCCCCGCTTTGGGCTGAACTCCGTGCGGATCTCACCACAGAACAGAAACTTGCCGCCATCGATGAATGGGCTCTAGAGAAATGGCAAGCGAGATGGGAATCCTCGTCAAAGGGCCGTGATACGTATGAGTTCTTCCCCAACATCCGTGAACGTCTTTCTAGAAAATGGGTTGAGCCAGACCAACTGGACGAGCCAGTTCCTCACGGGACATGGTGACTTCAATGCGCGGCTTCACTTCTTTTCTCTGAAAGACTCTCCATTATGCACGTCTTGTGCCTCCAGTGCGGAGGATACAAGAAACCATGTGCTGCTCCACTGTAGTTTCTACAACAGTGAGCGACGGTTGTTGGGAGGGCAAACGAACTTAGCAGCATTGACTGCTACAAAGGAAGCCTATAACCATTTTGCAAAGTTCGCAAAGAAGTTGATGGCTAAGAAACGTGGTCATACTTGATCTGTCCTTTTGAAACTTGCCACCCAAATAAACAGTAAGATCAGGTAGGGAACCAGATTAAGAACTCCTCCCAGATGGTAGGGATTCCTCAGGTGGTCACCTCCGCGCGGTAACACACGGGCAACAGCTCTCTACGGTGAGACTGGCTAACGACCAAATACCTGCCGTACCTCCACAGGTCTGAGTTCGGTGGATGCTGCAGGGGCCGGCCTCTTGCATATTAGCGAAACCGCAACTTCTATGACTGATATAACCCTCGTCGAGGGTTTAGGTACAGGTCGGTATGAACCAAATCCACCGAAAGTTAACTATTGTTATCATAGTGATCAAAACACCAGATATTTTTTATCTCAAAAACGGCTCTAACGATTTTGATTAAATTTTTTATATTGGTAGCTCTCACTATGGCAACTATACCATAAAATTCCCATTTGTGGGAAAATGACAAGAGCAGCACAATAAATTACCAAATCTTTCGACGAAATCGATTATAGCATGGTTTTTAGAGAAAACAACCGTACCAAATCAGTTGAACCTGATGTCTAGCCTACAGGTTACCATGGGACGCCAAATTAAGGGTATGGGCAAAATCCACCGAAAGTTAACTATAATTATCATAGTGATATAGTGATCAAAACACCAGATATTTTTTATCTCAAAAACGGCTCTAACGATTTTGATTACATTTTTTATATTGATAGCTCTCAATAAGACAATTATACCATAAAATTCCCATTCGTGGGAAAATGACGAGAGCAGCGCAATAAATTATCAAAATTTTCCACGTAAAGCGTTTTTCGCGAAGTTTTTTCCTTATAAACTCCGCTGGAATGTTAGTAGAATGTTTAAAAAAATTGGTACTGTAGTCCAATCCAATACCTAAAGGGTGAGTGTTTGAAAACGCTCATGAGATACATGGGGCTCACTCCAGAAATTCCTGAATTTCAACTACCGCCGTTTTGCTTACTACCAGTTCTAAACGTTTTTACCCTATAACTCTGCAAAAGTAATTACTATCCGTCTTCAAAAAATTTGTGTTTACAGCCTCATTAATTATTTGTGTACCAATTGCTCAATAATGGTCCTGCAATGAGTACGAGCAGCATAATAAAATCTGGAACTGTAAGCACTACCGCTTCCTGCAGCCGCAAAGTGTTGTTGGACCAAGTTCAAATTAACTGAGTGGTATATGAATTGATTAAATAGAATTAGCCATGTTCAAAGTGAATTGTTGTAGAGCTAAGGAAAGTTGTGTGTTGCAACGCACCAGATATTTATATTTTTACTTTCCTTGGCTCTACAAAGTAGAAAAGAAAGTTATGTAATCGGCTGAAAATTTTTTTTTGAGTTTTCTTCAGATCTTTACGTTTCATACCCTTCTGCGTCCGAAAAACACTATTTGGGAAAATGGTCTTTGGGTCTGTGTGTCTGTGTGTGTGTGTGTGTCTGTGAACGATTTTTAGAGAAAACCACTGTACCAAATCAGCTCAAACTTCATATCCCGCCCGCAAGTTACCATGGGACGCCAAAATAAGGGTATGAACAAAATCCAACGAGAGTTAACTATAGTTATCATAGTGATCAAAACACCAAATTTTTTTTCTCAAAAACCGCTCTAACGATTTTGATTAAATTTTTTATATAGATAGCTCTTAATAAGATAATTATACCATAAAATTCCCATTTGTGGGAAAATGACGAGAGCAGCACAGTAAATTATCAAATTTTTCGACGAAAATCTTTTTTGCCGTGGTTTTTACCTTTTAAACTCCGCTAGAATGTTAGTAGAATGTTAAAGAAAATTGGTACTGTAGTCCAATCCAATACCTATAGGGTGAGTATTTAAAAACGCTCATGAGATACATGGGGCTCACTCCAGAAATTCCTGAATTTCAACTACCGCCGTTTCGATTAATACCAGTTCTAACAGTTATTACCCAATAACTCTGCAAAAGTGATTACTATCCTCCTTCAAAAAATCCGTGTTTACAGCCTCATTAATTATCTGTGTACCAATTGCTCAATAATGGTCCTGCAATGAGTACGAGCAGCACAATAAATTCTGGAACTGTAAGTGCTACCGCTTCCTGCTGCTGTAAAGCGTTGTTTGACCAAGTTCAAATGAACTGAGTGGTAAATGAATTGGTTAAATAGAATTAGCCACGTACAAGGTGAATTGACGTAGAGCTAAGGAAAGTTGTGTGTTGCAACGCACCAGATATTTTCACAGGGAGACACCTGCTCCTCCTTTCAGTGATCTGTCATGGCATATGCCTCAAACTTGGGAAACGGGCGTAGTTGAAATTCGCTTTCTTGAATTTGTTTGTCGTAAACAAACTAGTGCATTAGTTGCACAGACTGCAGCAACACGGTGAGCGCCTTTTTGGTATTTGCCGAAGTTCCGAAGACAGCCTCTCCGAACCCAACGTTGGGTAAGCTACAACGAACAACAAAAACCGTAAGTGCAAACTCGCTGCCCCCCCCCCCCCAAATTGTCTTGCTGAAATGTGCTACAGCCAATAGTTACACAGCCAACTTACTCACCACTTCAACGTGGGGAGTTTGCTCAACTCAAACAAGAAATTATTCACCGCAACCCACTTGAAAATATCTGATGCGTTGCAACACACAACTTTCCTTAGCTCTACGTCAATTCACATGTACATGTCCATTGAACTTGGTCAAACAACACGTCACAGCTGCAGGAAACGGTAGCGCCTACAGTTCTGGAATTTATTGTGCTGCTCGAACTCATTCCAGGACCTTTATTGAGCAATTGGTACACAGATAATTAATGAGGCTGTAAACACACATTTTTTGAAGTGGATAGTAATCACTTTTGTGGAGTTATTGGGTAATAACTGTTGGACCTGGTAGTAAGCGAAACGGGCGTAGTTGAAATTCAGGAATTTCTGGAGTGAGCCCCATGTATCTCATGAGCGTTTTTAAACACCCACCCTTTAGGTATTGGATTGTACTACAATACCGTTTTACTTTCCTTGGCTCTACGAAGTAGAAAGGAAAGTTATGTAATCGGCTGAAAAAAAAATTTTGAGTTGTCTTCAGATCTTTACGTTTCAGACCCTCCTGAGTCCGAAAAACACTATTTGGTCTGCGTGTCTGTGTGTGTGTATGTGTGTGTGTATGTGTGTCTGTATACGATTTTTAAAGAAAACCACCGTACCAAATCAGCTCAAACTTGATATCTCGCCAGCAGGTTACCATGGGACGACAAAATAAGAGTATGAACAAAATCCACCGAAAGTTAACTATAGTTATCATAGTGATCAAAACACCAAATATTTTTTTTCTCAAAAACCGCTCTAACGAATTTGATTACATTTTTAATATTGGTAGCTCTTAACATGGTAATTATACCATAAAATTCCCATTAGTGGGAAAATGACGAGAGCAGCACAATAAATTACCAAAATTTTCGACGAAATCGATTTTAGCGCGGTTTCTAGAGAAAACAACCGTATGAAATCAGTTGAAACTTGATGTCTAGCCTACAGGTTACCATGGAACGCAAAAATAAGGGTATGGGCAAAATCCAACGAGAGTTAACTATAGTTATCATAGTGATCAAAACACCAAATTTTTTTTCTCAAAAACCGCTCTAACGATTTTGATTAAATTTTTTATATAGATAGCTCTTAATAAGATAATTATACCATAAAATTCCCATTTGTGGGAAAATGACGAGAGCAGCACAGTAAATTATCAAATTTTTCGACGAAAATCTTTTTTGCCGTGGTTTTTACCTTTTAAACTCCGCTAGAATGTTAGTAGAATGTTAAAGAAAATTGGTACTGTAGTCCAATCCAATACCTATAGGGTGAGTATTTAAAAACGCTCATGAGATACATGGGGCTCACTCCAGAAATTCCTGAATTTCAACTACCGCCGTTTCGATTAATACCAGTTCTAACAGTTATTACCCAATAACTCTGCAAAAGTGATTACTATCCTCCTTCAAAAAATCCGTGTTTACAGCCTCATTAATTTTCTGGGCACCATTTGCTCAATAATGGTCCTGGAATGAGTACGAGCAGCACAATAAATTCTTTAACTGTAATCGCTGCCGCTTCATGTTGCCGTAAAGCGTTGTTTGACCAAGTTCAAATTAACTGAGTGATAAATGAGTCGATTAAATGGAATTAGCCATGTACAAAGTGAATTGACATAGAGCTAAGGAAAGTTGTGTGTTGCAACGCACCAGATATTTTTTTTAGGATTCTACTAACATTCCAGCGGACTTTATAAGGAAAAAACTGCGCTAAAAACGCTTTTCGTCGAAAGTTTTGGTAATTTATTGTGCTACTCTCGTCGTGTTCCCACAAATGGACATTCCTTGCTATCATTGCCTTATTGACAGCTATCAATATGAAAAATTCAATCAACATCTTTAGAGCCATTTTTGAGAAAAAAAATACTTGGTGTTTTGATCACTATGATAACTATAGTTAACTTTCGATGGATTTTGTCCAAACCCTTATTTTGGCGTCCCTTGGTAACCTGTAGGCTAGACGTCAAGTTTCAGCTGATTTGGTACGCTTGTTTTATCTATAAATCGCGCTAAAATAGATTTCGTCGAAGATTTTGATAATTTATTGTGCTGCTCTCGTCATTTTCCCACAAATGGGAATTTTATGGTATAATTATCTTATTAAGAGCTATCTCTATGGTGACCTGCGGGCGAGATATCAAGTTTGAGCTGACTTGGTACGGTGGTTTTCTCTAAACCTCGTTCACAGACACACAGACCATTTTCCCAAACAGTGTTTCTCGGACTCGGGGGTGTCTGAAACGTAAAGATCTGAAGAAAACTCAAAATTTTTTTTTCAGCCGTTTACATAACTTTCCCTCCTACTTCGTAGAGCAAGGAAAGTTAAAACCTTAAAGAGTAATTCGAAGTTGCATTTCGTCACGTTTAGAATCCCTAGCATGTGGAGTAAGCCTTTTGTTCGCAGTTGTAGGGCTACTGTGGGTCAAGCTAGATAAATTGCTCCTTCCTGACTACTAAGGATATATCGGGCCAACAACTCTTTGCTTGTCTATTTTTGTCCAGAGATTTCTGGCCTGATATATTGACTGTTTGCTATAAATTGGAGGTAGTGGACTTTTTGCACTAAGCACCCCATTGCTGCCTGAACTTTTGCGAGACGTTCAGGGCGTGACATTAAAGGGCCAACAACAAGTCATTTCTCGATTTGGCGACAACACAAGATTTACGAGGGAGAAAGTGAATTTGTTTCTGTGGCTTTTGCATTTTGAAATGGTATTATCAGGAATCTGTATGGTGGAGTAAAAGCGTCGCTAGCTGATTCTCTCTCAAGTCCCCAAAGGGTGGGTTTCCGGTTTTCCCGATTCTGAACACGGAAAGCCGGAGTTGAAGGAATCATTAATATAAATAGTGGTGACCTGGACGAAGTGAGTTGAAACGAGGGGGAAGAGAATGGTTCCCTTTGGTGAGCGCATGACTAGACTTCAATGGGGAAACCCAGAGGCAGAGGGGACAAAGCACCAGCCACCGCCTTCCTACCACTGCTCTGCCTTTCAGCATTAATATTTATGAAAATGTCGGTTTCTCGAAAGGACCGTGAAAGCAATATCCGAGTAGGACTTAGCTAACGCCCTTATGTTGGTACCCTGTCATATTTCAAGTTCACTGTATGGGACAATACCCATCACCTTGCACTCCTTCATTGAATACTCTTATTAGTTCCCTATTCTTTTAAAAACTGACTAACAGCTGCTGCATTCAGAAACCTACCTTCACACAACCTAAAGAAATCGTTAAGGCAACTTAACCCATCAAAATATTCCATAAAATATTTTTCAAATGTTGTTCTGTTTTAAACACCCAAACTTGTGTCACACCTTGGACATCATATCCGCCTGTTTAAAAAGTTTGAATTTACGCCGGCTACGTATGTACAATTTTTTTTTTTTTTGCAGCGTTATGTCCGCACTCATTTTCTTCAATTGCGTTGATATGGTCGGTTATGTCGAATGATTAGTTCTTTTTAGTTTCCATCGCTCTACGAAGTACAGAGAGGAAATTGTTAATTGAATAAATAAAAAATGTGTGAGTTCTCTTCAGATCTTTACGTTTCCGACCCTACAGAGTCCGAAACACTAATTGGGAAAATGGCCAGTGCATGTGTGTTTAAGTATCTGTGAACGCGATTGAGAGAAAACAGCTCTACCAAATCATCTCAAACTTGGTATTTAGCCCGCAGGTCACCATGAAACTCCACCCAAAACTAATTATAATTATCATAGTGATCAAAACACCCAATTTTTTCCTAAAAAAAGGCTAGCGATTTTGATTAAATTTCTTCTATAAACAGCTTCAAATAACACATTAATAAAGTTAACGTACCTGTTAGGGAGTCCGAATCCTCTGGCTGGTATGATCCGGAGGGCGAGGGCTTTCGATGTAAAGACATCATCGTCTGGCCGTTAAGTCAGTACACCGCCCCCACCATCCAATTCATACTTCTCTTCCTATAACTGATCCATCGCGGGAACACAATAACGACTCCGTTTGTCTTGGAGAGAACAGTAAACGCCCTGAAAAGGACTCCGAGGGGGAGCCACTAACGTGAAGATTCTACAGCACATTATCCACTCCGGCTCGGAGAGTACTAACTACGAGTATTCAATTGACATCGGTAAATTCCTGTACTCTGGTCAACTTCCGCATTTGTCCTCAGTGAAGGGCAATCGCCACACTTTCCTAACATCCAATTAGGAGCCTGAAGTACACTAATCTAAATGTCTGTAAATCCTGTCTTCAGCTTTTGTCGTCAGAGATTGGCAATCACCACATGGTTCCTCAGTAAGTAATATTGTGGGGTGTTTGGGGGTGTTATGAAATGTGAGAATGTGAGAAACTCAAATAAAGAAAATATTAAAGAAAAACGGATGCGACACTGGAATTACGATATAAAATCGTTACGGATGGCTGATGTGTTATACCGGTTGCTGCTCACCGAATACAACATCAATTTTCAGGCAAGAAGAAATTACAAATAGAATAGTCAGGGAATCGCAAGCAGAAAACTCCAAACCAAAACATTATAAAATATCTGGTGCGTTGCAACACACAACTTTCCTTAGCTCTACGTCAATTCACTTTGTACATGGCTAACTCTATTTAATCGATTCATTTATCACTCAGTTAATTTGAACTTGGTCAAACAACGCTTAACGACAGCAGAAAGCGGTAGCGCTTACAGTTCCGGAATTTATTGTGCTGCTCGTACTCATTGCAGGACCATTATTGAGCCATTGGTACACAGATAATTAGTGAGGCAGTAAACACGATTTTTCAAAAAAAGGATAGTAATCACTTTTGCAGAGTTATTGGAAAATAACTGTTACAACTGGTATTAATCGAAACGGCGGTAGTTGAAATTCCGGAATTTCTGGAGTAAGCCCCATGTATCTCATGAGCGTTTTTAAACACTCACCCTTTAGGTATATGATTGGACTACAATACCGAATTTTTTTTACATTCTCCAAGAATTCCAGCGGAGTTTATAAGGAAAAAACTGCGCGAAAAACGCTTTTGATCGAAAATTTTGATAATTTATTGTGCTGCTCTCGTCATTTTCCCACGAATGAGAATTTTATAGTATCATTACCTCATTGAGAGCTATCAATATAAAAAATGTAATTAAAATCGTTAGAGCCGTTTTTGAGAAAAAAAATTTGGTGTTTTGATCACTATGATGACTATAGTTAACTTTCGGTGGGTTTTGGCCATACCCTCACTATTGCGTCCCATGGTAACTCGTAGTCTATACATCAAGTTTAAGCTGATTTGGTACGGTTGTTTTCTCTAAAAACCGCGCTAAAATCGATTTCGTCGAAAGCTTTGGTAATTTATTGATCTGCTCTCGTCATTTTCCCACAAATGGGAATTTTATGGTATAGTTGCCATATTTGGAGCTACCAATAAAAAAAAATTTAATCAAAATCGTTAGAGCCGTTTTTGAGAAAAAAAATATTTGGTGTTTTGATCACTATGATAACTATAGTTAGATTTCGGTGGATTTTGTTCATACCCTTATTTTGGCGTCCCATAGTGACTTCCGGGCTAGGTATCAAGTTTGAGCTGATTTGGTACGGTGGTTCTCTCTAAAAACCGTTCACAGACACACATACACACAGACCATTTTCCCAAATAGTGTTTTTCGGACTCAGGGGGGTCTGAAACGTAAAGATCTGAAGAGAACTCAAAAATTTTTTTTTCAGCCGATTACATAACTTTCCTTTCTACTTCGTAGAGCAAGGAAAGTAATACTTCGTAGAGCAAGGAAAGTAAAAACTGGCGATAGGAAATCTCAAACGAACGATCGTTGCGGTCGACGGAGGAGATGGTTGACGAGAGGCGGCAATGACGTCACAGTGGAAGACCGCGTCATGGAAAGAGTCCTTAAGTGTTTCTCGAACACCACACTCTCTCAAGATACAATATTCAGACCTATTAAGTACACAAATCTAAATACCTAAAAACAAGTCGCACGTTCAATTCCTCACAGGTAGTCATCCTCCAACATTGTCTTGGAGAGAGAGGCATTAACACGGCACCACAAAGTCACTAATAATTCAATCTTCGTCAGAAAGAATGAAGGGAATGGTTGATGAATGTAGTTTGGACCCGTTCAAAATAGGCCACCGCAGATTTAACCATTTGTCCAGACGTCGTGAATGGCCACAGACATGGATATAAGACCTACTTGAAATATCATGCCGGTTAGCCGATATTGTACTAGATGAAATTTTGAAAACTAAAAGAAGTCGCTCCTAGATATCTCTCCCTGATTTCTAATACGTTTCATATTCACATTTGCGAACACTTATGACTTCTTGGCAAACGTTCAAACTTTTGGTTAGGTTATTAATTTTGAAAGAGGCCAAATTCGAAAAACTGAAAATTGTCCCTCCCAGATATTCTTCCGCTGATTTCAAATTTGAGTCATATCGTATCTGCCAGCGTTCACGATTTCTTGGCAAAAGGTTAAAACCATGTCAACCTTAGTGGGGACAACCTCCGTGAAAGCTTCCGCGACATTCAGTTAAAAGGGACCATCCTCTCCCTCTTCACACGAGGGCATTAGTTACCACTAACACAATGGGGGGGGGGGGGTTAGGGGAGACTTTTATAGGAGGAACACTCTCATTTTTATTTCTGCTTGATTCGGGTGGTGACGCTACCATGTTCCCTGCCATGACAGTCTCGCTTTCGGCTCCCTTTTTTATTTGTGTGCTTCTTTGCCTTGTCAGGCTGGCATTCGCCCCAATTCCTTTGGGCCGGTGGCAGCTACTGATGAATATGAGGGCGCTGGGTTTGGGAGACTTTCACATGCACATGAACCCTGCCGAAAACGATACCGAACACGGCGTATTTCCGATAAAACGGCCAAAATTGCGTTTTTGTTAATTTTCGTTACCGTTTTCTACCCAAATCGGGCATCGTCCGATCGGATTCCGGGCAGGCGGGCACAAATAGATACCAAATGGGATTTTTATGCGAAAGAAAGAATTTTTTAGACCTCGTTAAAGGCGCATCCACGCTCGGACGGCGGACGGACACTGCCTATTTGGAATCCCGATGTCTTGAAACGTCAGTAACAAATTTCAAAGGGGAGTTGTAAAAAATGTTCTTGACCCAAAACATTGGGTTATTGTTCAGAATGAATAATAAACCAAAAGGGCAAGCACAATAGATCCAGCCATTCTCCTGAAATCGAACTACAGACCACGCTTCAAAATGATAATTTTTCAACTCAGTAAGCCTAAAAAATTGAAGATCTGAAGAAAACTGCCCTGTTTCGGCCGATTATGCCTCTTTCTTCTTCTAGGACAGTGAACGCGGAGGACGCCTGCAGAGTAAAGAGCGAAAAGAGTGACTTATTGAACCTAGAACGAGAGTTCCATGGTAAATAAAGGAAAGATCCTGAGTGTAATATTGAAGGATTAAGGCGGCTTGTGGTTCAGTATGAGACACTTGTTCACTTACACGTGTTCTTCTATTTTCATATGAGTTAGGTTAGACTGAAAACGAACTAAAGAGATACCTGGAGCTTAAAAGAGAGATGGAGTAAGATGATTTCAAAAAAGAAGTCAACACATTACATTAAGTTGGCGTTGAACTTATTTCTGTAACAGTTGGACATCTCAAGGGAGGTGTAGACGGAGACGGGCTGAGATAATAGCCCTTGCTAGTGATGTCACAACGCTCCAAACGCCACCTTCTTTGAGTGACCTCCACGGCGATGAAGCCACAAATATCAAATCCCTAGGTCTTATGGTTATTAGAAATAAGTGTCGTTCCCAGTTATTAGACTTGAGTATAATTTATTCAATTTAATTTGACCTGCCTCAACGGGATGTAACCCCTACAACCATCCAATGCCCAGCTATGTCAGTTTATCTCAATAAACCTTTTAATCAACTTAAACTGTCCAGGGCTCCGAAATTGTCAGAGGAGCCACTGAGCTGCCTAATTCCTGCTAGAAAAGTTGAGCCGAGATGATTAGGCCTCAAATTTATTCGGAGTCTCGGCAAAAACCGAATTCCACGAGTTTGAGCATCAACAAACAAATAAATCCGAATAAACGGAAGACCGGGGGGGGGAGAGAGAGAGAGAGAGAGAGAGAGAGCAAAGCGCCCACCGCGAAGCAAGCCCTTCTCCTCCGACAATCGGGCAAAAGGCTGAATTTCAAAAGCTTTAACAGTAATTACAAACCTAGTCAGAAAGGGTGAAGGGGGGGGGGGGTAGTAAAGTTTGTTAGATATAACCCTTAAGTTTCAAGAGGACCTCCCGACCTCTTCCCTTCCATTCGCATTATTCTAATTTGCTTCTCAGTTCCTCCAGCCCCTTTCTTCATCTGACTTTATAATTTATACAGCTCCTTTTACAAAGGCTTTTTCCTCCTTTGATTTATGTGCCGTAAGGAGCCCAACAGCTGCAGTCCCTCCTCCCCTTTCTATCACGTCCCGCGGAAATAATGGAAATAAGAAGGGGGATTATATAGTCCCTAGTTTACTACGTTAAATTTGAATTTCCTCGCCTTATTGCCGGATTTGCGGGCGACGATTTCATAGCGAGAGGGCGAATCGTTTCCACGGGCCAAGACATCCGAAATGCAGAGCTAAAAGAATGAAAGTTGGACGACTTATGAAATATGGGGAGTAATTTTGAGACCCTGACCTCTTCAATGACTACGGTGGTGAAGAGTATAGTCATGTAAACGACTACTTTTACAACAGCAGATTAGGAAAGAGTTGCAGCGGCCTGAAAAAATATCTTTTGCGAAGCATCACACCATTTTTCCCACGTAAATTCAATTTAATTTTCACTCAGTTCATATCTTATTCCCAAAGTACCCAAGTTTTATTCAGAATGAATAATAAACTAAAACAGATCGAATTGTAAGATTGCATAATGTATGTGGTGCTGAGGAAAGGTGTGAGCTGCGTCGCACAAGGTTGTTTATTATATATTGAACAGATATACGAACGCATATTTCGCTCGACATATTGATTGTTTGCCAAAATTCACTAACGCATTCAAATAATATTTTGAGTTTCTCGAAGAAAGTTCCTTCGCTGTTTTCGAGATCAATACCGCAGTACGGTAGAAGATTTATCGGAAGGAATCAGATGATAATGAGTCCACTCAACAAGAATAATACGTTATAATTAAATAAAGAATTGATTTTCGGGCGGGCAACGGAAGTTTAGAGCGGATTGTAAATAAATTAAGAGAGGAAGGGACGTTGGAGTTTATCACTAAGTCCACAAGAGAGCACCTCGCTGCGAGTCTCAGTAGAAACGAATCGATTGAAGTTGTACATTATGTATGAAACGGAGCCAGACGAGGTTACTGCGGTTAGGCTTTACTGAGTTGGTTGAGCGTTCAAGCCTTTATGAACAGTTCATCTCTTCCTCACCCTACCGCCAAAACGCCCTGCCAAAGCCAGGTAACGCCCGAGAAGCAGAGTTGCCGGTGGAAACAGAAACAAGAACTCTGCATTTATTATTCGTCGGTATTGCCAGCTTCAGTTACAACGCTAGCAAACCATTCTTTGCTCTGCAATCGAGAAATATGCCGGCGAGTCGAAGTTAACTAGAATTAACCTGTTTGAATAATGAAATGCGAGTCTTTCAGGAGTCAACCTTATCAAATTGGAAATTGATTCTGAAAGTGAGCACTTGATGAACATTTTGACGAACGACTTATCGAACTTTATTGCAAGAATACATCGTAGTATATCTGACAGCAGTAACAAATAATAACATGGGTCATAATAGGAAGAACAAGTCCATGTCTGATGATAATTAATAATATCAACAATTTATACTTTACACATATTTTGTAACATTAGTGATTATATTTAGCATGGATTGCAACAAACGCTGACAAGATGCAGGTAGAAATATCTGCCGCGATGCATCACACAACATTCCTCTTCCCCACATACATCAGTGATATTTATGCCTCTAACTACTAATACAATTCATTTTTCACTCAGCTATTTAAATAAGTTTACTTGGTATAACATAACCCCGTTTACGTGAATGTGGTAGCTCTTAAAGTTCAAGAGTTCATTGAGTAGCTTCTACTTATTACCACGATCGTTATTGAGGAACCAGTGCAAAGGGAGTTCGTGAGAATGTCGAAGTAATTTTTTGTTGATAAGAATCGTGTTTACAGTTCCGAATTATTGGATATAAACTTTGAGACATGGTAGTAAGTGAAACGGCGGTGGTTGGAATCTATGAATCTTTGGTGTTACTTCTAATCATTTTATCAACGGTATTAACTTTCATCGTATAAATAGTTTATTGGACCACTACTATAAAATTCTGTTGACAACTCCGTCGAGAACAGAGTTAAAATGGATTGAGTTCGGATTTATAATTTAAAAAATCACTGAATGCACGCTGGTTGAGGAAAGTTCTGTGGAGTGCGTTCCATGAGATATTTTTAAACGGAACTCTTCGAAATAGTTAATACAAGGGAAGTGAATACAGCCGCTTTGTTTGCCCGAGTGCTGTTATCAAATTGCTTCCTGTTGCGTCACAGACATGCGCAGGACAGCTCTATGAAAAGGGCAATCACTTGGAAACATCGCAGCTCAACATCGTTTATGCCGGCCACTGGTTTAAAAGCAGAGTAACTCTTTTTAATTCAATTGATCAACTTAAAAGAATAACATCATTTACCAACGTCGAGGGAATATCAACTGCCAGCCAAACGGAGAGGGCATTGAATTACTTACTACTCGATTTACATTTGTTCCTGCGGACGTCGTATGAGTCCGAACCAGACCAAGTCTCGAAACCTGCACCTCACCCACGAGCACTGTTTCCCCTCCGGGCTCGCATTTGCATTTGATTCCATTTTACGGGCAGAATTAAATTTTCGAAACGTGACTCCTCCTGGACGTTTAGAAGAAAAAGGTTGGGGACCTCTGGCGCACACTCGGCGGCATTGACTGGACGAGAGAAGGAAGTTAGACGGGAAGGCAGAAGTATATTACGGCGGGGGATAGTGATCTCTCCCTTGACTCGTGGCTTGGCACGCAAACATTTCTCCTAACTTGCATCGAAGCCAACCCAAAACCCACCTCTACTCGAAGTTTCATCCCGAGGGACTAACTCGCAAACTACGTCCTGCCCTTAGTTTATCGCCCCCTTCGAAAACTTTCTAATCCGGATTAAACTCCTCATTTTATTTAATACTGATTTTCGCCTTATACCCCCTCAATTTGGCTCTTCTCGTGATCGGAATTAGCTAGTTGCTTAATTACTTATCCTGAGATTTGTAGCTTATAGAATTTGAACTATACTTACTGAGCGAGTGAGGCACGCAAAAAAGTAGACGACCAGCTATTAATACGGTGGTTGTTATGGCGCCTATTAGATTTGTGATCTTACCGGCTTAAGTGGCAGTTGTGAACTTAAGGAAAATGTTGGCGATTCAATATTCTTCTACATAATGCGCTGAAATTGTGCGGGAAGTATGTGAGCATTTCTGCCTTCTCCCGTGGGTGATGTCGGTGTAAAACAGGGAGGACCTGTTTGTTTAAATAAAAACCCTGCAAATTATTACACAATGGTTTATTATTCTCATGAACAGCTTGACCTAGTATTACTGCTCCCCCATCCCATTCGATTCAGCATCGAATACTAACTAGTAAACCATACGAAACATGACCTGACTACAATGGAACTACGGAAATTAAATATCTGGTGCGTTGCAACACACAACTTTCTTTAGCTCTACGTCAATTCACCTTGTACGTGGCTAATTCTATTTAATCAATTCATTTACCACTCAGTTCATTTGAACTTGGTCAAACAACGCTTTACGGCAGCAGGAAGCGGTAGCGCTTACAGTTCCGGAATTTATTGTGCTGCTCGTACTCATTGCAGGACCATTATTGAGCAATTGGTACACAGATAATTAATGAGGCTGTAAACACGATTTAAAAAATAAAAATAAAATAGTAATCACTTTTGCAGAGTTATTGGAAAATAACTGTTAGAACTGGTAGTAAGCGAAACGGCGGTAGTTGTAATTCAGGAATTTCTTGAGTGAGCCCCATGTATCTCATGAGCGTTTTTAAACACTCGCCCTTTAGGTATTGGATTGGACTACAATACCAATTTTTTTAACATTCTACAAAAATTCCAGCGGAGTTTAAAAGGAAAAAACCGCGGCAAAAACGATTTCGTCGAAAATTTTGATAATTTATTGTGCTGCTCTCGTAATTTTCCCACAAATGGGAATTTTATGGTATAATTGCCTCATTTAGAGCTATCAATATAAAAAATTTAATCAAAATCGTTAGAGCCGTTTTTGAGAAAAAAATATTTGGTGTTTTGATCACTATGATAACTATAGTTAAATTTCGGTGGATTTTGTTCATACCCTTATTTTGGCGTCCCATGGTAACTTGCGGGCAAAAACCGGTTATAAAAATTAACAAAGACGCAACTTTGGCAGTTTTAATGCAAATAAGCCGTGTTTCCTATCGCATTCAAGATATTTTTACTGTGTCGAATTGAATGAGTATCACATTTGTGCAACTGCGCCCAGATCGAAATATCCAGTGAAATCACAATAATTATGGGGAGCCAAAGTCTACTAATTCAAAGAACTCGCGGGACAGCACTGCGCGAAAGTCAGGTCACGTCGTCCCAACTTTTCGTTGTTCCGTAGTAGTCATGTTTAGTTTCACTTACTAGTATTTAGACTTCTAGCGTCATACGATAGAGGTTTGTGGAGGAAAAATTGTACTAAATTTTTGATAATATATTTTGTCGCTCATCATTTTCTTGGAGCGGCCTTCACAAAAGTTCGAATCGTTGTAACTGTTTGTGAGACAGAAAAATTGAGTCGATCGCCTTGGGGAGTTTTGCATTAAACTAATTAGCAGGAAAGGCGGATCATGGTATCGTCCAATTGGGATTGAAGAGCCAACTGGATTGAATAACATCGTCACGGCAACGTTTCCGTACACATCCGCAATATTTGAATCTTTACTATAACCTTTTCACTTGTAACGTACTATTGTCACGTACGTTGTATAGTACTGAAATTCAGTGAGTAACAGCCTAACCTCAAGGCTTGGTTAGATAATAACAAACCACGGTGAACTTACCTCTGAACTCGCGAAAGCGAATCCGACAAATCACAACTGAACGGGCTAAATTCAACGAATACGCAATAAACCGATGATGCTAGTTCACTGTTATAATTTCATATCTAAATAAATGGCGAATTTTGCATACAACCACCCGCCTGGATTGGTACCGGGAAACAGCGGAGGAACGTTTTCTTACATTTCACGCGGGAGGTTTACTTTCAGCGGAGGAAATCCGTCGATATCGCTGCAAGTTGCATCGATTGTGATCGCAGACGATCAGCCGCCTTGAGATTCAGTCGCTCCGGTTTCATCGTCCGTTCATTCGATTCGTGAAACTTTAGATTATTTCATCTCGTGGAGACATTAAACTGCGTACTTTCAATTTCGGGATGTGGTTTACTCGCGGAGTGGAGAAGAATGTTACGAAATATTGAGAAGCGAACGGGACTTTCATTCGACGACCTCTTCTAGTAAGTAAACGTCGGCTCCTCATGGAGATTCAGAGTCTATACAAAGGCTGCTGACTTTTATCGTTACTTTTTCTGATGGCGAGCGCCTTCTGCAAATATCAACGAATTTCAACGCAGTTTTCGAGATTAGCTGATTAATGGTTTGTTTTTCGTTTTTCACAACCGATACAATCTGTAGGATTATTGTAGTGTGGCTCGTGACTGCCGCAGGTCTGAGTTCAGTGGATGCTGCAGGGGTCGATCGGTCTCTTGCACATTAGCGAAACGGCAGCTTCCATGATTGATATAACCGTCTTCGAGGTTTTACGAACAGTCATCAAATAGGAAAAACATACCTGCCACACGCAGACAACAAACTGATTTTAATGGCATATTGCGAGGTAATCAGACGAAAATCAGTGCAGTGTAGCACGCACGCCGTTAAATTTTGGTCGAAGCAACTTGAAACAGCACAACGTAAAATATCGTACGCGAAATATCACACAATTTTCCACAACGCCACAAAACTCGAAGACATGTTGCATATGCGGGCGGTCAGTACGTAAGTACTAGTTAGGTGGAAATATCGTGTAAATACAACCCCCCACCCCTTCAAAATTTGATACTTACGTTTCCTCGCATCGGGATTCCAAACCTGCAATATCCGTCCGTCGTCCGGGCCCCTTACCCTTAACACGGACCAAAAATTCGTTCGTTCTTACTAGACGCCTACGCCTCGGTATCTAGTTGGCCCCCCCCCCCTTTGCTCGTCAATCCTCCTCCGGTAGTTTTATAACAATTACGCCGTGTTCGTTATCATTTTTTAGTTATTTTTCGGAGCTGGGACGAATTGAATGAGTCTCAGAGGTGCATGACTGCGTGTAGACCGAAATCAGTGAAATCACAGTAATTTTAGTGATCCTTACTCTACTAATTGAATTAGCCCATTGGGCAATACAGGGAAAGTAATCGTTTCATCGTTTGCACAACCTCTCAGACCAACCACTGATCAGCTAGACACATCACGTCATGCCATGTGCCTACAGGCGCCCACACCCATTTGCAATGTGTAATTTTCGTCGTTCATGTTTCGTATCATTTACTGGTATTTTTTTATGCTGAATCGAATGGGGAAACTACGTCAAGCTGTGAAAGAGAATAATACATTTTGAGACTTTGGAATTTAATTCTTTTCCATATTCATTTCTGCAATCATCCAAAATGTCTAGGCAAGCGGTCAAAGTCTTAGGTTATTAGTTGCCAATTTTGAACCGTACTGAATTTCGCAAAACAGAGATCTTGCCGAGATTGTGCCGAAAGACTAATTTGTCATTTCTAGACCATATTCATATTCCATTCGACTTGAAACAGTGACAGTTTCGAGTGCGGCTAGGATTTGCAATATCGATAAAAGTTGTCCCCTGAGGTCTGTTTCCTTATTAGACCAACAGTCGGCCAACAGTGTGAGCATGTCAAGATGCAGGTGGCTGGGAAAAAATCCAGCTAATCCTCTTGAAAGGAAAAGTAAATAGCCAGCTCACTTTTTAAAAGGCACTTTACATTGTTTACATGATACGCAGGCAATATGCAGTTGGACAGGGCTGAAGAGAACTGGCGAGACATCGAAATTTTCGAACTGCTCTTCAGAAGCTCCACTTGCTTTTCCCAGTTTTGAGCGTGTCACTCCCTTCATACTGGACGTACTGAAACACCCTTTGCATCGACTGCTGGGGCGTGTGGGCATCAAATCCTCTCCAAAAACCTATTATTGTAATTTGGGACTGAACCGAGTCAACCACGAAAAATACAAGTGCCATAATTAAAGAAATAATCTTGTCGTAAAAACTGCGGCCCTCCCAATAATAATCGAGAAACGGAAAATAACGGTTGTTGAGAAACCTTACAGGAGTTTAACCGGAGCGAACAAAAGGGAAGCGGAAAGAAAGACGGGAGAAAGGGAGCCATTAGGGGTTTGAATGGCAGGTCTGAGCATGATCCAGAAAGTAAGGCAGGAAGAACAATGGTCAGTTGATAATGAGCGATCCGTAAAGGGGGAAGATAATGAAAGGTGAAAGGAAAAAGTTATCCCTTTCATCATTGGCGGTGCTGTTGCCGTTTTCATTTTGCTCGCAATCTTCAACAAAGAGTTTCCAAGTTTTTCCGATATTAACTGGGGAGAGAACCGCAATTTGTTTTGTATGAAAACTGCCCATAGAAACCTAAACCTGAGTTAGTAGTCTCATAATTATTCCAAGTTACCACGCTACTTGCAGCTATTATATTTCCGCTGGAACCAAACTACAATAATTTATTCCAAAAATTGATGTCTGTTACGCAACCGACACTATCTTCAGATGAATTAAATATCAGATACTCTGCGTGTATCGGTCAATTCGTTCAATGGTTATTTGTAAATTTCTTGTGCATAGTAACACACAACTTTCCGCAATCCTAGTAAACTCGACGTTCTACCATATATTCGAGCTCTGAATCTTCGTAAGCGCTCTATAAGTTTGATCAAAATCGTTGAAGCTGATTTTGAGAAAATTAGAAAAGCTATAGCTTTTGAAGTTAAGCAAATGCATCGGGGGTTATTTATCCATTCAACAAATGGCCACAGAAATATTTTTGGAAATGAAATGTGGGTTTTTTGTTGCTAGATCAAATTTGGTGGTGGTTGATCAAATTTAGGTGTGCATTTACCGTAGAAATTACGAAATTGAACCCGATTTTTGGCACTTTCGGTTATCCGTGAGTTGGACTCTCCCTGTGGATTTGATGAAAATCGTAAGAGCAGTCTTCGAGGAAAATGTGAAAACCCTCATTTTTCGTACATTTTCGTCCCCACTCCTTTCGTCTAGTTGAAGTTGTTAGAGCGTTACTTAGCTGACTTCAACTGCTCCTCCAATGTGACTCCACCTGACTTGGTGGCTTTCATGTGTTAAGCGTGTTCGCTTGTTCGTTCGTTCCCCTCCGCTCTTACATAAATCGTTTCCATTCCGTTTTATCTATTTTGCCGACTGCGTTTAAGTTTCTGTTTAAAAGATATCAGTTGATAACCTTGTTTTCCCGCCTTAAAAAATCAAGGACAAAAAAAAAGAGGAACCAGCTCAATAGGTCCAGCCGTTCTACAGCAAATCAAACTACAGACCACGCGCCGAAATCAGGTTTGTTCATTTTAGTAGGTCTCAAAACAAAAAGAACAACATTCAACTGCGTTTTAACAAGATTGCAATACTTCCATTACTTTTTTCCATTACAGTAATAGGGAACATGCATTATTCATTTCAGCGGCCAGAGGGTACATCTTTAGACGCACATCAAGTACTTAGGCACTTCCTGTGCCTTACAGGCCCAACGCTCGAGGTTTCCCTCATTGCGAGCAAGTAGCAAGACGACTTAAAGCATGTGCTACCGTTACACCATTCTTTTGTGCAAGGCCAATCTGTGGCTACTTCCTCGTTGTCTGAGGAAACAAACTCACAGTCAATCAAGTGAAATCACTAGGCCAATCCTGGAGAGATGTCGATAGGGAAAACAGAGCTTTACGGAAAACTTTTAGATGACAAAAATTAGCAGCGTTGAGCAAATGGATACTAGACGAATGGCAACTCCAGACTGGAGGAAACAAGAAAACACGGGCAGCTGCTGCATTTTAGTTCCTACAATAGTGAGCGACAATTGTTGGATCAGCACTCAAACCTTCCAGTATTACTACTAACGAAGCGATTAACTGTTTCGCCTGGTTTACGAAGAACGTTACGGCTAAACAATGTGGTCACAGTTGATTTCTCCCGGTGACACTTGCCAGCCAAGCAAATAATTAGATCAGGTGGGATAACTACATTAATCCCCAATGTAAGTTACAAGATTCGTCAAAATCCGCGTGGTTAGGCACAGTCTTCACATGTCTGGGTTCAGTCGACCCATGTCATATATATATATATATATATATATCCATGTATCTCCGGGCTGTAGGAGTGGAGGCTAGCACATCCTCAACCGGTATGATATTCATATATTGACGCAACGAAAGAAAACAGACCGCATTGTTCGACCGTATGTTTTTTCCTCCATTGGAAAGTGGAATAGGGTTTTGCAGGTCGCGGATTGTGTTGTATATAGTGCTGTTTAAGATATTATTATTACTATCATTAGTCGAAGACACAAACAGTCACCAATTCACCTATTCTCACTCCCAAATGAAGTCTCGCGAAGAGCCGACGGAGAAACTAAGGAACAAAAGTAAATCCTCGGGGAAACTGCAAACACAAGATGCGGGGGGGGGGGTCACTGTAAACTTCCCAATCGGAGAAGAGACC
Source organism: Pachypeltis micranthus (assembly GCA_020466155.1). NCBI lineage: Eukaryota > Metazoa > Arthropoda > Insecta > Hemiptera > Miridae > Pachypeltis > Pachypeltis micranthus. The sequence continues at coordinate 716,574 of CM035782.1, read as the reverse complement.
CTTCCATCTCAACCCCTGCCACGACGCTTCGTCTCTTCGTCCTTATTGCCTTCGTTTCGTGCAAACCCACTCCTAAGACAATCTAGCTAAGTGGTCAATATCCTGCTTCTTCTGTACCTTATAAAACCCCCTTAGTCCTCGCCCTTCGATCCAAGCGAACGCAGAGGAGAACACGACCCCTCAATTACTCGTACAAAACAAATAAATCAGACGTTTACTGTGCATCCCCCCCCCCCCAACCATTCTCCTCTGCCATTCCACTTCATTCATCCCTCCCCATTTGGACAAATAATCAACTACGGGATTTTAAAGGTTCTTGCTTTCTCAAGTCTCAGTCACCGCCTACAAGTCACCAGTTAACATGTCACAACAGTCATTTTCAGTCGGATGCATTAAATATACTATCGTGAATCGCTCGGTGGTATCTAAGCAATATTCATTTGAGTACCCCAAATAAAACTAGATCTTCTTAAGCAACTGCAGTGCAGAAAACTAAATTTTGTATTTTTACTTTCCTTGCTCTACGAAGTAGAAAGGAAATTTATGTAATCGGCTGAAAAAAAAAATTTTGAGTTCTCTTCAGATCTTTACGTTTCAGACTCCCTGAGTCCGAAAAACACTATTTGGGAAAATGGTCTGTGTGTCTGTGTGTGTATGTGTGTCTGTGAACGATTTTTAGAGAAAACGACCGTATCAAATCAGTTCAAACTTGATATCTAGCCCGCAAGTAACCATGTGACGCCAAAATAAGGGTATGAACCAAATCCACCGAAAGTTAACTATAGTTATCATAGTGATCAAAACACCAGATATTTTTTATCTCAAAAACGGCTCTAACGATTTTGATTAAATTTTTTATATTGATAGCTCTTAATAAGGTAATTATACCATAAAATTCCCATTCGTCGGAAAATGACGAGAGCAGCACAATAAATTACCAAAACTTTCGACGAAATCGATCTTAGCGCAGTTTTTAGAGAAAACCATCGTACCAAATCAGCTGAAACTTGATGTGTAGCCTACAGGTTACCATGGGACGCCAAAATAAGGATATGAACAAAATCCATCGAAAATTAACTATAGTTATCATAGTGATCAAAACGCCAAATTTTTTTTTCTCAAAAACGGCTCTAACAATTTTGATTAAATTTTTTATATTGATAGCTCTAAATGAGGCAATGATACCATAAAATTCCCATTCGTCGGAAAATAACGAGAGCAGCACAATAAATTATCAAAATTTTCGACGAATAGCGTTTTTAGGGCAGTTTTTTCCTTATAAACTCCGCTGGAATTTTTGTAGAATGTTAAAAAAATTGGTATTGTAGTCCAATCCAATACCTAAAGGGCGAGTGTTTAAAAACGGTCATGAGATACATGGGGCTCACTCCAGAAATTCCTGAATTTCAACTACTGCCGTTTCGCTTACTACCAGTTCTAACAGTTATTTTCCAATAACTCTGCAAAAGTGATTACTATTTTATTTTTATTTTTTAAATCGTGTTTACATCCTCATTAATTATCTGTGTACCAATTGCTCAATAATGGTCCTGCAATGAGTACGAGCAGCTCAATAAATTCCGGAACTGTAAGCGCTACCGCTTCCTGCTGCCGTAAAGCGTTGTTTGACCAAGTTCAAATGAACTGAGTGGTAAATGAATTGATTAAGTAGACAAAGCCATGTACACAAATGAATTGACGTAGGGCTGGTTTATTATAGTACGACGATATATATTATTTTGTTTTACGACAAGGTTTAACCTGAGGACAATACGATACGCTCCTCACCTCTGGGGACAACAAAAATGAATTTTGATTTTTCCTAATTTGACCCTTTGAGTGTCGGCGGGGAAACCTTAAGAGGGTGATATAGTGTGAACCTCCCTCCCTCATTTTCTGGCACCATACCCTTCTCAACGGCCTTGGCGCATTCGATATGCTAAAAAGGTTTTTACGATTCTCAACCCTTTCTCTCGTCCCCTTCCTTTTTATAATCCACTTGAAAGATCTAATCTCAGCTGAGCCACAATCACGAGTATCGAGTGCAGGCTGTCCCCATTGTCTTCGTTTAAGCCTCCCTCATGTCGTAGCTTATGACTCATTTGTACAGATGTTTCTCCATTCAAGGTGCAATGACTCGTTTTATGGGCTCCCTCCGATCAGAGTAGGAACGATGAAAGTGACATCAATGTTCCTGCGTGGACCTCATTTCTTACAGAAGGTTTCACCTGAATTACATTAATTGCGTTTAAGTTAATCAACGTTGGAATTAAGCCAAACGCTCTAACCGTAGATGTCGTTTTAATTTTTACACATTAACTGAAGTTTCCTCCCACCCCACAATTAGACCTAAATGTCTCCAGCTGATACACAGTCAGATGGTGCGGATGACTGTGCTAGGCTTGCAGTTTCAGGGGGTGAGGCTGCTTTTCAAAAAAATATCTGGTGCGTTGCAACACACAACTTTCCTTAGCTCTACGTCAATTCACTTTGTACATGGCCTGTTTCGTCGGTAGACAAATTTAAAATTGCCCCCCCTTTCTATCAGGGTCGTCCTTAATGGAGTGAATCGTAAGCTACGTAATACATATCGCCTGTGAACTCGATCGTTTTAACGTATTACGTATTACGTAGCAGAGCCCTTAAGTGTCGAAAGAAGATGGCTGTATTTTTCTATCCTAGAATATTCGGAGTTGTTGTGAACAAGGACGTTGAACAGGTCTATAAATGAGGTTAATTTATCATATTGTCCGTCGAAGGGTTCAATTGTTATTCGGGACAACTTAATTTTGTTGGATGATTTTGGCATATCATTATTGTGAGACACTGTCTTTTCATCACGCTCAAGTCGCCGGTAAATGGCCATGATTTCATAGAACAGCAAATCGTACTGTGTTATGAGTGTTGTGACATTTACCTGGAACTTTTCGTCGGCAAGCGCCAAAACAGCAAGACCGTCCGTAACTTCCTTAAATTTTTCGTTGCCCTCAATAAGAGCGTTCGCCCGTATTTTGAAAATTTCCAACTTTAAAGGATCATCAATCTGATCGCGAATATCGTAACACGATTGTAACTGGATCCACAGACGTTCTTTCTGGTCGACCAGACGATTGAACTGAGTTCGTAGGGTCGGGGCCATTCTGAACCACTCGGGAAGACGCGCGAATGAATGCCCAGAACGGACGAGGTAGCCTTGGAAACAAACGCCAATTAATTTGCGTGTCTCGAAAAGTCTGTAGAGATATTTCGATCTTTTCGTGATGAGCCAGAGTCGAGAGTTCAGTCCAACGCACTCCTGAATTCGACTCAACTCTCGTGAAATAACGAGAATGAAGAAAGATAAGAAGCGAGAAATGGTAAACGATTGCCTGAACCAACAGACTCGATCCTACCGATGAATCCAGCCACCTGCCTAATTGCAGGATCGATCTCTATAAACCTGGTTGTTCTCAATTTCCAAAACGCCCCAAAATGAGACGGAAGACGAAAAGTATGCGTATTATGAAATGAGAAAATAGCGAGAAAAAAAAAATGAAATACTTAAAACTAATGTTTTCTATACAAAATTTTAAATTGGGTTTAATAATTGAACTTGAGTGTGTAGGAACCGATTGAAAATGAGTTTACTTTATGCAAATTGGTTCTTAAATCCGGCCAGGAGGACCATATGTTTCGTCGTTAGGCAAATTTAAAATTGTCCCCCTTTCCACCAGGGTCGTCCTTAATGGAGATTTTCTCTTCCCTGGAGGACCACTGCCGCCTAGGGCCTTGTTCCGACGAACCTGAGACAGCAGACTAGCTCCCGATCCCACCAATCCAACGGGCATGCAAAATGAAGGTATTGAAGGAAAGGTACCTGGTTGACGAGGCGTTTCGTTGTCGGGATCCCGTACCACGTCCGATCGAGTCCGTGCGCGTGCTGCTAACACGGAGAACAAAAAAATCGATTTCGTCGAAAGTTTTGGTAATTTATTGTGCTGCTCTCGTCATTTTCCCACAAATGGGAATTTTATGGTATAATTGCCTTATTGGGAGCTACCAATATAAACAATTTAATCAAAATCGTTAGAGCCGTTTTTGAGAAAAAAAATATTTGGTGTTTTGATCACTATGATAACTATAGTTAGCTTTCGGTGGATTTTGTTCAAACCCTTATTTTGGCGTCCCATGGTGACCTGCGGGCGAGATATCGAGTTTGAGTTGATTTGGTACGGTGGTTTTCTCTAAAAATCGTTCACAGACACACATACACACACACAGACTGACTGACACACACACACACAGACACACAGACCATTTTCCCAAATAGTGTTTTCCGGACTCAGGGGGGTCTGAAACGTAAAGATCTGAAGAGAACTCAAAATTTTTTTTTCATCCGATTACATAACTTTCCTTTCTACTTCGTAGAGGAGTTAGGAAAGAAAAACGGGTTAGACAGGAGGATTCGGTGATCGCCCAGCCTACACAAAAATTTAGAGGTGGTGACAAAGCACCTCCAAATTGCCTGGAAGCAGTGGGCCATCCACAAGTACCAAGACCCTACGCAGTGCTACAAATGGCAGCATAATGGCCACCAGGTGGTAGCCTGCACGAGATCTGTGTTATGCCCATGTTGCGCCATGCCACATCTCAGTAATCACTCAGTCACTTGGTCACTGTTCTCATCTGAGCCAGCAGCTTTGAGTTGGTTGTAATATCATTTCACAGCCCCCTGCACAGTAGTGCTGACGCGAATGCCAGATCACCACTGTGGGGATCGCCGACCATGGATGGGGGGGGGGGAGGCGTATACATAGTAGCTCGCCAAGTACAACTTGGTATTTGCGAACGACCTATGATGGGTCGGGACTGAGGTGACCTATGATTGGTCGGGAGGAAGTCGTGCATAAATTTCCCAGCTTGTTAGGTTGGTGAGTCGTACCAGATGCAACGCAGAGCGATTATTATTGTTTGGCAGAAACACCAAACTTAACTTTGCCATTGCAGAAAACAACATTCTCTACAGAGACATCCGTGAAAAGCGATTCCACACACAAAATACTGTCTGGCTTCAATTTTCTAGGGTGCTGGAAATTGAACTGCGTGCTGTAGACACCGACCTAATTGTACAAGTTGTCTCACCCAAAGGGGTGGGCCAGCACTGCACTCTCTCTGTACTTGGGCAATAGAAGCATAGGGGGATCAAAGTCTCATAGTGGACTGACGAACTCAGGCAGAGTAAAAAATAGAGCCAGAGCGGTATACCAGCAGTAATCGCGAGGCACTCCAACAAACTACCTGTACGGTGAGAACATAATCACGTTCACAAAGACATCAGGAGCGACCCCAGAAATTCTATAATTCAATCCACTGCCGATTACCATATACCATGTAATATGGTTATATTAATGCCATATCACACCTTTTTACGCGATAATTCCAAAACAGAAGGCACTTACCTTCTTTTAAAAAGAATCGCGTTGGGAAGTTTCATGAACCACCAGTTCACCTGTGTGCTGGTTGCTCAATAACTGCGGTAGCATCAGTTGCAGCAATCCCATACATTCTAGAACCTCAATCGCGTTCTAGTTTATCGCTGTAGAACGGTATATTGAGTTAAAATAACGTCACACAAACTTTGCGGAACATGGTGTGCTGCTGAAGTAACTGGCTTGTAACAAATGTTTGACACTCGAGGTCACTACAACTACACAAGACTTGTGCCGTTTATTTGACTAACTATTTAATCCCTTAGCCCTACAAACCCTTTTTTCAATTTTATGGTGCACTCCCCCCCCCCCTCCTCACATCATTCGTTCAAACTAAGTTGGTTGGTCGCCAATCCTCGGTAACTGACTAAGAAGCAGAATGGTTTCTATTTCGGAAAAAAGGGGGAAAGTTCTGGGTACTGGATCCCGGTTCTAGCCTGTGGGTGTGGGCGGGGGGGGGGGGTAATAGCCATCTGATGGCTGAGAGCTCAAAGCCTCCGACGGAATCTAATTTAGGTAGCGAGGGAAGCAGTTTCGTTCGGAATCTTCTTCCTGCTCAACTGCTCCCTTCCGAATGCCTTGCTCCATCCGAACGTCCCATTTCACCCATTTTCCCCTCTCACAGGGTTGTTCTTTATTAAATCACTTCATCATTGTCACCCCCCCCTCCCCAATCGCCTTACGCCACAACTCATTGCCTCGCATGTCCCCAAATCCGCCATCTCATTCTTCCTGGGAACTTTCCCGAATACCGAAAAGAGAAGGATCTCAACCAACTTTACTTTCCTTCGTCAAAGTTTCTATTTTCCTTTCTTTTCCACACAATGCTAAGAAATTGTTAGTAAACCAGTTCCTCGCGTTCACTTAAATCTAAAAATATCTGGTGAAACGTCACTCAACTTTCTTCATTCCTGCACAGGCAAAATAATTTCGTTTAAAGGCTTTCCAGCAGATGAACGACAGTTATGCACCGATATTGATACCTTAAACAGAATGAAGGCGGAAAAAAGAATTCCTTAGGGCTAAAATGTCAGGAAGCACTGGATATTTTGCATGGTGATTTCATGCTTATTCAGCTACTCACGCACAATTGTGTGAGCATTGAAATATTCTAGAATGAGAGTGGAAGGGGGAGGGACGCATAGTGTTCGAAATGGAGGGAGACTTTGTCAGGGGTACAATATTGATATAATCGCTCTGTAGAAACTTCTTAATTTCTAGTCGGTAACGGTTGACGGGGCTGGATTCCTCTTCTAATCTCTTTAACTTGGTCTTCACAATGCAGCAGGGTCGATGGGTGGAAGTTGAGGGTTTAATTTCTGTTAAGGATTCAATCACATAATTCGCCCTGCAACACTACTCTGTCCTCTCAAGTACTTTATATTTAAACATACTAAGTCATGTAAAACCTGACTTGGATGCCGTGTACACAGTAACATTTTCAGACCAATGACCATTTTCTTCTGTGTCAAGGACTTCTTTGAAATCGTGTCCCGATCGTTTACGCCTGTACATCAATCGACTTCAACTATACTGTTTACGCTCGATTAGAATCAATATATAACTTCACTAGAGCCACTGCATCTTTGTCCTAAACGCACCTTAAAACGATCAGGGCTGGGAAACACCACCCTGATGCCGGCAGTTCGTGATGAATCACACAGCAATTCTCCGTTCCAAATACATACATTCGACGAATTCACTGAGGGCTTCCCACCAGTTTTCGACTGTCACCGTGGTACACTTTAGCTGCTGCTGTTGGTGTTTACGGATTTAGAGTTATACAGGGGAAGATCTGTTAAAATATCTGGTGCGTTGCAACACACAACTTTCCTTATCTCAACGTCAATTCACTCGGGTACATGGCTTTTTTTCTACTTACTCAATTCATTTATCACTCAGTTAATTTGAACTTGATCAAACAACTCTTAAGGGGCTGCACGTACTCATTTCCGAACGAGTGCGAGAAGCACAATAAATTCCGGAACTGTAAGCGCTATCGCTTCCTGCAGCGTTAAAGCGTTGCAGCATCCACCGAACTCAGACCTGCAGAGGCACGGCAGGTATTTGGTCGTTAGCCAGGCGGAGGTGACCACCTGAACAATCCCGTACCATCTGGGAGTAGTTCTTAATCTGGTTTCCCACCTGATCTAACTATTTACTTGGGTGGCAAGTTTCAAAAAGACAGATCAACTATGACCACGTTTCTTAGCCATCACCTTCTTCGTGTACTCTGCATAATGGTTATAGGCTTGCTTTGTAACAGTCAATGCTGCTAAGTTCGTTTGCCCACCCAACAACCGTCGCTCACTGTTGTAGAAACTACAGTGGAGAAGCATGTGGTTTCTTGTTTCCTCCGCACTGGAGGCGTAACATGTGCATGATGGAGAGTCTTTGAGAGAAAAGAAGTGGAGCCGCGCATTAAGTCACCATGTCCTGTGAGGAACTGGCTCGTCCAGTGGTCTGGCTCAACCCATTTTCTTGAAAGACGTTCACGGATGTTGGGGAAGAACTCATATGTGTCACGTCCCTTTGACGAGAATTACCATCTCGCTTGCCATTTCTCTAACGCCCATTCGTCGATGGCGGCAAGTTTCTGTTCTGTGGTGAGATCCGCACAGAGTTCAGCCCAAAGTGGGGGAAGCTCCCGTTTCACTCTCCACTTGTCAACCATGCACTCAACTGCCAAATCAACTGGTAATAGACCAGTGATCAACTAATGGAGTGCTTCTGTTGATACAGTCTTGTAGGCCTTGGTGATCCACAGGAGCGCAGCTCTCTGGGATTGGGCCAATACTCTCTTTTGATTGACTGTTAGTTTGCTACCCCAGACAACGGGGCAGTAGCCAATCACGCCTAGATAGATGGCCTTATACATGAGGATAGTGTCGTGGTAACACACACCCCAAGTGGCAACCTTGAGGCAAACCTTGCAATGGTAGTGCCTTTAAGGGACTGGAGGTGTTGGTTGAAACCCCACCTCTCACCTATATTCACTTCTAAATATTTGACGTGGTTTTCAAGAAGAAGCCAGTGGCCGCCATAGCGTATTGAGGGTGGATTATTCACTTTGTCGTTCAAGAGGATTAGCTGGATTTTTTCCACAGCCACCTGTATTTGACATGCTCGCACCATTGGGTGACGGTGCGGAGCATGTGGTGGGTTTTTTCTTCGATTTGGCGGACTGACTCTGCAATGATCAGCACAGTCAAGTCATCCACATAGGCGTACGGCTCGCAGCCAGTCTCTATGAGCCTCCTGAGAAGACTTTCAAAGAAGGCATTCCTGAGTGTTGGTCCAAGGACCGAGCCCTGTGGGCACCCCTTATCAATCATTCTCTCAGTGGAGACATGCCTGCATTCGATCGCAGCAGTTCTCTCTGTCAGATACCTTCTGACGAGCGAGTACAGGTTGGGGGGGATTCCCCTACCTTTAAGCTCATTAAGGAGCGCTGGCCACCAAAGGTGGTCAATCGCTACTCTGATGTCAATCAGAACTGCTACGATGTATTTAGCCTGTGCCTGCAGGGAAACACGCCGAATTAAGAAAATGACATCCTGCGTGGACCTTCCTTTGGTACACCCGTTTTGCCTGCCTGTGAGGTTGCGGCCAAAGACTCCTTCGAGGGACTGCAACATCAAGATTTCTAGTGTTGTGCCTTATATGAAAGAAGGCTGACCGGTCTCTGTGATCGCGGGTCTGACTGATTGCAGTCGCCTCCTGTTTGAAGAGTGACGACATGCGCTGACTTCCACTTAGTGGGGAACTGTCCAACCTGACAGTCATAAAATAAATTAAGGAGGCCGCTGGAGATTGTCCGCTCACTCTTCCTTAGCATATTGCTTTCTATTCTATCTGGCCCAGGAGATTTGTTGGGCTTTAAGGTTGCAAGGGCCCCGCTTAGGTCATCTGTAGTCCACAATGGGATGTCGGGCTCGTCCGAGGGGTCCGTGATCTGCCCGTTGCAGCCCTCTGAGGTTCAGTATCTCGACTACTTGATCGTAAGGGAAGGCCTTCTCAAGGAGGGTTTCCAGTGAACATTCGATGCTCATTTTGCATCGCAGCTAAGTCCTGCTCTACGTTTGCTTTTCTTGTGGAGGACTTGGAATGCCTGCCCCAGGGTCATAGAGCTCTACTTCCACGAAATTCCGCCAGCCTTGCTGTTTGGCTTGTTTAATGGCGCGGTGGAAGGCCTTCTTCTCTTGGATGAAGGCAGTTCAGAGTGTGGCTCTGGCATCAGGGTCACGAGTGTGTTAATACATCCTTCTGGCTCTATTTACACTTTGCTTGAGGGGATTAAGTTCCTCAGTCCACCATGGGACTTCGATCGCCCTGTGCTTCTGTTGCCCAAGTACAGAGAGCCCAGTAGAGTGCAGTCTGTGGTAAATGTGTCCACTTTGCTGTCCACCTCTTCAGGTGTGGATGCTTGCACTATTAGGTCGGTGTCTGCGGCACGCAGTTCACCTTCCAGTACCCTACAGAATTGTGGCCAGTAAGCATTTTTTGTGCGGAATCGCTTTTCACGCGTGTCTTTGCAAAGGATGTTGTTTGGACCTGCGATGGCAAAATCAATAACCATGTGATCGCTCTTGGTTGCACCTGGTAGGACTCGCCAACCCTGCAATTTGAGTAGCAGGGTGTGAGACACGGCTGTGACGTGTGACGGCCCATCATAGGTCGCCTCAGTCATGGGGTCGTTGGCAACAACCAAGTTGTACCTGGTGAGCAACTCTATATACGCCTCACCCACCCCATCAAGGGTTGGGGATCCCCACAATGGCGTTTGCATCAGCACAGACTATGCAGGTCCATCCTGATAGTCCTGCTAGAGCCCGCTCAAGTGGTTGAAGGCTGTTGGGAACTGGCGCGCCAAATTGCCTGTAAAATGATATAACAACAACCAGCTCAAAGCCACTAGCTCAGATGAGCACAGCAGCCAAGTGCTGGCTGTTCAAGGGGGTGAGTGCGAGCATGTCAATGGACTGGTCAATGCAGGCCACTGCTGCCTTGCCTCGCGTTCTTGCTCCAGCCACCACTCGTGCCTGCGATCCCAGACCAAGAGATTTGGATGATATGTATGGTTCCTGTATGGTGAGAACACTGCAGCGTTTGTTGAGTGCATTTTGGAGCAACTCAGCCATTACTGGGGAACTCTTATTTGTGTTGTGCTGAAGGATTCGAATTTTTTTAACCTACTCATAATCCACTCGTGACTCCTTGAGGGCCATTGCTCGCTGACGAATGGTATAGCGTGCGTCTCGTGTAGAGTGTGAGATCTGTTGGCATTTGCGTTCGACGCAATTGGTTCACTAGAGGGGAGCCTCACGCTTGCACTCCTTGCTCAGATGTGGCAAGGCGCACCAGTCGCACACAACAGGTCCCGTGCAGGCTACTGCCAGGTAGCCATAACGCTGGCATTTGTAGCATAGTGTGGGCTTGGTACTTGCAGATGGTGCACCGCTGCCAGGCTATTTGGAGGTGCCTTGCCCCATCTAGATTTTTGGGTAGGCTGGGTGACACTTCAATCACCCAATCCTTCTGCCTGCCATGCTTTTTTGTGAAGAGGGGCCTGACGTCCTGTGGCTGCAAGCCTAACGCAGGGTTGTACTCAACAACTTGTTGGGCCAGGTCCTCTTATTGTAGGTTGGTCCTTACATCGCACAATAGCAGGCGTGGGAAGCGATGCTTGTAGATTCAACTCCTTCTTCGTGGAAATATGGCTTGTGAGCGCCTTGGCATTTCCGGAGTTTCCGTCATAATGACGGCGCTACCTCCCACTGCGGTGCGGATGTCAAGCACTCGGACGCTTAGTGCTTGGAGGCCCGTAGCAGGGACAGCAGCGCTTCCATTACATCATGGATAAAGGGACCAAACTCTCTTTCCTCAGACCTTGGCCTAACTACTACCACATTTTATGTTGGGTTTTTAGGGGGGAGTTTGTTAAGGGGAGGAGACTTTATATTTTTGCCCTTGTTTTTGGGCGGAGGCGTGGGCGGGGCGCTGCCCTCGGCCTCCACGTTTCCCTTTTTGGGGCCTTCTTTTTCTTTCCCCTGCGCATCCAAGCCCTGGCAGGTTGCCATTCGGCCTCGGCTCCATGACGGTGGCAGGAGGGCACAGTAGCGGCTACTGCTGCATATGAGTGGCCTGGGGTACTCCTCTGGGTCAGAAGAGCTCCTCGAGCTTTTTTTCAGCCGATTACATAACTTTCCTTCCTACTCTGTAGAGCCAAGGAAAGTAAAACATGCATCGTAGGGCTAAGGGAAATACAAAGTCAGCCAAAACTACGACACTAGTTTGCATTCCGGCTTCTGCAATGAGCATAGTATATTTAGTTTTACTGACATTGATTGTTACAAGCCAGTTACTTCAGGATCAAACAACGTCTCTCAGCCCCGAGTGCATTCTGAGATATTTACCTTTTTAGCAACTCAAGATGTTATATTGTGGTAAGTTCCGGAATTATAGGGATTACACTATGACGAAAGTTCGAAAATGAAACGACAATAATTTGAATCGTGGAATCGGGGATATCAATAATTATTTCACAACGGGATTTAAACTAGCATTTACGTGTAACCAACTCGCTGTTTAGAGAGCGAATATTATCTGAGCGGGTCTTACAAGGAAAACGCTGCACTAAAATCGATGTTTGTCGAAATGTTTGACAATTTATTGTGCCGCTCTCCTAATATATTTCTAGGAGCGTGAATTTTACGTTACCACTCAGCCGTTTGTAACAGTTTACATACAAAAGTTAATCAAACCTAAAAAGATGTCGGAGAGTAACTGAGGGAGTGGTGGAGTTTCGGTGGAGTTTCTGGGTGAGACCCAACATCATGGGTCACTGACAGGGTTTGTCTGTCGTCACGTGCACCCTCATTTATTCTCTTTGTGGGAATCGCTCAACAGTGGTCATTCTACCGCTTTCTGCCACTGTGAAATGGTAATTCACTAAGTTCAAATAAACTACGTGAAAAATACATTGAATTATCAGCAAAAGCCATGAAAATCAGAGATGCGTGCAGAGTGTGATGCGGCTCACCTGATATTTTTCTCCCACAATTGCATTTCTTAGGTTCCACAGACGACCACCAAAAATGTGAAGATGAAAATAGCTCGCCGATGATGCCGTTGTGATTACCATTGAGTAGCCTCAGAGAAATGAACGTTGAAATTCCCCAGTTAGGGCTACTTTTGAAATCCGCTTAAATTATTCAAATTGTAACGAAGGGCTGGTGCCTGAGTAAACGTATAGTTAGCAAACGAATGAGGGGATTGTGGCGTCAGGTAGTCAACGGATGCGAGCTGCTTACAGCCGTCAACCCTCGCTCAAGAAACCGAGGAGGCGGTTGAGTTGATGAACAATGAATAAGCTGGCCACATTATTAATACCCTCCTCTTCATCTGCCACGGCAAATCCCATCACTGCGTGGGGCTGACCTTAGGGTCACCCTAATTGCTTCAGTTCCCAAAACATTCATGAATGAGTTAACTCGGGGAGAGAGAGAGAGCTGTCGAGTCCAAGGGAGAACTCCGCTTTCAAAAACGTTCATCATCGGTCTTTTCGAGCACACCACATAGTGATCTACGTATCATTGGTAATTGAAACAACAAATATTTTATCATAAAAAAGGCAGCAACGATTTTGATTAAATTCTGTGAGTATGTAGCTCTAAATAACATAACGGCAATATAAAATTGTCATTCTTGGTAAAATGACGAGAGCTCAAGCATTTTTGAAGCCATCTGAAACAAAAGTAAACAAATTTCCGTGCGTGGTTTGAGTAGATCGGTCAAAATGGTGGAAAACCAGAATTAGGATATTTTATTTTCTTAGCACAATGATGCAACTAGAAAATGCATGCTATCAGGGGAAAGAAGATCTGGCGCCTACATATCCTACATAGCTTTACGTATGCGAAAAGCGAAAACCCCCATTTAAGAAAATGGTCTGTATGTCTGTGAACGCGATTGAGCGAAAATGGCTAAACCAAATCATGTCAAATTTGATATCTGACCCGTAGAGCAAAATAGAGCGCCAAAATGAGGGTATGAGTTATCGTAATTATCAAAACTCCCAACTTTTTTTTTTGTTCAAAAACGGCTTCAACGATTTTGATTACATTTTTTGCGTTCACAGTTCCAACTAACTTGACAGTAACATAAAATTCACACCCGTGACAAAATGACGAGAGCAGCACAATAAATTATCAAAAATGTCTATGAACATCAATTTGAGTACAATTCTTTTGTCATAAATCCGGTTCATAGGAAGCTAACTTTATCAGCCTGATGTGAATGTGAAATTCAATTACTATCGCTTCATTCATTAATTTTTATAAATTTAACCGTATACATTTCCATACTATATAACAATTCCAAAAAACATCGTGTTGACAGCTTCATAAATTGGCTACACGCAGGTCACCCTAGAAAGGTCGCGACATAAATAAAAGAAATGCAATCAATTCAAGTTGGGAGCTACCAGTTTCACAGTGTAGAACTGTGGACAGTAAAGTTTGGCAAAAATCTGAAGAAAACTCATAACTTTTTTTTTCATCCGATTACAAAACTTTCCTGTCAACATTAAGGATTAATTGTTTGAGCGATCAAAATCGCCGTATGTGCGTGGCGTGGTGCTACATACCAGATCTTTTCTTGAGCACCACGATACTTCCCAAACTTGTAGGTGGCACTCGTGGTCGCACGACATGTTTCATTTGCATGACGTTGACTTTGAGGTTTGCAATAGAAAAATGTGCGCTTCAAAATCAGTCAAATCTCGTTCGTGCACTTCTCCCCGTAGATTATCGACACTTAACGGCCCCACAACAACTCGTCGAGACTCGTAATATCGCAACAAATGCATTTGTCATTCCATTGGAGTCCAGCTTAATTGGGTTTATCCGAATTTGATTTCCTTATCATGAAGCGAAGTTAAGCCAATGAGGGGTAGCAAAGGGCGAGATAGGAGTTAGATTAATATTCATAAACAGATTTATGTTTTGTAGTTGTCTAGAGCTCACAAATTGCTTCTGACTTATTTCAATCTTCTGTTGAAATGAAAATATCAACAACGAAACACTACAACTTTGAAGGAGGAGGACTTTGGACTTTCATATTCATAAAGTTCAAATGTAACTTGGGGCTTTTTTCCACGTCTCTTCCAATTATAAAAAGAAAGACCTTTGCGACGGATCTGTCGCAAAAAGCCGTTTCCAGTTAGGGAACCCCTAATTAGAATTTTGTGACTACTTGTTCTGATTTGCGTGGTAATATGAAAGTCGGATTCACGGGGAGCCCAAACAAACGATTCAACGTTATCAGAGCTCAGTTGTTAATTCTACAGAAGTTAAGAAGCTCCTTGTGTGAATTTTGGGAGTCCAGTTAGACAGCTTGGCAACTTTAATTGAATAAGTGGGCAGAAGAGCCTCATTATTAGCCAGCATTCCATGTATGCACTTAATTAAAACTGTTCACTAAGTAGGGCTTCCCACCAAACCCCTACGGGAAACATTAAAGTGGAACATGCGCTCAACAAAACCACTAACTGTTAAATAGTTACCCTAATCCTTTTAACTCCTCCAAACCAAAAAAAAATCTAGTACACCTAGCATCACACAACCTTCTCTATCTCCGTCAATTCGATCTGTTTGCTCCTTCACACACAGTGAAACACTTACGAAAAACCAAAAATGGCCATTGGTCAGCTGAAAGCACCCTGTGAGTTGATCAAAATTATTAGAACAGCGTTAGAGAAAATTATAAAAGGGAAATTTTCGTGCGCGGCGAATCTCGTCTTCTGAGACAATTAGTTGTACCATTTAACATCCTAAATAATTACAGGTTATGTAGGCAAAGGTTGGAGGTTGATTAAATTCAGTTGGGTGCTTTTGCTCAAGAAAAATCATTTTGAAAAACGTCATGGCACAGTTTGATTGGTATCTCCGCTCTTCATTTGCCGAATTTTCACTGAGATATATTCGAGAAACAAGCTGATTGCAATTAGTAACAGATCCTTAAAAGTCATTCAAAATCGTTGCACACATATTTTGGAAGCCGTCGTTTTTTGTAAATGTATTCCCCCCTCCACTCCTAGACTACAAAGAAACATATCAAACACGTTCTCCTGTAATTCTAGATTTTATTAAACTTTTCGAAAAACCGCCAACCTATTTTTCTCTCCGTATCGCTCCTTTTACCAGAGCGATACGACCTAAATGCTGCTTCGGTATTTTAAGTATTTTCAATTTAACTTAGGGTAATGTTGGTAAACGCATCGTTAACCGCACTTCAGAGCCGTCTTCAACGGAAGTAGAACTTGATGTTGCAAAGCCTGGAAAACACGACTGCTGCTACAACGCCAGCCGGTGAATCCGGACCGGTTCACCTTGTCTCGGTGCGTCAAGGTACAGTGAACCCATCCCCCATGTTCTGTGTCAGCTAAAGCCTGAAGTGAAAACCGAAACCTAAGAATACGTGAAGGCGAATTTTCGAATCATAAATCGCCGTTCTAACGTGGGCGATGAAACGACCAATACCTATTTTATCGAAACGAACGGGACGTTTAAGTTGGAAGATTTTTATTTAATGCCGTGTGAAGTGGCACGACGGAAACATCGAGCTTGCGAAAAACCTGTGCAACCGTTTCCTTTCTTGGAATAACTTCGAAAACGTACAAAAATGCCGCGTACTCATTGAGTGCCCAATAGTAGAAGTATATGGGACTATGAGTATAAACGATGGCTTTGGATACAAACTTAACGGATTCTCGAGGTTCCGTCATAAATAATACTTCTTTTTGAAAAATATCTGTGTATGGTGATGTCCACACAACTCTTACTGATATACACAGTTGATGGGTCTTCTGAGCAGTTGTCTTGCTCCACAATTAATGGAGCATGATAATGGTGTAACCGTGGCGTCACTTGCTTTCACTCTATGAGTACTAATGCTGCCATACGACACTCTGCCTAGTCATGTATGCGCTTTTTGGTATTTGAAGTGGTATTCAGATCCTGCCTTCCCGAAAATACTTGGGTATCGAGAACCTCTGCTTATGATGATGTAAAGCCTTAGTACTTCCAGAGACCACTTTTCCAGCAGTGCCACACTCTCTCCCCACTTCCCTCCAGTCTTCAGATGACAAGGCACTCGTTTTTGACCGCAACATGATGCTTCACACGGTCCCATGAGTTCGAAGGCACACCTGCTGCGTGCGTTTATTGACTCGAAGTGCGTAACACGGGGGTGACAATGAGTAACCACAATACAGCTAACCCTGTCTATTGCACACCACATTGCAGAACATAATAATGCCTCAAAACCATATTGAATGTGCTGGAAATCTGTAGCATGGATATCCCAGAAGACACTACAAGAGTTCGCTTCAGTTAACTGGACGATGCAGAGCAACCACCCACTAAGAAAGGCTATGGGGCAGGTGGTATTGCCACCTCATTCAACGGCAACTGGTTATGAATTCACGGCATTAAACCTCTACTCACTGACGATAAGACGCTCTACAAACTTTTCTAGGGTGATCTATAGGTTCCTAGGTACCTGCAATGAGGATATCATCCACACACATTAATACGCCCAGTCGCACTAACTGAGCAAACCACAGGTTCTATCACACGACCAAACAGAAGTGAAACAGAGGCTCCCCTGCAAAATAAAACCCTCTATAGCCCTTCCCAGGGCTATATCACTCCCCCGGAGTTTAGAGAACTCACTTTTTTCTTTTTTTTCTTTGAAACGGTGGATGCAGGCGATACCCTCACTGCAGCCACAAACGAGCCTGTTGTAAGGGCGTCCATGATCCTCAGATCATGGCCCCCCTTAACCACCTCCAGGCCCCACGGCACTATGCGCCCCACCACCCCTGCACAAAGCGGAGGATATCCGCAAGTTCTGCATTTGCCACCTCTTCAGGTTGAAGAAAGGGCCTCCCAAACACACAACGGCGCGATGCCACGAGTCCATCGCATCGCACATGCTCTGCTGTCTCTAGCCCTACCTCGCAGAACCTGCATACCTGAACCTCGCCCTTGCCAATATTTGCAAGGTGGTACCTCAGCAGACAGTGACCTGTGAACAGGTTTGGACCTCTCTCTGGAGGGCCAGATGAAGAGTTTTACTGTCTAAGGCCAGGCAGCCCCTGCCAATGAGCAGCCCTGCACCTGTCCTCCCATTTGCCAACCTCTCTACATAGGTGGCTCCTGGTAGTCCCAACGAAGGGCTCAGGGCCAATAAGGATGTGCGCCGAACTCTTCTTAACCAACCTATCAGCCCGTTCGTTTTCCTTTATACCCTGATGCCCTGGCACCCAACACAGTGTTACACTGTTGTCCTCGGCCAGGGCCTTCAGTCCAGTCAGACACTCCCACACCTGCCGTGATCTAAGACAGTATGAGGATAAGGCCTTGAGAGTGGCCTGACTGTCCACCAAGATGTAGATTCTCTGCCGCTTCAGTCCCCTCTGCAGCAGCCGCTGCACACAGACCGTCACCACAGCCACTTCTGCCTGGAACACCATGGCCAGCGACCCCAATGGGATTGCTGCTCTGATTCTCGGCTCAAAGATGCCGGCCCCTGCAAGGCCACCCTGCACCGGGCCATGATTGTAGTATACCAGGGCCCCAGCTTCGAAAGTGGGAACTCCCCCTTCCCACCTGGATCGCTCATGAATGAGTATTCGAAAGGGTAGCACGAAGTTGAAGCATGCACCTTCACCTTGTCAAGGATCAAGTGGCAGGAACTCCTCCTCCCCCGCATGATCAGACCCAATTCCAACATACGCACAGCCTGGAGGAACGCCATCCTTTTAACATGTATGTAGAGTGCAGCTAATTCTAGCAAAACCTCCAGTGCAGCCATAGGGCATGTTGCCATACAGCTGTAATGGCCAGACACGCCCTACGCTGCAGTTTATTTAGCTGCAACTGCACTGTTTTGTTTTCCACCCTAGTCCACCAGACCAGGGCCCCATGTCTTTCCCACTGTTTTTTTCTATTAAAAACTTACTGAATACGGAGTTGAAATTCGCATCATGGCGCATCCACACCCACCAACCAACTCCATTCATTTTCCATACTTCAACCACTTCAAGCCAACCATGTTCCGCACATTTGCATTATCAGACTAGCAGAATGAATTGATAGCAGTGTTTACAGCCGAACGACTTTCACTTCTGCCAACCTAACCAGCCTCCTCCGTCAAGACGTCCCTCCTCAACTGGATTGCAGAAGGTTCTCTTCTTTTGTTTTGACATTTTATGTCTTTACTTTGCTACATAAACTCGAAAATGTAACGCCGGATATGTTACGCGGAATATGTAACGGAGAAGCGTCACGAAATATATTGTGTTGGGTTAGGTGCATGGTAAAGTCTGTTACAAAATCTAACGCTTGGTAACATCACACGTTTTAATAACCTCAGTGACTAAGTGATGATGTCAATTGCAATTGACGCGGCCATTATATCGAAACCATCAACGAGCACAATCAAACGTAGTTATCATTGCATTTAAAAAAAACAAAAATAAAAGACATAAAATGTTCCAAGTGGTTGCGTACTTGTACGAAAGCTGTACCAACCGTTTGTGTAAAGTTTTCTTTCGTTTACTTTCCGCGACGAATTTTGTTGTTGTTGCTTCTAGCGTACGTTACATTAATTATTTACGAACGTTGCTTTCTCTCAGCCCGGGAAATAATACAGTGATACAGTGATTCTCTCTGACCTTTTCATTTCTCCCCCTTTTTACTTTCCTTGGAAAGTTATGTAATCGGCTGAAAAAAAAATTTTGAGTTGTCTTCAGATCTTTACGTTTCAGACCCTCCTGAGTCCGAAAAACACTATTTGGGAAAATGGTCTGTGTGTCTGTATACGATTTTTAGAGAAAACAACCGTACTAAATCAGCTGAAACATGATGTCTAGCCTACAGGTTACAATGGGACGCAAAAATAAGGGTATGGGCAAAATCCATCGAAAGTTAACTATAGTTATCATAGTGATCAAAACACAAAAATTTTTTTCTCAAAAACCGCTCTAACGATTTTGATTAAATTTTTTATATAGATAGCTCTTAATAAGATAATTATACCATAAAATTCCCATTTGTGGGAAAATGACGAGAGCAGCACAATAAATTATCAAAATTTTCGACGAAAATGGTTTTTGCCGTGGTTTTTTCCTTTTAAACTCCGCTGGAATGTTAGTAGAATGTTAAAGAAAATTGGTACCGTAGTCCAATCCAATACCTATAGGGTGAGTATTTACAAACGCTCATGAGATACATGGGGCTCACTCCAGAAATTCCTGAATTTCAACTACCGCCGTTTCGCTTAATACCAGTTCTAACAGTTATTACCCAATAACTCTGCAAAAGTAATTACTATCCGTCTTCAAAAAATCTGTGTTCACAGCCTCATTAATTTTCTGGGTACCATTTGCTCAATAATGGTCCTGGAATGAGTACTAGCAGCACAATAAATTCTTTAACTGTAATCGCTGCCGCTTCATGCTGCCGTAAAGCAGAATAATAGAATAATAGAATAATAGAATTAGCCATGTACAAAGTGAATTGAAGTAGAGCTAAGAAAAGCTGTGTGTTGCAACGCACCAGATATTTTTACTTTCCTTGCTCTACGAAGTAGAAAGGTAAGTTATGTAATCGGTTGAAAAAAAATTTTGAGTTCTCTTCATATCTTTACGTTTCAGACCCCCCTGAGTCCGAAAAACACTATTTGGGAAAATGGTCTGTGTGTGTGTATGTGTGCCTTCTCACCCTGCAGTCGGGGGTCCAGAATACCGCTGACGTATTCCCTGCGTGTCGTATGAGCCGACTAAAAGGGACAGCCGGGTGGGCCCAGCTTGAAAGACAACCTCACCTCTACGAGGTCCCCGCAGGATTACATCCAACGAGGCATAACTGTGGCTGGGCGTCACAGTGTACTCTGTCGCCACACTGTGCTCACCCAGCAGTTGGGGGTCCAGAATTCCACTGCCGTACTCCCTGCGTGTTCGTATAAGCCGGACTACAAGGGACACAACTTACACTTCATTCACATACATGACACACTGGGAACCCCCTACCCTGCGTAGTCTGTGCTGATGCAAACGCCAGATCACCATTGTGGGGATCCCCAACCTTGGATGGGGCGGGCGAGGCGTATATAGAGCTGCTCACCAGGTACAACTTGGTTGTTGCCAACGACCCCATGACTGAGGCGACCTATGATGGTCCGGGAGGAAGGTCGTGTATAGACGTCACAGCCGTGTCTCACACCCTGCTACTCAAATTGCAGGGTTGGCGAGTCGTACCAGGTGCAACGCAGAGCGATCACATGGTTATTGACTTTGCCATTACGGATGACAACATCCTCTGCAAAGACACGCGTGAAAAGCGATTCCGCACAAAAAATGCTTACTGGCCACAATTCTGTAGGGTACTGGAAGGTGAACTGCGTGCCGCAGACACCGACCTAATAGTGCAAGCATCCACACCTGAAGAGGTGGACAGCAAAGTGGACACATTTACCACAGCACTGCACTCTGCTGGGCTCTCTGTACTTGGCCAACAGAAGCACAGGGCGATCGAAGTCCCATGGTGGAGTGAGGAACTTAATCCCCTCAAGCAAAGTGCAAATAGAGCCAGAAGGATGTACCAAAACACTCGTGACCCTGATGCCAGAGCAACACTCCGAACTGCCTTCATCCAAGAGAAGAAGGCCTTCCACCGCGCCATCAAACGAGCCGAACGGCAAGGCTGGCGAAATTTTGTGGAAGCGGAGAGCTCTGAGAACCCCTGGGGAAGACATTACAAGTCCTCCATAGGTAAAGCAAATATAGAGCAGGTCTTAGCCGCGATGCAAAATGAGTCAGGCTGGGCCAGCAGCATCGAAAGTTCACTGGAAACCCTCCTTGAGAAGGCGTTCCCAGATGACCAAGTAGCTCGAGACACTGTAGCCCAGATGGGAGCAAGGGAGCTGATCATGGACCCTCCAAACGAGCCCGACATCCCACTGTGGACAACAGGCGACCTCGGCAGGGCCGTTGCGACCTTAAAGCCCAACAAATCTCCTGGGCCAGATAAAATAGAAAGCAATATGCTAAGGAAGGCTGAGCGGACAATCTCCAGCGGCCTCCTTAATTTATATAATGACTATCTGCAGGTCGGACAGTTCCCCACTCAGTGGAAGACTGCGCGCGTTGTCACTCTTCAAAAGGGAGGCGACCGCAATCAGTCAGACCCGCGATCGTGGAGACCACTCAGCCTTCTTTCCATATTAGGCAAAACACTAGAAATCTTGATGTTGCAGTCCCTCGAAGGAGTCTTTGGCCGCAACCTCACAGGCAGGCAATACGGGTGTACCAAAGGAAGGTCCACGCAGGATGTCATTGTCGAGATTCGGCGTGTTTCCCTGCTGGCACCGGCTAAGTACGTCGTAGCAGTTCTGATTGACATCAGAGGAGCGTTTGACAACCTTTGGTGGCCAGCGCTCCTTAATGAGCTGAAAGGTAGGGGAATCCCCCGCAACCTGTACTCGCTCGTCAGAAGTTACCTGACAGACAGAACTGCTACGATCGAAAGTAGGCATGTCTCCGTCCGGAGAAAGATCGAGATGGGGTGCCCACAGGGCTCGGTCCTTGTACCAGCACTCTGGAATGCCTTCTTCGAAGGTCTTCTCAGGAAACTCATGGAGACTGACTGCGAGCCGTACGCCTATGTGGATGACTTGACTGTGCTGATCTTTGCAGAGTCAGTCCGCCAAATTCAAGAAAAACCCACCACGTGCTCCGCACTGTCAACCAATGGTGCGAGCACGTCAAGATGCAGGTGGCTGAGGAAAAAACCCAGCTAATCCTCTTGAAGGGGAAAGTGAATAATCCACCCACAATACGCTTTGGCGGCCACAGGCTCCTTCTTGAAAAGCACGTCAAGTATTTAGGAGTGAATATAGGTGAGAGGTGGGGTTTCAACCAACACCTCCAGTCCCTTAAAGGCACTACCATTGCAAGGTTTGCCTCACTGCGTGCCATTACTAAGGCCACTTGGGGTGTGTGTTACCATGACACCATCCTCATGTATAAGGCCATCTATTTAGGTGTGATTGGCTACTGCCCCGTTGTCTGGGGTAGCAAACTAACAGTCAATCAAAAGAGAGTATTGGCCCAATCCCAGAGAGCTGTGGATCACCAAGGCCTACAAGACTGTATCAACGGAAGCACTCCAGGTGATCACTGGTCAGTTACCAGTTGATTTGGCTGTTGAGTGCATGATTGACAAGTGGAGAGTGAAACGGGAGCTTCCCCCGCTTTGGGCTGTACTCCGTGCGGATCTCACCACAGAACAGAAACTTGCCGCCATCGATGAATGGGCTCTAGAGAAATGGCAAGCGAGATGGGAATCCTCGTCAAAGGGACGTGATACGTATGAGTTCTTCCCCAACATCCGTGAACGACTTTCTAGAAAATGGGTTGAGCCAGACCACTGGACGAGCCAGTTCCTCACGGGACATGGTGACTTCAATGCGCGGCTCCACTTCTTTTCTCTCAAAGACCCTCCATTATGCACGTCTTGTGCCTCCAGTGCGGAGGAAACAAGAAACCATGTGCTGCTCCACTGTAGTTTCTACAACAGTGAGCGACGGTTGTTGGGAGGGCAAACGAACACGACAATTTTTGGGAAAATGACGAGAGCAGCACAATAAATTATCAAAATTTACCACGTAAAGCGTTTTTCGCGAAGTTTTTTCCTTATAAACTCCGCTGGAATGTTAGTAGAATGTTTAAAAAAATTGGTACTGTAGTCGAAACAACCCCTAAAGGGTGAGTGTTTGAAAACGCTCATGAGATACATGGGCCTCACTACAGAAATTCCTGAATTTCAACTACCGCCGTTTTGCTTACTACCAGTTCTAAACGTTTTTACCCTATAACTCTGCAAAAGTAATTACTATCCGTCTTCAAAAAATTTGTGTTTACAGCCTCATTAATTATTTGTGCACCAATTGCTCAATAATGGTCCTGCAATGAGTACGAGCAGCATAATAAAATCTGGAACTGTAAGCACTACCGCTTCCTGCAGCCGCAAAGTGTTGTTTGACCAAGTTCAAATTAACTGAGTGGTAAATGAATTGATTAAATAGAATTAGCCATGTTCAAAGTGAATTGTTGTAGAGCTAAGGAAAGTTGTGTGTTGCAACGCACCAGATATTTTTCTTATAAACTCCGTTGGAATGCCAGTAGAATGTTTTTTTAAAAATTGGTATTGTAGTCCAATCCAATACCTATAGGGTGAGTGTTTAAAAACGCTCATGAGGTACATTGGGCTCACTCCAGAAATTCCTGAATTTCAACTGCCGTCGTTTCGCTTACTACCAGTTCCAAACGTTTTTACCCAATAATTCTGTAAAAGTAATTACTATCCTTCCTCAAAAAATTCATGTTTACAGCCTCATTAATTATCTGCGTACCAATTGCTCAATAATGGTCCTGGAATGAGTACGAGCAGCACAATAAAATCTGGAACTGTAAGCGCTACCGCTTCCTGCTGCCGTAAAGCGTTGCTTGACCAAGTTCAAATTAACTGAGTGATAAATGAATCGATTAAATAGAATTAGCCATGTGCAAAGTGAATTGTTGTAGAGCTAAGGAAAGTTGTGTGTTGCAACGCACCAGATATTTTTTTTGAGTCGAGGTCGTGTTTGCGTCTTTCCTATCACGTTGCCACTAACGAAAGAAAGTGCCGCAGCGGTCAACAGAGTCCTGCCGCTGTTTCCAAGTGCTGCCGCTGAATTGTCGACTTCATAGACTCCAGGGGTCGCTGTGTCGAATATAATTGCCTGCGCCGTCTACTTCCGACAACGCTCTTGACTTTAATTAGCACTGGCGGCTGATTGATCATGTAGGAGCGAACTTTGTACACAGCAAACTAGAGCACAGTGGACGGCAATAGCTGTCGCGTTTGTTCCAATAAGCCTGCCTTCATCACGCCAACTCCCACCATTATCTGAGCTGCCCACTGTAAGGCTTTTTTCACGTGTGTGGCCCAAGTGAGCTTCCCATTAAGGAAAACTCCCAAGTACTTGATCTCATGCTGGATCTTCACCGCCCTGCCACCCAGCCCGAGTTCCCGCAGCGCAAGGCTGCGCCTTCTGGTGAACAGGACCAGGCTCGTTTTGTCTGGATTGACAAACAGTCCTTGCCCCCTGCACCATCTCTGTAGGGTATTCAGTGCGTGCTGCATGCTTTTACTGATTACACTAGCGAATTTACCCCTGACTATAATTACCAGGTCATCCGTGTATCCTATTACCTTGTATCCCTCCTCTTCCAGCAGCTCGAGAAGGGTGCACCCCTTGGTGGGAACCACAGAGAGTGTCTCCCCCCCCCCCCACTCCGTAAAGACCACCCTGCTACTCAGCATCTCCTTGGTGCAAGAGATTACGTAAGGGTCTACTCCCTTCCTACCAGCCGCAACCGTAATTGAGGCATACGACGTATTGTCGAAAGCCCCCCAATATCCAGAAAGCAGCACAGCGCAATCTCTCTGGATCTTAGAGTATCCTCCCGCACTGTTGCCAGTTCCTTCAGAGCAGTCTCAGTGGTTCTCCTCCTCTGATAGGCATGCTGGGAACTCCGAATTCTGAGGTTCTGAGTAAGATAGTACTCCTTTATTGATCGGAGAGAGATTTTCAACGCGAAGGACATGAGACTGATGGGGTGGTAGGCCGAGGAGCCACCCGCCTTTGGTATAAAGACCACCTTCACCTTCCTCCACATAGTGGGTATGTACCCAAGGACATAGCTCACCCTGAAAAGCCTCACCAGTATCGGACCCATAGCCTCCCTACCATGCTGCAGCATGGCTGGGAAGATACCATCCGCACCTGGCGCCTTGTAAGGTTTAAATGAACCAATTGCCCATTTAACCTTATTAAGTGTGAACATTTCCCTGGAGGCAGGGGTTCCTCGATTGCCCATGACAGGTACCTCCATCAGCGCTTAGCTGATGGTGGTGGCTATCTCCCCGCTGCAGGCTATGAGACCCTGGGAAGTGAGCTGCCAGTAGCTTCTCCAAGGTCTCTTTGCCCCTTGTGTATGTTCCCCCTGCGTTTAGGAGAAAACCGATTTGCGACCTCTCTTCTCTAGAAAGGATCTTCTGTACCTTGGACATGGTAAACAAGTCTTCATGCCACCGCAGAATTCTCTCCAGGATTTCCTTTTTGCCTGTCTAAGGGCTTTATTGTACGCTGCGAGGGAACCCCTATATACGTCCCACTCACCCTGCTATTTTGCTCTGTTAAACAGCCTTCTCGTTTCCTTCCGAAGCCTTTCCAGTTCCTTGTTCCACCAAGGGACCTCCCTATTGGATCTTCGGGTTTTCAACTCTCAGCTTTCTTCATACGCCTCTACCATAGCTGCGCAGATCACCCCTGTCGCCCTTTCCACACCTTCGACAGTTTGCATTTCACAGCTGTAGCTCTCCAAACTGGAGGCCAACACACAGCTGTACAGAACCCATTCCGTGTTCTTGGGGCTCTGATATGTCTCTGTCACACTATTAGGGAACTGCAGCCTGAACCTCACCATCCAGTGGTCAGACATTGAAGTTTCCCTAGAGACATGCCAATGTGTTATTCTGCTGACATAGAAGGTACTTGAGACCATAATGTCCAGCACCTCCCTCCGCCTGCGCGTAACAAAAGTTGGCGTGCTCCCCCTATTAACCACCACCATTTCATTGCATAGTAAGTAGTCAAGAAGAGACTCACCTCTTTCATTTGTGTCTGTGCTGCCCCATGCCATGTTATGTGCATTGGCGTCGTACTCGACAATCAACTGACAGTCTTCCCTTCTGCAGTAATGGATCAGCTGCTGCATCATCAGCAGGGGGACCTCAGCGTCATCACCTGGGAATTAGGCTGACACCACCACTGTCCTCGCCGGGAATCCATTACTGTCTTGAGCTTCCAGCATTACCACCACCAAATCCCTGTGACAGAACTCGGGAATTTTTAGAATATACAAGTTGTGTCTTACCAAAACAGCCGCCCTAGGATGACCTTCTGTGCCACAGTAGACCAACTTACCTGTACTAGTAGGTATCCCTTTAACGTCCCTGCTGTCCACCCAAAGCTCCTGGAGTAGAGCCACATCACAAACCCCCCAGACAAAGCTCCTGCACATCACTGCTGTTGCTGCCTTGGCCATGTGCAGATTGATCTGGAGGAATTCAATGTGATGCACGCTCATCGTTGCCCACGTCGACCTCCCAACCCCTGTGTGACCTCACGTCCCTGCGGAGTGGCCGGGGGATGAGCCAGCGCGACTTGCCTGCAGTCTCTCTGCAGTTTGGCCCGGAAGGACCTCGACGTCCTCCCTGCCGTCCATGCCAATTCTACACCTGGCAACCCCACCCCACCCGCAGCTGCTGCCGAGGACATAGCCAGGACCCCAGCACCGCTGTTCCCAGGAGCCGCCGCCACCATCCACCGTCTTCAGGGGCACTCAAGGAAAGGACACTCAAGGCAAGCACCTCCCCAGAGCTTTGCTTCCTCACTCTGATACTGACTTGCCTCAGCTTTATGAAGACTGCTGGCTCAGCCTCCAAAGCCTGGGCAGATTGCTCATCTATCCACAGGCCCAGAAGTATTGCTGATTCCTTGTGGACCCAAAGAGCACTGTCCAGAACCGTGTGCAGAGTCTCCTGGTTTGCTTTGCCAAAAAGCCCAGGATTCTCGCATCTGGCTCATCTTCACACCCCGGCAGGTACCCCACGGCCCTCCTTGGTCTTGGAAGGTCCTTGCCTTCACAGACCTTCAGCCTGGCCCCCTCCCAGGGCTGCGGGGTGGCTAAATGCTCCCTCAGCCATGCTGCCGTTCCCTCATCCTTGCAGATCACTGTGTACCACCTCCTCCTACACATGGTACCAGTGAATCCAGGCTCTGGCCCCTCATCCTTGTCAAGAGCAAACACGGCCTCCACCATGCTCTTCTCCACGGCCTTTATCTGCTCCGCCGGGTAGTCCTCATGGAACACCCCCAGCTTCACCCCCGATACAGCTGAGCTATATGAGCCTGGAGGCTGCCCTTAGGCCCTCCATGATGTCTGGAGCCATCAGTCCCACTGGCGTGGACTGCAGACGTTGAACCTACGCCCCCACACTGCCCCTCACCCACACTCACTACCAAGGAGTGCCTCACCTTCTTCCTCTCCTTGGGAGTGTCTCCAGGGGAAGGCCGCTCTCTTTTTTGGCCCCCCTCAACCTCTCTTGTCTGCCCTCCTCTCATCACAAGAGCCCTGGCATCAGCCAAGCTCTTACCATCTGACAGGAGAGCTCTAAACCTGCGCCTCTGTGAGCCAGTAAACTTTAGTTAGTTTCGCTTGTGCCCCAAATGTGTGCCCGACGGCCCTGCATCTGACTCTTCAGTGGTTCCAAGCCCATATCCTCCTGGTTCTCCTTATCCTCTCTCGCCTGAGGAGGGCCCAGTGCCAGCACCCCCCCCCCCCTCGGGAAGCGCCCCAGGACCAGGCCCCATACTGGCAGCAGGGACCCCCAGAAGCTCCCCGCTCGCAGGACGTGACCTTGCGTCTTCATCCGCCACAGTTGAACCTCCTTCTACAACTGAGAGGTTACAGCACAAGTCCATGACCTCCTCCTCCATCACAGAGGAGGGACTCAATAGCAGTCTCTCTTCCTCAGCTAGGGTAAGCTCCTGAATGTTCAAATTTATTTGATTTTCCTCATTCATGTTCCCACAAGTAGCTAGGGTAATACACAGTCGATCACGGCAGAGCCCTGCATGCTGTGACAAGGCTACTTACTGCAAGAAGGTCGCCTGGTATCCTTGGGGCTCCGTTGTTGACACAATGTCCCATGTGCCATCCACCCTTCGCCACGGCTCTCTTTACAGCTTGGGTTGGGGACGCAAGAAAAAAAAAGAGGTGGAGGGGAGCACGAGCGGGAACCACCACTTGCCTCCCTCACCACCACTCAAGATGGAAAGCCATCCACCTCCCAGAAAAAAGGGGGGAGTAGCCCAACATTGCTCCAATCAGTCGGGCCACTCCAAAGGAAATGGGCACTAACAGGCTAGACCACGTAGGTTTGGAGATGTTTTTAAGGCTGGCTATGCTGAGTGCCATCCCCAAAGGTCTGGCATAAGCCACTGAGAATAATTCGGTGGCTCGCAAAATACCAGCTTACTCCCAGCCCAGAGAACTCACATAATTGTCAAGTTATCCGCAGCCTCCATGCCACAAAGGCAATCGACCAAGGTGGGTGCCACATTGGCCATTTCCTGATTGGTTTTGTTTGGGCCGCTGGGAACTCACAGCGCAAATATTTGAAGAAAACAACTTTGCTTTCTACTTCTTCTAGCCTATTACACCACTTTTCTTCGTATTTCGTGTAACTAAGAAGAGCAAAAGTATCAGAATATTGTTTAGATTTGACTATGCGCCTACGAATCCAATTCCTAATTCCAATCCACCGAATAACTATCTTTCTGCTTTGCTTTTCGCGTTCAACCTGGTTTATTGATCAATGTTTCCTCTGCTTTCATAAGATACGATACCTCAAGTTGGTGTTGCTCCTCTCCTTCTATTATTATTCTACAATTATCATTGAACCTTCGAAGCCGAGGCCGATTTTCAAATATTTACCGGCAAAGATGTTCAGTTCAGCCTGGCCTTTTCCCAAGGGTTTGAGATGACAAAGGAGAGACTTGGAACCG
This sequence comes from Pachypeltis micranthus, assembly GCA_020466155.1. Taxonomy (NCBI): domain Eukaryota; kingdom Metazoa; phylum Arthropoda; class Insecta; order Hemiptera; family Miridae; genus Pachypeltis; species Pachypeltis micranthus. The sequence continues at coordinate 687,361 of CM035782.1, read as the reverse complement.
AAACAAATCACGAAGGGGCTTTTGCAGGGGATCTGAAATGAACTGATGGAATGAAAGGATCTAGAGGAGTATAGGAGGGGATTGGTGGAGCAGCGGCAGCTGTCGCGTATGAATAGCTTTGATCCTGCAGCGATAGCTTCCACCGGCGAGAACAGAAAAAAGAAAGAAGAGCCAAGGGATTTCTTATCGGCAACTCGGGTTGCTTGAGTGGTGCTTATTGGTTTCAAAACAAATTAATTAAATTGCTCAATTACTTCGCGGGAAGTCACAAGGGAAACTTTGTTGCCCAATTCTAAGTGGTTACTGCTCCTTTGAAGAGAAACGTGATGTTATTGAACTGTTGTGTTCCACTTCAGTAACGACAAGGGGCCCCACTCAGCCGACCTTCACCACTCCCAATGTGAATTTAAAATATCTACTGTGAAGCATCACTCGACTTTCCTCAACCCCACACAGGACTTCATTGCCGAATCCGCAATTTTTCCCTGGAGGCACCGGCTAAGTCCGTCGTGTCTGTTCTCATTGACGTCAGAGAAGGATTTCACAATCTTTGGTGCCAGCACTCTTCAAAGAGCTTAAATGTTGGGGAATTCGTTACCTATACTCACTCGCCAGAAACTAGCGGGCAAATAGAACTGACATGATCGAATCACACACATGTGAATGATAGAGAAGGGATGCCCTCAGGGCTCAGTAAACAGACCAGCACTTTTTGACGCCTTCTTCAACGGTTTTCTCAGGAACCTCATGGGGACCGACTGCGAGCCATAAGGCTGTGTGCACGATCTGACTATACTGATCTGCTGTGACCAGCCAATCCAACAAATTGAGGTAAAACCCCATCATGTGTTCCGAACTGTCACCCGTGTCAGTGATGTGAGCTCGTCAAGTTGCAGGTGGTTGAGAAAAAACGTGGTAACGGGCTCCCAGAAGGTACGGGATTCCTCAAGGCCAGAGGAGGCCGTGGAGATATGTCTCCACGCGGTAACACATGAGCACAAGCTCTCCACCGGGAGACTGGCAAAATGACAAAAATGAGGTCTGGGTCTGGGCCAGGCGCTTGCATGATAGCGAAACAGCGACCTCCATGACATTCAACTGTTCTAACCCTCTCATGCGGGGTTCAGGAACTGTCATCCCAACAATGAAACCGTTCTGTTTGTGAACACGATTGAGCGAAAACTTGATATTTGGCATGCTGGGCACTATGCGACGCCAAAATAATGGTATGAGCAAAGCATCCCCCCGAAAATAACTGTAGTTAACATAGTGATCAAAATAGTACATTTTTTCTCAAAAAAGGGTATAACGATTTTTATTGCATTTCTTGTATAGACAGTTTCAAAGGATACAACTACTCCATAAAATTCCGTTCGTTTTCGTTGAATATCTCTCTTATATATTTAGGCCTATTAAGCAAAACTCACAGGGTATGTCTTCTTCCGCATAAATGTTCCGAAAATCCGTTTGTTTGCGCCGTTCTGGCAATAGTAGACTAGGTGTGCACAGGGCTGCAATGCGTGAAGACATACCCTCCAATGTTGTTTCCGGTCAGGTCAATAGAGAGAGTCTGCATGTCCATTGGAAGCCGTTGATGTCGCAAGCGGTGTAACCTGGCGAGGCGGAAACCTTACGACTCTCTCTCTCGGTCTTGTATTCGCGCATCGCATATAGTTTCGGCCCTGTCCGGTTTTAGTTGGTTTAATTCTTTAGTTTTACGCGTTTTGTACATTTTCTCTAAGCTGTTTTCTTCCTTCTCTCCTATTCTCTTTTCTCCTTTCCTACTTCTCCTTCCCCCTTCGACAGCACGACAGACGAGGTTTCGCGGCTTCCAGATTTCGACTGGGTAAGTTCCCATTTATACAGTCCGCATTAACACCGTTGAATACTTCGAAATAGATTTTTATTTTATTTTGTGTATGGAAACATTTGGTATGATTCATTTGGTACGTTTCTTTTATTTATATAGCAGGAAACTAATATTTTTATTTATGGGCACAATCCATTAAAAATAAGTTCGACGGAAACCCTTTCTCATGACACCAGCACTCTCTAAATAAAAATGAGAATGGTAGTCTAATGAGCTATCTACACGATAAGAATTTAGTGATAATTAGAAGCAACCTCGAAAAGTTTAGGATTCAAACTATGGTCATTTTAACAAAATTGTATCGCTATGTTTCTTGTATAATTTCAGAACAATAAACACCAACCTCCCAAAAATAAATCTTGTTGGTAGTCTTATCTATTATATACACGTCGGATTTTGGATGAAGGTGGTGACATAGTTATAGGAATTAATTCCAGAACTTCCAGAGCATAGCCAGTTTCTACATGGGCCGACATGTTTTACAATTTCGAAGGAACCGAGTGAAAAATTGGATTACCTACAATGTACGTGGGGCTGAGAAACGTTGTGTGATGCGCACATCAGATATTTTCCGGACTCAACATAACGGTTGTGAACTTTTCATCCGTGAGAAACACAATGAATTATCAAACATTTTCGACAAAAATCTGATGTCATACAGATTGTTGCTAATACATCGCGCATGTATAAAATTAGCGTTCTCGCAAAAATAGAGTTGGTAGTCCAATAAACTATATTATGGAAGTTTAGTGATGGTGTCGATGCCCCAGGAGTTGATACTTTGGATTTGTTTACCTCTTTTGTGTTGATGTCGCGTCGGAAGATCCGTCCTTTATTGTTTTCAAATCACCTCTTCACCTCTGCCCTCGCAATATCAACAACTGTACAATCCCTCCCCCCGTTTGCTGTCTCAAGACTTGCCGGCCGCCACTTCAGTATCGCCTCACTTCTCGCACCGTCACCTTGTTGTTTATTCGTCATCGGAAATTGTTCCGTGCTTATCGCCATCTTGCCTCGTGACTGCCGCTTTCTTATTTTTTCTTCGCCATTTCCAATTCACAGACCGAGACCTCTGTAAGTATAGCGATAAAACTATACTTCAGCTTTTGCGGGAAAATAAAACGATGCTGTACACCTAACCAGCTCTACCCATTATTTTCAGTTTCTGCTGGGTACGCATGCAGCACGAAACCCTTCATCTCGCCGACATATACCTACTGCCATTCGACCAGTCTGTGGAGTTCTTTCAGCCTCCTCGTCTTAATTCTCGCCCTCTACTCGACTATCAATCGTCGCCGCAGGTTCCCCTTACCCGTCTCAAATGGTCTGATAAATTAATTCACCTATTTTTCTTTTCTCGTCGTTCCCCCTTTGTTTGCGCTGTTGTTAGCATTACCCTTAAGACCTCACCTAATTTAGAAATTCGCCCTTTATTCTTTCTGGCCAGAAGAAACCGCATTATTTTATTTTTGCCTACATTAAGTTTTTTCATTGTCAATCCACCGAAAAAGTGTTGAGGAATTTTATTAAATAAAAGAGTTTGTCCAGAGTAAATGGTTGTTTGAATTCTGAACACCACGCCTTGGCGCAAATAAACAGATGGTTATGAGGTAATTACGAGCAACCTAACAACTCCGGATTTTAATCTGCTGTTGTAGCAACTGGTGCTTCGGTGGAAACCTCGATGCTGCTCGCGCTCAGAGATGGAAGGTCACCTACAGGTGTATGTTCCCCATTTTTTCTAACTAAATCCCATTCCATCCCCGTGGGCGTGCACATTTCGCAAACCCATTTGTGCTAGTTCTGGAACAGTCTGTTATCGAAATGAAATTTAAGCCATTCACTGAATCGCACACGATTCAGGGAATTTCTACATTTTTCTACATAAATGTTAGTCCAAAACAAAACGTAGCCTTGAACCTGAACGTTGCGTGTGTCGTCATAAACATGTTGTTCCCTGAAGCAACCAGAGCTGACATCGGAACACGTCGGTAGAGGAAACCTAACAGTTAGATATCAATATTTGCTGTAGAATCCAACGTTCCAAATTATTTACTTACAAACAGCTACTCAAATACAGATCGCGGGTTGTTATCTTTGAAATTCCCGAGCAAGCGCCGTCGCGTTCATCTAAACGAGGGTGATCCCGTTTGGTTCTCAGCCGGTGACGTGTTGGACTTATCCATCCAGTGTTCGCAAAAAAGGACTTGGGGATGCAGAGAAATACCAAAATTGAAGCAGATGGATTTGTAGTTGAACGGCCACGTGGAATTTATCGCCATCCAGAAACTTGAGGCACGTTAAACCAGAGGAGCTGCATAGCGAAGGGATGAGGCCATTCTTACCTCCTTCAGTTCTCAACTTAATGACAGACCTGGTGACCACCCAAGATCCGCTTTTGAGTCTCAGCCGCCCAAGACGGAGCTCTTGCCGATCTCTCCCTTCCTTCCAACGCTACTAATAAGAAATACGCCTTCTTACGTACGTGTCGCCATCTCTTGCCTTCCTTCGTCCTCTTATTTTACTGGTTGAGACGACAAATAATCGACCCCTCTCAATTTTCCTTTTTATCGTTTCTGCTACTTCCCGTGTATGCGAAACTCATTTCGTGGGATATCTAAAGAACAAGCACAACATTTTCTTATAACTGTTTGACATGCATTTATTTCTTTATTTGATACGAAAACGATCGATCATATTTTAACAATATCATCCATCAATAACATCAACAAGTTGACCGAAGAAACATCATTATGCGACGCATCTCACAACTTTCCTCAGCCCCAAGGGCATTTAGCGATCTTTATCGCTTGTCAACTAATAAAATGTGTTTTACCCTCAATTTATACGAACTTTGCTCAACGTTCTATTCAGAAACCGTTAGCGCATAAAGCACGGAATTTATTGAGTTGCTCCTACTTATTCTACGACCTTAATTAAATTAGGTAGTTTATGAGACTGTCAAGTTGATTTTGTTTTGACCGTTGATGTTTACAGTTCTGAAATTATTGGGGGGACACTGAAAAAAGTTAGCCAAAGAAACCGGAATACGTATTTTATAACAATTATATTCATGGTGAGTAGGTAACGTATTAGACTGCTAAGTAGATTTTGGTTTATTATTCATTCTGAATAATAACCCTATGTTTTCGGTCACGAAAAATTTTTTACAACCCCCCCTCAAAATTTGATACTTTACGTTTCAAGACATGGAGATTCCAAATTTGCAATGTCCGTCCGCCGTCCACCGTCCCCTGTCCCCCGTCCGCCGTCCGGGCCGTTTTGTGCCTTTAACGTGGTCTAAAAAATTCGTTCTTTCGCCCAAAAATCCGACTTGGTATCTAGTTGTGCCCGCCATCTCGGCAATCCGATCGGACGAAGCCCGTGGTTGTAACGGGCAAAAAACGGTTAAAAAAATTAACGAAACGCAGTACAACGCGGAGCTACAAGCGTTTCGTCGTTTGAATTCCCTCCGCCCCGCCCGTCTCTTTAAAAATATCTGGTGCGTAGCAACACACGACTTTCCACCACCCCTTTAAGTTCGAACACCAGCTACATAGGCGGGCGCTATATCTTCGTTCAACGCATTTCTACAGGAACATTTATGGAGAACAAAATGTAGGGACTAGTTAGCTGAGAGTACTCCGAAAGTTTGATCGAAATCGTTAGAGCCGTTTTTGAGAAAATTGGAATACCGATAAATTAATATTCGACAAATCTCCTTTTATGAGTTAACATGGCTTATATCTCCGTTCAACATATGTATACAGAAATAATTATACAGAACGAAATGTTTGTATGGGTGACTAAAAGACACTCCATTAGGATTTATCACATCTGGTGAAAAAGTTACCCTGGAATTCACGGAAATGTTAGAAAAAACGTTATTTTTGACACATTTTGATTTTTATCTCAGTTCAATGGACCGTCACAGCAACATTTATCGGAAAGAATATGTAAGTATTAACTATTCGAAAACATCCTGTGAGTTTGGTGAAAATCGCTGAAGCCGTTTTGCCAAAAAGCGTAAAAAACCTATTTTTGCTTCAGGGGCCCATATCTCGGTTCACCGTATTTTCATGGAGATATGTATAGAGAAGAAAAGTTAGGTATTGATTAGGAGAAGATAATTTGAAAGTTTAATCAAAATCGTTAGAGCCGTTTTCGAGAAAAATGCGAAAAACCCTAGTATTTGGTACATTTTCGTCCCCCACCCCCCCTTCCCATCGGTCGAAATCGTCCATAACCTTATTTTGGTGTCTACAAAAAATAACGAACAAAACAAAAAAAGAACCAGCTCAATCGGATCAGCCGTTCTCCCGCAAATCGAACTACAGACACACACACACACATACAGATCTGTTTCTTTATTTCATGACTGTACCTAAACCCTCGACGAGGGTTATATCAGTCATAGAAGTTGCGGTTTCGCTAATATGCAAGAGGCCGGCCCCTGCAGCATCCACCGAACTCAGACCTGTGGAGGTACGGCAGGTATGTGGTCGTTAGCCAGTCTCACCGTAGAGAGCTGTTGCCCGTGTGTTACCGCGCGGAGGTGACCACCTGAGGAATCCCGTACCATCTGGGAGTAGTTCTTAATCTGGTTCCCTACCTGATCTTACTGTTTACTTGGGTGGCAAGTTTCAAAAGGACTGATCAACTATAACCACGTTTCTTAGCCATTACCTTCTTTGCGAACTTTGCAAAATGGTTATAGGCTTCCTTTGTAGCAGTCAAAGCTGCTAAGTTCGTTTGCCCTCTCAACAACCGTCGCTCACTGTTGTAGAAACTACAGTGGAGCAGCACATGGTTTCTTGTTTCCTCCGCACTGGAGGCACAAGACGTGCATAATGGAGAGTCTTTCAGAGAAAAGAAGTGGAGCCGCGCATTGAAGTCACCATGTCCCGTGAGGAACTGGCTCGTCCAGTGGTCTGGCTCAACCCATTTTCTAGAAAGACGTTCACGGATGTTGGGGAAGAACTCATACGTATCACGTCCCTTTGACGAGGATTCCCATCTCGCTTGCCATTTCTCTAGAGCCCATTCATCGATGGCGGCAAGTTTCTGTTCTGTGGTGAGATCCGCACGGAGTTCAGCCCAAAGCGGGGAAGCTCTGTTTCACTCTCCACTTGTCAATCATGCACTCAACAGCCAAATCAACTGGTAACTGACCAGTGATCACCTGGAGTGCTTCCGTTGATACAGTCTTGTAGGCCTTGGTGATCCACAGGAGCGCGGCTCTCTGGGATTGGGCCAATACTCTCTTTTGATTGACTGTTAGTTTGCTACCCCAGACAACAGGGCAGTAGCCAATCACACCTAAATAGATGGCCTTATACATGAGGATGGTGTCGTGGTAACACACACCCCAAGTGGCCTTAGTAATGGCACGCAGTGAGGCAAACCTTGCAATGGTAGTGCCTTTAAGGGACTGGAGGTGTTGGTTGAAACCCCACCTCTCACCTATATTCACTCCTAAATACTTGACGTGCTTTTCAAGAAGGAGCCTGTGGCCGCCAAAGCGTATTGTGGGTGGATTATTCACTTTCCCCTTCAAGAGGATTAGCTGGGTTTTTCCTCAGCCACCTGCATCTTGACGTGCTCGCACCATTGGTTGACAGTGCGGAGCACGTGGTGGGTTTTTCTTCAATTTGGCGGACTGACTCTGCAAAGATCAGCACAGTCAAGTCATCCACATAGGCGTACGGCTCGCAGTCAGTCTCCATGAGTTTCCTGAGAAGACCTTCGAAGAAGGCATTCCAGAGTGCTGGTCCTAGGACCGAGCCCTGTGGGCACCCCTTCTCAATCTTTCTCCGGACGGAGACATGCCTACTTTCGATCGTAGCAGTTCTGTCTGTCAGGTAACTTCTGACGAGCGAGTACAGGTTGCGGGGATTCCCTACCTTTGAGTTCATTAAGGAGCGCTGGCCACCAAAGGTTGTCAAACGCTCCTCTGATGTCAATCAGAACTGCTACGACGTACTTAGCCGGTGCCAGCAGGGAAACACGCCGAATCTCGACAATGACATCCTGCGTGGACCTTCCTTTGGTACACCCGTATTGCCTGCCTGTGAGGTTGCGGCCAAAGACTCCTTCGAGGGACTGCAACATCAAGATTTCTAGTGTTTTGCCTAATATGGAAAGAAGGCTGAGTGGTCTCCATGATCGCGGGTCCGACTGATTGCGGTCGCCTCCTTTTGAAGAGTGACAACGCGCGCAGACTTCCACTGAGTGGGGAACTGTCCGACCTGCAGACAGTCATTAAATAAATTAAGGAGACCGCTGGAGATTGTCCGCTCAGCCTTCCTTAGCATATTGCTTTCTATTTTATCTGGCCCAGGAGATTTGTTGGGCTTTAAGGTCGCAAGAGCCCTGCCGAGGTCGCCTGTTGTCCACAATGGGATGTCGGGCTCGTTCGGAGGGTCCATGATCAGCTCCCTTGCTGCCCTCTGGGCTTCAGTGTCTCGAGCTAGTTGGTCATCTGGGAACGCCTTCTCAAGGAGGGTTTCCAGTGAACGTTCGATACTGCAGGCCCAGCCTGACTCATTTTGCATCGCAGCTAAGACCTGCTCTACATTTGCTTTTCCTATGGAGGACTTGTAGTGTCTGCCCCAGGGGTTCTCAGAGCTCTCCGCTTCCACAAAATTTCGCCAGCCTTGCCGTTTGGCTCGTTTGATGGCGCGGTGGAAGGCCTTCTTCTCTTGGATGAAGGCAGTTCGGAGTGTTGCTCTGGCATCAGGGTCACGAGTGTTTTGGTACATCCTTCTGGCTCTATTTGCACTTTGCTTGAGGGGATTAAGTTCCTCAGTCCACCATGGGACTTTGATCGCCCTGTGCTTCTGTTGGCCAAGTACAGAGAGCCCAGCAGAGTGCAGTGCTGTGGTAAATGTGTCCACTTTGCTGTCCACCTCTTCAGGTGTGGATGCTTGCACTATTAGGTCGGTGTCTGCGGCACGCAGTTCACCTTCCAGTACCCTAAAGAATTGCGGCCAGTCAGCATTTTTTGTGCGGAATCGCTTTTCACGCGTGTCTTTGCAGAGGATGTTATCATCCGTAATGGCAAAGTCAATAACCATGTGATCGCTCTGCGTTGCACCTGGTACGACTCGCCAACCCTTCAATTTGAGTAGCAGGGTGTGGGACACGGCTGTGACGTCTATACACGACCTTCCTCCCGGGCCATCATAGGTCGCCTCAGTCATGGGGTCGTTGGCAACAACCAAGTTGTACCTGGTGAGCAGCTCTATATACGCCTCGCCCGCCCCATCCAGGGTTGGGGATCCCCACAATGGTGATCTGGCGTTTGCATCAGCACAGACTACGCAGGGTCGTCCTGATAGGCGAGCATGTCAAGATGCAGGTGGCTGAGGAAAAAACCCAGCTAATCCTCTTGAAGGGGAAAGTGAATAATCCACCCACAATACGCTTTGGCGGCCACAGGCTCCTTCTTGAAAAGCACGTCAAGTATTTAGGAGTGAATATAGGTGAGAGGTGGGGTTTCAACCAACACCTCCAGTCCCTTAAAGGCACTACCATTGCAAGGTTTGCCTCACTGCGTGCCATTACTAAGGCCACTTGGGGTGTGTGTTACCACGACACCATCCTCATGTATAAGGCCATCTATTTAGGTGTGATTGGCTACTGCCCCGTTGTCTGGGGTAGCAAACTAACAGTCAATCAAAAGAGAGTATTGGCCCAATCCCAGAGAGCTGCGCTCCTGTGGATCACCAAGGCCTACAAGAGTGTATCAACGGAAGCACTCCAGGTGATCACTGGTCAGTTACCAGTTGATTTGGCTGTTGAGTGCATGATTGACAAGTGGAGAGTGAAACGGGAGCTTCCCCCGCTTTGGGCTGAACTCCGTGCGGAGCTCACCACAGAACAGAAACTTGCCGCCATCGATGAATGGGCTCTAGAGAAATGGCAAGCGAGATGGGAATCCTCGTCAAAGGGACGTGATACGTATGAGTTCTTCCCCGACATCCGTGAACGTCTTTCTAGAAAATGGGTTGAGCCAGACCACTGGACGAGCCAGTTCCTCACGGGACATGGTGACTTCAATGCGCGGCTCCACTTCTTTCTCTAAAAGACTCTCCATTATGCACGTCTTGTGCCTCCAGTGCGGAGGAAACAAGAAACCATGTGCTGCTCCACTGTAGTTTCTACAACAGTGAGCGACGGTTGTTGGGAGGGCAAACGAACTTAGCAGCTTTGACTGCTACAAAGGAAGCCTATAATCATTTTGCAAAGTTCGCAAAGAAGGTAATGGCTAAGAAACGTGGTTATAGTTGATCAGTCCTTTTGAAACTTGCCACCCAAGTAAACAGTAAGATCAGGTAGGGAACCAGATTAAGAACTACTCCCAGATGGTACGGGATTCCTCAGGTGGTCACCTCCGCGCGGTAACACACGGGCAACAGCTCTCTACGGTGAGACTGGCTAACGACCAAATACCTGCCGTACCTCCACAGGTCTGAGTTCGGTAGATGCTGCAGGGGCCGGCCTCTTGCATATTAGCGAAACCGCAACTACTATGACTGATATAACCCTCGTCGAGGGTTTAGGTACAGTCATCAAATAAAGAAACAGACCTGGTTCAAGGCTGTTGGCAACTGGCGCGCCAAATTGCCTGTAAAATGATATTACAACCAGCTCAAAGCCACCGGCTCGGATGAGCACAGCGGCCAAGTGCTGGCTGTTCAGGTGAGTGAGTGCGAGCATGTCAATGGACGGGTCGATGCAGGCTACACACACACACATACAGATCTGTTTCTTTATTTCATGACTGTACCTAAACCCTCGACGAGGGTTATATCAGTCATAGAAGTTGCGGTTTCGCTAATATGCAAGAGGCCGGCCCCTGCAGCATCCACCGAACTCAGACCTGTGGAGGTACGGCAGGTATGTGGTCGTTAGCCAGTCTCACCGTAGAGAGCTGTTGCCCGTGTGTTACCGCGCGGAGGTGACCACCTGAGGAATCCCGTACCATCTGGGAGTAGTTCTTTATCTGGTTCCCTACCTGATCTTACTTTTACTTGGGTGGCAAGTTTCAAAAGGACACACACACATACACACACACCTACACACACACATACACACACACGGACCACGCGCCGAAATTAGGTTTTTTAGACTCAGTAGGGTCTGAAACGTAAAGATCTGAAGAAAACTCAAATTTTTTTTTTGGGCCGATTACTATACTTTCCTTCCCTTCGGGTAGCGGAAAGTAAAACCAACCGCTCTCGAGGCGAGCGAGCAGCGCCTCCCGCTCGCTTCCCTCCCAACACTGGACTCCCCCCGGGTTCGCTTCGAGCGCCCTCGTTCCAATTTCCCCGACGTTTTGGTTTTAATACGATTCAATTTTTTTAGATTCTTTCGTTTCATTCTCATTTTGGTTTTTTCATAGATTTTTGGTTAAATTTTGATATTAGTATTTAGCGTGCATGTTTTCATATTAAAATTCAGTTTTTTCTAGATACTTTCGTTTTTTTTTGTTTATTTTAATATTACGATTCAGTTCTTTTCGACCTTTTTTTGGGTTTCATTATGATATTTTTCGATGCTGAATCGGACAGGATGGATCTCGGAGCATTAATGCTAGGTCAAGCTGATTGTCCGAATAATAAACCGTTGTGTAATAATTTGCAGGGTTTTTCTGAAAACACCAGTGCCACGTACAAGAAACTTACACGTAAAAGCTACGAAAAGAGCTTATCGTATTATGTTTTGATTATTTATTGCGCTGCCCTCACAATTTTCCCACTAACCAAAACTTTTTATTACAGCTAAGCGATTTCGAACTGTTCACACACGAACATTTTCATCGAGTTATCCCTGTTTTTGAGCAGAAAAACGTTGGATGTTTTGATAACTATTATAATTATAATTAACTGTGAACCGCTTTTGCTCGTCCCCAATATCAAAAAAATGATTTGGGCGGCCACTCGCTTACAATCGCATTTACACACAATTTTCTCAATTCGTGCTTTTTGGGCTTTAAAATGTAAAGATCTGAATGATGTTAATGAATGAAGACGACTTTAATTTTTTTAAATAAATCATATAACTTTCCATCCGACATCGAACGCGTGAGGAAAGTAAAAAGTTTGGATTCTTCCCCATCATCTCGGTAAGTTGTGGATATTGAGTCGTAATATTTAAGTCCAGAGACGTCGCACCGCCTGTATCGTCGTTCAACACAGTTCTACAGAAACATCTACATAGAACAGAATGAAGGTACTAGTTACCTAGAAACTCTTCAAAAGTTGAGAAAATGATAAAAACGGTCATTTAATGTTCAGCAAACCTTATTGTTCGAGTTATTTTCGCCTACATCTCCTTTCTACTAGCGGAAGGCTACACTTCGTCAAGATCATCAGATTCTAAGATATTAGGCAGAGTTTGATTGCTGTATCTATTCATTGGATTGTCATAGAGATATTTATGGAGAACAAAACGTAGGTAGGTGAAGAGTTTTATGAAAATCGTTATCCCGTCAGTCGAAACATCGCCTTTAGCTGCATAGGCGTATACCTCCGTTCACAGAATTTCCACATTTCCACAGAGATGTTCATGGAAAGAAATCATTTTTAAGTTTAAACAAAATCGTTGAAGCAGTGTTCCAGAAAAATGCGAAGCCTCCTCGAATTTGATGCATTTTGGTATCATTTTGTTAGGAGTTTGGTCCCAGTTGTGTGATGCTGAGCAAAACTGCACGCTGTGCACGGCTAATATGAGAAAAGCTGCAGATCTGAGCTCGGTGTCTTGCTTGTTCGCTCAGTCGGGCGTTTAGAGGCCTCTCTTTCATTTAGCCAGTCGTCACACCCGACAGCGCTGCAGTCTGAAACACGCGATCCATGGACGAAAGGGAAGTCGTCTGAACAACCCATTGAACGGAAGAATCATCGCTGTCAGACTCAAGCAACGGCAATTTTGTTTTGAAAACTCGAAGTTTGTTTCTGTACCCGCGTTCATAGGATTTTTTTGTCAACTCCTGGTGCGGAAGAGGAAGTGGTGTCGGGGAAATTCGTTATCTCCAGTTTGGTAAACTTATCAGTTTAGAAACGACCAGGGGACTCGACAGCTCGTTCGCCGTTATTTCTTTTCTTTATTTTTATTTGCAAACAGGAAAGTGGGAGACATATTTATCAAGGTGAAACGGAACATTCATTTCTCTCGTACTATAATGTAACTGTAACTTCATTCAAGGCTTCACTCCGGAGCTAATCCGCGCTGAATTGTTGCCCAGAATCAGGTTGGATTTTATACGCCACTATGGGACGTCAAAATCGGTTTCTACTATCTGCAGTTTAAGCTCTTTCGGGCGTACTTGCTTCCAAAGCTGACCTACAGGCTGGTTTTTGGGAGGTTGACCGTCCGCAGGCCAATAAATCTGGGTAGAATGGTGCGTTCTGCTGCGAGTGCTTGACTTGGCCTCCCACGTGGAGTCTCTTTTGAGTACATTCACTCTCAGGTTCGACCTGGGGAACTTGGTGTTCCATCTCTCTCTACCACTATATCCGTTCTGGCCCCGTATGCGAGAATCACTGTCACTCAACGAGTCATTTCACTTCAAATGAATGATGCAACCGGGAACATTATTAATTTTTTTAAAAAGTCACCACAGAGAACCCAACGCTCTTTCACCTGACAAAATTAGTGTGGGGCGCGTTGTAACAATACGAATAAATATATTCAATTCAATTGAACGACAACGTTATCGCAAGAACTGTCCTGAGCGCGACGACATTTTCGTTCTCGCGCGTTAGACGCCACTCCGAGACGAGTGAACGAGCGGGGTGGTGTGACGAGGTAGTGGCAGGGGGATGGGTACGCAGTGGAGCAGGTGGGCCTTGTGGCGGTGTGGAGGGGGAGCCCCTTCTCGGCGGAGGAGAGGGAACTCGACGAGTCAGTCCCGCTGGTGAGCGAGTACCGTCAATTTCGTGCCGGAACATTATTAGCTCGCTCCGGTGCCGTTTCTTCGCCGTTTGCCCACTTTTCCCCTCGTTCGGTTTCGTTCCCTTTTCTCTTTATTTTTTCCCAAATATCGTACGTAAAGTTGTGTTTTTGTCTTGAATTAAGTCGCGATTGAAAATCGAATCGTCGTTCGCGTCTGACGATGTAACGCGACACCCGCGAACCGATTTTTTTTTAGTTTGTTTTTCGGTTCCGTTGAAATTGCCGCGATTACACTTCTATTAACGAACCAGTGATTCGGGTTTTGCATCACGAGCGACGATGCGAGTGAAAGTGGTGTCGCGTTGAATGAAAATCGCTGGAAAAAAGTCAATAATCGTCAAGTGTTCTGTTTTGTTGTTGGTGAAATGGACGAGCGGAAGACGAGCCGCTCACGGAGGCGAGCGTCGCGGATTTTGGCAGAGAAACGACGAAAAGGTCCTCCATTGTCTTGCGACGACGAGTCGCCGACCCGTGAGCGGACGAAACCGCCCCGACGGAAGAAGAAAGAGCCGATTTACGAAGAGGATATCGTCGAAGGATTCGCGATACTTTCCTATTTGAGATTCGACGATATCGAGGTACTCTTTGAATGATTTATAACGTTGACAATAATCAACTTAATTAATTAATTAACACGATCAACGACGATGGACACGTGAAGGATTCGGTAAAATAAATGAAAACGAAGATTGTGAACTGTTGAGGTTTTCTCGGTTGTTTTGTCGACGTTCCTTTTTTCTGGCTTCCCCGCAGCGCCGCTGTTCCACCTCCTTCTGCCGCTGACCCCCTTCGCGTTCCCTCACGCTCACTCCTCTGCCTGCTGAGCTTATTGATCTTCCAGACAAGACCCCCCCTCCCCCCTACGTTATTCAACCCCTCGCCATCCACCTCCCTCATCCACCCGCTGCCTGCTCCTTGCCACGATCCTCTACTCTCCTCTTCTGTTGCTCGTCACACCCCTCTCCCTTCGCTTCCCTTCTCTTCGTTTCGTCGTCCGCCTAATAAAGCGCCTACAAACTACTTACCCCTCCACTCTCCGCCAATCCTTCGTCACTTTCCGTCGACACCTTCGCGATAATCCGCGTATTTCCAGCGACGATCCTTCGAAAATACCTCAAAAGTCTTATAGATGGCTGCGATCCGATTTTTACTTTCCTTCGTCGTCAAATGGAAATCTGAATGAATCACCGGTGGTATTAGCGGTGGGGGGGGGGTGCACATTTCAGCCCGCATACATTTTTACCGTGGTACAAAAAAAATTTATTAATTACATATAATTCAGGAACGTTGGGCAAAAACAACGATTTGTAATATTAATATACACATTTGCAGAATGTAGTAGGGGAATGTGTAGGATGGCTTACAAAATAATAATCCTTAACAGAACAAAAAACACGACCATGGAGCAGATGACTGGGAATAGAGCTGTTGTGGTGAAAATGGCCCTTAGATGATGTTTGCTAGTTTCAATACTTATCGCTGGCTACTGTCTAGCGCTAGAGCTCTTCAAAATTAAAATTGAATCGCTCGACAGACGATTGAACTATAGAATCAAACTGTTCATCCCTCGTCAATTTTCTGTTGTATTGTAACAGTTGAAAACATATTGTGGATTTCCTAGTTTCATTCTATAAAGTTTGAAGTTTCTTGTGAAACATTTCCGCTATTATCGGTAGAATATTTCAATCCCTGCATACCGTGTTATTACGTGCCTCAAGAAATACTGGGAGTACTATCACAATTGCAGCGGTTCAAAAGTAATGTTCATTTACATGTTTCGCGTTTTCCATCTTAAAAATCAGCTGCAATTTAGGCCATTCGCGGAGAAATTATTGAATGCAATTGTCAAAAGAGAAGCACTCACCGCACTTGTTTACTTTCCGCTACACCAAAGGGAAAGGAAAGTGTAGTAATCGTGTCAAAAAAAATTTGGGTTTTCTTCAGATCTTTACGTTTTGAGGCCTACTGAGTCTAAAAAACCTGATTTCGGCGCGTGGTCCGTGTGTGTGTGTCTGTATTTAGATTTGCGGGAGAACAGCTGATCCGATTGGTAGGTTCTTTTTTTGTTTTGTTTGTTATTTGTTGTAGACACCAAAATATTATTCGCCATTATGGGCGATTTCGGCCGATGGGAAAGGGGGGGGGGAACGAGAATGTACCAAAAACAAGGGTTTTTCGCCTTTTTCTCGAAAACGGCTCTAACGATTTTGATTAAACTTTTAAATTATCTTCTACTAACCAATACCTAACTTTTCTTCTCCATGCATATCTCCATGAAAATACGGTGAACGAAGATGAAGGCCTAAGAAGGAAAAACAGGTTTTTTACGCTTATTGGCAGAACGGCTTCAGCGATTATCACCAAACTCACAGGATGTTTTCGAATAGTTAATACCTACATATTGTTCTCAATAAATGTTCCTCTGACCGTCCATTAAACAGAGATAAATATCTGGTCCGTAGCAACACATAACTTTCCGCCACCCCTTTAAGTTCGAACACCACCTACAGAGGCGGGCGCTATATCTTCGTTCAACGCATTTTTACAGGAACATTTATCGAGAACAAAATGTAGGGACTAGTTAGCTGAGAGTACTCCGAAAGTTTGATCGAAATCGTTAGAGCCGTTTTTGAGAAAATTGGAATACTGATAAATTAATATTCGACAAATCTCCTTTTCTGAGTTAACTTGGCTTATATCTCCGTTCAACATATATATATACAGAAATAATTATATAGAACGAAATGTTGGTATGGGTGACTAAAAGACGCTCCATTAGGATTTATCACATCTGGTGAAAAAGTTACCCTGGAATTTACGGAAATGATCGAAAAAACGTTATTTTCGACACATTTTAATTTTTATCTCTGTTCAATGGACCGTCACAGGAACATTTATTGAAAAGATTATGTAGGTATTAACTATTTGAAAACATCCTGTGAGTTTGGTGGAAATCGCTGAAGCCGTTTTGCCAAAAAGCGTAAAAAACCCATTTTTTCTTCAGGGGCCTATATCTCCGTTCACCGTATTTTCATGGAGATATGTGTAGAGAAGAAAAGTTAGGTATTGATTAGTAGAAGATAATTTGAAAGTTTAATCAAAATCGTTAGAGCCGTTTTCGAGAAAAATGCGAAAACCCTAGTTTTTGGTACATTTTCGTCCCCCACCCCCTTCCCATCTGCCGAAATCGCCCATAACCTTATTTTGGTGTCTACAAAACATAACGAACAAAACAAAAAAGAACCAGCTCAATCGGATCAGCCGTTCTCCCGCAAATCGAACTACAGACACACACACATACATACACACACAGGACCACACGCGCCGAAATCCAGGTTTTTAAGACTCAAGTAGGCCTCAAAACGTAAAGATCTGAAGAAAACCCAGAAGTCCACCCCCAGGGCCGATGCTATACTTTCCTTCCCTTCGGGTAGCGGAAAGTAAAAATCAAAATGTGTCGAAAATAACGTTTTTCAATCATTTCCGTTAATTCCAGGGTAACTTCTTCACCAGAGTGATAAATTCTAATGGAGTGTATTCACTTCCACCAACATTTCGTTCTCGCTAATTATTTCTATATATATATATATATAAGTTAAATGTGTAAAGTCTTAGGGGGACTTTTTAAAAAGAATTTATTTTTTACTTTACAAAAGATTTTAACTTTTACAAATACTTTGCAAATTACGACAGAGGGACATGCGAAGAAGTTTACAGCAAGACGTCTTAATGAGAACACACCGAGCTGAGCTCGAGTGGGGATACTTATAATGTTTTACTGCCGACGCAGCGACTTGACACCTTAGTAATCATTATTATTGCTGTGTATGCTAGTTGGAATAACATAAGTCCTCCTTTAGTTCCAAAAACATGAATTAAATTGCATTGTGGATCACAATAACAATAGTCTACTGTGAAATTACGTTAGAAGTTCCCATTTAGTTTACAAAGTTTTAAAAAAAACAAATACAAAAGATTATAAAACAAATTACAATTTGACACCTTTAAAACTATTTACATATTGTACAGCCAAGCATTTAAAGCTGTTGAGTTAGGTTGACCTTTCTTACATTAAGGTCTATATTTGATAAAGATAAAAATTATGAAAAAGAGTACACATGAGAATTTAACCCAATTGTCCAAACACTGGGCATGCTAAGTTCTGAGATCTGAATCTCTTCACAAAATACGTGTTGCACTGGAAGTTACTGAAGTTAACACAAGGTCCCTTTAAATTTATTTCCCGATCTGCTGTAAAACATTGTTGATTTTCAGATTGGTAGCACTTATAATATTATCGGTTTCCCGAAAGTAGTTTTGCTTATGCGCAGCGAACAAAGTATCATTACGGTAAACAACGCGGCCAATGCCTGGTTTCACTAGAAAAGTTCCACTTAGTGCTTGATGATTTACATTTATCTCATCATTAATCGTTATTGCATCTTCGTTTGGAAAAACTAAAAAGGAAATTGGTTGATCTGCGGTATCAATTTTACGAAATTTTCATTAATTTCCACTTTAACAAATTCGCAGCTTTTCGCAATTTTCCCAGCTTGAATAAAACCTTTGTCTAAGCGAGTTCTGGTTCGAAGTTATTAAATGTGCTGGACACAAGATTGGTTGTCAGGGTTACATTGTTCTTGTAATCCTAAGACGACAGTGAGGGGATTTTAAGTGAAATTTAGTACTTGGAATAATACTAAAATAACTAGCCTTTTCTATTTTAGTTGGAATTGGCATTAGGTACTGCAGCTCAGAAATTCCAAAGGGGGTTCACTAATGGAATGTCCAAGAAGTATATGTATTTCATTACGGCTAAGAGACACATTGCACCTTACGATGTGAGTTAGAATGTTGGAGAAATTTTCATCGTTGTGATATAAAAATCTGGGACCGTAATGTTCTGATAACCTTTTAATTCTACATGAAGTTGTTGTGTTCCCAAAATGCTGGTGTGGAAGTCTCCCATCCTACAAAGCCCCCAGTTAGCGACGCTTCAATGTCTGTGAACAATAGTTTTATTAGAAAGGTTTAACATAATTTGAAAATGTTCTAATAAGTCATTGATTTCTTGAGGCATAGAACTGCTTCCCCTGTAGTGGATCTTTGTAAGTATCGAAGTTCTGTTTCTAGCTGATGGTTATTATGATTAATGGTGTCGACTGTTTTGTTGAAGTTTTCCAGCATTGCTGTATTAATTGAGTATAAGGAATTTAGTACGATTAGAAAGTCTTCTTGATTAGCTTTTCAAATGATCAATTATTTCGTTATATTTTTTCTCGTCTTCAGCATCCAAGTTTCCGGTCAAGGAATTTGATGAGCGATCATTCCATTCATCAACCCTCTTTTGATCCTACGATTGTTATTCTGCAGCTCAATATTTTCTAATTTTTCTGGTCTAAT
Organism: Pachypeltis micranthus; assembly: GCA_020466155.1. NCBI lineage: Eukaryota > Metazoa > Arthropoda > Insecta > Hemiptera > Miridae > Pachypeltis > Pachypeltis micranthus. The sequence goes on along the minus strand of CM035782.1, from coordinate 668,130 downwards.
ATGTTAAAAGTGTAGTTCAATGATGTAATTAGCATGTCTGTTTTCTCGCTGTCGTAAAGATTCGTCTTTAAGTGCCGTAAGTGTTTGTTCGTAGTTGTTTCTGAATGTGTGAATTTGTGTTCGTAGCTCGTCCAGTAGAGTAGTAGTGTGTACGATCTGTATGGTAGCCCTCTACTGGCTTGGCCTTCCCCACGTATGGCTGACAATAGGCCTGGATTGTGGTGACATTCCTGATTTCGAACCCTCCTTTGACAGGTCGAGATTGAACAAGAAGAATTCTGAAACATATTAGTTTTCAGCATTAACCTTGTAAAATTTCTAAAAACATACATTTCCCTCCTGAACTTATTAATTTGCTTCTACTTCAAAATCTAGGGATTGTGTTTCAACATATGACTTGGCAAATTTGCACACGAATACTCCCACAATCGTAAATCGGAGTTTGTTTTGCTGTGGAATATTTTGTGAGTTGTATTTTCTCTTAAGTTTCCTGACAATAATTTGAACCCCTAATTTGTTCCTGAGATTCTTCTTTCAAGTATAGTTCTTGATGACCATAATATCATTCCCTTCCTGATTCAGAGAATCCAAATATATTATTTTCACTCTCTAGACGTTTACTCTAATTAATCTCCAATGAGATGATTTGAATATTGGGATGAGTAACGTATCCATCTCGAAGATGTCGGTTTTCGTGAGTAGTTCTTTACTCGTTCGTAACCACCAGCCACGAGGACACGTATAGAAACGTGTTGAAGGCGAGACCTTTGGACTATCTTTGGTTTTCATTCATTTTTTCTGCAGAAGCATTTCAGAAATAAAGATTTATCACGTTGTCCGTTCAGCCAATTTCGGTGTTTAAAGTGTCAGCAAATCTTTTCTAGTTAATTTTAATTTGAAATTTTCTACTAACACCTCACTTTGGTTTGATTCTTCATCCCATACCATTTTTGCACATTCGGTTTTACACGTGTTGCAGGTCTTCTGATATTTGCTATGTGAACTTTTTCTTGAGAGTGTTGTAATGGTGTCGGGGTTCAATTTCGGCAGGTTTCAATTCTTTATTGGCTGCTTTAGGTTCTCTTTGGTGTACCTAGCTTTAGTTTTTTCTTTTGATTTGTTTGTTCCACTATAAAGCTTTCTTTAGGGAGTTCACGGGATTTCCTCACGACTTTCATTCCAATTTTCAATTACTTTTTCTTTGCCCGGTACACTCCTTTCTTGAACCGTTTCGTAAATGACCTTAACATCGATGTTGGTCTAAGTAATTATTTAATATGGTTTCCTCCGTGTCTATTTTTAAGTACAGGGTCATTTTCCACATATCCGTTGAGGATTTCAGAAGGGTGTGAGTTTGGTAGACGAGTGGATACTATTGTTGTAGGCTAAGATGGCGTATTGCCCATTTTATGCTTTATATTATCTTTTTAAACTCATCTCTATTATTTGCTTAATCAGCAGTGTTCAATGATCGTGGAGTGGAAACGTTCTATTAGTCCGTTCGACTCTGGGTGGTTGAAGCTTACAGAAATGGATTTTAGCTTTGTGTAGGTTTAATAAGTCCTTTACTAACGAACCTTTGAATTCTGCGCCATTATCGTGGCGATAATTATTTTTTGGAACACCATGATGGCAAAAAAAATTGTATGAGTTTTTCACTACTTCCAGGCTGTTAGAGGAATTGACTGGTAATAAGCCACATGCATATCTGGAGAACGCATCGACTATTGTGAGGAATTTTGAACCCTCAATAGTTGAATTTATCCACGATGCTAAGATTTCTAGGGGTTTAGTCGGTGTCGGCGTTATATTGTTGTATTTTTGGCCAATTAGTGGGGCACCGCTCGTATTTACACACTTGACAAAGTTCACAATTATTGACATATGTTTGTACTGACTTCTTTAAATTGGGCCAAAAATAATTTCTCTTTAATTTCTCATGGTTCCTTCAATACCGCGATGATTGGTTTCACCGGTATGATATTGAGTCGATTAAATTGTATCTCTCTGATTCGTCAATGTACGTCTATTAGTAGCTTAGAGCATTTGATGGAGAAAAACTTGATTTCTGAGTTTTTAAAATTTTTGAACACGATACTACAGAACCGTTCGTAGAAATCTGGTTTTAGGAAATGAATCATATATTTCGTTTTGGAGTGTTACAAATGATTTTGACAAATTCTGTACATCCTTTTCTACCGTCATTTTGTTAATTTCAGCAGTAATTCTTGTCCTCGACTCAAATAATTTTTCAATGCTTTGGTTTCTGCTAATGGTGTTCTATCAACTTCAATCAGAATAATTTGATTTCTACCGTGATTAAAGGGGGCTGTCCGTGCTTGGAATTATGGAGTTCCCTCGTTTCCTAAGGCATTGGAGTGAATAGTGTTACCTGAATCCTTCAGAATTTGGCAGAAACTTTACTGTCACCTAGAAATGCAATCATAGATTGTTGATCCAATTCCAGAGTTCAGGGTTAGTTCCTAAGATTTTCTCGATTTCTTCGAATCGTTTATAAAATCATCCGAGTTTATGTTTTCAAGGTTGTGAATTGTTTCATTTTTGGTTTTTATTTCCACTCTTGATAGTGCATCTGCGTTTAGGTTTTTTCTTGCCCTTTTTGTAACAAATTTCAAAATTAAATGCTGTTAAATTCTCCCTCCACCTAAAGAGTTTTGAACTTGGATTTTTATTGAATTTAACCATTAGCAAGAAGTAGTTTGTGGTCCGTGAATATCTTGAACTTTCTACCCTTACAGATATGGTTTGAAATGTATTCGACTGCCCAATGGATTGCTAAACACTCCTTCTCTATTGTTGATTTGAATACTTTGTTTCCGTAGTATTCCAGAGTACGAGAAGCGTAAGCGACAGGTAAATCACCTCACTTTCACGTCCTGGCTTAATACTGCTCCTAAAGCTGCGTTACTCGCATCTGTAGTCAAATTGAAAGGTCTATCGAAATCTGGGTACTGAAGTATTGGGTCGTTCATTAGTAAAGTTTACAGAGTTTCAAAAGCCTCAGCGTAGTCTGGGTCACTGGTATTGATTTTTTGCATTCTTTTTCAGCCTAAGAGTGAGTGGTTTTGTTACGTCCGCTAAATTTTGTAAATTTTCTATAGTAACCAAGTAGGCCTAGAAATCCCTTTGATTTCTGTAGTGGTTTTTAGGTATAGGGTAACTTTTTATGGCAGCAATTTTCTTCAGGGTCAGGCTTTACTCCACTCAGGTGTAACAAGATGGCCCAGGTAGTGCACCTCCTTGCATAAAAGTTGGTTTTGTCAAGTTGGACTTTTAGGTTTGCGTTTCAGTCGTTCAGACACTTTACGTAGACTACATATATGTGTTCTTGTAGACTCGTGGAGTGTTATTAATTACATCGTCGAGGAAAACAGTGCAGATTTCGTTCTGGATTCCTCTGAGGACGTTGTCCATCATTCGTTGGAATGTGGGTGGTGCATTTTTAATCCGAACGGCATCCGGAGGAACTCCCAATGACCGTTTTTTCAGTTGAAAGAGGCAGTCTTTACTCGACGCTTCATCAAGGGATTGCATCTCGGTTTGATGGAACCCTGATTTTAGAAGATCTATTGTAGAGAAGTACTGACACCTTCAAACTATCGAGTAGCGAAGAAATGTCAGGCAGAGGTACTTATCGTCCACTGTTTTTGCATGAGACCGCGAAAGTCAATGACCAGCCTATACTTTTGTTTTCCAGAGTTGTCGGTTTTCTTGAGGACCTATCCAGATTGGGGCTATTCCACGGACTGGAAACTTGGTCTTATTATTTGCTGGTCCACCATTTCATTAATCTGTTTTTGACCTCGTCTCTGTAAATTTCCGGATATCTGTAGTTTCTTGAGTAGACAGGAATTTCATCCGTGTACGAATAAAATGTTTGACATTATTTGCTTGAAGGTTAATGAGTCTTCGCTGGATTGAAATATTTCTTTGTATTCGTAAAAATTAACTTCATAATGGATTCTTTTCCTATTTTACTCATGTGACTTGTCTGTTTACTTAGGTCAAATTCTATCTTTCCCAATATCATTAAATTATAATTACTGTCTTTTAATATTTCCGTCTTCAGGAATAATTTTGGCTTATGTTAGGGGTAGTTAAACTCAGGGACTATTTCAAGACCTGTATTAATCATCCCTATATATACGCAAAATTATTTTCGACATACTTGCAAACTTTCAGGGATTTCGATCGTATTATCTCTTTTATACGTTACGATACCTCTCCATTATTTATATTTTTTACTGGTACTTTTTACTGTAGTGAACATCCTTGGTTCTAATTCAATTTCCATCTTTTCTTCAGAGTTGATCGTTTCTTTTCTTTTTTGAAACTCAGGGTATTTTCTATAATTTTTCTCATCATTTTGTCCTCCACTGGACTTTCATTCACCTTTTTCGTGCTCTTGCAGGCATCTTTTCCCTGTGTTTACATTTAGCTTTTTCCTCCTGATTTTCATATTTTTGCTTCGCGTTAAGTTTTAATTTCCTCACTTCCGTGATAATTTCTTTTACTTCCATTCCCCCGTCTCATTCAAATGTCTTTTACATGTACCAGCGTTTCCCAATTTTCGAGATAGATTCATTTCGTGCGATTTACTACGTCCCATCTTCTTTTTTATTATTATTATTATTATTATTATTACTTTGTTTATTTAGGCGAATTTCTACTTTTTCGTTCTACGTCGAAGAAAAGTGCAATATGTAGGTCACGATGCGGTAGTCCGGAATACATTATTCTCCAAGTCTATTGTAGCTTTAAAGTTTGGTCAAATGGTCCATTCCTAATGGCATGTCAAAACTATCGTGAAAGTGGAATATTTTAAGCAGCAGCTTAAGTCCCGGGAGATTGCTAAACAACTTTTCGCATAAAATTTCTGTAGAGAATTTTTCTCCTGGGGAAATTTCCAAGTAAGGGCTGTTTTCCCAACCTCAAACGGGTCTTCGATGATAACTTTAGAAAATCTGGCTTGTGCCACATTGGTAGAGATTCTACAAAAGAACCCATTGACCCACTATCGATGAAAATTTTTAAACCGGTCTTGGAGATAAGGTATGGCAGGCTTGTGTTTTTATATTGGAAATGCATTAAACTGAACCTGAAGTTCGTTTTCTCCCAGACCCTGCCCTAAAAAATTATTTCTCTGGATGATAGTTCTCTACAGAAAGAGTTTTCTGTAGTTTCAAAGTGTGAGGTTCGGAGGATGAGTTGTTTGCCACGACATTCTTGACATGTTGCTTTGCGGAGGTTAAATTTGACTTAAAATTCAGTTGCGTCCGTGGATTTAGTTTTGAACCCGTTTGTTGTTGCGACGGAGGTCGCTGAGCTTGAAAAGTTTGGCGAATTCCTGTTAAATGTAAGTACAAACTGTCGATTTTGACTAAAATTCGGGGACGGTAGAAATTATTGGGCCTGGGAAATAAAGTATTTTGGCTTCTAGAGGTTGTTGTTCTGAGTTCTAAAGTTATTTGGTTTAAAATTACTGGGTTTTGAACTACCTTCGCCCTTTGTCGTGCTACTCAGCTGCACGTCATTATTCATCATCGAGTGCACAGATCCACAAGGATTCTACGGCTGCCTGCTCCTCAGAAAATTGCCCATAGGGTCCTTTAAGTGGAGTAACGGGGTACGAAGTGCTAATTTTCATTAGTGGCTGGAAAAGGACCTTTATTCGCTCCTTCATGATTCAATAGGTAAGCCACAATGTTATTTAATTTTTTGAATTTTTTCATAGAAATTGAAATAGGATTCATTTTCCTGTTGTTTTTAAGTAAAGTGAGTTCAATATTCAGAGTGTATATCCTTTTATCCCGTATATGTCTCCAATAGTGCGTTTTTATTTCCGCAGAATGAATCTAGATTCTTTTTGATAGGATTAATTCAGCCGCAGAGGCCTTGAATTTTCGCAACTATAGCGGCTAACAGCATTTCGTTATCAGAAACTATCAGGGGTCGATTTCGTCGTAGAATCGATCGACAGAGTTTTCATGACGTGTATGAACCTCTGTAGAATTTCAGTTCTCCACTGGATATGTAGGAATTAGGTCTAAATATTCCCTAGGGAATCGCCTTCCCATAAGATTCCTATCCGTTCTCAATCTATAAAAACGATTGTAAGCTATTTTGCAGAGTCGTTTATCATTGCTTTTCGCTGAGTTTGGAGGTTGCTTGTATCAATTGTTCTTGCGATAATTGTTGGGCGTTGATTTCTGCATTTTGTGGGGAAAACATTTCTGAGTTCTGAGGCAGAGACATTGTTACGTTTGGCAGCTCCTCTTGTTCAGTTATACAGGACCTAGTGAACGGAGTTTATAGTGGACATGTATTGGCAGTGATTTCGGAATCTTGGAAGCCTTTTATTTCTGAACCCTTCGAGGATTAAAATACTTTTTACAAATGTTTCTGTTAATATGCTCCAAGAATTTAAAAGATTTTTTTAATTACAAAATGATTTGAATCTTTTCGTGAGGAGAAAAGTTAATAAATTCGTTATTAATCCCTCTATTGTATTACTTCGTGAAATTATTTAAATAGAAAACTTGCGGGTTATGACTCACAGGGAGTTTCATCCCTGGCGATGTTGAGAAAGCCGTTGGTCGTCTCAGGAGTTGAGCTCCGTTGACGACGATTTTTCGCAACGTCTGGCGAGATAAAAGCAGCTGCTGGGCGAGGTTTTCTGCAGAATCTGCAACAGGCGACGTTTCTCGCTGAAGTAGAAGATAGTGCCTTTAATTTTTAAGGCCGAGGAGTCCGCAAATCGACGTTTTCTGTGGATGAGAAATGAAGTAATTAATAGAGGAATTTTATTGAAAGCGAGATGATCTTCGCAACCGTATCTTGACCAGGAGTGTACTCGACGTCTGCTCCGCTCTGTCGTGAAGTTGAAAAAGCGTGGTTTCCCGAAAGTAGTCTAAATCTGCGATGTTCCCTCGCGGATTGCGGCTTGACTTCAACGATATTCGCTCGAGAATTTCGGGTCCGGGCAACTGCGCCAGTTAAATGTGTAACCAAAGTCTTAGGGGACTTTTAAAAAAATTTATTTTTACTTTACAAGATTTTAACTTTTACAAATGCTTTTGCAAAATTACGACAGAGGGGACATGAAGTTTACAGCCAAGACATCTTAATGAGAACACACCGAGCTGAGCTCGAGTGGGGATACTTATAGTGTTTTACTGCCGACGCAGCGGCTTGACACCTTAGTAATCATTATTATTGCTGTGTATGCTAGTTGGAATAACATAAGTTATATATATATATATGTTGAACTGAGATATAAGCCAAGTTAACTCAGAAAAGGAGATTTGTCGAATATTAATTTATCAGTCAGTTGATTTAATTGTCTCAAAAACGACTCTAACGATTTCGATCAAACTTACGGAGTACTCTCAGCTAACTAGTCCCTACATTTTGTTCTCTATAAATGTTCCTGTAAAAATGCGTTGAACGAAGATATAGCACCCGCATATGTAGCTGGTGTTCGAACTTACGGGGGTGGCGGAAAGTTGTGAGTTGCTACGCACCAGATATTTATTTTTAACCGTTCACTCACAAAATTGAATCAAAATCTTATCTACCGTTTTTACGGGGTGGATTTGGTGTTTTGACCACTACGATAACGGTAGTTAAGTTTGTCTATTAGCCTTTGGGTGCTTCCTATGTTGATTAGCTGGCTAAATATTAAATTTGAGCTGACTGGGTTCAGCCAATCTCCCCCAATTGCGTACAAACACGTAATAACTTTTTAAAATGGTGTATTCTGACAGAAGACTTTTTACAAGTAAAGGTCTGGAGAAAACTCTTCTTTTCCAGCCGATTACGCCATTAACTAAGAATGGCTAAGACAAGTGAAAAAGTAAGTTATATTAACGAAATTTCCTGTTTTTTTTAAATAAATGTATTTTGCAAAAACGGCTCAAATGATTTCGATCAAACGTACCGGGTGCTCTCAGTGAACTCATAAACCTTGTTCCTTACGAATGTTGTCGTAGAAATGAGCTGGACTAAAAGAGTACTTGTAGCAGACCGTCGAATAACAGAGGTCGCTGAAAGTTCCGTGTCCTTTCCAGATATTTGCATTACAAATTTCGCCGCGACAATAGCGTTCTAAAAAAATTCAAGTGACTCTCCTGATAGCTGCTTATACGACAGAAGTTCAATGCAAGTCGTGAAATAAATGGGAGAATCTTAAGAAATTACGGAATTTAAATTAACGTCGTTTATATTTTTCAAAACTCTAAGCCCCGATTTTCAAAATAAACAAAACAAAACAAATGGTGCGCGCTGCATGTGCGTACATTCACGCTCCGGTTTGACCTGGGGGACGCAGTGTTCCATCTCTCTACTACTAATCCGTTCTCGCCTCGTATGCGCCTGCTTTCTTTGCAGGTATCTTTCTCGGATCTCGCACGTGGCTCAGCTGCAGTAGTGTGACACGGCGACACCATTTGACCCTAAGCCACCAGAGTTTGTGACTGTTCTGCATGGTTCGGTTGACGGATGGGAAATCAGGCAGTGTCCCCCTACTTGGTGGGGGCAGTGGTTTCGCCGGAGGTTCCACTTAAAGAGTTGTTTGGTGCTGGCAAGAGAGGGATTGAGGCTACGAAGCTAGGTACCCTCTCCAAGGCCACGGGCTTATGCACAGCACTCGTACAAAAGTTCCTCAACGTTTTCGCGTGGGTGAAGTGGACTTCAGAATGCATCCATGAGAGGGTTTACCAGCACTTTCAAGCCTTTAGTGTAGCATTACTACCTGCAACTGCTACAAAAGGGATGCATCCTAACGTTGTCAATGCTCACTATTGTGCCTGTGGTAACCAGTTATCGCTGAATCGGGTGCAGGAGAATCAGGGGCGTTGGTGTCCGCAAACTCATGGGGACCGCATCAAGCGTCATGATGCGGTCTGCAAACAGACCAGCAATCTGCATTGCCATCAGAGGGCTGAGGTGTGGAGAGAGAGAACAGCACTGTGTTGTCTGGTATTAAAGCAATTGGGTTATGTCCGCCAGTAGGCAAATTGCTAAAGTTAACGTACCTGTTAGGTAAGTCTGTCTCCTCTGGATGGTGAGTTACTGGGGGCAAGCGCTTTTGATGTAAAGACATTGCTGAAGTCAGTTAGTTGGTCGTGGTCTTTATATACGAAGAGAAAGGTAAATGTGTTGATGGGGTGTCGTGAGAGGGAGGGGGGGAGGGAGGTCATGTACCTCTGGGGGAAACCCACTAGAGGTGAATGAAAAGTCTTGAATGGTCTGTCAATTGTGGAATCTAAGTCTTTCTTGTATAGAGTGGTCTGTAAATCCGTCAGTTGGTTGTTTTCGTTTGTTTAGTGTTTTGAGTGGTGTGAATATGGTTTCGCGTTTTGTGTTGATTTGTTCATTTATGATTTGTCCGATGAAGTTTTTTGTTTATAAATTTCCATGTTTTCTAATATGTTCAGTTTCGTCCTTTGTACTGTTTATGTAGTAAGATGGTGCAGTCCTGTATTTTGGTAGGTTCATGTTCAGTTGTCTTGAGTTGGTTGGCAAAGTTTGAATCGTCTTTGTTTCTACTAAGAGATTTAATGTGTTCTGAATATCTGGTCCGTATTTTTCGTCCTGTCTGTCCTATGTATGCGTTTTTACAAGTACATGTTATTCCAGTCAGTTATTCCTTATTCTCTCGATAAGGACCGACGCCTGACATCGTCATCATCGGTCCCAATGAGTCTGAAAGTGATCCTGGATGTTCAGGTGTTATCTCTCAGGCAGGATCATGCGCTAACCTTCATGGTCATACTAATGGTCGTTCTATCGTGGGACACCCTCTTACCTCTGGTGGTGTGGATTCCTGAGAGCCAGTCAGAAGAATCCACACCAGAGTTAGCTTCTACAGTCAAGAACGACCCCGCATCGCATCCTCTTACCCTTCTTTCCTTTCTCGGCCCCATCCTTCTATCCCTAGAGCCAGAGTCGGGTAGTCTGGACGCTCTCCCCATTTCCTTAATTATCATTTATTTAGTTTCCTTAGGTGCCTCCTCGAAAAACCGGTGATCCTCGGGAAAAACTGTGTGTGAACGCGATTGAGAAAATCGCTGAATCAAATCAGCTCAAACGTGATGTCGAGCCTGCAGGTCACCATGGGACGCAAAAATAAGGGAATACGCCAAATCTGCGAACAACGAACTATGGTTACTATTGTGATCAAAACACCAATTTTTTTTTCTCAAAAACGGCTGAACGATTTTGGTTACATTTTTTGCATGGACAGCTCGTTATGAGACAAAAATACCGTAAAATTCCTATCCGTGGTAAAATGTCGAGAACGGCACAATAAATTACCAAACACCTCGACGAAAATCGATTTTAGCCTAGTTTTTTCCTTATAAACTTCGCTAAAAGGTTACTAGGATCTTCAGAAAATTTCAGGTGGTACTTCAACCAAGTATGTGTTCGATTAAGATATACACAGGCTTCTCTAGAAATACCGAAATTTCAACTCATCGTTTCACTTGAACCATTTCTATATGTTTTTGCTCGATAACTCTGGAGAAATGATTATCAACCTTCTTATAAAAATCGTGTCTACAGTCTCATCAATTATCTGTTTACCAATTGCTTAATAGTGGTCATGACGGGAGTATGAGCAGCGCAATAAATTCCGGAACGTTAAGTTCTACCGCTTTCTGGCACCTCGAAGTGCTGTTTCACCACGTTCAAATGAACTGAGTCAAAAATACATTGAATTAATAGCAGAAGCCGTGAGGGGGCGGACAAGATTGTGTGCCTTTTTCAGGGTTTTCAAAAATCATGAAACTACTCCAATGTCGTTTTGAAGAAGTTTAATTTCTTATAGTTTGGGTTACTGAAAACGCTTTGAAATCTATTACAGAGCAGTTATCGCCCCCACTGATTGCCACTTGAAAGCCTTCGAGGAAGTATTGGACTGACTGAGTTGTACCACGTACGTGTCTGCAGCACTCACTGGATTTTATTATTGTTAGGTTGACCTTGGAGTTGTGGTGTAAGTTCACAGGTTGTGACCAAGTGAGTGGGGAGAGGGCAGCTGAGGCTGACATACCGTAGCAAACCTGGTAGAGGCTTGAGATCCTCGGGTTCAAGTATTAAAATTGTCAAACCGATGCCTGTGACGAGGGGGTATCGGGTTTCACGGTGCCAAACATTTGAAAAAAGATTGCCTGTGGTAGAGCGGTGATTGCGGCCTGTCGACACAAATTACAATTTTTAGTCAAGTGAAATATCGAAGTCCGTTTTACAGTTAATAATGAAACACGCGATCTGAGCATTACATCAAACGGTAGGTCGCTAATCGCTGTTAAACATCAACAGACCGGTGTTGCCTAGAAAGGAACTGCGTTCTTTTGTAGATGTAGCTCCTCCTATTGAACCTGGAGGTGATAGAGATGTTAATACATGCTAATGTTAATGGTGGGCCAATTACCTTCTCCTCAAACTCTCGGTTTCGTGTGGACTCTATTATTTATTAACTAAATAAATGAAAACAATTCTGAAACTTCTGAGGAAAAGGCCTAGGAAAAATGAGTCCTAGCCGCAGGCCGTATCATCGCAAGCGGTAGGTGTCAGGACAGGAACGAGTGTGGACTGATGAGGAGTGATGCAGTGATGGACAGGTCAGTGGCGCTTCCTTTTCATTCGGCGTTACGGACGATCTGGGGGCAAGACACTATTGGATTCCGGTGATCATGTTGGCGAGTAATGAACCTTCGGGCGGGCAAGTAAAGCTCTGATGACGATGTTACCGTCCTTGTGCCGGTTGGACACTCATGAACCCCGGCCCTCTGGTGAATTGCTATAATGCTCAGTTTTAGAACGCTTGTGCCTCCCCACAACTGATATCCGTACTCGTGTATCGACGTGACGAACTGGAGGTTGTGCGCAGCAGTAGTTATGTGCTTAACATCACATAACATTCCGGAACCCAGTAAAATCAATGGGCTACCGTGATGGGTAGAATGGGCTATCTTCGTTCGACGCATGTCTATGGAAACATGAATGGAGATTAAAACTTATGTACACGTTAGCTAAAAGCCACCCCATAAGTTTGAGGAATCTTTGGAGGTATTAGAAAAACGATCATTTAATGCAAATCTTATTTTTCAATATGTATTGGCTTATAACTCCGTTCTACGGCTAGACAGTGAAACAACTAACTGCACGGATCAAAATGTGGGTATAGGTCGCTAGAAGAAACTCCGTCAGGTGTAACAAGTTCACTTAGGCGCTTACTGTGAATTTTTCTTAGAAGTTTATAATATTGGCACAATAGGTCATTTGGCCGCGGTGCATATCCCACCTGTGGGACAGTCACAATGCTATAATCCGTATTTTGCTACTTATCCATAAATATATTTCCAAGCCGTCCTTCTGTGTCGCCCTTTTGTACACAAACATTACTCACTTCATTGCATTTAATACAGTCCTCCTCACGCTCACCGAGTTCTTTTATTTTTGATCTTCAACTCTCGCCCTCTCGTGTGCCCAACAGAGATATTTGTAGAAAGTTACTGATTAGGGAGCGATAGTTTGCAGGTTTATTTACTAGTCCCTCTCACGTAGCTCAAGACGTTTTGAAGATATGATTCCACTCTTTTTTGTGTGCATCCTTCGACCTTTTTAATGTCGGGCAAATTATTGAATTAAAATGCATTTTCCGTCGCTACACTTGCTGGAGTTGTACGCAACACATCTCTCAATCAAAACTAATAAAACTTTCCCCATCAGTCACTTGATTACGATCAGCTTCCGGTTCATAGTGGTGCCAGCTCAGGGAAGGTCTATTGTCGCGGAACCGGTTCTGGAGGAGAACTCAAGTTTCGTTTATGTGTTGGAACGAAACCACTCGACGTGAATCCTTTGAGTCGGAAGCATCTCAACGGTTCCCGGCGAGTCGTGTGTTCCCGCCGTCGCTCGATAGCAGCTGTTCTAGTGACGCCGAAGCGTTTCCTGGACTCTTTTGAGTTCTTCAGATCTTTACGTTTCATACCCTATTGAGTTCGAAAAACTCTACTTAGCCTGTATGTCTGGCAACGGGATTGAGAGGAACGGGAAATCACCTCACACTTGATATCTAGCTCTCAGGTCACCGAAATAAAGGACCAATAGCTAATAATGGTCTAAACTTAACGGTAATAAAAACGATAGAAGCCGGCAACTCGATCGATTTTTGTGCCGTTCTTACCTTACAAATCCCGTTTATATGATTCTAGTTCTTTTTGTTTTTAAATTGTATTGGTAGCCCAACAAGTGAAACACGCAATGGTAGTTTAAAACGGTTATCAAATAATCTTCGACATCTCGCAAAATTCCGGAATTCCAACTATTGTCATTTCTTGGACTAATTGATTCAGTGTTTTCTCTGTAATTTTAGAACTATTGACCCCTTTGTTTCCGAAATTAAAGCATCTTCACAATCCTCTAAATTACCTACGCTGTGGTTATTCAATAGAAGTCGTTACGTAAATAGAGACACCTATTAAATTCCGGTTTGGTGAGATACTACCAGTATATAGAACATGAGCTTAGTTTATGTAAACTGTGTTAAAAACAGATTTAATTAGTTGCTTGCCGGTCGAACTGAGGAAAGTTGTTTTGAGTAAAATAACCTTTGAAATGTAGAAATTTGTAGAAAACTCAAAATTTCCTCCGTAAGGTTAAGGAAAATTAAAAGGTTAATGAGTAGGTTGTTGACGCAAGAAGCAGTGATTTTGACAACCCCCCACCCTGGCCGCATGCTTTGCACTTCTTCCACTTTTCGCTACTGGAGCTTTGGAACATATCTGGTATTAGGTGTAGCTACGTAGCTGAATGGAGAAAGCAAAGCTATGAAATAGAGGACAAAAAGAGTTTTTAGAGCTTTCGCCTTGTTGTCCTACTGTACGGGGCAACGCTTTTGTTCCGCCTCTGTAGCTTGCTTTCTTGTCCCTTCACCAGCTGCCCAGAATTTTTCGGCTCATTTCTGTCTTTTGTGTTCGGTTCCTGTCCCCGGCCGCATCCAGTCGAGTCGCCTTGAAATTACATTCGCCCGTGTTTCTCTGGCTAGTTGAGGCCGAGGGGAGGCCCTCATCCCGGATAGTTTAACTTGCTGCGGCTTACGGTTCGTGCCGGGTGACGGAGAAACAGGCGACGTAATCGTTTTCTCGTTTTTCTTATTAATTGTTATTAAATCAATTAAATAAATATCAGCAGATCGTATGAACAGAGCTGAGAACAAATTCCTTTAGTTACTAGAGCGATAAAAATATCTGCGTGTTAAATGGGGCGGCGGAAAATTAAGTAATCCCAGCCGCATAAAAAAATATCTGGTGCGTAGCAACACACAACTTTCCGCCACCCCTTTAAGTTCGAACACCACCTACATAGGGGGGCGCGTTCAACGCATTTTTACAGGAACATTTATCGAGAACAAAATGTAGGGACTAGTTAGCTAAGAGTACTCCGAAAGTTTGATCGAAATCGTTAGAGCCGTTTTTGAGAAAATTGGAATACCGATAAATTAATATTCGACAAATCTCCTTTTCTGAGTTAACCTGGCCTATATCTCCGTTCAACATATATACACAGAAATAATTATGGAGAACGAAATGTTGGTATGGGTGACTAAAAGACACTCCATTAGGATTTATCACATCTGGTGAAAAAGTTACCCTGGAATTTACGGAAATGTTAGAAAAAACGTTATTTTTGACACATTTCGATTTTTATCTCTGTTCAATGGACCATCACAGGAACATTTATTGAGAAGGATATGTAGGTAATAACTATTTGAAAACACCCTATGAGTTTGGTGAAAATCGCTTGAGCCGTTTTGCCAAAAAGCGTAAAAACCCCATTTTTGCTTCAGGGGCCCATATCTCCGTTCACCGTATTTTCATGGAGATATGTATAGAGAAGAAAAGTTAGGTATTGATTAGGAGAAGATAATTTGAAAGTTTGATCAAAATCGTTAGAGCCGTTTTCGAGAAAAATGCGAAAAACCCTAGTTTTTGGTACATTTTCGTCCCCCACCCCCCTTCCCATCGGCCGAAATCGTCCATAACCTTATTTTGGTGTCTACAAAAAATAGCGAACAAAACAAAAAAAGAACCAGCTCAATCGGATCAGCCGTTCTCCCGCAAATCGAACTACAGACACACACACGCACACATACACACGGACCACGTGCCGAAATTAGGTTTTTTAGACTCAGTAGGGTCTGAAACGTAAAGATCTGAAGAAAACCCAAATTTTTTTTTGGGCCGATTACTATACTTTCCTTCCCTTCGGGTAGCGGAAAGTAAAAAGACGAATCAATTGTTCTGGAGATTTTGCGATTTTCCCGTTTTATCCATGTTACGATATTACTACTTTTTTCACGCAAAGCGTCAGTGGTTAGAGTCTTTGACCTCGCGTTCCCCGCGTCATTGTCTCCGACCGCCTAATTGTCTCCAACTATTTCAATACCTGTCCCTCACCTGTGGGTCCCCCAGCCCCCTTTCCTAGGTTTTCCCCTTTCTTTAGTTCTTTCTCCCAATTTCATCTTCCTATCAACGACAGAGCTCTTAAAAATCATTCTGCTTCCAGCTACCACCAACTTCTCACTCTCTCATACGGTTGCCCGCGCCAGGCGTTTCGAGTACTACCCTTGTGTCGCTCATTTGTACTCCATCTCACCTCAATTTTAATTCAACTCGATCCCACACGCACGTATAATACAGTCCTTCTCTCGCTCACCGAGTTTCAGTTTTATTGCGATCCTCAGCTCCCCCTCTCGTTCACCCAACACTACTTACGTTTCTCGCGATATGGAGTCTTCGATAAAATCGTGTTGGCAGTAAAATGATTAACGTACGAGATGGCGGTTTAAGAATATCTGGAATATTGAACTCTCTCACTGATTTTATCACGAACGAAAAAGCGGGATAGATTGTTGAGTAAACTGCACTAATTTCGATTTTTATCGAAACGTTTGATAACTTATCTTGCTGCTCCTCATTTTCCCGAGAATGAAATGAATGAAAATTGTCGGGTACGTCAGGATTTTTTATAATGTGAAAGTCGAGTAGTTCCGGGCCGGGAATTCAGGGCACGTAAAGGGATGGCAGTAAAAGGCCGCTGCGGAGACCGTCGAGGGGCTGGAGGGTTTTAGGATCTTCCCTCCTCCAACCCCTAAAAACCGTTCGCCAACCAACAGGAGTTTAAAGCGGAACGGAAGACGAAACGGGGTAGTGGTGGTGGTGTGCTCTCTGAAATTATCTTTTCAAAAGAGGGAGTTGCGCGAGTTCACCTTCGGACGGAAAACACTCATTCGTTAACAGTACGGCACGCGGATGGAGTATCGAGGGATGTTAACCGAGTATCGGTGGCCGCAAAAGTGTTCTGCCCTCATCGATCCATTTCCTCTCGCCATACTACCCTGTTTCAACGATATCGATAGCTGTGGCTACCATTTCCTCGTAAATACAAAACGCTTCGTTTACGATTCTTCACTTCAGTTGACAACTTCGTATTTCAAAACGAAGCCTTTCAGGAATTCAGCGCAAGGGGAACCCGACACAATAAGCGGTAATTTTACGGCTGTTTCACAAAATGAGTCTATGAAGTGCGGTATCGTCTCGGTTTGGAACTAACACTCAATTGATCTGAGTTTGGGTTTTTTACGCTCCTCTACCCAATCAAAATCTCTATGGCATCTGTTGGCCTCTCGTATGACACATTACGTTACTTGTGAATACATCAGCGAGTTGCAGAACAGAACATTAATCTTTAAGCGGTTCGTAGCATTTGTTAGATGATTTTCGGTAAAGCGGTTTTGCGTTTGGCAAAAACCAATTTGTGCTTCATAGACCGTTCAACGAATTTTCATGGAGATATTCATGAGAAAGAAAAGTTGGGAAATAGTAGAAAATAATTTTGTCTACTTTTTGGCCCCCCCTTCTCTTTTCTGTCAACGGAAATCGCCAGTAACCTTATTTTCGCGTCTACAAAAAAATTGTGAACACAAAAAAAAGAAGAGCCTGGTCCATCAGACTTGCCGTTCTTCCGCAAACTGAACTACAAACACATGGAACACGTTCAAATCTGAAGAAAACGCAATTTTTTTTTTACACGATCACTATACTTTTCTTCGCCTTCGAGTAGCAGAAAGTAGTAGTAGTACTAGTTGAGCTCAATATAAAACTAAACTGTTCTTCGAAATTGACTACAGATGCTCTCACGCTATTAATTCTCAGACTGAGACCAGGATTTCGAACGTTTAACTGGTCGAGGTACTTGCATTCCTCGCGTCCAGCGGCATTCACAAAAAGGTCGTAGCAATGACGTCTCAATATTTGCATTCAACAGCAAAAGCCTCTCGACTAGCTTCTGGAAAACTGTCGACCTCCGGTTTTTACGATTCACCGAAGGGTGGACTATGTTGCAAGGTGGGGTGGGGAGTTGATTAGCAGAAGTTGTCGTGACAACTTTTGAGGTCTTCTGAGATCGACTGTAATGTCAGTCACGTTGTCACTTATTCAAAGGCCTCTGTTTGGTTCGATCGAAGCCCCACCCTCCGCAATAAAGATGTCAAGCGTGAACACTGAGCCTCGCGGCTCAACTCGTTAAACATTCAACTTGCACACGGCCGTCTGTAATAACGAGCAGTACGATTCAGACAGATTTCAGTCCTTGTCGGATGGTAATCATTTTGTGAGAAGCCTTTGCGCCCTGTCGTCTAGGTGAGCGGCAATCCGCTCTGCAGTAAAGAGTGTTATATCCCGTGTGTTGAATACAGTTTCAAAATAACACGAAAATCCGACAACTCTCTCTCCACTAGGAAAATTTAGAAGGTGTACTACATCATTAAAAGCAATGAGAGTTGTTGCGCTGTAAGAGAATTATACCCCAGTAGTAGGGATAAATTAAACATCAAGGTGCGGGAATTTCAGAGACTTCAGAAATGAAGATTTGGGGAAGCCGAGGAGTTGGGAGATATCCGATGCTCAATCTAACGGCTTTGGTTTACACGAAGGTAATTATGTACATGTATAAATTGTGTGACTACAAGAATAGTGAGATACGATTCGTTGACCGAGCTGAGGGTGGAGGTAGGTTGGGTGATGATATTTGCATGGCACCTTGACGGGTATCTTCATCGTTGTCTATTAATTTCATTAATTCTGACTGTAGAGTTATTATTTTTTATTTATGATTATTATATTTGCTAAATGAGTACGATAGGGGATGTCGACTTTTAAATTGCGCGTGTTCAAGAAAACAAACCACATGTACATAATTTTACCCTCGTGTAAACCAAAGCCGTTAGATTACAACAAATAGAAAAGTTGATGGTTCCGTAAATGTGACGAAAACTGTCATTTAGGATTTCAGGGCTTAGAAACTTGGAAGTCGGTCATTTCAGCTCCCTAACTGGCACTCCGTTACGTTTTTCGGCTCTTCGGCGAATTTACGGTTTTTCACAGGAGGAAGGGAACAAAGAAAGAAAAAATTTAAAGCGTCGAAAAGGTTTTGGAAGATGGAAAATGAAGATGAAGAGGAAGAGCTGCTGTGTGAGCGCGGGGGCTGGCGGCGGCGAGCACTCCCTTTTCTGCTCCTGCTGTCGAGTTCTCTCGTGGAAAGCGGAGAAATCAATACGCCGCCCCCGCTGGCTCTTCCAGCTCCTTCCATCTCCCTCACCCGAAGCCCCCCCCCCACCCCAATAGATCAGAAATACCAGTTTTGAGGTCTCGATAACCCAATGTCCAACCACAAACAACCGAAATTAAACATCACACATCTTTCGTCAATAGAACACACTTCGTGGTAGTAGAAGCGCCATGAGCCAGTTCAGCGTTGAAATATCAGTCCCGATGCTTTCCTTGGCCCCGTGTACATTCCGCGGTTAGCGAAGCTTTATCTATTAATCCAATCGATGCTTGTCTCAATTCAATTGAACGTTTTACGTATGCACTAGTGGCGCTTACCGTTCCGCAAGTTATTGAGTTGATCCTATTCATGCCACGACCGTTATTGAGCATGCAGTGCACAGGGGATTAACGATACTATCAAAACGATTGTTTACTTTCTTTGGCTCTACGAAATTGAGAGGAAAGTTCCGTGATCGGGTGAAAAAAAGATTTTGGGTTCTCTTCAGATCCTTACGTTTCAGACTGTAGTGAGTCCGAAAAACACTATTTGAGAGGATGTTCTGTGTTTGTATGTGTGTAAGAATGAGATTTAGAGATAACGGCGGAACGCTAGTATTGTATCAACGAGATTTATAAAGGGAAAACTGTGCAAAAATCGATTTTCTTCGAAATGTCTGATACTTCATGCAGGCTCTCATCATTTTCCTTAGAACGAGTATTTTATGGCACTGTTGTATTATCTAGAAGTGCCCGCACAAATAGTTTAATAAAATCGTTACAGCCGTTTTTGAGTTGAAAAAACATTGGAGATTTGTTTACCATGATAACTATTGTTAGTTTTGTTCCGATTTTGCTCATAGTCTCATTTCAGCGTTCCATCTAGACCGACGAAAAGTCGAAATCTAAAATTGTGCTCTAAGGTAATATTAAGATGAACCAACCATGCAAGCCATGCAACCATGAATGGAGAAATTCATTTGATCACTTTTAATTATTTCAACTTGTTGATGCACTTCCAGCATACGTCCCTTGTGAGAAAAGTGGTGAAAATCAATGTGTTGTATATCTATCAGAACTGATGAAATTATGATATTCGTTTAGGTGACTATCAAAAGCAGAACAACTTGCGCCACTCCTATCGTTCTTCTGTTCCCCAATTCGTCGGGAGTGATTTAGTTCGTGTTGTGAGTCCAAACCATCAGAATCTGAAGCTGAACTTTCGGTGTCAGGAAAATTGGTTTACAGGGTTTTTTACGATGCTGGGTCGAATGGAACGAGTCTTGGAGGTGTACAACTGAGTCTAGACCGGAAAAAGTGAAATCACACTAATTATGGTGAGCCATACTCTACTGCTTAAAGTAATCATTTCATCGTTTGCACTGCCTCAGGACTCACTATCCAACCACCCGTCAGCTTGTCTCGTCACGTCGTGCCAATTCCCTACTGGCTACAGCCGCCTAAAATATGTCATTTTCTTCATTCCGTTATAATCAGGTCATGTTTCGTATGGTTTACTGGTATTTTTAGATGCTGAATCGAATGGGAGGGGTCCCGGAGGTATGAGAGTACTTCCAGCTGTACAAGAGAATAATAAATAATAATTACTTTAAGAATTACCTAATCTGCTTTCCTCATTTTGACGACGTCAAAATTTGACGAAATTTTGGTCAAAAAATGACCTACGGAGTTGAAACTTGAAATTTATGTTACGAATAGATGAAGTGGAGTACTTAAATATATTCTGTCTCCATGGCTCATAATAAGAATATTAACTAATCGCCTCGGTATTCCTGTATGCCTTTTGTGGATGGGAAGTAAAACCCATTAGTACGCATACAATATGCATTATAACATTTTATTCCTGATTTTAACAAAACACGTTCATAAAATAACTGGTGCGTGGTAACACACAACTTTACTCAGCCCCGTAAATACTACGACCTGCTACATATACGGGCGCTATATCTTCGTTTAACGCGGTTTTACGGGAACATTTATGAAGAACAAAATGTAGGTACTACTTAGTCGGACTATAATGGTAACGATGCGAACCAAACTCACATCTGTGTCATCCACAATTCAATACCTGTACGTGCTACATAATTGTTCTTGTTCGTTGAACAGAGATAACAACCAAAATAAGCTAACGATCGAGTTTTTGAAACTTTCTCAGTGACGACATTTTCAGTACATGTTATCAATGTCATTTGCTAGCTCGACTAAAGGCTGACTAAGTCAATTCTTTCGTTAACTCCCGAAGACGCGTTCATCAATTCACATTGACGCCTCGTTAGCGCTAGCTGCTAGTTATTTTTTAACTCGCCTCTTGGCTCTTTAGTTATCGGATAACTAACTGTTATTTCTGTCAAATAATGCGTTTCGCTCGCCTCGATCGGTTTTTATTTATTTGTTATCTGTGTTTATTTATTTCCGACCTGTTATTTCGGTTATCAGAAAGTTGTACAGTTATCTGAAAATTTTTGTTGGCAGCCATGTTCGGTTGTGTTTCGTTTGCCTCGATTTGTTTCCGTTTCTGCTCTCGTTATTACATTATTATTATCGTTCTATTATTGATTGGGATACTGACAACTCAATTTAATATCAATTTATGAGCGATGGACTCCGACTGGAAGCTCACAGACTGATTTCTCCGACGAAAAGATCCCTCCAGGTACCAGGTCCCTCCGAGAATCGGTATTTTGATACGCTCGACGACGTACATTTTCATACTAGGTTCCAATTGTCGAAAGAAACAACGCTGTTCGTACTTTCGCTAATTCTAACGCGGATTGAATCACCAAGTAATCGAAATCACACAATTTCGTCAATAATGAAACTCCTAACGCTCAGGTTCTCCGGCCTCGGTAAGTACAGACCTAATATTTTATCGACCTTCCCCGACGTCAAGATCGAAAAGTAATTTAGAGCTTTCATCGAATGTTTACGTTTCAATTCCATTAGTCCCAAAATCTGGTTCGACGAATCACAACTTTCCCAATCCCCTCGTACGTTCGGCGGATTTTACCAATTAATGCAATGGCGTTCCTAACTGTGTGCGTAGAAACTGATGGAGAAATGAAATTTACAGGGTTGCTCCTACTTACATTACTTCATTGCTTGAGTGACATGTATCGTAAACTTATGACGAGACGATTGTTGTGAAGTTCCGTTTTGATTCTTTTGGAATTATAGGAAAAAATGAACCGTATAAAATATACGGAGAAGTATACCGTACTTTGTTGGCTTATTTCTAATTATTATTGACCTTCCATTTTGTAGCTTATTGGAACATGAGTTTAGTGTGAACGATAGGCGAGAATTATGCGTTTTGACGTCGGTGAGAAGTATAATTTTGTGCTCATAACTTTCTGTGACCGTCCGATGTTGGTGTGAGATCGTGAATATCAAGTTTGAGTTGACTAGGTTCAGTCGTTCTTTCTCATCCGTGTCTACAATTGCACACCATGTTCTGAAAAGGGTGGTTTTGGAAGTTAGAAACGTAAATATCTGAAGAAAACTCAATAATTATCTTTTTTACCAATCACATAGGCTATTAATGAGGCTATACGAATGAAAAGACGATTCAAGGCGATTCGTATAAATTTTGGAATTATGTGAAAGTAGAACACGTAAATAATCATTTTCGTTTTCTCTTTGCAGGTTCGATGCTATTAGCTGTAGGCGACTTTTGTGGCGTTAGTAAAACTTCTGCCTCCCTCATTGTGAAACTAGTTTCCCATACCATTGTTCACTTGCCTCCACTAACACAAAGACGATGTCTGGAGAAGAAAAAAGAGCGTTTTACCACTGGGCTAGAATGCCACAGGCCATTGGTTCTATCGACTGTACACACGTGAAACTGTCAATTTGTGTGAAACACACCGCACATTTGGCGTTGAGAAGCATCATGTATCATTTTTTAAAGTTGTTTGGTGTATGATTAATTTTGAATAATATACGTAATGTTATCTGTAAGGAACATTTTTTTACTTATGTTTGCCCCTCTCACGACGGAAAGTTATAAAGTCGTCGGAAAAATTCACGACAAACACTCACAAAAATAATCACAATACGAAAAATGAGCTAAACAACAAGAAGAGGAGTAAGAAAAGAATGAGAAGTAAGGAAAGATAAGCAGAATTAGAAAAAAGAGAAAAGTATCAAGTAAGATCACAAATATATTATTTAACAATTCTGCAACTGATATTTTGGGTATTCAAATGAAAATGTCAAATAATAAAATCGACAGGCGGCAAATGAAGGTGGCCCAATGGTACCAACTCTCCAACACATTGTTTTGGATGACTACTCGCCAAGTTGCCTCTTCGTTCGAGGGATTCTCGTTTGAGCGTAGTGGTAGCCCTTTTTCCCCCACGGTCAAACTCCCGCTAGCTAACTGTTAGTCAATTAGCGATTGATGAACGCGATCCGAACTCTTGTATTTTTTCACTCCTTGATTATCGTTAACAGATCGCTACCTAATCAACGTCTTAACTAAAGAATTGATAAACCGGCCCTTAGTATCCTTCAACTGACACGGATAATAATGTAGTGTTCCTTTCGGCCTTTTAAAAATAATATACAAAAAATGAAACAGTTGGCCCTGGTGTTAATGTAAACAAAATTTAAAAGGTAATTTATGAAAACCACTGGAGTGAAACCACAATTGTGACTGTTCCAATTTTGGTGGATATCCATGCGGTTGGATGATTGAAGCAGCTACGTAGATTTGTTTGTGGGGCCAAATATAATCCCGGATTATGGGTGCGACTGTATCGAAGAGATTTCCAATGCCAGTATAAAATTATAACAAACTCGACGAACCGGATGCTAGGAATGGTGGGCGTGGAATTTGTTAAATGCAGACA
Organism: Pachypeltis micranthus; assembly: GCA_020466155.1. Taxonomy (NCBI): domain Eukaryota; kingdom Metazoa; phylum Arthropoda; class Insecta; order Hemiptera; family Miridae; genus Pachypeltis; species Pachypeltis micranthus. Next base: position 644,621 of record CM035782.1, on the reverse strand, counting down.
AGGGAAGAAAAACACGGGAATGGCTGGCAGTACTCAGCTGAGTCAGCCAATGCCTCCTATGTTCTGTCTAGGCCGTCTGAATCAGAATTTAAAGTTAAGCTTTAACTGATGATTTCGCGGCTCAATGCGCTACGAATAACAAAGTAAGTAAGACCCAGCAGGAGTAAATAAGAAAATTAAATAACAAAAACATGTAAAAGAATTGTAAGGTGTGCAAATAAAAGCAAGTGCATGTATTATATTGATCAACTAAAGGGAGTGGAACCCAAATCCACTGTTGGGTGCACGAGAGGGTAAGCTTGAGGTGGGGCTTGAAGAATAAATGAATTATCGTGATGAGGGTAGAAGAGGACTGTGTACACTACGATATGAAGTAGTGAGCATGCGCAGAGAGAATGAGTACGGACTTTACGCGACACAAGGGAGTTTCAGTGAATAACGTGAGAACTGAGAGACGATAGACGTTTCTGGGTCGGGCCTGGGCAAAGCTGAGAGTGCTCTAAGGTGGTAAAGTGAGTGATGGGAAAGGAATATTTTGGAAAATACTAACAGGGAAGATCGTTTGTTAGCTTCAGAAATAGCTTCTTTGCCGGCAGGAGAAGCTGATTGAATGCGTAGTTTGGGTGTTCACACAGCTATCTCTTCAAAGGTCATGAAGAATTAGACTAGAATGCTTGAGGTTTCCTGTTAGGTTCAAGAGCGACAAACGAGCCTAGCCGAACACCCACATTTTGTTCTCGTCAACTATTCTTTAACTATCCTCTGAACCCAGATATAAGTCATGATGCATCCGGAAATGAGATTCCCTGAACGATAAAATAACGGGGTTTCTCAAAAAAGGTACCGAAATTCGAATGAAACTCATAGGGCATTTTCAGCTAATTAGTAACTACAGTTAATTCTTTGTAAGGCTTTTCGTTGTAATGTGTTGAACGTAGATGCGACATGTAGCAGATCGGATTTAACTAAGAAGTTGTGTGAAGCTTCGCGCTAGTCATTTTTTCTTATTTATGAAATAACTTTGTTTTCTAATTGGCTCATGCATTTAAGTGTTCTGTCCATGTTATCTCTATTTCAGGGAATTAGTTTTGGTGGACTTGAAATAGCGCTTCTCCAAAATCAATACTTTTCGAGTCAGGACATAGAAAACTCTTTAGTCCCTACAACTTTTTTTTCGTCTGCACTCTTCTTTGTTTTCTTCTCTTTCATTTTCGTTCTCTTTTTCTCTCTCAAACGCGGTGCTTGTAGCCTCGTAGGGTTTGGAAGGCCCTAAAGTGCTGTTCGGGCTTCGCGTTTCTAAGTTGAGTGACGCAAGGAGACGTCCCACTGGGGTCTGATGTATCGAGAGGAGAGTGGGGGAGCTGGAGCCCTTGGGTTTCCGCCACGCTGACGCCATACCTCACTCCACTTCTCTTCAACCAACGGCTGCAAGTCGAGGACGCTCAATTAATATCTAAGTAGCGGTTAGTGTATATTTTGGACCAGAGAGCTTCCACTTGAGTAAATCGATCGTCGTTTTCTCCCATCCTCCAGAGACTGGATGTAAAATCCGTCGGAAATGCATGTCGTTGCCCGAGTTGGTGAATGCCTGAAACTTTAAAGCTCGTAATTTTATGGTCATTTCAAATTGGTGTGACGTGAAGCGAGTCCACGTAAAACCTCACATCGCACCACTCTTTTTCCATCGTGTGCGCGACTAGAACTCTTATGACAACGACCAATTTCTTTTCTTTAGCTGCACCATTTCATAAATTAAAAACATAAACCTATGTTGCAAGTGCAACAAGTGAAGCACGGTTTTAAAAAAAGAGAAGCCATTCGCACTTTAATACGCTTCAAAAGAATCCCCCGCTTAAAGAAATTGTTTGAGTATACTACAAATAATGCGTGTTGCTTCCAGTGAACATGACACACGCCAATTTCCGACTTATTAGATGCTCTAATTTTGTTGTGCTAACTAAGTTACTGATATGAAAATCAATGAATATACCCACGTTTAATAACTCTCATAAAATAATTACTGACACCCTACGAAAGTTTGAAATTGAAAGCACTTCCGTTTCACAAACTAGAGTGTCTCACAGTTTTTGTCTAATAATTTCCATACAGTAAAAAGGATCCCTCTCAGGGAACTTAAGTAGAGTGCACGGGTTACAGAATACCAGTCGAAGCAACTCAGTAAAATCTGGAACCTTAAGCGCCACCGAAGCTACCGTCTGCCATGTTACTATAAACTGAATTAACAACAGATTTGATTTGTTGTTGATAAAAAAAGACTCACGCATCAGGAGCTGAGTAGATGAAAGCTGAATTTCAACCGTTTCAACCCCGCCTAAATTGCCTCACTTTGTTCAATTTGGAAATGCCCTTAGCCGTCAGTCACATTGAAATTCGTGCGTTGTGACGGCATCGATTGTGCTCTTGACCTTCACAATTCTTATTATTAGCATCTTGAGGATCTTCGCGGAATATGAAGCCAATAGACGGCTCGTACTCCCATCAACTTGTCGTAGCACTTCAAACAAATTGCTCTCTTACTGTCTCGACCCATTCGTCGGTCCATCTCTCTCTTGGTTTTGCTCCCTCTACTGCCTCTGAATTATGTTATTTACAACTCTGCGTTCAAACCCGATCGATGGGGCTTTTCGTAAAATCTCGGTCATGCCCCTTCAATGGATGTTTATCGTTTATCCGCGAGATATTGTTTGGTTGGTCGGGAGCCGCTAATAATTGGATGGAGTCAGCGTAGCGTAATTGGGATTGGGCCTTTTCGCTTCGTTTAGTCTTGATGAAATGAGGGTTTGGTCAATAGCTTTTAGAAATACCGCCTTTTATTTATCAGTCGGTAGCTGTCACCGACTGACCTCTGTAGTTCAGCTCACGACAGGCTAATCAATCGATATCTTCAGAGCGAGGTATCAAAAGCTATGCAGGGCGCAGCTAACTACCAGGTGTGGATCCAAGGCTTCCGAAAACGACAACGGGGCAGGGGTATTTGATTATATTTTCAAAATGTCTTGTACTGATAATTACCTTCCTTTTGTTCTCTATGAATCAAGAGACTAAGGGCCGGTTTATCAATGTCGTTTGCAGGCTCGACCAAAGGCTGAATAATAACTCAAATATTCTAATAACTTCCGAAGACGCGTTCATCAATTCACTTTGCGTTAACACTAGTTGCCAGTTATTTTAACTTGTCTCTTCGATCTTCAGTTATCGGATAACTGAACCATTACATCTGTCAAATAATGTGTTTTGCTTTCGTCGATCTGTAATTATTTATTTATTATCTGTACTTATTTATTTCCGGCCAGTTATTTCAGTTATCAGATAGTTGTACAGTTATCTCAAACATTTGTTGGTAGCCATGTTCGATTCTATTTCGCTTGCCTGATCTGTTTCAGTTTGTGCTCTCGTTATCATATTATTATTATCGTTCTATTATTTATTATTTCTGCCAACTCAATTTAAAATCATTTTATGAGCAATGGACTCCGACTGGGAGCTCACAGACTCTGATTTCTCATACGAAGAGATAACTGCGTACTTCACAAAGATAATCACAATACGAAATATCTGGTGCGTAGCAACACACAACTTTCCGCCACCCCTTTAAGTTCGAACACCACCTATATAGGCGGGCGCTATATCTGCTTTCAACGCATTTTTACAGGAACATTTATGGAGAACAAAATGTAGGGACTAGTTAGCTGAGAGTACTCCGTAAGTTTGATCGAAATCGTTAGAGCCGTTTTTGAGAAAATTGGAATACCGATAAATTAATATTCGACAAATCTCCTTTTCCTAGTTAACTTGGCTTATATCTCCGTTCAACATATATATACAGAAATAATTATAGAGAACGAAATGTTGGTATGGGCGACTAAAAGACACTCCATTAGGATTTATCACATCTGGTGAAAAAGTTACCCTGGAATTTACGGAAATGTTAGAAAAAACGTTATTTTCGACACATTTTGATTTTTATCTCTGTTCAATGGACCGTCACAGGAACATTTATTGAGAACAATATGTAGGTATTAACTATTTGAAAACATCCTGTGAGTTTGGTGAAAATCGCTGTAGCTGTTTTGCCAAAAAGCGTAAAAAACCTATTTTTGCTTCAGGGGCCCATATCTCCGTTCACCGTATTTTCATGGAGATATGTATGGAGAAGAAAAGTTAGGTATTGATTAGTAGAAGATAATTTGAAAGTTTAATCCAAATCGTTAGAGCCGTTTTCAAGAAAAATGCGAAAAACCCTAGTTTTTGGTACATTTTCGTCCCCCCCCCTTCCCATCGGTCGAAATCGTCCATAACCTTATTTTGGTCTCTACAAAAAAAGAACCAGCTCAATCGGATCAGCCGTTCTCCCGCAAATCGAACTACAAACACACACACACACACGCGGACCACGCGCCGAAATTAGGTTTTTTAGACTCAGTAAGCCTTAAAACGTAAAGATCTGAAGAAAAACCGATTTTTTTGTTTGGGCCGATTACTATACTTTCCTTCCCTTCGGGTAGCGGAAAGTAAAAAAGAACTACACAATAAGAAGAGGAGTAAGAAAAGAATGAGAAGTAAGGAAAGATGAGAAGAGAATTGAAAAAAGGACCAACTAAGATCACAAATATAATATTTAACAATTCTGCTACTGATATTTTGGGTATTCGAATGAAAATGTCAAATAATGAAATGGACAGGCGGCAAATGAAGTTGGCCCAATGGTACCCAACACATTGATTAGAATGAAAACTCACAAATTTGCCTTTTCGTTCGAGGGATCCTCGTTTGAGCGTAGCTTTTTCCCCGCGTTCCAACTCCCGCTAGCTAACTGTTAGTCAATTGGCGATTGATGAACGCAATCCAAGCTCCAGTTGTTTTTCACTCACCGAATATCGTTAACAGATCGCTACCAATTCGACGTTTTAACTAAAAGAATTGATAAACCGGACCTAACTATCTTATGAACGTTATTAAACTCTCGCCGTATAGTTAGTTTATCGGAGTACTATTCTGATTTTTCTTGTATGCTGTGTGCGGAATTAATAAGGAAACACTGCGCTAAAATCTATTTTCTACGAAATTTTATATGATTTGCCGTGCTCTGCTTGCCTGTTTACCACTTACGAGAATTTTATGGAACTATTATATAATTTGGATCTATCCATACCAGAAATTGAATAAACTTTCATATACGTCTTTGAGGACAAACAGATTTGGGGTTTTGATCACTATAGTTTGTTTTGTGTCGATTTTGTTCTTACCTTTCTTTTAGTGCCCTACGGCGATGAGCAAGCTAAATAATAAGTTCAGTCGATTTGGTTCTGGAGTTCTCTCTCAAGATTTCAAATGTAAGAAATTTAGCTAACTCGCGGATTTTCATTATTAAAACTGGTAGACGCTGAGAGAAATTATTTTTTTCACACGGAAGTCGCAGAATAGTGTAGAGGTTTTGGTGGACGATTGCATAGCAAAACCCCTTCTGAGTAGTTCTCACTATTTTTATATCTTTCGCCAACCGGATAAATGGTAGGTGTGTGAAGTGGTGGGATATATTTCTTGTTGTGGGGGTGTTATTAGGGAATGTTTGATTCAACCTCCATTCATCTTGAGTAACACTCCGAATTCGTGCCCCTTCCACTTTTCTCGCCCCTCAAAATTCTCCTCTCCACTTCAAGTTCAATCTAGCTCTCATTTTCCTAGTGGAAAGTTCGTTATTCATTACTCACTTTCGTAATAATTGCTAGCAATACCTCAAGTAATTTGGCTTTGTCTGTGTTTGTAAATATTTCTGTGCAACTATCACTTGCAAATTCTATGACGTTGTGTGTTAGTTAACAACAGGTTACTTGTTGGTTTACGTGGGATTCAGTTGATCGAATCCCAATAATTTTTATAATGTTACTTTTTATTGGGTTGTCGGATTTTTCGTGTGTTCGAATCGTGTGACATTAAGGAAGGATTTTTGTGTTCCATTCGACACGGGTCACGTATAGTATAGTTCGTTCCAACAATAGTGTCAACTCTGCGGTTTTCCCGTTATGTCGTGTTGTTCGAGCACAAAACCGTTTTTTCCTAACCTAACTAATCTGAAAATAAAGCCACCGCTGGAAACTGACTAACATGTGCAGCAAATAAAAAGTTCTCATGACCGGCGAGGAAAAAGCAATAGCAATGAAACCGGAGGATCTGCTACGGAAAACAGTTGGGCGGCGCCGGACTGGGCCGTGAATAAACAAAAACGGGTCAACCGGGAGAGTCGTTGGGATAATTTGAGGCACGTGACAATGTCTGCACTCGCTTGCTCGAGTATTGTGTCTAACACTCCACAAAGGCCTCATAAAAGATTCAATAGGGTAAAAAACGTTTTTTCGCGCTGAATCATTTGGCTAATGCTGTCCGTCACGAAGTACCAGGCGATTGTTCCGCCAATTCTATTCACGATTGACCGCCCAAATATTGAATCATTCAAGTTAAGTTGGTGGTGCAAATTATAATTGCGACATTGTTAACTGCCAACCTATTTTTTACCACTCTTAATAATGATATTTGCCATTTTGCGTTGGACCTGGCGGATGTGAATATAATTGGAGAGCAGGATGTCACCATGTTCACATCCTACCTATGGTATTCCCTAAAAACCGAACGAATGCGTGAACCCACCGGACTGTGTTCGGTCATTTGACTAATCTTTCGAATTCGAAAGCTCATGTGACCTATCAAATATTCTTTAATACTTTCCTTAGCTGCTTTAATGTTCCTGGAAATCCCCTCCTCAACAATAGTTTGTTTGTAGTTAGTTTGTGCGTTGGACACCAAAAAACACAGATTCGGTTTTCCCAGTCAGTGCTGATTTCAGTTATTCTTTCCCCTCAGGCTCACCATTGCTCTCACTTTATCGTCCTGAGGCCAGGGACTGTACACTGTCATTAAAAAAACACGTTATCTCAAAAATGCTTGGAACTTGATGGCGATTAATCGAAAAACTATGAGATATACTCCATAAATGGCGTGTTATCGTTTTGTTTTGGATGAAGGAAGATTTGGAAGATCTGAAGAAAACCCAAATTTTTTTTTTGGGCCGATTACTATACTTTCCTTCCCTTCGGGTAGCGGAAAGTAATAACGGCATTAAGAACAACTTGTTGAATACGATTCTGATTACTTTCCGTGTTATACGCCGTACTCATTTTTCACATTCTCTTGAATAATCACCAGCGAGTTCAGAGTAGAAGCTTTTCCTTCCTCCGAATAGTTCCCTCGTCCGTTCATAAATCTTAGTCGCTCGTCGCCCCTCTTATAAAATAGCATAGTTTTGGACGCGTGCCAAGGTTGCAATAACTGAGGACGCTTGGGTCCTCTGATCCTCTTTTCTTGCGGGTGAGAGGCAGCAGGCAGTTCACTCTTTAGAACATAACCCCTCGTAGGAAGGCAACTCTCAGTAATATGGGTTACTTCGAGAAAACCCCTAAATGACGAGTAAGAGTGAAGTTGTATTGTGATAAGCTGCAATTATTTTGTAGTTCTTGGAGCTGAAATCTCCAATGTTTGCCTGGTGGTGATGAAAAGGTGGTGGGTAGCAAAGCATCAAGGCGCCAGATGACAAAAATGTGAACACAATGATTAGTATTTCCAGAGCTGACCGAGTACTTTTCCACATACAAGCTTTCTCAATAGATGATTGGGTTTCCCTATAACTCTCGTTCCTTATATCACTTCTCACCCTTCATTTTCCTACCTCCTTCCAGACAGTGTGCCCCATACTCTCATCTCTCTTCTGTGAACCAACACCAGTTCTACTCGGAGATTTATAGGTAAGTAGTAAGTGTTATGTGGTATCTGCATTATTTGTTACTCAGAACTCCTTCGTCAACTATTGTTCTTCCGTCCTTTCTCTGACTCAACTCGTGGAGAGCAGTCGTGCCCCACCACGGAAAATGTATTTGCCTTTGGAAGAGGAAAGTATTGTCTGCATCATTTACTTCTGGAATAGATTCGTTCAGCAATAATATGCTTCGTTGCGTTCGGGCTTTTTGGTCCCCTCTTTGTTAACAGCAGGGTCTTCCTAGTCCAGGAAGAAACGGTTACCGTCTAATGTAATTCGGCTTTCCTCTACCGCCGCAGCCCGCCGCTCTTTTAAACCTAAAACACGAGGGCGCCCTGGAATGTGAGGTTCAGATAAGGAGGGTACAAAATGAGGTCTGAATTTTTGCTAAGCCGAACGTTCTGAAGACGAAGTAAAAGGGTTTAATAAATTATGTTATCTTCATAAACAGAGATGCTTAGTTAAGTAGAAAGGAATGGGAAGTCTAGTTTCGTTTGGGTCGGTGCTGTTGGTGGCAGGGGATTGTGGAGCACCTCGATGGTAAACGAGTTTGGGCAAAGTAAAACACGGTGGGAACCGTGAAGATGAATTGTCGCAACGTTACTGGCAGTGGTCACGCGATTCTTGGGGAACCTAAGGAAAATATCTGGTGCGTAGCAACACACTACTTTCCGCCACCCCTTTAAGCTCGAACACCAGCTACATAGGCGGGCGCTATATCTTCGTTCAACTCATTTTTACAGGAACATTTATGGAGAACATAATGCAGGGACTAGTTAGCTGAGAGTACTCCGAAAGTTTGATCGAAATCGTTAGAGCCGTTTTTCAGAAAATTGGAATACCGATAAATTAATATTCGACAAATCTCCTTTTCTGAGTTAACTTGGCTTATATCTCTGTTCAACATATATATACAGAAATAATTATAGAGAACGAAATGTTGGTATGGGTGACTAGAAGATACTTCATTAGGATATATCACATCTGGTGAAAAAGTTACCCTGGAATTTACGGAAATGTTAGAAAAGACGTTATTTTCGACACATTTTGCTTTTTATCTCTGTTCAATGGACCGTCACAGGAACATTTATTGAGAAGAATATGTAGGTATCAACTATTTGAAAACATCCTGTGAGTTTGGTGAAAATCGCTGAAGCCGTTTTGCCAAAAAGCGTAAAAAACATATTTTTGCTTCAAGGGCCCATATCTCCGTTCACCGTATTTTCATGGAGATATGTATAGAGAAGAAAAGTTAGGTATTGATTAGGAGAAGATAATTTGAAAGTTTGATCAAAATCGTTAGAGCCGTTTTCGAGAAAAATGCGAAAACTCCTAGTTTTTGGTACATTTTCGTCCCCCACCCCCTTCCCGCCGGCCGAAATCGTCCATAACCTTATTTTGGTGTCTACAAAAAATAACGAACAAAACAAAAGAAGAACCAGCTCAATCGGATCAGCCGTTCTCCCGCAAATCGAACTACAGACACACACACACACAGACATACACACAGACATACACACAGACATACACACAGACATACACACAGACATACACACGGACCTCTCTCCGAAATTAGGTTTTTTAGACTCAGAAGGGTCTGAAACGTAAAGATCTGAAGAAAACCCAACTTTTTTTTTGGGCCGATTACTATACTTTCCTTCCCTTCGGGTAGCGGAAAGTAAAAAGAAGGTTCGCTCCAGCCCTAATCCATCCGACAACAACTGAATATAATTAACCGTTTCTATTGGAGAACGGTACTTCCCATTCGGGACATGAAATATTAGCAAAATGTAGAGCATGAGCAGCTACAAATCCTTTCGCCTTTCCTCAACTCCCCTAGCAACGTGTTCCGGTAAATTTTGTTCTCTACTGGCGAATAATCGGTGAGAAATCTCGATGTATTGTGTATGTGGTTAATTCAAGAAACGTTTATGAGAAATTGAGGAGTCCTTCTGTTTTTCTCAGCATCTTCAGCATCAGCATTTTTCTTGACTCATTCCTTGCGCTATTTATTCATTTAGTATGAAACGCCCGAAAACCCATTTACCTGGAACGCCATTAGTATTAGATCCTTAAGTGTGAATGATTATAGTGATGATTGCGCTTGGGCGTTCGTATTCCTTTCGCGGGGAATACTACTACTTACCTGCTTCTTTCCTTTTGTGTGGAGCAGTATTTATTTGTGATATTCTCTTTTGCCTGAAATGTTCAACATATGCTCATTTTCTGAAGCACCGCTCATATTAGCAATTAATATTCCTTTAATGTGGGACTCTTAATATTTTACCCAGCCATACTACTTTTGCCTGGAAGGCTATTATTTTTACTGGCCCGTTCTTCTTGTCTGGAACTCTCATCGATGCTTACTTTTACGTTGTTGCAGTACGCTGGTCATCTTATACCTGCGTAAAACGCCTTAAATAGTAGGTGAGAACATTCCTTTTATCGATGGGATGTTATCGTCATCCGTGTCCTTCTCCTCTTATCACACTTTGTCTGCTCTTTTACTTTTTACTTTCCGCTACCCGAAGGGAAGGAAAGTATAGTAATCGGCCCAAAAAAAATTTGGGTTTTCTTCAGATCTTTACGTTTCAGACCCTACTGAGTCTAAAAAACCTAATTTTGGCGCGTGGTCCGTGTGTGTGTGTCTGTAGTTCGATTTGCGGGAGAACGGCTGATCCGATTGAGCTGGTTCTTTTTTTGTTTTGTTCGTTATTTTTTGTAGACACCAAAATAAGGTTATGGGCGATTTCGGCCGATGGGAAGGGGGGGGGACGAAAATGTACCAAAAACTAGGGTTTTTCGCATTTTTCTCGAAAACGGCTCTAACGATTTGGATTAAACTTTCAAATTATCTTCTACTAATCAATACCTAACTTTTCTTCTCCATACATATCTCCATGAAAATACGGTGAACGGAGATATGGGCCCCTGAAGCAAAAATAGGTTTTTTACGCTTTTTGGCAAAACAGCTACAGCGATTTTCACCAAACTCACAGGATGTTTTCAAATAGTTAATACCTACATATTCCTCTCAATAAATGTTCCTGTGACGGTCCATTGAACAGAGATAAAAATCAAAATGTGTCAAAAATAACGTTTTTTTCGAACATTTCCGTAAATTCCAGGGTAACTTCTTCACAAAATGTGATAAATTCCAATGGGCGTCTTATATTCACCCATACCAACATTTCGTTCTCTATAATTATTTCTGTATATATATGTTGAACGGAGATATAAGCCAAGTTAACTCAGAAAAGGAGAGTTGTCGAATATTAATTTATCGGTATTCCAATTTTCTCAAAAACGGCTCTAACGATTTCGATCAAACTTACGGAGTACTCTTAGCGAACTAGTCCCTACATTTTGTACCCGATAAATGTTTCTGTAGAAATGCGTTGAATGAACATATAGCACCCGCGTATGTAGCTGGTCTTCGAACTTACGGGGGTGGCGGAAAGTTGTGTGTTGCTACGCGCCAGATATTTTTCTAGTGGAGCATGAAAATGGTTCTCTTACAACAGTCGTGTTAGGCATTTCCATAATTTGAAGCTGAATTGTGGGTTGAGTTTACGTACTTTCATAAAGTTGGTTGGGTATCCGAGGAATGGATGAGGATGATATCCGAGGATGATATTAGGTCAGCTTAACATTGTTTGAAGTAGGGGAAACTTCTTTCCTCAGTTGTCTTTCAATCGGTGATTACTTGGAGTGCTATTAAGTGCCGAGATAAAGTGAGGTATGGTAATAATTCAAAGAGATTGAGGTAGTTCTGCTAGTAAGTAAGTTATTAAGGTTACCGTACATGTTTGGTGAGTCCCGTCTCTCTGGCTGGCAGGCATTCTACCAGCCAGAGAAGACGGATTCACCGACCAGGTACGTTAATTTTAATAGTAATAACTCCTCGTCCAATTCACGGTAAACAGAAGGAACTACGGCCTCTCTCCACAAAGATATCTTTTATAAGCCGGAAAACGTGAAAACCAAACATTCCGTTCGGCCGAGCGCTGGGAAATCGATTGCCTTCCTCCCTTCAAATGAATAATTTACTGCTAGTCATCCTCCCTCTTCGTCAAATCAACTTTATTTATTTACATTAATTGCCAGTTCTACCCAACAGGTTTCGTTTACACCCGCTATTTATTAAATATTTGTTGACGACGGATTTGTGTTCTCATTAGTAATAGCAATTGGGTCGTTTGCGTTGCTCTGAGCGCCGAACCTCTCAAAAATTGTAGTTGTGACTTCAGCAATTATCATTTTCTGTCCAAGACACACTGGTTTGTGGGTTGGAAAAACTGCAGGGGTGCGATAGAATTTTTCGTTGATGTTTTTAGGGGTGTAGAAAGTATACCAAAAAGTGAAACTCCCTGCGCCGTATCTTTGGAGCATGCCAAACGAACGGGGGTGCTGGCAGTTCGCAAAAAATACTGGGGAGACGCATCATCTCTTCTCAACTCCACGGAAATTCACTTAATTTTATTGTTTTGTCAATTGATACGATCTGTTCACTCACTTTACATGAATTTGGTAGAGCTTATCATTCTATGCACAAACTGGTAGCGCGTAACGTTCAAGTTTTGATTTGGTTGAGCTTGGAACTGCCTAGATGACTGGGGCTAAGGTTTTGTTTACAGTTCTGTAATTATAGGGGAAACTGTGAAAGAAGTTGAGCAATGAAATGACGTCAGATTAGACTCCGAAATTTCTGTAATTTCTCAAAATTACCTGATAACTATTATTAAACTTCCATCTTATTAGACCACCCTGATTTTTGTGGGATCAGTAGACCACGCTCATATTAGCCACATTTATATGCAAAACGAATTACTAATAATTTTCCAAGAATAAAAATTTTATACCACTATTAGGTCATTTCGAACTCTACATACCAAAAATGAATTCAAAACTGTTAGAGCCGTTTTGGAGAAAAAATATATTTAGGGTTTTAATCATTATGCTCACTACAGCTAGTTTTGAACTGATTTTGCTCTGAAGGTTATTTTGGCCTATTAACAGTCAGAGTACTATATATACAAGTTAAGTTTGGAAACTGCCAGAAGGACTTTTTTAAAAAGAACAAACTTTTATTTACACAAGTTAAAGCAACTACAACTGTACAAGTCAGGGGCTGGAGATAATCTGACGAACTCTCATCTGCTCGTCCTATTTATAATGTTTGTATGCTGACTCTGTGGGAAAGGGCAGTGGATAACATGATAGTCTATGCGTAGGCACTTTAGGTGTTTACATCTCTGGTTAGCGAAGCATTAACAGTGATTACGTAGCATTACAAGTACACATAACTTACCTATGTAGAAGTTTTGAACTGCGGGCGACACCACCATGCCCAAAGGTTTTCGGTAATTAGCATGTGTCTTCTTTTTTGTGTACTCGTACAGAAGAAAAATAATGAATTACGGCCAACATGTAAGTCTTTGAAATTATTCTTTCATTTTTTAAAGCTTCACTGTGTATTTATATTACACCTTCAACTTCAAGATAAATCATCTCTGCTTAGTTGAGGTTGTAAATAATTGTGTTCATGATATTAAACGCATTTATATCAGAGAGCACTGATGGGTTTTGATGAAAAGTCTGCGGATGCGTCAGTGCCCTTCATGTTGAAAAAATCAGGGTGTTGTGATACTCCCTTTTTCCATCTTTTGGGTGGGTGGGGAAGTAGGGAAATCAGATTTAGGGCACTTCGATCAACAGTTATTTGTCTCAGATTGTGACGGCACCTCTTTCTGATCCGACTTCTCCATAAAAGATCCCACCCACCTTCTTAGCAAATCAGCCGAAGGAACGACAAAGAGGTAAACGAAGCGCGAGGGAAGTGAGAAGTAGTAGGTAGCGTAATAGGGTTGTGAGTGGAGGAGGGTGACTATGACTGGGAAGAGGAAGAGGTGCTACAGGAGGAGAAAGATTCACTTCGGAGGGGATCACTCAGCGACGAATTCCCATGGCCTACCAAACTCGTGGAGCTCCCCCCTCCCATACATCGTCCTCACGAATCAATTCGAACCATTCACTCACTCGCAGCAACAAAAGGCAAGCTCTACGCTCGGAGGGGAAACGGCGCTGTGAAACGAGCCCTGATTTTCAATTACAATTTCTTTTCCTGCTGGCTCTTCCATAAATATACATACAGCGAGCATCTCCGCTGTGTGTTGATTGTTGTTTTAAAATCGGAGAACGTCAAAGCAAGGGCCACTTTGATGGCTTGATTTTCTTCGATAAAGCCTTCTTCATGATTTGTTCCATTTTGTCACTTCATTGTCATTGGGTTGGTCATTGTCTATATCATTTTAAACCTTTTTGGTTTATTATTCATTCTGAATAATAACCATTATTCATTCTGAATAAAAACCCTCTTTTCGGTCAGGAAAAATGTTTGACAACCCCCCCTCAAAATTTGATACTTTACGTTTCTAGACATGGAGATTCCAAATCTGCAATGTCCGTCCGCCGTCCGGGCCGTTTTGTACCTTTAACGTGGTCTAAAAAATTCGTGCTTTCGCACTAAAATCCCATTTGGTATCTAGTTGTGCCCGCCATCTCGGCAATCCGATCGGACGAATCCCATTGTTGTTATGGACAAAAAATGGTTAAACAAAATTAACAAAACGCAGTATAATCGCAAATACGCCGTGTTTCGTATCGTTTTCAAGGTATTTTTACATCCTGGGTCTAATGGAATGAGTATCAGACATGTACAACTGTGTATAGTGAAATTGCAGTAATTATAATGAGCCAAAGTCAGCTAATTGAAAGAACTCGTGGGAACTACAGCAGAAGTAAACGTTTCGTCGTTAGTACTCCCTCCCACCCGTCTCATGAAAACCACCCGCCTGCTAGACTCACAACATCGTCGTGCCAATTGCCTACAGGCGCTTACGGTCGCCTGTCACCAGGGGAATATTTAGTTTCCGTAGTTCTATTGTAGTCAGGTCACGTTTCGTATGGTTTACTTGTATTTTTCGATGCTGAATCGAATGGGATAGGTCTCGGTGCAGTAATACTAGGTCAAGCTGTTCATGAGAATAATAAACCGTTATGTAATAATTTGCAGGGTTTTTGTGACAGTTTTAAGGAAGTCCTCAGGCCCATTCAGTAATGTGTTCTTCGAATACTCCCATCATAGCTATCTATCTTGTTTTTAGCACGCACACACTCTAGTTTCCTAAACATCGGTCAATCGGATGATTAGAATTCGATTCACTAGCTGCAAATAAATTCGATCTCCCTTTTGCATTCTCATTCCTTTCTTCATAATTGCAAGCTATTTAATTAGAATTCATTCAATTTTCAAGGCAGAAAATATTAATTTTGTCCACAGAACTGTATTATAACTTCGAATGGATCATCGTTTTGTTATTTATTTTACCGTGAACATAAGATTGAACCGCCCCAGAGGCTCCCTTTCCTGCTTATATACCTCCCAAACATAAGTCTGAATGTCTCAATAGTCAACTAATTGCTCAATAATGGTCCAGGAATGAGTATTAGCAGAACAACGCTCCCGCTTTCAGCCGCCGTGAAGTAATGTTTAAAAAAGTTCAAATGAACTAAGTGATTAATAAATAAACACTAGTTAATTGACGTAAAGCTACGGAAAGTTGTGTGATGCAGCGCGCCTTATATTTTTCACTCAAACAGGCAGGCAACAATTGGAACAATCAAGTAATTTTAAGAGAATTAACGCTTAGCTGCTAATCGCGGATTGATTGTTGCAGGAAACCTTAATAGATTCTGTACAATTTTTAACTCTTATTCTGTATTTTCACATGCCAATTTTCTCATAACCTTTTCTCGTCACTTTTATGTACAACCGGTGCGCTAGTAGAACGCCTTCTGGCATTTTGTGGGCTGCTCATTACTTTATAACTTTGATTAAATCTTCAGCATTTTGGATGAAACACGGTTGTTTATCTGCATGCTTCCGTCGTTGAATTTTTGTCGAAACGGTGAGAATGTTGGAAAAATATAATAATATAAAATCATTTTTCGTCCACATTTTTGACGTTTTGTTCTGCTTTTACACGAATGGAAATTTGAAGTTACTACCGCACAGTAGTGTGGAACTGGCTATAGGAAAATCTAATCGAAATTGTTAGAACCGTTTTAGAGACAAAAAATGTTGGGAGTTTTGATCAGCGTAGTAATGATAATTATTCTTAAACCGGGATTAATCATTGCTGTGTTGTGCCTATCCGAACTTCCCTTCTGAACGTTATCGTCTATTATTGGCTATCTAACTTTTGCTCTTTGCAAATATCTCCATGAAAAAACTTCTTTTTGCAAAATTAACTTTAACGATTTTCACCAAACTGAGGATGTCTTCAACCATTCAATACATATACATTGCTCTCCATAAATGTTCCTCTAACACTCCATTGAACCAAAATGACGAAAATGTGTCAAAACTCGTATTTTTTTCAACTTTCACGAAATTTCTGGAGTAACCGCATAATCGAATATTTATCAATGTGACGGAATGTCTTCTAGTAGTATATTTCAGTTGAACGGAGGTATAGGCCATTTAGCTCGGTAAATATTTGTCGAACATTGAATTATGGTTTTCCGATTTCCTTAAAAACTGCTCGAACGATTCCGATCAAACTTCCGAGTACTCTCAACTAACTAGTATCTACATTTTGTTCTGCATACATGTTCCCGTAGAAATGCGTTGAAAGAAGCTTTATGTAGTGGATCGTGGAATTTACGATGTTTGCAGAAACAACGCACCAGAAATTTTATCTCGTACGTTCCCCTTTTTTCGCTACATATAATTCTGATCCTACGGTGCGGTTATATTGCTTGTTCACCACTACTTTTCACTTGCCATCATCTACTTTTTAACCACCCCGTTATCACGGCTCTGCTCGTAGTAATTACGAGCATTATTTGAATGTAAACCGCTGCGCCTTATCATTCACTCTTCCAACGAGTCGAGTGGTTTAACTTGAAATTGTGTGCTTTGTGGTTCATTATGTTGAGTGCATGGCTGGAGATTTATTTGAAATCTACCGGGTGATTGCGGTACATCAAGTGGCGTAATGATGAATTTTATTTCTGAGAGGACTCCCACGACCAGCCTGCTGCTGGTAAACCGCTGCGGTCTGCTGGACAACTTTCACAGTTCGAGGTATTGATTTTTTCCTCCTCTTCCCCCCTCCACTTCACCACGTCCTTACGCCTCGGCACAACAGCTGTCGCGTATCAATTCCTTGTTAAATTGCCCAGATCAAACGTCAAACTTTGTTACTCGGCCGTAAGTCGAGGCAAAACCCTACTAATGCAATGGGGGCGAGCAGTAATCTTTGAGTTTTCTCCAAGATGTGCCGCGGAATATTTGATGTTGTGGGTTGGAGGGTGATAAAGAGGGGAAAAGATGGAAGGTTCCTCCGCTCTTTTCATAATAACTGAACGGCTGGAGGGCTAATGGGAAAGGGGGAGCAAAAAAGTACTCCCAACAGCGCCCGTTCTGTCGAAGGGACAGGCACTGGGCTCTAGCAACTACCTTTTTTTTTCTTTTTTCACTTGGTTAAATTATCTCCGCCCAGCTCCCCCTCCTCCCTCCCATATTTCCTTTTTCATAATTTGCCACTGAAGCAGCTTTGGTCGCTTCCAATTTCCCTATTCGCTGCCGTCTGGAGGAGTTTATCAGATTCCTGGTCGTCAAAAAGCGTTTAACGTGAGATATAAGTCTCACTTATTACATTCCTCAACCCCAACAAAGAGGGAAGTTCGTTTTTCCATTATTGTTGTTAGTTGTTGGCAGAATTCTGTGGTTCAATGTGCGGGAGAACGGCTGAACCGATTGGTTATGTTTTGTTTTATCCATGATTTGTTGTAGACGCAAAAATAAGGTTCTGGGCGATTTCCATCGATTGGCATTTGGCATTTTTGATGAACCGCCATTTTCTTAGTCCATTCTTCACAGAGAGCAGAGAACTGGTTTTGTTATCCATTAATCGTCAAAATGTCAATTTCCGTTGATCCGTTGTAGTCAGGTCATGTTTCGTATCGTTTACTTATAATTTTCGATGTTGGATTTAAACTATAGGTTTCTATCATGCTGTGCAAGAGAATAATAAAACGTTGTGTAATAATTGCGGCGTTTTCACTAAACGTTGGTGGAACTTACCGGTCAACGTTTTAGGCCCTCGCCTCGTCGACTAAAACGAGGAGTTAAAATAACTCCGATATCCCCGAACGAAATCGCGAGGCAAGTTGTGTGATCCTCCGCTTCGAATATTTCCCGGAGCTAATTGGTGGTGAGTGGGTGGTGATGAAGGCGCGCGGGCGGCTTGAATGGATTTGTTCCCCAGTCTTGAACACTTAGTTCTCGCAGCGCACCTTAAATCACAACATTCGCGTCGCTAAATCAGCCAATGAAATCTACGTCTTTCTCAAAATTAATTCATTGAAGCTGCAATTAACACTGTGTGTGGGTACTTCTCGTACTCCTTAAATCTACGAAATAGGACAGAAAGCTATGTAATCGGTTCAAATGGTCAAGTTTCCAACAAGTAGGGACAACAAAAGTAAAAAATGTTCCTTACAGATAGCATTACGTATATTATTCAAAATTAATCATATACCGAACAACTTTTTAAAATGATACATGATGCTTCTCAACGCCAAATGTGCGGTGTGTTTCACACAAATTGACAGTTTCACGTGTGTACAGTCGATAGAACCAATGGCCTGTGGCATTCTAGCCCAGTGGTAAAACGCTCTTTTTTCTTCTCCAGACATCGTCTTTGTGTTAGTGGGGGCAAGTGAACAATGGTATGGGAAACTAGTTTCACAATGAGGGAGGCAGAAGTTTTACTAACGCCACAAAAGTCGCCTACAGCTAATAGCATCGAACCTGCAAAGAGAAAACGAAAATGATTATTTACGTGTTCTACTTTCACATAATTCCAAAATTTATACGAATCGCCTTGAATCGTCTTTTCATTCGTATAGCCTCATTAATAGCCTATGTGATTGTTAAAAAAGATAATTATTGAGTTTTCTTCAGATATTTACGTTTCTAACTTCCAAAACCACCCTTTTCAGAACATGGTGTGCAATTGTAGACACGGATGAGAAAGAACGACTGAACCTAGTCAACTCAAACTTGATATTCACGATCTCACACCAACATCGGACGGTCACAGAAAGTTATGAGCACAAAATTATACTTCTCACCGACGTCAAAACGCATAATTCTCGCCTATCGTTCACACTAAACTCATGTTCCAATAAGCTACAAAATGGAAGGTCAATAATAATTAGAAATAAGCCAACAAAGTACGGTATACTTCTCCGTATATTTTATACGGTTCATTTTTTCCTATAATTCCAAAAGAATCAAAACGGAACTTCACAACAATCGTCTCGTCATAAGTTTACGATACATGTCACTCAAGCAATGAAGTAATGTAAGTAGGAGCAACCCTGTAAATTTCATTTCTCCATCAGTTTCTACGCACACAGTTAGGAACGCCATTGAATTAATTGGTAAAATCCGCCGAACGTACGAGGGGATTGGGAAAGTTGTGATTCGTCGAACCAGATTTTGGGACTAATGGAATTGAAACGTAAACATTCGATGAAAGCTTTACGTTTCTAACTTCCAAAACCATTCTTTTCAGAACATTGGTGTGTGCGATTGTGGACAGGAATGAGAGAGAACGACTGAACCTAGTCAGCTGAAACTTGATATTCACGATCCCACACCGACGTCGTAAGGTCACAGACAGTTATGTACACAAAATTATACTTCTCACTGGGGTCAAAACGCATAATTCTCGCCTATCGTTCACACTAAATTCATGTCCCAATGAGCTACGAAATGGAAGGTCAATAATAATCAGAAATAAGCAAACAAAGTACGGTATACTTCTCCCTATATTTTACCGGCCCTAAAACGCGTCTTCAGGAGTTAACGGAAGATTTGACGTATTCGGCCTTAAGTCCAGCCTGCAAAAGACATTGATAAACCGGCCCTTAACCCACGAAATTGGCTAATAAAAATGTGTATCTTCCTCGAAATCCGTTGAAATTTGAAGAATTGAGATTATACTCATACTGCAACGAATAGGTGAGTACGCCTCCTTAGTACGTTCCTTATCTTTAAGAAAAAAGCAGGAAAGTTACGTAATTGGCTAAAATGTTGAGTTTCTTCGGATCATTTCGTTTCCAAACGCGAGATTCAGTATACTTAACAGTAAACAGTGTATTAATTGTAACTCATGAAAATGATTTTTGAGGGACGTGAAAATGAGTGCAGTTACTTAAACATAATTGTTTATCATCACGATCGTTATAAACACTTTCTGTTTCTTGAACTAAGTCCGTTTGTCTTACTACATAACGTTTTAGCTTAGTCATCTTTCGGGATCGCTTCTTTTCGATTTTCTTAGCGGTATGGAGTAGGTAACTATTATAATCGACTGACAAGTTTTTACTTTCCGCTACCCAAAGGGTAAGGAAAGTATTCTAATCGTGTCAAAAAAAGTTTGGTTCAATTCAAATCTTTACCTTTTGAGGCTTGCTGAGTCCGAAAACCGTAATTTCCGTGTGTGGGTGTGTGGAAAAAAAACAAAGATGTGTAGTTAGATTTCTGGGAGAACGGCTAAACTGATTGAACCGGTTCTTTTTGTTTTGTTCATGATTTTTATTAGACGCTAGAATAAGGTTATGGGCCGTTTCCATTGATGGGAAAAGGGTATGGGGCTCCCGAAATGTACCTAAAACTAGGGGTTTGGTACTTTTCTCAAAAACGACTGTAACGATTTTGATTGAACTTGCAAATTATCTGGTACTAGTAAATACCCAACATACCTCCATGAAAATTCGGTGACGCGGATATAGGCGAAAATGTGGGTTTTTAAATTTTTGGTGAAACAGCTTCATCAATTTCCACCAAACCCACAGGCAGTCTTTGGTTGATCAATACCTATGTACTTTTCACAATACGTGTTTTTTTGAGAGTGCAATGAACAGAAATGAAAACCAAAACGCGCCGAAAACTATTTGTGCCCGGATACTTGACACTCCCATCGGATGAAAAAATGGTTAATACATTTAACAAAAATTCTTAATCGCTAATGCGCCGTGTTTGTTGGTATCGTTTTATTGGGATTTTGGATGCTGGGTCGAATGGAATGAGTCTCTGAGGTTTAAGAGTGCGTCTAGCCCGAAAACGGCGAACTTACAGTAATTATAGTGGTACAAAGTCTACTAATTAAAAGAACTCGCGGGACAGTACAGCGAAAGTTATCGTTTCGCCGTCTAACTCCAACCACCCGTCACCTCGACGCTACACGGCGTGCCATTTGCCGACAGATGCCTAGAATATGTTGTTCTTGTCGTTCCGTCTTAGCCAGTTATTTTTCACGTCGTTTATTGGTATTTTTCGATTCTGAATCGAATAGTTCGCAGCGTTTTCTTGAACGTTTTTGTGTTTTCCGTAGGAACTGCTTCTCTCATGTGATCAATCTTTTGGAGTCTTCTAGTGACCTACACCCGTATTTTGATCAAACTAATGATGTTCACACAAAACGTACCAATCTTCCCAAGAAATTATCTATTTTCTCGCTTTGAATGATGTTTTGTTGTATTCCCTTACTCGATCTTGAATCACCACAGCAACTTTCGCGGGTAGTTCAATGTCAGCTTCTCGCCCTTCAACTGATTTCTACGCTATACCGTTTCCGTGGCTGCCTCCCACGACAAAATTCTCGCTTCCCAATAGATTGCAGTTCGTTCGGCAGTCTACATTCCTTCGAAATATTTGGTGCGTAGCAACCTCCATAAATTTAATGGCCGATTTTGTTCTCCGAAAATGTGTCCGTAGATATCCGTTGAACGAAGATACAGCGTCCTTATATATAGCAGTCGTCGAATTTACGGGGGGCTGAGGAAAGTTGTGGGTTGCTACGCGCCAGATATTTATCCACTCGAACCACTTCAACTCGGAACTAAAGCAATTTTTACGCCGTTTGTTATTTTTTTGTCCGTTTAATCGAATTATAACCTCGTTTAGTAGAAAAGCTTTTTCCCCCTGGCTGAGGAATTTGAGTGGCTCTTAGTCGATAAATAGGCATCTTCCCCATCTGCTGTTGACGTTTAGTGTTACATAGTGAGCAACCCTCTCAAAGCAAACTTGTTATTTAAAATGCTACACACATACACATACACTCGCGCTTTCTACTCCACCCCCCCCCCCCAACCATCAAGTTTCACTCTTCACGAACCAGGAGCACCTTGGGGAAGCAGCACGCCCCTACTTCTGGATTCCTCAAATCCCAACCCTCACCCTCTCAACCATTAAAATAGAAGTGATGGGGTGGAAAGTTATGGAGGAAACGAGGTTTCTTTACACAACTAGGAACGGAGTATGAGGCTGAAGAGTTTCCGTAAGCTGGTAATAGGTGTGACTTCTACTAGGAAATTCAATCGAATTTGACGAGAATATAGAGCGACGCATTACTTTCTCCCCTTCATACTATACGAGTTTCCTATTGTGTTCTAGAGATTAGACGTTCATAGAAAACTTCCAATTATTGATACGAGTATTTCCTGTTATTCAATGTATTTAGCATTATCAGGACAACAATAGACGCACGAGGAGAACGTTAATGTGCTAACGCATGTATAAGCGTCATAGTATTGTACACTACACATATCTTATGATGTAGAAAACAGAAAATATTGAGTAATCATTCTAATCCAATTTTCACTGAATTAGTATAAACTTGGTAAAAAAACGTTCTACGATCCAGAATGCATTACGCGACCGCGAATGACTTTTATTGAGCACCATCACATACTTGAATCGTGAGAATTTTACGATTATCGTTTTGGAAACGTTCATGTTTATATTTCTGCAATTGAAGAGAAAATGTTCGTCGAAAAACGACACTAATGTGATTTCCAGGGGTTCTTCGGGTGTCTAGAATTACATGTTAACTTGTACAACTACTAACTCTTAATTTATCGGACTGTGAACTTTTTTTTTATGGGTTCACGTGCCCTATTCTGGGAAACCCGACCCACTCATGCAAAAGTCATTGTTTAGCAAATAGTGCATAGGGAATTCATTGGACGGACCAAATAATGTTTTTAAGAAGGACCGTGTTTACTGCTTTCAATTTATTGGGAAAAAACTGAGAATTCCGGTTGTTTCAACGGAAACGGGCGGTAAGAATTCCGAAAATGGGTTGGGGGGGGGGGAGTGTTATGATGAATATGATAATTATAGTTAGTATTGGACCTTCCTTCGTACACTTACGTTGGCATCCCACGGTGGCCTGCAGGCTGAATATAAACTTTGAGCCGAGTTGGTACTTCCTTTTTCTCCCACTCGCGTTCACAGACACACATACCAGCGGACGAGTACTATTAACGACATTGTTTGAGAACTCAAGTGCCAGGAGCGGGATTTTTAAGGAAAAACTACGCTGAAACCGCCTGAATGGTGCTGGTCTAGAGCCTCGTGTTTACAAACAGTTCCTTGGCGGTACTACAACCCGCCACAATGCTACGTCTGCTGGTCAAACAGCAACTTGTGCATTTCCTAACACAATACAATATCAGCGATCATCATGTGACTCGAGTCTAAAATAACTTCATAGGAAGACATTTCTGGCGCGCCTCCAACTTGAGTAAAACGGCACATCAAACTTGCGTCACATCCGACAAACATTCCATTAGTCGATTCCCATTCACTCAAAACTTGAAAAGCTTCCTCATAAAAGAAAATTTCCTATTGTACAGACAGAAGCCGGATTAATTTACCGTTAAATTATTCGGCCTGTGCGTCGGGTAAACGGCCGCTGGGGGCAGTCAGGAGAATCTTCCTCCGCGTTGGATCTAATCGACAGATAACTTCCATTATCCCTTCTTTTTCTTTCTTTCGTTCCGTTTCATTACCGCTTTATTACCCTTTTAATTAAGCCCTTCCTTTCCCCTTTTTTTTCTTCATTTTCAGCCTCAGCTTCCGAACCCTCCTGAAAAATATCAGGTGCACCGCATCACACAACATTCGTTATCTCTGTCAATCTCATTCCCGTCAATTTACTTGTGTTCACGGTTTTTTCTGGTTACTCAATTTGTGTATCACTCAGTTCATTTGAACTTGGTCAGACATAACTTCACAGCGGCAGCGGTAGGCGCTTCCGACCCCGGAATTTATTGGTCTGCTCGTACTCGTCACCTGACCATCATTGAGCAATTCTTACACAGGGAAGTGACGAGGCCATAAACACGATTTTTCTTTTGAATTTATTCCATTTTTCCAGAGTTGTGAGACGGCAGTAGTTGAAATTCCGGAATTTCTGGAGTGACTCCCTTTTTGTAAATTCTAGTAACATTTCATCGAAATTTATATGGAAAAAACAGCGTGGAAATCGATTTTCGTGGAAAGTCCGGTAATTTATTTTGCTGCTCTCGTCATTTTCCCACCAATGGAAATTTTATGGCAAAATTGACTCATTGAGAGCTGCCCATATAAAAAATTTAATCAAATCGTTCGAGCCGTTTTTGAGAAAAAACATTTGGTGTTTCTATCACTATGATAACTACAGTTAGTTTTGGACGGATTTTGCTCATACCCTTATTTTGCCGTTCCATGGTGACCTGCGGGCTACATATCAAGTTTCAGCAGATTTGCTTCAGCCATTTTCTCTCAAATACTGCTTTTCGAACTCAGTAGGGCCTGAAACGTAATGACCTGAAGACAACTCAAATGGACGTCAACGTTCTACGTAACTTCTACTTCGGAGAGGCAACTTCGCAAGTTTTTATCCAAAACAATGTATTGGAGAGTGGTACCATTGGGTCAACTTCATTTTCCGCCTATCTATTTCATTACTTGACATTTTCATTCTAATACGCAAAATATCGGTTGTAGAATTGTTCAATAATATATTTGTGATCTCACTTGATAGTTTTACTTTCCTTGGCTCTACGAAGTAGAAAGGAAAGTTATGTAATCGGCTGAAAAAAAAATTTGACGAGAGCAGCACAATAAATTACCAAAACATTCGACGAAATCGATTTTAGCGCGGTTTTTAGAGAAAACAACCGTATCAAATCAGCTGAAACTTGATGTCTAGCCTACAGGTCACCATGGGACGCAAAAATAAGGGTATGGGCAAAATCCACCGAAAGTTAACTATAGTTATCATAGTGATATAGTGATCAAAACACCAAATATTATTTTTTTCAAAAACGGCTCTAACGATTTTGATTAAATTTTTTATATTGATAGCTCTCAATAAGAAAATTATACCATAAAATTCTCATTTGTGGGAAAATGACAAGAGCAGCACAATAAATGAAGAAAAATTTTCGACGAAAAGCGTTTTTAGCGCAGTTTTTTCCTTATAGACTCCGCTAAAACGTTACTAGAATGTTTTAAAAAATTGGTATTGTTGTCCAATCCAATACCTATAGGGGAGTGCATAAAACGCTCATGAGATACGTGGGGCTCACTACAGAAATTCCCGAATTTCAACTACCGCCGTTTCTCTTACTACCAGTTCTAAAAGTTTTCACCCAATAACTCTGCAAAAGTAATTACTATTCTTCTTCAATCATGCTTACAGCCTCATTAATTATCTGTGGAACAATTGCTCAGTAATGGTTCTAGAATGAGTACGAGCAGCACAATAAATTCCGGAACTGTAAGCGCTACCGCTTTCTGCTGCCGTGAAGTGTTGTTTGACCAAGTTCAAAGACAAAGTAGACAAAGCCATATAGAAAGTGAATTGACGTAGAGCTTACAACTAGCGCTAACGGGGTGGCAAAGTGAATGGATGAGCGCGTCTTCAGGAGTTAACGGAAGATTTGACTTATTTCTCCTTTATTTGACTCTTACCGGCCGGCCGTAAGAGTCGTTTGCTAGAGATGATGGAGATTATTCGCATTCAGCGACAACGGACAACAACAAAAACCAAACGCAGGGAACAGGTTTGACTGTCAAAACATCTAAAACGCTAAAAAAACACCCCGTTTAGGAAAACTTGTTGGAGAATCAGATATTCTAACTGCGCGAATGAACGATAGCACTAGTATCCCCCCTCCGCGAGCGTTTTGTAACTGGGAATAACCGGAGTTAACGCTCAATTAATAGTAATGACATGCTTCCGACGAAATGATTAAATCAATAAAACCTTTCCCTTTTCTGGCGACTCTAAGGCGTTTTTCGCCTGGACGAGGGGTTGAGATACTCAGTTCTAATCCAATTACGAGCGTGAGCGAGAGAATGGAGGGGTGGTGAGTTGAAAAAAGGTTTTAGGGGAAGAGAAAAAGGAGGAAAGGGAACAAGTAAACTGTAAGGGTTTAGAGATCTGGGAAGGGAAAAAGGGGTTTTAAAATCAACGATGTCCTGGTCCAGTCTACCAAAAAACGTTATCACAAAGTTTCCATGTTTTTCGTCACGTCAGTTTTACGTTCAGCTATAAACCACGCGAGCGTAAGTCCCTTGATGGCCGACAACACCAGAGTCGGGAGAGATTTATTTTTAAATGGCCTACGGGTACCCCTGAAACAGTGGTAAAAACTGCATCGTAGTGAGAAATATTGTGACTGGGGCCTCACACAACTTTCCTTGCCCACTACCATGAAATGAGCTGTGTATTCACTTGACGGGTCTGGACGGAAAGGTTTGCGGAGAACAAGATGTCGAAATCATTTAATACTAACTAACCTGCAGGTTTAATCTTAATCATTGAAAAAAGCAAGCGAATGCCGCAATTTTCAAGCAGTTGTTTTTATTTTTCCTCAGCCCAACAGAAAAGTGTTGCTGACATCAGAAAATTACTTTAATGTTTGTTGCTTTGCGTTATGTTTGTTTTTCACTTTCCACAAATTTCACGTTCTGAGGCTTCCAAGAGACAGAGGTTGAGTTTTTTCTCTGTACCCTGGGTGCGTGTGTTCATAGTCGACTGTGGGAGTTGGCTCTTTCTTCGTTAAGGCGTTTCTATTCTGAGAAACAAAAACGTACCCTAACCCCACCCCACAATATTTAATTAGTGTGTAAGAACATTATGAAAGGAGATAAAAGCACTAGAAGAAAAACTAGTTTTTTAATTTACCGCATCGATATGAACGGTATACATTTAAAAGTTCAATAAGTCGATGTCTACAAATCATTCTCTGTAAAGATTTCGCAGACTATTCATTGAATGGAGAAAGAAGCCTTAACGTACACAAAAACGTTTGTTATTTTAACAGTATTAATTCTTCACGGCGAATCTGCGCCCGACAAATTCTGCCTTGTGGTATTACGTTTTACAGAGCATTATTCAGTATGTATTGCTGAATTATCTGAGTTCTCATTCTTATAACGGAGATAAGAGCCAGGACGTATGAAAAAATATGGTTTTCGGTAGTTTGAAACGTTTATCTTCCATCTGTTGTCTAAGAACGCCCCAGACATTTTTGTAAAACACTAGGTTTCTTCACCGAGACAGAACAAGTAGTCTTGCATTATGCATTCAATGCCTTCGTCGTAAAAGCAATTCATTGAACCAAGAACCTAATTTTATGAAATATCTAGTATCGCATTGGTGGGATTAATCATGAAAAAACAACGATAAAATTTCTTCGAAAAGTTTGATAATTTATAGTGCTGCTCCAGTAATTTCGCCACTGATGACAATGTTATGGTACTGTCGTGGTATTTGCAACTGTCCATACAAAAAATTTCCATAAAGACGTGTTTGAGAAACAAATATTTGGTGTTTTGATCACTGTGATAACTATAGTTAGTTTTGAACTGATGTTGCTCATACCCTTACTTCGTTGCCCCATTTACAGGGTAAACAAGAAATTGGCGCCGATTTGGTTGTGGCATTTTCTCTCGATTGCATTCACAGACTCTCAGGCCATTTTCTCGAATGTTTCATGGTGTTTTTGGAACTCATAAGCCCGTGAAACGTAAAAATATGAAGAAAACGCGACATTTTTTTGTTACCTATATTAGCCGTCTTAACAACATAACTTCCCTTCCTACTTCGGAATGCTATGGAAAGTAAACATTTAGCTCAATCAGCCCAACCGTTCTCCCGCAAATCGAAATAAGGAAGAAACAAACGCTGCAAATTATTGTACAATGGGATTATTATTCTCATGCACATCTTGACGTAGTCCAAAACTCCGAGAACCATTCAATTAGATTCAGCATCGAAAAATACCAATAAACCATACGAAACATGGTGGGTACGACGAAAACTAAATATTCCAGGCGCCAATGTGACAAGTGGTTTTAATGAGACGGGAGGGAATACAAATGATAACACAATTACTGTCGCTGTATTTTCCCGCGAGTTCTTTCAATTAGTAGACTTTTGCACACTATAGATACTGTGATTTCACTGTTTTGGTCTAGACGCAATCTTACACCTTTTGAAACTCGTTCCATTCAGGTCTACATCGAAAAATACCTATGAGGGGGGGGGGGGGCTATAAAGATGTTCCTGGCCTAAAACATAGATGGTAGAATGAATAATCGAACTGACCGCCGGTTACCTAACTACATTGTTATATAATTAATTCCTGGGAACAGGGAAGAGAGGGCATTAAGGCCCTATTGTTTCCCAGGTTGTTAAATAAATTCTTTAGTCTCTCTCTCTCACGCTCTCGCTCTCTCTCTCTCTCTCTCTTTCTCTCTCTCACTCTCTCTCACCCTCTCTCCACTCTCTCTCTCTCTCTCTCTCTCTCTCTCTCTCTCTCTCGTTCACACACACACACACGCACGCTACCTTCGTGCAACCGTGCCTGATGATGTGTGTACCTCTCAGTTAATATCCGGAATAGAGCTGGAGTCTTGTTGAGTCGACATTTTCTTCGTTTTACACTCTCGGCATGTCTTTGTTTAGCCACATCTGCACAACCTTGTTATGTAGTCTACCAGCAAAGGCCGTGCCCACATTTTCTGTGTAGGCTTGTGCAGCGTTTATAGGGGTCGTGGTAATATGCGAGTCTTGCATTCAGAAACTTTCGTAGGAAAGGGAAGTTTTACAGCGTGTGCTTCTTGGTGGATGTTGCTCGTAGTGGTAGGATATCAAGAGTAAAATCAAGTCTAAGAACCCGGGAAAGAGCTCATTAATTACAACGCAAAGGGCTATTCACAATCTCAAGGATTTGAATGTTCCGCTTCTAATGATATCTCAGTCAGCAATTCGGGGATTTCCGGCAATCAAATTCAAACAAATTGTCGGCATTTGCTGTATAAAAACTCTCCCATTTGTAAAATCAATTTTGCCCTTGGGAATTTGAAGTAATTGCAGAGACGCGAGAGGAATAAAGGAATTGGAAGCAGTTCTGGCGGTAAATGGCCCACGAAATTATCTTGGAATTTCAGGTTGGGCTGATGGAGTCCTCCATCAATTCACGTCCTGGCAACGCTCCGTGATGGTTATTCCCATTACACAAGTTGCTACCTAATATCCCTTCATTTTCCCATAACTAAATATTCCCTCTTCGCTGAGGTTGAAGTTAATATTGTGCGTATTAGAGGGCATTGCAGAGGACACTTTTTTCTCGCTCGTGTGCTATAGCACGTGTTTCCATAAATTTGTGAAAAATTCGTGATAAAAGTACTACCATTATAGTAATATACCAGGAAGTTTCGAGTTTACTGTTTGGTAATACAGGTAAAAACCGCGAGAAATTTTTGTAACAAGTAAAACTGCCGTAATCTGAATTCAGCATGTTGTCTCCAATTATCTTATGAAAGTTATTGAAGTGTTTCTGGTCTTCTCCCTGATTTTTCTGAGAATGCTAGTGTCACATGAGCGGGATTTATGAAGACACAACTTCACTAAAACATGCTTTCGAAATTGTTTACGTTTTATTGTAACTGTCGTCTATTTCCCACGGATGAGAATTTTATGGTACTGTCTTCTCGTATGGAACTTACCATGCAAAAATCCATTAAAAATGGTTAGAGCATTTTTTGAGACATCAATTTTGATGTTTTGATCTCTATGATAACTCGCGTTACAAACAATTTGCACTAATTGTGTTTTCCAGACTCGGAATACCTAAGAAAACTAAGAAAAATTTTAAAAATACATTCGGTAGTCATCAAAATCTCATATCGCTGATTATCAGAACCCACCATTATTTGAATGCTGGTTTTCGCATTCACTGAGAAACGTCTACGTTCTCGTAAACCCATAACTTTTTAGCGCTTCTTCAAGAAGAGCTTGCTATTCTTACGTAGTTCATCGAGTCATTAATTGTAGTTTTTGGGCGTGCTAATAGTATTGATTAATAGAAGTGTGTTAATGCAGTGGGTGTGGGTGGCGGGGTTATATTTCGTAGCCCCTTCACCTGTCGAAATTTTCTTCCCAATTTTGATGGGTAGGAGAATTCTAAAGCATGTTCGACTCTGAACACTTCAGCCTTTCCATCACTCTTTATTGGGAAAGTAAAACTATTGAAAATAGTCAATTTTAATGAAAATGAAAAAGAAATCATCGATTATATGCGTAATGCGTGTGTTACGCGATAAAACTCGAATCGAAGAGTGGGGCGTTGAATCAAAAATCTTGTGACGACTAATCGTTGAAATGCCTCTGTTTGGATTGAATGGCTGGAAATCAACTATGAGGTTTTGTTATTTCAGTAAATTATTTTGAAGTAATAAATTGCCCAGCGCCAGTTGATTACATGATAGTCACCTAATTAACCGAAATGTTTGCAAAATATCTACGATTAAGGGTATTTCGCAGTGTATTAGCGTTCGAAAAACTAAAAAAGCTCCGACCGAATCGGAGGGCACTCCTGGGTGTTTATGATAAGAAAATGAACGAATTGTTCAATGTTGATGACAATCAACATTAGCTTCTGAAGCCTGCGTGTTACTACGGTATTTAAGGGGTTTAAACGGATTAGCTTTTTGTGATCGCACACAAACGACGTTGTTATTCGTTTTTATTCATTTTCCCCCAGCGGTATCCTATGTTTATTTATGCATGTAAATAGAATCACCGGCCGACCGGTTTCAATCATCTGCCCACGTGGGAATCTCCGCCGCCTTCTGCAGTCAGATCGGTTTCTCCCTCGAGTAATTTATTCTTCGTTAGAACTTTATTTGCATCAAGTGCACTTTATTGATTTTCTGCGGCGGTTTTCGATTCGAACCATTTAATTACTTTAGTTTGTTTCATCTAAACCTAAATTGCGGCGTGCAAAAAGCCGTTTCGCATATAACTGTAGTTCACATACAGTTCCAATCCCTTCGGTTATTTGCGATTGCGGGGCGTTGGAAATTTGCATTTTGATCAAATGGACGATGAACGCGGCAGCACTGTGGCGGGTGATATCTTCACTAACTGAGCTAGTAAGAACGAAGTGTAAGCACCGCCAAATTAAACGTACCCTGTGAATGTGATCCAGTTGCTTTACGGAAACTTGGAATAAAGTCTCTCATCGAGACATGGAAGGAGATTGGCCACTGTGCGCCAGATAACACGACCTTCCTTATGAGTATTGGAAGAGGCAATTCCGTGTAGTCGCAGTTTGTTATAAGGTGGTCCCACGTTTGGGGTGTTGCGCCTACACACCCCCCGCATGTACCATCTGCGATGCTGTTAAACGTTTGAGGTAGAATTTGTTCCTGCCTTGTCTCGTCAAAGGCTGTGTGAGTTGGTAATATTGCTAGAGGATGAGAAATCGGTGAGTAGTTGCCTGTGTTGGGGGGAGAGAAACGAGACTAAATTTGTGCTGCCCTCATTTCTGCGAGGTCCTCAACATCATACCCGAATTTCTCCTCGATGAATGACTTAGTTTTCGATTTAAAAGTTTTTACGAGGGGCAGTGCGGCTCCAAATGGTTTTATCATTGAGGAGGGCTTAGGTTATATGGTTGGGGGATCGTAAAGTTAAATGAAGAGACTTTTACGGCTCGACGGACTAGGAATCGCACGGAAGGGCGTATCATCTGAGGCCTCTGAACATTTTTATGGCTCCGGCGGTCCAGGCCGCCTGTTCGGGAGGGGGGGTTCTGCTGTCTTTCCAGTTGTTGCTCCTTCAACGTCGACCGCTAACCCGGGGGAAACATGAGATTATAAACTTGGGGAGTACTCTTTCGTATGAGTTAACATTCGCGATCAGCTTTCCAGATGCCCGTGGCATCAATCGCGAATCTCAATTAATTTTACGGCCAGTTCGCTCGAATATGTATCAACTTGCAGCAAACTCCCAGTTGTCTGTTAGCTTCAGGCGGATACGATCACTATATTAAACTTGGGAAACAATAACAGACAACCGCTTAAAAAGCGGTTAATCTTTCAACTCTTTTTCGAAGACCAATGAGACTGACCGTGTCAGTTGAAAGCTTAACGGCAATAATGTCCCATAACTACCTTTCATTTTCCTTCTGTTTTAATAGAATTATGAATGCATGTCTTAACAGCTTATTAATCCGTATTTCGCAGTGATTGCAAACGGCGACCATCCTTCAACGTTGTTAAAGAAAAATTGTGGGGAACAGTTTGTCGATGATACGACAGTATTTTGAGTTTATCGAGTATCTCCTAATTTTACGACCAGTGGTGAACGGTCATCATATTGGTAGCGTATTGGACTAACACCTCGGTTTTTTGAGAACTGGCTTTGAATGAGTGGAATTTGTAAGGAAACTCCATATCGACTAAAATCGCCTTTCTTTATGCTCTGCTTCGTTGCTCCTGTCTTGCTACCATTCATGGGATCTTTACTTTCTTGCTGTCATTCATATTAGTGCACCACTTTAAATGGGGAGTTTTCTATTTTAAAAATGGAATTCAACAGGACAACTCTGCGACCCAAGTCAATAGAAAATAGGCTGCACGTCAGTACTGTTTTCTTGATAAATGGAGTTCGCTGTCTTCCAGCAAGCGATTGATGGCGATTGGTTGTTGCCTAATTCAATCAAACGAATGTGCAGCCTGTAGAAATCAGCATCTCTCTGAACGGACTAAAACACTTCATTTTTTGCGTAATTTTGTTCGGTTCGTTCACTGCGTTTGTTCCGATTGTTCCATTGTTTTGTATCAATTATTCACCAAGGCATGTTCCCTCATTCTGTAGTATTGATTGTTCCAAAACTAAGTGACCTGTGGAGGGCACTTGTTAAGTAAAGGCTCTTGTGGTCCTATATGTTCATTAGACGCTCATAGGCGATAGAAGGGTGAATATCGTGTATAAGAGGGAGACTGCTAGGGGTGGAATCCTCTTGTCATCAATTAGGGGGATGAAGAATAACGTTGCTCTGGTATCGATCATATTGCTTCATATTTTTCCCAATGCTTTACTATTCATTGAATGTAGTATCAATCCTTTACTCTGTGTTTCAATGCCAGGTGTCCAAATGTAAATAATTTTTGCCACTTGGAATACCATGCCTATCGGGAACAGACGCCCCACCGCCTGCCTGATGGTTCCTTCACACACATGCATTCGTTCTAACACCTACTACTACCTTCCTACACTAGATGATATTTTGTTTTTCCCCAGTGTTCTTTCCATACTCCTCTCAATAAATGTTCCGCTGACTCCCATTGAACCGAGATAACCCAAATGCGTTGAAAATCATGTTTTTTTAATTTCCGAAATTTCCATTCAGCCTGATGATGTGTTTTCTTTTAGCGAGTGCCCAAATTTTGTTCTCCACAACTATTTCGGAGATGATAGTTCGGAAAATGAGATTTGTCGAACACAAACTTATGGTTTTTCCGATTTTCTCCAAAACGGCTCTAATGATTTCGATCTTAATGATGATAATCGAACACGAAAGGAACTTTTTTATCCCTCAAGTGATGTAGAGACAGGTTCCCTAATTTTTCGTATTTGTCGTCACCATGAGTATGCGTTATCTTTTGTTATACTCGTATGTGAAATGAGGCGGTTACATTCTTCTGAGCTCAGTAAACTGTGGTGAGAAACGAGTCCCATGACATTGCGCTACGCCAAATTTTAATTGCCCTAAAAGGGTTCAAGAACAACTTGTGGCGATTATGTAGATAATGGTGAAATAGTATAGAACTATGATGCTGAGAAGTTGAGATGCATTTCGTCTTCACAAACTCCCGGTTGATACGGATCTGAAAGCAGTTCTCTCGAAAAACCACCCTTTTTTTCTTTCTTGATTCCTTGAGATGATGCCCCTTTCTCTAGAAAATCTCGGGAGCTCCTTATCTGCATCATTTGCTTTCTCCCCCACCAGCGGCGGACATTATGTCACTGGCTCGTTGAGATCCTTTTCGACGTGGAAAGAAACCCAACCCGACTCTCGAGAAAATAAAATTCCTCCCTCGAGGCTTACAGTCATCTTGTTGCAAGGTTTCATCTCTATCCCCCTCCGGACTGGAATCTTAATTTAGATTTCCTGCATTGCCTCATGGCATTTTGAATTTATTTCAATTTACTCCAACCTTTTATTTTGTTATTTCCTGATTAACGCAATTCAGTTTTGGTTTATTGTTTGGCAGGATCTAGAGAGCAGTTAGCGGGGAACAGCTCTTCTAAGATGGGAGAATTCCCGCCTCCCGCGTTATCAAATGTTGTCATAAAAAAACTAAATAAGAAGTGTGAATCTCTCTCTCTCTCATTGTGCACCCGCTTTGTGTCAAATCAATTCACTTTGTATCAAATTCGACCACCAAACCCCCGAAAATACCGTTTGTGGTTGGTCGAAATAGTAAGCAAAAAATTTCCTGCGTTTGGCCCCCTTTTGTTAAGGGCCCGATCGACTCGGAGCGACAACAGCAACCCAAACAATTCTCCTCAAAGCTCATCAAACCCCATCACAATAGCAACTTCCACTTTAACAAGTTCAAACCACGCATCGCCCCACTACCTTCTCACCCCGTTTCGCTCAATCTCATCTCACCTATTCCATTCTTTCCGCGATCGTGTGCACCTTCCGACGTATCTCCGTTTCCGGTAAGCGAACTCCGATCTTCAAGGGCCCCAACGAGATATCTTATTTTTATTCATGAGCTCTAATTAATTTTGTTCCGTTCGATTTCATTTTCATTCAATTCATTGTAATAGAAGCTATACTTTATTTCCGAACAATTTGTCTTTCCTTATTTTCCTTTTTCTAGCCTTTTACTTTCATTTACTTTCTATTTCATTTTCATATTTATTTATTTGCTAATTCAGGCATCCGCCTTGGTCCTCCAGTCCTACATTTCAGGCGTTGAACCTAGAGGTTTAACCATTAGCTTCCCTCACGCCTAACCATTGGTCAATCCGGGCCGAATTTTCAATTAGCCTTTCGGTTTTATTCGAACCAAGTTTCAATAAGTCCATTCACAAGTAATTCGGAATAGCTTCAATTACAAATTCCTATTGTTATCATTTCTCATAGAGCTGCACAGCTTTCATTTGGCACGATCGCAATTCTGTTCATACCCTTGCCATTTCTTGTTTATATCTGTATCTTATTTACTCTCTCTGTATTCTCACATTCACACGTATTAACATTCACGAGTAAGTTAGGAAGTGAAGTGATCATTGAAGTTTATCGGTTCGGGTTCCATCTTCATTTCCTTCCGACTGATTTTCCTACAGTTGGCTTGACGCATTTCAAAATCCATTTTCCAAATGTCGCTTACCCCAGAGCAGAAATCCAAACTCCTTCGGGAGAAACTGTTTAGTTTTGCGAAGGACATAAAGTTAATTATGGATGCGGGCAAGGCCATTAAGGCCGATCCCTCTAAAATGATTCCCTTCAAAGGAATGTTTCGCACCTTAGAACCAATTTATAAACAATTCAACGACGTGATAGATGAATTATCCACCCTGCATATTCTCAATGAAAACCTCCCTAAATTCCCCGAAGTAGAGTCTACAAATATTGCTGCTGTAAAAAAGTACTATTTTGAAATCTATGCGATCAATGAACAGTACGCTTCACCTATTCAATCTCCTAATGGTACTGCGATCCTCGAGCAATCTTCTGTAATTAGGGCGCCTAAAGCTTACCTACCAAAACTGAATTTACCCAAATTTAGCGGTCATAATTTTACCGACTGGCCGTTATTTCGGGACACATTTCAATCCCTCGTACATATGGATGAATCTATTTCGCCAATCGAAAAATTTCATTACCTGATTGGATCCCTAACTGAACCCGCCTTGGCTCACGTAAAGCTAATTCCACTAATAGGTGACAACTACGAACAAGCTTGGGCTGCATTGTTACAACAGTACGATAACAAACGTAAATTAGCCTCCAGCTATATAGAAAAAATACTTACGAGCAAGCTGCAGCCAAACCAATCTACCTTTAGCTCGCTACAATATTTCCTCACCAATGTGGCTGAAAATATCACCTCCTTAAAGGCCATGAAAATACCCAACATCTCCGAGTACATCCTTTTCGAACTAGCCATACGATGCGTTGATAACGTCACCAGAGAATCGTTTGAAATTCAGCATCCTGATACCAACTTTCCTTCATTCGATTCTCTATTGAAATTCATTCAATCCCGGCATCAAGCGCTACTGCTTGTACCAGAAAACAAATCTCATAGCCCACAGAATCATTTCAAATCGTCTACCTTTTCCAGATTCAATCCTAAATCTTTCCAACCCAAATCCTCGTTTTTCACTCAAGGGGACGCCAAAGGTGGCCTTCGTACCTCTGCGACACAGGCAGTTCCAAAATGTAACAAGAGCAATATTTCTTGTTTCATTTGCTCCGGTGACCATTCTGTCCCATCTTGCTCCCGTTTCCTTTCAGCAACCCCCCCGGTTCGCCTTCAGCTACTCCGCACATTTCAGGGTTGCTTGAACTGCTTGCACCCTCATCACATAACCAACAGATGCAAATCCCGATTTTCTTGTCGCCTTTGCAAACAGCGTCACCATTCTGGCTTGCACCAATCTCTCACTGAAACAACTCCTATTACTGCGAGTTCGGAAAATTCTCCCAATACCCTACCTGGTCAGCCCTCATTGTTACCTGACCCCACTCCATCTACTGTTCTTGCTACTCTCTCAGCCACAAAACACCCAGGTGAAGTGCTACTTGGCACTGCACAAGCTCGGATCCTGGATGCCCAAGGAATTCCCCACACCGTTAGATTAGTTGTGGACTCTGGCAGCCAATTATCATTTGTGGCTGAATCGTGTGCCAAGAGACTCGGTATATCTATCACATCCTTCACTAATTTTATCGCTGGAGTTGGTCAAGCCAATCTTGCTCCCATTCATGGCCAAGTAAAGTTCAACATCTTCCCTGTGAAGGAAGATCACCCCTCCATTAATCTAACTGCTGCAGTTGTACCAAATATAACTGGTTCCTTACCTCAATATCCTCTCCCGTACCCTGTGTGGCAAAAGTACCTTACCTATGACTTGGCAGACCCATCCTTCTGGCTACCTGGTCAAGTTGACCTATTACTTGGTGCGGATGCATTCGTAGACATCCTGTTGGGTGGCCCAGTCATACCCTTCATTGGTCAACCAGCCCTCATGCGCACCATTTTTGGTCACATCATTATTGGTCGACATGAGGCTCAAACCCATTCGGGATCCATGATCTCTTGTTTCACGACCATTGACAATAATATTCACTCACTGGTTCAGAAATTCTGGGAAGTTGAAGAATTTCCATCTGCCCCTCACCTTGTATCCCCGGCAGATGAACAGTGTGAAAGGCATTTCCAAACCAGCCATCAGCGACTGCCTTCAGGTCGCTATGAGGTTGCCCTACCTTTCAAGGGGGACATTCCTCCAATTCTTGGAAATTCTCGTCAGCAAGCTGCGTCAAGGCTGTTCAATCTAGAGCTTAAATTGAATCGCAATCCTCAGCTCTTCCTTGAATATCGTTCGTTCCTCCAAGAGTATGAAACTCTTGGCCACATGCAAATAGCCCCTTCACCTGGCGATTACATAATTCCTCACCACGGTGTTTTCAAGAATGGAACGGACTCAAAAATTCGTGTTGTCTTTGATGCTTCCGCTCGCACCTCTCATGGTTCGCTAAATGATCACCTGCACATTGGCCCCAAACTACAAAATTCCATTTGCTATGTCCTACTTAACTTTCGTCGACACCCTTTCGTCATCTCAGCTGATTTTGTGAAGATGTATAGGCAAATCTCCATTCGAAAATCTGATCGAAGGTTTCAGGACATTCTGTGGAGATCTGATCCTAGCTTGCAAGTTCAAGAATTTGAACTAACCACCGTCACATATGGCATGGCCTGCTCTTCCTTCCTTGCTCACCGTACAGTTCATCAATTAATAAAGGACGAAGGCAAGGATTTCCCCTTGGCATCTCAAGCTTTGCTTAATGACTGCTACGTGGATGATTTAACTACAGGGGCCGATTCTCTTGAAGACTTGCTCAAGCTGAGAGATCAAATCTGCAAGCTCCTCTCCAAAGGATGTTTCCAGCTAGGGAAGTGGTGCAGCAATGACTCTCGAGCATTGCAAGGGCTTGAAAGTATCTCAGAGAATCCCGTACACTTCCTCCCAGACTCAGGCCTGAAAATACTGGGAACCCAATGGAGTCCCCAAACTGAAACTCTCTCATACAAGGTCCTACCCATAACTGGCGCTGTAACCAAACGTTCAATCCTCTCCACTATAGCAAGGATATATGATCCCCTTGGATATTTAGCTCCTGTAATTTTCCAAGCCAAATCTATTTTACAAGACACTTGGAAATCCTCGATAGATTGGGATGCAACCATTCCCCCCGCTATAGCCAAAAGTTGGAATAAATTCTCTGCTGAGTTGCCGTCCCTATCAAAAATTCAAATCCCTCGCTACTTACAAACTCGTGATGCAAACAAATTCCAAATCATTGGGTTTTGCGATGCAAGCGAGCGTGGCTACTGTGCTTGCATCTACCTACGAATTTGTACCAACTAGCGTAGTCAGCTTATGCTCCTTCAAGCAAAAACCAAACTTGCCCCAATCAAAACAGTTTTAACCGTACCTAGATTAGAATTATGTGGATCGCAACTACTTGCTCGACTGTATGTGTCCTTAGCTCCATTTTTCAACAAATTTCACATCCAAGGACATTACTTTTTCACTGATTCCAGCATAGTGCTAGCCTGGCTTAAAACTTCGCCAGATCTTCTTAAGACCTTTGTGGCACATCGTGTCTCATCCATCCTCCAATCCACCGAATTAGAATGGTGGCGGCACATTCGATCTGAACATAACCCCGCTGACTGTGGGTCAAGAGGGTTGTATCCAGACCAACTTTCTTCGCATACTCTTTGGTGGAGTGGGCCACATTGGCTCTCACAATCCGAGGATTTTGGCCCGTAACAACTTTTCAAAGTCCTTCAGACACCCTGCTCGAGCTCAAGCGACAACCCATTCCAGTCTCCTTTCTATCCACCAACCAAAAATTCTTCCTTGATTGGACCACAAAATTTTCATCCTATCCTAAACTGATCCGAGTAGTGTCTTTCATTCTACGCTTCAAGCATAATGCAACATCTATCAAAGAAAGGCGCGTCTTCGGTCCCATTACTTCCAACGAATTCTCTTCAGCCAACCTTCGCTGCATTCAACTGCTTCAAAATCACCATTTCTCTAACCGATCTAATCCAAAGATCCGAGATTTATTTTTATCTCTCAGCGTTTTCGAGGATTCACACCAACTTCTCAGGGTGGGCGGCAGGCTGCAACTATCACAGCTTCCATTCGATCAACGTCATCCCTTGCTACTTCCAAGAGAACCACATTTTACGTATTTACTTGTCCTGCACTATCATCTTATAAACCTTCATGCCGGCCTTCAAACCCTTCACGCCACCATCCTCAGAAAATACTGGATACCTGGTGCTCGACTTCTCATCAAAAGGGTACAACGTCAGTGCCTTACCTGCCTCAAGTTCTCCCGCGCCCATATCAATCCATACATGGGCTCTCTCCCTTCCAGTCGCTTTTCCACTGAGCGTGCATTCTACCACACTGGTGTTGATTTTGCAGGTCCCTTGTTATGCAGAGACTCCTTCGACGAAACGCCGCTAGCCACAAATCATATGTATGTCTTTTTATATGCTTCTCAACAAAGGCAATTCACTTGGAAGTGGTTCCTAACCTATCCACTGAAGCATTCTTAGATGCACTCGACCGCTTCATCGCAAGAAGGGGCATGCCAGCCAAAATCTTCTCAGACTGTGGAACCAACTTCATCGGTGCTTCAAGATACTTGAAAGAAGTTGAACAGTGGTATCGCGACTCGGGAAGTCAATCCAAAATCATTACCCACTGCTCATCAAAAGGAATCCAGTGGCATTTCAACCCACCTCATACTCCTCATTTTGGTGGTCTTTGGGAAACTGGAGTTAAAAGTTTCAAAGCCCATCTTTACAAGACTGTTGGAAACCAGCCTTTCACCGAGCGAGAACTTGCCACCATTGTCACCAAGATCGAAGGAATTCTCAATTCTCGCCCCTTAATACCTGCATCTTCAGATCCCAACGACCCTGCTCCGCTGACACCTGCTCATCTCCTCATTGGCGGTCCCATTAACGCCATTCCTGAACCATCCTTCGACAGCACTCAACAAAACCGATTATCCAGATGGCAGTTCATCCACCAACGAGTGCAAGCCTTTTGGAATTGCTGGAAAAGGGATTACCTCAACACCCTTCAACAACGCAACAAGTGGACCAAACACTCACCAAATCCTACACCTGGGGATATAGTGCTACTGAAGAAGCTAAATGCCTCCCCATTCCAATGGCCACTTGGCATGATAGAGGATGTTCACCCTGGCCCAGATGGCATTGTCAGAGTCCTAACAGTAAGGACAGCTTCCGGCACTTATAGGAGGTCCATCCAGGAGGTGATTCCTCTTGGTCCAACCAGCAAGCCTATGAACGAGCTCTAATAACAGCCTCCTGTGCCTGCTCTAATACTGCTTCAAGAAATTTTGGTGGGCGGTATGGTCGAAATAGTAAGCAAAAAATTTCCTGCGTTTGGCCCCCTTAACTGGGCCCCTTTTGTTAAGGGCCCGATCGACTCGGAGCGACAACAGCAACCCAAACAATTCTCCTCAAAGCTCATCAAACCCCATCACAATAGCAACTTCCACTTTAACAAGTTCAAACCACGCATCGCCCCACTACCTTCTCACCCCGTTTCGCTCAATCTCATCTCACCTATTCTATTCTTTCCGCGATCGTGTGCACCTTTCGACGTATCTCCGTTTCCGGTAAGCGAACCCCGATCTTCAAGGGCCCCAACGAGATATCTTATTTTTATTCATGAGCTCTAATTAATTTTGTTCCGTTCGATTTCATTTTCATTCAATTCATTGTAATAGAAGCTATACTTTATTTCCGAACAATTTGTCTTTCCTTATTTTCCTTTTTCTAGCCTTTGACTTTCATTTACTTTCTATTTCATTTTCATATTTATTTATTTGCTAATTCAGGCATCCGCCTTGGTCCTCCAGTCCTACATTTCAGGCGTTGAACCTAGAGGTTTAACCATTAGCTTCCCTCACGCCTAACCAGTGGTGGATCATACACATACGTCGT
Source organism: Pachypeltis micranthus (assembly GCA_020466155.1). NCBI lineage: Eukaryota > Metazoa > Arthropoda > Insecta > Hemiptera > Miridae > Pachypeltis > Pachypeltis micranthus. The sequence continues at coordinate 603,267 of CM035782.1, read as the reverse complement.
CGTCCCCCGGCCGGGGTGTGGACTTGATTACTTGAATGTGAAACCAGATTCAACCTCCAATTACAGTCCACTGCGTTAGTCTGTCCATTTAACAACCTCCCTTTAAAATTTGACATTTTACGTTTCAAGACATCGGGATTCTAAATCTGCAATGTCCGTCCGCCGTCCGGTCCGTTTTGTGCATTTAACGATGTCTAAAAAATCCGTTCTTACGCACCCAAATCCTATTTGGTATCTAGTTGTATCCGTCGGCTCGGCCATCCGATTGGACGAAGCCCATGGTTGGTTATTGTGGGAAAAAAATGGTGAGCTAAATTCTACTATTGAAAGAACTCACGAAACAATAACTACAGCGAAAGTAATCGTTTCATCATTTGTACTCTCTCCCTCCAGTCTCATTAAAACAGACCCGCAACGTCGTGTCAATTGCTTTGTAATTTTCGTCGTTTCGAAGCACTTAGGTAGTGTTTCGTATTGTTTACTGGTATTTGTTTTTATAGTTCGCCTCCTCCAAATTCGATCCATTATTTGTTTACTCATGATGACACCAAAGACCGTGAGAGAGAAGGTAAAATGTCTTGTGCGAGGTATCACACAACTTTCCTCAGCCCTTGGAGCTTTGATCACGCTGCTTATCCACAGAGGCAGGGTGAGAGGAAGCAACTACTAATCTATCTAAATTTTCACTCAGTTCATATGAACCTTCACTAAGCTCTAAATAGAAACTTTCCGAAATTTACTCATTGCTCCTCATTCCACATCCTGTATTCAGTGATTGCTGTACAGGTGATTCAGGAGACTGTCAATACGATTTTTTTTTTAAACTGTACCTAATTATATCATCTGACGGATTTATAGTGGAAAAACTGAGCTAACGTCTAATTTTTTGATAATTGAACACGCTGCTCTAGTTTATCATCCGAATTATCATATTTAAAAAAACCCTGCAAATTATTACACAACGGTTTATCATTCGGATAATCAGCTTGACCTTGCATTAATGCTCCGAGACCAATCCTGTTCGATTCAGCATCGAAAAATATCATAATGAAACCCAAAAAAAGGTCGAAAAGAACTGAATCGTAATATTAAAATAAACATAAAAAACGAAAGTATCTAGAAAAAACTGAATTTTAATATGAAAACATGCACGCTAAATACTAATATACAAATTTAACCAAAAATCTATGAAAAAAAACAAAATGAGAATGAAACGAAAGAATCTAAAAAAATTGAATCGTATTAAAACCAAAACGTCGGGGAAATTGGAACGGGGGCGCTCGAAGCGAACCCGGGAGGAGTTGAGTGTTGGGAGGGAAGTGAGCGAGCGGGAGGCGCGCTGCTTTTTGGTTTATTATTCATTCTGAATAATAACCCTATGTTTTCGGTCACGAAACATTTTTTACAACCCCCCCTCAAAATTTGATACTTTACGTTTCAAGACATGGAGATTCCAAATTTGCAATGTCCGTCCGCCGTCCCCCGTCCGGGCCGTTTTGTGCCTTTAACCTGGTCTAAAAAATTCGTTCTTTCGCCCAAAAATCCGATTTGGTATCTAATTGTGCCCGCCATCTCGGCAATCCGATCGGACGAAGCCTTTCGTTGTAATGGGCAAAAAACGGTTAAAAAAATTAACGAAACGCAGTACAACGTCGTCGTGACCGAAAACAGGGTTATTATTCAGAATGAACAATAAACCAAAAAGCAGCGGCCTCCCGCCCGCTCGCTTCCCTCCCACTCGACTCCCCTTTCGCCTTTCGCTTCTAGCGCCCCCGTTCCAATTTCCCGGACGTTTTGGTTTTAATACGATTCAATTTTTTTAGATTCTTTCGTTTCATTCTCATTTTGGTTTTTTTCATAGATCTTTGGTTAAATTTTGATATTAGTATTTAGCGTGCATGTTTTCATATTAAAATTCAGTTTTTTCTAGATACTTTCGTTTTTTTTGTTTATTTTAATATTACGATTCAGTTCTTTTCGACCTTTTTTGGGTTTCATTATGATATTTTTTGATGCTGAATCGAACAGGATGGGTCTCGGAGCATTAATGCTAGGTCAAGCTGATTATCCGAATAATAAACCGTTGTGTAATAATTTGCAGGGTTTTAACGAGACGGGCGGGACGGGAGGGAATCGACGAAACGCTGTAGCTCCCGCGTTGTACTGCGTTTCGTTAATTTTTTTAACCGTTTTTTGCCCATTACAACGAAAGGCTTCGTCCGATCGGATTGCCGAGATGGCGGGCACAACTAGATACCAAATCGGATTTTTGGGCGAAAGAACGAATTTTTTAGACCACGTTAAAGGCACAAAACTTTTAAAAACGGCGGACGGACATTGGAAATTTGGAATCTCCATGTCTTGAAACGTAAAGTATCAAATTCAGAATGAATAATAAACCAAAATAGAGAAAATAGTTTGAACAGATTTTTTCCATTAGGTTATCGTGGTGTGCCGTGTTGATCTTGCAGGCTGTATATATAATTTGAGCTGATTAGGATGAGTCATTCTCTCCACACCTTTTTCGGACGCGCGCATCGTTTTCTTAATCAGTCTTCCTGATCAGAAGACTTTGAAACGTAATTCTGTAGTAACTCAAAACATTTTTTTTCTCGTCTGATTACGTAACTTACCTTTCTACTTCGTAGTATAGCTTACGAAATCAAAAGATTTTGGGCAGTACGTTGTTGATGAACCAGATTCTCCGGAATTACTGATCTTAATGGAGCAACGACGTGTTTTGATGACCCCCTTCCGCGCTGCAGTTACCTTGAGGCCGAGTTAATGAAATCTGCCTCCAATTGCTCGCTCGCCACGTCAGAAGTGTGTCAATGTGGAGGCGTTAATTTCGAGTTTGGTTGTCGTTCTTATTGATAATCATTACTGTAATTTTTGGAGTATTGAAAAGATATTAGTGGGTACGTTTTGATTAGCGGATTTCATGTTTACTGGCGGGGGGGGGGGGGTCCACAGTTATGGAGATATCGCTCAATCATGTCACCTACGTCCACGTTATTGAATAACTAGCAGCGATTTATAACAATCTGTCGGCACAATTTATCCCCTGGTTAGAGCTATTCTCTCTATTTTATATTTATAAATATTTCGACGCATTTTTAATTTCAGTGGCTCAAAACTAAGTTAAGTTGTGATAACGTTTTTGATCAATAGGGCACAGTGACTGGCAAAATGCTTCTCTAAACTAAATTTTAACTGCCCTTAGCACTACAAACTAGGTTGTGAAGTTATGTATAAGCTGAAAAAAAAGTATCGAGTTTCTTCAGATCTTATCGTGTTACACTCTTTTGATTCCGAAAATCCAAGGAATGGGTCTGCTTATACGTGAACTCGTCTGAGAGAACGGCTGAACGATTCTGCTTGAAATTTACATTCACTCTGAAGATCAACATGGGACACCAACGTTTTCTAGATCGCGTCATACAACTTTCCTCGTGTCTACGTACACTTGGAATTTTTTTATCGCAATTGCCACTGATCCATTCTGCTTTTGAACATGACATTTTATAGCGAGTAGAGCTCAATGCTCTAGGATGTACTGCGTTGCTGCAAGTTAAGTCACGACGTTTGCGGAGTGATTTGCGTATTGGTAATTAATGGGGCTCACAACATGATTTTTTGTTGTTGGAAATTCCTGTTTCATCGCTCTCAAGTTACATAGCAACGTATGGTACGTGAAAACGCAACGCAATCCCCGTAAATTTGACGTCCTGCTGTATATTCGAACGCTGTCGTTCAATGCATTTCTACGGAAGCGTGTGTGATTAACAAAATGGATGTACTATTTAGTTGAGAGTACATCGTAAATTCGATCGCAACCGTAGCCAGTTTTAAGATAAACATTTTAAAAAACGACAATTTCATGTTAAGGTAATCACACGTTAGGTGGCTTCCCTTATATCTCCGTTCAATATCCGTTCTTAGGAATAATTGTAGAGAACGAAATGTTGGTGGTAGACGCTCCATGAAGTTGATCAAATTGATTTATGCGAGAAAATGGCGAAAACGTGACGATAAACTACGAGTGCTGACGCAGTTAGAGGAACATTTAAATGAGCAATGTATTGATTAATTGAAGACACCCTGTAAGGTTCTTGAAAATAGTTAGAGCCGTTAATTTGTTTACAATCACCAAATGCCTCATAAGCTTATATCTTTCAACATCTGATTTTCTCCGATAGGGATAAGCGATATTTGTAGAAAAGGAAAGTTTAGTATTAATTACCAGAAGATAATTTGAGGGTTTTGTCGAAATCTTTACTGCCGCTCTTGTGAAACATTTGGTACTCCTCATTTGGGGTACATTTTATTCCCCCTCCCTCGCCATTTTGTATGTGGAAACAGAAGCAGCTGCATCCGTCCAGCCTGACAAACACAGACCACGCTCTGAAATTGGGTTTTTTCGATTCAGTAGTCTTCAAAGAGTATTTGTAACTTTAGTATAGTTTCCGCAATGTAATTATCTCACGACGGTTCAATATTTATCTTGTAGCAGAGTCGACTGCCAACTCCGTTTTTGAGTGTGGAGTAGCTCGTTTTACATCAGCGTGATTCTTGAGAAAAAACTAATAGGATTGACTGTTGTCCAAAAACGAAGTAATTATTGTGCCGCTCTCAAGCAATTTCTAAATGTTTATTTCAGTCGATTAAAAAACTCCCCTTCTTGCCCTACCACCATTCGACGGAAAGGACGATCCGGTCAACTTCCCCATTGTTGAGTTCGTTGGAGGAACGTGGGAGGAAAATGTAATTCACATATAATTCACACACAAATCTGATATTATTGAACATATCGTCAAGCAACAAACATCAAATATAATTTTACGTCATTTTCCTTCCTAGATAAAAAAAAATTTGACGTTCCCGAGGTTTGTTGCTTAAATATACCCAAATTGAAATGGAGCAAAACTAGAACCACGAAAAAGTGAAACAACATGATATTACAGAATTCACCCCTTCCGTACCCGAGTTTCATCGATAATTTTGTTTATTAATTAAAGTTATTTTTCGAGAAAAGGTTTCTGTTTTGACTGTTTTGGAATTATACGGAACAAACTGTGAGCGAGGTTGTTCCAAGTGACTTCCAAGCAGCCTGAATCCCAGAATTTAATGGGTTGCCCCATGGGTTGGTTGATTTTGGGTTTAATGGGTTGATTCTCATTGTTGATGTTTTAATACGTCCGTCATGTATTAATTTTATTCCAGTTTAATTCTCGGGAGAACGGTTGTGTCATACAAGCAGGATTTATATGGAAAAATCGGTGCCTACCTGTAGGCATTTTCGTTTCTCTAAAAATGGATATTACCGTTACGTTAATTGATATTGGTACAGAAAAATGAGACTTAAATTGGTCGATGATAGGGAAAACGTAATAACTGTAGTGGCGTATCATTAGTTCCTCCATCTTCCCTTCGTAAAACGTTGGTAAAGCAGATCCAAATAGAGGAAAAGAAAAACCATGAAAATCGGTTGTAACTCCCACCATTCTCCGATTTCCAGTGATATATTTTAATATTCCCGCTGGTTGTTTCGAAAAACACAATTTGAGAACGTGGGCTGTGTGTCTGTGAATGCAATTAAGAGAAACCGGCTAATGGAAATGATGAATCAGCAGGTCAGTAATTCCATGTTTCTTACCTTAACATATCATTTTGGCGGGGTTTACCGTCACATAGCCCAATTTGAATGGAAGTGTGGTGAGGCGGGATTCAGCACGGACTAAAGCCCTACGATTGACAAAGGTGTTGTAAGTCGAACAAGATAAATTTAGCTGGGGAAAAGCAGCGGGAAGTCGTCTTTTCCCTCTCTTAGCCAACGGAGGCTGGTTAAGTTAACAGGAAGGCTATGATGGTAAGAGCCGGGGATTAAATAAGATTAACAGGCTTTAGCAGAGACAAGCTCCAAACTAAGAACATGAAGGTAATACCAGCCCAACTCTAAGCCGCCTCTCAACTCGCAGCGCTGGATCTCGACCTCCGAAAGCGGAAGGTGGATCAGGGTGAAGTGCTAAATAAACCGATAAGGCACGCCCCAGCACCCCCGCTTATTTCGGACGCGCTCAATATTAAGCAATGCGTCACAATATAAAATCGACCATTTACTAATTACACTTCGATGATTAGAAAATACTCTCCCACTCAAATAAACGATTTTCGACGCTACGTAAAATCATTCCGCATTTCTACTCGCTGACTCTTCTCAACCCTGCGCGCACGTCTTATAACCGTTATTGAAATACAAGGAAATGGATTTTAATCGAAATTTTTAATCATTCATAGTTCTGTTCTTGTCATTTTTTCACGTGTGAGATTTTCGTATGGTCTTTATGCCATTTGGTGCCGTTCACACACAAAATTTAATCAAACCCGTTAGAAAAAAGTTTGGTATTATGATAATTATGATGATTATTTGTACAGTTAGTTTTGCACATAGGCATGAACTGTGTAGAGCTTTACACATAAAAAATTGCATCATAATCGCCCAAAATAGCTTAGTTTCGATCGATTTAGCTCAAAAATTTCGTGTCAACACAGGAGGGAAATATTCTCGTAATATGAATACGATAGGGATTCTAACGTGTTGAATTGGTTAAGATGGAATAGGAACGGGTGACGAAGAAGTATTTGCTTTTATTTTTTTAGTTAAAAGGAACCATCTTCTTCTCAGCTCTAACGTAGAGATCGCTGTGACTAGCAGTCAGTGATTGATTAAGCCCTAGAAAATACCGAATTTAAGAGTGAGAGAGAGAGAGAGAGAGAAAATATAAATTAATCTTAAAACCACTGGTTGGGTTGATCTTATGGGATTCGCATGGGACAGTTCAGTTCGGTTACGAGTTTCCGAATTAAACCCAATGAGTAAACCATTGGCCAGGAGGGGTGGACGATAAGTGAGAAGGGTGGGGTGGAAATAGTGTTACAGGTTAATTAGCTGAAGGATTAAACCCCCCCCCCCCATCGCATGCCCACGGTGTTACTCGGGGAAATACAGTTCTGGAAACTACTGTTACCTTTTTGTTAAGAGTGCACTTGAAATTTGGACGAAAGGTTTTGATGACATAGTTCGGCGGTCGTTTTTGGTTGCTTTAATGACGGGCTGAGCGACTGGTGGTTGGTAATCAAGCGGGCACAGCAGTTCCATCTCGGGAATGAATCGAGTCGGGGAACTTGCAAATTTTGGGTTGTAAAAAACAGTGTAACTGTTGCAATTGTTGTTAAAGATTTTGCAAATACAATGATTTGGTCATTTCTCTTTCTTTACAATCAAATTGTGATGGCAATGACTTGACACGTTTTTCTTGTGAAACAAGCTTGGCTGCGCCCACGCATATCAAATAGCCTCCAACTGGAGGCTCCGAGTGTTGAGTCTCGAATCTTGGAAGTGATACAGGTATTTCGCCGAGGGCTTGAGTTGAGCAGCCTTCAGCCTGCACCACTTAAAAGGCTCGACAGCGGGAGAAGAGGTATAAAACTTGCGGTCGAGATCAGAATACGCTAGAGAAGGACAAGAAAAAAAACTGGAACAAGTTTACAACTCTAGTTCGCTCTCAATTCTAAAGAGGACACTAGAACGAACTGAAAAGGAAGGTTTTAGGCGTTTCGGGAGAATTATGGGAAAATGGAAAACAAACGTTCATAACAACCGCGAGAAACGTTCGAAGAACTGAATAAATCTAAATTGATTCCGAACGGGTCTAAACTTAATTTGGGGAAGTAATAGGAACTTCGAAAGCAAAACGGGTATAAAAAATGGTTTAGATGGACGTTACAGTTGCGGGAAACTTCGTGTTCCTTGTTCTGAAGTTATTAGGGCTAATGCCCCCCCAACGACATCGCCCCCTGCCACTCCCCCGCTGCGGGAAACTGTGGCGGCTGTCGTGAGGGAAGAGCTGCGTAGGGCAATTGCCCAGCAGCCAGTGCCACCAGCTCTCCAAACTCAAGCAGCTTCAACGAGCCAGGGTAGTACCCCAGGCCCCTCATATGCGGCAGTAGCCGCTACTGCGCCCTCCTCCCTCCCTCATGGAGCTGAGGCTGAATGGCAGTCTGCCCCAACAAAGGCCCCAACTAAGCAGGCCGAGGGCAGCAGGGCGCCTACGCCTCTGCCCAAAAACAAGGGCAAAAGTAAAAATAAAAAGCCTCCACCGCCTACCAAACTCCCCCCTAAAAACCCACGACAAAACGTGGTAGTGGTCAGGCGCACATGTGAAGAAGGAGAGGCTGGTCCCTCCAACCCTGATGCAATGGAAGCACTGATGCGAGGCGTCCCTGCTACGGACCTCCAAGCTCTAAGCGTCCGAGTGCTAGACATCCGCACCGCAGTAGGAGGTGGCGCCGTCATTGTGACGGAAACGCCAGAAATGGCCAAGGCGCTCACGAGCCACATTTCCACGAAAAAGGAGCTGAAGCTCCAAGCGTCAGCCCCCCTAGGTCGCTTCCCACGCATGCTATTGTGCAACGTGCGGACTGACCTTCAAAAAGAGGACTTGGCCCAACAAGTTGTTGAACACAACCCTGCGTTAGGCTTGCAGCCGCAGGATGTCAGGCCTCTCTTCACCAAAAAGCGTGGCAGACAAAAGGATTGGGTGATCGAGGTATCACCCAGCCTATACAAAAAACTAGAGGGTGCAAGGCACCTCCAAATAGCCTGGCAGCGGTGCGCCATACGAAAGTACCAAGCCCCCACTCAGTGCTACAAATGCCAGCGCTATGGCCACCTGGCAGTGGCCTGTACAAGACCTGTTGTGTGCGCCTGGTGCGCCTTGCCACATCTGAGTAAGGAATGCAAGCGTGGTGCTCCCCTCAAGTGTGCCAATTACGTCGAACGCAAAATCCAACAGGTCGCACACTCTACACGAGACGCACGCTGTACCATTCGTCAGCGAGCGATAGCCCTCCAGGAGTCACGAGTGGATTATGAATAGGTCAAAAACAGTTCGAATCCTTCAGCACAACACAAATAAGAGTTGCCCAGTTATGGCTGAGTTGCTGCAAAATGCGCTCAAGAAACGCTGCAGTGTTCTCGCCATACAGGAACCATACATAGGATCCAAAACTCTTGGTCTGGGATCGCAGGCACGAGTGGTGGCTGGAGCAAGAACAGGAGCCAAGGCAGCAGTAGCCTGCATCGCTGCTTTGAGCTGGTTGTAATATCATTTTGCAGGCAATTTGGCACACCAGTTGCCAACAGCCTTGAACCACTCGAGCGGGCTCTAGCAGGCCTATCAGGACGACCCTGCGTAGTCTGTGCCGATGCAAACGCCAGATCACCATTGTGGGGATCCCCAACCTTGGATGGGGCGGGCGAGGCGTATATAGAGCTGCTCACTAGGTACAACTTGGTTGTTGCCAACGACCCCATGACTGAGGCGACCTATGATGGTCCGGGAGGAAGGTCGTGTATAGACGTCACAGCCGTGTCTCACACCCTGCTACTCAAATTGCAGGGTTGGCGAGTCGTACCAGGTGCAACGCAGAGCGATCACATGGTTATTGACTTTGCCGTTACGGATGACAACATCCTCTGCAAAGACACGCGTGAAAAGCGATTCCGCACAAAAAATGCTGACTGGCCACAATTCTGTAGGGTACTGGAAGGTGAACTGCGTGCCGCAGACACCGACCTAATAGTGCAAGCATCCACACCTGAAGAGGTGGACACATTTACCACAGCACTGCACTCTGCTGGGCTCTCTGTACTTGGCCAACAGAAGCACAGGGCGATCAAAGTCCCATGGTGGACTGAGGAACTTAATCCCCTCAAGCAAAGTGCAAATAGAGCCAGAAGGATGTAACAAAACACTCGTGACCCTGATGCCAGAGCAACACTCCGAACTGCCTTCATCCAAGAGAAGAAGGCCTTCCACCGCACCATCAAATGAGCCAAACGGCAAGGCTGGCGAAATTTTGTGGAAGCGGAGAGCTCTGAGAACCCCTGGGGCAGACACTACAAGTCCTCCATAGGAAAAGCAAATGTAGAGCAGGTCTTAGCTGCGATGCAAAATGAGTCAGGCTGGGCCTGCAGCATCGAACGTTCACTGGAAACCCTCCTTGAGAAGGCGTTCCCAGATGACCAAGTAGCTCGAGACACTGAAGCCCAGAGGGCAGCAAGGGAGCTGATCATGGACCCTCCGAACGAGCCCGACATCCCACTGTGGACAACAGGCGACCTCGGCAGGGCCCTTGCGACCTTAAAGCCCAACAAATCTCCTGGGCCAGATAAAATAGAAAGCAATATGCTAAGGAAGGCTGAGCGGACAATCTCCAGCGGCCTCCTTAATTTATTCAATGACTGTCTGCAGGTCGGACAGTTCCCCACTCAGTGGAAGTCTGCGCGTGTCGTCACCCTTCAAAAGGGAGGCGACCGCAATCAGTCAGACCCGCGATCGTGGAGACCACTCAGCCTTCTTTCCATATTAGGCAAAACACTAGAAATCTTGATGTTGCAGTCCCTCGAAGGAGTCTTTGGCCGCAACCTCACAGGCAGGCAATACGGGTGTACCAAAGGAAGGTCCACGCAGGATGTCATTGTCGAGATTCGGCGTGTTTCCCTGCTGGCACCGGCTAAGTACGTAATAGCATACGCGAGCCATACGCCTATGTGGATGACTTGACTGTGCTGATCTTTGCAGAGTCAGTCCGCCAAATTGAAGAAAAAACCCACCACGTGCTCCGCACTGTCAACCAATGGTGCGAGCACGTCAAGATGCAGGTGGCGGAGGAAAAAACCCAGCTAATCTTCTTGAAGGGGAAAGTGAATAATCCACTCACAATACGCTTTGGCGGCCACAGGCTCCTTCTTGAAAAGCACGTCAAGTATTTAGGAGTGAATATAGGTGAGAGGTGGGGTTTCAACCAACACCTCCAGTCCCTTAAAGGCACTACCATTGCAAGGTTTCCCTCACTGCGTGCCATTACTAAGGCCACTTGGGCTGTGTGTTACCACGACACTATCCTCATGTATAAGGCCATATATCTAGGTGTGATTTGCTACTGCCCCGTTGTCTGGGGCAGCAAACTAACAGTCAGTCAAAAGAGAGTATTGGCCCAATCCCAGAGAGCCGCGCTCCTGTGGATCACCAAGGCCTACAAGACTGTATCAACAGAAGCACTCCAGGTGATCACTGGTCAGTTACCAGTTGATTTGGCCTTTGAGTGCATGATTGACATGTGGAGAGCGAAACGGGAGCTTCCCCCGCTTTGGGCTGTACTCCGTGCGGATCTCACCACAGAACAGAAACTTGCCGCCATCGATGAATGGGCTCTAGAGAAATGGCAAGCGAGATGGGAATCCTCGTCAAAGGGACGTGATACGTATGAGTTCTTCCCCAACATCCGTGAACGTCTTTCTAGAAAATGGGTTGAGCCAGTTCCTCACGGGACATGGTGACTTCAATGCGCAGCTCCACTTCTTTTCTCTGAAAGACTCTCCATTATGCACGTCTTGTGCCTCCAGTGCGGAGGATACAAGAAACCATGTGCTGCTCCACTGTAGTTTCTACAACAGTGAGCGACGGTTGTTGGGAGGGCAAACGAACTTAGCAGCATTGACTGCTACAAAGGAAGCCAATAACCATTTTGCAAAGTTCGCAAAGAAGGTGATGGCTAAGAAACGTGGTTATAGTTGATCTGTCCTTTTGAAACTTGCCACCCAAGTAAACAGTAAGATCAGGTAGGGAACCAGATTAAGAACTACTCCCAGATGGTAGGGGATTCCTCAGGTGGTCACCTCCGCGCGGTAACACACGGGCAACAGCTCTCTACGGTGAGACTGGCTAACGACCAAATACCTGCCGTACCTCCACAGGTCTGAGTTCGGTGGATGCTGCAGGGGCCGGCCTCTTGCATATTAGCGAAACCGCAACTTCTATGACTGATATAACCCTCGTCGAGGGTTTAGGTACAGTCATCAAATAAAGAAACAGACCTGTGTGTCTGTAGTTCGATTTGCGGGAGAACGGCTGATCCGATTGAGCTGGTTCATTTTTTGTTTTGTTCGTTATTTTTTGTAGACACCAAAATAAGGTTATGGACGATTTCAGCCGATGGTAAGGGGGGGGGTGGGGGACGGAAATGTACCAAAAACTAGGGTTTTTCGCATTTTTCTCAAAAACGGCTCTAACGATTTTTATTAAATTTTCAAATTATCTTCTGCTGATCAATACCTAACTTTTCTTTTCTATTCATATCTCCATGAAAATACGGTGAACGGTGATATAGGCCCATGAAGCAAAAATAGGTTTTTTACGCTTTTTGGCAAAACGGCTTCAGCGATTTTCACTAAACACACAGGATGTTTTCAAATAGTTAATACCTACATATTGTTCTCAATAAATGTTCCTGTGGCTGTCCATTAAACAGAGATAAAAATCAAAATGTGTCAAAAATAACGTTTTTTCTAACATTTCCGGGATTCCTGGGTAACTTTTTCACTAGTTGTGATAAATCTTAATGGAGTGTCTTTCAGTCACCCATACCAACATTTCGTTCTGTATAATTATTTCTGTATATATTCGTTGAACGGAGATATAAGCCAAGTTAACTCAGAAAAGGAGATTTGTCGAATATTAATTTATCGGTATTCCAATTTTCTCAAAAACGGCTCTAACGATTTCGATCAAACTTTCGGAGTACTCTCAGCTAACTAGTCCCTACATTTTGTTCTCTATAAATGTTTCTGTAGAAATGCGTTGAATGAAGATATAGCACCCGCGTATGTTGCTGGTCTTCGAACTTACGGGGGTGGCGGAAAGTTGTGTGTTGCTACGCACCAGATATTTTGTTAAAAAAATCGGGAGTATTATAGAAGGTCGTCGGGTCTGGAACTTCCGTCGTTTCGTTGATTACATTGTTGCTCATTCTTTAATCGACAACTCTAGAACAATAAACCACGAATATTCCTGTAAAAGTGTTTAATTCCTATAAATAACCTATACTCAGAGCAATCAATAGAAGTCGTGACAGTGGGGGCCACAAAGTAAAACCGACCTCTCGTGAACTCATTTTCCTCAGCGAAGCCATCATCTAGACGAGGACTGATCCTAACTAACTCTACAAGGGTGGTCAAGTCATTCCCCTTCCCTCTCATCGCTGTAGGCCCTGTTCTCGTAACAAATATTTTTGCCTTCCCTTCTCATTTTTCCCCCTCTTCACGTGAGCACGTTTCACTTCGCCTTTTCTTTCAGGGGGAGCAACTCTCAAGATCCGTTATTTCTTCTGAATAACCGAAACGAAATTATAATAACGAAATCTTCTGGGACCCGGCAAGAAGGTGACAATTATTGCGAGGCCTGGAATTTCTTTCAGAATATTTGCGTTCGTATAATTTGCGCTCACAATGCAATTGCGGACGACGAGTTGCATGTCACTTCCGGCTCCGGAGTGCGTCTTCTTTCAAGCACCTGTTTATTCACGTTCTCCAAACACTTTGGCATTCGTATTATCGTTCGTGCTCCAAAAACTTCCTTACAATGCTATCATTTTTTTCTTCCTGTGTCCAGCCTTCTTAGATTATACTCGTTGCCCAAAAAACCGTTCTGACTGTTTCAATTAAACGCTCATTTTTCACTAGTGTAAATACCTCATGAACATTCTCCGCTTGAATGGACGCTTAGAAGCACCTATGATTTTTATTACGTTCCGTAGCCCTGCGGAGTAGATAGAAAAGTTACGTAATCTGCTAGAAAAACAATTTTTCCAGGTTTTTACGCTTCAAGTCCAAAAAACACTGTTTGCGAAAGTTGTTTGTCAACACGATTGAGAGAGAACTGCTGAACCAAATCAGCTAATATTAGCTGATACCTAATACCTAATATTAGGTATTTACCCTGCAGATAACTATGGCACGCCATGATGGAGGTATTAGCCGGTAGCCCTGCACACCTGTTAATATGCCACCCTGTCTATTACCTACGTCTGCCCTTGACATTAACCGATTTTGCCCTAGGTTAACTTTAATTGTGCGATATTTACGCAGGCGGCCTCAACAAGTCGACCGGAACGTGAATGTCGGTCAAATCGGCTTTGAAATATGATTCCAACACCCCTTCAGAGGACATCAACTTTGGTGATCTTCAACTGCTTTGAAAAGTGATTGGAGAGTCATTTATTTTTCTCGTAACGAAGTTGGTCAAGATTAATATTGGGAAATTCATCATCAAAGAAATGATGTAATAGTTCGATTTGGCTGCCGATGACGGAATAGAAATTTACTCGACAATTACGAGTTCACCGTCAGACTGGTGGCAGCGTTAGTCCTGAAGTGCTATGCCCAGGTGATGGTCATGGGCGGTGAGGTCAAAGACCCAGGACACCTGAGACGGCGAAGGAGCAGTATTAGTCAGCACTTTGAGCAAGGATGAATGTTCGACCTGTCTATGAAATCTCATCACGGATCATCAATCTGACAGTGCTTAACGTTCCGGAATTTATTGGGTAGCCCCTATTTATGTGAAGACCTTCGGTGAATGACCCACCTTGCTAGTGTTATCTGAGTTTTTTCTCAAAAAAGGCTGAAACGATTTGCATTAAATTTATTGTGTGAACTCACAAAAAAAAACTGCACCGTAAATTTTCATTCGTGGAAAAGTGCCAAAGGGGGCACAATAAATCAAACATTTCAGTGCAGTATTTTTCTCATGATTTCGCTCGTACCAGACTTGTTTTTTACAATAAAATCAAAGCAGTAGTAACTAGCACTAATCTAGAACACCCTATAAGATAATGGAATTCCAACTAACGTAATTTTTTCGTAACTTTCATTAAATTACCATTGTGTGGGTAACCTGTTTGACTACCCAGATGGTTTTTGCTTGTTTTTAAACAAATTACTGCACTAAAATCTCTTTGTTCTTATTTTGCATAGGGAACCCTTTTAAATGGTTCATAATCGAAGATTGGTTTCTCCTCTCCTTAGTTCAAGAACTTGGTGCTTAACATTTTTCTCTTTCAAAAATGTTTTAAACGCGTCTTATTAAGAACCACATTTTGACAAACAATGAAACAAAAGCCCTTTTATCCCAACACCGACAAATTTTTTAAAATTCCTTTTGTCTTGATAAATTTACTCAAAAAAGTGAAAACTACACATTTTTAACCATTTGAGAGAAATGTAACAGACACATACTTCTTATTTTTTTCTTGGAGTTTTAGAAGCGTCTTAATGTGACTAAGAAAGAAACCCATTAAACGACTTTGACCATTGTATGAGAAGATATTATGACTCGCGGCTAAGTGTGATTACAATTTTGGGAGTGATGTATCCTTCTGACCTTGTATAGCCATGTATTGCGCCAAAATCCCTTAGGTTTCCTAATATGTAGGTAAGCACAATTTGGTTGTAGATTTGATAAAGATCCAAAACCTTCAACAAATAGCAAACTCGTGTGGTAGGGAATTTTTTTTTTACCACAACGAAGTGTTAATTATTCGTTTCTGAACTAAATACCGGGGATATGCGTGCATGGTAGTATACAGCACTTTGAAACCCTAATGGTCGCTGATATACCAATCAGCTCCTCTTCATTTAATTATACCGTTTTTTTATTGTTTAATGTAGGAACGTTTTTTCTGTGTAAAATTGTAAAAAAACAAAAACCTCCAAATTGTGTATGTATGCCTGAGGGCAGGAATGAGTGAACACCTTAACAACATCGACTTGTTTGACATCAAGATGTGATGCCCCAATGAGGTTGGGCAGAGTTGACCTAAATCGACGATAACTAATTTAAACTAACAAAGTAAAGACATAAACACAAACGGTGGGTACAGCTTTCGTACGACACAACCACGAGGGACATTTTATGTCTTTTTCTTTAAACTAAACCTCGATTTCCTCCGATGCGATTCCTTATGAGTGATTGGAAACGTTGAGGTTGGCGGGCGCGAAAGAAACCTTTACACAAACGGTGGGTACAGCTTTCGTACAAGTACGCAACCACTAGGAACATTTTATGTCTTTTATTTTTGTTATGTTTTTATGCAATGATAACTACGTTTGATTGTGCTCGTTGATGGTTTCGATATAATGGCCGCGTCAATTGCAATTGACATCATCACTTAGTCACTGAGGTTATTAAAACGTGTGATGTTACCAAGCGTTAGATTTTGTAACAGACGTTACCATGCACTTAACCCAACACAAATTTAGTGACGCTTCTCCGTTACATATCCCGCGTTACATTGTCGAGTTTATGTAGCAAAGTAAAGACATAAAATGTCAATATGAGTGCATATTTGAACACCGGTAGATAAATTGCACCGTAAATATGGTTCGTATCTAATTGACATGTGAGTGGTACAAGTTGTATTTTGTGCCGTCCCTGATCTTCCTACAAATAATTAAATGCGCTGACAATTACTCCAATTGTAATTCTAATGGTGTCAAAAAAGTGAGGTTTTCTTTCGATCTTTACATTCTGAAACCTAAATCCGAAAAACCTAATTTCCGCTCGTGGTGCGTGCGTTTGTGTGCATCGGAGGTTCGATTTGCGGGAGAATGGCTGAACCTATTGAGCTGGTTAGTTTTGTTCGGGATTGTTTACTTACGCGAAACTAAGGTTATGTTATTAGGTATTAGTATTAGGTTATTTCCATCGACAAGAAAGGGAGGTGGTGGACCAAAATGTACCAAAAAACGCCTTGTAGTTCACTTGCCTCACATAACCTTTGTATAGTTCTGAATGAATGTTTTTCTGACAGTTCATTGAACGCAGATAAAAAAGAAATGCGTCGTAAATGTTTTTTGAACATTTTTGTTAATTTCCAGAGTAACTAACTGGATTTGAGGTAACTTCACTGGATTTGATCTATCTTCCGGGAGCAACCTATATTCACAGCGCGTTTAGTATCACCTGCTGAACGGAAATATGATAGCTAGGAAAACGAGACTTGTCAAATATAATTTATTGTTTTTCCAATTTTCTGAATAACGGCTCTAACTATTTCGATCGAACTCGCGGAGTACACTCAATTAACTAGTACCAACATTTTATTCTCCATAAATGCGTTGAATGAAGATACAGCGCTCGTATATACGGCAGGTCGTCGAATTCACGGGGGTTGCGGAATGTTGTGTGTTGCTACACACCATGCATTTCTTCTCTGGGCCACCGTTTTCGATATAAATGAATTACTACCCCGATAAAGTGTCCCAAATGTCAATTTGCTTCGCTCCCATATGATTTCTGAACGTTTTCACAGCTCATCTCTACATGCCGTTGCCTCGAATTAATTAAGTATTCTTTTCTCAAATGCCATTCGTTCATCTTCTTGTTTGACAGACAACTCATTCCATCCACGACACTCGGCTCTGCTCTCGGCGTTAAATATATTCTGGCGGTAATTTTTTGATTTACGGTCTGTTCCCTGTCAAAACGCCTCTCACCTGCCTCCGCCCCTTTTCCCAAATTAAATAAGATCTCTGGTCGATTTTCATGACGTCTTTATATCGATAATTTAATTATTTAGTCGCTTCAGGAGGAGCTTTTCTTGTTCGCCTTTAGTGCGTAAATTGGTTACGGTTTTTTATTTCGTCATTAAATAGAATTACGGCTGTAAAAAGTAAATCAACTCGTCGGACCATTTGTAATTGAATGAGTGAACTCGTGAATTATTCATTGTGTCGTAATTCATCACCTTCCGACCGCCGTGATCCAAAATTATCGTTTTCCACGAATTTAAGGAGACTGTGTTAATTATGTATTGACTGCTGTGCCATGAGTTCGTTGCCTAGAGCTATTTACATTCCTCGACCTTCGAAAAGACGACTTGGCGCGTGTTCCCCGATTCCACTCTCGTTAAATTCTAATGTATTCCTGGGACGTTTTGGAGCATTATTTTGCAGTCTCAACTGAGGGGACCTAGTGAACACTGGTGTTAAAGTCGATGCCATTTGCGTGAAAGGCCACCATCATCAAGTGTAATTGCCGAACCGAGGCATTAAATGTAGATTCATACCAATGAGCGCATCAAATTACAACGAAACCGCCGTCCAGGCACGGACGGTCAATTCAGACAGATCTCAGGCTGCTCAAGTAAAGGTTGTTTTTCTTTTCGTCAGTATCGTAAAAATCCTACCACGTAGATTAATGATAAATTCAACGTGCTTGTCTGTCGGTTCGTGTTCCTGGGATGGTTGCGTACTTTGGAGAGTGCTTTCACTTTGGAGTCGTACTGTGAGTTTTTAGCTGTTTTATATCTGACGTGGGTCCGTTGTGATGAGAGATGCTGATATTGGTAGGCAGCATTAAGGCAAACTGTTCAGGCAGCTACACCACTTATGGTATCCACTTATAGTATCCATTCAGAAGTGTTATATTTTATTTCTTTTTGATGTGAGTGACGTCAAGAAACCAGCCATCACCAGCTCCATGCGCCAGCCATTTTCTCCCATTCCCAATTCTACCTATCTGCGTACCGCCACGTGCACGTTAAAACTGCTTATATTAGTTATTCCTCGCCATTTCCTCACTTTGCAGTGAACATGTCATCATTAACGCGCAGTTATCACTCTCTTCGGGTCGCAGTATCCCGTAAGTCCTGTACTCAACGTCTACCAGCGTCATACCTGGACGATATACTCAGGAAACGTCTACCAGCACCATACCTGGACTAATATACAGCCGAAGGACTATTGGGCAAAATAGAACCACGAACATTAAACATCGCTCGATGAAATACCAGATTATTTTTCCTTTCGCTTCAGACTTTTCACGAGCAGTAACTTTATTTTCTATTTATGTTTATGAGCTCAACGATTAATTTATTTCCAACATTTTTCTGTATTAAACATTTTGTGTGCAAAATCTGGATGGATAACCATTCACCACTTTGTCACAACACAAACGGTAATTTAAGACTTTGTTTCTGGTTTCCAAATTATGATTTTGTCCCAGATTTGGTAGATCTTCTGTCGAATTAATTTTGAACGCCATTGTCAGCAGGAGTATTGTAGTGCTTCGTCGATTTTGAAGACTCGGGGGGAGGTTATCAAAAATAATAACATAATTGAAGATCATGGGAGACGAAAATAATAAATATTCAAACATCAAATTATATTAATAATAAAATGAAGCAGTTTTGAAACAAAAATATCTCACTAAATCGCAGCAAACCACGTGAATTTGTAGATTTGCATACGAATGATGTATCTTCTCGGTACATATTTATGGATAACGAAATGGACTAGTTGGTTGGGAGAAATACGGCTCTCTCTCTCTCTCTCTCTCTCTCTCTCTCTCTCTCTCTCCCTCTCTCTCTCTCTCTCTCTCTTTCGTAACTGTTGAGGGAGGGGTCATTAGAAGTAAGGGGTTTCCTTCGCTTGTTTGCCCCGTTGACAAGGTGGGGGGGGGGGGTCCGGACCTAGCAGGTCAGGAAAAAGGATGTCTGAATTATGATGCTCGCGGACGATAGCGTCGCTTTTGCGCCCGGTAACCGCTGCGCTAAATTGGCGTAGCGAAGAAACGGCGTTATTTCTGGTCGTGGCACGTTGTTAAATGGGTAGGACGACGAAATGACGGTGATGTTTCTCTTTCATTGAAGTTTCCGACAGTATCGTCTAAGTTTGAGGACAGCGATAATAATATTACGACTCATCCAACAATATTATCTCGAGCTCGCACTGAGGAGAAACCGTCTCTTGGAAGACAGGCCGCCCCGATTTCACCGGTGGCCAATTGTGCTTGTCATCTATGGGGGTCGTTCCAACCTGTCAACTCGGGATGTAGCGTTGACAGAGCAATTTAGTTGTCGTGGAGAGAGAGAAGGGGGAGTTGTTGAGTAAACGCGAGCTGCTTTAAAAATAGAGGAGGCATTTTGTTGCGTCGCTTTGGTTTGAGGAGCTCCTTACATTTGAGAAATGGTTTGGGTTGCAGTTTATGTGTTGTCACAGAAACTTTATTTGTTTACTTAAGCACACGGACGATCCAGTGCTTATGACTGTAATCTAGTGCTACGAGCACTCGCTAGACCCAGAATGGTTTAATTGCAGGACATGGGGATTTAATAGAATCACTGAAGGGGTTGGGATTGGTATTGGGCAGGATTTGGCGGGTTCAGATTTTCAATATAATTATTGTATTTTTGTTGCAGGTGAGTTGGCGTTCGTATTATTGTCACATCGAATAACGTAAGTGACATCTGCTTCTATTTATAGCGTGCGTGCCTCTCTGAATTGATTTTCTACGAGAAGGTCAGAAGTATACGTATTATGGTATTTACGTTGTTCCCCAATGTCTAGCTCAGCACCAACGCTGTAACAATGATAATCATAACGCGCAATAGAATTGCTGAACGTCCGTGCGGCTGAAGAGAATTGTGGGATCCAGATTTTTTTTTTTCAATTTTATTGGGAAAAACCTTCCAACTGATTTTGTATATATATATATATATGTTCACATTCCAAGGCCACATTGCTACACGCAAGTGTTGCTATTTTCGGAGGATGGGATATCTCACTAGATTGAGCCAACCAACACTCTCTCACTTAAAACTCAGAATTACTGTACAGTTGCGTTCCACTATTAGTTCAGAGCTGGTTTGTGAAACGTGCACGAGTTATCACCGGATCCTGTGGCTTGCGGTGACCGTTTCTCTGTGTGTACTTCTTCACACTACACTTCCCCTGAAGCGACGTGGTCCCAAAGGTCCGAAACAGATTTTTATTTCTATAGAGAAACGTACTCGTACCTCATGAAACATTAAGGTTGGAGAAGTGGAGCTCCAGGGACAAATTAGGACAACAGGTAGAAACTCAATTAAAAGTTTGATTAATTTATTCGAAATTCGGCATGTAAATTCCCCGTAGATGAAACGAATTTAAAGCCATTCGGCGGAAGTCAGAGCGGGTATGGAGGAGGGTTTTAGTTAGTGGGCTTTGTGATTAAAATACATGAACTTAATTCCGCGGAGGGTCGAAGGAGGTGAAAATTCTCTGAATTGATTTGAGGAGAGACTCAGGCAAAGGAGGAAATGCTTAATCTGTCGTAATATCCGGAGGAGACGAGACGAAAGCCGGATGAAAGGAAAAGCGGAGGGCGCCTCAGCAAATCTGAGACAGAAGGCAGGCGGTTATAAAACGCCGAGCCAATGCTGATTTCTTCGTTCCCCTACGCCTGGGCGCTGCACCTGATGGCGGTTGATTGGGGGGGATTGCCGTCCCGTTAAAAAAGATTCAAATTCTGAAAGGGAAAGAACAGATTACCTGTCATGTTGGTATTAGCTTGCCCATCCATGATTATTGCATTCTCTGTGGGCTTAGACGAATTCAGAGAACAGAAGTCTCTGACAAAAGTTACCTGGTCTGATCAATATCTTATTATCTATTTGATCAATAGCTTCCATTGTGATTTCAACAGAAATGTGTTACAGTTATGATGGTCGCGTGTTATCTTCGGCTTCACTGGGTTTCAATTTGACCAAAACATATTTTTCTCTCGAATCCCCAGTCTGTCTGCTGTGCTGTCCATTATGATATAAATAGCGACGAACGGATTCTCCTTGTGCTGCCCAATCAGTATCAAAAGCAAGGTGTCGATAACCCGGTTGTTATCAAAAGGAAATATTGTTGTCGAATAACTTTCTGGCTAAAACTTCAGGAAACAGAAACTCGTCTCCTTAAACTGGTGAATAAGGAATAAGCAATGATCAAAATTCGGGCACCTCAGAAAAAGCAAATTGAAAGAACTGTAGGAAGTGAATAACTTTTAGACTTCTGGATACTTTGTATCAAACTCGGCGTCAGGTCAGGGGGTCTGATATGGCCAATACCAAAAAAAGGTCATAGTGAATGAAGCTATTGAAAAATAAAACAACACACAGTAGAGAACAGTACAGTAAAGAATAAATTAATTAAACAAGTGAGAGTATTTTTGGAAGCGTGAAAACGAGAGGGTAGTGCGGTTCTTAAAACTGTTGTGAAAAGTGGAAAACCCCGATTGTACAACCTTTCACAAAGATATTTTTGTGTAGGGAAAGTTAGGTGCTAGTTAGTAGAATATAATTTGAAAGTTTAATCAACATCATTAGGTGTAGGCGGTGGAATTTATTGAGTTGCTACGCCCGATATTGAGTAATCAATGCATAGAAGATTCAATGTGATTTTTCTAATTCCACGGTGATCTGCATGCTAAATAGTCAGTTTGGTTCTGCCGTTTTCTCTCAATCGCACTAAAAGACGCACAATCCATTTTTTTGAAGTCAGTAGTTCTTGGAACGTCAAGATCTGGAGAAAACTCGAAACTGTTTTGTTCAGCGATTGCCCTTGTTACCTGTCTGCTAGTGACAACGTTAGCCTCTCTGTAGGTGTAGTTGCTCTCTAATCGTGCTCTTTTCTCATTCCTAATGGCAGTAGGGTCCCTTCCTAAGAGCACGCCTCGCTCCGCGGCTGTCTTTATTCCTCCCCGTCCCTAATATAGCCGCAGTGTTCCCTGCTAAAATCTCAAATCAACGGAAGAACACGGTCAGCTTGTGAGAGTTGGGCTCTTCGGGGTCATTTCTGCTCTTGTGATCAAGTTCTGAGCCAATGTCTCAAGTGAGTCAAAGTTGAGCAACAACCATAATCTGACTTCTGTGAGTATTTCTTTATATGGAGTCCGATTCTCTCAGGCTATTGATTTGTTAGATTGCCCCCTATGCATAGCAATGGGTTCAACGAACAGTCCAAACCCTGGGCAAGCAGATATCGCACTGTCGTCGCTAGGGATGGACCCGCTCATGTTTGTACAGTGTGGCAGATGCAGGTCGGGAGCAACGATAGTGGATACCGCCTTCGCCAATGACTGTGTCTGAAATGGAGTCTTGTTGACATCTGTTTGTGAGGATCCTAACGATGGCGTTGTTTGGGGCTACGACTAGTCACTAAACTATGTCACCACTAATGTCACAAGGGAAACAACTTTACTTCGCTCTTGTTCCGTGTTTTTCAATGCCCTTGCTTGGTAAAATCCTTTATTGTCGCTTTTAGCCATCACAACCAAACGCCGATTCAAACCCATTCCTGCTGCCTCTGATGAAATTTAAATCACTATGCTTCGCTGCTGCGTATGAAAAGCTTTTTCTTCTTCGAACGCTCCTTTTCTCCCGCGTATTTTTCCTCTTTCTCGCCCCGAATCGTCATCTTCTTAAGGCGCATCATCCACTCAACTTTTATTCAAACGAGACACCGAGGGGCGAAAAGCAGTAAAAGAGGGAAGCAAATGTAAATTTGATCCTCTTTGCTTTACAAGGCGAAGGTTTTCCCTCTTTTTTCCTCTCCCCCCCCCCACCCTACACAGTCGCTACGCTTTTCTTCGCCACTTACCAGTTTCCCTCATCAAAGAAAAGGGCCTTTCTCTTCTTTCTACTTTGCCATCTGAGGTTTTAATTAAAAAGCGTTTAATTAATTTCCGGCATCTCAGTTGATTCTCTGCGTTTATTACTTTTGCTTAGCGTCGTTTTTCCTACAGAAAATACGCCAAGCAGTAAATCGTTACGAGGCTTTGAAAAATGGTGTGTTTTCGTGGATTACAAGAAAAATTGCTCGAATAATTACAGTAACCACTGGTGAGTGCCCCCCCCCCGGCATGAGGGGATTCAACCAACGAGTGACTGACGAAGACCTGAACTGTAGCCTCTCTTCGCTTCAAACTTGTAATAATGAAGTGCCATTAAAATGGCGAGAATCTGCGGAACCTGCAGAGTTTGATCTTTTGGTAGTGCGCCTATATTTCAATAACGATAAAAATTAGTTTTATATTTTAACAACCCTTTCTCTTGCGTATTCACTGTCTGGGAGTGCCGTGTTGTTTGAATTTAAATTACCATAGGCTAGAATTAACTCGTTAGAGACGTAAATTTCCCGCTGAGATTCGTTGATCAAAAACAGAAATTGACCTTACTCTGAGTGAGAGATAAAGTAGACTTATTACGTATCGAATGATGTAATTCAAAAGGGAAAGCACAAACACTTATTGCACGCAGAACAAGGAGACGCTGCATGATGTACCGTCCAAACCAGAGTTTTCCAGTGACAGGTTGATAACACACTTCGCCCACGAATCCAATATTCACAACATTTGTGTATGTACAGTAATTCGGAACGCGTTGATACCGATCTTATTATTATATGACACACAAAGAAAACATGCATAATTTAACAATTTCTTTAGCCTTCGACATCTCCTTAAAATGTGACGAATAAAACTACACTTTTATGTAAGTGGGGTTTATCATGTGTGTCAGGTAGGTAGGAATCATGGTTCAATTACTTGCCTATAAATGTCGCACTATTTGTGTACATCTTCGACGATTTTGTGACGGGCCATTATTTCTTTGCTAGAGTGATTTATTCAGATTTAACCTCGGGTTGATTCAAAGGTGAGCTGTCGAAGGCGTTTCCCATTTGACGTTTGTATCCTCCTGTTGCAATGGTTTCCGTTATTTCCGAATCACAGTATTTTATATATTTGATTTAGTATTTGACGCTACTTGTTAAACGAATGCACAGAAGTAAATTCATAGACCACTAGGAACAGATCCTAGTCCTACGTACTAAGAAAAGAAGAAGATTTTGGTCAGAGGGTTTTGGAACGATCTCTATGAAAAAAAAACAGACCGGTTAAACTGCCACTTAAACGTAGGTGTGGCCCATGGTTTCACATTCATAATAGGTCCCACTGCCTGCTTCAAGAGTTTAGACGTTTATGTGTAGCTTTGGTTTGGAGGAAGTGAACCAGTCGAAAAGCGTAGTGTATGATGTAGTGATTTTTCTCTACTCGTGCAGGTCTAAAATTGTCGTTGTCTTGAGTACAAAGCAAGAATGAACCATATTTTCCATTCTGACAGAAAAGCATTTCAACGAGTGGGCGGTGAAACTGGATGCGGCTCACAGTAGCAGCGTAGTTTCACAAGCCGTAAAACGGCTCTGTCGCCGCCTAACGGCAATTCCTGAACGCCAGCGATCTGATCAAACGACGTCTTTCATAGCAGCTGACGCATTCCCGCTTTGCCATGTCGAACATCTATGGGAGCTCTTTGCCTCTGGAAAAGGAAATTCTGCTTTCCAATAAATATCGACGTGCTCTTGAGTTAGCCGTTTAATCGGTTGGAAGGTTTTCGATGAACGACCGCAATCTGAGGATATTAGTGCTGTTCGAGTCCTTTCAGGATACTGAACTCCATCTGAGAAAAACGGATATTATAGTTTTCGTATAGTCGTATGTTCATTTTATTAATCTGTCGTTAAGTTCCAATGATGATAAAACAATCTGCGCCTCAGCACATAGTACGTGAATAAACTGAATGCCTGCTTCAAATTACCTTCTAGGCCTGCTATGTGTTGGGTTTCAACTTGCTAATTTCGCTGTTCAGCAAGAGTATGCCGGGTATTAGGAGCCAACGGAATCGAATACATAAAAACGTTCCTTTTCACATAGCCTCTTCCAGGTTCTCAAAGACAACCAATCAATTCTACAACGGTAGGTGCTACCAGTTAACATGTGAAGCATTAGGTTATGTTCCATAGTGTTCACTATATTGAAATAGGTGGTTGTTCAATAAACGAATTCGAATTCTCGGGTATGGAAAGTGTGGTGGTTGCCCCAAATATTTTATTCCAATGTCGTCTGATTGCCCATTATTGTGGAGTTTGCCTGTGGACTATGTTCTCGCATGAGAACTGCTGCAGCATCATCAAAATCCTATTTTCTTTCCATACGCATCACTTATGTTTTAAGTGGAGGCATTCGGCTAAATATGGCACTGCTCGCGGCGAGTATCAGTATCAAATTTTAATTTTGTTTAACTCGCTCTTGAAATGCAAACATTCCTACATGTTTTAGCGGTTAAGAAACGACCTACGCTCTTCTGTCAGTTGGACAGTTATGGCTGAAGGGGGCAGTGAAGGGTATTGCGAGATCGTTCTCACAAAAAACCGATAACGTTTTTGTCGAATATTAAGACGCAAATAATCACAGATGGAAATCAATTCCCAAGCCGGAACAGCCGGGCGGATTTACTGCTCAAACGATAAGATACAGAGGAGATTGAGCTCTTGCTGGTTCCTCTGATAAACGAGACGCCAGATTAGTTACGTGAATTCCGGAACGCGACCGCGCATTATTCAACCCTAATTTTTTCCCCCTCCCGTGTTAATCGTTCGTTCGGTTTGTTTTGAAGTTTCAGCGTTTTGACCTGCAGGTTTCTCCTATCGCTCAGCGGGAATGCGCTATTTATAGATCACGAATCCGCACTTCGACCGAAGCGTTTTCCTACTAAAAATACCGACGTTATTTCTGCTTTTTTAGGGCTCGGGTTTGTGTCGGTTGTTTTTTGCCAAGTCTTTGGAAGGAATCAAATTAAGAAGCCAACTCACAACGTCATGTTGAATGAATTGTATTTAGGCTTTAGCTGCGTGTTGGGCGTTGAATTTGAAAGACGTTCCGTTCAATAACGAGGTGGTGAAGGCCTACTAACCGTGAAACTCATTCAGTGAACTAACTCAACGGGTTTTGCTTAGTGCTTAATAGGCGCTAGAGCAACTGAGTAGGTAAGTTGACTGTTAGCAAGTTGGGTTATGAACCATATTGCTTGCATTGTATTTGCACTGTTGGGAAAAACGTGTGAATGCGCAGGTTTACAACAACATAATTAATGACGTGAGTTGTAACACGTAAATTTTCGCAACCCTCGTAAATTCGACGACCTGCTCATATACGGACGCCATATCTTCGTTCAACGCATTTCTACGGAAACATTTACTGAGAATGAAATGGTACTAGTTAGTTGAATCGTTGATCGTTAGAGCACGTTTTGAGAAAATTATGAAACCGGTAAATTAATATTCGATAAATACGCTCGCTACGTTTTACGAGCTATCGTGGCTTATTTCTCCGTTCAACAGATACATACCGAAATAATTACGGAGAACAAAATGTGGGTTTAGGTAGCTAGAAGACAGTCTGTAAGAAGCAGTTACCCCGGAGTTTACGAAAATGTTTGAAAAAACATTATTTTCGACACATTGTGATTGTTATCTCTGTTCAATGGATTGTCAGAGGAACATTTACTGGGAACAATATATAGGTATTGATTATTTAAAGACATCCCGTGAGCTTGATGAAAACCGTTAAAGCAGTTTTACCAAAAAGAGAAAACACCATATTTTTGCTTCATAGGCCTAACTTCGTTCACCAAATTTCTGTGGAGATATTTATGGAAAAGAAACGCTAGGTGCTAACCAGTAGAAGATAATTTGAATGTTTTTCAAAATGGTTAGGGTCGCTTACGAGAAAACTGCGAAAATCCTACATTTTGCAGCTTCCCTCCCTTCCCGTGACCATCGATAAGAATCGCTCCTAACCTTATTTTCGCGTTTTCAACAAATCACAACAAAACAAAAAAAGAGCGAACTCAATCGGTTCAGCTGTCTCTCGCAAGTCGAACTACAGACACACCCACGGACCTCTTGGAGAAATTCGGTTAACTGATGGCCTTCAGTAGGCCTCAAAACGTAAAGATCTGAAGTAAATTTCGAGACGTTCAGCGCTACAAGTTTCCGTCTCAAAGTTATTGGTTTTACTATTACTGATTATTTATTCCACGCGGAGTTTTCGCTTAATGTGCGTTCTTCTTCAAGTCGCCGAATTTCAGCATTGTTGGGAAAATCTGTGTTGTATTGCATCTTGGATAGTTGAAGCGTCGAGTTGTTGCGAAGATTTTGTTATGATCGATGTTCGCTCACCTGAGGTGTGGCGTTTGAAAGGTGGTGGTGGCGGCGATGGTGGTGGTATTGGTTAGGGGGTAAGGTAGAACGAGGTAAGGGATTTTCGTGGGGATAACCGAGGTTTGGGGTTTGGTGAGGTCCCCACTTGTGAGGCCTGAGCCGCGTCGCCGCGTGGGCAAAAAGGTAGCGGAGGTCGGTGACCCGGCGGCCTGGCCCCTGAAGAAGACTTGCGCTCTGCGTTCGAAACGTCCTTCCGCTCTTTTACCTCCCGCTCTTTTCTCCGACAATCTACGTAAATGCCCCATTCGAATAATCGCCACTTCTTCCCTCCTTCGTCTTTTCAACGGCTGAGTGGCGATGTTTTGCGGTCGTAAGTGGACGGCCGATTTTCACGATGCACAGAACTAGATTACCGAGTCGTTTTGATTAGGTAGGCCGGTTTCAGTGAATCTTAACGCCAATTCTGCAATTCTGGCTGTAGGAAGTAGAAATTCTTCTTCAGAATGGTGACTGTGATCACTCAAATCTTCGCCACTTCACAGTGTCTGGCTGTTCTAAGTGAAAGTAGTCCCAACCCCTGATGCACAGCGGCTCGCAAAGTATAATAATGTGCCCGCCTCAGTGCAGAGAAGAGTGGCCGGGGCACACAGACCACTTTTTTCGTGAATTCCCCAAGGAAGTTTAATGCTAATTATTACGGAGAGAGAGAGTGAGAGAGAGAGAGAGAGAGAGAGAGAGAGAGAGAGAGAGAGAGAGAGAGAGAGAGAGAGAGAGAGAGTGAGAGAGAGAGAGAGAGAGAGAGAGAGAGAGAGAGAGAGAGAGAGAGACTGAAGAATTTATTTAACAACCTGGGAAACAATAGGGCCTTAAGACCCTCTCTTCCCTGTTCCCAGGAATTAATTATGTAACAATCACTGTTTCTAGTTGTCATTACAACGTGAATAAAATAAAAATTATCTTCTAACTTTCTGACAAATCTTATGTTGCACTTCCACGTCCACTACACTTTTTGCACTTACACTTGACACTTACGTAAATACCTCTCATTGTTTGGTTTCCTCGTATTTTTTCATTAAATTTTTACTTTCCTTGCTCTACGAAGTAGAAAGGAAAGTTATGTAATCAGCTGGAAAAAAAATTTTGAGTTCTCTTCAGATATTTACGTTTCAGACCCCCCTGAGTCCGAAAAACACTATTTCGGAAAATGGTCTGTGTGTGTGTCAGTCAGTCAGTCTGTGTGTGTGTATGTGTGTCTGTGAACGATTTTTAGAGAAAACCACCGTACCAAATCAGCTCAAACTCGATATCTCGCCCGCAGGTCACCATGGGACGCCAAAATAAGGGTTTCAACAAAATCCACCGAAAGCTAAATATAGTTATCATAGTGATCCAAACACCAAATATTTTTTTTCTCAAAAACGGCTCTAACGATTTTGATTAAATTTTTTATATTGGTACCTCCCAATAAGGCAATTATACCATAAAATTCCCATTAATGGGAATATGACGAGAGCAGCACAATAAATTACGAAAACTTTCGACGAAATCGATTTTAGCGCAGTTTTTAGAGAAAACCACCGTACCAAATCAGCTGAAACTTGATGTCTAGCCTACAGGTTACCATGGGACGCAATAATGAGGGTATGGGCAAAATCCACCGAAAGTTAACTATAGTCATCATAGTGATCAAAACACCAAATTTTTTTCTCAAAAAAGGCTCTAACGATTTTGATTAAACTTTTTATATTGATAGCTGTCAATAAGGCAATTATACCATAAAACTCCCATTCGTGGGAAAATGACGAGAGCAGCACAATAAATTATCAAAATTTTCGACCAAAAGCGTTTTTAGCGCGGTTTTTTCCTAATAAACTCCGCTGGAATGTTAGTAGAATGTTTAACAAAATTAGTATCGTAGTCCAATCCAATACCTAAAGGGTGAGTGTTTAAAAACGCTCATGAGATACATGGGGCTCACACCAGAAATTCCTGAATTTCAACTACTGTCGTTGCGGTTACTTCCAGTTCTAACAGTTATTTTCCAATAACTCTGCAAAAGTGATTACTATCCTTTTTTTTAAAAATCGCGTTTACAGCCTCATTAATTATATGTGTACCAATTGCTCAATAATGGACCTGCAATGAGTACGAGCAGCACAATAAATTCCGGAACTGTAAGCGCTACCGCTTTTTTTTCCTCAAAAACGGCTCTAAAGATTTTGATTAAATTTTTTTTATTGATAGGGCTCAATAAGGCAATTATACCGTAAAATTCCCATTCGTGGGAAAATGACGAGAGCAGCACAATAAATTATCAACATTTTCGACGAAAAGCGTTTTTAGCGCAGTTTTTAGAGAAAACCACCGTACCAAATCAGCTGAAACTTGATGTCTAGCCTACAGGTTACCATGGGACGCAATAATGCGGGTGTGGGCAAAATCCACCGAAAGTTAACTATAGTCATCATAGTGGTCAAAACACCAAATTTTTTTCTCAAAAACGGCTCTAACGATTTTGATTAAACTTTTTATATTGATAGCTGTCAATAAGGCAATTATACCATGAAACTCCCATTCGTGGGAAAATGACGAGAGCAGCACAATAAATTATCAAAATTTTCGACCAAAAGCTTTTTTAGCGCGGTTTTTTCCTAATAAACTCCGCTGGAATTTTCGCAGAATGTTAAAAAACATTGGTATTGTAGTCCAATCTAATACCTAAAGGGTGAGTGTTTAAAAACGCTCATGAGATTCATGGGGGTTACTCCAGAAATTCCTGAATTTCAGTTTCGCTTACTACCAGTTCTAAACTTTTTACCAAATAACTCTGCAAAAGTAATTACTATCCTTCTTCAAAAAAATTTGTGTTTACAGCCTCATTAATTATCTACGTACCAATTGCTCAATAATGGTCCTGCAATGAGTACGAGCAGCACAATAAAATCTGGAACTGTAAGCGCTACCGCTTCCTGCTGCCGTAAAGCGTTGTTTGACCAAGTTCAAATTAACTGAGTGATAAATGAATTGATTAAATAGAATTAGCGATGTGCAAAGTGAATTGTTGTAGAGCTAAGGAAAGTTGTGTGTTGCAGCGCACCAGATATTTTCTTATAAACTCTGCTGGAATTTTTGTAGAATGTTGAAATAAATTAGTATTGTAGTCTAATCCAATACCTAAAGATTGAGTGTTTAAAAACGCTGATGAGATACCTGGGGGTCACTCCAGAAATTCCTGAATTTCAACTACCGCCGTTTCGCTTAGTACCAGTTCTAAGCATTTTTACCCGATAACTCTGCAACAGTAATTACTATCCTTCTTCAAAAAATTCTTGTTTACAGCCTCATTATATATCTGTGTACCGATTGCTCAATATTGGTCCTGCAATGAGTACGAGCAGCACAATAAAATCTGGAACTATAAGCGTTACCGCTTCCTGCTGCCGGAAAGCGTTGTTTGACCAAGTTCAAATTAACTGAGTGATGAATGAATTGATTAAATAGAATTAGCGATGTGCAAAGTGAATTGTTGTAGAGCTAAGGAAAGTTGTGTGTTGCAGCGCACCAGATATTTTTCATTCTATTCCTAAAACTATTTACACTTAAATTAAAATCAAATATATCTCTGTGTTCGTTATATACATGGATTGCTCGGATCCTAAAAGATCTACTATACAGTACGGTCCTGTGCTTTGGAACCTGCATGAGTTCGCCCCGCTTACCATGCATGTGACCTTCACCCAGCATCATAAACCTTTCACGGAGGTATCTAGGGTTTCCGTACTTAAGGATCAGATCTGTTTCTTTATTTCATGACTGTACCTAAACCCTCGACGAGGGTTATATCAGTCATAGAAGTTGCGGTTTCGCTAATATGCAAGAGGCCGGCCCCTGCAGCATCCACCGAACTCAGACCTGTGGAGGTACGGCAGGTATGTGGTCGTTAGCCAGTCTCACCGTAGAGAGCTGTTGCCCGTGTGTTACCGCGCGGAGGTGACCACCTGAGGAATCCCGTACCATCTGGGAGTAGTTCTTAATCTGGTTCCCTACCTGATCTTACTGTTTACTTGGGTGGCAAGTTTCAAAAGGACTGATCAACTATAACCACGTTTCTTAGCCATTACCTTCTTTGCGAACTTTGCAAAATGGTTATAGGCTTCCTTTGTAGCAGTCAAAGCTGCTAAGTTCGTTTGCCCTCCCAACAACCGTCGCTCACTGTCGTAGAAACTACAGTGGAGCAGCACATGGTTTCTTGTATCCTCCGCACTGGAGGCACAAGACGTGCATAATGGAGAGTCTTTCAGAGAAAAGAAGTGGAGCCGCGCATTGAAGTCACCATGTCCCGTGAGGAACTGGCTCGTCCAGTGGTCTGGCTCAACCCATTTTCTAGAAAGACGTTCACGGATGTTGGGGAAGAACTCATACGTATCACGTCCCTTTGACGAGAATTCCCATCTCGCTTGCCATTTCTCTAGAGCCCATTCACCGATGGCGGCAAGTTTCTGTTCTGTGGTGAGATCCGCACGGAGTTCAGCCCAAAGCGGGGGAAGCTCCCGTTTCACTCTCCACTTGTCAATCATGCACTCAACAGCCAAATCAACTGGTAACTGACCAGTGATCACCTGGAGTGCTTCCGTTGATACAGTCTTGTAGGCCTTGGTGATCCACAGGAGCGCAGCTCTCTGGGATTGGGCCAATACTCTCTTTTGATTGACTGTTAGTTTGCTACCCCAGACAACGGGGCAGTAGCCAATCACACCTAAATAGATGGCCTTATACATGAGGATGGTGTCATGGTAACACACACCCCAAGTGGCCTTAGTAATGGCACGCAGTGAGGCAAACCTTGCAATGGTAGTGCCTTTAAGGGACTGGAGGTGTTGGTTGAAACTCCACCTCTCACCTATATTCACTCCTAAATACTTGACGTGCTTTTCAAGAAGGAGCCTGTGGCCGCCAAAGCGTATTGTGGGTGGATTATTCACTTTCCCCTTCAAGATGATTAGCTGGGTTTTTTCCTCAGCCACCTGCATCTTGACATGCTCGCACCATTGGTTGACAGTGCGGAGCACGTGGTGGGTTTTTTCTTGAATTTGGCGGACTGACTCTGCAAAGATCAGCACAGTCAAGTCATCCACATAGGCGTACGGCTCGCAGTCAGTCTCCATGAGTTTCCTGAGAAGACCTTCGAAGAAGGCATTCCAGAGTGCTGGTCCTAGGACCGAGCCCTGTGGGCACCCCTTCTCAATCTTTCTCTGGACGGAGACGTGCTTACTTTCGATCGTAGCAGTTCTGTCTGTCAGATAACTTCTGACGAGCGAGTACAGGTTGCGGGGGATTCCCCTACCTTTGAGTTCATTAAGAAGCGCTGGCCACCAAAGGTTGTCAAACGCCCCTCTGATGTCAATCAGAACTGCTACGACGTACTTAGCCGGTGCCAGCAGGGAAACACGCCGAATCTCGACAATGACATCCTGCGTGGACCTTCCTTTGGTACACCCGTATTGCCTGCCTGTGAGGTTGCGGCCAAAGACTCCTTCGAGGGACTGCAACATCAAGATTTCTAGTGTTTTGCCTAATATGGAAAGAAGGCTGAGTGGTCTCCACGATCGCGGGTCT
The DNA here is from genome assembly GCA_020466155.1 of Pachypeltis micranthus. Classification (NCBI taxonomy): domain Eukaryota; kingdom Metazoa; phylum Arthropoda; class Insecta; order Hemiptera; family Miridae; genus Pachypeltis; species Pachypeltis micranthus. The sequence goes on along the minus strand of CM035782.1, from coordinate 569,939 downwards.
GACTGATTGCGGTCGCCTCCCTTTTGAAGGGTGACGACACGCGCAGACTTCCACTGAGTGGGGAACTGTCCGACCTGCAGACAGTCATTGAATAAATTGAGGAGACCGCAGGAGATCGTCCGCTCAGCCTTCCTTAGCATATTGCTTTCTATTTTATCTGGCCCAGGGGATTTGTTGGGCTTCAAAGTCGCAAGGGCCCTGCCGAGGTCGCCTGTTGTCCACAATGGGATGTCGGGCTCGTTCGGAGGGTCCATGATCAGCTCCCTTGCTGCCCTCTGGGCTTCAGTGTCTCGAGCCACTTGGTCATCTGGGAACGCCTTTTCAAGGAGGGTTTCCAGTGAGCTTTCGATGCTGCAGGCCCAGCCTGACTCATTTTGCATCGTAGCTAAGACCTGCTCTACGTTAGCTTTTCCTATGGAGGACTTGTAATGTCTGCCCCAGGGGTTCTCAGAGCTCTCCGCTTCCACAAAGTTTCGCCAGCCTTGCCGTTTGGCTCGTTTGATGGCGCGGTGGAAGGCCTTCTTCTCTTCGATGAAGGCAGTTCGGAGTGTTGCTCTGGCATCAGGGTCACGAGTGTTTTGGTAGATCCTTCTGGCTCTATTTGCACTTTGCTTGAGGGGATTAAGTTCCTCAGTCCACCATGGGACTTTGATCGCCCTGTCTCTCGTGACTCCTGGAGGGCAAGCGCTCGCTGACGAATGGTACAGCGTGCGTCTCGTGTAGAGTGTGCGACCTGTTGGATATCGCGTTCGACGCAATTGGCACACTTGAGGGGAGCATCGCGCTTGCATTCCTTACTCAGATGTGGCAAGGCGCACCAGGCGCACACAACAGGTCTTGTACAGGCCACTGCCAGGTGGCCATAGCGCTGGCATTTGTAGCACTGAGTGGGGGCTTGGTACTTTCGTATGGCGCACCGCTGCCAGGCTATTTGGAGGTGCCTTGCCCCCTCTAGTTTTTTGTATAGGCTGGGTGATACCTCAATCACCCAATCCTTCTGTCTGCCACGCATTTTGGTGAAGAGAGGCCTGACGTCCTGCGGCTGCAAGCCTAACGCAGGGTTGTGTTCAACAACTTGTTGGGCCAAGTCCTCTTTTTGTAGGTCAGTCCGCACGTCGCACAATAGCAGGCGTGGGAAACGACCCAGGGGGGCTGACGCTTGGAGCTTCAGCTCCTTTTTTGTGGAAATGTGGCTCGTGAGCGCCTTGGCCATTTCTGGCGTTTCCGTCACAATGACGGCGCCACCTCCTACTGCGGTGTGGATGTCTAGCACTCGGACGCTTAGAGCTTGGAGGTCCGTAGCAGGGACACCCCGCATCAGTGCTTCCATTGTATCTGGGTTGGAGGGACCAGCCTCTCCTTCCTCACATGTCCGCCTAACCACTACCACGTTTTGTCGTGGGTTTTTAGGGGGGAGTTTGATAGGCGGTGGAGGCTTTTTATTTTATTTTTTATTTTTATTTTTGCCCTTGTTTTTGGGCGGAGGCGTAGGCGGGGCGCTGCCCTCGGCCTGCACGTCCTGCTTAGTTGGGGCCTTTTTATTCTTCCCCCTGCGCTTCCTGGCCCTGGCAGACTGCCATTCAGCCTCAGCTTCTTGAGGGAGGGAGGAAGGCGCAGTAGCGGCTACTGCCGCATATGAGGGGCCTGGGGTACTACCCTCGCTCGTTAAAGCTCCTTGAGTTTGGGGGGCTGGTGGCACTGGCCGCTGGGCAATTGCCCTACGCAGCTCTTCCCTCATGACAGCCGCCACAGTTTCCCGCAGGGGGGGAGTGGCAGGGGGCGATGTCATTGAGGGGGCATTAGCTTTGATTGCCAGCTTCGAAATTTCGAAGAGGCAACTAGTGACGAGGTCCCGCATAGGTCCTGTCGCGTTGACCCTCATCCGTGCCAGTTGGCCGTGGATGATTTGGACATACGCACAAATCTGCTCCATGTCCGACAGGTTAGGGTCGACGGGATGTCGAGTGCTTGTAGTAGCCGGGTTGCCCGGGCCACTAGGGGGAGAAGGGGGAGATGAACGCGGTTTGCCCGGCTCTTTCCGCCCTTGTTTGTTTGGACGACGAGCAGGTTGCTCATCGTCCGAAGAGGGAGGGGTCGAGCTTGGCGAGCCCGAGGAAGAGGCGCAGGTGGCGTTTTTATTACCTGCAATTGTGTTATTTGACTTTGTCATGTTTTTTACTAATTAAGGGGGGGGGGGAGATTAAAGAAGCAGACTGGTGTAGTGTATCCTTGTGAGTTCATTTGGTGTGTGTGTTAGTGGTATGAGCGAGAGGTGCTCGTGGCAGTGTCCTGGAAGCTCCCCCTCAGGCATATTGATTCTAGCCCCTTTCGCTGGTCCGTTGAGGGTCAAAGGGAGGCCCCCACATGCGCCGCAGCTGCCAGTCCGGCCACCCACCGGGACTAAGACGCATGAGGGATTTTTCGGCTGCTGCTCAGAGTCAGCCCTCGGTCACTAGTGATGTGGTGAGCGGGACACACGCTATCAGCCGCCCCAGGAACGCTCAAACCTGGTTTTTCCCCCTCCTCATTCCGAAGGCCGCACCTATATAGGGGATCGCTCAAAGGTGTTAGTGAGCTACTTCCAGGACTGTCTTGCGCTCATTATGAGTGATTTAAGTCAATGTGTTCTGCCACGCAAGCCATTGCAGTGTATTTTGTATCTGGAATATGTTGTGTATGTCAGTGTCGTGAGCTTTAAGCCCCTTTAAGGCCGGATTTAACGACCACGCAGAGGATACGGCAGGAGAATTCTGTCCCCCTTCCTGCGGGGGGTGTGTTCTGCGATCCTAGCTAAAGGTAGGGGGTTCCCAGTGTGTCATGTATGTGAATGAAGTGTAAGTTGTGTCCCTTTCAGTCCGGCTCATACGAACACGCAGGGAGTACGGCAGTGGAATTCTGGACCCCCAACTGCAGGGTGAGCACAGTGTGGCGACAGAAGGTGAAAAAAACCTCAGCCAGCCCCAAGCCCAACCCACCAATGGACCTCCCTCGGACCCGACCTTCACAGCGTTATCCCGAGGGAAGTCCTGAGACGGCCCTGAAAATCAATACAAAGGTAAAAAACTCATAATAACACTGAAGTCATTAAATAAATTGATTAAGTAAACACGTAAATAAATAAACGAAATAACTTGGCCCCAGCCTAATCCTATCCCGCCTCCTCGGGACTGGCTGAGGCCACCCACTTACTCGCTGCCATTCATACACACTATCATACCAACCTACTGCTGAATTTGAGAAGGTTGAGTACTGGTATATTCCTCCCCTTCTCAGTAGTGACATTCCTAACCGAAACTATATACAACACAGATAATAACAATAAAGCACACATTAAATTTAACGAGAATAACAATGAACAGTAAGTAAGTAACAACATGCAATTAATATATTTTTTATACACACAATTGTATAAATAAGAGTGAACACGAAGGACTTACATACATTTCCTGGTAACTAGCTACTACAGGTATTAATTTTCAAACCATTCTTTGTCCACGCTTCGCTATCTTAATTTGCATAAAGTGTTATGTTAATACGCTTCCAATAGTCTTTCTCTAAAGGTCCGCGTACTAATGGAAGACGCTGCATTGTCATCTGGTGGCTGGGAAGTAGAGAGCTCCCTAGTAGCGGCACCACGGCGTTGTCTCTGGAGGGCCCCTTTAATAAAGCTCATAAGATATACAGGGGCTACTCCGAGAATTCCGGAATTTCAACCACCACCGTTTCACTTACTACCATTTCTAAACGTTTTTATCCGATGACTCTGGAAAAGTGATTGTTGTATTTTTTTAAAACAGCCTCAATAATTCCCTGTGAAGTAATTGCTCAATAATGGTCAAGGCATGAGTACGGACAGTACAATAAATTCTGGAACTGTAAGCGCTCCCGCTTTCTGGTGCCGTAAAGTTGTAATTTACCAAGATCCTGAGTGACAAATAAATTGAGTCGGTAGAAAAAACCGGAATTTATTGAGTTTCTCGAACTTATGCCTCGCCCATTATTGAGTAATCAGCGCATAGGGACTATCACAATGATTCTTCTGATAACGCCACTACCACGTTAACGGGATTTATAAAGAAAAACGGCACTGAAACTAATTTTCTTCGACATGGTTGACAATTTTTTGTGCTGCCTTCGTCTTTTCCCCACGAATCAGAATTGTGTAGTGTTGCGTCGTTTGAAACTCTTCATACAAAAATAGGCTCGTACAGGGGTTAAAACTAAAGAGAACTACTACTCATACTGTTCTCATAGAACACTACAGAGCCCTCAGGTCGAGATGCTATAACTCCTCAGTGAAAGAGGAAGAGGGTATTGATGGTTGACGCCCCTTGACGGGAGGGTGGGGAGGGAGGCACACCGTGTGACAGTCGAGGTTTTCTTCCGGTTCCGGCCCCACGAAGTATCTCAGGCAACTCTGAGAGGAGTGGAGCCAATGGTGCGTGAAACTATCTGCCCCACTCTTTAACTTCTTTTCAACCCAGAAATTGAAGATGCTGTTCATCATTCTCAACGTTCCGTTATTCAAGTGTAGAGGTAATTTGTTGTCTCTGCGCATTCTGAATACTATACCTATGTTTATGATCATGCCTATGTTTTTCGTTGGACTACGTCTAGATGGCCAACGGTGAAATCATTGCAAATATAGTGAGGCTGATTCTACTAGTTGAAGGAACTCATTGGACAATATAGCCAAATTTATCCTTTCTCCCCAGCCTGCGCTCATTTTCTGAACTTCCTGCCGCCTCATTCCAACCATCCGTCAGCTCGACTCGTCACGGCGCGCCAATTGCCTACAGGTGCCTGGAATGTGTAATTTTTGTCGTTCCGTTGTAGTAAGGTCATGCACCGTATCGTTTACTGGTATTTTTCGATCCTCAATCGAACGAAATGGGCTTCAGAGGTGTGAGATAATGTTACGTGATGCTGGGCAAGATAATAATAAACCGTTGTGTAATAATTTGCGTTTTTAGGTGTCACCATTGCAGTACTTTTCCAAACGTTTTCACTCCCTGTTGTAATTTGCGTGGGAACATCAACTTGTGAACGTTGGTAGCTAGAGAGTCTGCATGGAACTCTTTAAGCCGAGCAAAATATTGCTTATTACAAAGCCTAATAATGTATTCTGTTTTGAATGCTTTGTGATTGACATAGCCCTGCAGCTTGGTTCCTTTTTTTATTAGAATGAAAAGAAATGAAATGATTCGTGGTTCGAAAATTAAAATCTCCAGCAATGACTACCTACAATACAGCCCACGTGGAGAATACGCAGCAACTACATTAACGTGTCATAAAAATATGAGTAATTAGTGAAATGGGTTCAAATAGGAAAAGCGACGTTTGGTTCTTCGCAGGAAATGCGGATAGCTGGTTCGTATACTCGTATTTTATGAGAGGCTAGGCAGTTGTGCGGTCAGAAACAATTGTTTCTAGGTTAGAACAGTAACAGCAATCGATAAATTTCTCATTGCAAAATTTGATATGGAAAAACGTATGTCAATCATTGGAATCCTAATCATTGAATAAGAGGTCATAACGCTTACGAGGCTATATTAGTAAACGCCGTGGGAAAATCAAGTTACAGTCATCGAGAGAATCGAAGAGAATATGTAGCTCCACCACTCGTTACTGCTCCTGGAAAGGACGAATGAGACCGAAAGATCTCTACAACCCTGTGGAGAAGAAAAGGTTTTCCTTCAACTCTAGCCTGTGGAGAAACAGGTATTTGGCTTTGACAGGGCAGCTACCTGGAAACTTGTAAAGACGCACTATCTTCTTGATGAAATCTGAAAAAGGACGGAGAGTTATTTACAAGCGATGGGAAGGTAAGCGCTAACACATTCTGACGAACCTGGAGGTTAGTGTCAAGTTCAGGGAGCCTACGAGCAAACCGCTTTTCGGCGTAACGTTTCGTGAACACTCCAATGGAGACCTGGAGGGACATTAGATGTCAATTCTTCTGTCGCGCTTGTGAATTTCAATTAAAACTAAGGGCCAGCTAAATCAAATATATGGGCTCTTTTACTTTCGTTCAAAGGAAATAATAAGCTCCTTCAGGAAAGCTTTACTGTTGAAATCGTTCTTCAAAATTAGCCAACATGCTGTATTATAATGAAACAGAAAGAAATGAGTAAACGCTTGCACATGTTTTCAACAAAAATGGTCCTGGAACAAAAGGGATAGAAATGCTTATTCAATGAATGATGCCTTCACCATCTCACCTTTCACAGGGTCTTTAAAGCAGACAAAACACTTCGCGTGTAGAGGTACGAAGGCCAGCAAACCCTTTATGGACATCCACCTCAATAGGCGGAATGAGTCTTGAGGAAGAGAGGATGATAGACATTTTCATTCGATGTAGTGAATGCTCACAGGAAAACAAGGAATGTACAGTCGACCACAGGTTGGTTGTTCGTCATCCGCTATCACAGAAAGGTAATCAATATGTTACACTTGGTCGTCACCTGAATTTGACATTTTGTTGTAACTTTCCTTGGCTCTACAAAGTAGAAAGGGAAGCTATGTAATCGGCTGAAAACAATTTTTCTTCAGATCATTACATTTCAGACCCTACTGAGTCCAAAAAACCCAGCAAATTATTACACAACGGTTTATTATTCGGATAAACAGCTTGACCTAGCATTAATGCTCCGAGACCCATCCCGTTCTATTCAGCATCGAAAAAGATCAAATGGAACCCAAAAAAAGGTCGAAAAGAACTGAATCGTAATATTAAAAAAAAAAAAAAAAACGAAAGTATCTAGAAAAAACTGAATTTTAATATGAAAACATGCTCGCTAAATACTAATACTAAATACTAATATCAATGTAACCAAACAATCGGACGATAAAGAGACCAATCGTAATGCCAATATACGAAACACGAGCGCTTCCTAGAGGAAGCAAAAAAAAGAGGCGGGGGGGGGGGGGCGAGAGGGCGGCGATTGAGGTTGGTGCGACAGGAGGGAGGGAGTACTAAGGAAGAAACGTTCCCTTCCCGAGTTGTACTGCGTTTCGTTAATTTTTTTAACCATTTTTTGCCCATAACAACCATGGGCTTCGTCCGATCGGCACAACTAGATACCAAATGGGATTTTTGTGCGAAAGAACGAATTTTTTAGACCACGTTAAAGGCACAAAACGGCCAGGACGGCGGACAGACATTGCAAATATTGAATCTCCATGTCTTGAAACGTAAAGTATCAAATTTTGGTTGTAAAACAGTTTTCGTGACCGAAAACATATGGTTATTATTCAGAATGAATAATAAACCAAAACACTATTTGGGAAAATGGTCTGTGTGTTACCCGAAGCTGACCTACGTGATGGTTTTTGAGAGGTTGACCGTCCGAAGGTTGAGAAGCCCTGATAGAATGGTGCGCTCAGCAGTTCGTGCTTGCCTAGGCCTTCCACATAGCGTCCCATGTGCTGTGCATTCACGCTCCAGTTCCATCTGGGGGACTCAGTGTTCCATCTCTCTCTACCACTATTCTGTTCCTGCGCCGTTAGTGCCTGCTTGCTTTGCAGGCATCTGACGGGGATGCCGCACGCGCTATAGTTGGTCTTGGATTCGTCCAGGACCAGCTGCGGTGGTGTGACATGGCTATTCCATCTGCCCCCAAGCCCAGTAAGCCTTCAGGGTTTGCGCCTGCTCTGCATGGTTCGGTTGACGGACACCAGTGTCCAGGAACATTCACAGTGGCCTGACTCCCCCTACTCTTCTGCGTGGGTATAGTGGGCTTCAGAGAGCATTCACGGGAGGGATTACTGGCACTTTCATGTCGTTCGTTGGCGTCACTACCTACAGCGATAAGTTGTACAAGAGGCTGGGATCGTAATGTTGTGAATGCTCACTGTTGTGCCTGTGGTAACCTGTTTGAGTCACTGAATCATTTGGTGTCGGTGTATACAAGTAATCATGTGGGCTGTGTCAAGCGTCATGACATAGTCTGCAAGCAGGTTGCTGGTGCATCGTCATGTGAGGGCTTGGAAGTGGAGAGGGAAGTTGCACTACCGGGTTGCTTCTAGAGAAGGACTGAGGTGTGACATAGTTGCCATTGGTCCCGACCAGTCTATAGTGATCCTGGATATCCCGGTAGTATCTGGTAGCCGGGATCTTGTGTAAGCTTGGCAATCCAAGAAGAACAAATCTGACAGAACGCATCTTCATATGGTGGTGTCGGAAGTTCGTGGAGTGAAGGCAAGTTGCAGCATTGACCATGTCCTAGCGAGGTGTTTGGTGCAAGAGAAGTGCGGAGGAGAAGCGTCGGCTAAGTGTGTCAGCAGGCGTTCTCTGTGGTGTCACCACCCGCGTGTTGCTCAGGTCGTACCTTAACTGGCGGTCATTCTATCGTGGAACAATCTCTTATCCATCTTTCCTTCCCCGTCTCAATCCTTCTATCCCTAGAGCCGGTGGTGTAGGGTATTCAGGGCGCCCTCCCCGTTTCCTTACTTATTATTTATTTAGTTTCTCCTTTTTTTGAGTGCCACTGTCCCATTTACCGTGAGTTGGGGGGGGGAGTCTATGTGTGTCTGTGAACGGGTTTTAGAGGAAACGACGTACCAAATCAGCTCGAACGTGGGGTGCCAAAATAAGGGTATGAGCAAAATCCACCGAAATTTAACTTTAGTTATCGTAGTGATCAAAACACCAAATTTTTTTTTCTTAAAAAAACGTTCTGAACCGGGAAGGCTTCTCAAACAACTTGCTTCATAAAAAATTGCGTTTCGTAGGTGGCAAGTAAACAGTTGTTTTGTGACAAATGAAAACAAGAGAAGTTGAACAAAGTGGTCCCCTTCCTTGTTACCTGTCTGGTCTGAAGAGCCCAGAAAGGCGGTTTGTGGTGTCGAGGTACGTTATGTGTCCATGACCATCGCTCAGCCGCTTTTCTCATGCTTGTGTGCTAGGTTTTTTCCGTTCCATTCTCCTCTTCTGAAAAGGGAAACCTAATTACTTTTTATCTTCGCTCCGAACGCTGAACGATTTTTAGAGAAAACCACCGTACCAAATCAGCTCAAACTCGATATCTCGCCCGCAGGTCATCATGGGACGCCAAAATAAGGGTATGAACAAAATTCACCGAAATTTAACTATAGTTATCATTGTGATCAAAACACCAAATTTTTTTTCTCAAAAACGGCTCTAACGATTTTAATTACATTTTTTATGTTGATAGCTCTCAATAAGGCAATTATACCATAAAATTCTCATTCGTGGGAAAATGACGAGAGCACCACAATAAATTATCAAAATTTTCGACCAAAAGCTTTTTTCGCGCAGTTTTTTCCTTATAAACTCCGCTGGAACTCTGTAGAATGTTTAAAAAAAATTGGTATTGTAGTCCAATCCAATACCTAAAGGGTGAGTGTTTAAAAACGCTCATGAGATACATGGGGCTCACTCCAGAAATTCCTTAATTTCAACTACTGCCGTTTCGCTTACTACCAGTTCTAACAGTTATTTTCCAATAACTCTGCAAAAGTAATTACTATCCTTTTTTTAAAAAATCGTGTTTACAGCCACATTAGTTATCTGTGTACCAATTGCTCAATAATGGTCCTGCAATGAGTACGAGCAGCACAATAAATTCCGGAACTGTAAGCGCTACCCCTTCCTGCTGCCGTAAAGCGTTGTTTGACCAAGTTCAAATGAACTGACTGATAAATGAATTGATTAAATAGAATTAGCTATGTACAAAGTGAATTGACGTAGAGCTAAGGAAAGTTGTGTGTTGCAACGCCTTCCCTTATTAACGGTTCCCTTATTAAACTTGAAGAGGCATAACTCGTTTTGGGTTGTTTTTTTTCATTCCATGCTATTGAGGTCACGAGATGTTTTGCTTCGTCCTTGTGCGCAATATGTCAGCTTTCGTGATGTGAGATGATTGAAAACCTGTCTCTTGTTGCCCGCCGTTCAGCTTCTTCAGTCTGTTTCGTGCGTTGCGTGGGGAACGGTGAGACAGCTTCTTACCTGCAGAAGTGTGAATGGCTTCTCACGTTCCTTCAAGTTTGAAAGGTGAGCAGAGTGGGGCGTGGAACGAATAAACATTCAACTATCCTCTGCAATTTAAATAAATACGTAATAGCGTGTTTTATGAATAGAAATATCTGAGATTTGTTGGGACCGGTCTATAAAAACTTCTTTTGCCAGCGATTGTAGCTATACATTCTTCTATTGCCAGAGCACACAAGAAAAGAAACCTGAAGTTGTCCATCCAACTACTTGGAAAAGAGGGGAACTGGCATTTTCCGGGCCAAACGTCAGTGAAACAGAACGGTATTCAGCGGAGAGTGGTCATATTAAAACCGCGCTCCTGAGAGAGGCGCTGAACGGGTAACAGAATGTGAAATGAAATGGGCAAAATTTGAAAGTACTCCTAAAATAAAATATTTGGTGTCTTGTGCAAGTAAATAGCTGTTTTTAGAACGAAAAGGGGAAAAATAACTGGGCACTGCGAGAGCGGACGATTCATAATAATCTGCCGGCTGTGTTGAAGTCGGGTCTTGGGCCTCCTAGATGCGCTAAAATGGGGCTAATTCAGAAGGCGGTAAATGGAAGCCGCGGTTGCCCGTGATGACAAGAGCAACAATAACAGAACTCCCAGAACCGCAAATTTCTACGAACATTATTGAGTAATCAGTACATCGATGATTTATGAGACTTTCACTTACTACCGTTTCTCATAGTCTTACCAGGTAATTTCAAAATAGTAAACACGACCCTTCTCAAAAATCTTGTTGACAGGTACATGAATCACCTATATACTGATTACGCAATAGTGCTCGTGCCACAAGCAGAAGCACCTCAATAAATAGAGATAAGATTTGAAATTTCTTTGGATTAGCCTTTAAAATCGATGAATGTACGCGGGGAAACGTTGTGTGATGCGCCGCCTGCATAACTCCTGTCTAATCCGTAGGCCTTAGTACAGTAAAATGGAGTGTCATTGTGTGATCTTAACACGTTTTCCATATTTTCAAGCTTTCGGAATGTAAGTTCCATTGAACTTACACCCACTTGTCCCTGTGAATTTTGATGTTAAATGTGAAACCATATTTCAGGGTTACTTGGTGTTCCCTCAGGTACGCGGGCATTTATGACCCCCCAGAGCTCCCCTTTCAAGTTTTCTCCGTTGCATGTCTTCCGAACCTGCCCGTCGCCCGCTTTTTTGTCCTGATTCTACAACAAAATATCTGGTGCGTAGCAACACACAACTTTCCGCCACCCCTTTAAGTTCGAACACCACCTACATAGGCGGGCGCTATATCTTCGTTCAACGCATTTTTACAGGAACATTTATGGAGAACAAAATGTGGGGACTAGTTAGCTGAGAGTACTCCGAAAGTTTGATCGAAATTGTTAGAGCCGTTTTTGAGAAAATTGGAATACCGATAAATTAATATTCGACAAATCTCCTTTTCTGAGTTAACTTGGTTTATCTCCTTTCAACATATATATATACAGAAATAATTATGGAGAACGAAATGTGGGTATAGGTGACTGAAAAACACTCCATTAGAATTTATAACATCTGGTGAAAAAGCTACCCTGGAATTTACGGAAATGTTAGGAAAATCGTTATTTTTGATACATTTTGATTTTTATCTCTGTTCAATGGACCGTCACAGGAACATTTATTGAGAGGAATATGTAGGTATTAACTATTTGAAAACATCCTGTGAGTTTGGTGAAAATCGCCGAAGCCGTTTTGCCAAAAAGCGTAAAAAACCTATTTTTGCTTCAGGGGCCCATATTTCCGTTCACCGTATTTTCATGGAGATATGTATAGAGAAGAAAAGTTAGGTATTGATTAGGAGAAGATAATTTGAAAGTTTGATCAAAATCGTTAGAGCCGTTTTCGAGAAAAATGCGAAAAACCCTAGTTTTTGGTACATTTCCGTCCCCCACACCCCTTCCAATCGGCCGAAATCGCCCATAACCTTATTTTGGTGTCTACAAAAAATAGCGAACAAAACAAAAAAAGAACCAGCTCAATCGGATCAGCCGTTCTCCCGCAAATCGAACTACAGACACACACACACACACACGGACCACGCGCCGAAATTAGGTTTTTTAGACTCAGTAGGCCTCAAAACGTAAAGATCTGAAGAAAACCCAAATTTTTTTTTTGGGCCGATTACTATACTTTCCTTCCCTTCGGGTAGCGGAAAGTAAAAAGGGCTCAGATGGTTTCTTCCATAGTTCTCGAAAACGATTCCAACGATTTTGATTAAACTTTCAAACTATCTTCAACTAATTATTACTTATGCGTTGTTCTCTAAAAATGTCTGTGAAAGTTCTTTTGCGCGGAGATATAGTCCTGTAAAGAAAGAATGGGGTTTTCCCACTTTCCACCAAAACGGCTTCATGGAGTTTCGCCAAATTCACTAGCACTTTTAACGAGCCAATACCTATATATTAAACTTACTAATATCTACGTTTTGTTGTGCATAATCCTTTTTGTTATTGGAAATTTGGCGAACGGAGATACAGCGCTGAAAGTTGTGATGCGTCGCATCTGATAATTTGCCGTTGAAAAATGACAATGTCGTTGCCGTCACTCATTCGTGAGCAAAAAAACCGCTGCGATGAGATTTTCGCAATTATTTCATAAGGCAATTAGGAGCTTCCGCGGGGAGCTCCTAATGGGTTCACCGGTAGCGGACAAACGATACAGAATTTCCTCATTAAGGGGTAGTGATCCAGAGGCGTATTACATGAAACGTCCACCGGGCCGGACCAGACCAGACCGGAAGCGGCAAAGGAACTCAACAGGCGAACGAACAGCTGCTGCTCCGGTTACTGAAGGCCAACTAACGCCTGGAGGTAAAAGTGAAAACGTCTTCCAACATATTTGTACGCGCCTGGGACGCGTCAAAAAGCAGCTGTCGGTATAATTTGAGATGAATCTTGAAAGGGCTGGCTGGCTAATTGGTGGTAAATTGTAGGAAAGGCGCTTTAGCTTGGGGTCTGATTGAATCAAACTCGGGGTTTCTCAGAATATAGCGAATAACTCCAGAGGTTTCCCCAACCTGAGCCTGGAGCGCCATTCCCGGAAGGGGGTTACGCTGTCCACGCTTCTCATTTAATTAAATAATTCCAGGGTAGGACGAATGTATAGATTAGCCTCGCGTTGCTCTGTATTGCCTCTGCTCTGCCATGAATTGACTGGTGGTAACACCGTACGTTGTTCATAATCTAACATGAACTAGTGAGTGCCAAATTTAACAAGTAGTAGGTATCAAGTAGCAAAAAAGGTGATGTAGAAGTGATGGCAATGTACATTTCCAGAGTTCAGCTGATAATATCGCGATCTCTAACTTGATAAAAAACGTAGGTGTGTTAGTCAGAATGAATAATAAGTAATATTCCCACAACACAAGAATGGGAGTATTAATAACAGCGTTCAGTATCCCTTTTACTAGTTATCGCGAGCAATTTCAAACTGCCTGGCGAAATCTTAAGTTGGCATTAGTCCTTAGAAAGCTATGGTGAGGCTCACAGTTTTACTCCATAGTGGTTTTGGCATCTTTTTTCGGCCCCACTTGCTTTCAGCTGTTTTTATCACTCTAGGGACTAATACAATCTGTTTTGCATTCAGTTTACATTGAAACTGGTAGCACTAAAGGTTCTCATTGAATTGCTCAACATATGCAACGACCGTTATTGAGTAATCAGTGCAAAGGTGGTTCATGAAACTATCCACACGATTTTTCAGAGAGGGTGGTGTTTACCATGTTGGAAATATCGGGTAAATGCTATGAGCGATGACGGTGAGTGAAACGGTGGTAGTTTGAACGCCGGAATTTCTGGAATTGCTCTAATTAATATTATGTGCATTATTACTCATGCATCACATACGTATTTCACTACCACCCAAATTATTCTGAGAACGTACGTGTCAGAGAAGGGACTGAAAGGAATACACGACACTACAATTGAATTTTTTTTCAAATGTTCAATAATTTACTGTGCCGCTTTCGTCATTTTCCAATGAACGAAAAGTTTGTGGCTCGTGTTATTGATTGATGTTATTGTGGATCGTGTTGGAGCTGTCGATACAAGCAAGTTCAGTAAAGCCGTTTAAAAAAACAAACACTGTTCTGATCAATGTATTAACTATATTTTTTGTGGGCCGATTATCTAATCCTTATTTTGGTGTCCCACGGCCATCTTTAGGCTACTTACCAAATTTGAGCCGATTTGGTTCCATGGTATTAATTTTTCTTATAAATCTCACTGAAAGGGATACCGAAAAAACGAAGGTGGTAGTCCAATAACTTACACGGGGGAAGTTTTATAATGGTCATTGCACAGTCCGGAAGAACCATTGAAATTCTGGAAATCAAACTATTGTTTTGTTGATTCATTTTTTGCACTGTTTGCCGTGTAATTCCGTAAGTACTAACACGAACCTTCACAGTAAAATCACGTTGACGGTCCATTTTATTACCTACACAGGAAGTTTTCAATTAAGTTTGTGGCATAAGTAGCTGTAGCTCAATAACTTTCGGAACGTTGAGTGCTATCACTTTCTATGTAGAGGTACGTTTTACCAAGTTCATATGAACTGAAAGAAAAATATATTAGATTATTATCTAAAGCCATGAAAATCGCTGAGGGTACGTAGAGGCTGTGGATCTGGCTCATGGCTATGGATATTAGAAGGGAGCGGTACTGGCGGAGGGTACTTCCTGCTTCTCTTCGCCTTAGTATAGGTGCAGTAGTATCTTACGCGTGGATTATAATCTGTTAGCTGCAAGAATGGGGGTGCTGAGGATTCCAATGAGAACTGAAACTCGGTGAGCGTGAGGAGGACTGTATTATACTGTGTACGGAAATGTGTTGAGTAGAATTGAAATTGAGGTACAAATGGGCGACACAAGGGAAGTACTCAGAACGCGGAACTGGCGTGGGCAACCGATAGAGAGAGGAGAAGTTACTGTGGTGGAAGTTGGAAGCAGAATGATTTGGAGGTGCTCTGTCGTCGATAGGATAATGAAATTGGGGAGAAAGAAGTAAGGAAAGGGGAAAACCTAGAAAAAGGGGCTGGGGGCCCGTGGCTGAGTGGATTACGCAGGGCAGGTATTAAAATGGTTGGAGACAATTAGGGGTCGATGACAGTGACGCGGGAAGTCCGAGTTCATTGACTCTGACAAATTCGGCGCTTTGCGTCGAACATACTCCCAGCGCTGCGGCAGCAGGATAACCCTTGAAGTGGGGTTACAGTTGTATGTGGTAATGATCGCGGAGTGAGGACTCATGAGGGCTAATGAGGGCTGAGCGGCTGGAGGATGTGGCTAGGTTGGGCTGCCTGATGAGCACAGAGAGATGAGGTGATGAGTGTGAGACAATGATGTGGTAGTGAATTGAGCAGGACAACAGAGTGCTGGTGGTGCAAAAATGAGGATGAATGAGTGATCTCATGAGGAAGCACAGGAGGTGGTGCAAGGAGAACGAAAGGAGAGTAGGACAGCACAGGCATAAAGAGGTTTAAGGTGTGGGCCACTAAGGTGGGAGATGGCGAAGAGCATAAAGAGGTTTAAGGTGTGGGCCACTAAGGTGGGAGATGGCGGAAGGCATAAAGAGGTTTAAGGTGTGGGCCACTAAGGTGGGAGATGGCGGAAGGCATACTAGGGAGAGGTGAGTAGGGAAGGCATGCTGGGGTGTTGCAAGTAGGGAGGAAGGCATGCTGGGGTGTTTCATGTACGGAGGAAGGCACTCTGGGGTGGTGCAAGAGGGACGAAGGCACGCTGGGGTGGTACAAGAGGGAGGAAGGCACTCTGGGGTGGTACAAGAGGGAGGAAGGCACTCTGGGGTGGTGCAAGAGGGAGGAAGGCACGCTGGGGTGGTGCAAGAGGGAGAAAGGCACGCTGGGGTGGTGCAAGAGGGAGGAAGGCACGCTGGGGTGGTGCAAGAGGGACGAAGGCACGCTGGGGTGGTGCAAGAGGGACGAAGGCACGCTGGGGTGGTGCAAGAGGGAGGAAGGCACGCTGGGGTGGTGCAAGAGGGAGGAAGACACGCTTGGGTAGTGCAAATAGGGAGGAAGACATGTTTGGGTGGTGCAAGAGAGAGAAAGGCACATTGGGGTGGTACAAGAGGGAGGAAGGCACTCTGGGGTGGTACAAGAGGGAGGAAGGCACTCTGGGGTGGTGCAAGAGGGTGGAAGGCACGCTGGGGTGATGCAAATAGGGAGGAAGGCACACTGGGGTGGTGCAAGAGGGACGAAGGCACACTGGGGTGGTGCAAGAGAGAGAAAGGCACACTGGGGTGGTGCAAGTGGGAGGAAGGCATGCTGGAGTGATGCAAGTGGGAGGAAGGCACACTGGGGTGATGCAAATAGGGAGGAAGGCACACTGGGGTGGTGCAAGAGGGACGAAGGCACGCTGGGGTGGTGCAAGAGGGACGAAGGCACGCTGGGGTGGTGCAAGAGGGAGAAAGGCACGCTGGGGTGGTGCAAGAGGGAGGAAGGCACGCTGGGGTGGTGCAAGAGGGACGAAGGCACGCTGGGGTGGTGCAAGAGGGACGAAGGCACGCTGGGGTGGTGCAAGTGGGAGGAAGGCATGCTGGAGTGATGCAAGTGGGAGGAAGGCACACTGGGGTGATGCAAATAGGGAGGAAGGCACACTGGGGTGGTGCAAGAGGGAGAAAGGCACACTGTGGTGGTGCAAGAAGGAGAAAGGCACGCTGGGGTGGTGCAAGAGGGAGGAAGGCACGCTGGGGTGGTGCAAGAGGGACGAAGGCACGCTGGGGTGGTGCAAGAGGGACGAAGGCACGCTGGGGTGGTGCAAGAGAGAGAAAGGCACACTGGGGTGGTGCAAGAGGGAGGAAGACACGCTTGGGTAGTGCAAATAGGGAGGAAGGCACGCTGGGGTGGTGCAACAGGGAGGAAGACACGCTTGGGTAGTGCAAATAGGGAGGAAGACATGTTTGGGTGGTGCAGGTGGCGCTAGTGCATGTTTGGGTGCTGCAGGTGGGGCTAGTGCATGTTTGGGTGCTGCAGGTGGGGCTAGTGCATGTATGAGAATGCACACAGCATTGGGTAAATAGGGGAATGCACATTGAAAGGGGCGGTAAGGGCCGTTACAGTGAGGTGGTGAAAGTTGAAGGAGCTTACTGAGGTCGTGCAAAAGGGGCTGGCATACAGGGGCAGTGAGAAGGAAAAATGGTGTGGGAGTGGTGCAAAAAAGGCATGTGCAGTGAGTAAAGTGTATGATGTAGGGCATGGGATTAAGAGGCGAGACTAGTGCTGTCCTGGGTTAGTGCTCAATGATAAGATGGACGATTACAATTCTGAGGTCGAGAAGGTAAGAAATGCTGCTAGGATAGAGCAGTGAGTAAGGTGGGAGGGTGAGTCAAGCTGACAGGGTGCAAGAGAAACAGGATGTGAGGGCATAAGGCATTTTGAGGTTTGCACTGGTAAGTAAGGGTGAGCTGAGTGAAATTGTACTGGAGAGAAATGGTTAGGAGGAAGAAACGGAAAATGGTTTAGGAAAACTACAGTTAGGGTTTGGAGAAGTGGGATGTAAAGACACAAATGGCGTTGGGGCATGGGAACTAGTGATCAGGACGACGCTTAGTTATG
This sequence comes from Pachypeltis micranthus, assembly GCA_020466155.1. Classification (NCBI taxonomy): domain Eukaryota; kingdom Metazoa; phylum Arthropoda; class Insecta; order Hemiptera; family Miridae; genus Pachypeltis; species Pachypeltis micranthus. The sequence goes on along the minus strand of CM035782.1, from coordinate 552,354 downwards.
GGAACAGAAAAACAAGAAGGAGGATGAGACGAAAGGAAGTGTAAGTAAACTATGTGAATGTAGTAAGGTGGTCAAAGGGGCCTTGGAGATGGCACTTGAATTTTGGGATGATCAGGTGTGGAAGGTATGAAGAGTAGAGGGAAGCTGTGCTGGTGTAGCATTGAGGAACTGAATGTTAGGGTAAGATGGTGTGGGCTGTGGTAGGGTACAACAGTTGGGGTTTAGATAAGTAGGATGTGAAAACCTAAAGGGCGTTGGGGCATGGGGTACTATGAATGAGGGCTGAGTTGAGTCGTAGAGGCGGAAATCCAGGTAGAAGGATGAGACAAAAATAGGTGTAGATAATCTATGTGAATTTAGTGAGATGGTCAAAGGGGCTTGGTGACAGCACCTAAACTTTGGAATGTGGGCATCGAGGTTCTGAGAGCAAATGTTTGTGTTGAGAGACTCAGAAACACCAATACAATGCTTTTGTTCTGTGTGGGGTGTGGATGCGCATGTAGGGAAATGGCTGTGGGTTGTGTGATTTGAATGAGGATATGAGAGGAGCTGAGGCGTGATAGATACAAAGGGCGTTGGGGGGGATAGGGTGCTAATGATGAGGGCTAAATGGAGTTGCAGAAGCAGAAAAACAGAAGAGGAAGAGACATAGGAGGGTATAGGCGAATGATTGAGTTCAGAACGTTGGGCTTGGTGACAACACTTGGAATGGGTTATAGGGACAGAGCTGAGAGGAAGGGGTTTGTTGTGAGGGCCTTGTAGAAACGATTTGAGCTTGGGCTGTGTGGAACTTTTAATGTGGGTTAGTGACTTGGGAGAAAATGGTTGCGGGTTGCATAGATAAAAGCGGGAACCAGGAGGAGCTGAGGGCTGCCTCTGAAGAGGAGGAGCTGAAGACTCAACCTATAATTTACTATGAGAAGCCAGTTCACGCTATTCCGAGACTTACCTTGTGTTACATTGGTCGGCGGCGATCTGAAGTTGGAAGAAGCAGACGTAGACGGCTGACCAGCGGCGATGCGACCATTGCGAGTGTTGTGGGGCTTCAATTGATAAAGGTGGTTGGAAGTTCGCAAGGATGGGGCCGATGCGAGCAGCTAATTGGCGCTTGAGTGACGGGACGATTTAGTGATGAGCCCAGCGAAGAGATCGTCAGGGGGGCGGCGAGCGACAGTGGCGGTGGTGAGTTGTCACAACGGATGGTGTCGGCGAGAGGCTGGTTGTAAGTTTCGATGTTGACGCGGGTGGGAGAGCGAGGAGGTGCAGCGGGCGTCGAAGACGCAGAAGGCGCAGACACGATTATCGTTTCGCTTCTTTTCGCCGGCTTGAAACGAGTAGTGGGCGTCGTGGCGTTAACGTTCGGTCCTGGATGCTCGAGAGTTAACGAAATCCGGCCCGGAGGACCAAATGTTAGCTGCAAGAATGGGGGTGCTGAGGATTCCAATGAGAACTGAAACTCGGTGAGCGTGAGGAGGACTGTATTATACTGTGTACGGAAATGTGTTGAGTAGAATTGAAATTGAGGTACAAATGGGCGACACAAGGAAGTACTCAGACCGCGGAACTGGCGTGGGCAACCGATAGAGAGAGAGTGAGAAGTTACTGTGGTGGAAGTTGGAAGCAGAATGATTTGGAGGTGCTCTGTCGTCGATAGGATAATGAAATTGGGAGAAAGAAGTAAGGAAAGGGGAAAACCTAGAAAAAGGGCTGGGGGCCCGTGGCTGAGGATTCCCGCAGGGGCAGGTATTAAAATGGTTGGAGACAATTAGGGGTCGATGACAGTGACGCGGGGAAGTCCGAGTTCATTGACTCTGACAAATTCGGCGCTTTGCGTCGAACATAATCTTTAATTCCACATTACGTGGAGTGTTCATAAATTTCCGCTGCAGTCTCCAAAAGCCCAACAACGAAATTTCGGGTCCTATGACGTTGAAGCATTCCCATGAGGCGAATGAAAAACCTGGGTGAAGGAATGTTAGGAGGAGTTAAATCAGGTGGCCGGGCGAACAAAACAATGAAGTCAGGTGTGACTGTTTTGTACCATTTTTATGAGCACGGAGCGCCATAGGTACCACGAACTAGCATCGTTCAAGTTTTTGTAATTATATTTGATTTTTTTAGAATTATTGACATAACCATGCTACTACCTGGTTCCAACAGCCAATTCGGTACAAAAATTACGTTTTTCAGTTTCGATGAATGGGTCACGTTTTTAAAAATTAATAAGTACAACTAATTGAACAAAAAAGAAGCAATAATTGTGTATTAATTCGAGTAACGTACGAAGTTCCCAAACCCAATCGTATTCTTCAGTTCCTGGGATTGGGAGCTCACGAATAGACCCCTCTATTCAGCGTCGTTATGCACGTTTGAGTATGTATTCGCCGTCGGGCTAGTTCAGCGTTGGAGTTGGAACCGAAAACATCCCTGTCCGTGCCAATATTTCCTCGGGGAAATTACCGTCCTGCTGACCTGTAGCCCCCTCCCCCCTGCACCTACACATACAACGTCCCTCTCTAGCCTCTGGGACGCCTAACTATAGTTTATCTTCGTCATTCATCTCAAGTTAATCAAACTTCGTCTGTGGCCCTGCGTTTGTGCTCAAGGCCTGTGATAATCCCCAGTCGAGGTAGATCTATGTAAACTAAAGAGATGCCCCGTCGGCGCGTTGTGTAACTGGCTACGTCCCACTTTGAAAGATAACGTAATAACTTGACTTTACCCCGTTTTATCAAGATATTTGTGTTTTTACTTTCCTTGGCTCTACGAAGTAGAAAGGAAAGTTATGTTAAGCGCTGAAAAAATTTTTTGAATGCTCGTCAGATCCTTACGATTCGGACGCTACTGAATCCGAAAAACACTATTTGAGGAAATTTGGTTTGAGTGTGAGTGTGTGTCTGTGAACGGGTTTTAGGGAAAACGGCTGAACCAGCACTCTTATGGGACGCCAAAATAAGGTTATGAGCAAAATCCGGCCAACAGCTTCAATACCGGAGGACCACTCTACAGTGATCCTGGATATCCCGGTAGTATCTCGTAGCCAGGGTCTTGCGTTAGCTTCGTATGGTGGTGTCGGAAGCTCGTGGAGTGGGGGCAGGTAACATCAGGGTTGTAGCATTGACCATGTCCTGGCGCGGTGTACAAATAATACAACTGGTCCACTTCGACTCAAATTCCATACCAATTAATGAGGTCAAGATGAGATTATTAATGGCTCATTAAATTGTCAAACTTTTGATAAAAATCGAGTTGGCTGTTCAATAAGCTACGTACATGACAGATGTTTAATAAAATAATAAGCCTCAACTTTGAATTATTCCAGAATACAAACTACTGACGTCTCCTTAGTCGTATTTTCTCCCGGTATTGTAATTTAGGAACAGTAAACACGGGCCTTCTAAAAAAATCTTGTTTATTATCACGATTTTTTTATTTTTTTTTCGTGGGCTTCAAAATCTCAAGGTCTGAAAAAAGCTCAACTTCTATTTTTGGCGTTATTTTTCCCGCATTGCGCCAATTTCAGTTAGCTCATTGGCACAGGGATTGAGATTATTCCGTTGTGTATTTGTCGAATTTCCTGAAAAACTCGCTAGGTGCTTTTGGACTGTCCAATTCCAACATTTCGTAGCCCATAAATATCGTTTCGTGAAACGAAAATATTGGGCTGCTTAAGCCACGAGCCGAATTTGGAGCCGTGCAGAGTCGCTTGAGATATTTACTTTGACCACACTCCGTACGCAAGTTCTTGGCTCTTGACGGCGCCCCACTTTGTCCGTTGCAATTTTGAGTTTATGTATAACGGATACACGTACGGGTACGGATATTCAAATGCGCGTGTGAAAAAGAGAGCGACTGTCAAAATATGCTAAATTTTCTCGGGCTGCTAAAGGCCTTTTTGGGGAAAGAGTTTTCGTATAGAGAGGGGGGGGGGGCTTTGAGATATCTTAAAGGGCTTCTAGCACCTGGCTGACTGCCCCCCCCCCCTTGATCCTCTGGTCTACAGTAGCCACTCCGTACTAAATTAGAGCTGCCAACTCAAAACTTTTTACCATTGCTGTAGGGAGAATGAAACGGCACTATTGATCCAGTCTAGAAAAGGATAGCGTCTTAAAAGCATCTCAGGTCAACTCCAGATACGTTTCCGAAGGTTGGAGCTGTCAGTCATTGGCATGGGTATTATTTATTGTTTTCGCTGTCACGCCTATTTTGGAAACGAGCTAAGATAACATTTCAATTGAAGAAAAAGCGAAATAGAAGGAACATAGTTCAACAAATGAAAATTACGCTAAAACCCTCAAATTGAAGATGTGTTGAAGATGATATGATGGTAGTCTGGTGTTATGCTGATTGAAATCGACTTACTTTTTGTTTTGAGGAGATGATGGGTTGACGATGAGAATGTTTGCTGATGGTAAGTTAATGTCACCGCTGTTGGGCACTAACTAGATGCGGTAAGTCGAAAGGTTCCAGCGGTACACGAGGATTTTGATACGGTTTTTGTACGAACGCGAGATGTAAAGTGAGGTGACGCAGGTTTTGAAGTTGAAAACTGTTGTAAAGATCACTTTTCTGACTGCGTGAACGTCGCAGGCCGAATGAATGTTCCAGGAGAGTCCATGCTTAGGTTTTGGACAGCTAGTCGAGAAATGTTATTCTCGGGCCCAGCATGTCGCATAAATAGAGTGCCTGTTACGGCGTTCCGCGGGACTCATCTTAGCGTAATGCTCCAGCTTCTGAGCACGAAACCCATGCTTGCTACAGGCAAAAGTGGCTTTGAAAAATTGGCCAAAATCGAAATTTTGGCAATTTTATTGCAATCATGTCGCGTGTGGTGCCGTTTTTTGGTATTTTTCGATGGTGAATTGAATAGGACGGGTCTTACAGGTGTTTACTTCTAGATGGAAAAGAGATGCAGTATAGTGAGTCGAGAAATAGTTAGAGTTATTTGTTGTCGTAGGTGGAAACGTTTAGTATGAATGGTACATTCATATTAATCGAGATAATCCATATAAATTAGGTGCCCACCTTGCATTCGATTGCCTGCTGTACAAAAGAAAAGAAAATGACGTGTCAAGCGTTGTGTCACTTAATGTAATAGCGCAAGACCTTCCTCGCGGTTGATTGTCAATAAATCCGTTCCATCGAGCCGCTGGATGGTTTCACAGAATATTGTCTTTCAGTGGAGTTTCGATATGTGATGCGGTAAACCTCTAGTGGCTGAGCGGTAATTCGATCTTGCTATCGCGGTTTTGTAGCTCTCACGAGCAGATCGTGCTCCCCTTCACGGTGAAATGTGATAGAAAGGAGATTATTGAATTGAGTTGCAACTCACCTGAGGTCGAGATCTTCTCCGCGCTCATGGTGTTGCTTTTATTCGGCGTTGCTTTGCACCCGGACTTAACTCTTCCTCTACCATGTTACGCACGTTCTTCTCTAAATGCCACCGTCTGTTGAAGGGCCTGTAATCCGTTTATCCCACAAAATTGACGCCGATAAAACGGAATTTCCCCTGTTTTTTCCTCAAAGTAAATACCTGAATGACGCTCAGAGCATCATGCAGCATGCATCATGACGTTATAAGCGGCACCTCCCTGTATCGGTGGTGTAGTATAAATGAGGAAACTTGTCCTTGCCCAGTAGCAGAAGCTCGATGGAGAGCTATTTTTGATGTTTGTTACAGCCTCTTCAAGGGTGAACTTCAACGAACATTTTGCAGAAGATACCTTGTGTTCGCCAGGAAGGTAGGTATGGTTCACTGATACATTAGGACTGGCGAGATAGGACATCAGTGCTTTGCCCAAAAGTTAGTCAACAATAAAAAATAATACTGAGAGTGAGGCAATACAAATTGTTAGAGCTGGTGATGATGGACGGTGACAGGCTCGGAGATTGAGCATAGTTAAAAAGGCGAATGATGGCTGTGGCGTGGGGGGGGGGGATAAAAACTGGGTGGATGTTTTAAAGCTCACACGCACATCAACGGACATCCGATCCACGGTACTGCTCTGGGGAATCCTGCCTTACGAATAAATGGTCGTTTAAGCACATGGGAAATACCGTGGAGTTACGTTCCGCCAAGGGCTTGAAATGTTTGACAAAAGAGTGACAAGATTTTTCCCGCTCTTAGACTGAAAGGGTCGGAAGTTGTTCCGGACCTTCGTACCACATTTGAAGTCCCTGCACAGCTACTCTATCAGAGCCGGCAGTCTCCGCCATGCGCCAAATATCTATGAGGCCTTAATACCTGTAATACTAAGCAGGGTGGCCATTACCCGCGTTCATGAATGGAAACAACTTTGTTGTATAAGATCAACCAACTACAGGGGGTGCCAGACTCTGAGCATTGTTCGATTTATCCATTAAAATAGGCGTTCAAGCGACGCCTGAGGTGCTGTTAACACGGTACTGAAAAGGGAACATTCATTTTAGTTCATTTATTGCGCATTGATTGTTTCGTAGAAAACTTGTTTCTTTGTTGCCGGGGGAGGTAGTAGAGAGGGCATCTTGTCTTGGCCTTCCCTCTATCTTTTACTCTCTATTTTATTTATTTATTATAATGATTGATTTATTATTGCAGTTTAATGTATGTAATATAATCGTACGTATTTATTGTATTTTTTTTGAGCGAGCTGAGTGTTTAAGTTACTCCTGTTAAGGATCTATTCACCTCTCGAACTCTTTCTCGTCCCGAACAATCTTTATAGCTGGCACTGTGGATGTGATTGAATTGAACTATATCGTGATTCTGTGAAAACGAAAGGTGCTTTACCTAGAATGTGTCAAGGTCAGCCGATGAATAGACAGAATCACTAGTTATTCGGTTTATCAGAGCTTCTCGCCGCTGCTCACCTGTGGTGCTTTCACGGAAATTCCTGGGTGCAATCGTTGGGAACGTGGGAACAATTGCTGGCAGGAGGGGGCCATCGACAGAGAGCTTTCTGTTGAAATGGTCGATGGCCTGGTCTGCTAGAAACTCCTGTACGCACTCGAAAGGTCGCTGCTCAACCTTCAGGACGTGTTAGATAAAGTGGAAGGGGGAAGGGGCTCCGGTCTCCACAGGCCGGTTCTTTTCTGATAAGGTGAGGGAGAGGTTCATTCCCCCTGGTCTGACGCGGCAGTCAAGGCCTACAACTTCTCTTTTCTCTCGTCCCTCCATCCTCTTCACTACACCCCACCCTTCTCTTTTCTTTTTCTTCTTTTCTTCGTGTTCTTCCTCTATCTTTTCCCCCATTTTTTACCTACTTCTCCCTGTCTTTTTCTTACCTTCCACCTTCTTCTTCGACATCATTCTTCCTTTTCGTTGTCTCTTCTACGTGGTATTTCTTTAACGTCGAAGCGGCGCTCAGACCGTTGCGGGAGCTGAGCGAGAACCTATGTTTACACAACACGTCATTTTCTTTACAGCTATCTTTCTCTAATCTTCGTTGCTTTTCAACTTGCCGCTCCTTGTGCTGAACTCCTTTTTGGGTTGGTACGTTTCTTTCAGCCTGCGTTCTCCCCAGTCTTAGATGTGGAAATATGTATAAAAGGAAGGTCTAGGCACGCGAATACCTTCCTCTTGTGTCAGAGTGTGCAGTGTCAAATGGTATTTCGGTCGTTAACTCCTCGTAGACTTTAAGTGTGAACCCTGAAGCTGTCAAAATACCTGCAGCCATACTGGTTGCCAATATATTGCTTCAATGATGTAACAAGCCTCCATTCTATCGCCCAATTGCAGTGGAATAGCCACGGGTGTCCAGTATCTGGGTGTTTTGATAATCGCAGAAAAGGATTTCCCGTTATTCCTTGGAAACAGAATTAGGGGATGGACTGGAGAGTTTTGCTCGTGATCGTACCGTAAACCAGTTATACGATAAGTATTATCATTATTTTCACACTCGTCTAATTAGGTCTTATTCATTAACTTTAACTGTCCTTAGCTTTATAGAATGGGAAGAAGTGATACGTTATAACGAAAAACCATTCAAAACTATAGTTGTTATAGCAATCAATGTGTTTTCTCGTAAACTGGTCGAACGATCTTTTAATTACATTTTGTGTGTGAGCATTTCCGAATAACACAACAGCTACGTAAAAAACACGCTGGGAAAATGAGGAGAGGAGCACAATTTATTATTATGAAAAATGTTTTAAAAAATCTATTTTAATTATCGTCTCATCTGATAATACCATTCTCAGAAAAATTAGGGTGGTGGCGAAATACAGTACCTAAAGGGTGAGAGTCACGTTCATAAGATAATTAGGACTCACCCCAGAAATGACAAAATTCCAACCACTGCCGTTTCACTTCCTACCATTTCTAACAGTTTTTACCGAATAATTCCAAAACTGTAGTAACTTATTACCGTTAACGTTTAGGGTTTGAGATCATCTGAGTTGTAAAGACGGCTTCTTGCCAGATCATAATGATGGTATTAACCATTCAAGTGCTTTCCGATTTTCATTTTCTTGTTCAATGTTGTGACGAAATTTGCTCAAAACAAGTGGCGAACTGCTAATCTATATTTTTTAATGAAATTAAATAATAATAAAAACCGCCTGCGCCTTCTCGAAATTGTACTGATTGACTCCTGTTGAAGGCACCATCGCGATCGTGGTCTAGTGGTTAAAGACGATGGTTCATAACGCTAAAGTTTGGGTACTTAACTCCCTATAGCGGCACAGCATTCTCGCCTTCGTTGTACGGCCGTTGTCAAATTATACAATCAAAAGCAGTGTAAGTGCCATTTAGGGACTTTTTAACTAACAAAGGAATGTAACGGTTAGCTCTGGAGTGAAAGATATAATGCTATTAAAAATTAAAAGAAATATATTGAAAATAAACAAATTACTGTAGTAAATTAAATCAGCAAATTTGAATAAAAAACAATCCAGCTTTTGATGAAAGAACACTCCTATCTGAAGGTTGTCAGGTAGAGGACGATGATGCGGAAGAAACGGCCAAGACTCCAAATTTTTTTTTCCCTAACCACGTGGATAGGATCGGCGGTGAAGCAGCAACGCATATTTGATCGTTGTGCCAAATATAATCTTCCGGATTCTAGTTGGGTATTGCCTCGATGAGTTCCGCAATGCTAGCACAGAACAACCGACAAACCGGATGCCAGGTATTGTGCATGCAAGTTAAAAGGGAGATGAGAACAACGGGAGTGGGTGACCGTTCTGCCGAACTGGGCAATGCCTCCCATGTTCTCCCTGTGTCATCTGTATCAGCCTTTTGCCGTAAGATGACTATTTTAGCAAATGATATCCCAGTTGATTTAAAATAAAATTTTAAAAAACCCAACGTAATCCTCCAGTAAATTGAATTATAAAAATAAGATAATTGGTAAGTAAGGTGTGCCAATAAGACGGTCTAATGAACAGAAATGTCTGCTTGAGACATCAACGCGATACATATGAACTCTATAAATAAAGTGGGATGCTTAGGAGATCGTGCCGGTGAAGTCAGTTAGGTCGTCAGTGGTGGTATATGCCCAACTTCTGACTTCCAACTCCTTCAGAAAAGCGGTCATTTCCATCGTGTTTTACTTCCCTTTCATTTTATATTTTTCTCGCTGTTACGTCGACATTTCTCTCACGTCCCACAATTTTGTATCCCGGGTGAAAAACCAGGCATTTTTCGGAGGCGTAAAGGGAATATTGGGAAATCCTTTCGTTCACTAGGAGGATAATAAAATGCAGGGCCGTTCCCGAATTGAGACCGAGGAATCCAACGGAATTCCTTACTGAGCATCTGCGGAGGGTTCTCGTTTCCAATAGGGTTCAACGATCCGCAATGGTCTGAAAAAGATTCATGAAATTGAGGCGAGCGCTCCGCACCCTTCGATATAATCCCCAGAGCAGCTCATCGTCCCAGATGTCGTCAATGGTGAGTCACGTCGTCGTATTGCCGAGGGGTCTTGGCATAGAGGAATGAATTTAGGGGTTGAAAGCCCGTAAACTAACGCAGTTACACGTCTCCCTCATAAACAATAAGACGCAGACTCTACTCACAGTTAACTGATCGGAAAATTCAGCTCGTCAAATCTCACAGTCTCTCGCTCCGTTGTCAATCTATGTAATAACTGCTCTTTCAGAGACTCGTTACTGTACAGTAATATCACGCAAAGTTACTGTGGACATCCTGAGTTCCATTCTGGTGGTTGTACAAGGCATGAACCCCAAAACAAGCTTTTTCAATCATTTTGAAGGAAGTGAGCGGTTTTACATTCCTACGAAGTATGAAGATTCGATAACCAATCCTAATCGGGTAAAAACAATCTGAGTTGTCTTCAGATCTTCACCTTTTTAAGCCTCCTGAGTCCGAAACTAGCTGGAATGGTAAATGCAACCTGAAGATCACCGTGGGACGCCAAAATAAGTGTTCAACATCCAAAATCGGTTCAAAACTAACTGTAGTTAAGTGTTTTAGTGATCAAAACACTAAATTTTTTTTCTCAAAAACGATGTATTGATTTTGATTGGATGTTATGTACGGGGGCAGCTCTAAGTAATTAAAGGCACTACTACATTTTAATTTGTAGGAAAATGATGACAGCTGGACAATAAATTATCGAACATTTCGACGAAAAGCGAATTTAAACAGTTTTTCTTCATAAATCTCGCTCATGTGACACTAGGCTCCCGAAGTATAATGTTGTGCTTTACCAAGTACATATGAACCGAGTAAAAATTGATTAGATTAGAAAAACCGAGGATGGACGTGGGGCTGAGGAAAGTTGTGTGATGAGCGCCTGTTATTCATGTTCAACGTTGATGTCAAGTATTTTCGATTCAATTGACGAAATTGATCCGTCGGTGCCCTCGCGTTATTGTAGTGAGAAATAAGGTGAGTGCAAAAACCTTTCTATCGCGGTAGTTGTGGCACGTTTCTTGTACCCAGACCGCGTTCTGCTACGTGAAATTGAGAGAAATCGTGAGCTAAACCTGCCGTTGATAATCCACTCAGGAGGAGGATGCTCGAAGCGATTGAGAAATTCGAGCCGCTCGCGATCTCGAATCCAGTTCACGTGAGAAACCCAGAAGAGCCTCTTGAAATAACAGCTCAATCATTCAACGCGTCGCCTTTAATGCTGTTCTATTAATTACCCCACTATAAAGTTAAATCGTAATCCGTTTTCACGATTAACTGCCCCATTTCAGTGAAATATTAAGTAAAAGGTTCGTACCCATAGCGTAACTGCGCAGGTAGACAACCTGTGAAATTCCTCTGAATTGCGTGGAAGTGATGAGCAACCTATGCATTCACGGGAGCTACTTGCAGGTCTGCGCTCCTGTGTAACGGACTCAAGATAAAGTATTTCCAAGTCAAACTGTGAACTAACTTATAAATAACTTCGAAAATCCGACTGAAAATGGACACGGTGCAAAAACTTGTTTGTTTGGTGGATTTTTTTAATGACAACTATGTGAATTCTTTCCTCTTTGATGCTTTGAACAATGTTATTCCTAATTAGAAGTTCTGACTTACTATAAACAATTGTAACTTTGGTGTACTTCCCTTCCGCTCACTTTCCTTGGCCCCACGAACTAGGAAGGGAAGTTATGCAATCGGCTGACAATTTTCTTGTTGAGTTTTTCTGTGGGTGAGTCTGTGGCGTGGCATGAGTATGAGTGAATGGTATGAGTAGCAGCTCAGTAAAATCCAAGCTTCAAGCGCTATCACATTTTACGTAGAACATCACGTTACATTTTTTTTATTATCCTGAAAGAACATAAATACAGATATATTATATACACTGGATGTGTACCACATGACCTCAAATGATCAAATGAACTGCTTCTTCAACAAATAGGAAAAAGAAACAAAATAAACAGTACGACTCAGTCAAAACTGAACTCACAGCCTCTACGAGACGAAACTGGAAACTTTATCGCCAATATGGGCTGAAAGTCTGTGTTAAGGGATGAGAAGTGGAACTTGCTGCCACAGATCGAATGAATAAATATCTCATCTAATAAATGGAAAAAACCCAGTATAACCATTTGGCCAAAATTTCGATTGGAATAGTAAACAAACACGTAACTATAATGATAGTAAATTTACTTTTGTTGCAGCTCCTTCAAAAAAGGTGGTTTTAAACAGAACGCGGTGTTTTTTTAGAAACATCTACAAAATGCCTATTTTTCATTTCTGTAGGGAAACTGTTGAAAACCGATACAGCTGCAAAAGTATGAAAAGGTTGAGCCAAAGTACTCCATACATGAGGGTGAACTAGGGTATTGCTATTTCTAAACCTTGCTGGAATAAGGTAGGAGTGATTTAATAAATGTCTTTACTTCAACAACACTTTAACAAATGATAGAACGGTAACATCTGTAATTTTTTGAAAAAGCGTATAGGATGATCAATTTTTTCATCATTATTTTAACTTTATGTTTTTTTGTGCCAAAAAAGTGAACTTGGACAAAATATACCAGTTTTGACGATTTTAAATGTATTATTGACCTTAGACAGGAGAAGAAATACATATTTTTACGTAAAATAATTGCAACTCTAGTGTAGTGCTGTAATGCTGTAAATGTACAAATATGGCCAGGGGTTTCAGACAAGCTTCCAGATCATGAACTATCTGCGAACTCAAGTGATATGCTGTGGTACTTAGGGATTTCCTAAAACTGTACTGGTTAACGCTAAACTTATTATGTTATCTGGCTGTAGGAAGCTCACTAATTGTTTCTTTGTGCACTTCTCTATATCCAATATATTAATTGTCAACGTGTTCAAAGAGTGTTTAATCATTAACCCCAAGTATCGCGCCGTTTGGTGTCAAAACTATCAACGAGTCAGGTTTGCCACCCTCCCCCATCTCTTTTACCCTTCTAACTACCTTAATAAACTCTTGCAGCCTCAGAAATGAAGTGCCGACATCGTTTCGCTTGTTGATTTCGCTTTGATCGGAAATAACAGAGGAGCTGGAAGTCTCGGAAATTGAATGGGAAAGCAGCTGGGCAAATATGAATGGCCATCCCACGGACACTCACTGGAGCGGCTCTCGATTCAACTTTAGAGGGTCGTGATTCGGTCAACAGCTGTGCGCTGTGCGGAAGTGGTCCACAAGATCCACTAGGGTCACCTGGTGCTTCCATTTTAGAGAGTCGTTTATTACTTTCCGCTCCCTTAAAGGTAAGAATGATAGAAATCGTGTCAAGAAAAGTTGAGTTTTCCGTGTAGTGCATTTCCGTGTGAGAGTGTGTGTGTGTGTGTGTGAGTGACTGCGTGCAATTACAAAGCTCACTTGGGGTGTGTGTTACTATAACACTATCCTAATGTATACGGCCATATATTTAGGCGTGATTGGCTACTGCTCTGTTGTCCGGGGTAGCAAACTTACAGTCAATCAAAAGAGAGTATTGGCCCAATCCCAGAGAGCTGTGCTCCTGTGCATCACCAAGGCCTATAAGACTGTATCAAGAGAAACGTGTTCATAGTTGATCTGTCCTTTTGAAACTTGCCACCCAAGTAAATAGTTAGATCAGGTGGGAAACCAGTTTAAGAACTCCTCCCAGACGGTACGGGATTCCCCAGGTGGTCACCTCCGCACGGTAACACACAGACAACAGCTCTCTACCGGGAGACTGGCTAACGACCAAATACCTGTCGTGCCACCGCAGGTCTGAGTTCGGTGGATGCTGCAGAGGCCGGCCTCTTACATATTATCGAAACCGCAACTTCCATGACTGATATAACCCTCGTCGAGGGTTTAGGAACGGTCATCACATAAGGATACAGACCTGTGTGTGTGCGTGCGTGCGTGCTTGTGCGTGCGTGTCCCGAATTCGTCAGGCGGAAAGACAACCTCATCACCAAGCTGGTACCCGCTGGATTCCAAACGACGCGGCTTAACTGTGGCTGGGTGTCATAGTGTATTGTCGCCACACTGTGCTCACCTAGGTTTCCACTGCCGTACTTAAATTGACACAATTTACACTACCTTCACATACAAAACATTCTTTTCCCCCCCCCCCCCCTTTCAAGCGTGACTGCAGAACATACCCCCCGCAGGATGATAAGAGTTTTCCTGCGGTATCCTCTGTGTGGCTGTAAAAGCCGGCCGTAACGGGGCTTAGTCCACACGACACTGACAACTAATATATTCCAGACGCAGCACTGCACAGACTTTTGTGGCTGAACACGTTGAGTCAAAAACACTCATAATGAGCAAACGATTGTCCCGGGAGTAGCTCACTAAGACCTACTCCATGAATCAGCTGGGCGTTGTCACTAATTTGTTCCGTCTCGTACAGATTTGGGAGCACCGCTTTGAGTTACATGTAGTTGCCTGATTGCCTGGCCCACTAGAGGTGGGATGGAAGGAGACGGGTGTGAGCGTTCCCCGTGCGGCTGATTGCGTGGTGTCTCTTACTCTGAACTCAGCCGAAAAATCCCTAATACGTCATACTCGCGGTCATAGCCCAAGTGCGTGGCAGGACTGGCAGCTGTGGCGCATATGGGGGCCCTTCCCTTGACCCTCAACGAACCAGTGAAAATATTTAACCACCATTGCGTAGGTGACTTTTTGAACTACCACCCCAATGTTGGTATGAACGCTAGTACCGTACGAGCGCGATTTAAGGATGGTTTAAAAAAATTTGTTTCAGGTGAGTACGAGGCATTATGGTGGGAGAAGTGGCAAAAATAGCCGTTGGTTTACATTTATAATTACGTTGCTCGTGGCTGTGGAACAGTATTAAGACATGAGTTATATTTATAACGTAAGAATCACTTGAGCTATTTAGAGACGTTTCTTACTCTTCAAGGTCCGGGAAATCGTTTGACCTAGTTCGGTTGCACACATCCTATAGGAACGTTCTGCATCACAGCTCCTGTAATAAATTCATTCCCTCCGCGAACCCAATAAGTTGTTTTGTTTAGTAATTTACATGTTTTTCATCAGGGTTTTTCACCATTTAATACGACTCTGCGCCCTTCGACTGTGGCTTAGCACTTTTGTCGGAAAGTGACTTGAAAAATTCGTAATTTTTTCGAGTCCATGGATCACTACTACGTTTCAAAGGCTCCCGAGGCTGAAAACAACGTGTTAGAAAATGGTTTATTTGTCTGAGGACATGTTTAAGAGGTAAACGGTTGAACCTGAAATTTGGTATATAGGCTCCAGGTTCAGATGACATTCCAAATTATGGGTTTAAGCGATATTGGTGCAAAACTAACTATAGTTATAAAAACACTAAATAATTGTTCCCTTCAAAAATGTCTTCAACGATTTTGATTATATTTTTTTGTATGTACGGTACCAAATGATATAAGAGTACTACAAACTTTTTGTCCTTTGGAAAATGACGAAAGCAGCATAATAAATCAAAACATTCGACGAATATCTCTTTTAGTGCTGTTGGTTTATTATTCATTTTGAATAATAACCCTATGTTTTCGGTCAGGAACATTTTTTTACGACTCCCTCTCAATATTGGATAATTTACGTTTCAAGATGTGGTCTAATAAAATCCGTTCTTTCGCACAAAAATCCCATTTGGTATCTAGTTGTGCCCGCCATCTAGGCAATCCGATCGGACGAAGCCTGTGCTTGGTATGGGCGAAAAATGGTTTAAAAACTTAGAAAAGCAGTTTAATCGCAAATAAACTGTGTTTGGTATCGTTTTCAAGGTATTTTTACATCCTGAGTCGAATGGAATGAGTATTAGACGTGTACAACTGCATATAGTGAAATTACAGTCATTATAGTGAGCCAAAGTCTACTAATTGAAAGAACTACTGCGGAAGTAAACGTTTCGTCGTTTGTACTCCCTCCCTACCGTGTCGTCAAAACCACTCGCCCGCTCGACTCGCAACGTCGTGCCAATTGCCTACAGGCGCCTGAAATATTTAGTTTTCGTCGTTCCATTGTAGTCTCAGGTCATGTTTGGTATGGTTTACTGGTATTTTTCGATGCTGAATCGAAGGGATGGGTCCCGGAGCAGTAATACTAGGTCAAGCTGTTCAAACGAATAATAAACCATTGTGTATTAATTTGCAGGGTTTTTTCAATTTGTACATCCCATCTCCCACTTCTGTATTGTCTTTGGCCAAGCTCGGAACTTTAGGCATGAGATTGGAAGAAGGCCATTTTCTTTCGGTACCTCCCTAGTCCCCTCCTCTTCCGTTCTCAGATGTGCCCTGCAATTTGCTTGTCCTCTCCCAACGACTCGGTCCTCGACACTTCTTTATAATCGCTTCAGGCAGAACATTCAGGTGTTCAATGAAAGTTCATATCAGGAATACTTTGACAAGATTTCGAAAAGCGGTTAGAGCCGGATGTGCAGTCTCAAGTTGTTCCATCACTCAGTCGCCTGGTATTTTACAACTCATTGCCGAGGAATTTCTGGGAGATGGAGATCGCCGTGAAACGAACGGTTTGAGAAGGTTGGATTTTTTCGAAGCTCCGTACCCACAGGACGTGACTTCTTAGCCTCGTGGGAACAGGTAGAAGGTTGAAAGCTACGCGTTGGCCCCATCACCAGGCGCAGGCAGGGAAGAACTTTTATAATCTGATAGAGATGAATCTAGCGAGACTCCTCCTGAGTTCGTCCGCACTATCAATTTTCGACGTAATTCGATTAAATACCTTCCACATCTCTTATCGTCATAGCACCGCCACCCCTACCTCCAAGTTTCTCCATAAATGTTCCTCTGACCGTTCATTGAACTAATATATGATGCTCTGCACAAGCTCTGCTTTTGGATAGTTTTCATGCTGGAATTTCTAGGATTGCTCATATATCTTATGCGCGTTATTAAGCCGTACAGGTAGTTTTCCGATTATCCTCAGGACGCTAATAACATTCATATGGGTTTTGTAAAGAAAACCCTGTGCCCACATTGATTTTCTATGTAAATTTTGATAATTTAATGTGCTGCTCTCTACGTTTTTCCAGGAATGAGAATTTTATGGTATTACTGTATTATTTGGTATATACGAAAGATTTTGTCAGAATCGTAGCAGCCGTTTTCGGGAATAAAATTTTTTTAAAACTTAAAAAAAAAAACCAGTTAGTTTCAAGCCTATTTTGCTTATACCGTCTTTCTGGTGTGCCTTGGTGAGCTGCAGAATAAATAAAAAATGTGAGCCGTTTGGCCCAGCCACTTTTTACTTTCCTTGCTCTACGAAGTAGAAAGAAAAGTTATGTAATCGGCTGAAAAAAAAATTTTGAGTTCTCTTCAGATCTTCACATTTCAGACTCCCCTGAGTCCGAAAAACACTATTTGGGAAAATGGTCTGTGTGTGTGTATGTGTGTCTGTGAACGATTTTTAGAGAAAACCATCGTACCAAATCAGCTCAAACTTGATATCTCACCCGCAGGTCACCATGGGACGCCAAAATAAGGGTTTGAACAAAATCCACCGAAAGTTAACTATAGTTATCATAGTGATCAAAACACCTAATATTTTTTTTCTCAAAAACGGCTCCAACGATTTTGATTAAATTGTTTATATTGATAGCTCTCAATAAGACAATTATACCATAAAATTCCCATTTGTGGGAAAATGACGAGAGCAGCACAATAAATTACCAAAACTTTCGACGAAATCGATTTTAGCGCAGTTTTTAGGGAAACCCAGCGTACCATATCAGCTGAAACTTGATGTCTAGCCAACAGGTTACCATGGGACGCCAAAATAAGGGTATGGGCAAAATCCACCGAAATTTAACTATAGTTATGATAGTGATCAAAATACCAAATTTTTTATGTCAAAAACGGCTGTAACGATTTTGATTAAATGTTTTATATAGATAGCTCTCAATAAGAAAACTATACCATGAAAGTTCCATTCGTGGGAAAATGATGAGAGCAGCACTATAAATTATCAAAAATTTCGACCAAAAGCGTTTTTCGCGCAGTTTTTTCCTTATAAACTCCGCTGGAATTCTTGTTGAATGTTAAAAAAAAAAAAGGTATTGTAGTCCAATCCAATACCTAAAGGGTGAGTGTTTAAAAACGCTCATGAGATACATGGGGGTGACTCCAGAAATTCCTGAATTTCAAGTACTGCCGTTTCGCTTAATACCAGTTCTAACAGTTATTGCCCAATAACTCTGCAAAAGTGATTACTATCCTTTTTTTAAAAATCGTGTTTACAGCCTCATTAATTATCTGTGTACCAATTGCTCAATAATGGTGTTGCAATGAGTACGAGCAGCACAATAAATTCCGGAACTGTAAGCGCTTCCGCTTTCTGCTGCCGTAAAGCGTTGTTTGACCAAGTTCAAATTAACTGAGTGATAAATGAATTGATTAAATAGAATAAGCCATGTACAAAGTGAATTGACGTGGAGCTAAGGAAAGTTGTGTGTTGCAACGCACCAGATATTTCTCAATCGCATGCACAGACACACGACCATTTTCCCAAATAGTGTTTTTCGGATTCAGCCGGTCTTGAAAACTAAAAAAAATTCAATTGTGTTACATAACTTTCCTTTCTACTTTTAGGGCAAGTAAAAATAACTATATGTGCCTGAATATAAAGGATTTTTCAAAACGTTTTTGAAATCTTCACAGTGAATCCGACTTGAATTTGATCAACACGGCGGAATGGAATGTGTTGCAGCTACGTATAATTTCATTTTTTCCCCTCAATATTTTGATCGGTGGATGAGCAACCTTCTTCAAGTAATACGTCGACCCAGATATATTCATAACGCTTATACATAATTATTAAATTCAGTTTGCATATGTTTACAACATACCAGCGACAATCCTTACAAAATTTGTGCTCCATAAAAAAATCGACGCCCCATAACGACGTATTGCTCTCATTAAGGATTTTTACTTTCCTTGCTCTACGAAGTAGAAAGGAAAGTTATGTAATCGGCTGAAAAAAAAATTTTGAGTTCTCTTCAGATCTTCACATTTCAGACTCCCCTGAGTCCGAAAAACACTATTTGGGAAAATGGTCTGTGTGTGTGTATGTGTGTCTGTGAACGATTTTTAGAGAAAACCATCGTACCAAATCAGCTCAAACTTGATATCTAGCCCTGAAGTCACTATGGGACGCCAAAATAAGGGTATGAACAAAATCCACCGAAATTTCGCTATAGTTATCATAGTGATCAAAACACCAAATATTTTTTTCTCAAAAACGGCTCTAACGATTTTGATTAAATTTTTTATATTGGTAGCTCCAAATATGGCAACTATACCATAAAATTCCCATCAATGGGAAAATGATGAGAGCAGCACAATAAATAATCAAAATTTTCGTCGAAAAGCGTTTTTACCGCAGTTTTTTTCTTATAAACTCCGCTGGAATTTTTGTAGAATGTTAAAATAAATTAGTATTGTGGTCCAATCCAATATCTAAAGCTTGAGTGTTTAAAAACGCTCATGAGATACATGGGGCTCACTCCAGAAATTCCTGAGTTTCAACTTTTGCCGTTTCGCTTACTACCAGTTCTAAACTTTTTACTTTCCTTGCTCTACGAAGTAGAAAGGAAAGTTATGTAATCGGCTGAAAAAAAAATTTTGAGTTCTCTTCAGATCTTTACGTTTCAGACCCCCCTGAGTCCGAAAAACACTATTTGGGAAAATGGTCTGTGTGTCTGTGTGTGTGTGTGTCAGTCTGTGTGTGTGTATGTGTGTCTGTGAACGATTTTTAGAGAAAACCACCGTGCCAAATCAGCTCAAACTTCATATCTCGCCCGTAGATCATCATGGGACGCCAAAATAAGGGTTTGAACAAAATCCACCGAAATTTAACTATAGTTATCATAGTGATCAAAACACCAAATATTTTTTTTCTCAAAAACGGCTCTAACGATTTAGATTAAATTTTTTATATTGATAGCTCTTAATAAGGCAATTATACCATAAAATTCCCATTCGTGGGAAAATGACGAGAGCAGCACAATAAATTACCAAAATTTTCGACGAAATCGATTTTAGCGCAGTTTTTAGAGAAAACCACCGTACCAAATCAGCTGAAACTTGATGTCTAGCCTACAGGTTACCATGAGACGCAATAATGAGGGTATGGGCGAAATCCACCGAAAGTTAACTATAGTCATCATAGTGATCAAAACACCAAATTTATTTTCTCTAAAACGGCTCTAACGATTTTAATTACATTTTTTATATCGATAGCTCTCAATAAGTCAATAATACTATAAAATTCTCATTCGTGGGAAAATGACGAGAGCAGCACAATAAATTATCAAATATTTCGACCAAAAGCGTTTTTCGCGGAGTTTTTCCCTTATAAACTCCGCTGGAATTCTTGTAGAATGTTAAAAAATTCGGTATTGTAGTCCAATCCAATACCTAAAGGGTGGGTGTTAAAAAACGCTCATGAGATACATGAGACTCACTCCAGAAACTCCTGAATTTCAACTACCGCCGTTTCGCTTACTACCAGTTCTAACAGTTATTTTCCAATAACTGTGCAAAAGCGATTACTATCCTTTTTTTTTTAAATCGTGTTTACAGCCTCATTAATTATGTTAACGCGTTATGTATAACGCTACCGCTTTCTGCTGCCGTAAAGCGTTGTTTGACCAACTTCAAATTAACTGAGTGATAAATGAATTGATTTAATTGAATTAGCCATGTACTCGTAATCAAGTGAATTGACGTAGAGCTAAGGAAAGTTGTGTGTTGCAACGCACCAGATATTTACTCAATAACTCTGCCAAAGTAATTACCATCCTTCTCAAAAAAATTTGTGTTTACAGCCTCATTAATTATCTGTGTACCAATTGCTCAATAATGGTGTTGCAATGAGTACGAGAAGCACAATAAAATCTGGAACTGTAAGCGCTACCGCTTCCTGCTGCCGTAAAGCGTTGTTTGACCAAGTTCAGATTAACTGAGTGATAAATGAATTGATTATATCGAATTGGCCATGTACAAAGTGAATTGACGTAGTGCTAAGGAAAGTTGTGTGTTGCAACGCACCAGATATTTTTTACATCGCTTGCAATCGAAAGCACGCATTTTACTCCCGTTTTTATTCCTCTCGTTTTTTCTTGGAGCCGAAGGCAAAAGCAAACTCTTCCTGACCCGAGAAAACAACGTTTCTAATATGAATATTTGTTTGAGCAAACACGACCTCCACCGGCAGCGCGTTCTATTTGTATAGGGCTCCCTCCAAGTCAGGCTTTTCTGAGTTCCCTTTGGAAATTGCCTCGCAAAAGCGATGAATTCCCTTCTCCAAATTGAAAAAAAAATGAGAGGAGCACGAGGTCTCCCCAGGAGTGTCACAACGTCCCAATATAGTATAAAACCGTTTTGAACTGGTTTTGTCAATTTAGTCGGCACGACATGAACTACAATACAAATAATGAGAAATCGACATAGTCGTCCGTAATGAAATTGCTATATGACGAAGGAGTTCAGATTGATTCTAGATTAATGAATTGGACTTAGCGAGAGAGAGTGTGTTAATTAAATAACAGAAAACACAACGAACATCTATAATGCGACATTAAATCAATGGCTTTAGCAATGATCTAACGAGTTCGAATGTACCTGCCCAATAATTTTGACTTTTCTTAGCTATACGATGTAGCAAGAAAAGTCATGTGCTACAGTTTCACGTTAAATTGAAAGTTTTACACATCAAATTAGAGGTTTTACACATCAATTTGGCAGTTCCAGTTTACAGCAATTGTCAGGTCTAACCTCATTCTTATCACCTAATTTGTGCAGTCCAATGTCACCACGGCAACGCTTCCGATTATCGTGTCACCAAGGTCGAAGTCTGTTCGTTTCTCACTGAGGATTTGTCTTGATGACAACTTGATTTTTGAAAAGCGGTGCTCCACTGGATTCTAGTTGGGTGAGTAGGGGAGCAGATATTTCACGTGAAACCCATGAAATGCCATCATCTTACGGGTAACTGGTCCAGTTCGGTGAATCGCTGCGTTATCCATTATCAGGTACCTGATAGTTGGGTTCGCCACTTTTTCTGCAATTCCTTAAATGTCTCTGCATTACTGTTATCTCGAGATATTATCATAATGAACAACAACACGTGTATTCTTCCTGGATCTCGCTTGACTTCTTCGAAAGTGCAAATTTAAACCAGATTCGTCAATGAATACCATATTTTCACTGTTATAAGGCGCCATGTTGTGAGTTCCGCTGTGTACATTCTTCTTCTGTCTTCGTTTCTTCAGAAGTCAACGAACTCTTTGTTAGCTATTTTCAAGAGCCTCGTACCTTTGTCAATGGACTCTTTCTATGTCCTGCGAGGATTTTCTTCCACTGCAGCCTCAATCGCTTCCAAACATCGGTGGCTAGCTACCCACGCCGTTTTCTTTATACCGCATGTTTAATAGTATGCTCTTCTTCGCACATTCTAGGAAACATTTTTCATTGTTCTATAGGCACGTACCGTATTGTCCTCGACGTGGTTGGGCGGTGGAAGGAATCCCCTCATAAATGGTCGGGTGGTGGAAGGAATCCCCTCGTTTTCAGCATCGTCGTCACTCTCACTACTTATAATTGCATGGTTGGATCGGCGAACAAAACGCGGTCTCATTTCTTCGTCGTTCGAATTCATGACGCCAAACTAAAGCAAGTTTTAACTAACAGAAGCAATTAGAGACTTTAGAATAAGGGAAATCAAAGGACACGTTTAAAAGAAGGATTTGGAAGGGACGAATGAAAGTTAGGTCTTCTTGTTGCTCGGAGTAGGTATTTCCAAATCACCGGGTTTTCCGTCATTCTCAGCGAGCTAGCGTCGCGGCGTTTAAAATTGATGTGAAACGAACCGTTTCCGTCATCCTCAAATTTGAAATCGCAAATCTTCAAATTGATGTGTAAAATTTCCAATTTGACGTGAAAATGCTATAATCGGCGGAATTTTTGCTGTTGTGTTTTTATCAGATAAACTAACTAATAACTTTTCGACTTGCGTTTCCATAAAAAACAGGGCGGTAGTACAACACACTTCCTATAGAATGGAAGTTTAACATTGGTCTCGGGATAGTCAAGAGCCATCTCCAAAATTCCGGAATTCGAATTAATGTCGTTTTGTTGAGTCTTCGCAGTGATTCCCCTATAATTTCTGAACTCTAACCCCGCACCTATCACGTCTCTACATATGTCCTACCTACCTGTCTCCTCTACCTAGTCACGTGTCTACCTATGCATTGATCAGTCAATAAAGGCTGTAGCATAAGTACCAGCGTTCTATGAAGAACGTCACGTCATTTTTTTACCAAGTTTATTTGTACTAAATGAAAGATGTTCTGGTTAGTGGCGAAAACCATGCAAATTTTTTAATGTACGAGGGGCAGGGCAAAGTTGTACGATACTTCGCACCACATATTTTTGACATTTTATGTCTTTACTTTGCTACATAAACTCAAAAATGTAACGGCCAAGTGTAACGACCAAGCGTCATGAAATTTAACCTTGAGGCCGAGTGGACAAGGCAACATTTTAACACAAGTTGCAACCACAGCCCCTGTGGCGTAATGCATAAGGCACCGGTGACTGAGTGATGATGTCAATTGCAATTGACGCAGCCATTATATCGAAACCATCAACGAGCACAATCGAACGTAGTTATCATTGCATAAAAAATAAAAGAGATAAAATTTTCCTAGTGGTTGCGTACTTGTACGAAAGCTGTACCCACCGTTTGTGTAAAGGTTTCTTTCGCGCCCGCATACCTCAATGTTTCCAATCACTCATAAGGAATCGCATCGGAGGAAATCGAGTTTTTTTCCCCCAGGGCGTGTGGGACAAGTTCCTTTGTCACTGCGGCCGCATATGGGCCTATTGTGACGCTGGCCCTTTCTTAGTAGAAGGCTTCGTACATACCCGTCCCCTTAAGAAAGCCGAGTACGTCCTTTACCGCAGAGTCCGCTACGGTTTGGAGTTCAGTGGTCCCCTGACCGACATATTGAAAGCATTTTGCTGCCGAAGCAGGGCATTCACAAAGAATATGCTCTGCCGTCTCGTCCTCCTCGCCGCAAAGTCTGCGTTCCACCGCCTCTGAGATGCCCATCTTGTTGAGGTGATATCTGAGTGGGCAGTGCCCGGTGAGGAAGCTTATCAGTACTCTCAGATCTTGTCTAGAGAGTGTCAGCATCGCCTTCGCCCTTTGACAGGAAGGCGTGACAAGCCTTTTTGCCTGTCTTAGTCGTGGCTGGCGATGCCAATGGGCGCCGTTTTCCTGTATCTACCATCGAGCAACTAGATGGTTCAGGTGACTTTTCGTCAAACCCACGTGTGGTTCAGGCCTGATAGGTAGGATTCTGTACCCCTTCTTGCAAAGCGATCAGCCTTTTCATTGCCCTCATGCCCCCTGTGAGCCGGCACCCACATGAGGGAGAGCCTGTTACGGGCGCCGAGCTGCTTGAGCACGTGAAGGCATTCCCATGCCCAGGTTAGACCTAAAACTATAGGCTGCGATGGCCTTTAAGGCGGCCTGGCTGTCTGGGAAAATGTAGGTCCGCTTCCCCTTGAGCCCTTTGTTCAGGATCTCTTCTTCGCAGATCTTTATGGCTAGGATTTCTGCTTGGAAAATCGTGGCGTACTCCCCCAGCGGCTTAGCAAGTCTGTAGTTGGGCCCTACAATGCCCAGTCCTGCTCGGCCTTCCTTAACTGAACCATCAGTGTACCACTGCAGCGCACCTACCTCAGTCCGGAATGTCGCCTTTTCCCACCGTTCCCTTGAGTGGACGCTGACGCTAAATGGCAGCCGAAAATTCTTCCGCTCTGGCATAACGTCAGTAGCAAGGACTGATCCCTCTTCTATCCTTAACTGTCTAGTTATTCTGTGGAGGCTCGGCCTTAACCCTGGTGGAAATGTTACCTGTCTGCAAAAGCCTTGCCACTCCCAGGTAAGCGGTCCTCTGAATGTGTATATGAAGAGGTGAGATGTTCAGAAGGACTTCCATTGCAGCAGTAGGGCATGTACCCATTGCCCATGTGATAGCAAGACACGCCTGCCGCAGCAGTTGTTGGAGTTTTCCTTGTACTGCCAGCCGGCACAACGCCTTCCACCACACAGTGGAGGCATACGTGACGCAGGGTCTTATTGCCCCCTTAAAGAGCCACTCCATCATTTTTGGAGTTATGCCCCAGGATTTGCTGCACAGCCTCCTACACGCCCAGAGGGCTGTCGTTGCCTTGTGCAGTGCATATCTCACATGCGAGTTCCATGTGAGCTGCTTGTCCAGTATTTCACCTCCTTCATTATCTGGAGCCTTGCTGCTTGCATTGTGGGTGGTACTATATCAAGGTTTCTCCGTCTAGTGAAGGAAACCGTGGTGGTCTTGGTCGGATTTGTAAAGAGTCCTTCCTTGGCACACCATCTTTGGATGATGTCTATAGCTCCCTGCATCCTTTCAGACACCGTGGAGGCAAATTTGCCTCGCACCAGAACTGCAAGGTCATCTCCGCGTATGCGACCACTTCGTAGCCTTCAAGCTGCAGTGTTTCCAGCAGCTCGTCGGCCACCAGTAGCCACAGGAGGGGAGAAACTACCCCCCCTTGGGTCAGCTTCTCGTGGGAACCACTGTGCTGCTGTCTTCCCCTAGCTGGGTCGTGATTTCCCTACTCCTAAGCATGGACATAGTCCATTTCACAGCCTGGGGTTCTATTCCCCCCTGTGCTGCTCTTGCTTCTATGGAGCCGAAAGAGGTGTTATCGAAGGCCCGTCCATGAAGCAGCACAATGCCACCTCTCTTGTCTGAAGGGCCTCGTCAACCAATGAGACCAGCTCCATGAGCGCGGTCTCAGCCGACCTGCCCCTCAGGTAGGCATGCTGCGCCCTCAAGAGGGGCTTGGTTTCAAGCATTTCCTTGAAGACCAGATCTATAATCTTTTCCATTGCCTTCAGGAGAAAGAAGGAGAGGCTTATGGGTCTCTGTGATTTTGCAGTCGAGGAGTCACTGCTTGCCTTAGGCAGAAACACAAGCCTGGTCCCTCTCCATGAATAGGGCACATGGGCCAGAAGAAAGCTAGCTTTAAAAGTCTTGAGCTGTAGGGGAAGTAGGGCCCCCAAGCCTGGTAGAGCAAGGCTGGGAATACCCCGTCCCCCCCAGGGGACTTATAGGGCTTAAAGAAATTTACCGCCCATTTGACCCTTTCGTCCGCCCATTTGACCCTTTCGTGGGTGAAGGTGCGATTCGCGTACGTAGCCTACGCGGGTGCGGACATACCCTATTTCGCTCCTGGGGTAGTAGGGCGGCAACCCCTTCCTCAATGATGGTGCACCCTGGAAATCAACCAACACCTCCAGGGTTTCCCTTGCATCCTTCGTGAACATTCCGTCCGTCTTCCTGATTAGGCCTACTTCCTGAGGTTTATCCATGGAGAGCGCTTTCTGCAGCCTTGAGGCTCCAGAGACACGTGCTACACCGCTGCAGAAATCCCTCCAGGACTTCCTCTTTGCTCTTCTAATGGCCTTACTGTAGCTTGTTAGGGATTGCCGGAAGGCCTCCCAATCCCCTGTTCTTTTAGACCTGTTGAAGAGCCTCCTCGTTGAGGACCTTAGTTTCCCTAACTCCTCATTCCACCATCGGGCCTCACCGTTGGTCATGTCGGTACGGGATGGGCAATTGTCCTCATAGGAGCGAATGATCGCCCCTTGCATAAGGCTGGCCATGGTGTCCAGGTCTTCCACAGAGTGGATTTCCCTGTCCATACCTCCCAGTTCTGAGAAGAGCTGGGTTTAGTAAAGTGGCCAGTCCGTGTTTTTAGGAATGCGAAAGGTTTCCCGTACTTGGGAACCGAATCCCAGACTGAACAGAATAACCCTGTGATCGGACAGTGATGGTTCGACCAGTACTCGCCAGTCTTTAACTCTGCTGGCTATGAAACGGCTGGAGATGGTGAGGTCAAGCACCTGTGCCCTTGTGAGAAAAAGTGGGGGCGTTGCCCCTGTTGAGGATCTCCAGTTCATGCCCCGCAAGATAGTCCAGGAGGCACTCCCCTCTAATGTTGGTGTCCATGCTCCCCCAGACAACGTTATAAGCGTTTGCGTCACAGCCAATTATGAGTTGAAGTTGGTGGTTTTTGCAGTAACTTACCTGTCTTCGAACCTCTTCCGGTGGGGCATTCGCGTCGAGTGGGAAATAGGCAAATGCCAACACCGTCCTGACTGCTCCCTCTGGCGAATTCTCCCCTACCATGATAGCTGTAACATCTCTAGAGATAAAGTTAGGCATGACAGTGTACTTTACATTACGTTTAATCACAATTGCCGCACGGCATCGATCGTTGTCTTTGTCATACACTCCCTTACCTGACTGTGTTAGAAATCGAGGTTTAGTTTAAAGAAAAAGACATAAAATGTCCCTCGTGGTTGCGTACTTGTACGAAAGCTGTACCCACCGTTTGTGTTCATGATTTTTGTGTTTTAGTTTTCTTCAGATCTTTCGAGTTCGAAAAACCGTCTGTGTGTCTATGAACGCCATTGAAAAGGAACGATTAAACCAAAGCAGTTCATCTGAATGTTGGTTTTTCGATGAAGGTGGTGGCATAGCTTATCAGCAGCAGCTCAGTTAATTGCGGCATTTTGAGCTCTTCTAGTTTTTTCTAATGCGTTAAGTTACGTTTTACGAGTTCGTATGAACTGAGTGAACAATAGATTGTATTAGCCGTTACAATCTGAACTTTAGTGCTGCCTCTTACCATTTATTTTTTATATAAAAGCGATTTTCTTCCTCTCCGTTGTAGTTGCAGTGTTTGTGAATAAGGTTGTGTTTTAACGGAAGTGTCACGAGGTCTTCGGAGCAGCGGCACAAGACGAAGCTTATTCCGAACAACCGCTCAAGTTCACATTGGGAATACTTCAATTCTAGTTTCTATCTGTGTTTACCCTCGTCAACGTTTCTGACGTATTTATGGTTACGGATGTCTGGTTGAGTTTGTGTAGGATGTCAACTTCGGGGGACAAACAGGAGGCCAGCGATAGACGAGCCAAACCTGACCTGTTGAGGTGGAGCGTGATTAGTGGGAAGCTCATTTAAAACGATCAGGCCGGTTCGCCAAGACAACTCGGCAGCCAAACTGCCTATTTAAACGCCTCTGGTTAAAGCTTCGATAAATAACGCGTTAATTTGCCCGTTTCTCGGGACCTGCGTCAAGCCCGCATCCAGTTTCCTCGTTAGGGCTTTTGGCTTTGGAAGAGTACGGTACGGCGTGTGGTGATTGTTATGAGGGGGTGGGGGGGGGAGAGAGCCATTGATTGGATAGAAAATTATCCCAACGTCCGTTGAGAGGTCATTCGAAACGATACAGAAAGAGAGAGCTGGTTCAACGCCGACGGATTTATAAGTTTCGAAACGCACATTCCGCATTTCCCTTCGAAAATAGGTATGCGACGAAGGAATCACGACCCCAATCATATAATTAATGTGAACGTTGCAAATATCTGATTGCGGTCACTTCCACGTCGGCAGTTTCTGCTACATTTCTCTCTGTTTTCCCCAGCTATGCCAGTTACGCAATTGACACTCGAGGACATTCAATTACCAGTGGTGTGGGACCAACGCTGTTACTGATCCCGCAGGCAACTACTTTCTGTTCTTTTTGTGTCTCTACTAAATAATCTAACCTGCTTTCCATGTTTATATAAATTTCATACGCGTTAATGTTCGATACAGGAACTTATTGTTCGAAAATTTATTGAGTTGCCTTTATTATTATTATATTATTTATTATTATGACCAGTGCATAATGATTTATATGACTGTCAACGTGATTTTTACTTTGCCTAGTTCTTCTGGGTAGGAAGGCAAGATCTTCACGTTTCTAGAGCTTCTGAGTTCGGAAAAACACTATTTGATAACATGTTGTGCGAATGGAAATGAGAGAAAGCGGCTCAACTAAATTTCCTCAAATGCCATACTTTGTGTCCTGTAGATCACCATGGGACGGCAAAATATCAGTTTGAGCAAAATCGGTTCAAAATTAACAGTAGTTATCAAAACACCGATTTCCTTCCCTGAAAAAGTCTCAAACTGTTTCGAATAGATTCGGACGAAACGACAGTTCTAAATGGGTGGGGGGGGGGGGATCTAATTTGTGGCATAATCACGAGATCAGCACAATTAATTATCAAAATGTAGAATAAATTTTATTTCTACCGCAGTTGTTTCCACTTAACTCCAGCTGATAAGACTCCAGAGTTCTTAGAAAAATCAGGGTAGCAGTACAATAAATTTCCCATACGGTAAGTATTTAATAATGTTCATAAATTAGTTGTGGGGTCCAAACCACCGCCTTTCCACTTAATGTCATTTCTCAGAGTTATTACCTGATAAATCCAAATCATTTCACACCTGAAAGATTCTCAAAAAGATTCAAGTATGCACTGATTACATGATAATAGTTGTTGCGTAAGTAGGAGCAACTCAATAAATTTCTGAATGTGCTTGAACTGCAGAATTTATGGGGGTTCCAAAATTATTTCACGCCCATTATTGCACTTTTTTATGTTGTACCGAATGGTATATTTTCATGAATATACGTATTTCGTTGCGTGTGTGTCCAGCCCTTACACCATGGTACTCTTAGGATGCCATTTGTTATTGGGCTCTTGAAGGGTTCAGTTGCAAACCACTGAACTTTGAGAAGAATTTTGAGACGTGGAATGCAGCCGATGATAACGTGACAACGCATTCCTGAACAAAACTAATTTTAGTTGTTTTTATCCGGCGTCGTCGTGAGGAAGAGGGACATCATAAACCCGACGATTTTAATTTGCCTGTGAGGTAATTGCCTTTGATGTGGTGAGACAAGGGAATGCGCCTATGCCGGGGGGGGGGGGGGCCTCAAGACCCAAGCGGTAAAGAAGAAATGAGGGGGGGGGGGCTCGTAAGGAGGTTGTGGTGGGGGATTGAAATGAAAAAGAAGAGTAGGATGTTCCACGAAAGGGCTCATAAAACGAGCTCCCCACTTCATAATGCGCCACAAACGACCCAAGAAGCTGAAGAAAATAATAAGTTAGTCGGGCGGCTGAGAGGTTTCCGATCCATCACCGAGAGAGAAGGAAAGCCTCGAGGACTGCAGCAAAAGTAATTTTCAACAATAGTACGCTAGCAGGCAGGCAGGGTATGGCAGTGGCGCGGGATGAAAACCCCCTAATTGACTTCTTTCTTCGCCGCCTTGTCGTTCAAACCGACATAACAGGGCAGTTTCCCTTCTTTTTTTTGTCCGGGGCAGGCGTTTGCGAAGCTGCCAAACGGTCGCTGAGGTTTCATTCTCCGTTCAACTTGAGGGCGCAGCACTGGGTTTATTTCTCCGAATGGATAACTTCGTCTGGCAGGTTTGTGAGCCGAAAGGAAAACCCTGCAAACTATTACACAACGGTTTATTATTCTCATGAACAGCTTGACCTAGTATTACTGCTCTTCAGCATCGAAAAATACTAGTAAACCATACGAAACATAACCTGACTACAATGGAACTACGGAAACTAAATATTCCCTGGCGCCAGGCGCCCGTAAGCGCCTGTAGGCAATTGGTACGACGTTGCCAGTCGAGCGGGTTGGTGGTTTTGATGATTTTTTGATCAATACTGGAGGTTGGCCTCTGTTTTTGCACTGACTCTAACTACTCAAAACTGTTGCTTACTGCTCATATAACTGCTACTCCTTCATCGTTTGAATGGCTTACATAGGATATGGTTTGTAGTCTCGTCAACTTGTACGCACGAGAATCTTTCTCTGCAGCATTCATGGTGTTGACAGTTCACTGCCTATTACTGGGTCGAGCTGAAGTCATCGCGCCTTGAACTACTCAGGTCAGGATACTCATGTCTTTGTTCAACAACAATGTCATTGTTCAATCATGCTTCGTTACTTTTCTGTTGCTCATCTCTTAAAATCAACTTGTTTGATCAGTTGCTATTCGCTCTGGCAATCGATCAGCTGTTTCACCTTTCTGCAACCTCAAATCTACAACTGGCACCAGGTCTAGGAGCGGACATTGTTCGTAGGTGTTGGGTCGAGGCCCATTGCCTGGTGGATTGAGTACCTTGCCATTATATCACTTTTCTTCGCGAACACCTTGGCTTCTCTGCCAGTCTCAGTGTGGGTAGAGGCCTCCTGCGGCGCAAAAAACGTAGCAGGCCTTAGTGGAGGAGTTACTAAAAGGCGTTTTGGTCGCACCTACACTACTTCCCCACATGGGTTATGAACTGGCCTCCATTCTCTTCATAGGAAATTTGTTAGACCGCAGGGACTTGAACTGCGATCCCAACCCAGGAATGTTTGTCTTGACGATAGTTGATTATAGGTGAGTGGCAGTTTCCTGTGCATTTGTATATCTGTTCCTTCCTGCCGCTAGCAGTGGATAGTTGGTGATCATCTGAAGCAGGCTATCGTGGCTTGGTGATGTTATGCTATGCTGTCAGTGCTGCTCACCTGGCCTCTTACTGGTTGGCCCAGTCCACCATCTGGAGACAGTAGGATGAAAACCCATATCGTAGTATTGGGCCCTGCCCTCGAAAGAGTTATCCATTCTTTTCCAGCTAATTTGCCGGTTTTCGAGGTGTTGTAGGGCCGATATGTATATTTCGATATGGAGTCGTAATATTTCTGACTCGGCGAGTGTTCTTGCAGACACCTATTCCTCCTCAATTCCCGAAGGCGGTCCTTGAGACATGTAACGTATGTTTTCGTTTTCCAACCCGGTTCTTTTGAACGCTGGCACTCCGCGTAAGTAAGTGTTCTGTTGACTCTTGTAGATTGAGGGGAATCCTGACCCCCTTCCCCCTCAACAGTACTTTCCCCACTTCCCTTACGAGTCTCTTTGAAATCTGCATTTAAATGTAATAATTACTTTCTTCTTGAGCTCCAATAAATGTTGCCAGCTCGAATTATGTTGCGTCGTCCTAGTAATTCGCTTTAGCCTCGTTCCAGTCGAGAAGTTAGTACAGCTCATCTGTTAGGCCTCGAATATATCTGGTCATGTCTTGGTTACTCATTTGCTCCTCCGTGAGGTTTGCGATCACCTTCGCAGTTCGACTATTACCAAATCGACCAGCTTCTACACAGATCTGTTTCTTTATTTCATGACTGTACCTAAACCCTCGACGAGGGTTATATCAGTCATAGAAGTTGCGGTTTCGCTAATATGCAAGAGGCCGGCCCCTGCAGCATCCACCGAACTCAGACCTGTGGAGGTACGGCAGGTATGTGGTCGTTAGCCAGTCTCACCGTAGAGAGCTGTTGCCCGTGTGTTACCGCGCGGAGGTGACCACCTGAGGAATCCCGTACCATCTGGGACTATTTCATAATCTGGTTCCCTACCTGATCTTTTACTTTTTACTTGGGTGGCAAGTTTCAAAAGGACAGATCAACTATAACCACGTTTCTTAGCCATCACCTTCTTTGCGAACTTTGCAAAATGGTTGTAGGCTTCCTTTGTAGCAGTTAATGCTGCTAAGTTCGTTTGCCCACACAACAAATCGTCTGCTCACTGTTGTAGAAACTACAGTGGAGCAGCATGGTTTCGTTTCCTCCGCACTGGAGGCACAAGATGTGCATAATGGAGAGTCTTTCAGAGAAAGAAGTGGAGCCGCGCGAAGTCACCATGTCCCGTGAGGAACTGGCTCGTCCAGTGGTCTGGCTCAACCCATTTTCTAGAAAGACGTTCACGGATGTTGGGGAAGAACTCATACGTATCACGTCCCTTTGACGAGGATTCCCATCTCGCTTGCCATTTCTCTAGAGCCCATTCATCGATGGCGGCAAGTTTCTGTTCTGTGGTGAGATCCGCACGGAGTTCAGCCCAAAGCGGGGAAGCTCCTGTTTCACTCTCCACTTGTCAATCATGCACTCAACAGCCAAATCAACTGGTAACTGACCAGTGATCACCTGGAGTGCTTCCGTTGATACAGTCTTGTAGGCCTTGGTGATCCACAGGAGCGCAGCTCTCTGGGATTGGGCCAATACTCTCTTTTGATTGACTGTTAGTTTGCTACCCCAGACAACGGGGCAGTAGCCAATCACACCTAAATAGATGGCCTTATACATGAGGATGGTGTCATGGTAACACACACCCCAAGTGGCCTTAGTAATGGCACGCAGTGAGGCAAACCTTGCAATGGTAGTGCCTTTAAGGGACTGGAGGTGTAGGTTGAAACCCCACCTCTCACCTATATTCACTCCTAAATACTTGACGTGCTTTTCAAGAAGGAGCCTGTGGCCGCCAAAGCGTATTCTGGGTGGATTATTCACTTTCCCCTTCAAGAGGATTAGCTGCTTTCCTCAGCCACCTGCATCTTGACGCGTGCTCGCATTCATTGGTTGACAGTGCAGCACGTGGTGGGTTTTTTCTTCACTTGGCGGACTGACTCTGCAAAGATCAGCACAGTCAAGTCATCCACATAGGCGTACGGCTCACAGTCAGTCTCCATGAGTTTCCTGAGAAGACCTTCGAAGAAGGCATTCCAGAGTGCTGGTCCAAGGACTGAGCCCTGTGGGCACCCCTTCTCAATCTTTCTCCGGACAGAGACATGCCTGCTTTCGATCGTAGCAGTTCTGTCTGTCAGGTAACTTCTGACGAGCGAGTACAGGTGTGCGGGATTCCCTACCTTTGAGCTCATTAAGAGCGCTGGCCACCAAAGGTTGTCAAACGCTCCTCTGATGTCAATCAGAACTGCTACGACGTACTTAACCGGGTGCCAGCAGGGAAACACGCCGAATCTCGACAATGACATCCCGCGGACCTTCCTTTGCATACACCCGTATTGCCTGCCTGTGAGGTTGCGCCAAAGACTCCTTCGAGGGACTGCAACATCAAGATTTCTAGTGTTTTGCCTAATATGGAAAGAAGGCTGAGTGGTCTCCATGATCGCGGGTCTGACTGATTGCGGTCGCCTCCCTTTTGAAGAGTGACAACGCGTGCAGTCTTCCACTGAGTGGGGAACTGTCCGACCTGCAGACAGTCATTAAATAAATTAAGGAGGCCGCTGGAGATAGTCCGCTCAGCCTTCCTTAGCATATTGCTTTCTATTTTATCTGGCCCAGGAGATTTGTTGGGCTTTAAGGTCGCAAGGGCCCTGCCGAGGTCGCCTGTTGTCCACAATGGGATGTCGGGCTCGTTCGGAGGGTCCATGATCAGCTCCCTTGCTGCCCTCTGGGCTTCAGTGTCTCGAGCTACTTGGTCATCTGGGAACGCCTTCTCAAGGAGGGTTTCCAGTGAGCTGCCGCTGCAGGCCCAGCCTGACTCATTTTGCATCGCAGCTAAGACCTGCTCTACGCTAGCTTTTCCTATGGAGGACTTGTAGTGTCTGCCCCAGGGGTTCTCAGAGCCTCTCCGCTTCACAAAGTTTCGCCAGCCTTGCCGCTTGGCCTGCTTGATGGCGCGGTGGAAGCCTTCTTCTCTTGGATGAAGGCAGTTCGAGTGTTGCTCTGGCATCAGGGTCACGAGTGTTTTGGTACATCCTTCTGGCTCTATTTGCACTTTGCGTGAGGGGATTAAGTTCCTCAGTCCACCATGGGACTTTGATCGCCCTGTGCTTCTGTTGGCCAGAGCTACAGAGAGCCCAGCAGAGTGCAGTGCTGTGGTAAATATGCCCACTTTGCTGTCCACCTCTTCAGGTGTGTATGCTTGCGCTATTAGGTCGGTGTCCGCGCACGCAGTTCACCTTCCAGTACCCTGAATTGTGGCCAATCAGCATTTTTGTGCGGAATCGCTTTTCACGCGTGTCTTTGCAGAGGATGTTGTCATCCGTAATGGCAAAGTCAATAACCATGTGATCGCTCTGCGTTGCACCTGGTACGACTCGCCAACCCTGCAATTTGAGTAGCAGGGTGTGAGACACGGCTGTGACATCTATACACGACCTTCCTCCCGGACCATCATAGGTCGCCTCAGTCATGGGGTCGTTGACAACAATCGTTGTACCCTGGTGAGCAGCTCTATATACGCCTCGCCCGCCCCATCCAGGGCTTGGGGATCCCCACAATGGTGATCTGGCATTTGCATCGGCACAGACTATGCAGGGTCGTCCTGATAGGCCTGCTAGAGCTCGCTCGAGTGGTTCAAGGCTGTTGGCAACTGGTGCGCCAAATTGCCTGTAAATGATATTACAACCAGCTCAAAGCCACCGGCTCGGATGAGCACAGCGTGCCAAGTGCTGGCTGTTCAGGTGAGTGAGTGCGAGCATGTCAATGGACGGTCGATGCAGGCCACTGCTGCCTTGGCTCCTCGCTCTTGCTCCAGCCACCACTCGTGCTCATGCGATCCCAGACCAAGAGTCTTGGATCCTATGTATGGTTCCTGTATGGCGAGAACACTGCAGCGTTTCTTGAGTGCATTTGCAGCAACTCAGCCATAATTGGGCAACTCTTATTGGTGTTGAGCTGAAGGATTCGAACTGTTTTTGACCTATTCATAATCCACTCGTGACTCCTGGAGGGCAATCGCCGCTGACGAATGGTACAGCGTGCGTCTCGTAGAGTGTGTGCAACCTGTTGGATTTTATGCTTCAGCCCGAATTGGCACACTTGAGGAGCATCACGCTTGCATTCCTTACTCAGATGTGGCAAGGCGCACCAGGCGCACACAATGGCGGTCTTGTACAGGCCACTGCCAGGTGGCCATAGCGCTGGCATTTGTAGCACTGAGTGGGGGCTTGGTACTTTTCGTATGGCGCACCGCTGCCAGGCTTATTTGGAGGTGCCTTGCCCTCTAGTTTTTTTGTACAGGCTGGGTGATACCTCAATCACCCAATCCTTTGTCTGCCACGCTTTTGGTGAAGAGAGGCCTGACATCCCGGCTGCAAGCCTAACGCAGGGTTGTGTTCAAGAACTTGTTGCGCCAAGTCCTCTTTTTTGAAGGTCAGTCCTCACGTCGCACAACAGTACGCGTGGAAGCGACCTAGGGGGCTGACGCTTGAGCTTCAACTCCTTTTTCGCGGAAATGTGGCTCGTGAGCGCCTTGGCCATTTCTGGCGTTTCCGTCACAATGACGGCGCCACCTCCTACAGCGGTGCGGATGTTCAGCACTGGACGCTTAGGGCTTGGAGGTCCGTAGCAGGGACACCCCGCATCAGTGCTTCCATTGCATCAGGGTTGGAGGGACCAGCCTCCTCCCTTCCTTACATGTATGTTCAACCACTACCACGTTTTGTCGTGGGTTTTTAGGGGGGAGTTTGGTAGGCGGTGGAGGCTTCTTCTTTTGGTTTTTATTTTTACCTTTGTTTCTGGGCGGAGGCGTAGGCGGGGCGCTGCCTCGGCCTGGCCCTGCTTAGTTGGGGCCTTTTTATTCTTCCCTCTGCGCTTCCTGGCCTTGGCAGGCTGCCATTCCGCCTCAGCTCCATGAGGGGGGGGGGAAGGCGCAGTAGCGGCTACTGCCGCATATGAGGGGCCTGGGGCACTACCCTGGCTCGCTGTTGCTCCTTGAGTTTGGGGGGCTGGTGGCACTGGCTGCTGGGCAATTGCCCTTCGCAGCTCTTCCCTCACGACAGCCGCCACAGTTTCCCGCAGGGGGGTAGTTGCAGGGGGCGATGTCGCTTGGGGGCATTAGCTTTTATAGCCAGCTTCGAAATTTCGAAGAGGCAACTAGTGACGAGGTCCCGAGATAGGTCCTGTCACGTTGGCCTCTCATCCGTGCCAGCTGGCCGTGGATGATTTGGACGTATGCACAAATTTGCTCCATGTCCGACAGTTTAGGTCCACGCTGTGTCGCATTGTAGTAGCCGGGTTCGGCTACTAGGGAGAAGGGGAGATGAACGCGTTTGCCCGGTTCTTTCCGGGCCTGTTTGTTTGGACGACGAGTAGGTTGCTCATCGTCCGAGGAGGGAGGGGTCGAGCTTGGCGAGCCCGAGGAAGAGGCGCAGGTGGTGGCGTTTTTATTACCTGCAATTTTGGGTTTTGACTTTGTCATGTTATTTTTACTAATCCAGAGGGGGAGAAAGAAGCAGACTGGTGTAGTGTATCCTTGTGAGTTCATTTGTTGTGTGTGTTAGTGGTATGAGCGAGAGGTGCTGAGGCAGTGTCCTGGAAGCTCCTCAGGCATATTGATTCTAGCCCCTTTCGGGCTGGTCCGTTGAGGGTCAAAGCGAGGCCCCACATGCGCCGCAGCTGCCAGTCCGCCACCCACCGGGACTAAGACGATGAGGGATTTTTTCGGCTGCTGCTCAGAGTCAGCCCTCGGCCACTGGTGATGTGGGTGAGCGGACACACGCTATCAGCCGCCCCAGGAACGCTCAAACCTGGTTTTTCCCCTCCTCATTCCGGGCCGCACCTATATAGGGGATCGCTCAAAGATGTTAGTGAGCTACTTCCAGGACTGTCTTTCGCTCATTATGAGTGTTTTATGTTAATGTGTTCTGCCACGCAAGCCGTTGCAGTGTATTTAGTATCTGGAATATGTTGTGTATGTCAGTGTCGTGAGCTTTAAGCCCCTTTAAGGCCGGATTTAACGACCACGCAGAGGATACGGCAGGAGAATTCTGTCCCCTTCCTGCGGGGGTGTGTTCTGCGATCCCAGCTAAAGGTAGGGGTTCCCAGTGTCATGTATGTGAATGAAGTGTGTTGTGTCCCTTTAGTCCGGCTTATACGAACACGCAGGAGGACGGCAGGGAATTCTGGACCCCCAACTGCAGGGTGAGCACAGTGTGGCGACAGAGTACACTGTGACGCCCAGCCACAGTTAAGCCTCGTTGGATGTAATCCTGCGGGGACCTCGTAGAGGTGAGGGTGTCTTTCAAGCTGGGCCCACCCGGCCGTCCCTTTTAGTCGGCTCATACGACACGCAGGGAATACGTCAGCGGTATTCTGGACCCCCGACTGCAGGGTGACCAGCTTCTACACACACACACGCACGCGCGCGCACACACACACACACACGCACGCGCGCACACACACACACACACGACATTTCTACTTCTCTTTAGATATTTTTTTGTAGAAAAAAATTCGTTTGCAAACTACCAAAAATCGTTGCTGTTGTAAAATAAACTAATAAATGTTTATCCGTTTTTTCTTTTATTATTATTATTATGGAACAATTTGTGACGGGATGTAGTAGTTCGTAGTGTCATCGATTCCGTAGACTCGCCCGCCACTGACGAAAACGATCCAGAGGAGAAACCTTCCTTTTTTATCATCATCATCGTATCTACCATCGCCGTGTTTGCTTCATACCTTTTATACGTACCGCTTTATCTTTTTTTACCACCGCCAACCATACCTACGACATCGACATCGTTCATATCCATCTTTTTCAACACCAACCTCATCCGCAAGCCTATAAAAACTTTTAGCTGCTGTGAGTTATCCGTGGGTGGAAGACGTACATTTAACCAACCGATTGTCTCCAAAGCACTGTTTTATTTTATTAATTCATATATTTAATCGGAAAATTGAAGTGTTTATTTTGTTTCGTTTCTGTTCGATTATATTTCGTTTTCCCATTACACCAGCCGTATCTTTTTTTTTGTTAAATGTTCATTAACACCTTTTATAGCGGCATATTATAATTAGCCCCCTGTTCATCAGGACAAGGCTCTTAATAGCCCATCCAAAAAACGTAAAAGTAATAAATTGTGATTACAAAAATTGATATATATTCATTACAAGTAATTCAGAAAAACAATTTTTCAAGCTTTCGGCTACTGTTATTGCTATTCCATTCATTCCCTTTCGGTCTGCTAAGCTCTAAACATGTATCTCGAGTCATACGTGTTGAGGAGAATATTTTTCAAACTTACTTCGGATGGTTCAGTGTTTTTCCTTAAATCTAAGAACTCGATGTTTCTTGTATATAACTGAGCCCCCTGCACACCAAAAGTGCGTTGAACATCTTC
Organism: Pachypeltis micranthus; assembly: GCA_020466155.1. Taxonomy (NCBI): domain Eukaryota; kingdom Metazoa; phylum Arthropoda; class Insecta; order Hemiptera; family Miridae; genus Pachypeltis; species Pachypeltis micranthus. The sequence goes on along the minus strand of CM035782.1, from coordinate 513,610 downwards.
GGATCTGGATAAGCTTGGAGTTTCTCGTCCTGGTCTTCCATGAATTTGAATGCTTCGTGTAGGTGGCCTTTCAAACTTAAGCACCTTGAACACTAGAGTTGCTAGCGCAAGTTTTTTTGGCTCCGCCTAGGCCCTTATATGCTGGTGTAACATGTTCATCGATTCTCATTCTGAACACAAATCGCACTGCTGCAGTTTGCACTTTTTGCAGCCTCCTTAGATTTTCGCCATTTAAATCGCTCATCGCTACAGTTACGTAGTCAAGAGTTGGGAAAATGAGGCCCAGCTACTGCTGCAGCCGTAAGTGGCCGGGAAAGTTAGCTGATATTCTCTGTAATTGATCGATGCTTCGGGGTACAAAGTTGCATGCATTTGCTACTTGTATATAGTACGCAAGATTATGTTTAAACTCCCTATAATTTTTCCAGGATCTTCCAATGCCCAGGAAGGTAACCACTTTATCTTTGTTTTACTTTCATTCAACTTCATTCCATGCGTCTTACATCATCTCCCTAGTCCTTCCTGGTCGGATATCGTTCCCCAGTCCTTCCAGCTCCCCCTCTCCAGAACCCTGCACCTTCTAGTGGTGACAGCCCTCCACCACCTCCCCTCCCACGAGTGCAACCTCCAGCTCAGAACATTGACCCTCCCTGCCCCAGCTTCTTACCTCCACTCTCGTCTGATCCCACACTCGACCAATCTGGAACACTGGGTTCCCGGTATCGTCAGGTCATCCAACTGGCTCATGCTTTCTGGAAGCGTTGGCAGTCGGAGTACTTAACCTCTCTCCAGGTTCGCTCAAGGTGGAACCGTGAGCAGGGTCCCTAGCCTCACGAGGGACAGGTGGTGGTTCTCATGGACAATAATCTGCCTCCCACAGAGTGGCGGCTTGGGCGGATTGAGCACCTTTCGCAAGATGGCTCTGCCTTCTCTCGAGTAGCCACTGTACGTACCCAACTAGGTACCCTTACTAGGCCCCTCCGGAAGCTCTGCCCCCTGCCCACTCAGTAACCCTCCCTCTTTGGTTTCCAGCGGGGGGAGACTGTTCGCCATTTGGTCAATTGGCGAGCCGTTCAGTCTTGAAGTTACCTGGTTGGGGCCCCTGACCCTCCTTCTGAGGGGCTATTCCCCTTACGCTTTTCATGCCGACAAAGGGATTAGTCCTATTTTCAACCCAACTACGCATTTTCCCCTCTTCCCTCCCAAATATTCCGTTGGTTTGACTCCTTCCCTCCGCCCTATCCTCCTTCCCACATCTCAACTCTGGAACTCAGTAAGGGACATTCATGTTACACTCTCGTTCGCGCTCACAACGGTGTCCTTCCGTTTCTTCGGTGTGTAACTTTCCGCATTCTTATTCGGTTACTTTTTTCTTAAACATTACGTGTTAAGAGTTCTATACAGTTTTCTATCACGCTCACCGAGTTCGCTTTTATTTTATCCTCAAACCCCCCTCTTGTGCGCCCAACAGCCACAATATAATGAATTAAACGCTCATCAGAGGAAAAACTGAAATGGTGTTCTGCCGCGTAATAAATTCCTCTTCGGAAACAAAGCTCATTAAAGGAACTCGTTTCTCCCGCGCGATCTATGCTTTCAACTTCAGCAAAGAGAAAGACTTTTATACTCTTAAGAGGTTGAGCCTGCGGTTTCAACGAGATTTACATCTGTTAACAAGATATTATAACTCGAGCTTCGGATCTTAATTTATGATCCGCTGCTTCTCTCTCTGGAGTTAACCAGGTCGAACTTGAGCCGTAAATTTCGCTCAGGCCAGCCTTCGCCAAGCTCTGATTTGTGGTGCAACTTATAAATTGAACTCCTTCCTGCGAGAGGAACCAACTCTGGTTATTGCTGAAATCATTACCCCATTCATATATAGACTCGAATAAACAGTAGCATTTTATAATTTTCAGTCGCTAATAAAGTTGAAAACGTATCAACTCACCTGAGGTAACGCGAAATGTTGAATTTCCTGACGCAGACGTGAAAGCGCTACCTGAACCTTCTCTCAGCCCCTTGACACGTCCCTCACATCTTCCTAGCTCACCCTTTTATGGAAGAGGACAAATTTTGCTTAATTAGTATGGCTCATTTTCATTTTATACTGAACTCCCTTCAGGATTGACGTGGCACCATTCTCCATCACCAGTCGGTTCGAAATGAGAAGGGGTCGGTTCTGGTTCTAGGCATCACCGCATATCTCGGATCCACCATTCACTTGATCTTATTCAATTATATTCGTTAACGCGTATTTTCGTCCTCAGTGATAAAGTCGAAGTGCCTCTGTGATTACCTCAGATTATTTCGTCAACGGAACCAGTCCAGGTGTATCTTCAGCGCAGGGTATGGCTCGGACGCGGTGACTACTGTCGTATTCTTTGTGCCATTAGAATGGTTCGCCAAATTTCGTGTGGTTCGTTAAAGTCGATTTCAATAACAGCTATCTCTAAAATCACCAAGTGAGTTTCAAATGTAGATTGAACTAATAACGTTTGTGAGCAGTTTATAAGGACAAAACTGCGCTTAAGTAGATTTTCTTCGAAATGTTTGGTAATTTATTGTGATGCACTCGTCATTTTCCCATTAATGAGAAATTTACAGTTGTGTTATTTGGAGCTGCCTATACGTATTTAGTGTTTTGATCATGCCCCTATTTTGGCATACCATGTTGTATACACGTGTACCGGGACGAACTAAACTCATCAATGTAGCGAAGGCTCGTCCGGAGTATTTGTGCTAGTTAGGTACCTGCAACTTCTCGATTTACTGGAAACTTTGGCGTCGGTACTCTGAACGGATCTGTTGTCTCCTGGAGGTGCCATCTGCAGCCCCTGCTTGCTCGCGTTCGCTCCCACCCAGTCCCTAGTTCCCAATTTGTGATGTTAGTTCCCTCTCCGAGCTCTAGTTGAGAATAAAACTCCGTACTCCAATTACATTCAGTCGTTACCATGCTCACTCGTCCTCACATCGTAACACAATCAAGACCCTGTTTCGAACGTGAATCTATTGTCGGGGGGGATTTAACTCGCAGAAAATAGAGAAGTTCTTCGTCTTTCGAATGAACCAGTAAAGCGATCATTTGAATCATATCGTCCCTTAAATGGGTTGCCAGGCCGTCGGGAAGTGAGAAAAAACTCAAGAAAGATAACTGATTTTTAGGTAGACGGACCGAAGGAAGCAACTGCCGGCGAGATAATGGCTGCCAGCGGAGCGGAACCGAGGCTGCTGAAATGGCTGGGCATTCACAAATCATGTCAGAAAGAAGCTTCCCTCCCTCACCACCAAACTCAGCACTGTGTTGTCTTCCGTCGTCATCATTTCTGTTCCTTGGCCCATCAAATTGTGCGGTCGTTCGTCTTCGTTTTCGGCCTAGTCACTCCTGGAGATCATCTCAACGCATGAGTTAGAATTCCCGCTTTACATTCACACAACTTTCCTCAGCCGCTCATACGTTGGGCGAGAGTTAACGCTCTAATGAGATTAACCCTATATTACTAGGTAACGTCTTAGCGAGAATCTGGTGGTGCTTAACGTTCTGAAATTTATTGCGTGAATCCTAAGAAAAGGTAGAAACTGGTAGCGCCTGCAAACCTAGAATTCATCATGTTGGTCGTTAGTTCATTGAAAATTCTTAGTGTACTTAATTGATGGGAACGAGTACTAGATTGTTTTGGAATGGTTCGGGAAACGCTGGAAATTAATACGCTACGGCTTATTATTCTCTTGCCCTGCTTGATGTTGTCTCAAACCTCCAAGGGCCATCACGTTCGATTTAGCATTGAAACATACCAATAAACCATACGAACCATGACCTGACTTTAACGGAACGACGAAAACTAGATATTCCAGGTCACCTGACTACAACACGACGAACGAATTTCACTGCTTTCCATCTGCACCTCTGAAACCGGCCCTATTCGACTCAGCATCGAGAAATGCCCAGGAAACGATGCCCAACATGATGTAAATGCAATAAAACTTCGTTTTCGGATAATTTGTTAAACTATTTTTTTACCCTAACAACAGTAGGCATCGTTCGATCGGATTGCCGAGCACATGGGCACAACTAGATATTAAATGGGATTTTTGTGCGACAGAAAGGGATTTTTTAGACCACGTTAAGGGTAAGATGTAGCCCGGACGGCGGGCAGACTTTGCAGATTTGGAATCCCGACGCCTGAAAACGTAATGCGTCCAATTTCGAAGGGGGGGGGGGGACATTTTCCAGGCCGACAATAAAGGTTCAGTTGTTGCTGAATACCTGATTGGGTATTGACCATCATTAAATTATCCAATCGATTTTGTAGCCGTAATGTTTTGGTTTATTATTCATTCTGAATAATAACCCTATGTTTTCGGTCACGAAAAATTTTTTACAACCCCCCCCCCCCCTCAAAATTTGATACTTTACGTTTCAAGACATGGGGATTCCAAATCTGCAATGTCCGTCCGCCGTCCGGGCCGTTTTGTGTCTTTAACGTGGTCTAAAAAATTCGTTCTTTCGCACAAAAATCCCATTTGGTATCTAGTTGTGCCCGCTATCTCAGAAATCCGATTGGACGAAGCCCATGGTTGTTATTGGCAAAAAATGGTTAAAAAAATTAACGAAACGCAGTATAATCGCAAATTAGCCGTGTTTCGTATCGTTTTCAAGGCCCGCTCGACTCGCAGCGCCCTTTGGACTCGCAACGTCCTGCCAATTGCTGAGCGAGGGTTCGCTGGAAGCCCTCTTCCCACCCCTCCATCTGATTACGGGCGCCGCCGGGGGAATATTTCCGTAGTTCCATTGTAGTCAGGTCATGTTTCGTATGGTTTACTAGTATTCGATGCTGAATCGGATGGGATGGGGAAGCAGTAATACTAGGTCAAGCTGTTCATGAGAATAATAAACCATTGTGTAATAATTTGCAGGGTTTTTTAAGATGCCAGTGTCGTATGAGTGAGACCTATGATAACACTGCAGTAGAATCGTTTTTCATCGAAATGTTTGATAATTTATTGTGCTGTAAAAAGAACGGGGTTTACATGTTCAACTGGATTTCCCATCTTTTGATGAACGCGAAACAGAAGCTTCAGTTGTGCGCGTCAGTTGTTTGTTTATTCAATCAATGGTATTCTCAATTAACTCGAAAGACCGCGCTCAAGACCTCTTTTAATTAACGCTCAAATTGTCGCCGTAAGTATTATGTAGGTGCTAGAATGATAGAGCCCTGGCGCGAATTTAATGATTAATTAACACCCATTGTTCTGTAGATGCCGTTTAAAGTGCTTTCTATTCCGTCATTAACTCAACGTTTGGCGGAACTCATAGTTTGAGCTCTAAGTGAAAACAAGTTGATCTGCTTGGGATTGGTGAAGATCGGTGAAGTTGAGCTTTGTATTATTTTTCATAATTTATTTTGCTGTTCTCGTTTTGTCCAGCACGATGAGAGTTTTAACGTACTGCGTTCTTTGGAAGTGTCCTAATAAAACATTTAATGAAAATCGTTAGAGCCGTTTTTGAAAGAAAAAAAATTTGGTGTTGTGATCACTATGATAACTGCAGTTAGTTTGTACCGGTTTGCTAATCCATCGATTTTGACGTCCCATGCTGATCATCACGGTTAAGTTTCAAATTTGATCTGCCATTTTCAGTCAATAGCGCTCACAGCCACACACGTAGACGTAAAGATCTTGAAACACATTTAAGTTGTCTTGTCGATTCATGTGACTGCCTGATTCTTGGAAAGTATTCCGAAGTATTGATATTAACTATTCACTTATATAAGGGAACCCCAATTACAATAAATATTCACATTGTGTGGGATTCGTCAGAGCGCTGAAAGATTTTGCGACATTAAACTCTAGCGAAGATAAGGTTACAAGACTCGAAGTATAAACTTAGGTGTGACTGGTGCTCAGCGGAATGAACGGAGATTCCTCACCTCACCTATTCGATTCCTGTTAGTTCTTGAGTTAGTCTCGATGTCGATGTAGCATGGACACTCATTCTTTCTATGAGCGTTCCAAGGTCCAATCAACCACTTCCTCTGGACTGTTAACCTGTTCATCCCTGGGTTTGAACTCAATCCCTCAGCTTTCTCGCTTTTTGAGTTACTTCCTCTTCTTTCAAGAATCTTATTTAGCAGTGCAACCCTACTTGTTGTGCCTATTTCCGTTCTACCCTCTGTTTTGACTACTAGCATTATTTGTTGAGTACTCAACTCCAGTGTTTGCTTTACTAAATGAAAAGTCGATTGATGATCCGAATTTGATATGATTTTTAGTGCTTAGTTCTCTTCGAGATATAATGTTGAATTACATAATCCTTCAATTACTAATTTGTCGATTCATTAAGTGGGAAACGTTCTCCCACAAATTATTTATGTATTGCACTCCACACTTTTGAATTATCATTTCGCGATGAATAGTAAATCTGCAAGAGTTTCCAATTTCTAATACAACTATGGCAGACTAACATGTCATCATTTAGAATTCAAAAGATGAGTTTCCCGATGCATTGAGGTAATGACATTATTGAGCTAAAGCAACTCTAAGCGGTACTTAAGAACAATAGGTGTTATTAACTATTAAATTCAAGCCAGGTGTCTATCATTTTACCCTCTACTCACTATTGATGGCGACAATTTCAACAGTTGTTGTTTTTCCTGTTAATTGAGAGTACAATTAACAGGTGATTAATGTGATCGAATAAACTAACAACTGACGCCCCTAACTAAAGTTGCAGATCAACGTTTCTGTTTTGCGTTCATTAAAAAGTGGGAAATCCAGCTGAACAAGTAAAACCAGTTCGCTTCGAATTGTTTGATTTGGTACCTCATGCGTGAATCTCATTCACGCGAGATCCAGCGAGATTGATTGCGTAAAATCTACTCAAATTCGATACTCAGCCTGGAGATCAACATGGTACGTGCCATAAGGTTCTTGGCAAAATCAGTACAAAACTAACACAGTTATCATTTTTATCAAAACACCAAATATTTTCTTTCTTAAAAACGGATCAAATGATTTTCGGAAGGATATTGGATACTTTCCCTTCCCCCTCAACAGTACTTTCCCAACTTCCCTTACGAGTCTCTTTGAAATCTGCATTTAAATGTAATAATTACTTCCTTCTTGAGCTCCAATAAATGTTGCCAGCTCCAATTATGTTGAGTCGTCCGAGTAATTCGCTTTGGCCTCGTTCCAGTCGAGAAGTTGGTACAGCTCATCTGTTAGGCCTCGAATATATCTTTTTGTGTGCGGCCTTTCATTGGTCGTGTCTTCGTTACTCATTTGCTCCTCCGTGAGGTTTGCGATCACCTACGCAGTTCGTCTATTACCAAATCGACTAGCTTCTACATACACACACACACACGACATTTCCACTTGTCTAGAATGTATGTAAGTCTGAGGAAAGTCTTTTTTTTATTGTTTCGTTTTAACGGAGAAGGAGTGTAGAGAATTTATTTTGACATCAAACGTCAGCGTTACGTCTCGTGGATGGGAAGCGTTATTTATATCGTGTGACGTTCGATCGTTTCGACGGTGGAGGAAGAGAATAATCCAAAACACTTCAAACAGCATATTTCCTTTTATCCGGTTGTTTTTTTCAATCCGCCTTTGTCAAAGTTACAGCTCAGGTGAAGCTTGTTGTCAAGGGACGTTCTACAAAATAAAAGTGTAGAGTGTTTGTAGAGGGTTGTGTTTGCCTTGAAGGCTGTAACCACGTGCCGAGATGAACACTAAGAAGACAGCGCATGATGAAGAGGGAGAACGAGCAAGGAAATGACAAATATTATCACGAACCTCTTGAATAATACATCTCTCTCGCGTAACCCCTTGAAATTACACTGATGTCCCTATCATTCCTCACGTTGTTACGGTTTGTGGAACTAAGGGGGTTTGAATTGAATCGTTGCGGTGACTCAAAGCCGCGTCCTAAGCGACTCAATCCGAAATCACGTCGACTGTTCAGATCCACTCCTGGAGGATGCCATTCGATTGTACCGTAATTTCCAGACCCCTTTTGTTTCACAGATTGCGGGAGAGCTTAGCTTGTGAAGAAGTTCAGCTAACTCTGCAATACTGCTAGCTATACCTCAACAACAGCTTTGCGTCGTCCTCGTCACGCTCTCCATTCACCAAATTATTTCGTAGATTTGAAGGACTTCATTTATCCCAGACTGTGCACTACAGCGATAACCCAGCCCCTGGGGTTTTCTCCAGAAGGGCGTTTCTTATCTCGTCGCAGAAGTAAAAGCCCCCCATAATTTCCCTCGCGTGGATTAGATCTTCGAGTTTAACCGCTCTTCACTTGTCAAAAGACCTGTCATATGTTTTCCTTAGAAACAAATGTTGGTAGTAATTAACGGAAACGACCCCCATAGTTTGATCGTAATTCCTGCTGTAACGTGACTTGTATTGTCGTCAATTGAATTTGAACTAGTTCATTCTGTCAGCGCCTAGTTGTTTTGCTGGATCGTCCTTTTGATTACAAAAAGCTCTTTAGTCCTATTATTTTCTCTTGTGCTATGGGCGACGTCCTTCTGGGGGCTTTCTGGACACGGCATCTGCATTTCCCAAATCAGTTAAATTGCTACTTGAGTCCGGTGGTTGTAATTGCTCAGGAATGTCCGACTACTGACACCGAATCAAATACCGTGGGCGATGAAAATGTGTGACTTATCTTGGCTACCGAACCACAGGCAGTAGAAAAGTAATGACCAGGAGCGTATAAAATAATCGGATACCCGGAGAAACGATTAGTCAGAGGCTCAACACCCGTTGGAAGGTTGTCGACCCTGAGGACCCTCCTGATTTCCATATAAAGCACCCCAGAAGCGGAATTTAATGCAGACGGTGGGGCACCGAATGATAGTTGGAATTTCCAACAGTTGAACAGAACGCACTGGGTGATAATCACCAAGCAGTTGCGATGCCTCGAGGACAAGTTTTCAATCTTTGTCAGCAGTCTTTCAAGTGTGTTTGGCTTTGGACCGGCAAGGGGATTAGAAGATTTCGAGCGCTCCACGTAGTTTGCCTTGGATAAGAATATTTATTACTGGAACTAGTTCAATTATTATTGAGAAAACAATAAAACATCAGGTAAAAGTTCCAACATGAAGATTTTAATCTTTCTTTAGCTCCACGTCGATTCATTGCTTTTTCTACTAACTCAATGTATTCGGTTAGAAATTTTTTTTTACAGCCCACCTCTCCCCCTCATAAAAATTTGACGCTTTAAGTTTAAGGGAATGGAGGTACTAATCTGCAATGTCCGTCCACCTTCCGCCATCTGGCCGTTTTTGCCTTTAACGTGATCTAAACAATCTGACTTTCGCACAAAAATCCCATTTGGTACCTAGTTGTGCCACCGTGCTCGGCAATCGGATCGGACGAAACCAATGGTAGTTATGAACACCAATGGTTAAAAAAATTAATAAAATCAATTACGTCATCTTTGGTATCGTTTTCTGTGTTAAGTTCCTATGATTTTGAGGAGTCTCAGAGGTGGGCGACTGCGTCTAGACACTGAAATCACAGTACCTTGCAGTGAGCCGAAATCTAGTACTTGAAAGAACTTGCGGGGACAATACAGCGAACAATTTCAACGCCACCCTCCAATTCAACTCGTCACGTCGCGCCAATTGCCTACAGGCGTACTTAGTCTTTTCATGTTTCGTATGGTTCACTTGTATTTTTTGATGCTGAATCGAATGGAATGGGTCTTTGAAGTTTATACTTCATAGAGCCAAGGAAAGTAAAAATCTGGTGCATCACTACTTTTTCAGCCACACGTACATTCGGGGATTTTTACAGCCGTAGCAACTAATCCAATATGTTTTTCACTCGGTTTATGTGAGCCTTTTAGAACATAGCTCAAAGTTCTGTATACAAACTGGTAGCTTTTGAATTCCGGATTTTATTGGGCTATTGCTACGTATGACACCACATTCGCAGAAAAACTATCATCAAGTCAATTGACATGCCAACATGATTTTTAACGGAAAGTTCGCGTTTACAATCTGTGAATTATATAGAAAGCGTTAGTCGACGAAACCAGGTTCGTTTGAATTCTGGAATTGTGAGATTTTTTCTGATTTACTTATGAGCAGCTGATGAGCTCGCATCAAATAATTAGTTTATTGGACTACGATTGTGATTTTTTGACAACGCTATATCACATGAACGAGGCTTGTAAGGAAGGATAACGTCGCGTTTCGTCCAAATGTTAGATAATTTATTGTACGGTTGCGTAATTTGAATATATCTACTCAAAAAATGTAATCGAAATCGTTAGAACGGGGCTTGAGAAAAATTCTGGTGCAATGCATCTCACAGCGTTTCTCAGCCATACGTCCATTCAACAACTTTTGTGGCTTTAGCTACTCCAATCTATTTTTCACTCACTTCAACGTGATTTAAAAAATCTGGTGCGTTGCAACACACAACTTTCCTTAGCTCTACAACAATTCACTTTGTACATGGCTTATTCTATTTAATCAATTCATTTATCACTCAGTTAATCTGAACTTGGTCAAACAACGCTCTACGGCAGCAGGAAGCGGTAGCGCATACAGTTCCAGATTTTATTGCGCTGCTCAAACTCATTGCAGGGCCATTATTGAGCAATTGGTACACAGATAATTAATGAGGCTGTAAACACAAATTTTTTGAAGAAGGATAGTAATTACGTTTGCAGAGTTATTGGGTAAAAACGTTCAGAACTGGTAGTAAGCGAAAGGGCAGTAGTTGAAATTCAGGAATTTCTGATAATTTATTGTGCTGCTCTCGTCATTTTCCCACGAATGGGAATTTTATGATATCATTGCCTTATTGAGAGCTATCAATATGAAGAATTTAATCATAATCGTTAGAGCCGTTTTTGAGAAAAAAATAGTTGGTGTTTTGATCACTATGATTACTATAGTTAACGTTCGGTGGATTTTGTTCATACCCTTATTTTGGCGTCCCATGGTAACCTGCAGGCGAGATATGAAGTTTGAGGTGATTTCGTACGGTGGTTTTCTCTAAAAAACATCGTTCACAGACACACAGACCATTATCCCAAATAGTGTTTTTCGGACTCAGGGGAGTCTGAAACGTAAAGATCTGAAGAAAACTCAAAATGTTTTTTTCAGCCGATTACACAACTTTTCTTTCTACTTTGTAGAGCCAAGGAAAATAAAAACAGAGTGGTAGACAAATTCAGGCTTGAAATGACCATTAAATCATCAATAACAACCATAGAAATTCCGGAACTATAACTTTTTTGAGTTTATAAGAATAATCAAATGTGATAATTTGAACTCTTGTATATGGAGAGAGAAAAAGGCTAAAAAAATTTGGCACAAATATATTTAGCCTACGAATGACCATGGGACGGCGAAAGTGAAGGGTATGGGCAACATAGGATCCAAATGATATAGAAGTGGTGCATGCAATTTTTATCTGGGGTCAAAACAATACTCATAATAAACTTCGGTCATCAGATGATTGAGATCAACTTAAGAAAATTCAGACTGCCGCAACTAAAGTAGTTGTTTCCATTAAGTTCTGTCGAAATCCCTCCCAACCCCATCAAACTAATAATTCCAGAAACCAACCTTCCAACATAAGAAGTACTTTTTGGTACAATTAAGATCGGGGCATAATGAGCAGTTCAATAACTTCTTTAACTTTAAGCGTTATCATTTTCTGAGTAGTAATGTTTTACTATGTTCTTATGAATGAATGAACAGTTGATTGAATTAGTAGCTAAGGTCATCGAAATCACTGAACGCCAGTGGGCTTAAGAAAAATTGTGTGATACGTTGCACCAGATATGTCCGTATAACAGCCCCAAACAACGGAACGGTAATGTAAAATTTGTAATCGTGCGAAAATGACAAGAGCAGCTCTCAGTAACTGGTCTAGTACTTTTATTTTGTTCTGCATAAATATTTCCGTATTAATTTCTTGCGCCTTGCTTGGATATATAGCAGCCCGTCGAATTTAAGAGGGTTGTGGAAAAAGAAAAAAAGAAGATGAAATTTCGATAAAAAATGCCTTTATTTAGAATTGATCGGTCGGGATCCGGTCAGGTCAGGTAGGACCTCTGTAGAGAAGCTGCTGAGGAACTTCAAGTCCTACCAGGTTTATTTAAACCAAGACAACTTTCCTCCCTCATGGGCCTAACTTTAACCCTCCGTTACTAACAATAATTATAAAGGAATTGAAGAGACCTTCCTCCTTTGCAATAACCGGAAAAACGGCTCCGAAGGAAATGACTGAAAATGAAGAGTCAGGGATCGAAACCCGAAGCACTGAAAGTTATTTGTGTAATGAACCAAGCACTTGAATTTCCAAGTTTGTGTGCGATAAACCGACAAGATCGGAGTAAACAGATGCAGAAAGCGAAAGAAGGAGGTTCCGAGAGAGTTTTCCCCTTTCGAAACAGTTTTAAATATTTGAGAGGAGTTGGAATTTGTTAGGCAGAGATGAGGAAGGTGGTAGCAGTGGTGCCGGTGGGGGAAGGGTTGGAAATCGCTACAAAATGGAAAGGCAGCCATGAATTTTACATCAGGGACAGAGGTAGAAAAACACGCTGCGTTGCTTTCTGGGGAGATATAAAGGGAATCACGAAAAGGGAGCAGGTTCGGGTGAAACCGGGAAACTGAAAACTAGGAGATCTCCGCTCACGCCCCCGCCACCACCCTTCTCAAAAGCAAACTTTTTATCGCCGGAAAACTGAGGATTTGTTCGGTTTGCCGGCGATTTCATTTCGACGCCAACGCGGTGAAAGACCGCTCCAAATCATTCCCATTATTTTTCCTGGCAATTTGCAAATCGAATGAATCTGGTGCAGGGCATCGCACAACTTTCCTCGCTAGCCATGCGGTGAAACTACGTCATTACTTTTTACTATCCTTACCTTAGCCATTCGTTAGTTAAGTAATCGGCTAAAAAACCAATTTTGTTCAAATCAGGTGATTTTGTGCCCGGAAAAATACATTTAAGAAAATGGGCTCTGTTCGTGTTGGCACCAATCGCGCCTTGGAGTTTCAATTGTTGTGGCTGTTTACAAACGCAGTCAGGAGCTTATCGCCGCCTACAACTACCGCCTACCGACTACGATCCGACTTGACTTCGATGCGATGTGGCCTTTTCAGTCTGTTTCTGAGTCCAACGCCGGTTGCCTATCTACGATTCTCCTACATTTTCTCGCCTCACTGCCACTCGATCTATAATATAACAAAGACGAACTGGTCAGAAGTTTATTTTATTTTCACGATATTGATTTCGAAAAGCCCTCCACCTACATTATTGTTCTGGCTCGAGCAGTTCGTCATATTTTCCGAATAAATTAATTTGTTATATTCCTTCTTGGCATGCGCCATTCATTCTTATGCGCTGTGTTGTTTACGTCCACTACACCAGTCACGACAAGCACTACGCTAAGTAGTCGATTCGATTTGATTTTCGAGAGGGGACTGAGGTCATCCCATTCCTCAACAGTTGGGCTTAGCTCAAACCGAGTTGATCAGAAGTTTACTGAGCTCAACTCAAACCCAATTGGACTTCCGAAGCTCTCGAGCCCTCTAACCTGAACTCGTTCTGAAACTGCCAGAAACACCAAAGTACTCCAGCCGATCATTATCTTATTTTAAATTTTCTGACCCGAGCTGCCAATGTATTTTTCTGGCTACGTCTTCAGAGGGCATCCATGGAAGGGATTACCAGCACTATCACGTCAATCGTGTGGCGTCACTGCCTACGGCAATGAGGTGTACAAGAGGCCGGGATCACACGGTTTATTATTCTCTTGCACAGCATGATTCCACAGCTTGGCGCAATTTCATATCTCCAAGACCTATCACATCCAATTCAGCATCGAAACAAACTTGTAAACGATACGGAACATGACCTGACTACAAGTGAACAACGAAAATTGTTTTTTTCTAGGCGATGAGTTGAACTAGTGGTGAACGGGTGGTTGGAGTGCGACAGGAGGCAGTCGAGGACAAACGATAACTTTCTCTACATTGTCCCAAGAGTTCCTTGAAGACTTTGCCCCGCCATATTTACTGTGATTTCCAACTACACGCAGTCCTACACCTTCTATTGGCTAATTTTTAAAACTATTTTTGCCCATAACGACCATAGAACCGATTTTTTTTTTCTCTTCAAAGGCAAAATATGGCCTTGAAGGCTGCCCGACATAACATATTTGGAATCCTCATGCCCTCAAACTGTAAATGACTGTTATTTGAGGGGTTAGGAAGGTGTAAAAAAAGGTTCCTGACCGAAAACAGGCGTATCATTCAGGATGAATAATAAATCAGAAACCTCCTAACTCCTCTCCATCTTGTTTTTCGAACGTCTGATCGCCAGGACCCTCTAACACTGGTAGTCCTCTCAGCGCCCTCGACCCTTCACCCGCAACTATAATTACAAGGCGGCTTTCAATTATACGCAAAAAGGGGGTGCAAGAGTTACAATCCGTGGAGGGAGAGAAGAACAAGTGGATTTTCCTTCCCCTCCACGTCACTTTCTCGACTCGGGGGCGATATTTACCAGCAACTGCTTCGACTAATCACCATCCTATTAACGTAAGATTCGATAGGTCAGGTAATTGGCTATTTAGTACTATTTACTTCCAAGTTGGCTCTCTTCCAACGTAAACTCTCGTTGAGTGGAAAAAGAAATTGCTTCTGAATATGACCTTTTCACACGGTAACAGCTTCATAGAATTCCATTTCGCTCTCTGCATTAATTCCCAGGCTATTAATTTATTTCACTTATTCAGTATTGTTCCGGAGGAGAGACATCAGTTCATGAGGATTAACAAATAGTTAACGTTACATTCAGCGTGATGTGGTGGCACCTGATACCAAGGACCCTGGAGTTTTTGTCTGAGAGGTATCATCAAAGAGCGCCATTAATGGTTCAATTTATTACTCATCTCATTCCTAACTCATACTAAGGAAACTGAAGCAATCGGTTAAAAACAAACAGCAACGTTTTCAAACACCAATAGAGGAAATCGTCTGTACCGCCGCGTACGAAATTGAAAGAGAACGGGCAAAGTAGATCAGCTCAAATTCGATATTTGGCCACCAGTTTCACGTGAAAAAGGTATAAGCAACTATACGAACTATAGCTATAATACTGATTAAGCAACAAATTTGTATTTCTCGCAGATCACTCCCACGATTTTGATTCAATTATTCGTAAGACATAATCATCGTACTCTCAGCGACCTATAATATAACAGCACTATGAAATCTTTTGAATTCGTGGGAACATAATAAAAGCGGCATACTAAATTATTAAAAACTTCGACAAAAGTCGATTTTAGTGCAGTTTTTTCATCGACTATCGTTTTCACAAAACTCAGAATCGAAGTTTAATTAACTGCAAATACGGAGGAAGTTTAATAACGGTCATAATGTAATCAGCCACTCAAGAAATTCTAGAGTACAAAATAACGTTTTAATTAGGGACCTGTTTCGCAGCGTTTCTCGTATAATTCTGGAACTCTAAATAGAAACCTTCCCCCCAAAAATCATGTTGACCCTGCCACCAAAAGCCTACAGGGAGATTTTCCAATAGGTCGCAGTAGCCTAATAAATTCCGGGACCTTGAAGGTTACTAGTTCCTACGTAGACAATGAAGTTTTTTACTTTCCTTGGCTCAACAAAGTAGAAAGGGAAGTTATGTAATCGGCTGAAAAAAAAATTTTGAGTTTTCTTCAGACGTTTCGGACCCTCCTGAGTACGAAAAACAATATTTGGGAAAATGGTCTGTGTGTCTGTGAGTGTGTGTCTGTGTGTCTGGGTGTCTGTGTGTGTGTATGTGTGTCTGTGAACGATTTTTAGAGAGAACCACCGTACCAAATCCACTCAAACTTCATATCTCGCCGGCAGGTTACCATGGAACGCCAAAATAAGGGTATAAACAAAATCCACCGAACGTTAACTATAGTAATCATAGTGATCAAAACACACTATTTTCTTCTCAAAAACGGCTCTAACGATTTTATTGAATTGTTTATATTGATAGCTCTCAATAAGGCAATGATACCATAAAATTCCCATTTGTGGGAAAATGACGAAAGCAGCACAATAAATCACCAAAACGTTCGACGAAATCGATTTGAGCGCGGTTTTTAGAGAAAACAACCGTACCAAATAAGCCGAAACTTGATGTCTAGCCTACAGGTTACCATGGGACGCAAAAATAAGGGTATGGGCAAAATCCACCGAAAGTTAACTATAGTTATCATAGTGATCAAAACACCAACTATTTTTACTTTCCTTGGCTTTACGAAGTAGAAAGGAAAGTTGTGTAATCGGCTGAAAAAAAAATTTTGAGTTTTCTTCAGATCTTTACGTTTCAGACCCTCCTGAGTCCGAAAAACACTATTTGGGAAAATGGTCTGGAACGACCCATTCAGGAACGATTTTTAGAGAAAACCACCGTATCAAATCAGCTCAAACTTCATATCTCGCCCGCTGGTCACAATGGGACGCCAAAATAAGGGTATGAACAAAATCCACCGAAAGTTAACTATAGTTATCATAGTGATTAAAACACCAAATATTTTTTTTCTCAAAAACGGCTCTAACGATTTTGATTACATTTTTCATATTGATAGCCTTCGATTAGGCAACTATACCATAAAATTCCCATATATGGGAAAATGCCGAAAGCAGCACAATAAATTATCAAAATTTTCGACGAAAAGCGTTTTTAGCGCGGTTTTTTACTTTCCTTGGCTCTACGAAGTAGAAAGGAAAGTTATGTAATCGGCTGAAAAAAAAATTTTTAGTATTCTTCAGATCTTTACGTTTCAGACCAGTCCGAAAAACACTATTTGGGAAAATGGTCTGTGTGTCTGTATGTCTGTGTGTCTGTGAACGATTTTAAAAGAAAACGACCGTATCAAATCAGCTCAAACTTCATATCTCGCCGGCAGGTTACCATGGGACGCCAAAATAAGGGTATGAACAAAATCCACCGAAATTTAACTATAGTTATCATAGTGATCGAAACACCAAATATTTTTTTTCTCAAAAACCGCTCTAACGATTTTGATTAAATTGTTTATATTGATAGCTCTCAATAAGGCAATTATACCATAAAATTCCCATCTGTGGGAAAATGACGAGAGCAGCACAATAAATTACCAAAACTTTCGACGAAATCGGTTTTAGCGAGGTTTTTAGAGAAAACAACCGTACCAAATCAGCAGAAACATGATGTCTAGCCTACAGGTTACCATGGGACGCCAAAATAATGGTATGGGCAAAATCCACCGAAAGTTAACTATAGTCATCATAGTGATCAAAACACCAAATTTTTTTTCTCAAAAACAGCTCTAACGATTTTGATTAAATTTTTTATATAGATAGCTCTCAATAAGACAATTATACCATAAAATTCCCATTCGTGGGAAAATGACGAGAGCAGCACAATAAATTATCAAAATTTTCGACCAAAAGCGTTTTTAGCGCAGTTTTTTCCTTATAAACTCCGCTGGAATTTTTGTAGAATGTTAAAAAAAATTGGTATTGTAGTCCAATCTAATCTCTCTAATCTAATCTAAAGGGCGAGTGTTAAAAACGCTCATGAGATACATGGGGCTCACTCCAGAAATTCCGGAATTTCAACTACCGCCGTTCGGCTTACTACCAGTTCTAAAAGTTTTTACCCAATAACTCTGCCAAGGTGATTGCTATCCTTCTTCGAAAAATTCGTGTTTACAGCCTCATTAATTATCTGTGTACCAATTGCTCAATAATGGTTCTGGAATGAGTACGAGCAGCACAATAAACTCCGGAACTGTGAGCGCTACCGCTTTCTGCTGCGGTAAAGCGTTGTTGGACCAAGTTCAAATTAACTGAGTGATAATTGATTAAACAGAATTAGCCATGTACAAAGTGAATTGTTGTAGAGCTAAGGAAAGTTGCGTCTTGCAACGCACCAGATATTTTTTTGAGAGCTCTAGTGCCGTATGAGTCAGGTTTATTATTTATTATATGAGTGAAGTTTATTACGAAAAAACTGCACTAAAATCGCCGTTCGTTGAACTTTAATCAATTTGTTGGTAAAAGGTGGTTTGTTGGTGCTGTTATGTCATTTGGAGATATTCATGCAAGCTGGTTTGAAAGTGAATGAGAAAAAAGTATTATTCGTGTTGAGCACTATGATGGCTATGGTTAGTGTTGGACGTGGAATTCTGCTTATACCCAATTTTCCCACAATCGCGTTCACAAATTTACATGGCTGGTGTTTTTCGGGCTCATGTGGCCCTTGAGACGTAATGACATGAAGGCACCTCAGCGTTTTTTTTAGCCGACTACATAACTTCCTTAAGGCAATGGGTAATGGAAATTGAAAATTCCGAAAGTGTTTCGATGTGTGGAAGATGAGGGGATCGACATGTCCACACATCACGTCTCTGCCCTTTTTAGTTGAGTGCCATGAAGGCTAAATGCAGACCCTGTGATGCCCTCCGTACTTACCGATATCTTAGCAAGTTACACTGATCACCATAAGGAGACGCTCACTTCCTTCTCCAACTTCTCAACTTGTCTCATTGTTGATTGAAGAAACGTTTGTAGATTAAAAGGACTAGTTAACGGTCGTAATTTAATACCGAGTACTGACAGAACTGAGCAAAATGTTTACCTCAGGCAAATAGCGTTATTAGTAGCTTTAAATAATTGGTCTAGTGGCCTCAGAGACAGAACGAGGAAAATCGAGAACTGAATTGAATTCAAGGATGTCCTTGAGCCCTTCCTTGATTCCTGTAACGCAATTGAGGTTCATGACCATCACCTTCCTTCGACCATTTGAAAGTTAATGGAACGGCAATACAAATTTGTTCTCGGGCGTTAACTGGTGATCCACCGGCGTTGAGGTCAAGTCGCTATGAACTGAAAATGCGTCCTAAATAAAACCCACTTCGAGCTTGGTCTTAGTTGCGTTCTTTCGTTGCGTTTCTCTCCTTTCAACCTTGTGCTTCTAGTTTACTACTATTCGTTTTTTGTTCTTTTCTCACTTGACTGTTGGAATTAATCAACTTCGGGTATTTCCTTTCGTCGACGATCCCTTCATCTCTCCTCCTACGTTGTCTTTATTAACAAGCAACTAGTCTCAGCTCAAGGTTTAGCGGCCATCTGTTTGTACAATTGCCTAGCCTCTCAGAAAGTGGTTGTAATCAGATGAAATAGTTCGTTGCAAAAGGTTAAGAGGGAACTCTAGCTGGCGCGTTGATACCCCGTGAAATTATCCCCGTAATTTCAGTAACTATTGATACATATACAGAATCGATGTTAACTTCACTGTAACGTAATGTTTCTTTGACCCTTCACTTTCTCTTCCCTCTCCTTGGTCTCTACTTTTCACTCCTATTCTTGAACTCCTATTGTTAATTCCTCCCTTCACCAGTCCTCTCACTCTCGACAGTAATTACGTGCATTGTGAATTGTAATTACGTTTCACTACATCTTCGACGGCCACGTAACCGTCAATTTCTCGAACGACTCTTTATTTTATGAACGGTAGTTCTGTCTCCAGAACTGTAATCTTATGGATTCTTCGAGCGTTCTCTCATTTTCCTTCGGTAATTACTCAGGCCTCCTACTCATGTGTAGCGGATGAGTGAAAATTGGTCGTCAAAAAAATTGGTATTGGAGTCCAATACAATACCTAAAGGGTGAGTGTTTAAAAACGCTCAAGAAATACATGGGGGTAACTCCAGAAATTCCTGAATTTCACCTACTGCCGTGTCGCTTACTACCAGCTCTAAAAGTTTTTACCCAATAACTCTGCAAAAGTAATTGCAATCCTTCTTCAATAAATTTTTGTTTACCGCCTCATTAATTATTTGGTTCCCAATTGCTCAATAAAGGTCCTCCAATGAGTACGAGCAACATAATAAAATCTGGAACTGAAAGCGCTACCGCTTCCTGCTGCCGTAAAGCGTTGTTTGACCAAGTTCAAATTAACTGAATGATAAATGAATTGATTAAATAGAATTAGCCATGTACAAAGTGAATTGTTGTAGATCTAAGGAAAGTTGTGTGTTGCAACGCACCAGATATTTTCTCTCAGTCAACATGAACTTTTTCAAAAATATCATGTTGAAAGCCTCATGAATTACCGGTGCAAGGGTCACTCAGTAAAGGCGAAGGTCAACCCAATAAATTTCGGTTTCCTGGTCGAACATTAGGTTCACTATGTTCGCATAAAATGCGTGAAAAACAAGTTGGATTTTCTAGAGCCGTAACAGATATTTCTTAATGTGATGATTCGTCGCTAATGCAGATTTTGACACAGTGGACAGGACGATGGAAAGATACGCGAGACGAAAAACTCACAAAACGTAAAAAGTTATAATGTGGGTTCGTATTACAGTAAACGGCTGAGAATTCGGTGTATTGCGCCTCTATCGACAATCAAAACGCACGTGTAACCGTCTAGGCCTTTTCCGTTATTTAATACAGTTCTGAGAACTTGCTTATTACATTAGTAAAATTCTGCATTTTCGATGAATTTCTTAGCTCCAGGTTTAATGCTTTGAACCAAAGTGAGGTGCTGGTTGAAGACGGTAGAAGGCGTAGAGAAAGTGTAGCAGAAATCCTGTCAATTGTTAACCTCTTTGAAAGTCGAAGGAAGTTGTTTCTGGTTTAAATCACGTTAATCTTCGGGCTGTTTGATTTCTTATTTAGAAAACTAACTAAACTGCTTTCGACGTTAATCGCCCGTTCTATTCCTGCATCGTAAAACTTGAAAAGGTTTTCTCATTTCCTTCTGTGCTTTTCTTCCGCGCCGTGGAAAAGTACTTTGAAAAGGAGGGCGGAGAAAACTCGCAGATTGGCGAAACTTTTTGATTGACTTCTTCCCTTCGCTTTAAAACTCTGCAAATCTGTTCGGTACTGAATCTTGATGAGTTTTCTTTATGGGCTTCCTTCATTTAAGACCCAATTCCTCGAGCTGATAAGGTTTGGCGTCCGAGATATTAAATACGCTCTTTGATTGGGTGTTAGTGTGGCAGCACTTCTCCTGAAGTGACGTTGAACGTTGCTTCCAATTCGTAGACAAGTATAAGATCGATAAGAAGCTTGGTGTTTGTTTTTGGAGCAGCATCTTGTTTCCGGTCAAGCAAGTCCCTCACGAAGGCCGGGGTCCTGTAGCAGGTTGTCGCAGCAGACCCAAGAGGGTGAATTCCGCGCCCAGACATTTACCTTCCGAAAACCGAACAACTAATGTCTTTTGGAAAGCTGGATGATTGAAATTATTTGAAAGTGTGAACCACTTTGAATCAGATCAGAGATCAGCCCTAACCCCCACCCCACCGTTAAGGGTGGGGAGAGGTCAAACCAATATTTCAATTTATTTCATACACCTTCGTTTCTGCACAATTTAGTTCTAGTTTTATGATGTCATTTGAAATGTCTAATGTTTATCTTTTTATTTTGCCTTGCGAAAGAAGAAGGAAAGTAATGTAATCGGCTTTTTTCTTCAAGTCGTCAAGTTTCAAGGGCTTCTGAACCCAAAAAATCTGTGTGTGTGTGTTTTGTCTGTGAACGCAGTTGAGAGAAAACGCAGACCTAAGTAGATTTATGGAACATCAACGTAGGGAGTTTTGTTGAAGGTTCGGATTTATACTTCAACAATTACGGAGAAAACACTGCGGTAAGAGTTAGGTCTACAGTTAGGTTCGAATTCCAGAATTTCTGAGGTTGCCCCCGACTATCTTATGGATATTATTAAACTCCCTTCATGTAGGTAGCGGCGTATCGGAATACCATCTTAATCTTTTGAAGAATCTGGATTTGATGTCTCAATCACTAACGGCTATAGTTAATTTTCGGCGATTTTTCTCATAGCCTTATTTTGGCGTTCCGAGTTGATATGCGGAATGAATATCAAATATGGTATGATTTGGTTCAACCAGTATCATATACCATTCTTTCAGAAGTTTTTTTGTTTGAGAGAAGCCCTTGAAACTAAGTGACTCATAAATACAATTTTTCTTGAGGTCAGGAAAGTTGAAATGTGCCGTACTGGCATCACACGTCATGGAAAATATCTCTTCTAATTCTTGGCAGTTGGCCAAGTACTGGACTTTAGCTAACCATTTAACTGCGCTGGAAGCGCGTCCCCCCTGAGCCAGCAGAGTCCTCCAGCGCATCTGTCCCTTGGTTTCCTCTCTTTAACGCTATCGTTCCCATTAGAAACCGCCTTTTGCGACGTATGCGGGATTGAGATACGGGTGCTGCGCCTTCACTAAATCCTCTAATAATTATGTGCCTTCAACCACACTTCCTAGTCGTGTTAGAAATGAACAACCCGTTCTCAACTATAACTCGGTCTTTGACTACGCCTGTAATATCCCTCCCTCTGCTCCATATTCACCTACTGCCGCTCTCTCCTCGCGTTCCCCAACGCCGCGATCCCATCAGTTGTTAACCTAGCTATATTTTACAGCTTTGATTTCCTTTATTTTGACCGCTTTCGCCGATCAATATATCACAAAGTGCGGCGGTAGCGGCGGGTATGCACTCATGATAGTGTTTATTTAGTAGTAACGTAGTCTTCGATCGATGGTCCATGCACTGACCTGGGTCTTTTACTTTTATTTTACACAAGGTGCACTCGTCCTTCCATATCCTACCTTTGTGTTGATATGCGATGTTATATCAATATTTTGAGTGCAATGAACAGAAAATTAGCTGTAGGACGGACAATTCATTTCCGCTCTGCACTAGTCTTAAGGCAACATTTTATTAGGCACCTCGTATATTTATCACTCCCTGATAACTCCGCAGAGCGGTGCCCGAATACTTTTATTTCATTAAGATGACTTTTACTGCTTCATTCAGAAACGCTCAGATTCCTCATTCTACTAAATAAAGTACGTTGAGCGTCTTCAATTAAAAGAAGTATCACTAAGTGATTAACGTGGCAGTTGGGGATGTCAAAAGTGGTCAAAGTGTCATTTTCTAGTTGGTCTCGTATTCAGAAAAATGGATAATACTACACAACATGGGATATGAGTTGCGGCGTGTATTGAGTAAAATGGGTAAAGCTGGTAGTATACGTCTCTCAAGCACATTAATTTTCTACTATATGTTCCTTCTTACCACTTCTCCCTTCATAAATAACAAAGTTCCGCCAAAAAATTAGTCTGTACATTGTACTAGGTAGATCTATTCCAAACCAATGAATGAATCTAGACTAGACGCGAATGAGGTAAATTCATTGGTAGAGCTGAAATCAATCGACACATCCATCCAGGCCAATGTTGGTGGTTATTGTTAGTAGGCAACCTGCTGAATATACTCCCTTCTTTTACACGTCTAACTAAATCTAAAGCGATGTGCCCCAGTACGAAATTTTCCTTACAATAAAGAAAGAAAATCTCGGCCATAACTGGCTCCACGTTGTTTTTCTTTCAACTACGCAGACGGCTCGCGTTATGCCTCTTGCGCGCTCCTCGAAGTTGTAAATTCAAGCGAGTTTTAGTTGAGTTGCTCAAATGTTATTCAAGCTGAGGGTGTGGGTGGTTGAATAAAAAAAGGAGCGTGGCAGAGGGAAGATATTTGTTTGAAAAACGTGTTCCTAATAAACTTGAAAGCGAGGTCCACCTGAGTAAATTGCCTGGAAGAAATATTAATCAGCGGCTCCACGTACTCCTACTTGCGTTCACCGAGTCTGGGATGTGTCTTCTTTCACCGAGATAGAATTCTTTTAATTTTCAGAAAAATCCGATTAGCAACGCGGTTTTTTCACGGTAAAGCCAAATAAATGCAGACTTTGTGACTTCAGTCCTGTTCGAATTGGTAATTAATTTTATTTAGTGTCTTGCGAGTAATTAACTCGTTTTATTCTCCGAAAATAACCCTCTTTCACGGAACTTTCGTAGAAATGGAAAAAAATTGCGAAAGAAATAGAGTCCGAACGAGCTTCATTTTACAGCTACATTCCGAAACTGATTGGGGATTTCAACTTTACATGAATGTAGCTTACAAAAATGTAAAAACAGTCAAAAGGTAGAATGAAAGAAAGAACACGTAACTCACGTACATTTAAAACAACTTGCTTAGCCTTCCAATTCTTAACTGTCTGTAACAGACTTGTCTGAGAGTCAGATTAACAATTGTGTCGCTATTCCCATTTTCTCCTAACAAATTATCCTATCACCTATTCACAAATTCACGTATATATACGTGCGTGTTTTGTTTAAATTAGTTTAACGTCGGCTTTACCAATTTAGATAAAAGTTACAGGGGGGCTTTAACTAGTCAATCACTGTGTATTAATCTGCGTACAGTAGAATGAAACTTCGAACAGCCGATACGCCCTGCACGCCCCTGGAAATTGATTGGCACTTTCCCGTGAAACGCCGGTATGTAATTGTTTGTATGTGTCCCGCTGAGCTAATTGCGCGTGTGAATTTGAACTCGTGTGTTGCTGCGTTGTGTTGAATCGTTTGGTTGTACCGTATAATGTAATGACTAATTTTTGTTGTCAATGGGCCGTGTAAATGGTGTTGTTTTTCTGGTGCGTGGCGCAATCGGTTGAAAAGTCTCGAAGAATAAGAAGGACCAAATCATGTGGATGAGAAAAAGTTCTTCGATTAAATTGAAGACGGTATTTTCTCATTAGCCTTTCAGATTGGAGAGATAATGACGAGGAGTCAAGTAGATTCTTTTCTTGTTCTCGAAGTTGACTGATGACGGCCGTATCCTTCTTCTTAATGAATTGCCTTTAATCAAATTGAAGAGAGGGAGATTTAAAAAGAAACTCTGAAAACGCTGAATGGAAAGAATACCCTCTTTTCTTACCCTCGAACAAACAACACCGAATGCGACTACATACACGACAGAGATAAGCAAAGGAAGTCAACATCCACAACGACTGAACAGAATGCTTAAGGGGAACAGGACTGGTCTCTCTTCGCCGAAGGAGAATCCCAATTAACGGCCGTTTCTTTTATCATATTTACTGTCCGCATCTCAAGTTCTGGCTGAAGGATTGCACGAATAACCATCTTGGGTATTTTAGAGCACAGATCCTGTTTAGTTAGTATTTATTCCTCATGCATCCCGCCGACGAGCACCTTGCGTTCTCAAAAACATTGTACTGATAGTCCAATGTGCTACCTATGCGACGAGCGTTTAAACATGGTCACAAGATAATTGGAAAAACCGATAATCTGTTTAATTCAAGCTGCTGTCGGTTCATTCGGCCGCAAGCAAAGCAATGTACACGATCCTTTCTACAAAAAAATCACCTTGGTGGTCTTATAAAATACCTGTACGGTGGTTTCCCAATAAAGGTCATAGTGTGAGCGAAGTAATAAATTCTGGAACGTCAGGCACTGACAGGTGTTGGAAAGAATTTCCATAAGCTCGTTAGTTCCACACAGCAATAAGTACGTAATTCAAGATCGCTTTTCGCTCGTAATTAATCAAAAGTGGTCCCGCGTTGACTTTATGCCTTGAGTTTGGACTAAGTCGTGTAGCTATCAACTGCTGTAACGACGTCGTTTGTGGCGATGTCCCCCCCCCCCCATTCTCTCTCGCTCTCTAACATGCTTCACACTGTCACGACAGCCGAAATCTAATTGTGGAGTCCTCACAAATTCTGACTCTCGTCAAGTTCCCCCAATGTTGTGGCCACGAAAACTTGCCATTACTCGGGCGGATCCCGATGAGCAGCCCACGTCTCCCCGAAAGAAACTAGACGCGATTCAGATACTAGTTGCAGTCCCGCGATTCAGAGCCCGGGAGGAAAAAAAAGCGCAGTCCTGTTCTCCTGCTGGCCACCATTGTGACTGGTTTTGGAATGACTCCGAAAGTCCCAGGCAGTCGCAGTTAACAGACAACACCGCGTCTAATTGGACTCGTTCGCCGCGAATGGCGCTCAGGCGCTGTGCTGCCCGAGGGAGATTCGTCGCTCCACACGCATTCTGCCAATCCTCGTCTTTAAATCAATGAATTGAATAGTGCCGCTCTTTGAGAATTCTTGTATTGCTTTCCGCAACCAAAAGTCAAAATTTCTGTTAAAACGATGGATTAAATACGCCAAAAAATAAAGTAAATAAAGGGTTTTCCTTGAAAACTGATGTAGAGATTTTCGTGAAACTTTCATCATATATTTTACTAATTAGTGCCAAACTGTTGTTCCCCCCAAATATCACTGTGAAAGTACGCTCAGCAGAGATATAGGCTTAAGGACAACAATTTTTCGGCAAACTGTTGAAACTGCTTCCATCAAACTCATGCGGTGTTCTTAACGAGTCAATACCTGTATATAATGCTCGATAAATGTTTGCTTTGACAGCCAGTTGATGATGAGCTTAGCCCATAAGGTAGCCGATACGATGAAAGAATGGCCATAAAAGAATCAGGAGCAGCCACAGAAATTCTTGGGAAAAGATCTGGTGAGAACTAAAATTTTTTTTTTAGCCGAGTGCATAACTTTCTTTTGTACTTCGTTGAGCCAAATTGTGAAAAATTGGATTGGTAGGTGGAATGTGTGTGGCTCATTTGGTTAGATGTGCCACTCCTCTGGCCTTCCTGGAACACCGCGTTGTATACCATTTCACTTGGCCCCACTTAACATTAATCACGCTTTTCCGGACTTATAGTATTGTGGCAAACGAGGTTGGAAAATGATCCCCCCCCCATCCTCTACATCCCTCACTCACACACAATGCCAGAGAGATATAGATCAAATTCAACTTGCCCCTTGACCATTAAAATTCTCGTAATTTAAAAATGACGCACAATGTCCTTAATTCAGTGCTAAGGAATGCGATACGATTACACATTTAATGTGAGTTACACACTCCAGCTCCGAACATGAACAGGGCTCTTCATTCATGCTCTACAGCATTGTAAAAAAATAAATGCGTGACCATGCTGTCGATTTTTCCTCTTCTTCGTCTGGAGAGAGCCGGTTGTTATCAGAATGTTTGCCGTTCGATCACTAATAACCTTGCCATTACACCTCACGTAACGATGAATATCATTTGCAGCAAACATCGTTAAGTCAACCGTCTAAATCTGTTACTAATAATTATACATGTGGGATTTGAGGGCGGAGGGAGGGTTTAATCAATTGTTATTCGCACATTCCACTCATATTTGGCCTGCATTCGGTCTGTCTAAAAATCAACTCGTTCTGTTGACTTTACCGGTTGTCCAGTCAAGCGCCTCCCTTTCCATCTGTTTGGAAATCCTCGAAAAAAAAAAATGAAAAATGGTATTTCAGTGAATGGCCAAACGGGGGGCTTTGTACTAATTCCTGCGTCGATTGTAGCATTGTAATCGTTCGTTCTGTTGACATTGGCCTCACTGGATTTTTGAATCAACGCTGTTTATCCTCTGGGCCCGTGGAACGCCTAGCGTTTTAATTGAAATATTGATCTTCTTGTTTGATTTGCGAACTACGTGAAGGTCCACCAGTTTTTTTCTCCTTCTCTCTTCTTTTTCATTTATTTGACGAGTTGTCGTTCTCCCCCGGGACATTTTTTTCTTTCCGCCTGGCGTGCGTGTAAAGTTGTGCACGTGCCTCGTTGGAGGTAATTAAATAAGTCAGATGACCTCAATTAGTTCATGTTCGGGTCTGAGTTGACGACTATATGCGAGCACTTGTTAAAACCCTGATAATGTACGAATCATTGTATCTTACATGATAGAGTATTGAAATCATTCGGCTCCCTCTGACGGCAATGTGCGATAGCATTTTCACCCTGCTGCCAGGGGTCCTCATCGTGCAGTGGAAAGAAACGAGAGCTAAACCAAATGAAATAGGGCTACCACCAAAATGAAAACTGCACTTTCCGGTTGCCAGTCAAAAGTGACTGACAGCTAGCGCAAGCCGACCGCGAAAGTGAATTGATAAACATGTCTTTGGGAGTTGTTCGGAGATTTGACTTATTCGACCTTTACTCAGGCTTGCAAAATACATTTATAAACCGGTCCGTAGGAATGTTAATAATTGAAGAGTAAGAGTATGGGTACTAAGGGCCACTATAGGTCGGCCTCTTGTCTCAGCAAGTACGTCGCATACCCTTCTGAATGAAGCAAAACACGAAGGCAGTATTTTAATACACGATAAACTGCCGACAAACAGCCAGCAGATGTGAACATCTGAAGTCAATTACTGTCACTGGCTTGGTCCTCCATATACTCGTCGACGATTGGGGATTTCCACCTAATAGGGGGAGGCCATTTCGAGCCTCCAAATTTGGACGAGGGATCAATTAAAGGCCGGAGTTCGACGACGGGAAATAAGATGGGGAGAAGGGATAAATGAAAGGCGGAACGGGACGCTTGGCAGAGGTTGAATGGTTCGACCCACGCGTTGACACGTGTGAAGACGGAGTGAACAGGATTGAGTAGTGTACCGTACTGGGGGTGGGGGCTTTAGTTAGAAGCAAGTTTTGTATGAAGGGCTCCGAGAGTACGAGAGGCTATGACAATGTCCAGACCTTTTTACTTTCCTTGGTTTTCCCACGATTCCGCAGGACGTAACTGCTGAGCGGCTTCTCATCTGAAACAGAGAAACCAAAGTTCTGGAACTTATTGACCTGCTGCCGCTTATGCCACCACGACCTTTATTGAAAACCCACCGTATACAGTCGGTAATTGTCGACATGATTTTTTTTTTTAATTGTGGTGTTTAGATTCCTGGAATTATCAAAGAAACATTGAAAAAGAGGTTGGCCAAAAAACGTGTGAGTTCCGTAATTTCTGAGGTTGCTCCTGGTTGCATTGATCTTGAGTTGACTCTTATCTTTTTAAGAACGCAAATGTCACATGGACGACGCTTGTTAGACAAATTCCGCAATTTTTATCTTTCTAGCCACTAATAATGAATATTTAAAGGAACAACGTGTTTTTAATTCTATTTGTTCCTCGTTCTACATAGAAACTGGTGGCGCTTATGGCTCCGGAATTCGTTGAGTTGCTCTTTTGAGAAAAACAAAATTGGAGTTTTGATCACTGAGGGGATTTTGGCATCCCATGGTGACCTGTAATATCTGTATATTAAATTTGTGCCGATGTGGTGCAGCCCTTTTCTCTTAATCGCGTTCACAACCACGCAAACTATTATACCAAATGTTGTGCCTCGAACCGCGAAGATCTGAAGAAAACTGAATACTCGTAGGCGTAGGGTTGAGGAAAATGATCCAGTCTCAGTTAGCCGTTGATCTCTAATATTCTGGGAAATTTCACGTTGGCCCTTAGGAAGTTCCCTATTCTCTACCGCTGGCCTCACTCGCAACTCTATTTCAGTAGTTGTTGATTTTTTCAGACAACGTGAGCAAAACCTAATTTTTTCTTGTGCAACACAACAGCGACTAAATGTGCTAATTACACCTATTGCTTCTAGTCGTATCAGCTCCTGTTTGACATTTACGGCATAATCTGTTGAAACCCCCATTTTTCTCGGTATAACTCGTGTTATACGTCTTAAAGTTTCTCATCCAAAGCAATAGCTGAATAGATTTGGAGAGCTTATAATGTTGTTAGTGAAGATTTACGACCGAAGAAGGTATAAAACCTTCGGGGCCTCAGTTGAAGCCCTGGATGCAGGTCAGACACCCACAAGGCCACGAGAGGCGCCACAAGGTCTATTTTCAGATTCCACTATAAATACCTGGGGAATTAGTCCGTTTCTTGACAGCGAAAATGTAAACTGGAACTAACGATTTTTTCGTACCTGAGTTCACGTCTTACATGTAAATGAACGTGACGCGCCATTCGTAATTTATCTTTCATGTAAGCAATTGAAGTATGCGTACAGTTGTTGCTTAAAGTTGATATTATCCCTCAATTGTTCGTTTAACAAAATGCAATTACAATATTTTCAAATAGTATTTTTATTGTGTTTCAGGTAAGAGTGCTTCTCGTAACCAATCCGTAAGTTCTAATTATTGCTTTTGCACTTTTAAATCCCACTCAAGGTGAGACCCAGCAGTTTAAGGGGGTTTCGGATGAGGTACACAAAATTTTGACGCGATTACTATACTTTCCTTTCTCTTTCGTTACCGGAAAGTAAAATGATTCGGAAGTCTGAATGCTGTCTTTGAACCACGAGATTTCATTCCTCAGATCGGGTGAAGTTCGTAGCAGTTGTGGTGAATCGGTATGGGGAAAGAACGTCGTGGAAAGAAACTAAGATAATTTCACGTTGATGCTGGCTGCCGCGAAAGAAACCTTTAGACAAACGGTGGGTACAGCTTTCGTACTATTACGCAACCACTAGGAACATTTTATGTCTTTTATTTGTGTGTGTTAATCTTTAGATTTTAATAACTCATTGCAATAAATCTTTATTCGTGCAAATAAACTGAAATGAACAGCTCCTCTTTTGACATTTTATGTCTTTACTTTGCTACATAAACTCGAAAATGTAACGCGGGAGATGTTACGCGGGATATGTAACGGAGAAGCCTCACGGGATATGTAACGGAGAAGCCTCACGAAATTTGTGTTCGGTTAGGTGCATGGTAGCGTCTGTTACAAAATCTAACGCTTGGTAACATCACACGTTTTAATAACCTCAGTGACTAAGTGATGATGTCAATTGCAATTGACGCGGCCATTATATCGAAACCATCAACGAGCACAATCAAACGTAGTTATCATTGCATTAAAAAATTGGTATTAGGTGGAACTATACAGCTATGGGGCTCTTCGAAACGCGTAACATCTCCCGCGTTACATTTTCGAGTTTATGTAGCAAGGTAAAGACATAATTGTATTAGTAGCTGAAGCGATGAATTTAAGTGGGCTGTGGAATGTTGCGTGATGCGTTACGTCGTATAATTTGTTACTTCGCCGATCACAATGTATAAAGTGAAATCTTACGACCATTTGCACTTGTGCGTCCCTTTTTTCAAGATATTAGCAACCCACAGTAATTGTGGACACGAACCACTCCTAATGTTATCAACGATTATGTTAAATTTCCGTGGCACAATGTTGATTGTCGTCTAAACCTCGATTTCCTCCGATGCGATTCCTTATGAGTGATTGGAAACGTTGAGGCTGGCGGGCGCGAAAGAAACCTTTACACAAACGGTGGGTACAGCTTTCGTACAAGTACGCAACCACTAGGAACATTTTATGTCTTTTATTTTTGTTTTTTTTTAAATGTAATGATAACTAAGTTTAATTGTGCACGTTGATGGTTTCGATATAATGGCCGTGTCAATTGCAATTGACATCATCACTTGGTCACTGAGGTTATTAAAACGTGTGATGTTACCAAGCGTTAGATTTTGTAACAGACGTTACCATGCACCAACCTTAAGGATTATTAAATTATACGCATCCTCCTGTTATTACCCTTACATAACCTACTTTTACTCCTTTTGCTCAGAATAATGCATCCACTTTTTTACCTGAAGTCTGTTTCTGTTGAGTCCGCGTTGGGCTCGCTTTGGATTGTAAAATTATGTTCTTTATTTGTAGAGGTGTACATATGCGGGGTAATAGTTTTGGTAGCGTAGTACCATAGAGACAGAAGAGGTCTTATCTGCGATGTGTGAATGCTGGACACTCAATACTAAGTGGAATGTCCCTGTGCGGCCCAGGCAAAATAGCAGGGAAGCAAAGCCAGTTAGTAAATCGACCGTTTATGAATCGCCTGAAGTTCAGGCTGAGTAGCTCCTGAATAGTTTGGTGTTGCATTGAGGGTCTTGAATTTACTGTGAGCGTTCATGTCTTTTGGGGGCTTGTGAGTACATATTTATGAGTCCTCCGGAAGCCTCTAGTAAACCAACTGCCTGGAGTTGGGTCCCACGAGAAGCAAGGGATATAAAACCAACGTGCTTTGAGCCCTGCATATGCAAGCAAATCTGTTTAATCCTCGTCCGTAGTACAACCTGCACACCTTAGCCAAGGGGTAGTGGGTTTTTAGATACTTGTATAGGGGATGATATAAAAACTATCGAGGG
The DNA here is from genome assembly GCA_020466155.1 of Pachypeltis micranthus. Taxonomy (NCBI): domain Eukaryota; kingdom Metazoa; phylum Arthropoda; class Insecta; order Hemiptera; family Miridae; genus Pachypeltis; species Pachypeltis micranthus. The sequence continues at coordinate 481,650 of CM035782.1, read as the reverse complement.
CTGTAAGCGATTAATACTTTTATCAAACTTCAAATCAAACACAACTTGCTATGATAAGATTCATACACAGACTGTTTTGAGATTCCTTCCAATAATATCGTCCGCGAATCTTCTTCCCCTCTCTCGGATCCGTTGCCTAGGCTTCGAGCGTCCGATGCGTTGCTCGTCTCCCAGGTGCGTCTCCTAGGTTTCGAGCGTCCGATTCAGATCCTACATTTCGGCCATTCTGACTAACCATACGGCCCGTATGGGTTGGCCACGGTTTCATGTACTCTGCGCAAGTGGATGTAGTTCTTGGACCACCTGTTTCTTCCTCTGCTACCACATCGTAGGAGTTTCCGCCTTTCACTTCGATAATCTTGTAAGGACCAACGAATTTCGGTTTCAACTTGAATCCTGGCTGGATACTTTTGATCGTCACTAGATCCAAATAATCTCGATCCTGATGCGTTTTCAGGATTTCTTTTATAGCCGTCATTTCACTATCTTCGGTTTGCGCTTTCAGTATTCTAGCCAGAACTCCTCCTCTCTCAATGAGAATGATGGGACGTCTACTGAGAGCATCTACGTGTTTCATCCTCACTCCAGGTCGGTGTTCAACGGAGTAGTGAAACTCTTCCAACCACATTGCCCATCTGGCTATTCGTGTACTAAGATCCTTCTTCTCCATAGTTTTAGTAAATGCCGCACAATCTGTCACAACTTTAAATTTGACACCTAGTAAGTATATCCTAAACTTCTTTAGAGATTCAACAATAGCCAAGACTTCCAATTCGTAACTGCAATACTTTTGTTGTGTTGGTGTGGCTTTCCTGCTGAAATAATGAACTGGGTGTAAATGACCGTCTTGGGATCTTTGCAACATGACATTTCCAAAACATTCACCACTGGCATCTGTATGAAGCTCCGTCTCTCGTGCTGGGCCGTAGACTGCCAGGACAGGTCCACTGGTCAAGACTTCCTTTAGTCATAAAAATGCCTGTCTCTCAGATCGTTGAAACTGAAAGGTCACGTCTTTCTGTAGCAGATTAGTCAGGGGGGAGGCGATTCCTGAGTAGCCTTTAATAAACTTTCGGAAAAACCCCGTGAGCCCCAGAAAGCTTTGTATTTCTTTGACAGACCTTGGCTCTGGGAATTTGGTCACAGCGTCTGTCTTATCAGGAGATGGTCGTACAGTACCACCTTCTATCACATGTCCTAAGAACTCGATTCTTTTTTTCAGAAAGTGGAACTTCTTCAGGTTTAAGTTAAGACCATACATACTCGCAGTTGTGAATACTTGGTCCAACTTTCTCATTGCTTCTTCTTCGTTCTCTGCAGGAATGACAATGTCGTCCATATACATTAATAACACTCCTTCATTCACCAGCGGGCGCAGTGCAGAATTCATAAATCGCAGAAAAACCTGCGGAGACGTGCAAAGACCAAAGGGAGTCTTTCGAAACTGGTATTGGCCTGCATGTGTCACAAAAAATGTGTACTTCCGACTCTCTGGTGCCACGTCCACGTGAAAAAACCCGTTCTTTAAATCAAGAATCGTAAAAACTGCTGCTCCTTTGAGCCGGTCAATTACATCTTCAATCAGAGGGACTGGGTATCGGTCTTTTGTCACCACTTGTTCATTTTGCGGAAATCGCTGCACACTCTTGGAGTTCCATCTTTTTTTTTCGTCACTACCACAGGGCTTGAAAATTCTGATGTACAGGGTTCCACTATCCCTGCTTGGATCCAGTCTTCCACTTGCTGATCCACTATTTCCGTTTCTTTTGGAGACAAGCGGCGTGGGTGATGCCAAATTGGTGTTTTATCTTTCAGTGTTGATAACCATTTCTACATCTGTGGATTTTGACTTGTTGGGGCAGTAGCCAGTGACCATAGCTTCTACTCTCTTCTTTCCTTCCAGAGAGACTGTTTTCCCTATATCTATGGTAGGCTCTGTGGACTCACTATAATTGATGGAGAGAACATGCGGTTTTGCTTTCTCCACTATAATCTTGTCTGGCGTAACTAGGAGTACAGCATCACGTAGAAGATCATCTCCAATGATTACTGAATGCACCATGGTACTGTCTGGGACCACGTGAATAGTGGTGTCGAAGTCTTCTCCATTCAGCTCAACAGTTGACCTGAATCGTCCAATGGGATGGATGAGCACTCCGTTTGCTCCACAAAACGTTTCTGTCGTTTCCTTCAAAGGTGGACCTTTGATGGTTTCGTGACATCGTTTCTTCATTAAGTTAGGACTGCTACCTGTCTCTATAAGAGCGTCAAGATTGTGACCACATATGTTCGCTATCATCATGTTTCGTTGTCCAAGAAACTGAACTCGTCTGGCAGAAGCTTCGGGGCATTGGGAACTTTCATGACCAAATGCGTTGCATCGAAAGCACTGAGATCCTTTCTCCTTGCGAGGACAACCTGAGCTGGAATGTGATTTTTCCCCACAGTTATAGCATCGACTTTGTTTAGAGCTCTTTGTTCTGCTGTCTTCTTGTTTCATCTCTTTTCCCTTCGGGAGGGAATGTTGAGACTCAGTGGTAGTTGTCTGTCTTGAGGTGCCACCTTTAATTTTATCATAAAGCTTGAGCTTTGCCTTAAATTCAGCTAATGTGGCAGCTCTGTACAATATAGCTTTATTCGCCGAGGAATCATTTATCCCATCAATAACACATTGAATAAGGGATTCGACATCAATGCACCCTTGGCTTGCTATTTCCCTCATCATAATTAGATACTCCTGGGTTGACTCATTTCGTTTTCTCATACGGCTGGCGAGCTCCTGGTGTAACTCTCGACTGGTAGCTTTTCTTGCAAACTCTTCTCTTAAGTTTTTTTTTTAGTTTTTTCCATGAGGTGAAAACTTCTGTATGAGCGACAATTTTGGCTAAGCCTTTTAAGGATTTTTTAGCAAAAACCAGCTGTTGTAGCTCACTGAGATTCACTAGGGTTGCTATACCCTCAAACTCTTCAATCCACTTGTCGACGGAAAAATTGTCCTCTCCGGTAAAGCATCTAACCATTCCTTCAACATCCTTAAAGGAAACGTCATTTCTTCTTGCAATTATTTTTCTCGTTCTTTTTGAATCGTCGTCTTCATCACTTTCTTCAACCTTGTCATCTTCTTCAATATCTTCATCTTCATCAGGGGCGTCGTCATCTCCTTCAAGACGGGCGTTATCCACTAGTCTTGCGGCTTTTAGGCGGTCGATCAACTCAGCTTTCTTCCCAGTCGTCTTCAGTTTTCGTGACTTAAGTTCTTCCTTCAACTCCGATACTTTCATCTCATTTGGATTTTTATCCATTTTGCCGAATAAGTTATGTAAAAGTAAGAGGTAACCCAAGTGTGTTGACTTCTTCGTAGAGGAATCGTAGATGAACGTCGTGAATAGATAAACAAAATACCTCGTCGTCTATAATTATATTAGGAACCGGCTCACCTGAAAACTTCACGTCGTCGTTCGTAGTTCGTCTTAGAGATGTCGGTATCCCAAAATAATCGCAGTGCACTTCGTTGCGGTAACTTCTTGTTTACATCCAACACTTACTAGCACTCATCGAGTCTTCAATTATCATCCCGGAGCGGCGTCCAAAATTGTAGGGGATGATATAAAAACTATCGAGGGCTGTAAGCGATTAATACTTTTATCAAACTTCAAATCCAACACAACTTGCTATGATAAGATTCATACACAGACTGTTTTGAGATTCCTTCCACTAATCGCGAGTCCTTCGCGTCCGCGAGTCTTCTTCCCCTCTCTCGGATCCGTTGCCTAGGCTTCGAGCGTCCGATGCGTTGCTCGTCTCCTAGGTTTCGAGCGTCCGATTCAGATCCTACACTTGTGCAATGGTCGATAGTCTGTGCGTTCCTTGGATGGTAGGCCAGGAGCCAGGAATAACCCCTACAATAAGGCCAAATCACGGACAGCGTGGGGACACGATGCTGCTGCGCTAATTGTCATGGTGGGAATCAACCAGCGATCATCAATATATATCCTCACTCAATATTCTGCCAAGATTCGTTGAGAAGGTTGGCCTAACCGTGAAAAGGCATGGTATTGTAGACGCACCTTTTTTAGGGGCTTCACCTAATCGCGTGGATCTCCTTTTTTTGCCTATCCAACAATGTTCTTTTAGCGCTTCTTTGACTGGACTGTTCGAGTTATTTAGGCAACTCGCTCTTGGGTTTCCATTTAACAGATTTGTCACGAAAACGCGATTTTCGTGTTAAGAAGGGAAATATAATATCTTCGGTTGTCTCTGAGTCGGCAAGGGCTTCGTTTGACGGGGGGTAGGGTTTTTTTCGACAATTCCGGAACCGCAGGTGCTGAATGTGAGCCGTGAAAACCATTCACGAAGAGGTTGGTCGTAAATAAATTACGCCGACATCTCTGCGGCTGCTTTTACTGCTTCCTTGCTTTACGACTTGTATCCACATTCTCTGAAGATACGAATGATAAAGTAAGACATAGCTTCGATAGTAAATTTCTGATGAGTGTCAGGCGATGGATGGAAAATGGAGGATTTCATCTCGGCCCAATATTAAAATCAGGTATAGGACCGCTTAGGAAGAAGATGTGGCATCTCGTAGCGGACGTATTACTCTTTCATGCTAAGTAGAGCTTTCCGGAATCGTTATTTGTCTCGACGGAGTCAATAGGAAAGGTAGGGTATAGGTATAATTGGGTTAGGAAGTTTCACAGCGCCACTTGGGTTCCAATTTGAAGTGGTCGTCATCCTCTCACGGAACTTCCTCACGCCCTCCTGTTCCTCCCATTAGATCCCCCCACACTCTACTACTAGCCTTCAATGTTCAAATGAAAAAATTAATACATAAAAAATGCATTAATTTTTTCGTTGACTATATTTCTTAGCGAAGCATGAAGGAAAGTTATGTGATTGTCTGGCAAGTGTTTTACAGTTTTATTCAGATCACACATTTTATTCTTAATCCAATGACACCGAAAAAATATCTGTTAAAATAGTTAATTAGACATCATGCAGCTAACTTATTGGCCACCATTCTGGTTTTTTTTTGTTGAGAAAACTAGTGTTATGATAACACTGCGCTGGAATCGGAGGTTTCCGAAACGTTTGATAAGTTACTGTACTGTTCTCGGATGAAAATTGTATAGTATTGTTGTATTATTAGAAGCTATTGATACAAAAAATGTAATCTTAAGTCACTCAAACCGGATTTGTGGAAAAAATTTGGTGTTTTGGTCACTATTCTCGCATTTTGGCCTCGCTCCTTTGTGTGCAAGTTGAATATTGAATTTGAGTCGATTTGGTTTATCCGTTCTATCTCAAATCGCACGGGAAGGTTTTCATGTTCACATAACAACTTCCTCCCTCTGAAACTTCCTCCTCGTCTTCACCGCACCTGGAAGTCGCTTATATACGAAATTTTACTTCTACTGCTCAAAATAATGTCGTTTTTCCTCTTAGTTTGAGCTAGATTTTGTTGACTTTAGTTTCATTCCTCTCGCTTTTTGATTAAGTTCACATCCGACTTTCGTTACCCTCAATTCTGTTCATTACTCGCTCTGGAAGTGGACGTGGTTCACGTATAGATCACGAATTGTCGTCCTCTACTACAGCACTAGGACGAGCATGACCTAATTATGACGACCAAGAAACGTCCCACACTTCCAAAGTAACACGTAGCTTATCATCAAACTGGTTGACGGGCATTTCATTTCGTTAGCCCAATATTTGGATTTCTCACCCATATCGAATATTATACATAATTCATAAAGGTGGGGGGGGGGGGTAAAATATAGTCCAATAATTTCTCCAGTTGACGGAGCAAAGTAAAAATAAAAAGAAGAGGGAGGACGAGTTCACGAAGAATTACCGTTGGGGCTGTCATGAATAAGGGATGCCCGTTGTATGAAAATTCAAGCGACTCCTAGGAGCGAAGCCGATGGGAGGAAAAAGGTTGTTTGTTCATTAAGCCCTTCGCCGGAGGTAAATGTTTCGAAAACGTAAACACGAAAGGATTTCGAAGCGGGGGAACGTTCTCATGCCGCCATCAAAACTGAACGAAGGTTTGGCTTTCGAATTGATTGCCTGGCGCGAATTGAAAAATTGTGTTGATCACAATTGATCGTCCCCTACGGCGAACACGGAGCGTGTCGTAGGAAATTAATGAAAGTGCGAAATCGTGCGGACCAATGTTTGCTGGATACATTGCGGATTCCTTTTCAAGTGGATAGTAGCGGCCTACTCGCTCAGGGGTTAGCTGTAGCCTGCCCGGTCACAAACCTGGTCCAAGTGTCGTACTGAGTGGAGTCAACTAAGGGCGCATTTACTTTTCATTATAGATCAAGAAGGGCAGAAAATTTTGAAGTCACTACGGTGTTAATGCAGCATCACCATCACGCAATACCTTTTAATTGATTGTCTACGAGACACATCTTACAAATAAGATAAATCTGATATTTGTGGGACGGTTCGTTATTATCGTTCTACAGTTACTGTGAAAAATATAACGCACAACACGCAACACACAACTTTCCTTAGCTCGACGTCAATTCACTTGTGTTCATGGCTTATTCTACCAACTCAATTTATTGATTTATTATTCATTCTGAATAATAACCCCCACCCCCCTTCAAAATTGAATACTTTACGTTAAAAGACTTCAGGATTCTTAATATGCAGTGTCCATCCGTCATCCGGGCCGTTTTGTGCTTTTAACGATCGGCCGAAATCGGATAAAAACCTCTGGTTGTTTTGGGCAAAAAACGGTTTAAAAAATTAACCAAAACGCAATTTTGGCAGTTTTATCGCAAATACGCCGTGTTTGGTATCATTTTAAAGGTATTTTTAGATCCTGGGTCGAATGAAATGAGTATCAGACGCTTACAACTGCGCGTAGTGAAATGACAGTAAATAAGCCAAAGTCTACTAATTGAAAGAACTCGTGGGAACTACAACGAAAGTAGTCGTTCCGTCATTTGTACTCCCACCCTCCGGTCACATCAAAACCGCCCGCCCACCCGACTTGCAATGTCGTGCCAATTGCCTACAGTCGCTTATGGGAGCCTAGGGAGGACTGGAGTATTTAGTTTTCGTCGGTCCGTTGTAGTCAGGTCATGTTTCGCATGGTTTACTGATATTTTCCGATGCTGAATCAAATGGGATGGGTCTCGGAGCAGTAATACTAGGTCAAGCTGTTCATGAGAATTATAAACCATTGTGTATTAGTTTGCTTTTTCCTTGTAAACTGTTGTGTTATAATTTGCAGAGTTTTTTCACTCAGTTCACTTGAAACATCACTTCACGGCAGCAGAAAGCGGTAGCGTTTACAGATTCGGACATTATTGTGCTGCTCGCACTCATTCCCCAACCATTATTGAGCAATTGGTGCGTAGATAATTAATGGGGCAATAAACAAGATTTTTTGAAAAGGATATCACTTTTCCAGAGTTGTCGGGTGAAAACGTTTTGGAAATGGTAGCAGGTGAAACTGCGGTGATTGGAATTCCGAATTTCTGGAGTAGCCCCTGTATATTTTATTAGCGTTATTGGAGACTTATCCCATAGGTACTTGGTTGGAGTACCACCTGAATTTTCCTGAAGAACCTACTAACCTTTGAGCGGAGGTTATTACGAAAGCATTACCCTAAAACTCAATTTTCGTCGAAATGTTTGGTAATTTATTGTGCTGCTCTCGTCCTTTTCCCCACAGATGGAAAAAATTTAATCAAAACCCTGGAGCCATTTTCGAGAAAAAAATATTTTGTGTTTTGATCACTACGATAACTATAGTTAGTATTTGGTGGATTTTGCTCATACCCTTATATTGGCGTCGCATGGTGACCTGCGGGCTAGATATCAAGTTTGGGCTGATTTGGCTCAACCGTTTTCTCTAAAAATCGTTCACAGACACACACATTTCCGCAGTGGGGATCAAGATCGAATACGGCTGGCGAAAAAATGCATCCTGCTAAGTGGTCCCCGATAACTATGACGGTACTAGTGTTGGAGCACATAGAAGTCTTAACATCGTTTCTTGAGTCTATGGACATGACGTTACTGTAGAATTAGTCTAGTTGTATAACATACGCGGTATGAACGATAGAGGAATTCCAAAAGAACAATGATATTACAAAACCATGTAAATATTTAAGTGACTTAGAATGATTATTTGTGGAATGTAGCCTGTAGTCCTTCTTGGGAGCAGGCTGGTTATGTTATCAATAAATCTATTACATACACAGACCATTTTTCTGAAGTTTTCTTCGGACTCAGTAGGGTCTGAAACGTAAAGATCTGAAGAGAACTCAAACATGTTTTTTCAACCGATTACATAACTTTCCTTTCCACTTCGGGGAGCCAAGGAAAGTAAAAATTAGCCTACGACAGTAGTTCGCATTCCAGAATTTATCGAATGCAATTCGTGGAAATGAATACTTGATGAAGGTCGTGCGATAAAGAAATATTGACTACCCAAACATTTTTTGGCCCTTAACCGCTTCCTTTTTCTGTCTTCCAGCTGACCGCACAACTTTTGTTTCTACTTTGTAGGGATAAAGAAAGTTAAAATGATACCAAAAATCAATCTGATCGTTTGAAAACGAAGAAACTCGTGAGCGTGTGGGTGCTAAATCTGATACGACTGTACTGAGTGCAGCTTATGTCAGGGTACAGAGGGACTTGATACTTGATACGTGAAGTAAACAAGTGAGGAAAAAGTGGGGGATGTTTGTGCCATCTTGTGCCGTAAAAATTATATGCAAGCGTATTGAACACCCACACCCCACTTACTACAGTGAGCAAGTCCATCAACAGTGACATCCTGATGAAATGACACAACTTGCAATTTTCGACGCTTGTCAATGTGTGTTGATGCTTCCTTGTAGGCCACTCTCTTGCGTAAGCATATGAGTACGCTTTGCCCCGCAATCTTGAACTGTTTTACAATGTGAGAAGTTTGATACGTGTGGCGGGAATCGGATTGTAGTGCCCTTCAAAATTGAATGTACTACTCACAATATTACAGCGCTTCTGAATAGTAAGCTTTAGTAAGCTCCTATCATTCCCAAATTTATTCACATATAAGAAGAATCGAGATCCTAGTTCAATAAACTAACTACACTGCCAAAGTCTAATTTCACACATAAGATAATAAGGAGCAACCTTAGGAATTTCTTAATTCAAACTACAGCTTTTCCATTTATCAGCCTTTCTCACCGCCAATTTCTAACAGTTCACACGAACCGTCCCAAGAAACATGATGGCAGTCTCTAGAATCGCCTATAGTTTGATCACTCATAAGTAGGAGTGACTCGATGCATTTCGGAACATAAATCTCTAACGTTTTCTACATGGAACGGTAGCCGCATTCTAACAAGTTCATATAAACTGAATGAAAAACTGATTTGATTAGATGCTAAGTTATCTATATCGCTTAACAAACGAGGTACTGATGAGGCAAGTTGTGTAAGATTAAGATGAGGTAAGTTGGTAGGATTCTTCGCATGTTAGTTTCTCTTTTTCAAGATTTTGAGTGGGTCTGAACGGTGAGTCGAGGTAAAAGTTTAAAGCCTGTGTATGTGTTGAGTTGGTGAGGTCGTGAGAAATGATGGTGGTCTGTGGTGGGACGTTGGGAAGTACATCAGGTGTCGTACTGGTGAGACATAAGACGGAGGCCACAGACAGAGAGGAGACACATAACTCAATTCTCTTAATGGGTAACCTCAGCAGGATTCGAACTACTGGACACCATTTCAGGGAATTCGTGAAAAGTAAGGGGTGCAAAATAGTCGCTTCCGTGATTTGCGTTCAAGTCCACCAAAAGTTCGTTTGAGAATGAATGGGCTGGTATCACGGAGAGTTGTTGCACTCACCTTACACGGGCCCAGTCCACGTGCTCTAACTTCACGATACACATTTACATCCAAAAGTCGTACTCGAGTATAATTTGGATCATTTCAACTGTTGGTTGAACCGACCGCAGATGAAACCCGATAATGTCGAATCTGAATTCGATTCGCCGGAGAGAAAATCGCAACGACCGCGAGGGATAAAGGCTTTTTGTTAGCAAACCAGAAACCTTCAACTGGGACCGGTCGAAGCTCAGAGCCAATTGTCTACAAATAAACTGCGATAATGGGAATTGTTGGAGAAACCGTAACTCAACAAGTGGCCTCGGCTTTTCTGCTCCAAGTCGAATCGACAATGATTTCGATTTGAGTGGCCGTTTGAGTTGAGATTTATAAGTCTGTCGTCCGAAAACCTTGGCGGTGCAAAAGCAAAATCAGTGGGAATCAAAGCTTTTGTGCAACGTAGCGATCGATGGCTGCATTGTTACTATCCTTGGTCCTACGGAGTAGGAAGAAAAGTTATGCAATCGGCTAGAAAATCATCAACTGCGATCCATCACACTTTCCTCAGCTCTACGTCGCTTCGTCAGCTAATGCAACCTCTTTTCATTCAGTTCAAATGAAGTGCTTGAAGCTTCAAATTTATTAAGTTGCTCCTATTTATTTCAGGACATTTGTTGATTAACCATTGCTTCAGTAATTTATGTAACTCTGAAGATGATTATTTGGAAAACAATTCAGGAGTCATTGGAAAGTGTTCAAAAAGGAGTCAAGGAAACGACAGTAGTTTGAATTCTGAAATGTCTGGGCCTGGTCTTCAATCAATCAATCAATAAGTTTTATTCGCTGATTAAGGTGACACTGACCTCTTCAACAAAAACGTTTGCTGACATACAGCAAAGATACAAAATTAAATAATTCAAAAATAAACAAAATCAATATATTACCCCTACAGTAGAAATAAACACAAATTACACACTAAAGTAGCCCCGCATCCTCTAACAATGCCAACAGAAACTTCCTTTTCCTCAAATAGTTAAGAAAAAAATGAGCGAACCTGAAAACCATATCCTTATCAAAACAACGAAGCAAGCATTGGCTAACATATTCGTCACTCAGACGCAATGACCCGAAAAAACGCGTACGTTTATTTCGAACTGTGGGCATCTAGCCAGAATATGGTTCAATGTTTCCCTCTCTCCAGAGTTGCACAAGATACAAGTCTTAATGCGTCGATTTTCCAGACCTCCCCGTTTAGGAATACCCGCAGGAATCCGTCTTTACGGAGCCTTAATTGGGCGATCAACCTCTTGAACTCTAAAGGGGATATTCCAGCTAAGTGACTCTCGGAACAGTGGTATCCATCAATGGTACAAATGTATGTGCTGCTGATTATTCGCTCGTAGTCCTCATACGCTGTCATAGTCGCATACCTATTAAGGAATGTCTGCTTTTGTTGTGCGACTGCATTTGCATCCTGTGCTTCCTATAATGCGATGTAACCTACTTTTACCATGAGTCCTTTCAGCTTGGAGACCCAATTATACTTTTGGTTTCCTTCCCCACTATCTGATGTGCAAAGGAGTCGGTTGTAGCAGGCAGTTGTAGGAGGCGGTTGTAGCAGGTATGGCTTCATTCTAAGCAAGTTCTCCCACCAATTCAGAGCCCTTTCGAAAACTAGAGCACCCAATTTACACCTTCCTGCTTCGGCTCGGATCATGTAGTGCCCCACATCGGACCCCCATGCTCTCATTCCTTTTGATTTAAAGCTCTGAACGGCCCCATAAAATACGCCGTTATGCCAAGGAGTTGCTTTCCCTCGTCTACGACGTGGAGGCGGGTTAAGAGCCCCTGGGCTGGCACAACTCGGACCGAAAGGTAGGCAGTAGAATCTCTCGAACATGCCTACAGGCGCCTGGCGCCTGGGAATAATTAGTTTCCGTAGTTCCATTGTAGTCAGGTCATGTTTCGTATGGTTTACTAGTATTTTTCGATGCTGAATCGAAAGGGATGGGTCTCGGAGCAGTAATACTAGGTCAAGCAACTATGAGTATAATAAACCGTTGTGTAATAATTTGCAGGGTTTCTTATTTTGTTCCTTCATATTATTCTCAATCAATTCAAGCTTTCCCATTTTCCGATTAATTTCCACAATATCATCTTTAATCGTCACCAATTCCTTCAGCTTATTCAGCACATCGTCCAACGTCGCTGTTACCTTGCCCGTACCACTACCTATGTACGAGTAAATAGATTTCGTAGGAATAGGCCCTCGATATTGTAGATAAACTTCCGGGATTGAAGATGACTCCGAAATAAGTTGAAGAGCCGGTGACTGATTTTGCCTTTGCCGAAAACAGGCAGCTTACCTCTCGGCCACTCTCAGGTCTCGATACAATTGTCCGAACTTCTCGAGTAAAAGCGCTCAAAACTAGTCTACAAGTTGTAGCTATTAGTACAACTTTAGTATTACTTTACACTGTACACCACTACAAGAACCAACAAACTGAAAATCTAATTCGCAAACGTCCGTTGAACCACCGAAAAACTTCAAAATTCAACAGGTGTTGACCGTTCGAACTCTAAGACGCAACTCTCGCTGTTGATTATCTTATAAGCGCTATTAAACTTCTATCTAGTAGGAACTCATTGGACTACGAACTTTACAAGACCGGAATGCATCTGAAAATCGAAAAAACAGCAATAAACTTTTTATTGGAGGTTTTTATACTTTATTGTGCTGCCCTAGTTATTGTCGAATTTCACAATGCTATATCCTCACTTGGAACTAAACACACACAATTTAATCAAAATTAGGACCTTGAGGGTTCGTTCGTTGACATCCCTCTACCTCTTTCCTCAAGGAAGAACAGAAATTTCGGGCATAAGGCTGAGAGCTACGATGAAACTCGTAAAATGTTTTGTTTTCTCTTCGTGCTCGCTCGCGCACATGGGCTCCTTCATTTATACGAACCCGTTACCGTCCAACAGGTTGGCGTGTTGAGAATAATGCAGCTGTTCATTACAAAACTCTTAAAACTGAGTCGCCTAACGCTCCCTAGGAAGGAGTAGCTATCATTCATTTCTTTTTCGAGTCAAGTTTCAAACTTATTTGGATTTTCCTCTGCCCTACACAGTAGAAGGGGTTTTAAAAAAGTTTATTTATTTATTTATTTTTTCTTTCTAAGTTTTCTGTATATCTTTCCGTATTGTGGGCTCCTGAGTTCGAAAAACTTCATTTGACTAAATGTTCTGTATGTCTGTGAAATGAATTGATGAAGAACGGCCGAACCAAATCGGTTCAATTTGACGAATATACTACTATAGTAGTATAACATTTTCGTCTAAGAAATATAAGCACTAGCACAATAAATTATCAAGCGTTTTGACGGACAGCAATTTTAGTGAAGCTTTTTCTCTATTAGTGCCGCTCACGTGTCACCATACACATCTTCTTCGAAAAATCGTGATGGCCGTCCAATCATTTTCATGGCAGTTTAGTGACAGTTGTTAAATAATAAAGTTACAATTTTAGAACAGTAAACAGGAATCTTCTTCCACAAAATCATGTAGGAAGTCATACAAATTACCTACACACACAATACTGTTTAAAGGGTAAGTAGTAACTAAGTGAGACTGGGGATTCATCCTGGTACGTCCGCTCTTCATGAAGTGTCTGTCCTCAGGTACTCATGAACACTGCAGTTTCTTGCCGTGTACTGCAATCAAAAGCACTGCCGTCCACCCAACAAAACGAAACCTAATCTTAAGCAGAGGGAGAGAGAAAATGTCGATTAAAGTTCCAAAAAGATGATCATGTACCGCCTGACTCCCACTTTAGGCAACCCCAGTATCGTAGACTAGTGGACAAAGATGAAGATTCATATTCCGAGGAAATTCAGGGAGCTCGGGATGGCTATAATTTTTGCCTGAGTCAGCGGCTCTCCAAACACTTCCAAACCCCTCGTAAGACCCATGTTTGTGGTGGAAGTATTGAATTACAAATACGAAATTGATCGAAAAATAAACACTCACTTCACAACACTGTCTCTGGCATACGTCTTTGTGCCAAACTGCTGCAACATCCAGGGATCAGAGAATCGTCTCTTCTTTTGGTCAAAGACGATTCTCCAGTAAGGGGAATCTGAGCTTCCCTCTTTCTCAGAGGACACCTGCCTTCAGAAGCTAACTCCGGGAGGGAATGTTCTGTGCGAAGATGCTGTCTCTACCGTGCAGTGATCAGTTGAACTCTTGGAAACAATTGTGGATCATATGATGGAGAAGTGTGTGATGCCTATATTGACAGTATTCACACGTGTATGTTGACTGTTAGCTTTTGAAAGTGTGTGAAGTAGCCAGGCAATTCGTAGATTGTGCTTTTCCTCGTAGGTTTCTCGAGCATCCAGGCTGGATTTAAGGAAGCGTAGGCACTTTGATCCCATGATGTTTGCTACAGATAGGGCAGAGATGTGCATCGGTCGTTTGGGGTTCCGCCAGTAGGTAATTTATTAGAGGGAAAGTACCTGTTTGGTGAGTCCGTTTTGCGTGGGCTGGTAGAATGTTGTGGGCGAGCGCTATCGATGAAAAGACATTATGATCTGGCTGTTAAGTCACTCAGGTTAGTTATAGGAAGAGAACGGTAAACAGGATGGTTGGGGCGGTGGGGTTTAGAAGAGGAAGGTGTCTGGTCTTTCGCCTCCTATCCTAGTCATACCTATCCCTTGATCTACTACAAGCGAGACTAAGACAAATATGCGCTACAACCACTAAACATATTACCACCTTTACCAGACTGATACTTGGACAGAACTACTTTCATTTTAATAATAGCATGTATAAGCCAAAAGGTGGATTACACATGGGAAACCCTATTTCTTCCACAGTGACCGCTGAATGGTCCTTGGCCATTTTGTTCAGGCGTGGAACGATATAGGAGGTTGGAAAGTTGTTGGAGAAACTGCCATTCTCAGTGTGAATTTCTGAGTATGGGGTTTCTGGGTATTGCATTATCTGAAGAGGATGTTCAGCAAGGTATTTTCCTGATTACGTCAACTACCTCGCCATTAGACGGGTTGACCATTCGGGTATTGATGTGGTTTAGCCTGCGCTTTTGTCTTGCTTTGGTGGGACGAACCAAACTCTTCCATTCTGGGGAGGCTGAGCCAGAGTTTTGTGCTGACTGGGTATCTCAAATGCCCCGTTTCGCTCGAAACTTCGCTGTCGGTAGTTGTAACCGAGTGGTTACCTCGTCGCCCTGTCGCCTGCGCCCGCATTCGCTCCCACTCAGTTTCCTGTTGGAGGGTTAAGTTCCCTGAGTGTAATTCAGAATAAAACTCTCTGTTTCAATCGCATTCGGTTGATATCGTACTTACTCCCGAATCGCTTAGTGCGATATCGTTACATAAACGTAAAACACTTCTGAGCGGTCGGCATTACGAACTAATGAAGTGGAGCAGTCGTGTAAGTTCGACCACCATTGTATGTAATAGTATTCGGGCTAAGGCAATAACTCCTGAAAATATCGTCGTATAAGAAAACCCTGCATTATTACACAACGTTTGATTATTCTCTTGAACAGATTGACAATTAAGATCAGGATGAGCAAAATATTGGCACACGAACCCCGTTTATTACTTAGACCGTCGTCCTACGGGGGTGGTTCCCTATGCCTGATATTTCAATTAGCGTTTCTATTAATATGTCTAAGTACGTCAAACACAAAATAGTGGTGTACTCCAGATTTACAACGGGTATGTGTAACGCCCTCTCACTGTACATCTCACTTTTTCTTGCACCACAGTTCTTTAACACAAACGTAATGTCCATGGTTAGCATCCAAACACTTCACCTTTTGAAGGTAAGTTCGTAGGCGTTTATTGACTCATTGTTTGTCTCCTGTGAGTATTTAACCAAGCAGTGCTTTGTCGTATAATACAGTACCCCCACACCATTCCTTTCCACCCCAGCTCACTCGTTCTATTGCACCAAACGTGGGTGAGGTGAAATCTGTCGTTTAGGTGATAGCAAATGCTAAAACGACTCTAAATATATCTTATAACGCGGAGAAGTTGTTGATTCATTCAACTTAGTGGCTGTTGAGGTCGTGAACGATTTCATAGACCTGTAGGTGTCACTCAATAACCTGAGTCGTGAGTCAAATCCCTGAATTGTATGACGTTAATTAAGTGAGCTTTAAAAGGCTTCTTCCTCTAAAACACCGTGATTAATAGGTAAGTTCATTTTAAAAGGTGCATCATTGAAAACATGATCTCGGACCTGAAGGAGAACCCTGGCGGTCCTTTCCTGCCATGAATAATTCATGGGAAAGGTGGTAGATATGCATAGTTC
Organism: Pachypeltis micranthus; assembly: GCA_020466155.1. Taxonomy (NCBI): domain Eukaryota; kingdom Metazoa; phylum Arthropoda; class Insecta; order Hemiptera; family Miridae; genus Pachypeltis; species Pachypeltis micranthus. The sequence continues at coordinate 465,472 of CM035782.1, read as the reverse complement.
AGACGGATCGGACAAGATGGAAAGAGGGAGATGCCTTATAAATGGCTACGGATCTTTATCTTACGTATATTTGTCTTCTGGTATCGGTGTAAACACGAGCTAAGCGACAAAAATACGCGACGGCTTGGGTAAAGGTGAAGGGGACAGTGTAGCGGAATTGCCGTAACTTGGCCGAGAGATAAAATCGCGTTGTTGTCATGAAAGGGGTGGGGGGAATCTGGAATATAACTCTTGAGGCAAAAGATAGCGGCGCATTATGTGGAGTTGTTGAAGACTTCGATAGGTGCTTTATTTTCGCGAGGGTGGACTTGCCAACGCTCAGGGACGGTATAAAAAACTGCAATCATCTCCAGAGGGTGAGGAGGACTTACTCATAGATGAAATTGCTCACTCAGGGAAATGCACAACTCTGTGAATAGCCAAGACGTCGTCTGAACCTCTTATTAAATTTTAGATCTTCTAAATTAAACGAGCTCAAGATATTTTTATGGTTTTCGCCAGAGCGTGGATCTGTAAAGTGCACTAATGTTGCTCTCATTCTCATTTTTCTTCCTTTCATCTCTAAATAGATCGAATGGATGGTGTAAAGTCTAACCAAGTTGACAGGCTCGGGCGAAAGTTCTGATGGTTTATCTCATTTTCAAAATTACTTGCTGTAGTTGGATTTTCGCCGATGGGCTGGCAGTTATTTTTATTTCTGTAGCTGTGTGGTTCCCAGTAGTTGAACGCCTATCTCCTAACCTTTTTAACCTCCTGCATCCCACTCTAAGGATAAGAAAAACTATTTTTGCTTGATAGGCCAGTATCACTGTTCACCGAATTTCCAGAAATATTTGTGAACAACAAACTTTGGATACTGATTGGTAGAAGATAATTTGAAACCTTATCAAAATCATTCTAGCTATTTTCGAGAAAAATGCAGTAAATCCCCGATTTTGAGCTCGTCTGGTCCTTCCCCCCTTTCCAACGATGGAAACTGTTCATAACGTTATTTGCATGCCTTTGAAAAATTATGAACAAAACAAGCAAAGAATTAGCTCAACCTGTCTATCACCGCCCTCGACCGTCTGGACATGGGGGGGAGTATGTTCGACGCAAGCCTAATCAGTCTGGGTTTTTTAACCTCGGAATTCCTGCCTCTGTCGTAACGGGACTCCCTGGCCATTAAAGACAAAGTCATTGTATACCCAAAGATTTACATACCTGCGGAAATTCCAAGTCCGCTGTTATTTCTAACAACCGTGGATTTCCCTGAAATGGTTTTCCCATCTTTCCCCTCTCCTCCTTTTTCAGATTCCTCTCCACAACAGACAGCTCTCCCCAAATTCATTCACTTACGAACTCTCGCAAAAGACACTTGTCTCCTTGTGCTCACTCTCATTTCGATACAGTTTACCCACGCCAGTTCACTCATATTACGGGTCGTCCCCTTGTTTCGCCCTTTGTACACAAACTCTACTCACTTCATTGCACATAATACAGCCTCTCACCTTCACCGAGTTTCTTTTATTTCGATCTTCAACTCTCACCCTCTCGTGCGCCCAACAGTAATAATGAACGAAACAAATTTACTTTTCAAAGTATTATTCCACTGCAGAATATCGAAATAAGGAAAATAACTACGTCTAGATTGGGAGGAGGACTGCCCTTATTCCATTTATTCTTTCTAATGCATGCCTAATACGAACATGAATTTGTATGTGCTCATATTTCAACAAACGGAACTGAATGTATATAAGCATAGGGCACCAACCTTCACTCACCGGTGTAGTACGAAATTGAGTTGTATCGTTAGCGATGCTGCGAACACAAGCACGAAGAGAGGAGCAATCATTACATTTCACGGAAAAATCACAAGGAGTGGTACAGTGGTTATATATAATATAGTTATAGCTGGCTAAAAGACAAGGAAGTAAGGATAAGTAGTAGCTTACTGTACGATTTGAAAAGAGTAGGCGTACGTTTCATGCGACTAATTATTGAAAATTACGGCTGTACGTTCTCGCATTTTACGAACCCCTTAGAACAACACAAACGCCTACGAGAACTTGTCGCAGTCAACTACCGATTCCACAGTGGCTGCGAGGTTCTTCTTAATCGATGCGGTAAGTCGCAATTTCGTAGGGCAATATTGGTGGTGGGGGGGTCCATTGACTGGGTAATTTTGGTCGTCAATCGGAGAAAAGAATACGTGTGGTGACTACCATTTTGGAATTCCCTTGACAGGCGTGTGGGTCTATTGGATTTAAATATAACTCGGGAGGGAGATGGAGCTAAAAAAAGGCTGAGGAACAACCGGCAATCAGCCGCGCGAGCTCCGTCATTACGTGTCGAAAATTACAGGTTCCTTGTTTTGGTGGGATGAGAAGAGGGCGAGGATTGTGAGGCGGTAGTGTGAGAGGTTCCTGGCAGCCTCTGATAGGATCGCCAGCCGGACCTCAAGCTCAGCTGGAGGAAGTGCGGGATTCGGTTTCCTTTTTTTGCCATTAGTTCTTCGTTTGTGATCTCAACTCGTCTCCTAGTCTTAATGTATGAACGCATGTAGTTTAGTATGAACGCTGCATTTTGTATTTTTTGTTTAGATCGTTATTTTTATTCGGCTACAAAATAGGTTGTGGTAAGTTCTCTGTGGTGGTTGTTATGGTGAGGGGGGGGGATCACCTAGAAATTCACACGAAGACTGAAATGTTTACTTAACTGTAAACTGTTACACATGGAATACTTACACACACACACACAGGTCTGTTTCTTTATTTGATGACTGTACCTAAACCCTCGACGAGGGTTATATCAGTCATAGAAGTTGCGGTTTCGCTAATATGCAAGAGGCCGGCCCCTGCAGCATCCACCGAACTCAGACCTGTGGAGGTACGGCAGGTATTTGGTCGTTAGCCAGTCTCACCGTAGAGAGCTGTTGCCCGTGTGTTACCGTGCGGAGGTGACCACCTGAGGAATCCCGTACCATCTGGGAGTAGTTCATAATCTGGTTCCCTACCTGATCTTACTTTTTACTTGGGTGGCAAGTTTCAAAAGGACAGATCAACTATAACCACGTTTCTTAGCCATCACCTTCTTTGCGAACTTTGCAAAATGGTTATAGGCTTCCTTTGTAGCAGTTATTGCTGCTAAGTTCGTTTGCCCTCCCAACAACCGTCGCTCACTGTTGTAGAAACTACAGTGGAGCAGCACATGGTTTCTTGTTTCCTCCGCACTGGAGGCACAAGACGTGCATAATGGAGAGTCTTTCAGAGAAAAGAAGTGGAGCTGCGCATTGAAGTCACCATGTCCCGTGAGGAACTGGCTCGTCCAGTGGTCTGGCTCAACCCATTTTCTAGAAAGACGTTCACGGATGTTGGGGAAGAACTCATACGTATCACGTCCCTTTGACGAGGATTCCCATCTCGCTTGCCATTTCTCTAGAGCCCATTCATCGATAGCGGCAAGTTTCTGTTCTGTGGTGTGCTCCGCACGGAATCCAGCCCAAAGCGGGGGAAGCTCCCGTTTCACTCTCCACTTGTCAATCATGCACTCAAGGGCCAATACTCTCTTTTGATTGACTGTTAGTTTGCTACCCCAGACAACGGGGCAGTAGCCAATCACACCTAGATAGATGGCCTTATACATGAGGATAGTGTCGTGGTAACACACACCCCAAGTGGCCTTAGTAATGGCACGCAGTGAGGCAAACCTTGCAATGGTAGTGCCTTTAAGGGACTGGAGGTGTTGGTTGAAACTCCACCTCTCACCTATATTCACTCCTAAATACTTGACGTGCTTTTCAAGAAGGAGCCTGTGGCCGCCAAAGCGTATTGTGGGTGGATTATTCACTTTCCCCTTCAAGAGGATTAGCTGGGGTCTTTGCTCAGCCGCCTGCATCTTGACATGCTCGCACCATTGGTTGACAGTGCGGAGCACGTGGTGGGTTTTTTCTTCAATTTGGCGGACTGACTCTGCAAAGATCAGCACAGTCAAGTCATCCACATAGGCGTACGGCTCGCAGTCAGTCTCCATGAGTTTCCTGAGAAGACCTTCGAAGAAGGCATTCCAGAGTGCTGGTCCTAGAACCGAGCCCTGTGGGCACCCCTTCTCAATCTTTCTCCGGACGGAGACATGCCTACTTTCGATCGTAGCAGTTCTGTCTGTCAGGTAACTTCTGACTAGCGAGTACAGGTTGCGGGGGATTCCCCTACCTTTGAGCTCATTAAGGAGCGCTGGCCACCAAAGGTTGTCAAACGCCCCTCTGATGTCAATCAGAACTGCTACGACGTACTTAGCCGGTGCCAGCAGGGAAACACGCCGAATCTCGACAATGACATCCTGCGTGGACCTTCCTTTGGTACACCCGTATTGCCTGCCTGTGAGGTTGCGGCCAAAGACTCCTTCGAGGGACTGCAACATCAAGATTTCTAGTGTTTTGCCTAATATGGAAAGAAGGCTGAGTGGTCTCCATGATCGCGGGTCCGACTGATTGCGGTCGCCTCCCTTTTGAAGAGTGACAACGCGCGCAGACTTCCACTGAGTGGGGAACTGTCCGACCTGCAGACAGTCATTAAATAAATTAAGGAGGCCGCTGGAGATTGTCCGCTCAGCCTTCCTTAGCATATTGCTTTCTATTTTATCTGGCCCAGGAGATTTGTTGGGCTTTAAGGTCGCAAGGGCCCTGCCGAGGTCGCCTGTTGTCCACAATGGGATGTCGGGCTCGTTCGAGGGTCCATGATCAGCTCCCTTGCTGCCCTCTGGGCTTCAGTGTCTCGAGCTACTTGGTCATCTGGGAACGCCTTCTCAAGGAGGGTTTCCAGTGAACGTTCGATGCTGCAGGCCCAGCCTGACTCATTTTGCATCGCAGCTAAGACCTGCTCTACATTTGCTTTTCCTATGGAGGACTTGTAGTGTCTGCCCCAGGGGTTCTCAGAGCTCTCCGCTTCCACAAAATTTCGGCAGCCTTGCCGTTTGGCTCGTTTGATGGCGCGATGGAAGGCCTTCTTCTCTTGGATGAAGGCAGTTCGGAGTGTTGCTCTGGCATCAGGGTCACGAGTGTTTTGGTACATCCTTCTGGCTCTATTTGCACTTTGCTTGAGGGGATTTAGTTCCTCAGTCCACCATGGGACTTTGATCGCCCTGTGCTTCTGTTGGCCAAGTACAGAGAGCCCAGCAGAGTGCAGTGCTGTGGTAAATATGTCCACTTTGCTGTCCACCTCTTCAGGTGTGTATGCTTGCGCTATTAGGTCGGTGTCCGCGGCACGCAGTTCACCTTCCAGTACCCTACAGAATTGTGGCCAGTCAGCATTTTTTGTGCGGAATCGCTTTTCACGCGTGTCTTTGCAGAGAATGTTGTCATCCGTGATGGCAAAGTCAATAACCATGTGATCGCTCTGCGTTGCACCTGGTACGACTCGCCAATCCTGCAATTTGAGTAGTAGGGTGTGAGACACGGCTGTGACATCTATACACGACCTTCCTCCCGGACCATCATAGGTCGCCTCAGTCATGGGGTCGTTGACAACAACATCCAGGGTTGGGGATCCCCACAATGGTGATCTGGCATTTGCATCGGCACAGACTATGCAGGGTCGTCCTGATAGACCTGCTAGAGCCCGCTCGAGTGGTTCAAGGCTGTTGGCAACTGGTGCGCCAAATTGCCTGTAGAATGATATTACAACCAGCTCAAAGCCACCCGCTCGGATGAGCACAGCGGCCAAGTGCTGGCTATTCAGGTGAGTGAGTGCGAGCATGGCAATGGACGGGTCGATGCAGGCCACTGCTGCCTTGGCTCCCGTTCTTGCTCCAGCCACCACTCGTGCCTGCGATCCCAGACCAAGAGTTTTGGATCCTATGTATGGTTCCTGTATGGTGAGAACACTGCAGCGTTTCTTGAGTGCATTTTGCAGCAACTCAGCCATAACTGGGCAACTCTTATTGGTGTTGTGCTGAAGGATTCGAACTGTTTTTGACCTATTCATAATCCACTCGTGACTCCTGGAGGGCAATCGCTCGCTGACGAATGGTACAGCGTGCGTCTCGTGTAGAGTGTGCAACCTGTTGGATTTTGCGTTCGACGCAATTGGCACACTTGAGGAGCATCACGCTTGCATTCCTTACTCAGATGTGGCAAGGCGCACCAGGCGCACACAACAGGTCTTGTACAGGCCACTGCCAGGTGGCCATAGCGCTGGCATTTGTAGCACTGAGTGGGGGCTTGGTACTTTCGTATGGCGCACCGCTGCCAGGCTATTTGGAGGTGCCTTGCCCCCTCTAGTTTTTTGTATAGGCTGGGTGATACCTCAATCACCCAATCCTTTTGTCTGCCACGCTTTTTGGTGAAGAGAGGCCTGACGTCCTGCGGCTGCAAGCCTAACGCAGGGTTGTGCTCAACAACTTGTTGGGCCAAGTCCTCTTTTTGAAGGTCAGTCCGCACGTCGCACAATAGCAGGCGTGGGAAACGACCCAGGGGGGCTGACGCTTGGAGCTTCAACTCCTTTTTTGTGGAAATGTGGCTCGTGAGCGCCTTGGCCGTTTCTGGCGTTTCCGTCACAATGACGGCGCCACCTCCTACTGTGGTGCGGATGTCTAGCACTCGGACGCTTAGAGCTTGGAGGTCCTTAGCAGGGACACCCCGCATCAGTGCTTCCATTGCATCAGGGTTGGAGGGACCAGCCTCTCCTTCACATGTGCGCCTGACAACTACCACGTTTTGTCGTGGGTTTTTAGGGGGGAGTTTGGTAGGCGGTGGAGGCTTTTTATTTTTGTTTTTATTTTTACTTTTGCCCTTGTTTTTGGGCAGAGGCGTAGGCGGGGCGCTGCCCTCGGCCTGCTTAGTCGGGGCCTGTTTCTGCTTCCCCCTGCGCTTCCTGGCCCTGGCAGACTGCCATTCCGCCTCAGCTCCATGAGGGGGGGGAAGGCGCAGTAGCGGCTACTGCCGCATATGAGGGGCCTGGGGTACTACCCTGGCTCATTGAAGCTCCTTGAGTTTGGGGGGCTGGTGGCACTGGCTGCTGGGCAATTGCCCTACGCAGCTCTTCCCTCACGACAGCCGCCACAGTTTCCCGCAGGGGGGGACTGGCAGGGGGCGATGTCGTTGGGGGGGCATTAGCTTTTATAGCCAGCTTCGAAATTTCGAAGAGGCAACTAGTGACGAGGTCCCGCATAGGTCCTGTCGCGTTGACCCTCATCCGTGCCAGCTGGCCGTGGATGATTTGGACATATGCACAAATCTGCTCCATGTCCGACAGATTAGGGTCCACGCTGTGTCGTGTGCTTGTAGTAGCCGGGTTGCCCGGGCTACTAGGGGGAGAAGGGGGAGATGAACGCGGTTTGCCCGGTTCTATCCGCCCTTGTTTGTTTGGACGACGAGTAGATTGCTCATCGTCCGAAGAGGGAGGGGTCGAGCTTGGCGAGCCCGAGGAAGAGGCGCAGGTGGCGTTTTTATTACCTGCTATTGTTTTATGTGACTTTGTCATTTTATTTTTACTAATATGGGGGGGGGGATTAAAGAAGCAGACTGGTGTAGTGTATCCTTGTGAGTTCATTTGTTGTGTGTGTTAGTGGTATGAGTGAGAGGTGCTCGAGGCAGTGTTCTGGAAGCTCCCCCTCAGGCATATTGATTCTAGCCCCTTTCGCTGGTCCGTTGAGGGTCAAAGGGAGGCCCCCACATGCGCCGCAGCTGCCAGTCCGGCCACCCACCGGGACTAAGACGCATGAGGGATTTTTCGGCTGCTGCTCAGAGTCAGCCCTCGGCCACTGGTGATGTGGCGAGCGGGACACACGCTATCAGCCGCCCCAAGAACGCTCAAACCTGGTTTTTCCCCCTCCTCATTCCGAAGGCCGCACCTATATAGGGGATCGCTCAAAGGTGTTAGTGAGCTACTTCCAGGACTGTCTTTCGCTCATTATGAGTGTTTTAAGTCAATGTGTTCTGCCACGCAAGCCGTTGCAGTGTATTTTGTATCTGGAATATGTTGTGTATGTCAGTGTCGTGAGCTTTAAGCCCCTTTAAGGCCGGATTTAACGACCACGCAGAGGATACGGCAGGAGAATTCTGTCCCCCTTCCTGCGGGGGGTGTGTTCTGCGATCCCAGCTAAAGGTAGGGGGTTCCCAGTGTGTCATGTATGTGAATGTAGTGTATGTTGTGTCCCTTTTATTCCGGCTTATACGAACACGCAGGGAGTACGGCAGTGGAATTCTGGACCCCCAACTGCTGGGTGAGCACAGTGTGGCGACAGAGTACACTGTGACGCCCAGCCACAGTTAAGCCTCGTTGGATGTAATCCTGCGGGGACCTCATAGAGGTGAGGTTGTCTTTCAAGCTGGGCCCACCCGGCTGTCCCTTTTAGTCGGCTCATACGACACGCAGGGAATACGTCAGCGGTATTCTGGACCCCCGACTGCAGGGTGAACACACACACACACACACAAAGGCGCGAGAAAAACGTGAGAGGAGCGGAAAAAGGCGGAACGTATATTGATATTCACTAAAATTATTTACTAGACGAGAAATATCAGAAGTTTAGAGCGTAGGAGCGACGGTTTTCGTCTAGATAATAAATGTGAACTATGGGGCTGTACGGCTGTTCACGCGGTTCTCCCCTCCGTTCACCATCAACTTCGTCTGTCCAATTCCAGAGTTTACAGCAGAACAGCTCCGCTGAATGGAACTGCTCTCAGCTCCCCGGCACCGCACAATCCAATCGTGTTCGTAACAGTACGTGGCTCGGTAGTGTGTTCGTACACATGGGAAGAATTCGTTAAACATGTAATTCTTTCTCATTGAAACCCTATTCGCTGCGTATTTCGTTACAATCGCTGGATCATGTTCGGAGTATTGCTTCCTGGATTCAAAATTAATTTTGGTATTTATTCGATTATAGAAACGCGTGCGCATGCTCGGCTTTCTGCTCGTTTAGGGACGTGTTGATGGGACGTTGGATTAAGGAATACGGATGGATTCCTGGGGAGCTAGGAACTACTTGTCAATGACTCCTTCCACAAAATAACTACCGATATGGAGTGTCGTTAAAGTAAAAGCCAACACTCGGCACTTAATTAGGTAAGGGCTGGCTGGAATACGTAGCATTTGGTTAAAGAGGGCGCTCAAATTTCCTGCTATCGTTTTACCTCTCGACTCGGTATCCCTGGGCATTGATAGTAAAGGCGTAGAGGTCGTAGGAGAACGACACGGGACTCGTTTAGTTAAAAAGACGAGGATGGAAACGACGTTGAACGGTTAGAATGGACTCAGTAATTATTCGAACGATGGAGTTTCCACTTGACTGAGAGCAGCGGCTTCCCGTCATTGTTACTCCCAGCCGTGAGCCTTGTTGTTTTGCTTGAAGGGTGGGGGCGCCAAAAAAAATCATTTTTCTCGGATCTTCACTTTTCAAGGCCTACTTTATTAGGGCTGTTGTTCGGTTATTCGTGTATGATTTTTAGAAAGCTTTTGTTCTGTGTAGAAGGGGATTTGTTCTGTATAAATGTGTCCGTAGAAAACCGTTGAACGAATATACGACAGAATTTACGGCAGTGCTGGAATGTTGATTGTTGCTACGCACCCGATATTTACTCAAAAATATCTTTGTGAAAATTCGATGAACGGAGCTATAAGCGTATTAAGCGACGTGCCTTCTAATGTTTTGGAAATTTCTACACCAAATACGCCAGTGACTTTGATCAAACTTTTAGCGATCTATACCTACAGTTAGTTCTCCACGACTATTCGTGTGGCTATCACTTGAACAGATGTATAAGTCAAGAAAGATAAGGAAGTCAGATTTGGGAAACTTTAAGTGTAATCTTTTTTCTCATTTCCTGAAAACGGCCGTCACGATTTTGGTCAACCGTATCGGGGCTACCACTTAACCACCACCTACACGTCTTTTCCCTACACGTTTTTTCTTGGAAATTCCTTGGTCAAAGATATAGCGCCCGCGTGTATAAGTAGAACGTCGAATTTACTACTATATTTTGACTACGAGTTCCTTGTAGTTGCAGACCAGCTAACATAAACCTCCCCAACAAAATCATTTTAGAAGTCTCATCAATCACCTATTCGTTGGTAACTCAGTATAGGTAGTGACATGGGTAGGGGCCCAGTACATTCCGTAACCTAACCTGTTGCGGCCAAATGCAACGAAGAGAGAAATAAGAAGAAAAAAAAAAGAAAAAAGAGAAAAAAAGAGGAAAAGGGCGGAACTATGAACCTTTAACAGCCAGCCAGCTGGACAACTACGGGAGATTGACGACAGAATCTCGACTAAGCCTTGCAGTTGATTTGGACCCTTCGACTCTTAATCTGGCTTGCCAGGGTTTTGGCCAAATCAACTCAAGCACTCTCATCCATAGGAGGGGGAGGGGTTCCCCGCGCCTTCTTCAGGAGCCGAGTTGCTAGTTGGCTGTGCTAAGCGAAAAGGAAAAGATTATTTTTTCACGCGAACAAATCGTACCACAGCGACGGTTTCTATTTTTAGGTTTCACGCACTTCACTATCGTAAGTGTGTTTCGCTACCTACCATATCGAAGCCGTCCAGCACCACCTCCGCAGCAGCTGCATCTACCGCATCTCTGCATCTTAGGAGACCGTTCTACAAAGACAATACGCTCGGCGACCCAGAAGCTAATTCGGTCAGATCAGCCAATTTTATTTTATTTTCTTGCAACAGTAGAAACTTTAATTTATTCAGTTGTTTATACATTATATCCCACCTATAATACCGTGTTGTTACTTTCTAATCCTCGGGACTAAGAGACGATCCCCGACTATAGCACGATATTTCCGCGAATCGGAAATTCGCAAGAGGTGCTCTAAATACACCCACTATCGTTCTACATTCACAAAACACAATTTTTCATAACCGGTACTCGTTTTTGTGCCGAACACCGAGCCAAGTTCGGCCAGCTTCATGTAAATTGCGCGAAAAAGAGTGTAGATTTGTTTATAGGGCAATAAAAAAATATAAATATAAAGCCGCGGAAAGAAATTTTTTTCTCGTTTGTTTAAAAATTCGGAGCGCATTACTTCGCACAAGTTTCATTAAATTAAGAAGTTTCGGACCGCAATGGAATCTGAAGTGTTTCCCGAACCGAGGATGTTTTGAGTGCCTCCTCATTTATTCGGAAGCGATAAGAAAAAAATGCTCTTCTCGCAATCACCTAGATGTCGTCAGTGGCTGTAATTTCCGGCTGTTGTTTCCCGCCCAAATAATTAAACCGCTAACTGGCTCAGAAAGACTGAAGAGCCCTTCGAAAAGCTTTGTCTTCATTTCCTTCTTCTTGATTGTCCCCGTCTTTATTCATATTGTTGACTCGTCTTTTTGGTTTTTTTTTCCTTCGTCGGGTTCGATGATCGTAATTTATGGAGCGATTTGTAGGCATCGGACAGCAGACCAACGAAGATTGATAGTTCACCGCGTTAAGAGCTGGTCGCTTTATTTCTAATTTGCAGTTGTGGCTCGACGGTTTTTCTTCAATCACCTGTGGGACCGCCGAGTGGACGAAGTTGAAGTTCAATAACGAGAAATCGCTTGGTTTTCTGTTACTCTGTTTCCTGTTTCTCGACATATTGACCGGCGTACTGATGGTCAGTAGGAAGGAATCTGCGCACGTTTGGCTGGACAACCCGGTTGAATGATTCAATTTTTTGCTCGGTTCTGGACATACTGGAATTTGTCTAGTTGATTCACGGCGTTTAATGAATAATCAACGCCAACAAGGGACTGTCAACACAATTTTTCTCTTGGAGGATTGTTTTTTGTAGGGGAAACACGGAAAAGGGTTCAAAGAAATAGCGTTAATTTATGTTCCGGAATTTCCATTATTAAATTCTCATTGGATAGGTAGCTCATTGGATTACCACCTTGATATTTTGGAAATCTCGTATTATATGAGCGAGATTTATAAGTGAAAAAACTGGACTAGTACCGAGTTTTGTGTAAATGTTTGAAGAATACTGATGAGTAATGCTGCTCTCGTCATTATCCCGAGATTGAAAATCCCGGGAATCACCATTCGGTTGTTTGGAATTGGCAACTTAACAATTTTAATCAAACTTGTTAGTTCCGTTTTTGTGGAAACAAAACGTTTGGGGCTCTGATCACTTTGATAACTGTTGTCGGTTGTGGGCCGATTTAGTTCATACCCTTATTTTTGCGTGTCACGTCGATCTCCAGGCTAAGTATACAGTTTGAGTGGATTTGGATGGTCCATTCTTTCCCAATTGTGTTATCAGACCTCTCACTGATTTTTGTAAATGGTGTGTTTACATTTAGAAACCTTAAATGTGAGAGATAAGGACACTCTTTGGAGTAAGCGAAGTAAAAACACATGTGTACGTAAATAATTCGCAGCGTTGAATGTGGGTGTGAGGGATGCGTCGTACCCGATGCATCACTTGATAAAGTAAATGGGGTAGGCGATGACTGACCAAATAAATGATTATTTTGAAAGCCGAGTCCTCCGAAATTCTCTTGCGGCCTCAGGAGTCAAGTGAATCTCACGATAAAATAGTGCAGGATCTACGGAAAGGAACACGTACCTACAGGAGAGAAAACACGGCCTTCTACAAACAGAGCACATGGAACTGCCTGAGTCGCCCGCCACTCCCGTAATAAATTCTCGTCGGCTTCACCTTCACGCCCTTCCCGGTTCTTCCAGGCCAAACCTCGTCACTTTCCCCTCGTCTTGCACTACTAACGGCCCTAATTTAAAAGTTTTCGAGACGAACTCGCGCGCTCCCCAGCGGTTCGTGTTCGGAAGGGGAACTCCGAAAACGGGGAATTGCAGCTGTTGCAGAGGGCTTTGACAGCGCCAGTGACAATATGCGGTTTTATTAAGTGGGTGTCTGCTCCTTTTGCTTTTGCCACGGGAAAATACACACCGCAATTAAAGTCTCATCGACAAACCTTTCTTTCCTAATAGATCCCCCCACTAAATATACAATATATTTATTACCGGAAACGAATTTAATAAATCGAACCTAAAATACTTACCACTGGCCATCTGCTAATTAGCTTTTGCAAGCTACTGTGTTCTCGCCCAAAAACTCAGCTTAAAACCTCTGCATGCTGGAATTAATTTACGTGTATAAAAATATATCTATCGAACCCAGAAGTAGTTCAGCCGTTCTTAATCTGACTGCGTTCTCTTCATCTTTACAAACCTGGGTTTTCACATCAGAAGGCATTAAAATCCCCTCCTTTAAGATGAGCGTTTCGTGAAACAGTTCGATCGTGTGATTATCACAAATTTCGCTGGAGAAGGAGCTTACTAATTCCCCACAGAGTCATATATATTGAGGGTGTTATCACATCTCATTCAAGAACAGAATTATGACTTTTTCCAGGGGGAAGACGCCTGTAGAAGTCCTGGCAATGTTTTTATTTGAGTAAGTACTATTTTGCGAGAGAACAATAACTATGCTCTTTAAAGATATTCAAAAAATCCTGGAATACTCTCGGATGAAATGAAATTTTTAATTTTAATCATCAGTAGCTATAATGTCATCTATCTGCTCGTAACGTTACTTTTGGGAGGAGGTAAGCAATGAAGGTCGAATTGGTGTATAATGCAGTGGAGAGCTAGATTTTTCACTATTATGAAACATTCAGATTGTGCAGATAACATCAACCCGGTAAAAACGATGAGTGCTAAAAAAACGTGATGGCCCTGATAGAACATTATTGAACGTTCAATACAGGAAATGGTGAAACTATAGTTAATGAATCTGTATTGATGGTTCAATAAAGTTCTATCAATTCAGGTAAACCATCAGTTGCATCGAAACGTAAAAATCCCAAGAAAACTTTTTATTGGCACTCACCTTTGGGGTGCGGAAGGGGAAAGGGGATGGTCCTGAAGCAACTGAAAGGCATTTGGCCTTAACGCTAACACCACGAGCTCAATCAACATCTACTTATTGATGGTTTGAATTGTTCGGAAGGCGGTAAAAACGTTGCGCCATTCGGCCCCGCAATTACTCCCCTCTCGGCCTGAGGATTACTCGCCCTGCAAATTGTTTGCGGCTGGGGCAACAAATATTTGCATCTACCCAAATGTGTCTATACATATCTCGCCCAAGAGCTGAAACTCTCCGCAAGGCCGAACCGTCGAAACAAACGCGCTTTGCGGGCGATGGAATCAAAGTAGCGACTGCTGCGAAACAGGTTTACGGCGAATTAATGGTAATTTATTGACAACCTTCAGATCCTGGAAGAACAAACGAGCTCTTTAACTCCCGTCATGTTGTCGCCAGAAACAACGGAAGCAGGGTTCCGGAGCGATTTCTTATCGCTGCTTGTCAACGTGAAGAGCGCAATTTGGGCTGACGCCAAATTCTACTGCTAGCCACGAAGTTTGAGTTTAAAAAATCAACGCGCTGCGACGACATCCTCGAGGCAGAACTCGCTTGAACTGTATATTAACTGAGTGAATCGAAATTAGTCTATACTAAATTACCTTCGTCATTGACTCTCAACTTTCTTCAAACTTTCATTGTGTGCAGTGTTGTTTGGAAATGTCCGGACGAAATGTTGAATCAAAATAGAGCCGTGTTTGAAAAAAAGAGTCGGTGTTTTGATCGCTATTACTACATTTAGGGTTTGGCCGATGTTGCACATACCCGGATTTTGGCGTCCCATGTTTATCTGGAGGCTGAGTGTTAAATTTGATTGCCGTCCTCCCCTCTCATTTTGAATTCTGGAATATCTGAAGTTGCTCTTGATTATCTTATGGTTGTTATTGAACGTCTGCCGTGTAGGTAGACTTATTCGGGTATCACTTCAATTTTTTTATAACAATAGTATCGTTTGAACAGAATTTATCAGGAAAACACCGCTGAACATCCAGATTTTCCTTCCGATCCCTCGTCATTTTCCTGCGAATTAAAGTTTTGCTCTACCACGCAAAAAAGGTAATCAAAATCGTTAGAGTCGTTTAAGAGCTCAATCATTCAACTTCTCTCGCTCACAACGTCCCGTCCATTCGGCGATTATTCATTTGTATTGTTATACGGTGATACAGTTGTTTATGTGTCACAGATTTTATTAGTTGTCAGAGTTGTGACTACAAACTAACAAAATCCGTTTTTCATTTAGTTTATACGGAGTCGGTTGAACGCAGCTCTTCGTTCTACATAAAAACTTAAGGTTTAATTGAGTGTCTCTTCATGTGCTGCTTATGTGCAAGCCGTTCACTCTGAATCGCACAGACACACACGTCATTTTCACAAATGGTGTTTTTCACACTCATTAGCCTTTAACTATTTAAACAAATGTCAGCCTATCACATTACTTTATTCCTTACTCCGTAGGGCTAACGAAAGTAAAATTTGTCAGTTGATTACCCAAACTGTCCATTCTGCTTTGTATGGCTAAGGTAAGGAACAATACCAGTACAATTTGAACTATGAACAATATATGGCTTTTTCAATCAACGTGCAGTAGTTGGAAACCGACACTTCCAGGTGGGCGGCTCGATTGATTTTAACAGGTTGTCGCTAGCTACCTTAGTACCTCGAAATTACGGCCAATTACTTGAAACGAGTCTCTCGCACTTGTAGAACTAACGCCCGAACAAGGCCGAATAGCGTATTTTAACGTCATGAAGCAAGCAACAACTGGAAGTTTGGAGGAGGATGGAATGGTGCAACCAGCTCAATCATCGCGTTTTCTGCAGAGCATAGGATCCCAACCTTTTATGGACTAATGACCCTTTTACAAGAGAAAATATCTGGTGTGACTCGTCGCAGCGAACAGATAACAAAAAAACTCTGGTAAACTCTGTTTAAACGATAACTTTTTGAAGTTACTAATTTCTCTCTTGCGATGAACATGCATATCATTTGGCTATTTGGCGAGCACTTTTAGAATTTTGACCCTCAGTACCAACTGACCCTTCCTTGAGACATCAAAACTGTAGAATAGAATATCAGATAAAGAATATAGAATTTTCGATTCGAGCAAAAGGGAAATGGAGCAATAAGATGAGGATGAAGTGCAGTGAAGCGAAGGAAGCGATAGTACCAGGTGGTTTTCATTAGCGAAGGCTGAAAGGAGAAAAAACGTAAAATGAGGGAAATGAGGTCGGTGGCCACTTCACCTTGAGGCGGCAGCCAAGTTATTTAATTACCTGGCGAGCCTGAGGAACGTGGAAGCAACGGAGACAAGTGGCCTTTCTACGGTCAGTCGAGCACCCGGCGGGCCAGTCGACGGAGGGAAAATATTTGATTAGACCTTCGTCTCTGTCAAATCTTCAATTTCCCATGATGCACATCCAATGTCAAAACTCAGCGCTACGTCCGTATTCTTTAGAGGGATGTCATAGAAAAATATCCGGCCCATAGCAGCATACAACTTTCCTTAGCCCTACCAACATTAAGCGATCCGTCTTTTGTCATCTTATAAGTACCTAGTAAAACATTACTCAACATTTTACGCAGAAATTGGGTCAGCTTAAAGTCCCATGATTTATTGCGTTGCTGCTACTTATGTCACGACATTCATTGAGTAACCTTTGCAAAGGTAATTTATGGGACAGTCAACGTGATTTCTTTTAACTTTTCTTAGTCCTACGGAATAGGAAGGTTTGTTATGTAATCGGGGAAAAATTGAGTTAGACCTTTACGTTCCAAGAGCTCCTTCTCCTTGCTTTCTCTGGTCGACAAGACCTCGACAGTGACACGTCTCGCTACTTCTCCCGCAGGCACCCTGCGGAGGTGCGCATGTCTTGACCTAAGTAGAGAGGGGGTCTTGCCTTGGGATTCCCAATGTATTCGCATGTTTGATCCTCCTCCCCTTCATGTTGACGGTCTCGCGAATTCCCCGCGCATCGATTACTCAATAAAGGCATGAGTAGGAGAGGAGATTCTCAATAAACACCGACGTTTTAAGAGCTATACCTTGCTACGTAAAACGTGATATTATATATTACCAAGTGTTTACGCCTAATGAATCGGTGCTTGTCACCTTTGTATCGCTGCCGTGGTTATCGGCGAACTATTATGGCGTGCCATCTTATCTTCTACTCCGTTTTTTGTAACCGTCTAATTCATATAGGGATACCCCTGCAGCTCTTCAGTATATTTCCGACCGGAACACCGACTGGATATCCGCGCTACATGCTCTGACCCTTTTTCTCTTCTACTGCACGCAGAACTATACCGATCGCCGAAGATCACCGCCAGTGCACGTCCTATCCCATTGCATCTAGTAGAAAAGGCTTTTAATTTTCTATTATTTCTTCTACATAACCGAAAGTGCTATTTCATTTATTAATTTGTCTTTTAATGTTCGAGTTCGTCACCAAACGCTTCCACAGTACACGTCTACATTATTGCTGGTTATCTAAATTTTTTATTGTTGCTTCCTCTGCCTACCACAATTAGAGTAGAGCGAACAAAATAGCTGCGAAATCAAGGTTGAGACCCTAATTTTGTACGGTCGGAAAGATACAGATGAGCTGCAGGTTTATCCCTATATGAATTAGACGGTTACAAAAAAAGGAGTAGAAGATAGGATCGCACGCAATAATAGTTCGCCGATAACCGCGGCAGCGATGCAAAGGTGACAAGCACCGATTCATTTGGCGTAAACAGAGCACATCTGCTGACATGGCGCTTGAGGATTGAATGGTTAGATGTTTTGATGGCTTTACACCAAGTTATAACGAAATAATTGAAAAAGATATTGGATTGAAGCCGTATATGAGTAGGAGGAACCCAATAAATTCGGGAACACTACGCTCTACCAATTTGTGTATACAACATCGAGTTGCCCAAGTTCTTATTAATTGATAGATTGGATTAGTAGCTGAAATCATGAAGTATACTGAATGTACATGGGGCTGAGTCTGTGTGATGCGTCACAGCTGGGTTTCTTCGTTTAAACGTGATGCTGGTTAATAACTAGGCCTGCGAAGATGAAATTAGAAAAAATGGATCGAGAAATTTGTAGAGATTTCGACTGGGAGTTCTGGTGGCTTGAATAAGCATGATGCATTCAGGAGGACTTGCTTCTACTGCTCTGCACGCTGTTTGGACCTAGTCTTTTGTTGAATATTTTGCGAAGGAGGCCAGAAAGCACAGGTATCTGTCTTTTATTTCCCCGCAAGGTAACAGGGCAGACAAAACGCTAAAAACACGACGTTAAACGAACATAAAAAAGTTTTAAAGGGAGCGCCACAAGTTGCCCGCAGGTAGCGGCGGGACTCAGCAGACGGTTGAAAAGTGTGTTGCGCCAACAATAAAGAGGCGCCATTCATCACTACCTCCAACGATTCCCTATTGTGTCCGACCACTTCAACCGGCTACAACTGCCGCAGATGTCTTCGTGAATCCCCCCAGTGTCGAAGGTGAGCTTCGAGTCTTTCCTTCATTCCCCAGGATCCTTCTTCCCCTCTGTCCGAAAGGGAGGATTCCTTTCCCATTCGTCGGGTTCGCACGGAATCACTCTCTTTCGTTCCTCCGGGTTTTTATCCCGAGTCATTTGCCAGCGCTTACAACCTGAGAAACGAAGGTACGTCACGACTCGAAATCTTTCAACATCTGATTCAAAAGGCCCTCGACACCGTCGGAAAAGGGAAAAGGAACGCCTGAGATCTCTTCATTTCAGTCACTTTATTAGGTAATGTGTTACAGTTTATTGTGTTATTTGAAACGACCTATTCAAAAATAAGCAAAATTGTTAGAGCAATTTTTCATCACTACCATAATTGTAGTTCGTATTGGACTGCACTTACATCCTTATCTTTGAGTCCCATGGTGATTTTCAGGCTAAATATCAAAATTTGAGCCTAGATTTTGTTCAGATGTCTTCGCTTATTCGCGTTCACGCACACTGTTTTCCCAAATGGCAACTCCTTGGTTCTTGAAATGTGAAAATCTATTTAAAACTCAATTTTTTCGCCAAATTTATGTCATGAAGAGCACGGTCCTACGGAGTGATAGGTGGCCAGGCTTACGGAGGGATAGAAAACGGATGGCGATTTTTACCATACACATTCATTTTAACATTCTAATAATTGTTCCGTCTTAGAACAAGACGTATTTGTTTACCAAAAATCTTAAATGTGTAGGCCCTAAGATGATGGTAAAACCAACTGACTGTTCCATACCCTCGTTGCGTGCCGATACTCCTTCTTAGATCTAAAATTTGGTTTGGGAATTAAAGGATGGCGTGGGAGCAGCGAGGAACGGCGTCGCTCCACCCAGTCTCACTTTCTCCACTCTCAACTTGAAATATCCTGTCACGTCCGCTGGCTCGTCACTTCCTAGGTTAATTAAGTTGACAAATCGTTTGTGACGGAACGTTCCACAGCAGCTTCGTTTCTTCTATTTCATTTCCCCGACTCCGAAGCACTCACCTTCACGCGTTGCTGGGGAATATTGTCCTTAAAATATCTAGTGCGAAAGCATAATATAACTTTCCTCAGTCTCTCGTTTCTTCGGCGGTTTTAATCGTATTTACTGGGGATTCGGGAAGTTCTTTTCGGTGCTTCTCTAATATTTTCATCTACTTCTACTGACTCTCACGTTTTAGAAATGAAAGTTGATGTGAGCTCTCTTGCTCGCTTTCCAATTCATTATGTGTGGATGGCTAATTAAATCCTAACGTAATTGGAAGCCAGGGTGAATGGAAGGGAGCCTAATTCTCCCTGGTAGTAAAATATAGGATACGTTCTCGCCTTGTAGTTCTTTATTTTCAGAAACCAGTTGTTTGTAAGTACATCTCTCTATCATTATGTGAAGCAAGTCAGATCCTTCCTAGACGTCTCAACTCCATTAATTGCTCGTATTAGCAGGATTTGACTCCAATTACAGAAAATTCCAATTAGCCGCGGAGTGTCTCGAGGGAATCCAGATATTCGCCATTCATCGATCGTGCATTCTGTTTCTTATTGCTGTTCACGTCACAATAAGTTGTGTCGACTCGATGAGCCAACGATATAAACAAAAAGGTATCGAGAAAAGAGGGGCAGCTGTGTGAAATTAATATCCGTACGTCCAAACTCCAGTTAATTGTGTAATTAACCTCGGGCACTAGGTAGATGCCAATGTCGAGTCAATTAGGTCATTAACTCAGGTAACAACTCGTTCCCGTAATCCAAGTATCTGTTAGTCATCACTCTTGAAATTCGGACAGAAAAACGATAAAAACTGGAATTGAAGAGGGCGGCATAAGAAATTTCCCAAAATACCTGAGCGTAATTTACTTCCCTCAGACCTACGAAGATACAGTACGGTAAAACACTGATGTGAGCCCATTTGACGAGAAACTAACTATAGTTATAGGTGAGCGAAACACAAAAATTGTTTTTAAAAATAGCCACTACTACTAAGTAATAAAAAGCCATTATTACTTTCCTAAACTCTGCGACGTAGAAAGGGAAGTTATGTAATGGGCGGCTTTTTTAGAGCACTTCAATGCACTGAATGATAACGCATAATTGTCATTTGAGGGAAAATTGAGACCTGCACAATCAATTGTCACTAATTCGGACAGAAATCGATTCAGTTTTTCTTTACAACTCCCGCTTAAGTAAAAAAAAAACAACAAAAAAACAGCAAATTATTATACAATGGTTTATCATCCTCATGCACGTCTTAGAAGTCACATATCTCCGAGACCCATCCCATTCGATTCAGCAACAAAAAATACCATTAAACGATACTCAGCATGACCTGACTACAATGGAACGACAAAAACTAAGTATTCCAGACGCCTGTAAGCAATTAGCACGACGTGACGAGTTGAGATGGTGGGTGGTTTTAATGAGACCGGAGGGAGTACAAATGATGAAAAGATTACTTTCGCTGTATTTTCCTGCATGTTTTTTCAATCAGTAGACTTCAGATCACCGGAATTACAGTGATCTCACTGTTTTCGATCTATACGGAGGTCGTACACCTCCGTGAATCGTTCCATTCGACCCAGCAACAAAAGATACCTAGGAAACGATACCTAACACGACCATATCGCGATAAAACTGGCAAAATCGCGTTTTTGTGAATTATCTTAATCAGTTTTTACCCATAACAACCATGGGGCACGTCCCATCGGATTGCTGAACAGGCGGGCACAACTACAACCTTCCCCCACTCCCAAATGGGGCACCAAATGGAGTTTTCGTGCGAAAGATCTTTTTTTTTGAGTACGTTAAACACATTGCAGATTTAGAATTTGAAACGTAAAGTGTGTTCATAAAGGAGGCTATAAAGGAGTTTCTGGAAATTCTCAACAGCCTTTCCCCGATCGCCGATCGTTAGACATCGTTTGTTTCAACGGGCCTTCAAGAGGGACGAGGGTTAGAGTTACAATTTTCTAGAATCGTGACAGAGGGGGAGAAAATCCCCGAATTCCTTGGGGATGATTTTCCTTCCTTCTTTTTGACATTTTTTCCTCCTCCTCGTGGAAGAAGCTTCTCGTAGAACAGGAGCACGTACCAACTTTATCAATCTTCTCTTCGCATCTCCTTTCTGCTACCCTTCTCGCCCCTCTAGGAGATTCTCCAGTCGTAGGACTGTTTTATATCTCGGGCGAGCAAGAGAGATTTTCTGCCTCTTTCATGAGAATGGGGAAAAGAGACAAGAGGATCTTCTCTGTTCTCGAAAAGGAGGTTCTTCTCTTCTCACCACTCTTGCTTCTTCGGCTCTTAGGAGTAAGAGGGGGGAAATGCGGCGAAAAGACGTATTTTTGGAGGCCGCTCGACAGATTGCAATCGAATATGTAAGTCTCACGTCAACCTCTCAATCGACATAGACATGGCAGGATTACACTGTCTGGTATCAAATTGCCTAGATCATTAGCAATCACAAGGTAATGCAACAATGTGATGCACTAAAATAAAGTTGAAGTTTTCATTCCCTTGTCGGCCAAAGAGGAGCAACCGTGTCTTGGGCAGACCAGGCGGCCCTAGCCATCACAAACGCATCGTGGGGGTCGATGATAACATCCTGGGGGGGGGGGGAGTACTCCTTTATGCAGGGTGCCCCGGTTTCCCTCTAGTGTGTTGAACAGGTGCTGGGGGTCCCTTGCCAATGGGTTCCCCGTTCTCTTCGTTCCCAATCCCCTGCCATGAGTGACAAAAAAATATAGTTGGGGTTTTCGGGGAAGCGCACAGTCCCCCTCCCCTGCAGGAATGTCCTGGAGAGGGACGTTGGCCTTCTTCCCCGTTCTCTTCCTCGTCCTGCCCTTCCTTCATTTCCACCACAATAGACGACTGCCTGACTTGGCAGTCAGAAACACCCAGCAGAGAGCCCACGTCTGACAGAACCATTCTACCGAAAGGAATGAAGAAATTAACGTTGATAGGATTGTGTACAGGTATGATTGAGGCGCATGCTGCGAGGGAGATGGTACACCGTGTCAACGAACATCTAGCAAAACGATGCCCGTCCTGTACTACAGCAGCTCCTGCGTTGGAAGCCCGAGTCTAGGCAGCTTGGTGAAGGTAAAACCACGATTGGGCTCTGCCAGGCTCTCGCGTTGCAGACGTGGGTCAGCAGCTACCAGAAATCTGGCCTCCTTGTCTCCTTTGAAGAGTGAGATTCTGGGGCTTGCTGAGCAGGTGAGTAGAGTGAACGGTTGTGGAAATCCTCACCTTCAGAGTGTGGCAAGGTGGGCTGTTTCTTTGGATGAGGATGCAGGTTATGTGCGCTACATTTTCCCAAGGGATGAGAACACTACCAAGGGGGGGGGGGGCGCAGAACGGAGATTTCTCAAATCTGCCTTCTGGAAGTGATCGTAGGGCAGCTAAAAGAATGAGCCGGGTTGAGTACCAGCCAGTCCAGAAGTGGTGGAGGAGGTATCCAGGTAGGTTGCGGCTGAGGTGCTGAAGGGTGCAGGGCATGGGAAAGTTCAGCCTACTCTTCAAGAGTTGGTGGACGCCAGCCAAATCGCCGAAGAGTTTGTGGCGTCTCTTGCTCCCTCTAGGGAATCCTTAGTCAAACTGGCGGGTTATTCATAACCACTTAGTACCTACATTTTGTTCTGCATAAATGTTTGCGTATAAATGCGTTGAACTAAGGTACGGCTTCCGTATCTGTGGTAGGTTGGAGAGTTTGCGATGGTTGCAGGAAGTTGTGTGTTGCAACGCACCAGATATTTCTGAAAAGGATCGTTTTTACTATTCATCTTCTAAAAACAGTGGGAAATGTTAATTAAGTGAAACGGTGGTATGAATTCCGGGACATCGAGGGTAAGTATTGTATAAGCGCTGTTAAACGTTCGCCATATAGTTAGTTTATTGGATCCTGATTTCTCTGATAACACGATGAGCTCAATTTATGGTATAAGAAAACAACTGCGAGTTTATAAACTCCTACCACATAGGTAAGTGAAGTATTATCATATTCGTAGTTTCCCTGCGGTACAGTCGTGTTATTTGGAGCTGTTCATACAAAATTTGATCAAAATCGTATTGGAGGTTGTACGTAAATATTCGAAAGTATGAAAGTCGATTTAAAATTCTCTGCAAGGTCGTGTTTTGTTTCTGACACATAATTAATTTTGTTTCAGGTGAGTCAAAAGCAGCGTCATGCGGGAATGAGGTTTGAACATTTTATGTTTATATTGTATTTATATTGTACGTTCGATGAAGGTTTATAACATGTAATTGAAGTAGTGATTAGCGTGATAATGTTTTGAACCACCTGATTCAACTAGGATTGATTTGTGGTTGTGTTTACTCGCCTGCAGATCATCTCATTTCCTTTCCCACTGTCTCGTCTGTTTAAAAATGGAATTTTAGGACAATCAAGGTGTTGATAAGCATTATGACGATAATGTAGGTTACAGTGAAAGATCACCTGACGGAGGCGTGAAAATAAAACTCGGCTCAAAATTGTCGGCCTCTCGCGGTTCGACCCTCGGGAAATTTGTACATTATCACACAAATTCTACTGTGACCGAAAATAAATTTGGTTTCTTAATTGTTTGGATTTGCAAGGAGGAAGGGAAAGGAAGAGAAAGGATGGTGTTGAGTTGGAGCACGGAATCGAAACAGATAATGGTGATACCTAAATCGGCGCTCTCCGCTGGATGCTCTTGGCCAGGAGGGAGGCGATGGTTCTGGACGAAAGTACTGCAAGAAAATAATGTTCGCGTCCGCACATTGCTCGCGTACAAAAAAAAACGCGCAGAAAACGGTTGATGGATAGTAGTTAAAACGTTGAATAATAATCATTGCGATAAAGGGATAAATTAGAATCACAAAAGCGGGAAGAGGTCTCAAGTGAAGCCAATAGTGAATAGGCAGCAGGGGCTCTCCCAAGGTCGCTATACTTGCCATCTCTGTGTCCGGCTCCAACTCAACAAGGAATAAATAATAGGTAAACTAATAACAATAAACAAGACAATAAATAAGGTCAACAGAAAGGAAAGACAGGGCATAGGAAGGAAATTGTGGAGTAAATTTTCTGACTCGAACATTATTGATGTAAGTTAAGTAACACGACACGGAGTTTGAGTTTTTAAAAACTGTTTATTTACAATTACACGACACGGGGATGTTGACGGTAGCAACTACGGATCAAGACTAACTGATGAGGCGCTGAAGGCGCTCCCTTTTATAGGTTACTATGTGCTGACATAAGCAGTCTTGTATATAAAAAGGTTATGTGGGATGCGTTATACATAACTCCTCCCGCCTGAGATAAAATTTGGGGTTACACATTTTTTGTGTCATGGGGGTGCAAGATTGAAACCAGTTGATACAGTTAATACAGTTTGATACAGTTGATAAAGTTAATACAGTTTGATAGCACATCAAAACATTAATAGTGTAAGCATAATAATATAATATAAAATAGTATAAAGTAATACAGGACGTCTTCAAGGTAATACAAAGGTAATAAAAAGGTATTATAAAGGTGGTAATATAAAATGGTAATATAAGTGACACAAAATATTTTTCAATATTTTCAAAATATTTTTCAAGCAGCGTGTGGGTCTACATGGGAAGTGCGTAAGAAGATGCGGTATTGTTTTACAACGTAAAATGTGAGGATTACGCCGAGGACGTATAGGATTATGGTCCATAAACTGGGTGTGACAAGTTGTGATACGGTGAATTGTTTTTGGATTTTTGAAATTGGATTGGAAGGGATCATCATTAGGTCGGGGTTGCGGAGTTGGAGTTCGTTTATTGGTGTATGCCAAATTTTGGGGGCGTCAATGTTAATAATGAACGGGGTCCCATACGAGTGATGGTGCGATGCAAATAATGTCTGATTGCGGTAACGGATTTCGTTGCCAGATGGTTTGATCAGAAATATCCCTTGTAGGGTTCGCGATTCGATATCGGATTTCGAGTGGATTGTAATGGTATCGCCGAAAGGGAAGAATAATAGGCATTGGTTGATGTCTGGTAGAAGGGAAACGTAATTCTGTGGAATGAGTAATTTAGTGCGATCACAATTTTGTGTGGAACTGGACTCAAAAAAGGTTTTTTCACAGGGTGGAATTTGGTTGTTGACTAAATGGCCAGGGCAGAGGAAATAGGTCATGCTAGAGGGATAATTTTCCAGAAGGGAAAGAGTATGTTTGCTATTGCGAAGGAAGTATCGCGTCGAGGGGAGGACCGTCGTGTAGTCGTCATCTAAGTGTGTGGGGAGTGAGGCGAGTGTGTATAAGTCATATTGTTCGTTGTTCAAGAGAGGTATGTCTAAGAAATAGACGAGTTCATCTGTACCTATCGTACACTGTACGTTGATAGGTTGGTGCAGTTCGAAAAGGTCAGGTCCTGAGTGGGTTGGAATGAGTGAACCGTAAAAGTTGGTTAGTTTGTCGAGTTCTTTGCTTAGGGAGTGGGAGTCCAAAATACTTGGATGGAGTTTTCCCAGTTCGCAGAAGACAAGAGACGTCTCGATGTCTTGTGTTACATCGAGCAGTATATTTGCGGAAAATTGATAATGTTCTAGTAAATCGTTGATGGCTTGAATGTGAGTGTGTTCTCCTACGAGGAGTCCATGTAAGTATTGAATTTCTTTTTCGAGTTGATGGTTATTGTGATTAATTGCCTGAATGGTTTGATTAAGGTGATTGGCAAATTCCTGGTTTACTGAGTATTGGGCGTCTATTTGTGTTTGTAACGATTCTTGGTCTGATTGGAGATGGTGGATAATTCGGTCGTATTTGAGACCGTCTTCCGCGTCGAGATTCCCAGTAACGAATTTCATTACTGAGCCAAGACCATTGACTAGGCCTCTCTTGGATCTGGTAAGGGTTTGTGGGTTCGATAACCTCAGATTTTGAATTTTGGATTGTATTATGGTCAACGTATGGTTGATGGTCGTCGTCAACATGTCTGTTCTTGACTTATAATTTGTATCCGTCCCTACGAGTTCTGTTAATAATTTATTGTAGTTCGCTTGTAAGTTATCTACATTTTTGTTCAGGAGGTTGAAGTCGTAGTAATGTGTCAGCGTATGGTAGCCTTCCACTAGCCTTGCGGGTTTGAGTTTGATTGCAAGGAGTCCGGGGTTGGTCGAGAGGTTTAAAAGTTCAGTCGTCGCCAGTGTCGGTAGTAGGAACAGTCTGAAAGTGTAACGTTCATTGTAAGATACCGTTTAGAATTTCCAAACACATTTTATCCCTAAGGGAAGGAATTTGATCGGGTTTGATAGAATTTAGGTCTTCGTTTACTGAGGATAATTTAGCGAATTGACACATGAACACTCCACAGTCATCGGAGTTTTGTTGTTGGGGAATCGGGGTCATATGAGTGGTCGTCCAATTTTCGGAATCTAGTAGGGTTCCTTTTTTGTTCAAGAACTCATATGCCAAGTAAGATTGAACATTATTGATGACGTGAGAAGTGGCGGTGAGGGAAATGTTGTTCTGTAATTTGAATTCTGACAGCGAGTCCAGGTAATTTATTTGTTTCAATTTAGGCCGGATTACTATGCGGATCCAGTGATTGTTAAAGTGTATAGGGATTATTACTATGTCTTTACTAAAAATGTCTGAGTGTCTGGTGAAATGTCTAACGCGGTTAAATCCGGTGTCTGCGTCTTCAGATTTCAACATTCAAATAAGAAAGAGTTGAAACAGAAGCTAGACGGCAGTTTGTTGTTATTTCTGCTGCGTTGGTCAATAAGTTCCATGTAGAAATTTACGACCATGTCATCTAGCCATTCGCCAGGACACAATGTTAGCAGGTTTTTACGTAGCATTTTTAATCCTAATTTATGTGCTAAAACTTCGGATTCGTTGCGTGAACGATCCCAAGCATTTTGCACTTGTGTTGTGTAATATTTTCGTGGGGCCTTTATGTTTGAGATGTGTATTTTCGGTTGTGTGTTATGATGTCGTGGTATTATAAGGGCTGTTTTCTGTGTTGGATTTATGTCTATTATAATTATAAGTGCGTAGTTAACCTTTGTCCTGGTGGTCGTGTTTTTGAATTCGGGTCTATTTGTTAGTAGTCGGATATGTTCTATTAGTGTTGAGTGAAAGCGTTCAATCACTCCATTGGATTTCGGGTGCTGTGATGAGATGTAATGGACGTTTACTTTGTGTAACGCCATGAGATCTTTCACTAGCGATCCCTGAAATTCTGCTCCATTGTCGGAGACGATAGTGATGGGTGTACCGTGATGCGCAAAGAACTTAACCAAAGCGTTGACGATTTCTACGCTAGTTGATGAATTTAGAGGGTAGGCTTGTGCGTAACGTGAGAACGTGTCTATGATAGTGAGGAATTTTGAACTGTCTATGGTGAATTTGTCTATGTGGAGAAGTTCTAGTGGTCGCGAAGCTGTCGGAGTTACGTTTAGTTTTGGTTTGAGGGGGGATCTCTCATATTTGCACTTTAGGCAAAGTTCACAATTGTTAATTACTTTCTGTATCTCTGTTGGTTTATTATTCATTCTGAATAATAACCCTATGTTTTCGGTCACGAAAATTTTTTTACAACCCCCCCTCAAAATTTGATACTTTACGTTTCAAGACATGGAGATTCCAAATTTGCAATGTCCGTCCGCCGTCCAGGCCGTTTTGTGCCTTTAACGTGGTCTACAAAATTCGTTCTTTCGCCCAAAAATCCGATTTGGTATCTAGTTGTGCCCGCCATCTCGGCAATCCGATCGGACGAAGCCCGTGGTTGTAATGGGCAAAAAACGGTTAAAAAAATTAACGAAACGCAGTACAACGCGGGAGCTACAAGCGTTTCGTCGTTTGAATTCCTCCCGCCCCGCCCGTCTCATTAAAAAACTCGAGGCGAGCGAGCAGCGCGCCTCCCGCTCGTTTCCCTCCCAATGACTCCGCCTCCCGCTCTCCACTCAACTCGCCTTTCGCTTCGAGCGCCCCCGTTCCAATTTCCCCGACGTTTTGGTTTTAATACGATTCAATTTTATAAGATTCTTTCGTTTCATTCTCATTTTGTTTTTTTTTCATAGATTTTTGGTTAAATTTTGATATTAGTATTTAGCGTGCATGTTTTCATATTAAAATTCAGTTTTTTCTAGATACTTTCGTGTTTTTTTTTGTTTATTTTAATATTACGATTCAGTTCTTTTCGACCTTTTTTTGGGTTTAATTATGATATTTTTCGATGCTGAATCGAACAGGATGGGTCTCGGAGCATTAATGCTAGGTCAAGCTGATTATCCGAATAATAAACCGTTGTGTAATAATTTGCAGGGTTTTTTTTTGGTTGGGCCAGTAAAATTCTCGTTTTAACCGTTCGTACGTTTCATCTATTCCACGATGATTAGTACTGCCAGAGTGATATTGAGAGATCAGTTTGAATTGATCTTCTGGCTTGGTAATGTCGGTTAGTAGCTTGGTGAATCTAGTGATTTTGATTTCGGAGTGAGTGAAGTAAGTTGTAAGGGTTCTAACAAAGTGTGGGTAGAGTTCGTCTGGTAGGAAGATTCCATACGGTTTTTTTGGGTGGGTAAATTCCTTGGTAAAGTCGATGATTTCGTTTTCTAAGTTTGTTACCGTAAAATGGACAGTAATGCAGTTCTTATTGAATATTTTCTCTATTTTGGGGTTCTTGGCTTTAGGTAATGCTAATTTAGAAATGTGGGCTATAATTTGGTTGTTATGTGTGTTGATTGGTGATTGTGTGATAGGAATTGTAATAACGGTGTTACCGAGAAAGTTGGAATGTACTGTGTGGTTGGATAGGTCGGTGAGTGTAGAAGCGCTGTCTAGGGTATCGGTGGGGAAAATAGAAGGGTCCTCTCCCTCCTCAGGATCGAATTGCGCGGAGACGGAGTCAGAGCGAATTCGAGGTGGATTCGGTTCAGATTCTACGGTCAAGAGAGGGATTGACGTGGAAACAGAAGTGTCGGGATGGAGTTCGATGCGTGAAAGGGCGTCGGCGTTGGTGTTTAACGCACCCTTTTTGTAAACGACTGTAAAATCGTAAGCTTGTAGCTTGGTTTTCCATGAAAAAAGGCGAGAGCTCGGTTCCTTATGGGAATAGAGCCATTGCAGTGGTTTGTGGTCCGAATAGACGGTGAACTTCCGGCCGTAAAGGTAAGGGCGGAAATAGCCTATGGCCCAGACGATGGCCAATAGTTCGCGCTCTATGGCAGAGTATTTCTGTTCGGAATCGTTCAAAGTCCTACTCGCATAGGCGATTGGCTTGTCAGCGCCGTTATGCGGTTGGCTAAGTACGGCTCCCAAAGCCACATTACTAGCATCGGATGTGAGGTGGAAAGGTTTTTGGAAGTCAGGATAGGCAAGGAAGGGTTCATTGGTAAAGATGGACGAAACAGGTTTGGTAATCGGGGTTGTGGATATCGATAGCGGATCCTTTCTTTAAACATTGCGTCAGAGGTTTGGTCAACTGCGCGAAATTCGGGATGAATTTGCGGTAGTAACCGAGAAGACCAAGGAAGGATTTTATTGCTTTGGTGGTGGAGGGGACGGGGTATTGTAGTATGGCAGAAATTTTGGCGGGATTTGGTTTCACGCCATCAGGTGTGATAATATGTCCCAGGTAAGCAACCTCGCGTCGAAGAAACTCGGATTTGTCCAGGTTAATCTTCAGGTTGGCGTCGCGTAAACGTTTGAATACATTCTCGAGGCGTATAATGTGTTCCTGGAGACTGGTACTATATATAATTATATCATCCAGGTACACACAACATTGTTCGTTTGCGATACCTCTAAGAACGTTATCCATTAACCGTTGGAACGTCGATGGTGCGTTCTTAAGTCCGAAAGGTACCCTGGTCCATTCGAGGTGACGTGTGGGAGTGCTGAAGGCAGTTTTGGCAATGCTATCCGGATGCACTGGCAATTGGTGAAAAGACTGCCGTAAGTCCAAGACCGTGAAATAGTTACATCGGCCTAGTTTATCGAGGAGTTCCGAAATTTGAGGGAGAGGATATTTGTCGTCTATCGTTTTCTCGTTGAGTCTACGATAGTCGACCACAATGCGAAATTTCGGTTTACCACTGTTGTCCAATTTCTTGGGTACAATCCAGAGCGGAGCATTCCACGGGCTGGAACTGTCGCGGACAATACCCTGTTTGAGGAGATCTTCCATCTGTCGGTCGAGCTCAGTTCGATGGACTTCCGGAAAGCGGTAGTTTTTGGCGTAAGTCGGGATCTCGTCGGTGGTGTGGATGACATGTTGGACTTTGTCCGTGAAACCAAGGGGGGTGTCTTCCTGGTACACGATGTCGGAAAATTTAAGGACCAATTGGGTGACCGCAGCTCGTTCTTCCTCGTTTAGGTGAGAGAGACTCAGTTTGTCAAGGACATGGGGACGTTTTTGATGAGATGTGGTTATGGAATTATAATTAGGAGGGTGGACGGGAGTATCAAAATCTGGAGTGAAAGGTTCAGCGGTTATAGGTTGCGGGGTAAATTGGAAGGGGAGATCACTAGTATTTGTCGCAAAAGTATGAGCGTATGAATTATGTACTCGAACGAGGCATTCGGGTATTTCTATGGTGCCAATTTTAGAGTAGGGGATGATCGCATCTCCTTCATGTACGTTCGTGATGGGGACTTTAATTTGTTGTATATGACGGGCGTCTATAGTATGGACTTCGTTGGTTTCGAGATTTAAGTAAAGGAGAGGTAGGGAAATGGTGGGGGTGAAAAGGAGGTTGTTTTCGAGGTCAATAGAAGCGTTGAGCAGTTTCAGATTGTCGAGGCCCAATAGGATGTCGAACTTTGAATGGAAATTAAAAATATTAAATTTTAAATTTTGGGACGATTTGTCAAAGTCAAAAGGGATCAATGTCGCAAATTCAGTGGAGGACATACCGTGAACAGTCTTAACAGTAAATGGATTTTTAATTAAATTGCCGGGGAAATAACGTTGCGCAATGGAAGGGTTAACGAAACTTGAAGAGCTCCCAGTATCCAATAAAATTTCGAGGTTAAATTTAGGGTAACGGATGAAAGGTAGCTCGCTAAGTTTCCGATCGAGGTTCATTAAGTCGCAGGGTGTTGGGGTGTGTCCGAGTCTAAAAAATTAGGCTCAGGGTTGGTCGGTGAGTTGGTCGGATCGACATCAGGGTGAGTTAGCTCAGAGGGGGCGTCGGATGGTATTGGTTCCTCAGAAATGCCCGGCTCGTAATTGTCAAGGTATTCGGCATATGCAGGATATTCCGAAAAGTCGTCTCCCAAGTTGTGGAAATTTGGGTTGGACGTCTGCCAAGACATAGGTGCCCAGGGGCGTGAACCGTTAGGATTCGGCCAGTCCGAATTTTGCCGGGTCTGGTGATTCCGTGGCTGTTGGGCATAGCGAGGTGGTTGGTTCAGCCTGGCGCTCGTTGGTCTGCGGAAAGGGTTAGCAGGCTGAGTAGGGGTTTTGGTATGGGGAGTCTGTTGTTGAGCCGGTATTCGTTGTGGAGGCCGCGGCTGATATTGCAGCCTAGAGGGGGGTTGAGGTTGGTGTGGAGGTTGAGGTTGGTATGGAGGTTGAGGATGGTATGGGTACCAAGATTGAGACCGAGGGGGTGAAGTCGGAAATTTTTGGCGAAGAGGCGGGGTTCTGTAATTAACAGAGGACGATTGAATATTTAGTTCGTTCGTCATCCATCCTAAAGCGACGTTTAGGTCCGAGGGACAACGTGTCCGAAGCATGGAACCCATAGGCTCGCGTACAGACTGAAGAAACACACGAAGTGCGAGGGACTCGCTGTGTTGTATAAGAATGATGGGGTAAGGGTCATTATGAGTCTGGAGGTACGCAATTATTTTTTGAAGGGTCGTTTTCACTCGAGTGTGATATGCGAACGGGGATTCACCGTCGTGGTGGTGGAATCTGACAAGATCGATAGTGAGAGAAAATATATCTCGCTGGTCGGAGTAAGCGTTTAGGAGAGCGGATTTTAATTGGGCGAAGGTTGTGATCGAAATAGAATGAAGGGTAGTGGAAGCAGGGGGTCGAATTTTCGCTTTGATTCCGGCGAGGAGCACGATGTTCTGAAACGCTTCCGGATCAGCATGGTTCCAGAACTGGAGGAAAAGTCGCTGGGAGATGTCGAGGAAATGGGGTAAGGTCTCGGGGTCGCCTGAGAATTCCGGGATGATGGAAAGATGCTCCCTGCCAAGGACCGGCGGTAGGCGAGTATCGTCGTCGGCTCGACGGAGTTTGGGCGGACCCGGAGTAGCAGGGGCTTGTGTGCGTAGAGCAGCGACTTGCTCGTTGAGCAACCGAATGTGGTTGTCCCTATCGCGGACAACTTGCTCAGCATTTTCTAAAGACTGCCGTAACCTGTGTTCGAAGTCGGACACGGCGGCGGCGTTTTCCTCGGGGTTCATTTCGGAAGGTCGAGAACGAGAGGGACCGAGTCGGGCAAACGCGGTGTGGAGGAAAGGTTTGTTAGATTTCGGAATGGTGAAAGGAGTTGTCGCAGGAAAAGTACGGGTTGAATTACGGAAAATTACGAAAATCGTGAAAATTTACGGAAATGAAATGACAGAAAAGAAGCAAAAGCACAAACCGAAATAAAAGTACAAATGAAGACTAATAAGCTAAAATCAAGCACAAATTAAGACTAATAAGCTAAAATAGGAAATAGGATTAAATTGACGGAAAGAAAAATAAAGTCAAAAAGAAAATAGAATTAATCGAGGTTCGTCGTCGTCGGAGCGGCGAAGGTTGAGATAAAAGATCGCGACGGGCGTGAGCGCGAAGAGGAGATAATAATAAGTCGCTTGAACAAGGTAATATGAGACGGCTGGTATACGGACAACCGCTCAATTCTAGGAACGTACTTCGACGAAGAAATAAAAATCGCACGTGCCGATGCAGCGAAAAAATATGTCGTTCGAGTTAGGACGAGACGGCTGGTATTCGGACAACCGTTCGAACGCGTAGCGATGAAGAAAGAGAGATAAAATCGGTCGGTATGCCGACAACCTTGAAGTATAAAGTAGAATGGTTCTTTGACCAAAATGTGAAAGATTTAAAAAGAATCGGTTGATATTCGGGCAACCATATGAAACGAATCACTGGAGCGAATGCGAAATGTGTAAAGTTGATAATAAAATATTGACCAGTGACTTGAAGTGAAAAGCCTGACGTTGGTGTTCAATATGTGCTTACAGGTAGGTAGGCCAGACCATATCGTGAGGAGCAGCTTGTCCGTAGATTCAAAAATGTACGTGCGCGTAATCCGTAAAAAGTCGCTTGTCACTTGAAGTAGGTTCGAAGATCGCGGGCTATCGTATGCAGCGATTAACACACGCGAAAGTCCTACTGACTGCGCCAGTTAAGTAACACGACACGGAGTTTGAGTTTTTTAAAACTGTTTATTTACAATTACACGACACGGGGATGTTGACGTTAGCAACTACGGATCAAGACTAACTGATGAGGCGCTGAAGGCGCTCCCTTTTATAGGTTACTATGTGCTGACATAAGCAGTCTTGTATATAAAAAGGTTATGTGGGATGCGTTTTACATAACTTGTATATTTGGGAAAGGACCTATTTTCCGCCTTCCTTTCGACCTGACGCAAAGTTCCCAATGATGTTTTCCATTTGTTCGGGTTTGCTGCTACTTTATTACAGGAATGGATAGTTGCTGTCGGTTTTGGCAACAATTCAGCCGCTCCATAAATCCTTGTTCGTGTCTGAGTGATTATCGATGCTAGGTACTCTATCTCATTAGAACTACTGCTAGTAGTGAATCCTGGATTTCTTTAGGCTCCCGTCAACTTCTACTCTGAACCGCTGTCGGAAGGTTAGTATGCCCAGGATTGGTGCCACAGTGCACGTGCGTGACATGAGGGTGACGCAGAGCTGTTGGAACCGCAATGCGAGGGGGATGGCCACAGAAAAAAAAGCCCTTTGGCCGTCGACCAAACAAATTGGATAAACCTTCAATTACCCCGTGAAATATTCAGACGGGCCTCCGGGTGAATGCAGGAAAACGGGCATTAGGGCCGTGGCTTTACCTTCTGCTTCCCCTCTGAACCAGAACCTCCCCGACAGGCTCGTAACTCCTATCAATAGTTGGCAGAGGCATAATGCAGCTTCCCCTCGCTCCCGTGCGGAGCCGCACCCTCTTACGATGTTTCATTCTCTCTGAAAAGGGGAAATTACATCAGAAGCCGCGGGGAGAGTGGATAAAAGTAAAGCCCTTTTAGCACGAAATTTAGTAGATACGCGCTTGGCGATGCCTAGATCATAACACGAATCGGCCTCTAAAACATCAGGCGCTCCTTCCCTCCATCAACCTCGCTATTACCCTGCATCATTGCTTGTAATCGATGTTCATTTCAGCCCAGCATTTATTCTCTAACACGGAAATTTGAAAAAGCAGGTTGAAGCAATAGTGGCCTCGTGAATCTTTCATGATCCAATTTCCTGCGTCTTAATCACGTTCCTAATCATTTAACCAATTAAAATGTCAGGTGTACCTCATCACACAACTTCTCTTAGATCTACGTCAACTCTCGTGTGTTCAAGGATTTTTCTATTACATTTATTTTTTACTCAGATCATTTGAACATCTACAACGTTAAATAATTTAAACACCGGCGCAGATGGAAACCGATTTTGGTTTAAAATTTAATACTTTACGTTTCGAGACATGGGGATTCCAAATCTGCTATGTCCGTCCGCCGTCCAGGCCGTTTTGTGCCTTTAACGTGGTCTAAAAAATCCGTTCTTTCGCACAAATTCAATTTGGTATCTAGTTGTGCCTGCCATCTCGGCAATCCGATCGGACGAAGCCCATCGTTGTTATGGACAAAAAATGGTTAAAAAAATTAACAAAACGCAGTATAATCGCAAATACGCCGTGTTTCGTATCGTTTTCAAGGTATTTTTACATCCTGGGTCGACTGGAATGAGTATCAGACGTGTACAACTGCGTATAGTGAAATTACAGTAATTATAATGAGGCAAAGGCAACTAATTGAAAGAACTCGCGGGGACTACAGCGGAAGTCAACATTTCGTCGTTTGTACTCCCTCTTTCCCGTCTCATCAAAACCACTCGCCCGCTCGATTCGCAACGTCGTGCCAATTGCTTACGGGCGCCTGGCATTTAATTTTCGTAGTTCCATTGTAGTCAGGAACATTGTGTTCCATTGTGGGTCATGTTTCGTATGGTTTACTAGTATTTTTCGATGATGAATCGAATGGGATGGGTGTCGGAGCAGTAATACTAGGTCAAGCTAAGGAGTAATAAACCGTTGTGTAATAATTTGCAATGTTTGTTGTGTGTTATAATCCTTTTTTTATAGTTCTTGGTCCTGATACTCCGTAACATACCTTGTGTGTACTAAGAATTGGTCGGCATTTAGGCGATAATCTACTCAAGATTACACACGCCAGACAAGCATTATGTGATGAACACAGGAAGTTTGATCATTAACTGCGTTGGCCTTCATCCGCTCTATATCTAATCTAAATTTTTCATTAATTTGTTTGTTTATTGCAAGTTTTATACTCATTTGAATTTGTGTTCAAGTGGTTGCGTAGATTTTTTTCCCTTGCCCCACAAATCGCTAATCGCCTTGTCACTGTTGGAAGCCTCGGAAGACCAATTGTTGACGAGGCGAATCGAATGTTAAAAACAGCCGGGCCGTGGATCGTTGGTTCAGCACGGAGGCAGGACGCGAGCCCCTGCTTTGAATACGAATAGGTGAGTTCCTGTTACTGGCTGCATGTCCTGTAGATTTTTATTCTTTTTCTTTTTCACTTCTCGCGAAAGCGGAAAGATCCTTCTGGACGTACATTAAAGGCTCCTTCCGATTCTTCTCACCATTTCATACTCCAGGCCCCCTACCGCTCAAATTTGCGCGACTCCGTAGCTGTTGTATTGATTGCTGACGAGGGGGTTTTGACAAGAGTGTAGGGTTATTTTGCCAATTAATATCCCTCAACCCACGTACTCCCCCTAATCGAAATAAACTTCGAGGCTCTTTCCAAAGGCAAAATAATCTCCTCTGCTCACAGTACCCCTGTCGGCCTCTCATTGAGTTCTTGTGAGTGGCTTGCATTTCACATCCGGTCCTCCATATGTGACAACTGCATCACCATCTGCCCACTGGCTATAGCGGTCATTTCTCATTTAACTTTCCTGTGTGTAAGCAAAGTATTGCTATGTACCGAACGAGTAGGTTTGATGCGTAAATACTACTTATTAAGGTAGCTGTGCTTGATGTACCTGAATAACGTGAAAGAATGCGTCATTATTGCAAAGTTAATGCGAAAATAAAATCCTGAGTTCGAGATTAAATGAAGGGGGTACTATGTTTTATAGTTCTTCAACAACCCACGCAGTTTTATATTTATTACGTTCTTAGCCCTACGGAGTAGGAAAGAAATGTATGTCATCGGCTGACATAACTTGAGATTTCTGTGAATCATCGCATCTTGAAGCCTTGTGAGTCCGAAAAACGCCATTTGATGTGCCCACAGAACGCGATTGCAGGAAAACGACTGAACCCAATCAGATCAAATTTGATATCCAGCCTGCTGATCTCCGTGGGACGCCAAAGTAAGTGTATGAGCCAAATCTGCCCAAAACTAACTTTAGTTATCATATTGATCTTAACACTAGTTTTTTCTCAAAAACGACTGGAACCAATGTGATAAACTTAACATAAGCACATTAAGTTTCGGAACGCGCAGTTTCTGAATGATAAGTTAAGTTCGTAGTGATCAAAATACCAAAAATATTTTTTCTCAAAAACGTCTCCAACGATTTCTTGAAAGTACCGTTTCATGCAACCTAACGGTAATGTAAAGTCCGTCAGAAATTCTGGAATTCTAACTAATGTCAATTTAACTTACTTTTTTTGAGCTGTTTCCTTCATAAATTCCATATGTGATTGCAAACACAAACCTTCCCCAAAAAAATCTAAAAAGCGTCGACTCAATAACAATTGTGATGTAAGTAGGGGAAATCCAATATATTCAGAAACGTTAAGTGCTACTGTGTTCACATTGAGTATGTGAAGAATAGACTTGTTGTTGGGTTTGTTCACGGAGGTCGATTGGTTCGGTGTCTTTTTTGCCCGGGGAGCCATCCTCTGTATTTACAAACAATCCCTTTCCTTTTCCCATGTCCCCTCTCTTGCCTTTTTACTTCCAATTTTCCCTCCAATTTCGTCGTTCTGCCGCTCGCCAGCATTGTGCTTTTTCCAAGACGAAATGTAATGTCTGAAATATTTTATTTGTGCTGTTGGGTTTTTTCGGAAGTGTTCCATCACTCTCAACACGTAATTCAATTGAAATTACGTCGCCTCAAAGAATGAGACCTGCTCTTTTATCCCCGGGGAACACTGAAGGTTTGGCGCAGATTGGTGAGTCCCATAATTTATTTCCTAATTTGTGGATTATTGGTTTCCGAATTGGGGCTTCTGAGGGTAAACCCAGCACAATTTTTGAGAGATGTTTTGTACTGCGTTGGTCCAGGGAACCAGGAGGGTGTATTGGGAGTGTCCGAGAATGATAGCGAATGCATTTTCGAAAAGAACTTGAAATGACAAAAGTGTCTTAAATTGACATTAGCTGATGGGGAGAAGGGTCGAATTTGTAGCGCAGCGCATGAAAAGCATGTTCTGGAGCTGTGTGGCATTTCGAGGGGTTCGTTTTATGATAAAATCCGAAGAAAAGGCCAAGGACGAGTCCTTGAGTTTTGGTTGCAGACCTGGGCGGCGATATGTAACGGTGTCTTCCCCTCGTCAGGATCGTGGACAGTCAACAGCGTGCAGGAAGAGGCCGGTTCTCACTGGATTCCCTAACCTAACGACCAGGTGCACCTCGAAGTTGTCTCGGGCTTCTGATGGATGGTCTGGAGCCCACGTAAAATCGTCGCCTCGTCAGCGATAATTCATTGGCACTTCCCTCTCACTTCCCCTCTGTGGGGGATCAACGGCTGGGTCCAGCTCCGAGGTCGAGTCCCAAGACTGCCGCTAAGTCTCTCGGCCGCGAAATAAATCAAACTCTGTTGATGAACAAGTGGAAGCTTTCGAAGACATCAATTACACTCGCATTTTTCATACTCAGAAAGTGATTAGTTCAACTCGATGATCGGCGAAATTGATGAGGTTAGAGACCCATCATCGTTTCTACTTTGGCCAGTTGTAACTGGGCTAGATATTCGTTTCTCGATGAAGCACCAATGAAAACGCGGACAAAAATAGAAAGTAATAAATTAACAGAACCTTAATTCAGAAAAAAAGCAATAACGCAGTTTTGTGAAGCTATTTGGGATAGTACCCTACTTGAATGTAATTAAAGAAAATGACTCGTTGTTCCGGAAATGAGTAGCAAAAGACGAAGATAGTTTAGTACAGGCAGTTTACAATGAATCAAATAAACGCCTTTGGCAGCTCTCCTTAGGCAAGAATATCAACAAACATAAATCAATATCTCGTGTAATTGTTCACACAACTTGCCTAACCCCTCGCCTCCTGTGTCTTCTGTCGCCCTCCCAACGAATCTATTGGTTTGTCACTCAGTTATATGAACTCGGTAGGACTTAGTTCCACATAGGAACTGGCAGTAACTAACATTCCAGAAGTTCTAGGGTTGACCCTAATTGTGTTATGAATGTTATTTAATTACATGTTATTGTGTAGATAGGACAGTGCACTACCATTATCACATTTAAAATAATTCTAGTTCCATATGTGTTCAAAGTTGAGCCGGTCTTTGCATGAACAATATGCTAAGCCTTGACTGTGGAAGTCATAATTACGTCTTATGAAATCCATAACATACAAATCGTTGTTAGGAAGTACTATAAATATGACTTGATTAATACGATGAAATTGTCTACGGTGTCAGGCGCGGTTTATAAATCGTTTGAGTGTTGGTGGCAGTGATTGACGGTTTCAGCTTCAGCTTTTGTCTTCAATATCGACAAACTGGCTGGGATAGTCGCTCAACTCATAAACCGGAGCGGTATAATGTTGCCGTTTATTATAACGAATATAAATCGGCTTCTCGTCATCCACGTTTTCTCGCTAATGAAAGTTGTGCAAACACGTTCTAATCTCCTTTCTTCCCTCGAACTTGGGCGAAGTTTCCCGTTTACACAACCGCTTCTTTCTAACCCTATTCCTTTTTCTTTTCATTACTTCTTCCATGTTTATCGTGTAATTAACTTTCCCCTTCAACCCCCGCCCACTACGGTTTTTACTTATTATTAGAAACGACGAAGGGGAAAACCCTCCGAGTTCTGCCGAACTTTTTTCGCGCATAAGACTTATGTTATTCCAATTAGCATACACAGCAGTAATAATAATTACTAAGATGTCAAGCCGCTGCGTCGGCAGTAAAACACTATAAGTAATCCCACTCGAGCTCAGCTCGGTGGGTTCTCTGTTAGACGTCGTGCTACTCAGTTCTGTCCCCTTTTTTATTCGTTTGTACAGTTCTATTTTCCTTGTAAAGACATAAAGTTTCTTTTTAAAAAGTCTTTCGCGAATAAACGAAATATAACTGGCGCAGTCGTTCCGGACCCGAAATTCTCGAGCGAATATCGTAGAACAAGTCAAACTCCGCGAGGGAACATCGCAGATTTAGACTCCTTTCGGGAAACCACGCTTTTTTTCAACTTCACAACAGACCGGAGCAGACGTCGAGACACTCCGTCAAGAACGGTTGCGAAGATCATCTCACTTTCAGCAATTCCTCTATTAATTACTTTTTTCTCGTCCACAGAAAACGTCGATTTGCGAACTCCTCGGCCTTTAAAAATTAAAAGGCGCTATCCTCTACTCCAGCGAGAAACGTCGCCTGTTGCAGATTCGCAGAAAACTCGCTCAGCAGCAGCTTATCTCGCTAGACGTTGCGAAAATCTTCAACGAGCTCAACCCGAGACGACCAACGGCTTTCAACATCGCCAGATGAAACTCCTGTGAGTCACAATTCCACGTTTTCCATTTAAAAATTTCACGAAGTAATATTATAGAGGGATTATTAACCAATTTATTAACTTTTCTCTCACGAAGTAATTCACTTGGTCATTTGTAATAAAAATTAAGTCCCGATTATATTAAGTCACATTTTGAAACATTTCTAAAGAGCATTTTAACTTGAAGAGTTCGTAATTAACTAAGCAAAATTCCGAAATCACTTAAAAACTACATCCACCACTATAGGCTTCGATCCTTAGGTCCCATAATTGAAACTGCTGAACCAATCATGACCCAATCCCAAGCACAAGTTTCTCAGGAGATCCTGTTGCAGCAAGTGCAAAGCCAGCAAGCGATAATCGAGTCTCTGCAAAGTAGGATGCAATCCTTGAACCTCAACAATACGAGGGAGCAGATGATCACTAGAGTCCCCAGAGAATACCTCGATCTAATCCCGGTATTCAAGGGCGAGC
The DNA here is from genome assembly GCA_020466155.1 of Pachypeltis micranthus. Classification (NCBI taxonomy): domain Eukaryota; kingdom Metazoa; phylum Arthropoda; class Insecta; order Hemiptera; family Miridae; genus Pachypeltis; species Pachypeltis micranthus. Next base: position 424,714 of record CM035782.1, on the reverse strand, counting down.
CCGAACTGCTACAGAGGTTTTTACACGTCTGCGAACGCTTGTTCGACAGATATTTCGACGAACAGGACCCAGATGGGTTCTCAAATGAAATGTTACTGGCTGCAGTCATATCCAAAATACAGGGACCCGCCGCCGATTTGATCCTATCGAAAAATTTAGAGTCTTTCGGGAATGTAAAACAGGCATTACTAGATACATACACTAATAAATAAGATGCTCTCACCCTTAACATAGAACTGACTCAGTTAAAGCAAAAAGATGGGGAAACTTCATTTAAGTTCTTTGAAAACATTTTTAAAAAAATTAAATAACATAACTGCCTATTTGCAAAGGCAAGGCGAATCCACTACACTCATTAGATACTATGAAAAGTTAGCTTTAAGGGTTTTACTCCTCCATTTAAAGGACCCAATGTGTAGTTTTCTGAGGAATCGACAACCAGATTCATTGGGGCAAGCGCTCTCAATGATGACGAACGATTTCCAAATATCAGACATGTCAAAGCAAATGAGTTGTGTAAAGACTCCTTATACGGGAAAATCATCGTGGCAACCAAATCCCAGAAATCCTAGTTACGACTACGGACGCTCTAATTATTTCCGTCGCCCAGGAAATAATGCTAGAACTCCATTCCGCGGTAGGGGAAATTTTCAGCCTCAATATCAGGCTCAAAGAACCCCGCAACCACCTAGTGGACAGTCGAATTTCAAGCAGCCACGTAATGATTCGCACATGTCATGGCAAACAACGAGACCCAATTATAACTGCGTTGAAACGGATAGTAAACTAAAGTCGTACTCAAACGATTCCGAGCCGAAGCAACCTTTTTTAGGAGACGGCGAAAGCAAGAAAGATGCCCACAATTTAGTCTGATGCACTTGAATCAGAAAACGAATAGCCTCCCTTACTTAATTTCTCCGACCTCAGGCCTGAAACTGTTTATAGATTGTGGTTCGATGGGTTCCTTCGTGAACCCTGAAGTAGCCAACGAAAGATTTTCCGAAAATATCAGAGAAGACCCATTTGAAGTACGTACGGCACATGGAATATCCCGTGAACGGTATTCCACAAAAGTAGCGTGCTGGAAGCTTCTTTTTTTTTTTTGCGTGTGGGACAAGTCCCTTTGTCACTGCGGCCACATATGGGCCTATTGTGACACTGGCCCTTTCTTAGTAGAAGGCGTCGTACATACCCGCCCCCCTTAGAAAGCCGAGTATGTCCTTCACCGCAGAATCCGCTACGGTTTGGGGTTCAGTGGTCCCCTGACCGAAGTATTCAAAGCGTTTTGCTGCCAGAGCAGGGCATTCACATAGGATATGCTCTGCTGTCTCATCCTCCTCACCGCAGAGTCTGCATTCCACCGCCTCTGAGATGCCCATCTTGTTGAGGTGATATCTGAGTGGGCAGTGCCCGGTGAGGAAGCTTATCAGTACTCTCAGATCTTGTCTGGAGAGTGTCAGCATCGCCTTCGCCCTTTGACAGGAAGGCGTGACAAGCCTTTTTGCCTGTCGTAGTCGTGGCTGGCGATGCCAATGGGCGCCATTTTCCTGTATCTCCCATCGAGCAACCAGACGGTTTAGGTGACTTTTCGTCAATCCCACGTGTGGCTCAGGCCCGATGGGTAGGGTTTCTGTACCCCTTTTCGCAAGGCGGTCAGCCTTTTCATTGCCCTCATGCCCCCTGTGAGCCGGCGCCCAAATGAGGGAGAGCCTGTTACGGGCGCTGAGCTGCTTGAGCGCATGGAGGCATTCCCATGACAGCTTAGACCTAAAACTATAGTCTGCAATGGCCTTTAAGGCGGCCTGGCGGTCTGAGAAAATGTAGATCCGCTTGCCCTTGAGTCCTTTGTTCAGGATCTCTTCTGCGCAGATCTTTATGGCTAGGATTTCCGCTTGAAATATCGTGGCGTACTCCCCCAGCGGCTTTGCGAGACTGTAGTTAGGCCCTACAATGCCCAGTCCTGCTCGGCCTTCCTTAACTGAACCATCGGTATACCACTGCAGCGCGCCCACCTCGGTCCTTCTCCCACCGTTCCCGTGAGTGGACGCTGACGCTAAATGGCAGCCGAAAATTCTTCTGCTCTGGCATGACGTCAGTAAAAAACGGAGAAGGGATAGTCCATTATAAAAAACAGAACCAAATCGAAATCCCTGAAAGTATTGTGAAAATCGAAAATAACTACGCATACGTGGGAATAATTAACACAGGCCTGGATAAAGAAATTATAAACCTCAGCACGATTCAAGTAGAGCCCTTGGAAGAAAGAACTTATGAAAGTAATTATAACTATTACGATTGCGAGAAAATTAAATTCGACCCAAGTAAGATCGAAATGAGTCACATGAACCAAATGGAAAAGGAAGCTATAACTAAATTACTGTACGAATTTAAAGATATATTCCAAACCGGTGAAGAAAATTTGTCATTTACTAACGGGGTAAAACATTTCATACGAACAACGGACGAGGTACCCGTTTACTCTAGGAATTACAGGTATCCGGAGGTTTACCGACAGGAAGTCAAAAAGGCAAATAAAAGAGATGGAAAAACAAAAGATCATTCGTCCCAGTTTTTCACCCTGGAATAGTCCTGTGTGGGTCGTAGGAAAGAAACCAGACAACTCGGGCAAACAAAAGTTTAGGTTGGTTATCGATTTCCGCGGGCTAAATGTCAAAACTGTAGACGATAAGTATCCTCTACCAGACATTTCCTCCTAAAGTCCGGTTTTCACCAAATCGAGATGCACCCGGACAGCATTGAAAAAACGGCTTTCTCCACTGAGAGTGGGCACTGGGAATTCTTGCGAATGCCTTTTGGCCTCAAAAATGCCCCACCAACATTCCAGAGAATGATGGATAACGTCCTATGAGGCATACAAAACGAAATATGCACTGTCTTCTTAGACGACACACTCGTTTACTCGACAAGTCTCCAGGAACATGTTCAGAGTCTCCGGAAAGTGTTTGAGAGATTGAGAAATGCCAATTTAAAGGTCCAAATAGATAAAACCAACTTTCTTTGTAAAGAAGTGCATTATTTAGGTCATTTGGTAACCCCTGAGGGAGTCAAGCCAGATCCGAAAAAGATTGAGGCGATAAAAAACTTCCCGATTCCCAAGACTACAACCGAAATCAAAAGCTATATCGGTTTGCTCGGCTATTATCGTCGCTTTTTGAAAAATCTCGCCGAAATCACTAAACCATTAACACAACGACTAAAGAAAAACAGTAAAATCAACATAGAGGACACAAATTACACAGAGGCCTTCGAAACATGTAAGACGCTCCTAACAAACGATCCAATACTGCAATACCCTGATTTTAATGAGCCATTCACACTCACCACAGACGCTAGCAACGTTGCGTTGGGAGCAGTGCTTAGCCAGAACGTTAAGGGTGGAGACCTACCGGTAGCATACGCTAGTCGTACTTTGAACGACGCGGAAAAACGCTACTCAACTATTGAAAAGGAATGTCTAGCAATACATTGGGCTACTCAATATTTCAAACCCTATTTGTATGGTAGGAAATTTAAAATTTACACGGACCACAAACCACTGCAATGGATCCACTCGATAAAAAACCCAAGCTCTAAATTGTTCCGCTGGAGAGAGAACCTTGCTGCGTTCAATTACGAAATCTGTTATAAGAAGGGAACAAAAAACATGAACGCGGATGCCCTCTCCAGAATAGAGATAAACAATAATGAATTAAATCAAGAGAAAGAGCTGGATGAAATAAAGACATCTGAGTTTCTCACAGACCCGCAAGAGATAACCCAAATATTAGGCCCAGAGGACACGGATCACACGAACTCGGAGAACCAATCGATGATCGCATACAGCCGATTCAGTTCTCCAGATGATTCGGAAAAATCTAATGATACCGTTCACTCTAATTTCATAGACAATGATGTATTAACCATTCCCATTTCAGAAAGTCCGGTGAACCACGGAAAACACGATAGTCATGATTACCACCAAACATAAACCCCATCCTCCTATAATTGAAAAACTTTTTGATTCCAAAATGAGAATTACGGTAGAAATCAGCGAAGAAAAACTTGAGAAGGATATTATTAACTTCGTAAAAACGTACGTAGACCCAATGATCAAGTACCTTGTCCACTTCAAACCAGACATCTATGAAACATTCAATCGCATTGTTACTAAGAATTTTATGAATTCTCAGATCAGATTCATAAAATGCCCATCAATGCTAACAGATGTGTTGGACGAAGCGAGAGATACGAATTAATCAATCAGTATCATACCGGGGACACAAACCACAGGGGAATACAGGAAACTTATGAAAAAATTAAAAGGAGTTACTTCTGGCCCAATCTTAAAAAGTCGATCCAAATTTACATAAACAATTGCGAATTGTGTCAAATTTGTAAGTATGAACGAACACCTTTAAAGCTCAAATACAACATAACACCGACCCCTACGAAGCCATTCGAAATTTTACACATCGACAAGTTCACCATACAAGGGTCCAAGTTCCTAACAATAATTGACGCATTTTCAAGATACGCCCAGGCATATAATGTTAACTCCTCTAATAGTCTCGAAGTAGTTAAAGGACTTATTCAATTCTTCTGTCACCATGGTACTCCTCGCTCTATTGTCTGTGATATTGGGGCAGAATTCAAAGGGAGCCCAGTGAAAGATTTACTTAATCTACACAAAACCAAAGTTCACTTCACTTGCTCTCAGTACCCGGAGTCTAATGGTTTGATCGAAAGGTTCCATTCCACCTTGATCGAACACGTAAGAATCCTAGGGAACAGAGACGAATTCAAATCGGAAACCATCAAAAAGAAAATCATGTACGCAATTATTGCTTACAACAATAGCATCCACTCAACTACTAAATTAACACCTTTCGAAATTATAAACGGTCACATAGACAGCGATCCAATAATAAAAATTGAATCGGAAGAAAAAATTGTGAACAATTACGTCAACCAACACAAGGAGAAAGTAAAATTCATTTACGACCAGGTACACTCACGAAATGAGTCCGGAAAAATTAAAACAATAAACCAGAAAAACAAGACTCGTGAAAACCGGTAGGTAATGTCTGGAGAAATCTATGTAAAAAATAAGCAAATCAAAGACAAATCGAGAAATAAATATGTCAAAGAAAACGTAATTTCAATTCACAAACAACTAAAAACAGCCGAGATAGAACCAAGACACCACAACACTCAGGAGAAAATTCATTTCTCAAACGTCAGAAGACCATTAAATTACACTAAACTGGGATTAGAAACAATCTGGAACGAAAATTTGGATAGATCAGAAGTCTTGGTGGAAGGATTCAAATTAAAATTAACGAGGGAAGATTTGTTGACACTTAAACGCCGAAATTAGTTGAACGACAACGTGATAAATTTTTATTTCGCAATGCTCTCAGAAAAAATTAATGAAACCAAAGATAATCCAAAGGTCTTCGCCTTCAACACGTTTCTATACGTATCCCTCGTAGCTGGTGGTTATGTGCTGATCAACAACAGCAAGGACGAAGAAGAAGAAGTGTAACCACCGGAGGAGGCTACAATCATATCAGGGAAGGCTGAAAGGCTGATACGCGGACGGAAAATGATAGAGGTTGTTGAACGGACTAAAAAAGGACGTCATGAGTTGTGGAGGGGAGGGAAATCCCATGGGAAAATTTTCCGATTTGTGAGGCATTCGTGATCAAGCCATAGGAGAATAAACGAAGTTCTGCCAAGTTTACCTATTCTTCACCAAACCACCACTACAATTGGCGCAGTCGGTTTTCGAGTACCTTCAGGTAAAGTATCGCATAAATTTGGTAAGTAACATTTTAATTTACGCATCTACTTACCATTTTCTTTGACATTTTCCGAGAGACATTGAAAATAGGTTAATTCGTCCTCGTGTGCGATAAATTTACTTGCACTCCCCAGTAACTTAACGTACTTCATATTTATTACATTATTCCCACGGTTTCGTGCCCCTAAAAACGTTTTCATCTCCAATTTTCAAATTTTTAGCATATTCTCGACCGTTCGTTGAGTTCGTTTTCATTCGGAACTACAGTTCCTAGACTCAAGTACGAGTTTTCTTATTCATTCAATCAGTGCTAATTCGTTGCAGTCTGTTTGTAATTTGAAATGGCAACTCCCAAACGCATTTTCGGACTCAAAAAATCCCCTTGCTTTTAGGCGTAGGACGCTGGGTGCCACAGTTTCTGATCCAGACCTGCGTACTGAAGTCAACAGGCACAGTGCGCCCGATCACAGTGAGTTGGGGTGGCAGGAGCCCAATATTATGGTTCATTCTGAACCAAGGGTTCCCTCGCCTTTTGCACAAGGGGCCTGGTGTCTCTCCTCATAGTCCAGTAAAGCAAGCGTCTCTATTACCACCTGTTTGTTCCAGCCCAACGCTGTCAGATGCTTTCATTTCCATAGTGGATGGCATCAAGGAACAAATGAGGCACATGCAACATACTGTCGACTCGTTTCATAGGAACTGAGAGAGACAAGGAAACCTTGAGTACGCAGATATCTGACAGTGTCGCTCGTCTTGAAGATCGTTTGGAGGCCATAGAAAACTGTACAGAGGGCCATGCAGCAAATATGATGCAGGCTAGACAGGATCTAAACCGGATAGTCGAAAGGATGAATGAGGTAGAGGAACAGGAAGTAACTGCAGTCCAGAATCCTGAAATCTGTGAAGCAGTGTTGAGAGGTGAAAGCACTCCTCTGGAAGAGAGGAATCGAAGAGTAACTTTTGGTCCTAGCGGGTTGTCATCTCCTGTACAACATCAACCTGTGTTGGCTCAACCGATAGTGAGCCTTCCAACAGTAATGTCGACAGGAGAAAGGGCATGTGAGCCCATTTCAACTTCATGCTTCTGTCCTGTATCATATAGTGCACCCCAGTGCACTAGGCAACCCTTCACGCCTCTACAACAGGGCACATGTATGTGACCCAAGGTTGCATGCCAACCCTACACGACCTCGTACCTACAAATAATCATCCAACCTTTCTATTCTCGAACCAAACTTGGCCAGCAGGGAACAGAGCAACAGCACACCATTTGCAATAACCCCAGCAGAGCCAAGTGCTCATACAACTCAGAGCATCCCTTCCAACATATGGTGGGAAGCAAGGAGAGCGTCTGGAGGATTTGTTTGAGCAGATAAGGGAGGAAACAAGAATACACCCCCTTACCTGCTAGCACATGGTTGCAGTTGGCAAAAGCTCAGTTACGTGGCCCAGCTAGGTCGCTGCTCAAAGAACTTGCGGAGCATCAGACCAGTTCTTTAGAGCTATTGGAGTTTGAACTAAGAAAAGCGTTTTGTTGGAATTAAAACGCCTGATTTTTACTTTCAACAACTTATGGCCATTTCCATAGGAAAGAACGAGACCGTCGAAGGTTTTGGTGCTAAGGTGAGGGATATGGTTCAAAAAGGCATGTCCCAAACTTTCTCCTGATGATGTAGAGCGGCAAGCAGTTAGTTTCTTTTTAAAAGGACTTCCAGCTCAGCTTCAAAGGACAACACGAATTTTAGGACAACTAGAAACACTAGGGAAGCAGTAGCAATGAGCTTCGTACTGCAAAATGAGCGAAGAAATGCTTACCCACACTAGTGTTCCCACGACTAACGTGTTGTCCACGGTCACGAATCAGAAGCACAAACCCCCAGCAGACAAACTCCCCACAGAACAGTTCCACTCCACCTCCTAACAGGCGGACAAGTGGTAGCCAACACAGACGTACAGCTGACACATCAAAGGGAAGGAAGGGAAATAAATCCCGAAAGTTTCCCAGCAATCCTTACTGTCACGTCTGTGGCTCAAAGGAACACTTTTCTGGCAAATGTGATTATAGGGTAGGAGGCCCAAAGCTGGCCAACCTATACCTAAAGTGAAGCCTGCAGAAGCATCTGTTCCTGGAACCTCTTCATCCTCGCCAGGGAATGGTCAATCAGATTACCCAAACGGGAGAGGCGGGCAGAACCCGCCAAGTACCTGAACTTAGGTAAAACAAATTAATGGGAATGCTGCTACAGACCCTGGCATGGAAAAAGGAAATAGTTCGAGTTAATTTAGAGTGCACTGCTTTTCACATTGGAAGGCGAGGTTGAATCAACTAGGGAACCATAATTATAGACACTGGCTCCCCAAATCACACTGGTTGATTCGGAAACTTTGTGTTGATCCTCTTCGACCTTTAAATCTCTTAATATTAGGTCTAGGATCCCAGCCCATTACACCTCTAGGTGAAACAACTGTCTCCAGTTCACCTTGACGGAGAACAACCTTTCAGTGTTAAGGCTGCAGTATGTGATGGTCTTAGCCATGGCGCATTGCTGCTTATAGGTTGTGATGTCCTGAGTGAATGTGGAGCAATTTTGGACGTGCAGCAAAAGTTGTTGCTTGGCGCACCTTGCCCAATTTCGTTTCGAAGAATGAAGCAAATTCAATGGTTCCAAAAACAGTGCCATGCCAGCGCTCCAAGAGGTAAACACGTCGGTGCGTATGCAATCACTAGTCAGGAAGTGAGGATCCCTCCTGACACTACAGCTGTTATCCCTTTAAGAGTCAAATTGGACCGCTCTATGAGAAAAGAAGTTGGAAATTTACCTCAAGGTCTCGTGGCTTTCACCCCTGATGATGACACCCACTTGCTTATGGCAAACACTATTGGGACATCAGATAAAATGGTTGCCGCAGTTTGCAATTCTACCTCCTCAGAATTTGTCATGCACAAACACATGGCAGTGGGGCACATTGAATTTGTTGACAACTTTGAACCTACATGTGTGTTGCATCTTTTCCAGGGCACTCATGACAAATGTGTCAGATTAGTTGTTCCTCCACCGGACCTTCCAACGTTCTGCCGCATTGGCACACAATGGGCTTATTCTGTTCATCCTCCTTTGACAGTTACAGTCCACTGTCCAGACAAGAGGTCTGCACGTAGGGAGAAATTACGTTTAGTAGGAACTGGACTACTCCCAACGACTGGTCAGTGTGATGTGTTCAGCAATGGAACAAAGTTATTTGGACGACTCACTGGGGAAACCCATTTGATTAAATCGACGGGTATGAACCATTATCCAGTGCTCTCAGCACTATTACAAAATGGGAGTCGTATGACGACTGATAATGAAAGAGTGGTGCTCCAAGCTCAAGAGAGCGAGGACCTCCGTGACATCCTAGCTTCTTTGTCTGAATCTCAGGTGGGTGTCAGTCTGCGAGCTGCTCTACAACAAGTAAGAAGAAGAGAGGAGGAAAAACGTCGACATAGAGAGAATGCCTGGTGGACGAATCTCACCATGGGTCTCTCTAGTTCATCCCTCCTTGTGGCAGCAATTATGCTGTTAGTGTGCTTTTTCTTGGCTCATCGCTAAAATAGTTTAGCAACGATGGTAAATGTATAAACTATTTTTACAATTATCATATAGATTTTCTTTTTAAGGCTTTGATGAAAGTTATTGATTACTATCTAATCTCTAATATTTTAATCACATGCATTTCCTATGTCAAATAACACTTTCTCCCATACAGCCATTTCAGCACTTCCTTCTAATTTGCGAATGGGGTAGGAACCAACAGGAGTTGGAATTATTAAAAAGGGGGGGGGGAGTTGTATATACAATTCTGGTATACCCAACGCTCAACCTTTCTCCTCGCTTTCCCATCCTTCCTTCATTTGTTGCTTGCTTAGTCATGGCTTAGTTCCTGCATATAAGTGTTACGTGTATGTACTATGTGTGCGTGCTTAATTAGTGGAAATTGTCTACAGGATTTGTACAATTGGGTAATACCTGTCAGGTTGCAACAAAGATGTTCCAAATTGTTCGGAAATTAGCCAGTAAGTGGCAAAGGACATTGTGAGTAGGCTACCAATGACAATAAAATGTATTGCATGTATAAAAGAAAGAACACATGTGATGAATCAAAGCTGTTTACATTTTTAAGAAAAAGAAGGGAAAAAAACCTTAACTGTTTTAAGGTTGTTGAAAGGTTTCAAACAAAATCCTAATCACGAATGCCATAGGGACACTTTTGGCTGACTGTAAATACTACAAATTTATTTTTTCCCAGTTCACTTATTCAAACAAAAAAAAGAGTTTTGTTACCTTCCACCCTCTAACTCCGCTGACCTTACTCACCACAAACAACACATGGTCCTCCATCAATGGTACTTCAAGACTATCTGTCAGCCCCCTGACTTATGTAGCCTCCTGTGACATTATCACGTCTTCACGATCCCTACTCCTGCACTAGTCGACCAGTGGTGACCAAGCCTCAGGGAGGCAACCAGTCCAAAACACGTCAACCCAGGAAAGTACGAGGGCGTACTTTGAGCTCAGCAGAGGGTGTTGTGCTGATCAACAACAGCAAGGACGAAGAAGAAGAAGTGTAACCACCGGAGGAGGCTACAATCATATCAGGGAAGGCTGAAAGGCTGATACGCGGACGGAAAATGATAGAGGTTGTTGAACGGACTAAAAAAGGAGGTCATGAGTTGGGGAGGGGAAGGAAAACCCATGGGAAAATTTTCCGATTTGTGAGGCATTCGTGATCAAGCCATAGGAGAATAAACGAAGTTCTGCCAAGTTTACCTATTCTTCACCAAACCACCACTACAATTACGAACGAGTAAAGAACTACTCACGAAAAACCGACATCTTCAAGATGGATACGTTACTCGTCCCAATATTCAAATCATCTCATTGGAGATTAATTGTAGTAAACGTCCCAGAGAGGAAAATAATATATTTGGATTCTCTGAATCTAGAAGGGAATGATATCATGGACATTATGGAACTATACTTGAAAGAAGAATTCAGAAACAAATTAGGTTCAAATAGTCAGGAAACTTGGCAGAAAATACAACTCACAAATATTCCACAGCAAACAAACTCCGACGATTGTGGAGTATTCGTGTGCAAATTTGCCAAGTCATATGTTGAAACACAATCCCTAGATTTTGAGGTAGAAGAAATTAATAAGTTCAGGAGGGAAATGTGTTTAGAAATTTTACAAGCACGCGAAAACTAATATGTTTCAGAATTCTCTTCTTATCAATCACGCTCGTACGAGGTTTCGAAATCAGGAATGTCACCACAAATCCAGGCCTATTGTCAGCCACAATGGGGAAGGCCAAGCTAGTAGAGGGCTACCATACGTCGACACACTACTACCTACTGGACGAGCTACGAACACAAATTCACACATTCAGAAACAACTACGAACAAACACTTACGGCACTTGAAGACGACGAATCTTACGACAGCGAGAAAACAGACATGCTAATTACATCATTGAACTACACTTTTAACATATTAGATCAGAAATTAGAAAACATTGAGCTGCAGAATAACAGTCGTAGGATCAAAAGAGGGTTGATGAATGGAATGGGATCGTTCATCAAATTCCTGACCGGAAACTTGGATCCTGAAGACGAGAAAAAATATAACGAAATAATTGATCATTTGAAAGCTAATCAAGAAGACTTTCAATCGCAATTAAATTCCTTATACTCAATTAACACAGCAATGCTGGAAAACTTCAACAAAACAGTCGACACCATTAATCATAATAACCATCAGCTAGAAACGGAACTTCGATACTTACAAAGATCCACTACCGGGGAAGCAGTTCATGCCCAAGAAATCAATGACTTATTAGAACATTTTCAAATTATGTTAAACCTTCTAATAACTGTTGCTCAAGACATTGAAGCGTCGCTAACGTTTTGCAGGATGGGGAGACTCCAAACCAGCATTTTGGGAACACAGCAACTTCATGTAGAATTAAAAAGGTTATCAGAACATTACGGTCCCAGATTTTTATATCACAACGATGAAAATTTCTCCAACATTCTAACTCACATCAAGATGCAATGTGTCCTTAGTCGTAATGAAATCATATACTTCTTGGACATGCCATTAGTGAACCCCTTGAATTTCGAGCTGCAGTACCTAATGCCAATTCCAACTAAAATAGAAAATGGTTATTTTAGTATTATTCCAAGAACTAAATTTCACTTAAAATCCCCTACCGTCGTCTTAGGATTACAAGAACAATGTAACCCTGGCCAACCAATCTTGTGTCCAGCACATTTAATAACTTCGGAACCAGAACTCGCTTGTGACAAAGGTTTTATTCAAGCTGGGAAAATTGCGGAAAGCTGCGAATTTGTTTAAGTGGAAATTAATGAAAATTTCGTAAAATTGATACCGCAGATCAACCAATTTCTTTTAGTTTTTCCAAATGAAGATGCCATAACGATTAATGATGAGAAACGTACCGAAATCATCACACTAAGTGGAACTTTTCTAGTGAAACCAGGCATTGGCCGCGTTACTTACCGTAATGATACTTTGTTCGCCGCGCATAAAACTACTTTCGGGAAACCGATAATAATAAGTGCTACCAATCTGAAAATCAACAATGTTTTACGGGCAGATCGGGAAATAAATTTAAAGGACCTTGTGTTAACTTCAGTAACTTCCAGTAACACACATTTTGTGAAGAGATCTGTGATCTCAGAACTTAGCATGCCCAGTGTTTGGACAATTGGGTTGTACCTCATGTGTACCTTTTTCATAATTTTTATCCTTATCAAATATAGACTCCATGTAAGAAAGGTCAACCTAACTCAACAGCTTTGAATGCTTTATTGTACAATATGTAAATAGTTTTAAGGGTGTCAAATTGTAATTTGTTTTTTTTTTCAAAACTTTTGTAAACTAAATGTGAACTCTTACGTAATTTCATATAGTAGACTATTGTTATTGTGATCCACAATGCAATTTAATTTTTTTTGAACTAAGGGGGGAGGACTTATGTTATTCCAACTAGCATACACAGCAGTAATAATGATTACTAAGATGTCAAGCCGCTGCGTCGGCAGTAAAACACTATAAGTATCCCCACTCGAGCTCAGCTCGGTGGGTTCTCTGTTAGACGTCGTGCTACTCAGTTCTGTCCCCTTTTTTATTCGTTTGTACAGTTCTATTTTCCTTGTAAAGAAATAAAGTTTCTTTTTAAAAAGTCTTTCGCGAATAAACGAAATATAACTTAAATGCTTTTTTAATGGTCTGCATGTAGTTAACTTTTCATCGTTGAGGCATAGTTCTAAATTGTCAAGTCGGAGCGCGGTTTCTCTTTTGTTGACTAAATCTAACTGAAGCGCATTTCTCACTTTCTGAATGTTTTCGGTCAGGAAATTTTTGTTACAACCCCTCACCCCACCAACATCATAGTACTTATAATAAGCCAAAGTCTACTAATTGAAAGAACTTGCGGGATAATAACAACAGCGAAAGTAATCGTTTCATCATTTGTACTCCCTCCCTACCACCCACCTCTCGACTCGCCACGTCGTGAAAATTGCCCACTGGCGCCTGCGGGCGCCTGGAATATTTAGTATTCGTCGCTCCATTGTAGTCAGGTCATGGTTCGCATGTTTTACTGGTATTTTTCGATCCTGAATCGAAAGGGATGGGCCTTGGAGATGTGAGGCTACGTCAAGCTGTGGCAAGAGAATAGTAAGCCGTTGTGTAATTATTCGCAACGTTTTACTTCGTAGAGCTAGGGAAAGTGAAAACGTATCCCACGTAGTTTGAGTGTGGGATTTTCCTCAGTGTTAGGAAACTGAACTCGTGGTAATGGGCAGTGGGGGCAAGATGTTCCCCAGGACGGTCGTGGAGGACGGTCCCTTGGTTCTCCATTTGGGCACCCTGTTGCATCTCGTGCAACAAGAAATTCAGAGATTGTGGGCCCTCCACTATTAAACTCAACACGAAGGATTTCCGCACTGAGTGCTTGATTAGGGGGTGCTAAATCTGCCAGTGCAGGTGAAACAATATAGGCTAGCCAGGGGCAGAAGCCGTGCGATAGAGGGTGTGTGGGGGTTCCCATTCGCGAAGAACCTCCAGATGATTCAGAGGAATTCACCATCCTCACCGGATATCGGAACACCGTTACCATGCCAACCGCTCTAGGCTACCTTGGGTTTTTTTGTCAGGTGGATTACCGTAAGCTTGGCTGGCCGAATGAAGTAAACACTTGCTTTTGGTGTTCGTCGTTGATACTGATTAGCTGAAATGCAGACTCTGGACTGTTTCAGCTTTGTTTCAGCTTCTGGTTACAAACCGTAATTGACGAAGTGAGGAAATTTTAATATAATTATAATATAATAATGACATTATTATAATTTTCGATGAAAACGGAGCAGTATAATGGTTTGATAATTCGTAACGAAGCTCCTAATGTCACGGACAGGACAGTGCATTTTACTGTCTGATTTGTTTTATCCGTTTTGTATCAATCACGTTCACCTACAAAACACACAAAAAACTCGAAGGACGTAGAAACGTATGGATTTGAAGAAAAACAGAGAACAACTGCGATAGCCGCACGTCACTCAGCTAACCGTACTTGTTTTGTTCTCATTTACATTCACATTTATTTCTGTGGAATATCGCCGAGTTTACTGAGGTAGCGGAAAGTTGTGCGAAGTCCCGCGCAAGACGTTGAGGCGACTTGCCCTAACATTAACGGAAGTTTGGTAATTACCTCGTGGATCTGTGGCTGTGGCTATACAGAATTTAACTATCCTTCGTTCCCGTTAGCCGTTTCTTTGTCGTTAACGTTTAAAAAGCAGTGATCTATTTCGAGGGGCGAAAAATGAAAAAGAATTCATCAGCTCATCCCAAAAAATATCTTGAAATTCGTGAACAGTTGTCGCCGTCACTCACCATCACAGAACGAAAAAACACGACCCGGTTCACAGGTCTAACTTCCTTATGACTTATACTTATTGCGAAGGAAAACCCTGCGGCAAAAACAGTGACCAAAAATGTAGCCATTAGAGGCCGTTTCCACTACTCCCCTTTGGTTTTGAGATTAAGTTTAGGCGATGACGCGTTCACGTATCTAAAATTGAGTAGTGGTATAATAAGGTACGGTACAGTCGGGTAGCCCCAGTGAGATTAGATTGTGTGATGTTCACTGCAAATTACTTAACAGCTTTGCCGATTTTTGACCTCAGTTGGTTATTTGTTGAGAGTTAATACGGAGCGGAGTTTAGGTTGTGTTTGTGATAATTTAATATCATAAAATTAGACGAAGAGGAATCTAGTTAATTATTTGCAGAGATCTCGAGTCTTTGGATGGTTCACAATGACGAGGGAAAGAGCTGAAATCATCTCTTTATTCCTCCTTTGTGAAAATACCTTAACGTTTGGCGGTAGCGGAAATGAAATTATTTTCATAACTGAAGAGAAAGGGAAAGACTTTTCTCTGAAAGAACTTCTCATTAACTGAAAGGGTGTGATAATTCGGTTTTCCGCCTTCAATTCTCTTTCAACATCTTCAAAGAGATATCTGCTGTTTATTTGAACTTGTCCCCTATCATGTTCCAGTTACGTGCGGAAGCCCCCGTTTTTCCTTCTGTTATGTTATTGGGCGTTCCTGTGTAAAGTTAATGACGTGAGGGGGAGCGTCGGTCGGAGAAAGTCACTATTGCCGGACTAATTGACTTTCTTTCTGTCGGCTGTTGACCCGCGTTAGACGGTGTTTTACCTTCATTAATTTGAGAGCAGCCTTGCCTTGCCTGGTGGGCATTCGAAGAGCTCGGGGGCCGTCGATGGGATTCGGCTCCGTTCGGCTCGGCTTCTGGTCGATACACTCAATCCCCACCTCCGTCACCAACATCTGATCTGTTCCTCACTCCCTTATCAGTCAGCCACTAGCTGTGGTGATGAATGGTGTGTGATTGTATGTTATTTGATCTTTCGACTACCTCAGACGCGTGTTCTAACCTCAATTCCTCTCTCACGTGCCACCTGGAAGAACTGTCTGGAGCTGCGCATCTCACTGCCCCGCTTCGATCCTTACATTTTTGTAGCTCTAGCAACGAATCCTAACTGTTTTTTTACTCAATTCATCAATTGTTATTTTACCTGCTAGAATTTGACATTGTGGAATTCATTGACTTGTGTCTGCTTATTACTGTTACCGTTGCTCTTTCTACTTCTTAGGGCAAAGGGAAGTAGAACGGTTTGTCAAAGAGACGACAACTGTTTAAATTCCATAATTTTTTGGGTTGCCCCTAGTTATCTTATAATCATTTTTAAACATCTATCACGTCAGTGGCTAATTGTTCCATCAACACGATATCAAACAAGCAGTATTGATTTTGATAAAACTGCATTAAAATAATTTGTTGTTCTGCTTTTTTCATTGACCAATAAATTTCTATTGCGAGTAAGTTATTTGTAAAATCTGATGGGACGCATCATGAAACTTTCTCCAACCTCGCGTAGCAACTGTTACAACTAAAACAACTGCTTATCACTCATGTAGAAGCTGGTTGTGCTTAGGATTCGGAATTTATTGAGTGAGTCCACGACCATTATTCCATAAATCAGCACATAGTGAATTTATGGGACTTTCACCGTGATTTTTGTGAGGAAATGTTCACAAATCGGGAATTGCGGGGAAAACGCTGTGAAAAAAGTTAGACGAAGAACCGACTGCAGTTTAAATTGAAGAATTTCTTTAGTTGCTTCTAATTATCGTATTAACTTGATTCATAGGTCACCGTTAGTGTCGTAAGCGGGATTTATTATGAAAAACCTTTCTGTTGTAGATTTTGGCGAAACGTTTAATAATCTAGTAGTTTACGGGGGGAGGGGTGGGCGAATGGAGTATCAGTCACTAACTGATTTTCCGATAGAAGATGAGCTGGGACGTCTACGTCAGCTAAATTTGTTAATATTTCTAATGCCGAGGCTGCAAATCGGTTTCAACCTTCCAGCGACTGCCTACTGGTTTTCTTTGCCTGAAGCCATAAACTTGCATCCATTCCCCAAAACCCCATAAGTTCCAATTATGTCTCCAACATTACTCAGCCTTTCCACGCTGTTTTTCACGTAAATGTGTGTAGTAGAACATATAAAGATATTCGCAGGAAGTATTCAGGAGATGTATGGGAAGTTAGGAGTTTAGGAGGTTGCGCACTGTGGCTGGAGCAGGTATGAAATGACTGCTCTAGAATTTTCGATGAGAGTCACTCACTTGGAGCCATAGGGTGTAGAAGAAATCAGAGTGGGGTTATGGGATTTTCCACCCAATGAATAAAATCCCAATGAACTGGTGAACAATAGATGATTATGACAAGCGAAGAGACGGAAAGGATTTTCCATTGCGACGAAAAATGATTTGGCGGTTTCCATGAAAGGGGTTGATTGCCTGTTTTTTTGGAACATACTAAGCTTCTCAACATACCCCACTGATGGGCTCTTTTACTCCAGAAGACACTGTGCACCAGCTCGCTCGTTTCAGAGTCTCAGGGTCAATTCTCAACATAACTTATATTTGTAGCCTCTCCAACAAATAACCTCTTTCAGTAGCGCCATAAATAAATAGGATATTTACCTGCTAAAGTGGCTTACAACGAGAAGGTTTATCATGATGCTCCTTTAAAGGGAGGTCGGGCATCCACCGACAAAATCGAGAAAAGGTAAACCGCACGTTTTATCCCTGAAATGAACTGAGAACGGGTTACAACGTTGTAACAGAACCTCGCCATTTGTCATTCTTCAGCTACACATTTTCCAGCTACTTTCTTGCGAAATAGAACTGAACCAATATTTTTAATCAAAGTCTGTAAACAACGTAGGGCTGGTATGCTACCGCTGACAAGTAGTTACGAGGAATACACTACTAGTAATGAGGTGATTTACCTCAAGCTGCACGTGGCTGATATGATACCAGTCAATTTTTGCCGGTTCCAGAAGCTACTAGGAGTACTCCTGCTATTTGGATTTAACTTTGCTGTGTGGAGTGCGGGAACGGTTAACCAAAACGGTGAAGGAATGGTTACGAAAGGTTAATGGTTGGGACTGAACTCGAACTTACAGTGAAACTCCTTCATCCGCTACTGTTTAGTAGCTCTTTTGGTTCATTATTCATTTTGAATAATAACCCTATGTTTTCGGTCAGGAAAATCCCCCCCCCCCTCCCAACAAAATCGGATAATTTACGTTTCAAAACATGGGGATTCCAAATCTGCAATGTCCGTCCGCCGTCCCCCGTCCAGGCCGTTTTGTGCCATTAATGTGGTGTAAAAAATCCGTTCTTTCGCACTAAAATCCCATTTCGTATCTAGTTCCCTGCAATCCTATCGGACGAAGCCCATGGTTGTTATGGACAAAAAATGGTTTAAAAAATTAACAAAACGCAGTATAATTCGCAAATACGCCGTGTTTAGTATTGTTTTCAAGGTATTTTTACATCCTGGGTCGAATGGAATGAGTATCAGGCGTGTACAACTGCGTATAGTGAAATTACAGTAATTATAGTGAGCCAAAGTCAACTAATTGAAAGAACTCGTGGGAACTACTGCGGAAGTCAACGTTTCGTCAACGTTTCGTCGTTTGTACTCCCTCTTTCCCGTCTCATCAAAACTACTCGCCCGCTCGATTCGCAACGTCGTGCCAATTGCCTACAGGCGCTTACGGGCGCCTGGCATTTAGTTTTCGTAGTTCCATTGTAGTCAGGTCATGTTTCGTATGGTTTACTAGTATTTTTCGATGATGAATCGAATGGGATGGGTGTCGGAGCAGTAATACTAGGGCAAGCTAAGGAGTAATAAACCGTTGTGTAATAATTTGCAGAGTTTTTTGTGTGTTATAATATTTTTTTAATAGTTCTTGGTCCTGATACTCCGTAACATACCTTGTGTGTTCTAAGAATTGGACGGCATTTAGGCGATAATCTACTCAAGATTACACAGGCCAGACAAGCATTATGTGATGAACACACGAAGTGTGATCATTAACTGGGTTGGCCTTCTTCCGCTCTATATCTAATCTAAATTTTTCATTAATTTGTTTGTTTATTGCAAGTTTTATACATTTATGTTAAAAACAGTTCGAATCCTTCAGCCAAACACAAATAAGAGTTCCCCGGTTATGGCTGAGTTGCTGCAAAGTGCACTCAAGAAACGCTGCAGTGTTCTCACCATTCAGGAACCATACATAGGATCCAAAACTCTTGGTCTGCGGTCGTAGGCACGAGTGGTGGCCGGAGCAAGAATGGGAGCCTGAACAGCCAGTACTTGGCCACTGTGCTCATCTGAGCTGGTGGCTTTGAGCTGGTTGTAATATCATTTTACAGGCAATTTGGCGCACCAGTTGCCAACAGATTTCAACCACAGAAGTTAGCCTTCTTGAAAAGCACGTCAAGGAGTGAATATAGGTGAGAGGTGGGGTTTCAACCAACACCTCCAGTCCCGATGACAGAGCTGCGCTCCTGTGGGTCACCAAGACTTATAACACTGTATCAACAGAAGCACTCCAAGTTATCACTGGTCAGTTACCAGTTGACTTGACGTTGAGTGCATGGTTGACAAGTGGAAAGTGAGACGGGAGCTTCCCCCGCTTTGGGCTGAACTCCGTGTGGATCGCACCACAGAACAGAAATTTGCCGCCATCAGGTGTGGTGGGGGACGAAAATGTACCAAAAACTAGGGTTTTTCGCATTTTTCTCGAAAACGGATCTAACGATTTTGATTAAACTTTCAAATTATCTTCTACTAACCAAAACCTAACTTTTCTTATCCATACATATCTCCATGAAAATACGGTGAACGAAGGTCCTATGAAGCAAAAAAGGGTTTTCACGCTTTTTGGCAAAACGGCTTCAACGATTTTCACTAAAGTCTCAGGGTTTTTGAATAGTTGATACCTACATATTGTTCTGAATAAATGTTCCTCTGCAAGTCCATTGTCAAAACTATCATTGGGGTAGCAACACAATCAATATCAAAAGTTTCACCGAAAAGCGCTTTAGGTACAGTTTTCCACCACAAATCTCACTCATGTGACACTAGCGTTACCACAAAAATCTGAGTGTTATTGCAATAAGCTGCCTATACCACGAAAGTATAATAACGGATCCCCTATAATTCCAGAACTGTAAATACAAACATCTTCGAAACAAATCATGTTTACTGCCCCATCAATTGTCTATACGTGTCCGTTGTATATGACGGTCTTGGCATAAGTAGCACAGTCTGATAAACTCAGACACGTGAAGTGCCGGTTCCACGTAACCGTTTCTCATGTAGAACGTAAAATTTACAAGTTCGCACGAACTGAGTGTAACATAGGTTGTATTAGCTGCTTAAATGTACGTACGTAGTGAAAAGTTGTGCAATGTGTCGTACTAATTATTTTAGACTGTTGACTACTACAGAAAATGGCTGATTTCTGACAGAGTTTTGAAGAGCGCTATCAGCGTTCTGGTTCACAAACTCATCTAATTGTTCATTTCCCGGGTTCCAACTGTCCATTTTGATGTCGGGCTTACATTTCCGAAAACCAAAAGAGCTGCGGAAGATGGTGGTCGCCTGTCTACCAAAATTGGCGACTAGCAACCCCCCAATAGTGTCCGACTCTCCGCTCATCTCAAATTGAAATGTGAGAAGTCGTACGGCCGTTAGTTCTAAGTGAGTCGGCGAGACTCTGTCGCCAGACTCGAATTTCGAATATAACGACACCCTTCAAGTTGTCGAGGGGACCAGAGCGACTTGAGAACTCGAGAAGTGGAAGGTGGAGAATAAGAGATGAGACCAAAGAGAAGATTCCTGAGGAGAGAGCGATATTATGAATTCTTGAGTGAAACGTTACTACGGGCTCACCAGCAACTTCTCTTCCCCCTTCGACTAATCTGTTTCACCTTTTGTATTCTCTGAAACATCTTATCTTATCCGGCGAGAACTGGTGTCACCAGCAACTTTTTCATCTCCTCCTTTTTTCCTTGTTTCTTTTTCTCACATTAGGAAAACTAGAAGCTGGAGGATTGGGAGACGTTTTCCCGCCGACGTCGCGCAAGGAGATACCTCGAAGGGAGACAGTGGAGAATGTGGAATGCAAACTTCGTGGACTGGAGGCTCTAGAGAAGGAGATAGATAATGGCCACTAGGAGAGTCGTCACCTTTCGAATTAAATCGTTGAAATTGGAAAATATTTAAACGGCGCACCTCGACTGTCAAATTATTACTCGAATAGTAATTGTTTCATTTGCACTCCTTCCCGCCTCACTCCGTCCACCCGTCAGCACGATTCGTCTCGCCGTGCCAATTGCCTATATGCCCCGGAATATGTAGTTTTTGTCGTTCCGCCATAGTCAGGTCATGTTTCGAATCTCTGGTACAGTTCGATTCAAGCTGTGCGAAATCATTGATGACCCGACGACGGCGGAGAAGATCGTGTGGGAGGGGCTGAGTGCCTTGGGAGATTTTTGTGGTGTATCAACAAATCCAATGTTCGCATGTCCACTTACCTCGCATCTTCATAGTATCAGACATCGTAGCGTCAGTCTGGTCAAACCATCGTGTGGATCTTCCAGCGCATTCGTGCTTCTATCGAGCGTTTGTGTTTGTGCTGCGACCCGGTGTTCACCAGTTTGTTCCCCTGTATCCTTTGCTATAGTGTAGGAACAATGCATTATTGACAATTACAGTCTCAATGCATTGCTCCTGTGTACTAAGCCTTCTGCAGGCGACTCCTTTCCCTCTTCCCAAATGAAGTAGGATTTGAAATTAGAGACCAGAAACGAGATATTCCTTGGTGTTTACGCAGGCAGTGAACTTTTTTTTTCATCGTATCTTTTTATTTACTTTATTTTATTTTACTCGATTTTATTTTTCGGCATTCAACTCCCATTCGGTGCAACTTTATCGCAAGTTGAGTATTCATTACTTGAGGTTGAAGGGCAGTGTCTCAACTGAGAGAAGACAAGAGCAGAGTGCATCAGCTTACCAGAAGAAGAGACCTCACCTCCTTCACTCTATTTTGAAGACGCAACTTTATTCAATTCATTCCCTGTTCTACCTCTCGCTGCTATATTTTCGGCCAGGAAAATTTTTTTACAACCCCCCCTCAAAATTTGATACTTTACGTTTCAAGACATGGGGATTCAAAATCTGCTATGTCCGTCCGCCGTCCAGGCCGAATGGAATGAGTATCCTACGTGTACAGCTGCTTATAGTGAAATTACAGTAATTATAGTGAGCCAAAGTCAACGAATTCAAAGAACTCGCGGAACTACAGCGGTTGTCAACATTTCTTTTTGCGCATTACGCCTCCATCTCCAACCCAGTGAACCAGAACAATAGTACGTTACCAGTGCGTGTTATCGTATTCAATTGACGTTGCCCACCTTGTTAGAAATATTAAATGCTTGTCTGGAACGTATCGAGAAGTTAACGCCCCTTTCAGGTTAACGCAATAACACGTGGCGTTGATCGGAGAATGAAGAGATGAGCGCGAATGAACCGAAGAAAGGAGCTTTCGAGACTGAATTTACAATCTGCTTTATGCCTCCCCGTCGGACGTCCAACAACTTGTTTCCTACCCCAGGTTTAACCCAGTCGACGTGTTTGAGCTTCAATTAGTCGCCACTTTGGGAGCTAGTTATCGTGATGTCTTGAGATATGAAAGTTACGCGAATAACTCGCGAGTCTGAAGTGAAGATGAAGCGGAGGGCGTAGGCGGTGAATCTCGCTTCCAACGAGACTCCTGCTGTTTCCATTTCAAAAGCCGTCTCAAGTAATATTCGTGAAGAGAAAGAGAATGTTGCGAGTCTCGCGGTCGGCGGTGAGTCTGTAAGTGGTTAAACATCCCATTAGCGCCCGACTCGACTCAACCCAACATCCTCCACCCAACTCGACTCAGTTGTGTTGTGCAGCCGCAAAGATTAAGATCGATCGCCTTCTCTCTCAGAGTTGTAGCGTGAAGTAACAGCGATCCCGTGGCTGTTAACTTCTATCAAACCCCGCAGCATTCCAGTCGAATTGATGGCCCTCGTTCGACCCCTTCATTCTGAATAATAACCCTATGTTTTCGGTCACGAAACAATTTTTGCAACCCCCCCTCAAAATTTGATACTTCACGTTTCAAGACATGGAGATACCAAATCTGCAATGTCCGTCCGCCGTCCCCCGTCCGGGCCGTTTTGTGCCATTAATGTGGTCTAAAAAATTCGTTATTTCGCACAAAAATCCCATTTGGTATCTAGTTGTGCCCGCCATCGCGGCAATCCGATCGGACGAAGCCCATGGTTGTTATGAACAAAAAATGGAAAATGGTTAAAAAAATTAACGAAACGCAGTATAATCGCAAATAAGCCGTGTTTCGTATCATTTTCAAGGTATTTTTACATCCTGGGTCGAATGGAATGAGTATCAGACGTGTACAACTGCGTATAGGGAAATTACAGTAATTAAAGTGAGCCAAAGTCAATTAATTGAAATAACTCGCTGGAACTACAGCGGAAGTCAACTACTCCCTCCCTCCCTCCCTCCCATCCATTAAAACCACCTGCCTGCTCGCCTCGCAATGTCGTGTCAATTTCCCCCAACTCTTTTTGCCCAACGACGGGGCGGAGGAAGGTTAGGGCCACTTCCTCCACACACCCCTACATCGGATCATAAATGCCTACAGACGTTTACGGGCGCCTGGCCGGGGGATATTTAGTTTCCATAGTTCCATTATAGTCAGGTCATATTTCGTATGGTTAATTAGGATTTTTCGATGCTGAATCGAATAGGATGGGTCTCGGAGCAGTAATACTAGGTCAAGCTGTTCATGAGAATAATAAACCATTGTGTAATAATTTGCAGGGTTTTTACATTCTGTGATGCAACGGGTGAAGAAAGCATAGAGATCGTGTCAAAAAAAAGTTGGGTTTTCTTCAGATCATTGGGTCTTGAGGCCTACTGAGTCTGAACAACCCAAATTCGACATGTGGTCCATGCGTGTGTATGTATGTGAGTCTGTTCATCGATTTGTGGTAGATCGGCTGGGCCGATTGAGCTGGTTCTTTTGGTTTATTATTCATTCTGAATAACACACCTATGTTTTCGGCTAGGAACATTTTTTTTCAACCCCCTTTGAAAATTTGATTACAATTACAGTAATTATAATGAGGCTAAGACTAAAAATTGAAAGAAGTAGGGGGACATGACTCGCTGACATGACACTTCTTTTGGAAGGCCTCAAAGAACCCACGTCATCAACAAGTCGACCAGAACCCCCACACAACGTGTATAAATGCAATCAGGTGTCTTACTGGGTTAAACTCTTTTCCTGACACATTGTACAACCACCATCATAAATGTCCACCACGGTTAATCTAGTACAACGCTTCACACAACTCCTGCAGACACACGTATATACGCTGCTTTGTATTCGTCAACCGAATTCCAATCTGTATTTCGCTGAATCAATATCAGTCATTCAGTGTGCTTAACAAGTTTCAATTAGTTATCAGGTCAGAAATAAGCTCATTGGACTGCCTCGTACGCCCTTTGAAGAAGCAAAGAAATGGTTGCAAATTACAAACACACGCACTCTTCCGTTAACCTTGTGTAAATTTCCGTTAAACTATCCTGTGTACGCTTTAAATAGGTGGAAATTAAATCGGAACTTTTTGAAAACGGATTTTTTTGCCTTCCCAGACTTAACTTCAATACATAAATGAAGGAAAATCACAAATTTTAAGGTTGAAGGTAGAGGTCACATTAGCACAAATAAGCTTGCGAATATTAATAACGCAAAAACTGTCAAATTTATGTTCCAAGAAGAGCACGCTACTATTCGTTATTTTCATTCACAAACTCTTCAAAGGAAAATATTCTAACAATGAGAGGTCTAATCGGGGCTGGTTAGCACACCATAACAATAACTAGGAAACTGTTAGCGATTAACTTCCTGGAATTTATTTTCTATTTATAACAGATCTGCTCTTGCCGTAGTCCGTTTGTTAATGCCCAGTCGGGAATCTCGCGATCGATTAAGAGGTTTATACGAGTCCTGTATAACTGTTTGGCGCAGGCTGAAGTAGTTGGGATCATGAGCTTGGGCCTTTCCCGGGAACGTTTGGTTTTTTTTATGTTTCCAAAATGTCCTTTCCTCTCGATTTACCTCCTTCTCCAACACACACAGCTCTTCCCAGATTCCCCTTATGTCGCCCTTATTTACTCAAACTCAATCGCTATTCATTTCATGTGTAATACAGTCTTTCTCTCACGCTCACCGAATTCCCTTTTAATTTATTAAAGGTGCGCTCAACAGTAACTGATGGTTGAGATTTTGCAAACGTGCGAGAGCGTTGAAGACCCATTAAAAGACTCCCTGGTGGCTTATGTGTAACCACCCGAAGGCATGACCCTGGGGAATCCCTTACCATACTTTGAAGCTTAATTGGTTCTCCGCTGGATTTAATTGTTCACATGGGTAACAAGTGTCTAGAGTAAAGATTAACAGTGACCTCATTGATAGCAATAACTCTCGCTAAGTGTGTAAAAATGTTATTTTATAACTGTTATTAGC
This sequence comes from Pachypeltis micranthus, assembly GCA_020466155.1. Lineage (NCBI taxonomy): Eukaryota > Metazoa > Arthropoda > Insecta > Hemiptera > Miridae > Pachypeltis > Pachypeltis micranthus. Next base: position 399,310 of record CM035782.1, on the reverse strand, counting down.
TGTTTGTTTTTTAAAGCTTGCTTAACTCGGTACTAGATGTGAGAGCTTGAATATTTGACCCCTAATTCCATCCGTCGCTCACTGTTGTAGAAACTGCAAGATTTGGAATCACAAGGACAAACCTGGGAATGTAATCAACATGTCAATAGTTGTCCACATTCCAGGACTTCGTGGGATCCTCATTTATTGCACAGTAAACCCCCATAGTAGGGAGGTACAAGTTTATGGTAGGTAGATCACTAATGGACTACTCCTACGTTTTAATAGAAGAACGGTGTTGTCATGGAAGCAGGATTTATTTGGGAAAATCTGAACTAAAATGGATTATAATAAAAGTGTTCTATAAACGAATCTCTTTATTTACCCACAGATGAAAGTTTTGTGAAGTTAGTCTTCCTCGCCGTTAGAAGCTGTCTCAACCCTATTTTAAAAGCTCAAAATTAGGGACCAATCGACCACACGCTTCCTCTTGCGCAGAAGCTGATCAGAAACGAGGGTAGTTCCTCCTAGCATCAATTCCATGAGACTTAATCCCGCTGCCAAATTTCAAATATTCTTCGATAATCATCATTCAGTCGCTGAATCAATGTGCCCTTCACTATCGCCACAGCTAACGCTACGAAGTAGTGTTTCATGAAAAGGGAGGGTGGAACTCTCCTGAAGTTTCCTGTAGGTGTAAAATTAACCTAGCGAAGAAATGCCATAGCGTCAACGAGACGCATCTTTCTCCCCCCATTTTGTGTTCGCTCCTACAGAACGAACAAATAAGTCGTTTAACGCAAAGAGCGATAAATACTTGAACGTTATAAACACAACATCAACTGTTTAAACCGAACCCCGTTGCGTTTATTTGTCCGGGCGCCCCACTATTCCATTTTATCGCTCCGTCGCTTCAGGTTTTATTGCGACGAATCCGATCTCTTTATTTGAGAGACAGCAAATCTGTAGCGGAGCTTTTTGATCGGTGAGGAACCCGGAGGGTGGGGCTCCTGACGATTAACTTGTGATCATTACTTTTGAACCGATTTCACTAATAACGTTATATTCACGTGCCATGGTGATCTGCAGGCGAAAGATCAAATTTGTGCTGATTAAGTATGGTCTCTATTCTTCAGTTGCGTGCACGGATACAGACTTTTTCTAAAATTTACTACACCCAGTACACTGTACAACCTTTTTTTACACATTACTTATGTTCACGCGCCAAATCACTACGCAGATTTTCGACTTTTTGTATGCCCGGTTGTTGCCTCGCTGTGTTCCCTTTGGACCGGGCGCGCGCCTTCAGGAGAATCGGTTCTTCGTACTGTACCACCCCTCTTCTGTTCCGCACCTGCCTTCAGTACCGTCTTCACTTCACTTCACTTCTCCCTTCCGTCCCGACGTGATTTGTTTCAGCCTTTTTCCCTTATTTGCCTTTTTTAAGCACTCATTCTTCCTGTCATCGGAGAATTTCTGCCTATCGCCTTTGCTCATAGGTCGAAATAAGTCACCTTTATTTTTACTTCTGGTCTTTTTTATTCTTCTTTTTTGTAAATATCAAGTTTTTTATACGACAGACAATCAAAGTGTTTTTCTTATATTTAAATTCCCCCCTTGGTTGCCATAGGTAATTGGTTTAATTTTTCTGTAGAAATTACCCCACTTATGCGCAAACAACTTACTTTTTAAACTTCGTACGGTCATGAAAACTAAACACGAAATTGTACTGACGCAATAAAAGAATAAACAGCGTAATTACCACAGGATTCATGAAAAAGAGGAAAGAAAAATCTCATCCTCTGCATGTGCAGTGAAGGGGTGGGACCTTCTTCTCAGATGAGTATTTGGAAATAGGAACGTCAAATGTCAACAAGATTCATGAGCTAGAGGACGAACGCCAACTGTATTCATCGCTCTCGCCTGAGGTACGCGAAATATAGTGGCAAGAGGGAGGTTGAAACTATCAATTTCCTCTCGAGGGTGGGTTTTGCAATCTTTGCAAATGGGGTTCAAATCACCATCTGCCCAAGAAGACGGATGACTCAAGTTGGTTGAGGCGGCCTCGTTCAGCACGTCAGTAGTCACTGAGTAAAACGCTAGTCTCAAGTGTAACGAAGGGATGATGGCACTGGATGGTGCTACATGAAGCACGTTAAGGTTTTCTTTATGTAGATCTATTCAAATTCCAATCTTCAAATCCTCAGTTCGCTTCTCTTGTGCGACGTTGCGGACGTTTTGGGATTATTTCGCTGAGGTCAGGACTCTCCTGGGGTCGATTTTGATGGGTGAGGATTGTGAAGGGCCGTACTTAAAATAGTTAAGTAGTTTCAGACATCAATCAATTGGATTTTCTTCAGATCTATACGTTTGGAGGCCTACTGAGTCCGAAAAACCTAATTCCCGCAAGTGGTCTGTGTGTGTACATGTGGACCTCTGCTGTACCCTAACTGTCCTTGTCACAAAGAAAAGTGGTGTCGGGCTGTGGGGCTACAGACTGATTTCAGTGCGACTGTAGTTTTTCGGCGCTTCCGAAATGTGCTGGCACCTAGTCCCCAGATGGCTGGTGTCATTGGCGAGGTCACTCTGACCCGTGGATGGTACAGCCGAGAATCTCACGATTCTACAGACAGTGCTGTCCCAGACCCAGAAGGAAAAGAAGCAATTACATATGGTTGCCCTGGACGTTGCTTGGCCGATTGCCTCCGTTGTGTGAATGCTCCTAGTCGACTCATCGATTATGTAAACTCTGTGTACTGCGGGTTGTGACGGCTTTGCAGGTTGGAGACAATTTGTCTGAGGACGTAGCAATAGGGCGTGGTGTTCGACAGGAGGACCCTCCGTCTCCTACACTCTTCAATCTTGTGATTGACATTGGCGCTGGGTTAGCTGCCTTGTAAAGGAGGGTTTGATCCCGCCCCAGGCGAGTGGGTGGAAGCATTAGCTTTCGCGAATGATGTCCTCCTCGCAGGTACCAAGCAGCGATGAAGTGTACAAGGGCCCAAGATCGTAACATTGTGGGTGCTCGCTGTCGTGCGCGTGGTAGCCAGTTTTAAGTCGCTGAATCATGTGGTGAAAGTGTGTCCATTTACTCATGCCAAACGTCATTCGACTCCAAAATATGGTTATGAGAACGATCAGTCGAGTTTACTCGAACCTTCCCAAAAATCTACGTTGACAGCGCCAGTGATAGATTATCAACTCTGCTGCAGTTGGTTTCCTTCCACATATCGCATTATCGTACCCGTTCTACCAATTTATTTCATGTGACTACTACAGCAGCGAACTACCTGTATAACAACCTCTTTTATCGAGCTCTACGAACTTTGTTTTCTCCCCAACACTCCCCTTCCTCTATTATTCGACACCCTCAGGCAGACATATGATAAGCTGGGGGCTTCCACTAGTCATTTAAAAAATTAATATAATGGGTAAATCAAGAATTATCTTAGTTATTACCAAGTATTAATGTATCGTTTGTGAATCCATATAGTGTACTCATGTATCCCTAGATAGGTTTGTACTTTCATTTTCGTAATTGAGCTTTGTTTCGTGCACATTTAAATAAATAAATATACGTTTGTTTTCAATAAGAATCGTGAAATTAGTAGAAGCAAGGAACGTTCCAGTTTAGCCGTACCAGTTTCTTTGCAACCTGGCTCAGCTGAGTTTAAAACAGTTAGGATTCAATGGGATAAAAAACGCGAATGCACTTGGAAGTGACAGAACGTGTGTGTTGCATCATTAGACTGATATAACTCTCTTCGAGGGTTCAGGAACGGCCATTTGATAAGGAAATAGACCTGTGTGTTGCATAGTGCTATTTCTGCATCGAGGTATTTTTAACATGAATCCAATTATAGACACATAGATGATTAACGAGATGAAAATGCACCTTGTGGTCTTACAACGACTTGACCTTGAAAGCGTGGGTAGACAGCAATTGCCTTCACAGTGTTATCGGTGGCATAGGAAAGGGACGGAACTCTATCGTAAAGAAGAATATCTAGGATTATCCTCCAAGCTCTCAGAAGGTCGACCTTTGACTGTTTCTGACGCGAGGGCTTCTCGAAATTATTTGAATTTTCTTGGGTCCTCATCAATTCATCGCTTTTCGTCTCGCATCAGAGATGCGAAGACGCCAACGTTTCAATGGCCCTCTGCTGCTGATTCATAATGAAATGGCCTCTCTCGTTGGTGGAACGGTGAAAAATCGACGTTGGATCCAAAAACCACGCTTCCACGAAACGTGAGCTCTTTAACGGCAGTTATTTATTTATGTGAAGCCTTGTTTTTCACCCTCGAGAGTTCTCATTTTGGGATAAGCTCGCTCATCGCCAATTCTTGTATCATCATGAAGAGTGTTTGAGCAATATCAACCCAAAACTAATGTTCGGCATAGGCCGAATCTTGAGCTCGGGCCTTTTCCAGGTGTCCTCATTCCATCTATTTCGACCTGGAGCCTTTTTGATGTTAGTCGCTGGAAAGTCTGAACTGCTCGTTCAGTTGGCTTCTCTTCCAGACAAAGGAACAAGGCTCTGAAGCTCACGTATTCAGAGCCCTTTGCTCATGCTTAAATACTCACACTCAAACTCATATCGCTATTCTGTCAAAGTCTAATATAGACCACGTTCATTTATTCTCAACTCAAGCTCCCTCTCCCGTGCGCCCCACTCACGCTAATTATATAGTAGTATCATGGCGATCAACACAATACATATTTATCCACATCCAATTTTGATATTTGGCGTGCAGATCAATGCGGGACGCAAAAATAAGGGTACGAGCGTAATCGGTAAATAAATGCAAAGATATAGTTTCTCCTTATAATAAATTATTAAATGAAGAAAGTAATCAATTATTTATAGAATATGCAGAGGCTTCGTGTTTTACGCTTGTATTTACAGAACAGGCGGTTTATGGGTGGACACAATGCAAAAGTCTAGGTATCGGCGTATGTACGCTGACGGAGATGGAAGGACGAGGATTTGACATGAACACAGTTTTACCTTGATATCTACGAAGTTTACGCTCCGTGGTAGATGCAGTGTTTGGATCCAGACAAGTAGCGCGTCTCTCTAGAAATGTTCGTCGGGACTTAATTTACGAATTGACCAATAACTCTGTCTGGTCTGATCTTTTTAGAGTGGCAAAAACAATGATAACAAAAGGGTGGCAGTAATTTCTGATGCTATATCTTTCGGTCTCTGTGATGAAAGTGTGGTATTTTCTTTCACTAATAAAATAATTTACAAATGAAGGAAGTTCATTTGGTTGTTGAAAATTCTCCGGTTAGGTCGACGTGTAGTCGAGCTTCGCCAGATATAAGAATATAGACGGTAGCCCCCCCCCCCCTCAACACTTTATTTGGGTCACGGAGTGCAGTTCTCCACATCCTTTCATCCAGAACTAGCTGCTCTTACTTGGGAAAGGGACCTTTAACATTTCAAAGTAACACATTTACTCATACTTTCAAATGTGTTACGAGGGGATTTGAAGATTTTACGCGAAAATTAATTTCAAGTTCATGCTAACTTGAAATCAACAATTCGAGTCAACATTAATGTTTTGGGTTAAATTTACCGGTTAGTTCAGGTTAGGTTGGTCCGCCTCACAGCAGCTTCGCAGAACCTCAATGCTCTTTCTTGTTTCACAACGCTCGTTACAATCAACAGAGGAGTATCTCTCTACCTTATCGCAAAAACGTTTACTTCCTACTCCCTAACCCACCCCCACGCCCTCTTCTCACCACAACCCCCACAACAAAACAGCTCCCCATTATTGCTTTTCTTGCCAGCTCCTCAAAGGCCGTCTTCTCTTATTTGTACAGTTTTCTCTTTCTCCTTCAACACGGGGTGCCCTCATTTTGATAGGGGTTTTTGTCAAAGGCTCAAAGAGAACTTTTCCTCCCCACACTCCTGCCGCCATCCCCATTTAAGGGTGACTAACTGCCCTCTGTTCGCCCTTTGTCGGTGTAAAGGCGGCAGTACCTTCCGGGGACTGGGCAGAATGAAAAGAGGGTTGAGCTCTCTGCGCCGTGATAAGGGGCTTATAGCTTTACAAAATATTATCCCTACACAATTATAATGCAGTTCATGCAGTGGAAGTTGGCAGCGGGGGAACTACAAACGATCGCACTTCCATTTACTTCGGTTTTTTTCTCTTCGTGTTCCTTCAACACGAAAACTCTTATGTAATTCAACTTGAAGGTTTACAAATGTGTGACATTTTAAACTCTCTCTCTCTGGTGTTTTGTGGCCAGACGTTCTGATCACAATTTTTGATCTTTTCGGTGTTAGCCTTTACGTTCCCTGTGAAGTCTGTGAGATGTCGACTTAAACGCCTGTGTACCCACTCAAGAGCGTGTGTTCTGGAGTTTCTCGCGCTTTCTTCATGTACACATAGTGTTTTGTCATGATCTGCGTGGTGAAGTTGAGTTTCATTCCTTCGTTTCGGTACCTCCTGGTTCGTTTGCTAGTGCCACTCTTCTTGTCAGGCGTGATGCCTTTTGTAAATCTTCTGGTTTGATTACAGTGATCTCCTCTTCACAAATGCGCCCTCTGGCGCGGTGCTGCTCATTATTGACTTGAGTAGTTATAAAACATTGGTACGTAGACTAATGTGCTCACAAGCCCTTCGTGTTTGCACTACAGCTTCTTCCTTTACCTCCATGCGTCTCCCTAGCTATTCTGTCTCATAGTGGGGGCTCGGAGAGCGTATCGTGTCCAATGGCATCATGGTTTAGTTTGTTTTAGTGTCAGATCTTCTAGGAGTAAAGCCCTATGCAAGAGTATACACTATGTCGGACAGTCAGGCTGCACTTAAGGCCCTGGCTTCCAATACCATCACGTCAGGGCTGGTTTGGGAATTTCTGAGTGGCCTGAAGACCTTGGCAAAGGAAAACACATTAACACTGTGTTGGGTGCCAAGTCATTCAGGAGTAGAAGGGAACGAGGACGCCGATAAACTGGCAAGAAAGGGATCTGCGCTTCCCCCGGTGGGACCTGAGCCCTTCCTACGGACCACCAAGAGCCACTCAACCAAGGAGGTTGGTAAGTGGGAGGAGAAACGCGGGGCTGCCCATTGGCGGTACCTGGCCAAAGGCAGTCAAGGTTGTTTGTCAGACTCTCCAGGCAGAGAACCTCAGCCTGGAGAGAGATAGTATACGGATGGTATGCGGCCTGTTTACAGGTCACTGTCCACTAAGGTACCAACTGGCCAAGATTGGCAATTGCAGATTCTGCGAGGTGGAGCTGGAGACGGCGATGCATGTACTCTGTACGTGTGAGGGGCTGGCTGTAACCAGAGGAGGTTGCGGGAATGAACCTTAACATTGTCTTGAGTTTTGTGCGAAAAAGGTGGGAACGTATTGTGGGCGCCGCATCAGAGAACACCAGCTTCAGAGGAGCTGGGGGTGGAACTGGGAGAACATGAAGGGGCTCATGCTCGCCCACACAATAGGCCTAGTTGTGGCCGCAGTGGAGGCTTTCCCGATGCCACCAAGCAAATATATTTAAAAAAAAGAAAAACTGATAACTATCTGAGGTGAGACTATGCTACTCAAAACTCACGCCCCTGGGAATTGTGATTCATCGGCCAGTCACATATTCGCATTCATATTCAACTATTGTAGAGGAATATTTCTAAAAGTTATGATCTTGATTCATGAACTTTTATCGCCAACTTTCAAATAGAATCAGGCGTATTTCTTTCAATCGCTCTAGTTTTCTCCCAAATTGGGTGGCGTGAGGATCAACTCGAGAACGTTATCTTCATCAGGAATCGCATGAAACGTACCGTTGTTTATTCAACTTCACCTTGTAACTGGAGTTAGAGCCTTCGCCTGATCCTTATCTGATTTTCTCACGTGCCTTTTGTAGCTTGAGCCTCCGTTTACGTAGTATTTATCAGATCTCCGGCTGGCCGTGCTGAGGAGTTTCGTTAATGGAAATGAAATCAAAGTTCATTGTGAAGGTTCTTAACTTGGGCGAGACCACTTTACTTTTGGATCTTAATTAAGGAAAACTTTACCTGGAAAACCTCCTTCGTCTGCGCTTGAATTCCTTCCTGACCTTCTTTTATTTTTGACCATGTTTCCGTTGAAACCCATATAACTCCAATCGACTTCGCTATTTAGTCATTGAGGTTGTTCGAGGCTCGGCTTTCCAGTAATTCCATAGCTGTAATGTGCGCCATAAGCATTCGCATTCCCCTGCTATCAAAGTTAGACTGTGTTCAAGAGGTTGCCTTTTGGTTGGTGCTTTTCTAGGTTCCTATTTGGATGTCCGGTTTTCCCACTACGCATTTCTCCTTTACCAATCACAAAGTTGCACGTTCTTGATAATGTTAATATTAGTAATTGACAGTACTGACAGAAATATCAGGTGCGCCACATCACACAACTATCCTTACCTCTACGTCAATTCGCTTGTGTTCGTGGCTTTTTCGACTAACTTAATTTATTTATCACTCAGTTCGAAAAGTTTGACTGCTCCGGTCATTTTCCCGTGAATGAGAATTTTATGGCATTCTTGTCTTATTAGGAGCTGTTTATATACAAAATTTAATCAAAATCGTTAGATCCGTTTTCGAGAAAAAAACATTTTGCAACAAACTCGACGAGCTTCAGACACCGCCATACGAAGATCCTTTCTGTCGCATTTGCGCTTCTTGGCTTGCCAAGTTAGAGCAAGATCCCAGCTGCCAGATACTACCTGGACATCCAGGATCACTGGAGACTGGTGGGACCAACGGTGACGATGTCAGACCTCAGTCCTTCTCCAGAGACTACCCGGTAGTGCCTCCACTGCCTAGCCCTCAGATGACAATGCGCTAGCAACCTGCTTGCAGGCCACGTCATGACGCTTGTCACGGTCCACATGATTCAGCGACTCAAACAGGTTACCATTACATTACAGCGAGCATTCACAACATTATGATCTCGGCCTCTTGTACACCTCATCGGTGTAGACAGTGACGCCACACGAACGGCGTGAACGTGCCAGTAATCCTTCCCATGAATGCCCCCTGAAGTCCACTCCACCCACGCACACACATACTCAAACAATTTCCCAAATAGTGTTTTTGGACTCAGTAGGGTCTGAAACGTAAAGATCCGAAAAGAACTCAAAATTTTGTCTTACATAACTTTCCTTTATACTTCGTATACCCAAGAAAAAGAAAAATTGCTTACTAAACCAGCGAAGCGCTACCGAATTTAGATTTTTTGGTGAACTAGCGAAACAGTGGTTCAATCCCCCCTCCCCTGCACAGGTGATGGTAACAACTACACAGTACTTGCGTAATTATTCAGTTGTGGTGAATTGATTCAGTATAGTTGCAGCCGTCTGTTCGGCTGCAGTCACTACAATTTGACTTCTTGGTATTCAGCATTGCATCCAATAACCAGCTCTAATCGACAACTGAATATTTTACTCTCATTCTACTTGGTGACAGTACTTTCCGATGGATTCACTCTTTGAAGAAAAAACGTAAACAAAAAAACTTCTTAACATTATTTGCCCCTGATTCACTAGGGCTTTCTCAAATGTTAAATATCCCTATGAAGTTCAAAGAAACTGATTATTTGATGTCCGATTTGCAAGAATCCATTGGAACTTGTGAACCACTGCGAGTATTTTTCTCCGAGGTTTTTATTTTATTATTTGAAATAAAATATAACTGCTGCATGCTTCTTCCCAAGCCAGAAGCGCATTAGACGTCGTTTACTGAGTAACCAGTGCATAAGTACGAGTAATTAATGATAATTTTTCCTGGGGGGGTTGGTTTGAACTGTTCTGGAATTATATACGCAAGATTTCAAAAGTTGATGGAGGAGACAATACTTTGAATCCTGCAGTTTTGTGGGAAGTCCCTACTTATTTAAAAATCGTTATTAAACTTCCATTTTTTGGGCAAATCATTGGATTACCTACATGGTTTTTACTTTCTTTGGCTCTACGAAGTATAGAAAGGAAAGTTGTGTAATCGGCTGAAAAAAAATTCTCTTCAGATCTTTACGTTTCAGACCCCCCTGAGTCCGAAAAACACTATTTGGGAAAATGGTCTGTGTGTGTGTGTGTGTGTGTGTGTGTGTGTGTGTGTGTGTGTGTGTGTGTGTGTGTGTGTGTGTGTGTGTGCTTGCGTGCGTGCGTGTGTTAACCGAAAGTTAACTATAGTTATCACAGTGATCAAAACACCAAATATTTTTTTTCTCAAAAATGGTTCTAACGATTTTGATTAAATTTTTTATATTGATAGCTCCCAATATGGCAACTATACCATAAAATTGTCATTCGTGGGAAAATGATGAGAGCAGCACAATAAATTACCAAAACTTTCGACGAAATCCATTTTAACGAGGTTTCTAGAGAAAACAGCCGCACCAAACCAGCTGAAACTTGATGTATAGCCCGCAGGTTACCATGGGACGCAAAACTAAGGGTATGGGCAAAATCCACCGAAAGTTAACTATAGTTATCATAGTGGTCAAAACCACGGCTCTAACGATTTTGATTACATTTTTTATATTGATAGGTCTCGATAAGGCAATTATACCATAAAATTCCCATCTGTGGGAAAATTACGAGAGAAGCACAATAAATCATCAAAATTTTCGACGAAAGGCGTTTTTAGCGCAGTTTTTTCCTTATAAACTCCGCTGGAATTTTTGTAGAATGTTAAAAAACATTGGTATTGTAGTCCAATCCAATACCTGAAGGGTGAGTGTTTAAAAACGCTCATGAGATACATGGGGCTCACTCCAGAAATTCCTGAATTTCAACTACCGCCGTTTCGCTTACTACCAGTTCTAACAGTTTTTACGCAATAACTCTGCAAAAGTGATTACTATCCTTCTTCAAAAAGTGATTTTCTGTGTACCAATTGCTCAACAATGTTAAAAAACATTGGTATTGTAGTCCAATCTTCTCGCAATGAGAACGAGCAGCACAATAAATTCCAGAACTGTAGGCGCTACCGCTTCCTGCTGCTGTGACGCGTTGTTTGACCAAGTTCATAGGAACTGAGTGATAAATGAATTGATTAAATAGAATTAGCCATGTACAAAGTGAATTGATGTAGAGCTAAGTTTTTCACGAACGCTAGCAACGCACAAGAAGAATTATCTGATGGTACGCATCTCGCAACATTCTTCGAGCCCACATGCACTCAGCGAGTTTATCGCTGTAGCAACTAATAGAATACGTTTTTCACAAGTTTATGTCAATTTGACTAATCTTCGTTTTACATTATAAGTGGAAACAGGTAGCGCATTTATTTCCAGAATTTATTGGGCTGCTGCTACTTGTGACACGACTTCCAGTAGTTGATCAATGAATGCATGACACTGCCATCTCCTTTTCTCACGTTTAATTTATTGCAGTTATACGAAAAGCGGCGTGAAAAAGTAGTAGTTTAAACCGCAGAATTTCTTGGGTTACTCTTAATTATCTTACTACCATTATTAAACTTTCATTGTATAGGTACCAGCACGATTTTTGTGGGAAAGCCAGCTTTCCATAGGACGGCTTTGTGGGGTGTTATATTTTATTGAAAATATTTAGATTTTTTTATGTTATTCGGAACGATTTTGATCGCTATGATAACTAAGTTGGTTTTGGATCGACTGTGCGTCGGGCTGTGGCCATGTTGAAGTAGAAACACGCGGCTCCCGTGGAACAATTTCTGTGTCACCATCCGTTTCTTTTGTGTGGCTGAGTTTCTGAAACAATGTAATGCAAATTGAGCTTTGTGTGTATCCAATGCGCAGGGTAGGTTAGAAGCATTACTCGTCCTGGCGACAAAAGATCGTAGCGGGAATCTGAAAAGGATTTGGATGCTTTTATTTGCAAAATTGGTTTAATGTTGGAGATGAGGTTGATGAATTAGAGGTTGGGATGGGAGAGCCATATGGGACCAACTAGGGCGCATTTAATTCACGAAGGGGCGAGAGTTATGAGCCGTGTGTCAAAGCTATGGTGAACAGCTAAAGGGGAGTTTCCAAATGGGGAGGGTGAGGAAAAACACTCGATTTCAACCCCCATCTCTCTTGCACAACATATTCCGCCATAATCCTAACGCTATTCCCCTTCCACCGCTTGCAGTGACACGTGAATTTATCACGTGGAAAGAGAGCGCGTTTTCGGCCGCATGAAGAAACAAAAATCAGGTACGCCTTATCACTCAACTTTCCATAGCCCTACGTCAATTGACTTGTGTTCATGGCTTATTCTACTAACTCAATTTATTTTTCACTTCGTTCATTTAAATTTGGTCAAACATCACTTCATGGCGGCAGAAAGCAGTAGCTCTAATAGCTATGGAATTTATTGTGCAGCTCGTGCTCATTCCCGGACCTATTTTGAGCAATTGGTATACAGAGAATTAATGAGGCAGTAAACACAATTTTTGTTAAAAGGATAGCAATCATTTTTCCAGTGTTATCAGATAAAAACTGTTTAGATGTGGTAGTAAGTGAAAGGGCAGAGGTTGAAATTCCGGAATTTCTTGAGTAGCTTTTGTATATTTTATGAGCGTTGTTGAATCGGTACTTGATGCACCACCTGATTTTTCTGAAGACCCTAGTAACATTTGAGCGGAGTTTATGAGGCAAAAATTACACTAAACTCGATTTTCGTCGCAATGTTTCGTAACTTCTTGCGTTCCTCTCGTCATTTTCCGACAAATGTCAGTTTTATGGCATTGATCGTCTTGTTAAAAGCCGTCCACAAAAAAATCAATTAAAATCGTCAGAACGAGAAAAACAAATTTGATGTTTTGATAACTATAGTTAGTTTGGGGCGGATTTCGCTCATAACCGTTATTTTGGCGTCCCACGGTGGCTAGTTAGAGCAGATTTGTTTCAGCTGTTTTCTTTAAAAATTTTCACAGACACACACACCCTACTCTGTTTCCTTATCAAATGACTTTGCCCTCTTATCAAAGGGTTACATCAGTCATGGAAGTTGCGGTGCCTCCTTGCGCAGCATCCACAAGACCCAGACCTGCGGAGGTGCGCCAGTTATTTCGTCGTTTGCCAGTCTCCTAGTAGAGAGCTGTTGCCCATGTTATATACCGCACGGAGGTCTGACCAGCTGAGGAATCCCGTACCATGTAAGAGGAGTTCTTAATATGGTCCCCAGTTCCTTCATCGCCCGCGTCCGCGTTCGCTCCTATCCAGTTCCCTGTTAGTGGTGTTAAAACATCTCCAAATGTAATTGAGAATAAAACTCCTTGTTCGAATTACTATTCGGTTGATATCATACTCGCATGTGATACTGCTAATCAGCCCCGTAACACCTCATTTCGCGTTACCTCGCATTGAATTCTCTTCTTTCGGGACGTTCAATCCTCTAAATTATTAAGAAAAATGTGTATCTTTCTATAAATCGGTTGAAATTTGAACCGTACCCTTGCAGAAACTATTCGTGGGCGATTGCTTCTCCTTAGTGCATTCCTTAAATCGAAAAAGAAGGAAGGGAAGTATTGTAGTAGGCTGAAGGATAATCACATTTCAAACGAGAGATTCAGTATACTTGACTATATACAGTGTACTACTTAGGTAATTAGTAACAGCGGTATCGATACTGTTTTTGACATTTTATGTCTTTACTTTGCTACATAAACTCGAAAATGTAACGCGGGAGATGTTACGCGGGATATCTAACGGAGAAGCGTCACGAAATATCGAATGGGTGAAGTGTAACGCTTGGTAACGTCTGTTACAAAATGTAACGCTTGCTAACATCACACGTTTTAATAACCTCAGTGACCAAGTGATGATGTCAATTGCAATTGACGCGGCCATTATATCGAAACCATCAACGAGCACAATCAAACGTAGTTATCATTGCATAAAAACAAAAATAAAAGACATAAAATGTTCTTAGTGGTTGCGTACTTGTACCGTTTGTGTTGTGAATTTCAAAAAAATCGTTTGGACATTTCCCGAGACTCTCTCGCTTGTGTTCATATATAAATATCTTCGTATATTTGTTTCAGTTCACTTTTGATTGATTATTGATTCTGAATCAATAACACCTATGTTTTCAATCAGGAAGATTTTTTTATGCCCCCCACCCCCTCAACAGTTTGGCACTTTCCGTTAGATTAAAGCCACGGGGATTCCAGATCTGCTAGGTCCGTCTGCCGCCCGCGCCATACTTTGCCCTTGACGCGGTCTAAATATCCGTACTTTTCCACCAAAGTTCCATTTGTCCAGTTGTGCCTGTTTATTGAGCAATCCGATCAGACGAAAACCATGGTTGTTACGGGCACAAAATTATTTCAAAAATTAGCCAAAAACTAAATTTTGCCAGTTTTACGGCAATTCGGTCCTAGGCACAAGTTGTAGGACTAGTAAGACAGATTTGGAGGACTGCGCCTAGATGAAAAAGAGGGAAATTGCACTAAATATATTCAGGCAAATACTAGGACTTGAAGGAAATCGCGAGGCGATGCAGAGAAAGCTATCGTTTCTCCCCAGCCTGCGCTCATTTGCCCAAAACTGCTTCCTGTCTCACTCCAGCGTACCGTCACCACGACTGCCTATTGCCTAGCATGACCTAGAAAATTTCCCTTTTCGTTGTTCCGTTGTAGTCACGTCATTTTCTTCAAATGAAAACTCAATCACTACAGTCGCTCAAACATTCGCTAGCATAATAGTGTATTGTTAAAATTGTTATCTACAAAGTTCCTGTTTCTTCAACTGTTTGTCTTATTACTTAATGGCTCATCTTCGTCATCTTATCGGTATCATTTCATTTTGCTTTCCTTACTGACCCGTCAGTTGTACCCAAAGGGTTAGGAAACGTCCAAAGGGATGAAACGAACGATTGATTTAAACGCAAATACGATTACGATTAAAGAAGGGATATATATAAAAGGTACGGTACAGTCGTGAGCGGTGGGTGGGGTTCATGCGGCGTCGGCGAGGCGGTAGTTGAGAAGCGAGCTGGTGCTGGTGGGGGGTCGGCAGCTCCGGCGAGTATGAAACGCTTGTAGCAACTTTCGCGGTTAATTACGCTGTTCATTTCGCCTCAAACTTGTGTTGAATTCACTTCTCTCGTAACGTTCGAAAACATTCAATCCACTAAATTAGTAAACGAAATTGTAAACGTACTTATACAGAAACTAATCGTATGAGTGCTTCACCTCATTGCATTCCATAACTCTAAGAGAAAGGAAGAAAAGTTATGTAATTGGGTAAAATGTTGAGTTTCTTCGGATAATTAAATTTCAAATGCTTGATTCAGTATACTTAACGGTGTACATAGTATCCTGAATACCCAGAGGCTACTGGGTATCAGAGAGATCGATATCGTGTTTTTCGAATGAAAATAACTTGCGACAGACGTGTGCTGTTGATTAAAATTCGCTTATCCCAAGCACACCATATTTGGTATCGTTTATCATAACACACATCCGACACTATCATCACATCTTCCTGCCAACATTGGCGAGCGTCGCTAGCAACTTGCAGGTATTTACAAAAAGTTGAACCGTTTCTATTCGAATAATTTTGACTGATGGTGTTTACTTTCACAAAGGAGACTAGGACCCGATTGAACCCATTAAAAGTCACGTTTAGAATCATGAATTGGAAGGGGTTTTGGAGAGTACGGGAACACGTATTTTATTAATATACGATGACTGTTGGGGAAAGCGTGGAGTTCTTAGGATACTCCAATATCTTCCCTCAATAGAAGCCGGTACAGAAGGAAAAAGATGTTGCCGAACGGAAAAATTATATTTGACGGGATCTTAATGGAATGTCTTAACTGGAAATTTAAACCTGGACTGTCGGTATGATGATGGTAGAGGAGACGTGGCGAATCACTTGGTGAGTGGTGCTGAAGTTCGTGACGAACGTAGAGGTCCTTGGGAGAACAATTGTTTCGTGGCACTTTAGGGAGCACAATGTGTATTTTAGGGAGCACAATGTGTACTTTAGGGAGCACGATGTGTACGTTAGGGAGCACGATGTGTACGTCCTCGTGGAGGAAAAGCGCGTCTTGGACGAGAAAAAAGGGTTAGAAGAAAAACCGCTACACAATGTCACGTATAAAACGGAACTGCGGAACAAAGGCAATGCCGAAGATGGAAGGATTTGAGTGTAGGAGAAGAGAGGGGGAGCAGAGATAAAACTGGCCTGAAGAGCAGGAGATTGAAGAAAAAGGCGATTAGGTGTGACTCATATGTTTGGCGAATTCGCGAAGTCCAGAGTTCGGTTGCCGACACAATGCGCCTCGAACTCGCATAATTGCCCAAACATCCCGCCCACCAAAATTTATACGAAATTTTCAAGATTTGGACAAGGAGCAAGGAGCAGGTTCAGGATCGGTGATGGGGCGCAAGGACACCAACTTGGTGGTAGGTCGAAGGAAAGTACCATGGGAAGTCCTGATCTGAGCAACACGTGTAACTCCGTCCTTGCCCGGAAACGTTTTTTGAATGCGACCAAGGATCCACTGGGTTGGAGCAGAGTTGGTCTTGATGATGGCAAGATCTCCAGGTTCCAGGTTTGGATGCTTGTTTGTCCACTTGCTCCTTTGCTGCTAGTGATGGAGGTATTCATCCCTTAATCGCTTCCAGAAATGCTGTGTTCTTTGCTGCACCAGCTGCCAACGAGACAGTCTGTTTTCTGGGAGTTCCAGGAGTGGCAGTTCAGGACGAGCAGAAAGAGGGGCACCGATAAGCAGATGGCCAGGGGTCAGTGCTACAAAGCTCCCGGGGTCGTTGGTCAAGGGACAAAGTGGTCTGGAGTTGAGGATTCCTTCTATTCGTGAGAATAATGTAGTTAGTTCCTCGAATGTTAGAGGAGTGCTGCCTGAGATCCGTTTGAAGATGGCCTTGGATGATTTCACTGCAGCTTCCCATAAGCCGCCAAAGTGCGGTGATGCTGGAGGGTTGAAGGACCACTCAATTCCAAGTGGGGTTAAATGCTTGATGATCTCATCAGTGGTTTTTTGTTGGTGGTACCAACCCAGAATTTCCTTCATTTCACGGCTGGCACCCAGAAAATTTGAGCCACAGTCAGAATGGATGCGAGTCGGACAGCCTCTTCTGGCGAGAAATCTGTCAAGGGCAGCAAGGAATGCGGGTGTGGAGCAGCTCCAAATGAACAGCCTTGGAGGACATGCATATAAGGATACATAAGTATGCCTTGCCCAGTGGTGCCTTCCTACGAAGAGATTCTCTGATGTGGAAGGGTCCAGCTAGGTCGACTCCAACCTCCTGAAATGCCCTACCTGTTTGGAAACGACATTTTGGTAGATCTCCCATAAATGGAGCTCGTGGTTCTTGCGACAATTTAAAACAGGTGGCGCAACGGTGGACTCGCTGTTTGACAACCAGTCGAGCTGAAGTAATCCAAAACTGATTCTGTAGAAGACACTGTAATAAGGATGGTCCAGCATGTAAATAGATTCGATGATGATGATGATCAATGAGAATTCTAGTAAAGTGGCATTTTCCCGGTAGCAGTATTGGATGAATGAAATCTCCTGGTAAGTCAAAATTACTCAGTCGGCCGCCCACCCTGACAACACCATCGCCATCAACAAACAGGTATAGCCTTTGGTGATTGGTTGACAGTTTACCATGATCCAGCGAGGTGCCTTTAAATGGGAAATGATAGCATTGGACTATCTTAATAAGGATCATAGTGGCAAATTCATACTCGAGGGCAGAAACTGGGGGTACACTCTTCAAAGCATTGGGAGGAGTTGACCCTGTAGCCCTTGCTGTGATAAGTCCAAGCTTACCCTTTGGCCAGCCAATATAGTTGCTCAGAAATCTCACAACATAAGCTGTGGTCCTAACTAACTTGGAGAAGGAGGAAAATCTTTCCATCCATGAGACGAGATGTAAGGTAGGCTGTTGTGCAGCTAAGTGAGTGACAGTGTTGTCCTTCATCTCAGGCAAGTAAGTAGTCGTGATTTGTGGAGAACTTACAGGCCAGCTTTCCATAGGGAGTTGGAGCCAGGAGGGTCCGGATGACCACAAGGGGTGGTTAATAAAGTTTGCTGGAAGAAGACCTCTAGAAGAGCAATCAGCAGGGTTCTCAGCTGTTCGCACATGGTGCCAATCTTCCGAGCTGGTGGTGTCTAAGATTTCAATTACTCGGTGAGCCACGAAGGTTTTCAGAGCACTGGGTTCAGCATGAAGCCATCCCAAAACCACCGAAGAGTCGCTGAACCAGTAGTAGCTACTGACTGTCAGTGCCGAAAGGAACTCTTTGAGAGATACGAAAAGCCGGCAGAGAAGCAAGGCAGCCAAAAGTTCGAGTCGGGGAATGGTGAGTACCTTAAGGGGTGCTAGTTTAGACTTGGCCTTTAGAAGTGACACATGCACCCCAATGTCGGAGACTGAGCGCAAATAAATCATGGCGCTATATGCTTGCTCTGATGCATCGCAGAACCCAATCATCTGCAAACACTTAGCATTGGATGCTGGAACGAGTCGGGGTATGGCTACTTGGTCTGGTAGTGGCAATTCGTTGACAAAGCTTCTCCATCTTGTAGCAACTGTATCGGGAACCTCCTGATCCCAACCCACTTGCGCCTGCCAGCACAGCTGAAGGACAATCTTGGCGTAGCAAACAACGGGTGATAGGTAACCTAATGGGTCAAAAATGCGAGCAATGGACGACAGAATTGAACGTTTTGTGACAGCAAGGCTGGGTGCTTTTACATGGTAAGTGAAGCTATCTCTCTTTGAATCCCATTGGAGGCCTAGTATTTTAATGGTCTGATCCTCAAGTCCTAACTGCAATGGGCTTGGTTCAGAGGAGTGTTCAAATAGCAATGGATGATTTGAAGACCACTTGCTCAATTCAAACTCACCCCTTCGAAGGAGCTCAATAAGCTGGGTTTTCAGCTCAAGAGCATTTTCGAGCGAGTCGGATCCACTACAAATGTCATCAACGTATGTGTCGTTTAAAAGTGCATTGGCAGCTGCAGGGTAAGCTTTACCTTCATCCTTCACCAACTGAACCAAAGTTCTGATGGCAAGCCACGGTGCTGAAGTGGTTCCATAAGTTATGGTGTTTAAGGTGAAATCCTGCAACTTGGCTGTAGGATCACCACGCCAGAGGACGTGTTGAAATTTGAGATCTTCTTCTCTAATCAGCACCTGGCGGAACATCTTGACGATGTCTGCAGTGAAGACGACACGATGCAAACGAAAGCGGAGTAACACAAAGCTAATGTCCTTTTGAAGCTTGGGGCCTGGAAGAAGAAAGTCATTTAGACTGCCACGTGACGTTCCACAAGAACCATCAAACACGACTCTAATCTTGGATTTGACACCATCCGACTTGAATACTGCATGGTGAGGGATCGTGTAAGCAGCCGGCTCACTACTTGAAGACATGTGATTTAAACTCTGATATTCGTTCATGAATTGGACGTATTCGCGTTGAAAGTCAGGATTGCGAGCGAACTTGTTTTCTAAATTTCGAAAGCGGATCATAGCAGCAGAGCGTGAAGAAGTTAAGTCTGGAGGTGGCTCTTTGAAGGGCAAACCGACAACGTAGCGACCTGACGTAGTTCTCCTGTGGGTGCACTGAAAATGTAGCTCACAAAGCTGATTTTCAGGCGAGCTAAGCGGTTTTTCTTCTACCTCCTCTATTGACCAAAACTTGGTCATCATGTTTGACAACTCCTTGTCATGACAGGAGAGAAGCGAAGTGGAATGAGGTTGCTTCATGGGGCGCTGGAAGCGACCACCAACCACGAAACCAAAAACAGTAGGCGTGAGTTTAGGGAGGTTAGGAGCAACCGTAATTGGCCTGCCCTCTAGAATATCGTAGAATATGTCTCCCCCCAGTAAGAACTCCACAGGCCCTGGTTTCCAATAGTTCGGATCAGCAAGTTGGTATTTATGGTACTTGGTACGCCAACTTAAGGGTATGAGTGATTGAGGGAGGTCACTAGTAATGTTAGGTAACACCACGGCCTGAGTGTGAAAGGTGGCGTTCTCATTGACAGCAGAACGAATAGTACAAGATACTATACCCTTGGGGCCATGATGATCAAGTGAGACTCTTCCTATTCCACTGATGGATCCATGGAATTTATCCAGACTGAGACCAAGTTTAGCAACGCAGTTCGCGGTTATGAACGAGAACTGACTCCCACTGTCTAAAATCATTCGAACTGACCTAAAGACTCCATGAGAATCCCTAACTAGAGCAACTACAGAGCCCAGCATAACAGATCCATCACTCGCTGGAGTTCCAATGAGCGCTGGTGCAGATACGGAAGAACTCGAGGTACCTGGTTGATCAGAAGTGACTCTAGTTGTAGACTCGTCAGTAACGGTAGACTGCTGAATGTGAAGCCATGTGTTATGTCGCTTATTGCATTCTCGACAGTTAGTATTGGAAGGACAAGCCCTTGTAGCATGTTGTGAAGACAGACAGTTTTTGCAGCCGTCCCAATTTTTAGCAAATCCAATTTTTCGAGGGGACTACATGATCGAAACTTAATACATCGATGTAAAGTATGATTGAGCATGCCATTACACCCTGGGCACTTAAGGGAGCGTGACGAATTAGGTTTTGAGGAAAACCTATTGAGCTCCTTAATAGCGTATTGTTTATCCGACACAAAAAATGATTTTTTCGTTTGTTTATTGTGTGATGAAATTTGCTGGACTTGGAAGAGTGGATTTGTCTCCTCGCAGCTCATCCCACACAACTCGCGTGTTCGGCAATCAGTTTTGACGAAACGGAAAAGGGCGTCAAAGGTAGGAAATTCCTCACCTACATTATCCTTTTCAAAATTGTGACGAGTGGTTTCGTCCAAACAGCGAACTGCGAGCGTAAATAAAATGAATTCAGAGGGGTTAGGAATTTGCAGTTTTTTAAATGCGTTAATATTTTCGCAAACGTTTGTAATGAATCCCTTTTGAGATGAAACTGTTGGTTTGCCAGTGTATGGTTTGCATTTCAGAATTTGTTGTAAATAATAATTAGCCATAATGCGTTTGCTGTTGTAATGTTCGAGGAGAATATCCCATGCCTGCTGGTAAGTTTCGCCAGTAATTGGTATACCCTTAATTAATGACAGAGGTACCCCTTGTAGGTTGGAAATCAATAAATTAAATTTCTCAACATTAGGCAAGAAGTTGTCTAAATGAACGACTGAATTAAATTGATCCTTAAACATAGGCCACGCGCTCAATGTTCCATCGAATTGATGCAATTTGATTGGGGGCAAAGAAGCACGCATCATACGGCTTTCACTCACTGGAGGGTTTATTTGGTGAACTGGTGGTGGAACTACATCCAACAATGAGCTGAGGATTGCTTGCGATTCGTAATAATATCGGTCCGTATCGTCAATCAGCCTCTTCAACTCCGGAGAAGGATAGGAAGATTCCGTATTAGAAAGAACATGGAGTTCGATTATTTCATTTACGAACGCCGAAAAGGAGTCGTAATAAGACTTAATCTCCTTCATCATGCCCTTGAACATGAATTTGGCTGCTTCGTCGGTTTTTGCTACCCGACCCTTTAAAACGACATTATAAATTTTCGACATAACATTTTTTGCCTTCGCCATCAAAATGTCAACCTGTGACTGGGAAGTGGTATCCATCGTTTTCCGCTTGTATATCAGGTGGATGGGGAAGGAGGGGGTTACCAAGTGTAAGGAACGGACAGTAGGATAGGCAAGAACTTCCTAATTCAAAACTCAACCCCAAATTATTAAATTCGCGACCGATAGTAAGACGAACAAGAAAACAACTTCGGCAAACAGTCAACGAGGCAACAATAATGATTTTAAAAAACTATAAATAAATAACAGTTAAATATACAATAAATAAGCGGTTTGAAAAACAGTTTTCGATCCTATAATGTTCTGTGTACTAAGAAAAAATGTTCGTTACACAGAAAATTAGAAAGTTCCTTCTCAATTTGGAATGAATATTCGCTGCCCGGAGGACCAAAGGTATGTTGGGGAAAGCGTGGAGTTCTTAGGATACTCCAATATCTTCCCTCAATAGAAGCCGGTACAGAAGGAAAAAGATGTTGCCGAAAAATTATATTTGACGGGATCTTAATGGAATGTCTTAACTGGAAATTTAAACCTGGACTGTCGGTATGATGATGGTAGAGGAGACGTGGCGAATCACTTGGTGAGTGGTGCTGAAGTTCGTGACGAACGTAGAGGTCCTTGGGAGAACAATTGTTTCGTGGCACTTTAGGGAGCACAATGTGTATTTTAGGGAGCACAATGTGTACTTTAGGGAGCACGATGTGTACGTTAGGGAGCACGATGTGTACGTCCTCGTGGAGGAAAAGCGCGTCTTGGACGAGAAAAAAAGGTTAGGAGAAAAACCGCTACACAATGTCACGTATAAAACGGAACTGCGGAACAAAGGCAATGCCGGAGATGGAAGGATTTGAGTGTAGGACAAGAGAGGGGGAGCAGAGATAAAACTGGCCTGAAGAGCAGGAGATTGAAGAAAAAGGCGATTAGGTGTGACTCATATGTTTGGCGAATTGGCGAAGTCCAGAGTTCGGTTGCCGACACAATGCGCCTCGAACTCGCGTAATTGCCCAAACAATGACATTCTAGCTTTATAAGAAATGCTCACTTTATAACCAGTTAGTCTCATCAGAAGCGAATGCTAGTGTTTGGAGAGATCGCTAAATATACTATTTGAAACTGAACGGAGTGTTTGCCTGGATACATTTTATCCAGTCACGTCCTCACAGTAACATACCACGAATCTGTGGACCAACCCCAAGGCAGTTTCTTAGAGTTCCATCGTGTGAAATTCCACAGCAGATTTGTCGTTCGTGCGCGAATGAATCAAAATGACTTATCCTTTCATTACTGGTAATACGAAAGAAACCCAGCATATCCTCTTAACGATAACATCAAACCAGCTTTCAATACGGTTGGCTATTTATCTAACTGGATATTAATTCGTTCGTTCGAGTGTCATTCAGTGTATGTTCGACGCATCATTTCGTGCATGTCGTTCGCTTCGTTTCTTCCTCATGTCTCGTTCATTCCTCCCTCGCAGGTACACTCTCCTCCTCACTCCC
Organism: Pachypeltis micranthus; assembly: GCA_020466155.1. Classification (NCBI taxonomy): domain Eukaryota; kingdom Metazoa; phylum Arthropoda; class Insecta; order Hemiptera; family Miridae; genus Pachypeltis; species Pachypeltis micranthus. Next base: position 376,266 of record CM035782.1, on the reverse strand, counting down.
GATCGAGTAAACTATGATCACCACCGTTGGATGACTTTGTTTTTTTATTCACATCCATGACCTTCACGCTGTAACCTTGATATGATGTCACCACTGAGACCGAGCGTCACTTCTCAGGATTCACCCACAATCCACTGGGCCTTACCTTAATACTTGGCTGCCTTACCAACTTGTCTTGGGCAATCTGCAAGCCGTGCTTTGTACCTGGGTGGACTACATCACCATGAAGGTTAATGCGTCCACCAGGACACCTGGGGACGAGATCAAACCCTGCTTCTTGAGGCAGCTTATCCAGTATGGTATCAATCACAAGGAAAAATACTGCAGATAGAGGGCCCCACTGCCACACCGTATTGCACGTCTCTAGGCATCTCCGCTTCAACCTGCAAGATTGTCACACCCCTGCAGTACAGAGAGCTCACATGATCGATGAGTCGAGACATTGGCTAAGGCTTTGTGGCTTACCACGTCAAACCCCTTAGTAATGTCCAGGGTGACCAATGTAACTTCTTTTCCTCCTGGCCAGAGACAGCACCGTCTGCATCATCGTGAACTCCTGAGTATCGTCCACTGTCTGGAATGACTTCTGAACGTCGTCATTGAAGGCAGCACTTTTCAGATGGGACGGGAGACCACAGACCACACTGAAATAGGTCTGTAGCTCCCCTATTCATCACCCGTTTTCTTGGGGTCAAAATCCGTTTGAGATTCGATAATCCAGCAGGTCCAGCTGAAGTGCAATTGCTAACACTGCGCTTATTTTAATCGTCTTCGAGAACTGGGAACACATGACACTGGCTAACGATTCTCTAGAGGGGGCTCAGAACGCCACACACTCTTCAGGGATGTGGCTGGGAGCACTCATGAGAGCTTCCAAAATGCCGTAAACTCCCGAAGAGTAGGCTTAACTTCCAGATGCCCTGTACCCTTCAGCACCTCAGCCACAACTCAACCCTGGTATCTCCTCCACAACTTCTGTACACATTGGCACTCCGCCCGCCTCATTTTTACTTTCCGCTACCCGAAGGAAAAGATAGTATAGTAATCGGCCCAAAAAAAATTTGGCGTGCGTGCGTGAGTGCGTGTGTGTCTGTAGTTCGATTTGCGGGAGAACGGCTGATCCGATTGAGCTGGTTCTTTTTTTGTTTTGTTCGTTATTTTTTGTAGACACCAAAATAAGGTTATGGACGATTTGGGCCGATGGGAAGGGGGGTGGGGGACGAAAATGTACCAAAAACTAGGGTTTTCGCATTTTTCTCGAAAACGGCTCTAACGATTTTGGTTTATTATTCATTCTGAATAATAACCCTATGTTTTCGGTCACGAAAAATTTTTTACAACCCCCCCTCAAAATTTGATACTTTACGTTTCAAGACATGGAGATTCCAAATTTGCAATGTCCGTCCGCCGTCCCCCGTCCCCCGTCCGCCGTCCGGGCCGTTTTGTGCCTTTAACGTGGTCTAAAAAATTTGTTCTTTCGCCCAAAAATCCGACTTGGTATCTAGTTGTGCCCGCCATCTCGGCAATCCGATCGGACGAAGCCCGTGGTTGTAATGGGCAAAAAACGGTTAAAAAAATTAACGAAACGCAGTACAACGCGGAGCTACAAGCGTTTCGTCGTTTGAATTCCCTCCGCCCCGCCCGTCTCTTTAAAAACCAACCGCTCTCGAGGCGGCTCTCGCCTCCCTCCCAACGACCCCTTTGGCCTCCCAACGACGACGCGCTTCGCTTCGAGCGCCCCCGTTCCAATTTCCCCGACGTTTTGGTTTTAATACGATTCAATTTTTTTAGATTCTTTCGTTTCATTCTCATTTTGGTTTTTTCATCAATTTTGGTTAAATTTTGATATTAGTATTTAGCGTGCATGTTTTCATATTAAAATTCAGTTTTTCTAGATACTTTCGTTTTTTGTTTATTTTAATATTACGATTCAGTTCTTTTCGACCTTTTTTGGGTTTCATTATGATATTTTTCGATGCTGAATCGAACAGGATGGATCTCGGAGCATTAATGCTAGGTCAAGCTGATTATCCGAATATTTTTTGTTTATTTTAATATTACGATTCAGTTCTTTTCGACCTTTTTTGGGTTTCATTATGATATTTTTCAATGCTGAATCGAACAGGATGGATCTCGGAGCATTAATGCTAGGTCAAGCTGATTATCCGAATAATAAACCGTTGTGTAATAATTTGCAGGGTTTTATTAAACTTTCACATTATCTTCTACTAATCAATACCTAACTTTTCTTCTCCATACATATCTCCATGAAAATACGGTGAACGGAACCCCCTGAAGCAAAAATAGGTTTTTTACGCTTTTTGGCAAAACGGCTTCAGCGATTTTCACCAAACTCACTGGATGTTTTCAAATAGTTAATACCTACATATTTTTTTCAATAAATGTTCCTGTGACGGTCCATTGAACAGAGATAAAAATCAAAATGTGTCGAAAATAACGTTTTTTCTAACATTTCCGTAAATTCCAGGGTAACTTCCAGGGTCAAAAAATATGTCCATGAAAATTCGGCGAACGGAGCCGCACACAACATGCCTATGAAGCAAAATAAGTTATTTCTCACTTTTTGGCAAAACGGATTCACCGGTTCTCATCAAACTAACCCAAATATATTGTTTTGAATAAATGTTCCTCTGGCAGTACATTGAACAAAGATAAAACCCAAAATAGAAATATGTTGAACGAAGATACAGTGCTCTTATGTACAGTAGATCGTAAAATTTACGGGTTTGCGGAAAGTGTGATGCTACGAACCAGATATTTGGTATATTGCGCTCGAAAGAGCTAAGCAACCACGTGTGTGTAAGGGGACTGGTTCGTCGAACTGATTAACTTAACATCAAACTCACCTCAATTTACATCACCGCAAACCCTATCTTCCTTTTATGCTCATGTGTCTGTATTATCTACATATACTCATCGAGCTGCAAACAATCAAGCATTTTTTTTCATCTCTCAGTTACGAGCACCTTCAAATTGGGATAAGTGCAGTGGATCTTTTTAAACAGAACAGTGACTGAGTGTGTTACTTTTAATCTACTACTACTACAACTCAACGGCTTCAGGTTGTCCCACTTGAAATCTCTCAAAACCTAAATAAGAACGGGTCGAAAAATACTAGTAAACAGTACGAAACATGACGACTACAAGTAAACCACGAAAATTGACATTTCTAGGCATCGTTAGACAATTCTCTCTACGTGACGAGAAGAACGGATGGGTGGTTAGAATGTGACGTGCGACCTGGGGGAAATGAGGGCAGGCCGGGGAGAAACGATAACTTTTGTATATTGTCCCGCGAGTCCCTTAAAATATTAGAGTTTGTTTCACTATATTCACTGTGTTCCATCTAGACACACTCCTACACGTACGAAACTCGTCTTATTCGACTCAGCATCAAAAAATACCTAAATAATATGGTCTTCTTGTAAGTTGTAATAAAACTGCCAAGATTATTACTAGTTTTTTTAAAACCATTTTTTGCCCATAACAATTGTTGGTTTCTTGTGATAGGATTACCGAGTAGGTAGGCACAACTAGCTCGAATGGCCGACGGATATTGCAGATTCCGAATCTCCATACCTTGAAACGTATAGTGTCAAATTTCGAAAGTAGCATAAACATTCTCCTGACCGAAAATAGGTGTAAACTTGAGAATAAATAAGAAACCGTAAACGGATTTATCGGTTTCGTTAGAAAGGTTTTTTTGTTTTGTTTTTGTTGTTGTAAACGTTAAAGGTAAATCTTGTTGACTATGGCCGTTAATTCGAGGGCGTCGCTCAATGTTTATACGAGTTTCTCATTGTCCTGGATGGGTGTACTCTCCCTGCGATATACCGCTACTTCGTGTTAGTTAGTATATAAATGTTAAATCTACTGAAGAACGTCTCCAGAACATACTTTTAATCACTCCTAATCAGTTTTCTTTGAAGTCTAGCTTCGTCAAAAGTGTCCGCACAGTCACAACGTGTTTCACATTTTACGATAGTTGGTCGTTTGAATTTAAATAAATTCTTCCCGCTTTCGGTAGTCCAGTATCTGCAACAAGCAAGAACTGTCAGAGGCGACAGACATTGTAAAGGCCTTGCGGCCTTCCATTTTTTAGAGGGTCGCAAAGGCTATCTCTCTCAGGAGAATCATAAAACTTTAATGTAAATAATAACACGTTTTCGTAGCCCCCTCCTCTCCCCTTCTGATTTATTTCGTTCTCTCCGCTTACCATTTCCGCGCCCAATGCCCTATTCCGTGAGCGTTTATGCGTTTTCCAGAGCTCGTGTGTGCTGGAGCTGTTACTTTCTTAACTGGCCGCCGGAAATATCCCTTTTTACGACTTGCTCTGGATTATTGACCGTAGCAATCTTCCAATATCGAGGCTCGGCCCGCGATAGGGTTCGAGGAAGTTGGAAAAAGGCCGAGTAGTATTTTAAAATTACCATTAACAGCTCCTGGTCGGGCAGGCGATTGCAAGTCGACATACTTCCCATACTGTTTGTCGTATGGCGGTTTTTTTTTTTTTTTTAAAGACATCCCAACAGAAAAAAATCTCTTCGTTCACTGAATTTCCACAGAGATATTTACAGACCTGAACTCGTACTGATATGGTACGATTATATTTTAATGAAACTCAAAGATTTTTACCTGGATGCAATAGTTTCGTTACCCTTTTTGCAATGGAAAGCAAAAAGTGTTAGCTTGGCGGACAGTCAAGATGCGTCTAAGGTGTTAACATCGTACTCATATCTGTAATCTTCTCTTAAACATTGATTGATTGGCAGGGAAAAATGAACTGTTTAATGTATTTTTTCGCGGTTTCAATGCCCTACTCTTCATAGTCAATCAAGTATAGGGCGTCGGAAAATACGATCTGGTGTCTGTTACAGATTTATTGCACTGTGAGCAACTGTGTTTATCGTTGACGAGTACATCTCTCATCACTTGTTGTTGAATGTCCCAACCTGTCCATTGGGAGAACATTAATATTTGTTGTACCTCGTAACAAAACAGCTTGCTGTGAGTTTAAAAGCCCCCCCCCCCCCCCATAACTCATAGGAACGTCGGAAGAGGGCGAGAAGCGATGCGTGACGAAGACGCTGCTGCTCCAGCTTTTCGCGGCTAACGGCGCTCGCTATTTTGGTCTCTCATTCGTCAACAGATGCGAGGACGTTCATCAGATGAGATCGGAGCATCTGCTCTGCGGACTACTTTTCTTTGGAAGCTACGGAACGGACCTCAGGTATTCCTTACAATAGAACGTCAGCTGCTACGGATTCACGAGCTATTTAGAAAAATGGCGTCTTCGCTACGTCCCCAACTCGTTTGTCCAGTTGAATCACGAGCTTCTTTAGTTGAAACTCTCACGGACGGGCAATGCTTTCCCCGGAGTCTCAATTAGGCATTTCTTAGGTTACGGCCATTAACGGAGTGCCGTGCTTCAATTAGGATTCCTCCTCCGTTAAGGCCCTCCTGCTTCCAAAGCCAGAAGCAGATGCCTGGGAAGATGAGGTCGAAACAAAAACAACTGGACTGAGATATTCCTCTAAGTTCAAAGATCGTATAATTGAGAGTTATTCTCTTAGAAATATTCCTATTATTACTGAGGTTAAGTCCTGCTACTTGTTAGGTGAAAAAAGGCGAAAGAACCTAACCTATTGGCAAGTAATTGCGGGACGAATCACGACAGAAATTGAAGCACAATCAAGATGTACGGTGGTGAGGGAGCATGACCCTGGGCAAACTGAGCGTTGAGATCAAAGAAGGTTCTAACAGGAATTACTCACGAAGGGGCAGCTGTTTTGTCAATCGCGGTTATCATACAAATTTTATCTTGTGTAGTCTCATATTGAAAGACGCGTTAACAAACAGCTTGTTTGACAAGCAAATTTGATCGCGTGTTGAAGCATCAAACGACCAAATTGTCGAACAACTCGGTTGTGATTTTACTAAGGAGCGAATCGCAAGAGCCCCTGAGCAAATAAATCTAAGTTCCAGTTAATAGCATTGAACTCCTCAGAACCGTATCTTTCTTTTAGCTCAACTTATCAGAAAAATTTGTTGTACGAAGTGGCTGCGTCGGTATATATAGCAGATCGTCGAATTTACTGGGGTTGTGAAGAGTCGTGTTTTGCTACGCCCAGATAATTAATGTAATTAAGGTAACGCAATTTGGTAGTGTATTCGAACAATCTTTTCAGTGCTAAGGTTGATGAGGCGGTATCCACTATTTAATGTTCATGTAATAGGGTATCTTTAACCTTCCTTTGTTTCCAAACTATACAGCAATTAGTTCGCTAGCCCGATATTTCTCAGAAACAACCGACAGTGCTTCTTACTGCTTTGCACCTCCTGCTGCGTTTCGTTGTATATATTGAACAAAAGCGTTGGAGTGAAGATTATTCAGTGATACTTCAGCCCAAGTAACCATTTCTAGTGTCAATTATCTGAAGTAGATTCATTAGTTGTTTGTTCTTCAGGCCCCTTCGTTCATTTCCTTTCATGTCCGATTCAACATTACCTGTAAGTTTGTAGAAGAATGATGCCGAAGTTGCAACCCACTTTTCGTGTTTTATAACGCAAAATGTTTTATGAATTCATTACTTCCTACTTCCAGTTTCTTCTATGAAGTGGAAAAAAAGTATGACTTTGTAAAAAAAAAAAAATTGAGGATGTCGTAAAGTTGAGCGTAGAGGTGGGTGGGTGGTTGTTGGAGGGGTGGGAGTGGGTAGAGCAAAAGAGGAAAGAAAGGACTACCGGAAACCTCAATGGGGAAGAAGTAATTAGATACAACTGCGCCGTCGAGGGTTTTCGCCTTATCTTTTGGATGAACGACCACAGGATGGGCTCTGAACCCTCATCCACTTCCATCGTAATTCCCTTTACGGTCGCCTTTCCTTCCACGCAGCCCTAGAATCATTCTGGCAGTCAGCCTCCTTCTGGCTACTTCGAAACCCCTTTACACACAGTTTTGGTTGGTAGCGTCTCTTAAATCATCTTCACTCAGTTAACCTTTTCAGAAGGTTCGACCAGATAAAAACTGTTTTAGTATGGTCTTTTTATTTCAAGTTTTGTGAGCGTTTTATCATTGCGTGGGTTGTCCCATTAAGTTAAAGTTAACGTGCCTAGTGCTAGTGAACCTAGCCAAACAAACAGCGATAGTTTGTTTTCGGGAATTTGGTGGGATGTCCTTAATTATTTTATTACCGTGAACACTAGTACCACAGAAGCGTATTTCATGTGGCAAACCGCACTAAAATCGACGATCCAAAGTTTTTGATAATTCAGTTTCCTGCTTTCTTAATCATACAAGGAGGAAAATGTTATTATTAGTCGTTAAGAATTAGCGATAGAAAACATTTATTGAGAATCACTCGAGCCCGTTTTAAAAAAAATTTTTCGTGTTTTGATCACTGTAACTAACTATAGTTAGTTTCAGATTTATTTCACTCATAGTTCAAGGTTGGCACCCCGTGTTCATCTGCAGGCTGGGTATCAAATTTGAGCTGAAGTAGTTCTGCCGTTCTTCCTCAACTGATTATACAATTTTCCTTCGTTTTTCGTGTTGCTAAGGAAAGTTGAAATCTCTCGAAAAGTCTGCTGGACATTCATTTTGAATTGATCATCAAAAGGCACATGACGCGTAATCAAGCATTGCTCTCGCCAATGTTTTCTTTCCGCTACCCAAAGGGTAAGGAAAGTATAGTGATCGTGTTTAAAGAAAAAGTTGAGTTTTCTCCACTTTAAGTTTTGAGGCGTACTGCCATGCGTGTGTTTCGATTATGTGAGCTCTCTATATCGTCCAGTATGACGGCCATGTAGATTGGACGGGAGATGTCTGAGCACAAGTCAATGGAGTGTGGCATTCGGCAGGGCCACTGTTCGGCTCTGTCTTCTAGACTCTAAAATCTTGTGATGATAATGCGCTGGGTAAGCTGCCTCAAGAAGTAGGGTCTGATCTCGCCCACGATGTGCGGGTGATGATGTTTTCCTAACAGGTACCAAGCAGAGCATGTAGATCACCCTTGACAAGTTTGTAAGGCAGCTAGGCATGTATGGATTGAGGGTGAATCCGGAAAAGTGGTGTTATAGTTGCGCGTTATTTGTGGACGGTCACACTCCTTCCGTTGGTTCAAAGGCACGAGAAGGCTATGCGGTATATTGGTTAGTTTTCAATTGCTGCAATAATAAAATATCAGGTTTAGAAGAGCCCAGTAGCAAAATCGGTTGTATCCAACTTGTCCAGCATCTCTGATCTGTTTCTACGTGGATGAAATATATTTCCCTCTGGCTCGTTTGTTGGGTTTAGAAATAGAAATGAACCCTTCGGTAATACGATAAAGGGGGGAAGAAAATAAGTAGGTTCCTATGCTCGTGAAAATAAATATTCGAGGATGTAAATAAGCTGCAGAAAAACGGTGGGTAGAAGTAGTAAAATTGTCGATTCAGTAAGCGAGGGGTGCCGAGCAATCATCGATTTGTGAGTAACGACTTTAGTGAAGCCCAAAATTGCTGTTTAACAACCAAAAATATCCATTTTAATAACTATATACCGATCAAAAAGTTTGGAAACCCTGTTCTGAGAATATAAAAATTAATTTTTGATTTAACATCATGAAATTGCGAGTTGATCAAATTAGTTATAGAATAGCAGTATTCCTCCCCCTCAACTATTGGTCTGGTGAAAATACTTGACAGCAGAGTGAATAGATGCTGATACATATTGCGACACAACGCAATTATCCCCCGTGGGGGTTTGACGGGTTTTAGGCCGCACGAGGACTTATACAGGACAGTGCAATAGAGAATTGTTGTATGAGATCATTGGGGCAGCTGCTTTGTGGTATGGAGGGGTGCAAGTCAAATTATCGGAAAAACATCAGCAGGGTTCGAGATGAACATCCGTTACTCCCCTCCCCACCACCACTTTTTTCTCATAGTAAATGAAAAAACATCGTGGAGAACAACGTTATTATCGATACTCCGGAATGCGAGAGAGGGATTTCCTCGTGGGAGCGAGGCAATTGCTATCGAACCTGCAAGTGAGGGAATTCAGTTGGTAGGAAGCAGCTTCGACTAAAATTACACAAATTCCACTGTACCAACAGCCAACAATTTCAATCGGTTGGGGCGAAGGAGGACGTTTCAAAAACAGCTTAAAGTTGATTTGCCTATCCAACTCCAAACGTTATCCATTTGAATAGCTGGTGTTCGGTGGGGGGGGCTCTGATTCGAAAAAACCGACAGGTTTCTCATCGTCCTACAAACGAATCTATTGCAATCGAGACGGAAAAAGAAACTGCGAATTTTCGCACCAAAATCAGTTGCGCTGCATTCAATAACGAACCTAATATTTCTACATTGAAATTCAGTACGAGTGAAGAATGAAGCGAGCTTGTGAGGGCTGTATTGTTGTTACACAGGTTAATTGTAAGTTCATTTTACACTATAGAAATAGATTCAGAGTGGAACAACTCGGAGACATAGTTCACACGATTCATGTAGATATATCAGTATATTTCTGGATAGTTGAACTGGTGGGAGCGTTGACTGTTGTTGACAATGGGAAATCCTAAAGAGGCGAGAAGTCGGTTACCTACAGCATGTACTAGGTCACTCAACGTGTCTTCTCGATGGAAAACTATAAAGGGAAAGGTTTCATTGGCAAAGTTATACTGCAATAGGCAATATATACTTATATGCCTGGAGTAACCCGAAGGGATAATTTAAAAGTATAATAAGAATAATAGAATAATTTAAATTTTTACGTTCTTTCCGCGATTTTGAGTGCTCTAGCAACTAATCTTATCTATTTTTCAATCAGTTCATGTAAAAACTATCGTGTGCAGCTAATTGATGGGTATGTCATAATTATTTTTATGGAGAGATAGATTTTGATTTAGATTTCTATGACATTTTCGGGAAACACTGCAATCATCACGCAATTGATACTCCATGACTATTTCTCCATCGCAAATGTATGCCGCTTTAATGATGGTTACAAAACGATGTTGGTTCCTCCAACCTTCAACAAGTTTGCATATACATCGTTATTACAAGCAAACGACATCCAGGTTCTAAACGTCTGGGCGTTCCAGCTCCGTTAAATCGAGGAGCCCTCAGTGTTTTAGCCCTAAATTTCAACGTAAGAAAGGACCCAAAAACCGTGAAGTCTGTTCTTCCGGTTCCCTAATTATCTTTAATAAGAGCAATTTTGTGGGTTGACTTCTGGTCCGCGGCTTTGAAGAACGAACCACGCGAGCTTTTCGACTCGGGCCCCTTCGAAATTACCGAACCCGAGTCTTTATTTTAACGTCGTTTTTTGTTACTCGTTGTTCGCTTTGTGGTTATCACGTTGTTATTATACTCCCCTCCTAGTAATTGATATCGAGCGTAGTTATTCGAAAAAATGATTCAATTCGTTTCATCTGTGATGGTTTATGAGGTAGTTTGTCGTAAAACACGAATGGAACTCGAGCTGAAACTACTAGTCTTCCCCTGCTCTTTTCAGTGTTTGCTCTGTAGGACCAAAACGAACGTTCCAGAACATATCGTGCGCGTAGCAACACACAGCGTCCCGTACTCGCGATCACGCATTTTTACGGAAACATTTTTACAAAACAAAATGTAGGTACTAGTTAATTGAGAATACTGCGTAAGTTTGCTCAAATCTTTCAAGCGGTTTTTGAGAAAAACGGTAAGAAAATACTTGACAAATCTCGTTTTCCTAGCTACCATGGCTTTTTTTTTTCTTGAAAACGGTGGATGCAACGTAATACCCCGTGATACCGTGATGCCACAAACGGGTCTTTCGTAAGGGCGTCCATGATCCTCAAATCATGGCCCACCTGCACCACCCCCAGCCCCAGGGCACTGGTCTCACTTGGTGTGAGGTCACCTATGCGCCCCCACCACCCCCGCACAAAGCGGAGGATATCCGCAAGTTCTGCATTCGCCACCTTTTCTGGCTGAAGAAAGAGCCTCCCAAACACACAACGGCGCGATGCCGCGAGTACCATGGCTTACATTTCTGTTGAACAAATAGATACAGAAATAATTGCGCAGATCTAATTGATGAAAATATTTGAAGCCGTTTTGCCAAAAAAGCCTTGTTTTGCTTTATATACCTGTATCTCCGTTCACCGAGTATCCATGGAGATATTTGAGAAGAAACTAGTACAAGCAAATTTGAACGTTTAATCATTATCATTCTAACCGTTTTCGAGAAAAATGCGACAAACAGTAGTTTGTGGTTCACCCCAAAGCCGACGCACCCCTTCAGCACTTTTCTACCACCACGCGCCAGGACATGGTCAAAGCTGCACTCAGATGTTACCTGCCTCCACTCCATGAGCTTCATCAGACACCATATATGAAGATCCATTCTATCATATTTCTATTATATTTCACACGGCCCCCATGCGTAAGTCATTATGAGCCATCATATCTCATAACGAAGATTGCAATACTTTCCTCACCCTTGGATCACCTATGCACTGGTAGGAAGCGGGCAGCCCAATAAAGTATGGTACGTCAAGTGCCACCAGTTTCTGTATTGAACTAAAAGTTAGATCTTCGTGGTTTGCGTTATGTGTTTTTAAATCAGGTTGAAGTTTTGATTGCTTGAGCAATTAAAATCACAGCATACGCTAGGCTACGGACAGCTGTGTGATGCGTATTATCCAGATATAATAATAATAAAATATAAAATTATAATTCGCTTAATAGATACCATGTTCGATGGGAGGTAGCAGCTGTTTTATATATTTCGTGTACTCATTAAAATCCTTTCGATTCAACCTACCGGCTCTGCTCAGTTACGTTTTCTCCACATCAACAAATCTGCTACTTTTTAACGCTATTTATCTTTAGAAACCCTCCCCTCATTTTATTCTCCTGATCGGCTTTCGGCAGAGGTTTAGGGATGTGTACTTCGCGCATTGTTGGTCGGGGAGTCGATGGAAATCAATCAATCGATCGGATATAGGCTCCGAAGTGGTTCATTGCGGTGTCACTCGGATTTAGTCCCCCACCGAACGACCGACCAGATATCTGCCTCTTTTCCGACGCTCTTTTCAGTCGGCGCGTATTGTGACCCGTGTTTAGTTGAGGAGTGGTGGTGGTGTTGGGCGGGGGGGGGGGTCCCTCTTTTTGCCGCCCTCCCTATCAACTTCATCGCCAGTGGCCTGGATAAGGCAGGTTGAGTAGCCTGACAACCACCTGAGCCAACTTCGTGTCACTGACAGTTCCCTTCTGCTAACGTTTTATTGTGCCATAACGCGAACCCTCCCTCTCAAACTATTTACTGACTTTTGCTTGCCTCAAACACTGACCGTTTCGTACCCTCGAATATTATGAAATTGAACGGGTCATGCTGTCAACGAACCAATAGATCCCTTGACGCTTTGGAAGGTTCATTTATTTATTTATAGTGAATGCGGGACGAGCCCAAAATACTAAACGAAAGTGCAATAGAACAGAGGAGGAAAGAAGAAAATAGAGAAAAAAATACAAGAACTCAACAGAATATTTGATTGTTTTCTAATTGTTTGTACTGGGACAATAACTGACTTATCTGCTGAAAGACCATAACAACATACAACTAACACTTTAATTCTGCTGTGGATTCTTGAGAGCCAATCAAGATGAATGAAAAGCTTTCTCTAGGCCGACGTTTCGCTTAATTTATTAAGCATAATCAGTTCTATAGGATATTACAGCAGGCATTAAGTTACAATAACTATAAGGAACTTGTAGAGAACAAGGAACTGAATTATTGTTAAAAACATACCTCGGGAAATCGCTAATAGTTTCTTAACTTCAGAGTTAACTTCTACAGTCAAGAACAACCCCACAATCGCAATAACACTTTAACTGTATAAACTTTATGTACAACGCCTTTTTCATAGTTGATTGTGCTCTCGTCCATTGTAACTGTACATACAAAAATGTCATCGCAATCGTTGGAGCCGTTTTTGAGAAAAGAATGTTAAGTATAGTTGATTTTAAATCGTATTTTCTCATACCCTTACTTTGGCATCTCATAATGGTCTGCACACTTTATTTCGAGTATGAGCCGATTCGGTTTTTACGTCCTATCCCAATTGCGTCCACAGACACCCAAACCATTTTCTTGAGTGTTTCTTTGGGCTCTGGGGCCCTTGAAATTCAAAGATTCTGGAAAAAAAACCCATCTGAAAAAAACTCAAAATTTTTTTTTCAGCCGATTAAACGTAACTTCCCTTCCTACTCCGAAGGACAAATCAAATTTTCTTTCTCATCCACACTTATATTGATTTTTATCGTTCTAGCAACTAATTTTGCACTCACGTACAAGTACAAGTTAATTTAAAGTCCTACATTGTTATCTATCTAGTATTATGCGGGTTCCTTAATTTGTCGAGTTGCTGTCCTTATTGTGTAAGCAGAGCGTAGGTCAGCTTCTGCGAATAGGCATTACTGATAGAATTTGTTGGGCTAATTGTAAAATAGGAACCACATATCTTCCGAGATTTTTCATTTTCGCCTTCCTACTGAAATTCATAGACAAGCGGTATGGCCGCCCGCCGGATGTTTCGCGGATTAATACCGTGCGTAGCAAATTACTTACTTCATTGAATGAGTTCAAGATGAACCTAGAATGAGCATGAATCGGCGGAAAATGTGATGATGGCGTTTGTGTTCAGAAGACTGCGTGGTTTGTGGCGCCTTGCAATAGGCTGAAATATAGCAGGGGGGCTGCTATTTGGCAATGACAAGCAGTTATGTTAGGAGCGTGTCGTTTGGTTTCGGTTTGTTTTCAGTACCCTCCCCAATACTGTTATACCATACTATGTCATATATATAACCTAGTGCAATTTTTTATTTGAATATGATACTTCCCACACCGCTCAGGGGGTTTCCTCTGGCGCTGGAGTATTTCCTGCATTTCAACAACTTCCAACGCCGACATCAAAAAAAAAAATTGTTGTTTGTTTGTTGTAAAGCTTGTGCCATTACTGTATAATGGGGGAATAAATTCAATCAGTTTTACAAACATCAGACTATAGCATGAGGTTTCCGAATAAAACCTCAATATAATAAAAAAAACCACAAGGCGGCGTGTTGTAAGTTGTGAGTGATTTTAGTAATTTCCACTTGGAACCGAAAGGTGTTGCGGAAAGTGTTGCCCATGAATAGCCGGAGATTCCTTAGCTTAGGTAAACTAACAGTGTTTTTTTTTTTTTTTTGTTAACCCTTTCACATGTCACAAACTCTCCGAACCTTCGTAAACAATTCACAACTACCTTCTCAATACGTCGTTCCATTTTAATGTCACTACAAACCTCGGACTACCCCAGTCATTGTCTCCTTTTAACCACTCGTACCTGCAGAAATTCCACTGCCGCTTACGGTTATTTCTAATGGCAGCAGATTCCCCTGAAGTAGGTTTTTTCCTTTCTTTATTTTCCCTCTCCTCAATTTCAGATTCCTCTCCACAAGAGACAGCTTCTTCCAAAATTCATTCAGCTACGAACTCTCGCAAAATTAACTCTCGTCTCTCTGTGCCCAGTCAGATTCGTTCCTATATCAATTCTCAGCCCAGTTACAGCTCACTCTCTCGTTCCGATACAGTTTCCCGCCAGTTCATGCATATTTCCTAGTCATCCTTCGTACACAAACGCTACTCAATTCATTGCATTTTATACAGTCCTCCTCACGCTCGTTGAGTTCTTTTATTTTCGATCTTCAACTCTCGCCCTCTCGTGCGCCCAACACTCATCATATTTAGTTCTCCAATGGCGAACCGACCCTAATGTTAGTTGGGAACTAAAACAATCCGCAATTGAATCCTTGATTATAACTTTTTATATCGTGCTCAATCAGCTTCAGGTACTTATCTAATACACTTTTCATTCTGTTCATATGAAGTGGCATGGTAAAACCACTCTACGTAGAAACTGATGGTGCCTAAAGTTCTGTAAGCCGGTCTACTTATGCCGTGACCTTACTTGAAAAACCATCGTTCATGTAATTGGAGGTCTGTGAACATGATATTTTAATCTCGTTCGTGTTCCAAGTCAAATCCAAAGTTATCAGGTCTGCGCTAAGCCGACTGAGCCTACTGAACCCGAAAACCCTATTTGGGGACATGGTCTGTGTGTATGCGTGTCTGTGAGCACGATTGAACGAAAACGGCTCAACTAAATCAGCTCAAACTTGTTATGTTATCCGTTGGTTACCATTGGACGCCAAAATAAGGGTTTGAGCAAAATTCTCCCAAAACTAACAACAGTTATCGTAGTGATAAAAACAGTAAGGTTTTGTCTCGAAAACGGCTAAAACAATTTTGATTCGATTTTTGGAATAGACAGCACCACATGACGAGAGAAGCACAGTAAAGTGCCAAACATTTCGTTGAAAATCGATTTTAGCCCACTTTTGGTTTATTATTCATTCTGAATAATAACCCTATGTTTTCGGTCACGAACAATTTTTTACAACCCTCCCTCAAAATTTGATACTTTACGTTTCAAGACATGGAGATTCCAAATTAGCAATGTCCGTCCGCCGTCCGGGCCGTTTTGTGCCTTTAACGTGGTCTAAAAAATTCGTTCTTTCGCCCAAAAATCTCATTTGGTATCTAGTTGTGCCCGCCATCTCGGCAATCCGATCGGACGAAGCCCATGATTGTTATGGGCAAAAAACGGTTAAAAAAATTAATGAAACGCAGTACAGCGGAAGTTAACGTTTCGTCGTCACAGCTCGACTTGCAACGCCGCCCACTCGCCTCGCAACGCCGCCCGCTCAACTCCCCTTTCAACTCGCAACGGGTTCGCTCAAAGCGCCCCCATTCCAATTTCCCTGACCCAATGGGGCAAAATCATCAGACGTTTTGTTTCCGTGGTTCCATTGTAGCCAGGTCATGTTTCGTATGGTTTACTAGTATTCGATGCTGAATTGAATGGGATGGGGGAGCAGTAGTACTACGTCAAGCTGTTCATGAGAATAATAAACCATTGTGTAATAATTTTCAGGGTTTTTTCCTTATAAACTCCGTGCAATTACTAGAACCAATAGAAAAATTCAGGTAGTAGTCCAATCAAGTACGTATCTGATGAACATAAGATATATAGTAGCTACTACAGAAATTCCAGAATCAAAAGCATCGAGGCCAAGAAAAGTTGCGAGTTGCATTGCACCAGATATTTACTGTTAAGTAATTGTATTGTACTCGTGTATTTTTCAGGTTCAAGGCCCACTGAATCGAAAAACCTCATTTCTGCGTGTAGCCTGTATCGAGATGTATGGGAGAACGGCTGGTCAACCTGATGCAACCTATACTCACATTCTGTTTCTCACTAGTATTACGGTCGCGCCGTTGAACGAAAATTGGTCGGAAAAGTCGCTGAACAGTAAATTATCGGTGTTATGATTTTCGCAAAAACGGCTTCAATGGTTTCGGTCAAACTTACAGCGTCGTCCTAACAATCTAATACCTATGATTCATTCCTTATAAATGTTCTTAAATGTTGGATTGGAGATGTGTAATGGTTTTCGCGGCGGACTGCGCGAGGTGGCAACACTGACCGTCACCCGTGCAGCCCGCCACTGTTTATATTAGCAAGAGGAGCCAGTCGGTTATCATAACGGCTGGCGGCGCCTCAAGCGAAACGGTTTCCCTGAAAGTCAGTGTTTAATTTCCCCTTTTGGTTTGTGAAGTAAGGTAAGCGATCAGAGCTTTGTGTTTCATTTTCCCCATTGTCCCTTTTATTGTCATTTAATACAATCCGAGCATAGGTTATTTATTTCATTTTAAAAGGAGTTCGTTTCGTTTCATTCATTTCGAGTTTTGCCGATTAAATTCAAGTGGGTCTTAATTGCTTTATAATTTCATTTCCCATTACCTTCTTGAGAGTTATTATTTTATTTATTTGATCGAGTGAGCATTATTGAGCGTATTTGATTTATTCTTTTCTTTTGGGCCCAGACACGGTCTTCACGAGTGTTCTGTACGCCGGAATTGGGACACAATTCCGCAAGTACGTCACAGATGGTGAGTGAAGGTGTGGGATTTGAATGATATTGGACGGCACCTTTTGCCAGCCGAGGGAAATGTCCAGTGTAGCAATTACACGTTTATGGTTAATTCGTGTCCAAAGCAACGCAATTCGTTTCTCCCCAGCTGCGTCGGATAATCCAATTCCTCGTTAATAGTCCGGATCCCCTTCGGCGGTGGGATCCCACATGCAAATCCAAACATTCAGTTCTATTGCACGGAGCAGGAGAGAAGCTGAGCGATCATAATATTATTACTTGGTAGCTCCGTCCAATTTCGCGGGAGCCACTGGCTAATCGCGTCTCTGATGTTGTTTCCTCAGTTGAAGTGCCCTCAAGTGACAGGAGGGGTCCAAAACCGCCTGATGATCCCTCGCTATTCTTCATCGTGTCACTAACGTTGGCAACTCAAATTGGGCACTTGCGATTTAATCAGGGGGAATTTTAGGGAGATTGTTTCATACGCACGTTCATAGGTTAATAAGAAAACTATTTATTAAATTGCTTTTACTTTTCAATTATCCAGCGCATGAGAGGCAATTCACTTGAGAAGCCAGAAAGTATTAAAGTTAACGTACCTGAGAGGCTGTGGGCGAGCGCTTTCGATGTATATCATCGTCCGGCGGAATTAACCCAATCACGATTCTGTTTTCCTGATTCCTGTATCCTTCCTTCCACGCACCTCTATCTTTCCACCTGCAGTAGACCTTCCCAAAACGGCCGTAGGGTGCTCCTGTTAGAAGAAGTTCTCGTCGTCTTGACATCGGAGCAAAACCGTCTAACTGATCATTTTCTTGTGCTCCCAATTCATCTCAATACTTGATGTCATACCTTTTTTTACCTTATCCTTCACAAGCGAACGTCGTCGACTTAGCTTTTCATCTCATTTCCACTCGATTTTTTTTTTATGGGCCTTTTGAGTAAATATTTACAAGACGAGAAGAAGACGTGGGGTCCCAGTGGAGGGATCACGACGACAGATAATCCGTTTTGATACTCGAAACGAACCGAAGAAAAGGATGAAGAAAAAAAGAGTAAAAAAGTGGAAGTGCCTTTGATTCTTCCCTTCAGTGGCTAAGGATTTAAGGATATTGCGATGAGGGGAAGTTTCGAGCAAACGTAGGGAGCTCGCGAAAAGGAAAGGAAAGCAAATGTGGGGGTCCACAAAGCTACTAAAGAAGAAGTCGACGGTGATGTATATTTTATGCACGAGCGAGAGTTGTCTTGAAATGGGAGGGAGCCTTCGGAGAAACCATCCCAGATATTTGCCAGAGGGAGCGAGGGAATGATTACCCGTTTCCAACGTGTCCCTATTCCCCCGTCTGCCTTTTTTCGGTATTGCCTCTTGGAAGGAGGAAAAAGAAAATGCCGAAGAATAAAATATGTTCCTTCTTTTCTTTATTCTTGGTTAACGCGATAAGAAACTGAATCCCAGGTTTTAGGACTCGGCTTTTTCATGTTTCGTTCAACTTGTTGACAACCTCAAATTGAACATATACGTAAAAGCATGATATCGGCTTGCACTTGACATTCCCTGAAAATTTGTTGTTGAGAGAATGTGAACTAGTGAGGTAGGAATTCAAGCAGTCGAGCGTAATGAAGACAAGGCTGGCAGTGTAGCTTCTTCACTTAATGCCACTAGAACGTGTAAGGATGTTAAGTGCCGAATGCTTCCGCATTAATTGACTTCATCTATTTTATCCGGCACGTTTATAACAGCCTACTGACTAACCAGAACTTAATTATTCTTGCTCATCTAGAAAACCTGCGATGTTCTCTGAGCAGACTGCCGACTATTGAAGACGTTGACTGTGAAGACGTTGTTTGCCCCCCCCCCCCCAGTTGTCCTGCCTCGGTTGGAAACCTTCCTCAGGGTCAGGCTCAGGGGTTAATGATTGTGGGAGGTATCTTCGCTGGAGCGACAACAGCGCTAATCAATTAACCCAACCCCTTGAAACACCCTCCCCTCCACGCCATTCCATCAAAGTCCTCTTCCATCCTCCATCAACTCGCCGTCAATCTCCACGTAGTTCTATTATTGCATTTAGCCTTCTCCCATTATTGCAGGCGGCTACTCCTCTCTAGGGACCTCTCGCCCCTTCGTTTGTCCCCATCTCCATTCTCAACACTGCCCCCTTCCTTATTTGTTTTACGCCCCCACCCCCTCTCGCCTCCCACTTCTCATGCATCCCTCGTTCAATCCCATAGAATGCAAATTGATTTGGAAGTGCTACTTAGCAATTAAGGTCGCGTTGGGAGTCAAACATTGGCGTTCAATCAGCGCTATTCGGCAAATTGACTTGGTAATCATCGACAATCTCAGCTTTAGCGCTGCTCTCCTCCCAATGTCGCTATTTCTAATGGAGTTACTCTAACCGTGGAGTCACACCCTCGAAGAATACGTGATTTTACGTTACTGTAACATTCATGTTTCAAGCTAACGCTTGAACATCGACATCTAGCTCTACGGAGTTGAACTCAAAGTTATGTAAAAGAAGTTAAGTAAAATCTGGTGCCACGCATCACACAGCTTTCCTCAGCCTCTCGTATGCTAAGCCGTTTTTATAAATTGTTCACGCACAATTTAATAAAAATCTGATCGGGGGGGGGGATAGTTTTGGTGTTTCGTTCTCGTTGAGGTCTGTAGTTGTTTTTGGTTCGATCTTGCTCATAGCCTTTGTTGGTCGGACGTATTGATGTGCAAGCTGGATATAAATATGAGCTGATTCGTTTTCTCTCAATCCTGATTTCAGACCCTCAAATTCACACTGACCAAACGCACTTTAAAACGTGAAGATCTTCAGAAAACTCCTTTCTTTTTATTTTCTTAGCCCTGAGAAGTAGGGAGGAAAATTCTGACATAGGCACAAGAAAAAATGATATGTTTTCTTCAGACCTTTACGTTTTGTGTGCATGTCTGTGAATCGACCCGAATATCATATTAGCCTACAGAGTACCATAGGATACCAAAGTAGCGGTATGAGGAAAATCGGTCCAAAACTAACTATAGTTATCATAGTGATTGAAATTCCAAATATTGTTTTCGCAAAAACTGCCCAAACGATTTTGAATAAATTTGTTGAGTGGGCCCCTTAACATTTAAAAAAAATTAAGATCGTTGAATTTTTGAGTTTGTGTATTACTGAGCCCGTGATACTTGAAGATCAAGACGAATCTTATGCTAAGCATTCTCTCACGCCACTCTCCTAGCGTTAATCGGAGACGAAAATCGCTCTTTATAGCTGCGTGCTCGACTAAAGACGGGTTTGGTGGACATTGTGGAATAGTAACTTACTTCAGATCCAGTACGTCTTGCAAGTGCCCTCATCAAATGCCCGGGTTTATGGCCAGGGCCTGCAAAGGATCTTATTAATGCAGTTCCGAATTTGTCTACGGATTGTGTTCTTTTCAACCCGTTTAGGAACTCAGTCCTGTTGGATTGCGACGAGAATACTTGCTTCGGGACTCATCGGCTCATCGATTCAACCGCCAGTTAAAACCTGCATCTCTTTCCCCTCTCCAGCAACTCCTCGGTTATGATGAACGGGAATCGCTTCCAAATTATATTTAATTGAAGAGCTGACGTCTGGCTTACTCTATTTTATGCAACCAAGTTGGTTTGTTTGGTTGTGCAAAGCGACGGAATCTCTTCATGTTCCCTGTCAACTTTATCGCAGTATTTGACTATTCCGGCTCTTGCCAACGCCGCAGGCTTCTAATTATCTTCCCCCGTTATTCCTATTGATTACCTGCTGTTGATATATTTAATCACATCCATTTGGTTCCTCCGCTCCCTGTAATCAATGGACCCTGGTGAATCAAACTCGCTTGTTCGTGTTAAGGTAAAGAACAAACAAGACGATGTAACTATCTTTTATAACCCTTTCACCACTTGAGGTAAAGAACAATGGCTAGTTAGGGCAAAATCCAATGCCTCAGCATTATCAGCTGATTTCATTATTATAATAATTGAGCTATGAATTAAGCTTATATTAATACAAATATAAGAAATATTATTCATTAATAATTACATTATTTATTTAATTATATAACAGTTTGGTAGGCTTGTTTGGCAACTGTCGCTGCTACCAAATTTATAGGTCGGTTAATTGATGGCAACAAACGAATTTGAATGTTCGGAATAATTTATAAGTGTGGTTGAACCTGAAAGTAATTAATTGGGATTAACCGTTTTACCGCGTGTAAAGAACGCCCACTATTTATATACGAGTGATATAAACCACACGCGTTTAATGAGGTAAAATTGTTTAATTAATTATTAACTCACATAATCCTAATTCACGCCGTTTAAAGGGAGGGAAAACCAAAGCGCCAGTGGCCACGTTTTAGAACTAACTCACATTTCCAAACAAACATAGTGGACGAAAGTGAATTAAAACTTTAGCTCAATTTTGTATTGTGAATAAAAACAAAATTAAATGACTTCGAGAAAAATTGAAACAATAATAATCGAAGATCGAAATATTGAACACAGATAAAAAAATTAACATGAATATGGGGAAACAGTTTATCAGCTAAGATCACCATTCGTCTTTTGTGGGTCAGCTTAGATTGGGAATCGGAGTTTACTGACACATCGATCCGGCTAATCAGCGCCCAGCAAGTTTCCGACCGTACACTTTACCCTCTTCGCGATAGGTATTTTCGAATGTTGTTGGCAAGCCAGGGAGAGACATTTGAACTTGGAACAGCGTGAGCTACGGATATAGACATAAACAACCTGGTGCGAAGCATCGTACAACTTTCCTCAGCCTCCGTGCATTCAGCGGATTTTATAGCTCTGGCAGCTTACCCAACACGTCTTCTCCTCTGCTTACATGAGCTTGTCTCGTCGTAAGTCTAGGTTCTGTAGCGAAAAACTGATACTGAAATAAGGCAGTTTGGATGTACTCAACAAGAATGCCTGTTTTCCAGTTTCAACTCAACCAGAAAATATTAATGACAAACATAAATGGCAGCCTGTGTACCAAACATTTATAAAACCTAACGAACGAGCACTCCTGATTAATTAACGTCAATGCTTAAATTCGTCATGTTAAATGTATCTGAATAACTCGTGAAACCCATTACACAATTTTCATTGATTTTTATCATCAACAACTTATCCAATTTATTTTTCACTTAGCTCATATCAACCTATCAAGCTTGAAGTTCTAAAAGGGAACTGCTAGCGTTCGATGGTCCTGACTTTATTTGGCCTGATGTTAGTTATAGGAGTATCACCAACATGATTTATTTGGCGACGTCTGTGTTAGAATTCCTTAATTACAGAACAAACAGAGAAAACAAATTATTAACGTTAGTTTGAAATTTATATTTCAGAGGTTGCTTCTGCTTTTGGAATAAACATTATAACGCTGCCGCCGTACCGGTAACTAATTGTACAAGTAACAATATTTGTTTGAGAACGCTAGTGTTATATGAGCGAGATTTATAAAGAAAAAACCGCACTTAAATTGTTTTTCGTCGAGATTGTTGATAATTTAATATGCTGCTCTTTTTATTTTGCCACGAGTGAATATAAAATAGTCAGATGATGCCATTGAACACTGTTCACACAAAAAATAATCCAAATTTAGAGCCAAATTGGGAAAATTATTATTTGGTGTTTTCGTAACTATAGTTTGTTTGGTTGGTTTTCAGGTTGAATATGAAGGTTGAGCTGATTTTATTCCGCGGTTTTCACATAAAAGCCACCACAGATGATTATCTCAAATGGTGTTCGAACTCACAAGCCTTGAAACGTTAAGGTCTTTGGAGAACCAATTTTTTGTTTCTTCGGAATAAATTTCGATTAGATGGTGCTGATTTTGGGGGCTCCTGATGGGATTGGGTTTAAATGAGCCGAATGCGGTGGGTTTTTGAGGGTAGACGAATTCAGGTCAATTAGTAGTCACATCAAATCAATTTCGACACCATTTTTGTTTTTTCCCTATGACGTGCGTTCGTCCCAATTCATGTCTCCAACAGACTAATTAAGTATGAGCAAATGTATGCTATCAGTTTTGTGTTCAGGTTGTGTCTTTTGCGGTTCTTGAAACATAGCCCTAACTTTGTGTCATTTCTTTAATTTCTAGCTATCACTGAATGGCGGGAAGGTTCCCAAAAAGAAAAGCACCACAAACAGCAGCAACAACAGTATCATCAACAATAGCAACAATAACGGCAACAACAATAATGATAACGACAACAACAGTCCAGATGGAGTTGTTGTTTCAGAACAACCCAAAGTGCCCGAAGTAATTATCAAAGAAGAAGTTCCTCCTGCTCCACCTCCTGCCATCAAGGTCAACCACATCGACAAAGTTGTAAGTACATACTAAAACTTCTAATTTTGAGCCGCCAAACAATTCTCTTCTTAACTTAAAAACCCTTCTAACTGCGGCTACTCGTTCTTCTTTCTTTGACATTGTCATGGTTTTCGGCGGGCTGCTGATGGTGGCAACCCCGTTTCCGCCACCCGTGCAGTTCGCCGCTGTTTATAAAAGCGGAGGAGCCACATTTTCGATAAACGACTACCGGCATCGCTCACGAATCTCTCCCATTTTTAAGCCAGTGAATAAGTACTTAGCGATCAGAGCTTGGTGTTTCAATTTCCCCATTTCCCCTTTATTGTCATTTACTACAATCCGAGCATAGGTTATTTGTTTCATTCTAAAAGGAGTTCATTTCGTTTCATTTCTATTTTTTCCTGATTAAACTCAAGTGGGTCCTAGTTGGTTTATTATAATTTCATTTCCCAGTACTTTCTTAAGAGGCATTATTTTGTTTATTTTACATCGAGTATATTCGAGTATATATAACTTGTTCGTTTTTGGGGCCCTGACACGACTTTCACTCGTGTCCTGTCCGCGGGTAATTCTGTAAAGGAATTCCCCAAGTACGTCACAACGTGTAGCACATATCACCTCGCGAGCAAATAACTTGTGAATTATTGTTGTGTCTAGGAGAATTTAGGGTTCAGGCGTTGAAAAAGTTGAGTATTACTCAGGAGAATGTTATTGTCAAGCTAAACTATAAGGACGAGTGGTAAAACTGGTTTAACTGGACTGGTTAAATATGCGCAGAGGGCACCGAAATGTAGAAAGTTCCTCGTATCTGAATTTAGTTTTGAATTACTAGGATTTAATCTCGATGTTAAAATTCATGTTTCTGCTTCAACGCATAAGGATGCAATTCTTATTACATTCTTTAGCCGCACATAATAAGAAGGAAAGCTAAGTAGTTGACTGAAAACAAACATTTTGAGTTTTGGTCAGATTTCTACGTTTCAAAGGCATCTAACATTTTTAATGTTTTCTTATTTCCTATATTCGATTTTAACTTTTGTCGATTTGCCCAAGAACGCCTGGACCGATTGAGATGTTCTTTTTTGTTTTGTTTGTGATTTGTGGAAGGAATAAAAAAGAGCGGCTGTATCAGGTTTAGCTTCACTTTCAAATTATCTTCTATGTTATGAGTGAATAGCTCTGTGACAATTTGTAAAATCGCGAGTGAAGCAAGCACGCGTTTTTTCACTTTTTGGAAAAATGGCTAGAACGATTCCCATCAAACTCACAGGGTGCCTTCAACTAGTGAATAGTTATATATTGTACCTCATAAACGTTCCATCGAGACTCCCATCCGTCGAGTGGAGTTATAGGCCAAAATTTGCCTGAAATCGTGTTTTGTTTTTAGCGTTTTCAAATTTCCCTACTTCTGTTTCTGTGACTATCAGTTTACAGCGATATAAGCCAGAACATCAGCATATGTGAGTTACCAAACATTAAATGATCGTTTTTTAATTTTATCCCGAACTGTTGTAACAATTTTTATCAAACCTACTTACAAGTAACTAGGACCTACATTTGGTTCTCCATAAATGATTCTGTTGAAATTTGTTGATCGGGGATATAGCGCTATTCTAAATAGTATATCCTTGAATTTAATTGGGTTGGTGGGACACCAGATTTTTTATTTGTTACGTGCCCATTATGTCTCTCGCCTGAATGTCAGAATGTACGTCGAGATAATTTTGGTTTATTATTCATTCTGAATAATAACCCTATGTTTTCGGTCACGAAAAATTTTTTACAACCCCCCCTCAAAGTTTGATACTTCACGTTTCAAGACATGGAGATTCCAAATTTGCAATGTCCGTCCGCCGTCCGGGCCGTTTTGTGCCTTTTTGCCTTTTTTTTTTTTTGCGTGGTCAAAAAAATTCGTTCTTTCGCCCAAAAATCCGATTTGGTATCTAGTTGTGCCCGCCATCTCGGCAATCCGATCGGACGAAGCCCGTGGTTGTAATGGGCAAAAAACGGTTAAAAAAATTAACGAAACGCAGTACAACGCGGGAGCTCCCGCGTCCCTCCCTCCCTCGCGTCTGAATAAAAAACCCTGCAAATTATTACACAACGGTTTATTATTCGGATAATCAGCTTGACCTAGCATTAATGCTCCGAGACCCATCCTGTTCGATTCAGCATCGAAAAATATCATAATGAAACCCAAAAAAAGGTCGAAAAGAACTGAATCGTAATATTAAAATAAACAAATAAAAACCGCAAGTATCTAGAAAAAACTGAATTTTAATATGAAAACATGGACGCTAAATACTAATCTCAAAATTCAACCAAAAATCTATGAAAAAAACCGAAATGAGAATGAAACGAAAGAATCTAAAAAAATTGAATCGTATTAAAACCAAAACCACGGGCTTCGTCCGATCGGATTGCCGAGATGGCGGGCACAACTAGATACCAAATCGGATTTTTGGGCGAAAGAACGAATTTTTTAGACCACGTTAAAGGCACAAAACGGCCCGGACGGCGGACGGACATTGCAAATTTGGAATCTCCATGTCTTGAAACGTAAAGTATCAAATTTTGAGGGGGGGGTTGTAAAAAATTTTTCGTGACCGAAAACGTAGGGTTATTATTCAGAATGAATAATAAACCAAAACAACCGGTGGCGCCCCGCCTCGTGGGCGGGGGGCCCCTTTCGATATTAGTATTTAGCGTGCATGTTTTCATATTAAAATTCAGTTTTTTCTAGATACTTTCGTTTTTTTTGTTTATTTTAATATTACGATTCAGTTCTTTTCGACCTTTTTTTGGGTTTCATTTTGATATTTTTCGATGCTGAATCGAACAGGATGGGTCTTGGAGCATTAATGCTAGGTCAAGCTGATTATCCGAATAATAAACCGTTGTGTAATAATTTGCAGGGTTTTTAGTATTGAGGTGGCTCAATCCACAGCGCACCAACAATATCGTTGTGACATGTCAATGCTTTCACTGGCTAACTGATCAGGTCAATAAGGAGAAGCCGTTTTCTGGATGGCCTCTCCGTTTGCGCATCGTTGATCTCTGATGCTGTGGCTTTTGGATGATAATGAAGCAGAAGCGGAGGGCACAGTAGCGCTGGACGGGGGTACCATTTCACGCCCGAGCGGCTCCGAAGGGGCGACGCATGTTGACTGGAGCGGAACTGTTAGTTTTGTCGTGCACCAGCCACAACACGGCTCCGTCCGATTATCTTGATCTTCACCCCATGAAATATGTGGGCGATGACAACACTGAGGAGAACGATTGATATGCAGCAATGTTAAGATCACGGACCTACCGACACATAACCTGTCCGAGTTTGAGAGAAGCCGGGGGGAACCATCGAAGGTTCTCATTTATAATTTTTCAAAATAGTCTCTAGGCTCAGGCGTTAAACTCAGAAACAGAATAGATCCATGGAGTGCATCAAATCGCTGTAGCATGCAAAATAACAAAAAGGTGAAAATGAGAGCTGATTTGTGCAATGGGAGTATAATAAAGTACCTTTTGACTGAAGATTCGACATACTGTTACGACAAATTTTCGAGAAAAAAAACGCAATATTTTCTTCCTGTGGTAGGTGGGTCTTCGGGTGACGAAACATAATGCTATAGGATTGACGAGGGGAAACTTAATGTAGCCAGAGGGATTCAGAAGAGGGGTCCTCGATGGGATGGAGCTACTTTCTGAAGAAACCTTGGAATTGAATTCTATTTGCTCTTTTTCATTTCGAACCTGTAGAGAAAATACTAATTTAAAGAAATATTGCTGCTGAAGTGTTATGCTACAACACGTAAATGCAGACCGGGAGTAACATGGACTGTATTGGTGCTCAAGCGCAGTTAAACTAATATGAACACAAGATACGCGTCGAAAAAGATTGTAATGTCCATACGTAACTTTTCACACACCAAGTGGTTGCAGAGAGGGCACTCAGAAATGAGTATGACCTTGCAGCAACAGAAGACTTGGTGGAAAGTAAAGCATTGGGCAGAGATGGGTCGAGTAAGTAGTTGCTGTTTGGTTCAGCTCAACCCGAATTAATATTAGGAGGTCCTCAATGGAGTTTCCGAGGTTGAGCTGCTCTGACTTAAGGGACCTATTTCTAGAGCCAACAACTTAACCCCCCTCCCCTTATTCAACATATCACCCATAATTTTTGCCACCCCCTTTAACTATTAAGATCAAACAAAGTGCATTTAATTGATCAATGCCTATGTGCAGTTTCCATATAAATGTGCCTCTGACTGTCCAAATAATGGATAGAACAAAATAATGTGTCGGAAACGTATTATTTTAAAGTTTTGCTGTAATCCACACTAAGTAAGGAACTGAATTTAACCAACCTATCTTCTAGCAACCTATACCCACATTTTATGTCGCACAACTATTCTTGTGATTATCGATTGAATGGAGATATAAGGCAAACTACACCTACAAATGAGATTTTGTACCAGATTGAGATTTGTCGTACCAATTTTCTAACACGTTGCTCAAACTTTCTTACTTGCAGGTAATCTGTATTTTGTTCCGTATCAACGTTTTCTTTGCTTAAGAACGTGTTGAAAAAAGATATGGCGTCTACGTAAGCAGCATATTACCAAATTTACCGAGGGGAGGCGTCACCAGGCATTTTACTGAGCTCTTCAACAGTTTTGAATAGCTTTTTGATTTTGCTGCATTTGCAAAAAGCAAATGAAGGACTGACTTAAACGACTGCAACGCGTCTCCTGAATAAAAGCCAGTTGCGGGTGCTGTTGTGGAGAGAAGGAGGAGAGAGAGGTGTGGGGTTAAAACAGATTTAGAGGGAGAGGTCGCGATCCTGCAGGTATTTCAGAGAGCAAACCTGCTGAGCTAAACGTACTGCGTAATTTTCGTAATTTTCGGTGGGAATTAGACGATCATTAACGAGCCGGCACTCCATTGCTCGGCTCAGCTCTGGCCTGTTAGATTACGATGACGACATTACGAGCCCTAACACAATAACAACCGAGGCCCAGCGCTCGCCAATCAAACGTTCCTATAGTCAATGGGAATCTGAGCCAAGCCAGTGGGAAGAGGTTCATTACGAGGGATGTCGTCAAAAGGAGCAATAAATGTCAAGTAGAAGCGGGAACACCCCCGCTTTCTCGTCCCGGCGACACAATACGAAGCGCGCATCAAATGAAATTATTGGCTATGGCATGCAGGCAATTTATGTTCTCCTTCGAGCACTTTGAGTTTAGCGAACCCGATGCCCTAAATATCGTTCAAGGCGAATAATCAGTTTGAGACCATTTTAAATCCTTGTGTGTTAAGACAATTGACTTAGTTCTGAATGGCTCCCATAACACAACTTTCTTCAGCCCCACGTATATTCAGCTGTCGGTTTTATTTTTTCATTTAGTTTTTTAAAAATTAGTTGAGGATAATTTGAAAGTGTAATCAAAATAGCCAAAAGCAATTTTTTAAGAAAAACGCGAATAACTCAGTAACATCCATACTCTGGCTTAAACTAAAATAAATCGCCGAATGCATTTTAGTAGTTCTTTGGTTTTCATAAGAAGTATACAATTTTTCTTCCCTCAAGTCTCTCTTCCTCTCTCTCTCTCTGTCTGTCTGTCTGTCTGTCTGTCTGTCTCTCTCTCTCTCTCTCTCTCTCTCTCTCTCTCTCTCTCTCTCTCTCTCTCTCTCTCTCTCTCTCTCTCTCTCTCTCTCTCTCTCTCTCTCTCTCTCTCTCTCTCTCTCTCTCTCTCTCTCTCTCTCTCTCTCTCTCTCTCTCTCTCTCTCTCTCTCTCTGTCTCTGTCTCTCTCTCTCTCTCTCTCTGTCTCTGTCTCTCCCTCTCTTTCTCTCTCTCTCTCTCTCTCTCTCTCTCACCCTCTCTCTCTCTCTCTCTCTCTCTCTCTCTCTCTCTCTCTCTGGGGGATTTAAATTCCGACCTGGTAACTGAGAATGCCTACAGCCGCCAACTACGAAAAATTTTAGAATCCCTTAATTAACACTATCTTCCTTTTGGCCCCGCTCATCAATCAACTAACTCAAGCTCCCTTCTTGATCTCATAATTGTCAACGACCTCAGCTTAGTCAGCAATTATGCCCAGATTCCTGCCTGCGCTTTGTCAAGACATGACCTGATTTACTGCTCGTTGAACCTCAAGTCGAATAAGTCGGAACGCAAACAAATCATCATCAGAGATCAAAATAATTTGAATAGCGAAGCTTTCAAACATGACGCCACTAAAGCAAACTGGGATGCAGTTTATTCTGAACCAGATCTAAACAAGAAAGTCGAACTGTTTAATAAGATCATCCTGGACTTATACGACAAGCTCTGTCCGCAGATTAAAACTAAACCCAAATATCAACCAGCTCCGTGGGTCACCGTGGAATTAAGGGAACAAATGAAACAAAGAGACAAAGAAAATAAAAAAATACCTTAAAACTAAAAATAGAGAAACACACAACATGTACAAAAAACTTAGAAATAGTACGAAACAACACATCAGGAATGCAAAAAATAAGTATTACCACGAACTGTTCAAGCAGAATAAAGACACAAGAGAATACTGGAAGATTATTAGAGGGCTTGGCTTATGTAATAAAAAATCTGAAGCACACTCGGATATTTCACTCGAATTGCTGGCTCGACACTTCAGTCGTTTCTCAAGTAACTCAGCTGACCCAAGTGTTATTGACCGATACCTCAACACCAAGACAACCCAAGAACCTCTCAGCACGTTGGAAGTTTCTGAGGACGTCGTAAAAGAATGTTTGTTCAGTATTAAATCAAAATCACTGGGAACGGACAACATATCTATTGAGGTACTGCATTCGCTAGCCAGTGCCATTATTCCAGTGCTCACTCACATCTTTACTCAATCGTTGACCCTCGGAGTATATCCAACCATCTGGAAAAAAGCAATTATCAAACCGTTACCTAAAGTTAAACATCCGGATACTGCAGCAGACTTTCGAGCAATCTCCCTCCTGTGTGCAATTGGAAAAGTTCTGGATAAGATCGTATACAGGCAAATACGTGACTATGTCGAGAAACACAACCTCCTTGATCCAAAACAATCAGCCTACCTGTTGCGGCCGATGGGAACAACGCTGGGTCAAGTTTCAAGATCTAACTGTCGGGCTCTAATCTGAACATGAGCCATAGCGGAACTGGTATTGTTCAGTTAGCGTTCGAAGCCTTGTCCGACCGCACATTCGTTCGCCCGCTTGTCTCCCCGCTTGTGCCCCCGCATTCAAAACAGACTTTTAATTTATTTTTCTTGAAGTATAATTTTCATTTAGTTCAGTTAAATTCAGTACGCTCAATAACTGTGTTCGGAGTTGCCAGCATCGACCACTACTCGGCTCCACATCCCTGGCCAGGGACACGTCCGCATCGGTAAGTAGTGCATTAGTGCATTATTTCGAACACAGCGTACATATACAGTCCACAATCAAATAGTCACTACAATTAATAATAATTTGTCTAACCCGCCAGGAGTGAGCGGATCATTTTTCATTAACACCAGCGCCACAGAGTCGCCAGTTTGGGCGTACACTACCGTTCAGGTTTTAGCACAGAAACTGCGTTGATTAGCGTTCTGGACTACGTGAGAGAAGCAATTGATCTCATCCAGAGAGACGTTTTGTGTGCAGTACTGTCTTCGGTTGGAATCACAGGAAGTGCGCTAATAGGGTTCGAGTCTTATTTACGAGAACGACAATTGGCTGTCAAGGGAGATGATGACTGCTTGTCATCTTGGAAAGACGTAGAAGTAGGCACACCACAAGGATAGGTTTTGTCTGCACTATGCTACATACTATATGTA
The DNA here is from genome assembly GCA_020466155.1 of Pachypeltis micranthus. Classification (NCBI taxonomy): domain Eukaryota; kingdom Metazoa; phylum Arthropoda; class Insecta; order Hemiptera; family Miridae; genus Pachypeltis; species Pachypeltis micranthus. The sequence goes on along the minus strand of CM035782.1, from coordinate 345,085 downwards.
ACAACTTTACCGCAAACTTTCTCAGAGGGGACAGAATAAACTGCATATGCGGATGACCTCCAGTTCTACCGGAAGAAATTGATGGAGCAGTTAAAACACTCAGTAGTGATCTCTCACCCCTTTTGCTTTTGCGTATCGCATGGTATGCAAATTAACCTGCGAAAAACCAAGGCAATGGTATTGGGATATCCAAAAATGCTCAATATAGCAAAGAATTTAGGAATCCCAAACATCACCCACAACGATACCCCTCTTGAATATGTCGAGTCTGCAAGTATCTTGGGAATCTCAATTGACGATAATTTATCTTGGGATCTTCAAACCACGTCTATCTGCAATAAGGCCATCCGCAGCATCTACCAACTTCGACGAATTGCCATGGATTTTCCCACATACGTGCGCAAACAATTAGTGCAAACCCTAATAATGCCACACTTTGATTACGCTACCTCCGCGCTATGTGATCTCAAGAGCTGCGAAATCAGTCGTCTGCAGAAACCACAAAATGCGGCACTCCGACTCGCTTTGAGACTGCGTCCCGATGAGCATGTAACCCCACACTACCGACGCCTTGGATGGTTAAAAATTAGGGAGAGAAAATTGCTTCAGATAGCTGCAACGCTATTTAAAATATTAAAAACTAAAAAAACAATGTACGTCTATAACAAATTTCAGTTTTTCAACCAAAGAGACACTCGATCAAAAAACAAACTTTTAAAAATTCCCGCGCACCGTTCCTCGACATATTCAAGATCCTTTGTGGTACAGGCATCCAAATTGTATAACGATCACATCCATATGTTTGACTTGAGTAAAAAGGTAGACTCTTTCAAAGAAAAATTTAAAGAAATGTTAATTAAGGAATATTGAAGAATTTATATGTATTGTGAAGTTATATGTAGAAGAAAATTATTTTAATTTAATTTGTTAATGAACGCAACTGATTAATATTTGTGAAATTGTTCAGGGATGGTGGAAGAGAGGGCCTAATGGCCCTAATCATCCCTGGTTGTTAAATAAAAGATTTCAATCTCTCTCTCTCTCTCTCTCTCTCTCTCTCTCTCTCTCTCTCTCCCCTTTTTTTTCTTTCTTACGTTTTAATTCAGTTAAGTTTACCGCATGATGACTTCTAGGCTCACGTCCTTGTGCTCGGAAGACTGAACTGACTCAAACATTCGATATCAAACGAAAAGTCACTCTTCTATCTACTTCTTCTCTGCATCTATCACCTGCCGGTTAATCCCGTGTTTTGTTGTGCGTACGAATGCAGAGAAGTTTTTTCTGTAATCGTTAGGCGAAATTGTTGTAGATAAGTAGGACTGATAATGCGTAATGCGTGTGGCTGTAACACTCATGTGTGGGATGGCATTCACACAATGGTATGAGCGAACGAAGGGAAAAAGATTTCGGGGCTAGACTGTGGATTCTGGAACTCACATCCAAAGACAATATGCCACTGGACAGAAATGGTGCCATGCCATGTCCTATGAAAAATGGTGGAAGGGCAGCAAATGTAACCACAATGTGTTGGTGTGTGTTGGTCGAGTAGTGAACGTCCATTGAGCGTCGGATCGAAGGCTTCCAATTACAACTCAACAAAGCTGGTAATTACGACGCGATTCGTTTGTGTTTTACAAGAGAAAAAAAGTCGTCACACGACTTTTGAGCTATTCGTTTTCTTCCCTCTGATTTACGAAAAATTCTTTCCCACGAACTGCCGTTGTACTGCTTCTCTGGACCCCTCCCCTCACCATACCAACATACCAGCCACCAACTAGCAACTTTCAGTCTTCAGGAGCGTCCTTGGATTCGCCAAAATATTTCATCCCTCAACCTTCGATTCCTCCCTCATTTATGAAGCATCACTTTTGGTTTATTATTCATTCTGAATAATAACCCTATGTTTTCGGTCAGGAGAATCTTTTTTACTACCCCCCCTCAAAATTTGATACTTTACGTTCCAAGCCATGGGGATTCCAAATCTGCAATGTCCGTCCGCCGTCCACCGTCCCCTGTCCACCATCCCCCGTCCACTGTCCCCCATCCGCTGTCCAGGCCGTTTTATGCCTTTAACGGGGTCCAATAAATTCGTTCTTCCGCACAAAAATCCCATTTGGTATCTAGTTATGCCCGCCACCCCGGCAATCTGATCGGACGAAGCCCATGGTTGTTATGGGCAAAAAATGGTTTATAAAATTAACAAAACGCAGTATAATCGCAAATTCGTCGTGTTTCGTATCGTTTTCAAGGTATTTTTACATTCTGGGTCGAATGGAATGAGTATCAGACGTGTACAACTGCGTATAGGGAAATTACAGTAATTATAGTGAGCCAAAGTCAATTAATTGAAATAACTCGCAGGAACTACAGTGGAAGTCAACGTTTCGTCGTTTGTACTCCCTCTCTCCCTCCCGTCTCATCGAAACCACCCGCCCGCTCGACTCCCAACGTGCCATTCGCCGAGGATTCACTCGGTTTAAGGTTCCCCGTCCAAATTTCCCTGACTGGCGGAGGAAGGTGAGGGCCACTTCCTCCGCGCGCCCCTACATCGGATCATAAATGTCATGTTTGGGTAACTAATAAAGAAGTGGGCTGATTTAGTGTACCCTTGTGAGTTCAATAGTTCAATTGTTGTGCATGTTGGTAGTATGAGCAAGAGGTGCTCGAAGCTGGGTCGCGGGAACTACATAGGAAACTCTAAAAAAATATCTGATAGGTAGCAACACTCAACTTTACCGTTACTCCACCATACATGGTAACGCATTTTAGTTCAACACATTTCTACGAAAAGAGCTGTGGGAAACAAAATAGTGAGAGTAATAGTGAGTGTGGTAGTTGAGAGTACGCTCCAAGTTTGATCGAAACCATTGAAGTCGTTTCTGCAAAAATCAGAAAAACGATAATTTCATGTTTGACGAAAACTGCTTTAACCTCATATCGCTTCGTTGGTTTATAGTTCATCGAATTTCCACAGAGATATTCGCTAAAGCTGTCTTCCAGGAAAATGAGAAAGACTCTCATCCCCCCCCCCCTCCTGACTACGCTTCTCGTCGATGGAAATCGTTAAGAACGTTATTTTCGTGCCTTAAATATCAGGGGCGACGCATCACATACCTTACCTTAGTTATACATAAATTGACTGGTTTTCATAGTTTCATAGGGACACAACTTACACTTCTTCACACTGGGAACCCCCTACCTTGAGCTGGGATTGCAGAACACGCCCCCCGCAGGAAGGGGGACAGAATTCTCCTGCCGTATCCTCTGCGTGGCAGTAAAAGCCGTGCCTAAAGAGACTTAAAGCAGACGGCACTGACAGCAACATATTCCAGATACAAACAGTACTGCAGGGGCTTAAGTGGCTGAACACGTTGACACAATACACTCACAATGAGCAGAAGACAGTCCTGGTAGTGGCTCATTTGCACCTATGAGTGACCCCTAAATAGGTGCGAACTTTTGAGTGATGACGGGGAAAACCCGGGGTTGAACGGTCCAGGAGTTGCTGATAGCGTGTGTCCCCGTTCACCACGTCACTGAGGGTGTATCTGAGCAGCAGCCAAATACGAGTAACTCCTCTTGCGTCTTAGTCTCAGTAGGTGGCCGGACTGACAGCTGTGGTGCATATGGGGTCTCCCCTCCATGGGTCTTTCTTCATTAAATGACTGTTCGTAAACCCTCAACGAGGGTTATATCAGTCTACCCTTGACCAGCAAAAGCGGCTAGAATCAATATTCCTGAGCGGGAGCTCCCACGACCCAGCTTCGAGCACCTCTTGCTCAACATGCACAACAATTGAACTATTGAACTCACAAGGGTACACTAAATCAGTCCACTTCTTTATTAGTTACCCAAACATGACAAAGGTCGCCAAGCTCAACCCCCTCCCCCTCCTTAGATGACGAGCAGACTGTTAGTGGTTCGGGCAAGCGATGATGGAAAGAGAGGCAGGCGGTCAGTCCATGTGGATATTGACACTTCCATCTAAGGCCCTCCTATGCAGCAGTAGCCACCATCAAGCTCTCCTCCATCCACCCTTCAGAGGGTCAAGGCTAGATAGGTACCTGCCAAGTCCAAAAAAGGGCAACAAAACAAAACAAAAACACAACAACAAAATCTGGAACAAAGGGCAGTGCCCGACAAGTGCCCCTGCCCAAACTCAACCCCGAATCCAATAGAAATAAGAGACCCCCCTCCCTTAAAATCCTCGCAAGAACGTGCTGGTTGTCAGACCCACATGTGAGGAGGTAGTGGCTGGTCCTTCCCAACCCAATGTAAAGGGAGGCTGTTATGAAGGGTGTCACTCCTAAGGACCTCCAAATCAAAGTGTCGTGGTGATACACGTTTGCACTGCTGTGGTGGTTGGCGTCGTCATCAAACAGAAACTACTGAAATGGCCAAAGCCCTTCCTAGTCATATTTCTGCCACGTGGTAATTCCTGCTCTCTCCTGCGTTGCTTCCCACGCCTGCTTCTGGTCGACTGGTGGACTGACCTTGAGAAGGAGGACCTTACCCGACAACTTGTCTAGCACAACCCTGGCTCTTTGAAAGACTGGGTAATTGAATGCCACCCAGCCTGCACAAAAAAACTAGAAGCGGCTAAGCACCTTCAAATAGCCGGGCAGCGGTGTGCCATCAGAAGGTACTAAGCCCCTAAGCAATGCTACAAATGCCAGTGTTATGGCCATCTGCCAGTAGCATGCATGAGACCAGGGGTGTGCGCCTGGTGCACCATGCCATATCTTAACATGGAATGCGAGCGTGAGGCTCCTCTCAAGTGTGCTGATGGTGTGGAATGCAAATCGCAACAGCACCCGCACTCTATACAAGATACATGTGTGCTGACTGACTCCCATTGAAGGCAACCGGTTGATCGTGGTCTAGTGGTTTAGACAGGCGACGGTTTAGACTTTCGCTGACGCTGTGAAAGTTCCAGCGCGAAGGTAAAATGGGCGACGCGCCTACTACAATGCGAAAGAAAGAAGACTTTCCTTGTAGCCCTCTCGTTTCTCGAATCAAAGATCGGATTTTCCGGAGATTCGCTCAACTCTCGTAAATTCTTTCCTTAAAAGAGTCCGCTCCAGGAGCAGCGGTTAAAAGACGAGGGAGGAGATGTGCTGACTGACTCCAAATAAAGGCAAGCGGTTGATCGTGGTCTAGTGGTAAGACAGTCGATTCATAATTCTCGACGTAAGTTGAGGGTTGTGGATCGAATCTCCGGCGCGATTGCCGTAATTTTTGCCTTAGTCAGCAGTTCTTCAAAAAGCATCTCCAAACTACCTCAGTACACATGCTGCACCATTTGGCAGCGAGCAATTGCCCTCCAGGAGTCACGAGTGGATTATGAATAGGCTAAAAACAATTCGAATTCTTCAGCACAACACAAATAAGAGTTCGTAAGTTATGGCTGAGTTGCTGCCAATTTCACTCAAAATACATTGCAGCATTCTCGCTGTTCAAGAATCGTAATCATACATAGGTTCCAAGACCCCTGGTCTAGGGTCGCAGGAACAAGTGGTGGCTGAAGCAAGAACCATAGCTGGCTCCGGTAGCCTGCATTGACTCTTCCCTTGACATTCTCGCACACACTCACCTGAACAGCAAGCACCAGTGTCTATGAGCTGGTTGTAATATCCTTTTACAAGCAATTCGGCTGACAGCTTCCAACTACTTGAGCGGGCACTAGCAGGACTATCAAGACGATGCTGCACAGTTTGTCAGATGCCAACCCCAAATCATCACTGTAGGGATCCTCGCCCTGGAATGGGGCGGGCAATCCAAACAAGTATATAGACCTGCTCACCAAGTACAACTTGGTTGCAGGTAGCTGAGGAAAAAACCCAGCTAATCCTCTTGAAGGAACCCTCAATACGCTTTGGCGGCCACACGCCACTTCATAAATAGCACTTCCAGTATTTAGAAGTGAGTGTATATAGGTGAGATGTGGGGCTTCAACCAACACCTTCAGTCCGTAAGGCCACTTCGGGTGTGTGTTACCGTGACACCATCCTTACGTTCAAAACCATATATATAAGCGTGATTGACTACTGCCCCGTTGTCTCAGGTAGCAAAATAGAAGTCAATGGAAAGAGAGTACCCAATCCCAGAGAGCTGTGCTCCTCTGGATCACCACGGCCTGTAAGACTGTACCAACAGATGAGCTCCAGGTCATCACTGGTCAATTACCAGTTGACTTGGCCGTGTGTACATGGTTGACAAGTAGGGAGTGAAACGGGAGCTTCCACCACTCTCGGCTGAACTCAGTGCGGATGTCACCACAGAACGAAAGCTCGCTGCTATCGACGAATGGGCATTAGAGAAATAGCAAATTCGGTAATTTCAATCACCGCCGTTTCACTTACTACCATTTCCTAACGTTTTTATCCGATAAATCTGGCACCCACATTAATTCTTTATGCACCGATTACTCAATAATGGTTCTGAATCTGTAAGCGCAACCGCTCTCTGTCGCCGTGAAGTGATGTTTCAAACGAACTGAGTGAAAAATAAATTGAGTTAGTGGAATAAGCCATGAGCATAAGTGAGTTGACGTAGAGCTAAGAAATGTTGAGTGATGCGGCGCACCTGATATTTTTTACACAGTAGGTTGTGTGTCAACGTCAATAGTTGAACTGATTGAGTTCACACTGTGGCCGGCTGTCAAGATTGGGGTTGACAGATCCTCCTGCCTGGGGTTCTAAAATATCAAAACTCCACTTAATAGCCCTTTTGATTCAGACAATAAAATTCTTTATTTTTCGCATTCCGACTTCGTTCTGCCGTAATACAAAGCTCGTGTATCCAATGACACGAGAACCAGAAAGAACAGTAGATCCCTCATCTTTCGGAGCAGAGCATCCTGGTGTCAGGAGTCGCTTTGTGACTAGGATTCGTTTCACCAAAACGAGTTACGCGCATTATCGGATTTGCTGCTCGGCTGAAGAACTTCTCCCAACTCCGGCACATTTGTACACCTAGGTCACGCATTCGATTTCGAAGCTGTCGGATTATCAGCTTAGCGTTTTCCTTGAGTTTGAATCCTCCCAGTCCAGTTACGGTTCCGCCGAGCCCCTAAAACCCTCTCAATTACAGTCGTAACTCGTACATCGTAATTCCGACAAACTCCGCTCTTCCAAAACAATTGGGAGCAGTTTAAATTAGTAGTTCGATGGGCTTTGCATGATGGTACTGGATGGGTGAGTGAGGGAAATTCACTTAGCGTCAGTTGTGGGACCGAATGACCACAGCTTGAGAGCGAAGCGCGACAAAACATAAAACGTTTAAAACGCTCGCATTAACGCGGAGTAGATTTTGAATAAAGTTATCGTCAACTTGTGAAATAATGGTGGTGGAGTGGAAAATTACAGTCTTAAGGGGGAAGGGAAATGGAAAGAGGTTTTACTGTGATTAGTCAAGAGGCTTCGTCTAATGGGCGTACGATGAAAGCGTAGAGGGTGGAGGTTAAGGAGAGGTGTAGGGTGGCTGTAGGAGTGGTGGGGGATGAGTAGGGACGGAGTCTAATATGCTGATTAATGGAGTTGAGTGGCTACGACGAGAATTTCAAGTGCCGTCAGAAAAAGCGAATTAAAAAACGTCGCTAGAGGTGGAAAAGTTTTAAACAACATCCGGAATTGGTTTAAATTGACACTTGCCGGTTCTCTAATGTGTAGCGAAAAATAAAGATATCTCAACCAAAAGTTAGCTCTATGCCCTCTGCTGCCAGTTTGTGGTTTCCACAGTTGAGATTACAGGTTCAACTGTTCTGGTCCTGTTATGAAATATTTGATGCGACGCATTACGCAACTTTCCTCAGTAGCTACGAATCCAATCTATTTTTTTTACTCAGTTCGTATGAACTAGGTAAAACCTTACCTCGTGTACTGACTGACTCCTATTAATAAAGGCACTGGGCGATCGTGGTCTAGTGGTTAAGACATTGGTCATAACTCTCGACTTAAGTCGGGGATTGTGGATCGGAGCTCCGGTGCGATTGCCGTAATTTTTGCCTGAGTCAGCAGCTCTTCAAAACATCTCCTAACTACCTCAGTACACTCGCAATCTGCGTGAAAATTTGTGCCATTCAAAGTTCCAAATTTTATCAGGCCTCTGCTGCTTATGCAACGACCATTATTGCTTTTCATTGAAATTGTTAATAGCTGTCAGTGTTTTCCCCTCGAAAGGAAATCCGGCATGTCCTTGCATTACAGAACCAGAGGGATTTCGTATAAATTGAATGCACAATAGATTCGATTAGTTGGTAAGGTAATACAAATATAGCTGAATGTACTTGGAACTGAAGAACGTTGTCTGATGCTCTTCTCTCGATTTTTTCTGAGTATATTCCCTTAAGTTCCCCAACAGTAAATACGAACCACCTCGAAAAAATTTAGCATTTTGTCAAATTACTCAAAAGCTGGTTACTCAATTCGTTTCTCAGACAAACTGTTTTATCTTTCGGGCACAGTTTTACATTCATACAGATCTTATGGGCTCAGTTCCTAATAACTAAACGTAATGGTTAACTTTTCATCCGTCGGAAAACAATGAATGCTGCACGATGATTTGACCAAATTTGTTTTAGTTTTAGTCCAGTTGTTTCCTCATACACCCTGCTCGAACGAAACTAGCCATCTCAAAAAAATGAAGTTGGTAGTCCAATGATCAACCAGTACGTATAATGACGGTCGTAGGATAATTAAGAGCGACTCCAGAAATTCCAGAATTTAAACTACCGGTCCTTCTTTGGCTTACTGCTTTCATAGCATTTTCCCTATTATTCCAGAAAAGTACACGTCAACCTCCTCCAAAAAAATATGGTGGTGGTTTTCATCTGAGTGAAAAACAAATTGGAGTTATTGGTAGATCTATATATAGCATTTTCACGTCAAATTGGAGGTTTTCCATTTCAAATTGGAAGTTGACTTAAATGGCTCGTTTCACAGTAGTTTTAAACGCCGCAACGCTAGCCCGCGTAGATGGCGGAAACACCTGGTGATTCTGATAATACCTACTCCGTGCAACACAACATTACGAAGACATTCCATCCGTCCCTTCCAAATGCCATTCTTTTGAAGTTGCCTGTTGATTCGCCTCATTCTAAAGTCTCTAATTGCCGCCGTTAGTTACGACTTGCTTTATTTTTGTGACATGAGTTCGGACGACGAAGAAATGAGACCGCGTTTCGTTCGTCGATCGAACCATGGGGTAAGAAGTAGTGAGCGTGACGAAGATGCTGAAAAGCTTACCACCGAGGTTTTGGAATCGTTTGAGGCTGCAGTGGAAGAAATTCCTGACAGGACTCTGAAGGAGATAAAACGTGTTCTTTTCGAGAAAAACATTGACTTGGCCGTGAGTACCGTTGATAAAGGTTTGCGTCTTTTAAAATAACCTTGAAATTAGCTAACAAAGAGCTGGATCGGGTGAATTCTGTAGAAACGAAAGAGAGAAGCAAAATTTACGCAGCGGAATTCAGAACATGGGCGCCAGAAAACCGTGAAAATATGGTATTCATTGACGAATCTGGTTCTAATTTGCACCTTCGAAGAAGTCATGCGAGATCCATGAGGAATGCTGTTTCCACAGTACCCATGGTAAGAGGAAGAAATGTTTCCCTCGTCCTAGCCGTAAACACTCGAGGTGTTGTTCATTATTAAGATAATATTACGAGGCAACTGCAATGGAGAGACGTTTAAGGAATTTATCGCAGAGCTGCACGTAAAAGTGGCGAACCCAACTATCACGTACCTGATAATGGATAACGCAGCGATTCACCGAGCTGGACAAGTTACCAGTAAGATGATCGAATTGGGGTTTAACGTGAAATATCTGCCCCCTACTCACCCAACTTGAATCTAGGGGGGAACACGGCTTTTCAAAAATCAAGTTGTCAGCAAGACAAATTCTCAATGAGACCCAAACAAACCACGACCCGTGTGACACGATAACCCGAAGCGTTGCAACTGTCACCACATCGGACTGCACAAATTAGGTTCCGTGAATGATGATAGACCTGACAGCTGCTGCTACAGGGAGAGACTTACATTCTTTTCCGTTCATTATGTTCATTCTTACTTGTTGAATGTTACATTTTACTTGCTAATTTGTTGTTATTGCTTTCCTAGAATTAAATCATGTATTTCTGTCATCCACCAAATTGATGTGTAAAACCTTCAATTTGATGTGTAAAACCTCCAAATTGATGTGTAAAACCTCCAAATTGATGTGTGAAACCTTTAAATTGGTGTAAAACCTCCAATTTGACGTGAAAATGCTATAAATTGCCGAGTCTACATTGGGCTGATGAAAGTTGTGTGATGAGGTGCACCAGATATATATGTGGACAAATAACTATGAAGTTATCTTCTTTGGGCTTAGCAGAAATTGGTCGTCTTGCGGTTCACCCTATTTTGAAAGTCGGCGGGACTTCCGCTTTTGACCACTGTAGTAATTTTTGTCTCGGGTGGTACATGGAACATTATTCGATAATTGTAAAAAAGTGACGGTGATGATACAGGGAGTTCCGTGGCCCAATATCCGTTTTCATTGCGAGTTTAGTGTTTTCTCGGCTGTTCGTCATAAATATATGTATAAGGGACTTTGGATGAATGGAAGGAAAATCGGAAATCGAATCGCTTTTCGGTGGGACTCATTTTCAATGGATTAGATTCCTTACCCCTGAGGAGGTTGGAGGAAGTGATAGCGGTGACGCTGGGGAGTTGTGTTGCGGGAGGAATCTTCGCCTTCTTCGCCCTTCTCCGTCTTCTTCTTCTACTTTAACTCTTTGTTCTCTCCCCGACCTTCGACTCCTTCTTGGTCGTCATTGCCTTTTCTTCATCCTTCTACTTCTGGCACTTCCGGTTCCACCGACGGGAAAGCCCTATGGGAACTCCTACTTAGTTCTAGCGGGTGACGCAGGGGAGCAGCACCTCGTTGGCGTCTGTAGACGACCGAGTGGTGCTCCGTTCCGCCGACAGGTTGTGCGGATGAGCGGTTCCTACCGGCGACTAACGTCACGCGGTTCTAAAAGCCGATTGCGCACCAACTAGCGTTAAGATTCACAGTTCAAATGCTTTCTAGTAAGAAGCACAGTAGTTCACAATGGTAGAGTCACAATTTTTCATATCTATGGATTAAAATAGTATTCGTTTAGAGGAGAAGAATAATGTTTAGATCAACTATCATGAACATGTTGCCAATTTTGATTGATATTTTTTTCAATCTTGAAATGAGTACTCGCATTAGGCAGCTGATTATGTACGTACTTCCACTTAATTACGTACTGCGTACTGGTATATTATGGTGCAATTGAGGAACGTTTTATAACCTTGACTTCTTCTTTCCGACTTCATCGTGCGTAATCATTCATTCTCAAGTGGAATTAAGTAATAGAAGACATCGTGAGTCAATGCTTGTGAAATAATAGTGTATTAAAACGTGGAACACTATCAAAACCATTAAAATAAACACGATTATCACTACCTAAGAATTAGAATTAATCGAACCAAAATTTCCCTGACTCGGCAGCCTGTATCACCCGCTAGGCGTTGTATTCTCCTCTAAACCGACTTAGCTGTCGGGTACTACGAGATTTACGTCACTGTCTCTGAAGGCACAGACGATACTGCGCTGATCGAAATATTGTTGCAGTTCTGCCCGGAATGAGTAGGTTATGTCTCTCCTTTCCTTATCACAGAAAACTAGTAACAATTTCAACGAAAAGCGATTTTACTAGTTTTTACTTTTCTCGGCCTAAAGAGTAAGAGGGAAGTTATGTAGTCGACTTGAAAAAAAGTCGAATTTTCTAAAGATCTTTACGTTTTAAGGGTTAACTGTTATGACTTGATTTACACGAAGCTAAGGAAACGAAGAAAAGAACACGTCTTCATGGAGCTCGACTCGTATAATACTGAACTACAAATTCTAAAACATATGGAAACAGATTTTATGTTCATATGATATTATGAGTGCGGAAGGCCGATACACAACAGTCTCCCCCACTAATCGGAAAATACCGCTGCACTTTATAACAGGATACAAAAACTTTGTGAAATGTCAGAAGTTGACAGAAAAACAGGAACTCGAGTCTCCCGTTGGGAATGAAGAGAAGATCGTGTTTTTTTCGATGACTCGACGATCAGAATTGTAGAACAATATTAGGGTCCCAGAATCTTTTCGGGCGCCTTCTGGTTCGGATAGGTCTGCATGTAGACGTGACGCAGTGAGTACGTGGAACTCCTGAAGAATCTGGCTGTTGCGAAGAGTCGTGACTGCGAAGGGTAACTTGAGAACTTCTCCAAGGATACCATGGAACATCAAACGACTGTATCGGACCAAATGTCACTGACCGTTTTTTTTGTACTAGCGTGTTCCATAATTGGATGATATGGAGTTTTAATGACCTTCCACAATTGTCCAGGTGAACAAGGAAGTGTTGCTGACCAAACCCCTGCAACACCTCACCGAACGTCCATGTCGCTTTGTTGTCCAGTTAGATGCGAACTTGCTCTCTCTCTCCCCCACTTCGAAAGTTCTTCTAGTTATCGGACGTATCTGTGTTGTTGGCTTGGTAGGGAAAAACGCATCCAATCGGGTACGAAACTTGCGTTTTAGGTATAACTCGGCAGGCGAAGATCCATTGCAAGTGGCATTGTTTTGATGGCGTTCGGCCATACCATTTGTTACAGGATAGCCAGAGGCTATACATTTTGGCAATATTCCATTAGCACGGCAAAATTCATGGAAGACAGCACTCTGAAAAATTGAAGCGTCTGACACGAGCTGAGAAGGAAATCCGTGTGTGGAGAAAATTTTGTTGAGAAGATTGTAGCAGTGGTCTCTGATTGTCTCTATTTCTGCCCATTTGAATTTTCATCGATGCAAACGAGGAAATAATGACCTTGAAAGGGTCCAGCATAACCAATATGCACTCGCTCCCAATTTTCGGATGGTTCATCCCATGGATGAACTGGAGCTTTAGGAGGGTCCGATCTAGTGAGTGCATATTGCTCGCAGCCCTTGACCAATCGCTCGATCTGACTATCAATACGCGTATTTTCGGGTCAACTGTTTCATTTTCATGATCCCTAGATGCGTCTCGGCCAAAACTTGATTGCGAAGTGATGAAGGAAAGACAATCCGATCTCGGCGAAACAGGGCATCTTCATGAAGCGTGTATTGCGAGTCGATACACTCGTTTTCTAAGGACTGGATAATTTCTTTGAGTTCCGGATCATTGCCGGTTTCTTCCCGAATGGTCTCAAAGGTAACAGTGTTGCTAGAAATTTGCAGTAACTGCTCAGAAAAAATTTGGTGAACTTCATCACCTATCATTACGTCTGTGGAAGAAGTGTAGTGCTGAATCACAGGAGCTCACGACAGGCAATCGACGTTTTTATTTTCTTTTCCAATTTTGAATTTCACTGTGCAATCAAAACTTGATAGAAATGACGCGTAGCGCAGTAGCCGTGCACTGATCATACGTGGCAGTTGTTTGTCATTTGAAAAATACTGGTCAGTGGCTGATTGTCGGTAAAAAGATCAAAAGGCACCAGAACCCGATCACTGCTGAGTTCAGCCTTTATTCGAAGAAGGCGGCTTCACATCAGCTGTACATGAAAATGTCTGATTATTCGTAGCAAACGGCGAAGTGGGAATGACAGGGATGAGAAACGTGGGATAAATCTGGAGTAGTACGTTAGGAGGCCTAGGTGCCGACGAACGCCATCCGCGTCTTTTGGGCGCGGCATCTCATTAACGGCCTTGGTTTTTTCTGGAGATTTTCCAATCTGGTTATGCTCGATGAAGTGCCCTTGGTACTCAATCTTCTGCTCGAAAAAGGAACACTTGCGGCGATTAACGTAAAAATCATGGTCTTGAAGACGTTTAAGCATGCCCGTAAGTTGCTTGTGCACTCTTCTTTTGTGGCTCCATGGCACATGATGTCATCAAAATATGCCTCCGACTTAGGCAACCATTGAAGGATTTGAGACATAATTTTGTTGAACCCTCCTAGTGTGTATGTGCTGATCAACAACAGCAAGGATGGAGGAGAAGAAGTGTAACCGCCGGAGGAGGCTACAATCATATCAGGGAAGGCTGAAAGGCTGATACGCGGACGGAATATGATCGAGGTTGTTGAACGGAATAACAAAGGAGGTCATGAGTTGGGGCGGGGAAAGAAAACCCATGGGACAATTTTCCGATTTGTGAGGCATTCGTGATCAAGCCATAGGAGAATAAACGAAGTTCTGCCGAGTTTACCTATTCTTCACCAAACCACCACTACAATTGGCGCAGTCGGTTTTCGAGTACCTTCAGGTAAAGTATCGCATAAATTTGGTAAGTAACATTTTAATTTACGCATCTACTTACCATTTTCTTTGACATTTTCCGAGGGATATTGTAAATAGGTTAATTCGTTCTCGTGTGCGATAAATTTACTTGCACTCCCCAGCAACTTAAAGCACTTCATAAGTAATACATTATTCCCACGGTTTCGTGCACCTGAAAACGTTTTCAATCCAATTTTCAAATCTTTAGCATATTTTCGACCGTTCGTTTTCATTCGGAACTACAGTTCCTAGGCTCAAGTACGAGTTTTCTTATTCATTCAATCAGTGCTAATTCGTCGCAGTCTGTTTGGAATTTGAAATGGCAACTCCCAAACGCATCTTCGGACTCAAAAATCCCCTTGCTTTTAGGCGTAGGACGCTGGGTGCCACAGTTTCTGATCCAGACCTGCGTACGGATGTCAACAGGCAAAGTGTGCCCGATCACAGTGAGTTGGGGTGGCAGGAGCCCAACATTATGGTTCATTCTGAACCAAGGGCTCCCTCGCCTTCTGCACAAGGGCCTGGTGTCTCTCTTCGTAGTCCAACAAGCATCTCTATTACCACCTGTTTGTTGCAGCCCGACGCTGTCGGATGCTTTCATTTCTATAGTGGATAGCATCAAGGAAAAATGAGGCATATGCAACTTACTGTCGACTCGTTTCATAGGGAACTGAGAGACACAAGGGAAACCTTGAGTACGCAGATTTCTGACTGTGTCGCTCGCCTTGAAGATCGTTTGGAGGCCATAGAAAACTGTACAGAGGGCCATGCAGCAAATATGATGCAGGCTAGGCAGGATCTACACTGGATAGTCGAAACTGCAGTCCAGAAACCTGAAATCTGTGAAGCAGTGTTGAGAGGTGGAAGCACTCCTCTGGAAGGGTGAATCGAAGAGTAACTTTTCGTCCTAGCGGGTTGTCATCTCCTGTACAGCATCAACCTTTGTTGGCTCAACCAATAGCGAGCCTTCTAACAGTCATGTCGACAGGAGAAAGGGCATGTGAGCCCATTTCAACTTCGTGCTTCTGTCCTGTATCATGATATAGTGCACCCCAGTGCACTGGGCAACCCCTTCACGCCTCTACAAGAGGGCATGTGTATGTGACCCAAGGTTCCATGCCAACCTATACCACCTCGTACTCTGCAAATAATCATCCAACCTTTCTATTCTCGAACCAAACTTGGCCAGCAAAAACAGAGCAACAACACACCATTTGCGATAACCCCCCAGTAAAGCCAAGTGCTCATTCAGCTCAGAGCATCCATTCCAACATATGGTGGGAAGCAAGGAGAGCGTCTGGAGGATTTGTTTGGCCAAATAAGGGAGGAAACAAGAATACACCCCTTACCACACGCCTCTACAGCAGGGCATACGTATGTGAGGCAAAAGCTCAGTTACGTGGCCCAGCTAGGTCGCTGCTCAAAGAACTTGCGGAGCATCAGACCAGTTCTTTAGAGCTATTGGAGTTCGAGCTAAGGAAGCGTTTTGTTGGAATTAAAACGCCTGATTTTTACTTCCAACAACTTATGGCCATTTCCATAGGAAAGAACGATACCGTCGGAGGTTTTGGTGCTAGGGTGAGGGATATGGTTCAAAAGGCATGTCCCAAACTTTCTCCTAATGATGTAGAGCGACAAGCAGTTAGTTTCTTTTTAAAAGGACTTCCAGCACAGCTTCAAAGGCCGACAAGAATTTTAGGACAACTACAAACACTAGGGGAAGCAGTAGCACGAGCTTCATACTGCAAAATGAGCGAAGAAATGCTTACCCACACTAGTGTTCCACGGTACTAACGGTGTACTAACGTGTTGTCCACGGTCACGAATCAGAAGATCAGATCACAAGTCTGGCAAGTCTCATGGTAATGCAGACGCCTTATCAAGAGTTTTTCTAACAGAGGCACGATATCTCCCTACACCTCAATTGGATACCCTACGACAAGCTCAGGAAGAGGATGTAGAAGTAAAACAATATACAGGGAAAAGGAATTTTTCATACTCCCGAGATAAATTACTCTGTAAAATTACCCCCAAAGGACTTGAAGTTTTTGTACCAAGCACTCTTCGAGAGCTAATTCTGAAATTGCACCATGACTTACCACAATCAGGACATGGAGGTAATAAGAAAACGTTAGAAAGAATCCGTGAACAATTTTGGTGGCCCAAAATAGCCGAGGATGTAGCAAATTATGTGCCCAACGGAAACACTATGGTCAGAAAACGGCACTCTTGGGAGAGTTTTCTGAGCCTTCTACTTGCTTTCAGCGGTTAAGCATTGATGTTGTTGGACCATTACCACTTACAACAAGGGAAAACAAATATTTTCTATCAGTCATTGATCAGTTTTTTCGTTATGTCGACTTTTACCCCTTGCCTGACCACAGAGCAGACTCTATTGCTACAGCGCTTTTGCATTACATTGGCAGGTATGACAGTCCTCTCCAAATTCTCTCGGACCAGGGAGCAGAGTTCAATTCCGAATTGATTGCCCACTTTTGTTCGTTCTTTAAAATAAAGAAAGTAAGAACTACAGCCTACCATGCTATGGCAAATGGACGAGAAGAACGCATTCATCGCACTGTTGGCAACATTCTCTCTCACTATGTAGCAACTCATCAAAACAATCGGGATGAGTATCTACTGGCTGCTCAAATGGTGATAAATTCCAGCCCACATGAGTCCATTAAGTTTTCTCCTTATGAGTCTTCTCCTTCTCCTTATGGACGGAAGATGAAACTTCCTGCAGCAAGTGACTTAGATCTGAGAGAGGACATAGAACCTTATGTATTCTATGTGGAACAGTGGCGAGATGCCTTGCAGTCCATTTGGAAGCAGGTATCCAATAATCAAAGTAAAGCTGCCATTTGTATGAGTTCATGTTATATTGGACAGCTAGCGTATCTGCATGAGCCGGCTTTACAGAAAGGAAGGTCAAAGAAATTTTCACGCCCATGGAAAGGTCCTTACCAAGTGATTCTAATAACGAATGCCATAGGGACACTTTTGGCTGACTGTAAATACTACAAATTCATTTTTTTCCCAATTCACTTATTCAAAAAAAAAGTTTTGTTACCTTCCATCCTCTAACTCCGCTGACCTTACTCACCACCAACAACGCACGGTCCTCCATCAATGGTACTTGAAGACTATCTGTCAGCCCCCTGACTTATTTAGCCTCCTGTGACATCATCACGTCTTCACGACCCCTACTCATGCACTAGTAGACCAGTGATGAACAAGCCTTAGGGAGGCAACCAGCCCAAAACACGTCAACCCAGGAAAGTACGAGGCCGTACTTTGAGCTCAGCAGAGGGTGTTGTGCTGATCAGCAACAGCAAGGACGGAGAAGAAGAAGTGTAACCACAGGAGGAGGCTACAATCATATCAGGGAAGGCTGAAAGTCTGATACGCGGACGGGAAATGATCGAGGTTGTTGAACGGAATAAAAAAGGAGGTCATGAGTTGGGGAGGGGAAGGAAAACCCATGGGAAAATTTTCCGATTCGTGAGGCATTCGTGATCAAGCCATAGGAGAATAAACGAAGTTCTGCCGAGTTTACCTATTCTTCACCAAACCACCACTACATGTAGCTATGATGTAGCTCTCTGGACGTACTTTGATGTGCATGTAGGCTTTGAATAAATCGATCTTGCTGAAATACTTGGAACCATGGATACTATGCATACATCTTCGATTCGGCGAATAGGATGAGCCTCTCATTGACCCCAGACTTATTGTCGACGCAGACGTACGCCTCCATCAGACTTAGGTATAACTACTAGGAATGACCCCCAATCGCTTGTGGTGAAAGGTGAAATTACGCCTGAGGCCTCAAGAGAATCCAGCTCCTTCTCAACACGTTCACGCAAGGCCTAGGGAAGGTGTCGCTCCCTGGTAAAACTCGGTTTAGCTCCTCGATGTAGTTGTAGCTTCAGTTCGTGTTTTGGGACACAGCCAATCTTCTCCGAGAAGACGTCAAGAAACTCAGCGATAATATCATCAGGTGTAACCATCGTGTTGACTGATGAGCGTGGTGTGTGATGGGCGATGGAGTCAATTTCTTGCAATTTGATTCCAAGATCTCGAATCCATTGACGGCCAAGTAGAGCGGTGTGGCCATTTGGAACAACAAATATTTCGCCAAGAGTTTCTTTGCCGTTGTAGCTCACTGTTACGATCACTTTGCCTCTTGGTTGAATCACATTCCCTGAGTAAGATTTGAAAACGATGTTTCTATCTTGAAATGGTAATCCTAAATTGAGTTTATTGAATTCTTGTTCACCCAAAATTGCATGTCTCGCTCCTGAATCTACCTCCATGCTCCGGGGTTGACCATTTATGAGGGTTCGAGCTATATACTTGTCGACATCTGGAACAACCTCGAACAGATCAACAATAACGGTATTAAGATGCGAAATACCATACAAGTGTTCAGTGTCAACGTGAGTGATAGTGCTCGTTGAATCACTTCTACTAGACTTCAAATTCCGAGACAACGTAGTTATACAAATGCAGGAAACATGACCTTTACGATTACATGACGCGCAGTGAACTTTATCATACGTCAGATGACAATCCGCTACTTGATGGTTTTTCCTTGCACACCTCGTGCACAAGTCCTGGATTCCCAGTGCTTTATAATCTATGTGTAAATGACTTTGGCGAATGGTAACGAGTCTAAAAAACACCAATCGGGAAAATGTTCCGTGTATGTGAACGCAAAAGAGAAAACGGCTGAACCAAATCTGCTCATGTTTTGTATTTAGCTGGCAGTTCACTACAATAAGCATAAGAGCAAAATAGGCTCAAAACTAATTATACTTATAATAGCTATCAAAACACTAGATGTGGAAATATAGCGAAAACACTGTGAAAGAAGTTATTAGAAGAAGTTAATAGCAGTTTGAATTCTGGGATTTCTAAGCTGTCTCTTATTTATTTCGTAGCCGTAATCAAACTACCTCGGAGTAGGTAACCTCATCACGATCTAGTTGATATACAGCCTGAAACTAAAATTTGAGCTGCTCCAGTTCAGCTTAGAAGAGATTTTCCCCCTTTTCAGAAAAACGGCCTTGTCGATCAAATCAAACTAACGCAATGTGTCCTAGCGGCCTATGCCCACCTTTTAATCCTCGCTACTACTCAAGTAGCCATTATTGAATGAAGGTAAAAGTCAAGGTATGTCGAAAACGATCTTCATCCAATTTGCGGGGTACATCGGTGCCATTGTGTTGTGTGCGATTTGGAGAAATGTGTTGAACGATCGTACAGCGTATTTTCTCATTTAAAGAGAGTTCATTTAATAAATATTTTAATTTTGAGATGAGGCTAGATAGTGTTTGGCTCGATCCAAAAAAACCCTGCAAATTATTACACAACGGTTTATTATTCGGATAATCAGCTTGACCTAGCATTAATGCTCCGAGACCCATCCTGTTCGATTCAGCATCGAAAAATATCATATTGAAACCCAAAAAAGGTCGAAAAGAACTGAATCGTAATATTAAAATAAACAAAAAAACCGCAAGTATCTAGAAAAAACTGACTTTTAATATGAAAACATGCACGCTAAATACTAATATCAAAATTTAACCAAAAATCTATGAAAAACCCCAAAATGAGAATGAAACGAAAGAATCTAAAAAAATTGAATCGTATTAAAACCAAAACGTCGGGGAAATAGGAACGGGGAGCGGTGAGCGGGAGGCGGAGTCGTTGGGAGGGAAGCGAGCGGGAGGCGCCGCGCTGCTCGCTCGCCTCGAGAGCGATTGGTTTTTTAAAGAGACGGGCGGGGCGGAGGGAATTCAAACGACGAAACGCTTGTAGCTCCCGCGTTGTACTGCGTTTCGTTGATTTTTTTAACCGTTTTTTGCCCATTACAACCACGGGCTTCGTCCGATCGGATTGCCGAGATGGCGGGCACTACTAGATACCAAATCAGATTTTTGGGCGAAAGAACGAATTTTTTAGACCACGTTAAAGGCACAAAACGGCCCGGACGGGGGACGGCGGACGGACATTGCAAATTTGGAATCTCCATGTCTTGAAACGTAAAGTATCAAATTTTGAGGGGGGGTTGTAAAAAATTTTTCGTGACCGAAAACATAGGGTAATATATATAGGGAATAATATATATAATATATATATATAACATATAATATATATAGGGAATAATAAACCAAAATTGAAACGGCTCTTCTCATATGAAGATCTGAATTTGTAGTTAGTTTTAGTTAGTGATGTTTATTTTTCCAATTATTCATTTACCAAAGCGATGAGAAACGTATATTCTGGGCAGGAGCAGATGGATAATCAAGGGATCAATCAGATGGATTACTCGCTCAGTGAGTTATCACTCAGGGAGTGTTGCGTTTTGCTGCTTAACTATATGCGTTCTGAATAGCTTCCATGCTTTCGGTCAGGCAAATTTTTGTTACAATCCTCCTCCTCCTCCATCTAAATTTGGCGTTTTACGTTTCAAGATATTTGGATTCTACATTTGCAATGTCCGTCCGTCGTCCAGGCCACATTATGCCTTTAACGAGGTCTAAAAACTCTGTTCTTCCGCACAAAACCGCCATTTAATATCTAGTTGTGCCCACCTGCTCGCACATTGGGCAAAACCCATGGGCAAAAAATGGTTTAATAAAGTAACAAAACGAAATTTTGGCAGTTTTCCTGTTACGTACGTCGAGTTTGGCATAGCTTGCTGGTATTTTTCGATGCTGAATCGAATGGAATGGGTCTCGATGGTGGAGGTCAGAGACTACTTCGAGCTGTCCAAGAGATTAAACCGTTGTGTAATAATTTGCAGCGTTTTTTATTTACTTCTTTCGTGATTACCTCAATGTAATTCCCTTTCCTTCCTATTTTACCCCCCCCCCTCGAGCAATTACATTTTATTCCTTCGACTTCTCCAATATGAATTTTGGTTGCTCTGTTTCCTCGGGTAGTCATCAAATAACGAAGGAGGAGCCCGAAATCCTTTTTACCGTCATAGCGGCGGATGTTTTATTACGTTATTCACTTTCGAAACGGCTCTTCCGGTTAACGTGCCCCGTCGACCCCAAAAGATGGTTTGGAAATAACAAATCCCCACTTTATATGACGCGAGCGCTCTCTCTCTCTCTCTCTCTCTCTCTCTCTCTCTCTCTTGTGGCACTCTTGTGGTTCCGGTCGTACCTGGTGGGACGGCGGCAATGCGTAAAAAGGAGCACTGGTGAGGTTTCTTCGTGGGTGGGGTTGGTAAGGGGTACCCCTCAGGGAACGACTTTTTCTGCAGTACTGTTCGCTCTGTACATAAATCGATTAGCGGATTCTCTATCTGTCTGTGAAAGGGGGATGTATGCCGATGATCTGAACATATACCTATCATGCAAACGGGAGGAACTTTATGAGGCTGTCAGCGCTGTCAATCGGGACCTGGAGAATCTTTCAGGGTGGTTCAGTGGACATGGCCTTGTGCTGAATCCGAACAAGTGTAGTGCCATGATTATGGGGCATGCCAGATTGCTTGGCAATTTCTCCCTCAATGGAATCCCAAAATTGGCGGTTGAAAATGTACAGATTGCCTATGTAAAGCAAATGAAATGCCTAGGGATTATATTGAACGATGATCTGTCTTGGACTTCTCAAACTGATGCCACTGTGGGGAAGGTTCACTCATTGCTCTACGCTTTCAGGAACTTAGTTTTCTGTAAATCGGTAAGCCTTAGAACGACCTTGTTCAGGACATTGATCCTACCTTACTTCATGTATGGTGCTGCAGTCGCCTGCGATCTGGACTCTGTATGTCGGCTCAAAATGCAGAGAGCTTTAAATACCTGTATTAGGTACATTTTAAATCTTAAATACGACGACAGGGTGTACGACAAATATCGACATCTCCAAATCCTGAAAGTTGATGAGCTTATCCAGTACATGGTTCTAATCACGATGTTTAGAATAACCTCATCAAGAAGGCCCAGGTACCTCGCTGACAGATATCAGATGTTTTCCCAAATTCACACCCTTGAAACCCGGAATAAGGATATGTGTTACCGGCTGCCGCCGTGCCGCACTACAGCCTATCGCCAGTCATTCCTTATGCAGAGCACTTCATATTACAACGGACTTTCACCTGACCTCAAGAAATTGACCAGTTATCCTGCTTTCAAGAAACATCTGAAGGAATACTTATTATCTTTTTATACTGAATGAAAAATGAAGGACGTAATTACCTATGTGGAATGCAGTAAAGAAGACATTTTTCTTAAACACAAAGCTGGAGAATTTTGTAACACAAAATTGATTGCCATGTAATGTCGCCTTGTGCCAATCTGTGCTCGTAACTTGTTGACTGAAAAGTTCTGGTTAGGTGGAAGAATGGCCATGTATGGCCAAACCTCGCCAGATTCAATAATAAAGACGTTATCAATCAATCAATCAATCAATCAATCTCTCTCTCTCTCTCTCTCTCTCTCTCTCTCTCTCTCTCTCTCTCTCTTTGAACTGTTATGGGGAGAGAGAGAGAGAGAGAGAGATTGATTGATTGAAATGATTTTATTTACATTAACCAGGGGCAGTTAAGGCCATAGGGCCCTCTCTTCCACTGTCCCTGGAAGCATTAATTAATTATTTAACAGCAGTAATTATTTACATTAAATTATTGCTTCATATTAATAAAAAAACAGACGAAAAATAAACGTACAAAAAGATAAAAAAGAAATAAAGATTTTTTTTTTTTGTTCTTTGCTAGGCACTCGCACTGTACTTCTGCAACAGTAAATTTGAAAAAGTATTTTTGAATGTTCTCACGCTTTGTTCTGGTCTGAAGGAGTCGGGATTGTTGTTGTAGATGCGGATGGCTGTGGCTGTGAATGATTTGTTGAATATTGTTGTTCGGTGGAGGGGTATTTGTATGAGACGCTTTCGAGTGTGATGCTGATGACAATCCTCCAGGAACGCAAACTTCTCCGCAAGGTACTGTGGTGACCCAGACTTAAGAGTCTTGAACAGCATCGTTCCAATGTGCAACTGCAGCTGCTCCTCAATCTTCAGCCATCGAAGCTTGAGGAAGTATGGGTTGACATGCTCATCCCATTTCAGTCTGAAAATAAAACGAACTACGGCATTCTGGGCCCTCTGGAGTATGTTCATCTGCTCGCCAGTCATGTCACCGAGGGCACACAAACTGTATGCAAAGTTGTGCATAACCATGGACTGGACAAGCTGAAGCCTTGCCCTGAAAGGAAAGTCTACCGCTAGCCGGCGGAGCTGGTACAAAGCCCCATACACCCGTCTAGAGACTGCAGACACCTGGGAGTTCCACCTGAGTGAGGGTTCCATTAACACGCCCAAGTTCTTCAATAACGACTCATATCTGAGCGTCATACCACCCACTTCGATCTGTGGAAGCTCTACAGCATTAAGCCGTGAAAGCAGTCTTGGGTACCCCATCACCATGGCTTTGCACTTAGACGAGTTTATCACCATGCCGTGCGATGAACACCACGATAGAAGGCCAGCAATCTCAGCGTTCAATGTCTCTATTGCTTCCTTAACCCGGTCAATCGGCGAACTTATGTAAATCTGCAAGTCATCAGCGTAGACCATAAATTTGCACTGGTGGAAGACTGAGGTTGCAGAATCAATTGCAAGAACAAATAATATGGCTGATAATACCGACGCCTGCGGGACTCCAGTTTTGGTGACTGACTCTTTTGACAAGCTGCCATCAGGGCTCTTAACCTTCTGCGAGCGATCAGAGAGGTATGAGGCAAACCACTGAACCATCTGCCGCGATATACCCACTGAAAAAAGAATCTCCAGCAGTACGTCACGTCTCACTCGATCAAAGGCCCGAGAGAAATCGATCATCACCAAAAACGTGACTTCCTTTTTGTCCATCGCAAACCTGATATCGTCGAACACTCGGATCAGTGCTGTCTCTGTGCTGAAACCAGTGCGGTACGCTGACTGCATGGTGTTCAGTGTCCGATTTGCTGCCAGGAAGCTGTTGAGATCCTGAAAAACTAGTCTGTCAAGTACTTTACCAGGAGCACAGAGAACATTTATCGGCCTAAAGTCACTTGCACGCAGCGGTCTAGAGGTTTTTCTTATTGGAGTGATAACGGTCTGCTTCCAACGGGATGGATACTTCTGTGATTCCAAGGAACTATTAAATAGATGAGCAAGCACTGGAGAGACCACATCAGCCAGCATTTGGAGCGTCACAATTGATATGCCATCACTTCCTTGTGCTGATGAGTGAATGCTCATAATCACTTCCTTAACTCTCTCCTTGGTTACCGGTTCCATGAAAAATTCATCTCGAGGCCTGGCCTTCAGTTTATAATGAAAGAGGACATCTGGGTCCCAGGGGGCCATATCGTCTCGACAGAAGTAATCATTCAGTTCGTCAATGGGAATAGGTAGCTCAGTAGTCTCCATCTTTTTTTTACTTCCCAATCCACATTTCTTCACAATGTTCCAGAAGTCTTTGGACTGCCTGGCCGACTTGAAGAGATCGTAGTAGTGCTTGATCCGTGCATTTCTCAATAGCTGCTTCGCGCGATTTCGTAACTTTTTATAAGCGTTCTTGTTTATATCAGTTTTATTTTTCGTGAAAGCTGAAAACGCCCTGTCACGTTCGGCCATAACCTTTCTAATTTCAGGAGAGATCCATGGCGCGGGGGTACGTTTAGGCTTTACTCTCACCAAGGGGCAATGCCTATTATAAAGATTAAAAATAAGAGTATTGAATTTTTCAACTTTCAAGTCCACGTCTGGTTCAGAGTACACCTGGCACCATGGTAAACCAGCAGCATCTTTCAGGAAGTCCTCTTTTTTGAAGTCTCTCTTCGACCTCACAAGCACGTATCGGTTTGGTCTTCCCTTCAGTTTATGATTCAAGACGCAGTACACAAAATCATGGTTAGACAACCCGGGCGCGTTAAATTGACCGTATCTGACAACCGAGCTGATATCATTCACCATGATCAGGTCGAGGAGTGTGGCTGAGTGGGACGTATGATGGGTGGCTAAAAAGGGTAAGTGTTGAAAATGGTGGGTCTGCATTAATCCGAGAAGTTGACGAGAGTAGGCATTGCTGGTCAGAAGGTCAGCATTAAAATCGCCCAGCAGCACAATGTCTTGATACGTTGCCTGCAGCTTACTGATAATCTCGAACACTTCATTAACCCGCTTATGCTTTGGCGGTCGATACACAACACCAACAATAACTGACTTTACCTTATTCTTGATCTCAATGAAAATATATTCGGGACCTCGTGCGTACTCAGACTGTGATCGAGCCACCTCCACAACCCTTAGTTCGGACTTGACAACCAGGGCCACTCCACCACGGGCTCTTCCCAGCCGATCATTGCGAATCCATCGATATGCCGGGATATCAATTGCAGTGTCCGCAATGTCTGGTTTCAAAAATGTTTCAGATAGCGCTACCACATCGAAGATCTGTTGAGATATAATGAGACGAAGCTCGTCGAGGTGAGCCACCGTTGATTCTACATTTGCGTGTCCCAACTTTAGCCCTTTAATATTGCTTAGCTCCCTCAAAATTTGATTATTGTTCTCCATGATAATGATAGCAGGAAGACAAAGCTGAGATAAACACAAGTCGTGGGGGCAAGGCTGCTGTGGAGTACGGCGGTACAGCGGTAGGGCGATAACAAGCGGGGATACGTGAGCGGGGGCAGTTCGATTTGAAATAATGGGCGTGGAGACGTGCAACAATAGATATTTGGGCTATAACTTGAAAAAATTCGAAACGAATATTCTGTTGTTCATTCATCGTAATATTGGTGGCAATCATTGTGTAAGCGACAGGATAACTAGAGCTGGGTGTGTAGGTGTTTACGGTTGAGATGACGGAGGGAGAGAGAGAGAGAGAGAGAGAGAGAGAGAGATTGATTGATTTTATTTAACCACCTGGGGGAATTAGGGCCATGCGGCCCTCTCTTCCATTCCCCCAGGCTACAGGTTTCACAATCATCCTCTAAATTTACATACATAACAATAATAACATTTACAATAATAACAATCACTACAACTTTAACTGCTTTAACAATTTTTCTTTGAAATTTTTTTTGAACACACCAACGTTTTTCGTGAAGTCAAAATCGTCCACATTGTCATTATACAGCTTTGCCCCCTGCACGAGGAAGGATCGTTCCAGCATCGCCGTTCTGTGCCTAGGAATGACCAGCAGAGAGAGAGAGAGAGAGAGAGAGAGAGAGAGAGAGAGAGAGAGAGAGAGAGAGAGAGAGAGAGAGAGAGAGAGAGAGAGAGAGAGAGAGAGAGAGAGACCAGAAACCGGAAATATTGTGTACATATAAATTTTTTGTTTGATTCAGGCGCCGTTGGTGGCAAGCTTACATTTCGCAATAAACTAAAATAAAACGTCTTCTCTTCAAAAAAATAACGACCGACAAAAATAACACCTTTTTTTTTTTTTAATTTTTTTTATTTATATTTTTTTCTCCTTTTCCTTCTATTGCTCCTGTTGAATTAATTATTAGGATGGATTTAAGGCTGTTAATGCTAGTACCGGGAAAGTAACCATTGTTTCACATGCTTTTTGAAAGTAGGGTAAGTCTTTAACTGTTTTATTTCAGAGGGAAGTCCATTGTATAAATTGATACTTTGCATTAGGAAAGACTGGTGGTAGGCAGTGGTGTGACACACTGGCAGCCGGTAGTTAAACAACTTGTATCTAGTTCCTAGCTGATGAATTTGGGAAAACGTATTAAACTGCTGTGCCAGATATGTAGGTTTACCCGAGGAAATTACCTTGAACATTAACCCAAGAAGAGAATATTGCATTATATCGTTCATTTTCAATATTTGCAATCGCTGAAACTTGTCGTGAATCCTGTCATCATACTTTAAATTTAAAATATATCGAATGCAGCTATTCAGAGCTCTCTGCATCTTGAGTCTACATCCAGAATTAAGGTCACAGGTGACTGCTGCGCTGTACATAAAATAAGGCAGGATCAGAGCTTTGAAGAGCGTATTTTTGACGGAAACAGATTTGGAGAACAGTAGGTTTCTACAGGCATAGAGCAGCGAATGCACTTTCCCAGCCGTTCTATCGCTCTGCGCATTCCAGGAAAGATCATTCTCTAGGACAACCCCAAGGCATGTGGTCCGCGTAACATAGTCAACCTGCACATCATTTATCCTCAAAGTAGGCACATCGCAAAGCGATACACTGGCAAGCAGCCTCGCATGTCCCACAACCATGGCACAGCATTTTTTCGGATTCAGCACCAGCCCGTGTTTACTGAACCACTCAGCCAAGTGGCACAGGTCCCTGTTCACAGTACCGACGGCAACTACGAGCTCATCACGTCCACACGTGAGATATACATTAAGGTCATCAGCGTACATACTTCTACTACAGGCTGACATGGAATCCGACAGTCGATTAATGTACAGCGCAAAGAGTAAAGCTGAAAACGTTGTGCCCTGCGGCGTTCCTCTCTCCAGCTCCACCCATTGTGACAAATCCCCACCGCCCCACTTCACCGCCTGTCTGCGCCCAGCCAAGTAGGAATGGAACCACTGAAGCGCTGAGTCATGGCAGCCGATAGATTTAAGTATGGCGATTGTTAGCCTACGCTCGATACTATTAAATGCGTGGCTAAGATCGAGGCTTGCAAATACTGTCAACCTACTCTCGTCCATTCCCTTCCTTATGTCATCCGTCATCTTCACAAGAGCAGTCTGCGTGCTGTGATTCCTACGATACCCTGACTGGTAAGTGTCTAGAATATTGTTCTCTTCAACAAATGCTGAAAATTGCCTGAACATTACCTTGTCAAAGATCTTTGCCAGGACACTAATAACAGAAATTGGTCGAAGGTCACAACACTCACGCGCAGGGCTCCTCTTATTAATAGGTAGCACAATCGCTTTCTTCCACTCCTCTGGATAAACATTACACTCAATTGAACAATTAAAAATATGCATCAAGATTTCAGCCACCTTTTCAGCAATAATCTTAATCAACACACAGGAAATATGGTCGGGCCCCATAGCGTTGGAGGAGATTTCCTTAATAGCACGCTTCACACAATCGGAGGTCACTGGAGAGAACTGAAACACAGGGCGGTCATCGGACGCTAAACTTTCGTAGCATGATATTAGGGAGGAGTCAATGCCATGCTGGGTTCCAAGGTTGCAAAAGTAACGGTTCAACTCATCAGGATCTATGTCCGAGTTGTCATCAAACGAGCACTTCCGCCTCCCCAGCCCCTGCCCCCTGATGATCCTCCAGTATTTTCCTGGGTCCTTCACACTTTGAAGCTGGGACTTGGTAAATTTAAAGCGTGCGTTCCGCACAGCGTTTTCGCCCTATTCCGAAGCTTCTTATACGCCAATTCGTCTTCAACCAAGCCAGTCCGTCTATAGCCTCGTAGGGACTTGTTCCTTTCCTCCCAGAGATCTTTAATCGCGGGAGTTATCCAAGGAGCCGGCGGTTTTGTCACGCGAACCTCCCGCAAAGGAAAATGTTTGTTCATCAACCCCCCAAGGAGCCCTGACACCACAGCCACCTTCTGGTCCAACTCAGCTGCTCCATACGCCGCCGAGCAGTCCAGGTGATCGAAGTCGTTTTCTATCAGTTTACCATCGTAGTGTTTGAAGTTTCTAGCTTTGATGATTTTATATATTTTTGCCCTACTTAGCAGGGGGAGACAGGAGTAAATCGTGTCATGCGCGGACATGCCAGCAGACGGAAATTGGCCGAAATTATGGACCCTGTCCGGGCTGCTAGCAATCAGCAGGTCGAGGCTACAGTGCACCGTATTCCTATGAAATGTGGGGTTGAGGGGTAGAAGATGTAAGCTAAGGCATCGAAGAAAACTATCCAGCTGGGTCCTATATGCGCTGTGGGCATCTGGATTTACATTGATATTGAAATCCCCAACTAGGATTGTATCCCTATAAAGAGGAACAAACCTTTGAATTTCATCGCAGAATTCACTTAGGCCACCAGCCTTTGGTGGGCGATAGACAGCACCGACAAGGATTTTGCTAAAATTATTGGAAATTTCCGCAACGATGTACTCTATACTTTTGCTATAGGTGCTGCAGGATTGGCTCAAAATTGTACACTTGAGCCTTTTATGCACGAACAATGCTACTCCCCCTCCCTCCTTACCTATTCTGTCATTTCGAAACATTTTATAGTTGAACAAATCATACAAAGACGATGGCAAGGCAGGAGAGAGAGAGAGAGAGAGAGAGAGAGAGAGAGAGAGAGAGAGAGAGAGAGAGAGAGAGAGAGAGAGAGAGAGAGAGAGAGAGAGAGAGAGAGAGAGAGAGAGAGATTGGTAACGTCTTTATTATTGAATCTGGCGAGGTTTGGCCATTCTTCCACCTAACCAGAACTTTTCAGTCAACAAGTAACGAACACAGATTGGCACAAGGCGACATTACATGGCAATCAATTTTGTGTTACAAAATTCTCCAGCTTCGTGTTTAAGAAAAAAAAAAAAACTACTAATACTAATTAAAAAAAAAGATAAATAAAAGTTAATAAATGTCTTCTTTACTGCATTCCACATAGGTAATTACGTCCTTCATTTTTTATTCAGTATAAAACGATAATAAGTATTCCTTCAGATGTTTCTTGAAAGCAGGATAACTGGTCAATTTCTTGAGGTCAGGTGAAAGTCCGTTGTAATATGAAATGCTCTGCATAAGGAATGACTGGCGATAGGCTGTAGTGCGGCACGGCGGCAGCCGGTAACATAAATCCTTATTCCGGGTTTCAAGGGTGTGAATTTGGGAGAACATCTGATATCTGTCAGCGATGTACCTGGGCCTTCTTGATGAGGTTATTCTAAACATCGTGATTAGAACCATGCACTGGATAAGCTCATCAACTTTCAGGATTTGGAGATGTCGATATTTGTCGTACACCCTGTCGTCATATTTAAGATTTAGAATGTACCTAATACAGGTATTTAAAGCTCTCTGCATTTTGAGCCGACATACAGAGTCCAGATCGCAGGCGACTGCAGCACCATACATGAAGTAAGGTCGGATCAATGTCTTGAACAAGGTCGTTCTAAGGCTTACCGATTTACAGAAAACTAAGTTCCTGAAAGCGTAAAGCAATGAGTGAACCTTTCCCACAGTGGCATCAGTTTGAGATGTCCAAGACAGATCATCGTTCAATATAATCCCTAGGCATTTCATTTGCTTTACATAGGCAATCTGTACATTTTCAACCGCCAATTTTGGGATTCCACTGAGGGAGAAATTGCCAAGCAATCTGGCATGCCCCATAATCATGGCATTACACTTGTTCGGATTCAGCACAAGGCCATGTCCACTGAACCACCCTGAAAGATTCTCCAGGTCCCGATTGACAGCGCTGACAGCCTCATAAAGCTCCTCCCGTTTGCATGATAGGTATATGTTCAGATCATCGGCATACATCCCCCTTTCACAGACAGATAGAGAATCCGCCAATCGATTTATGTACAGAGCGAACAGTACTGCAGAAAAAGTCGTTCCCTGATGGGTACCCCTTACCAACTCCATCCACGAAGAAACCAGGTACGACCGGAACCACAAGAGTGCCGAGTCATGGCAGCCAATGGATTTCAAGATGGCGATCATCAACCTGTGGTCTATGCTATTGAAAGCATGACTAAGATCAAGGCTTGTGAAGACAGTCAGTTTCCTTTCATCCATCGCTTTTCATACATCATCAGTCACCTTAATTAGAGCGGTCTGCGTGCTATGATTCCTTCGGTAACCCGACTGGTAGCTATCGAGGATATTGCCTTCCTCTATGAACGCTGAGAATTGTGCAAAGGTTATTCTATCGAAAATTTTTGCTAGGACACTAATAACAGAAATTGGTCTGAGATCGCCAAATTCAAGGGCCGGGCTTTTCTTGGTTATAGGTAGAACGAATGCGCTTTTCCATTGATCTGGATAAATGGATTTTTCGATTGAATAATTGAAGATGTGGACAAGGATGTCAGCGACTTTCTCTGATATGATCTTCATTAGGATTGGCGAAACGTTATCAGGCCCTATCGCATTTGAGGAAATATCCTTTATGGCCTGTTTCACACTGTCAGTAGTTACTGGCAAAAATCGAAATCTCGGCGTACATGTGGGCTCTAAGTTTTCATAAAAAGAGATTAGGGAGTGATCGATTTCATGTTGTGTTCATAAGTTACAGAAGAAATTATACAAACCATTGGTATCAATATTAGGGATGTCGTCAACCGTGCGCTTTCGCTTACTAATCCCCTGCTGTTTTACAATCTTCCAGAATTTGCTCGGATCTTTTACATTTAATAGTTGATTTTTTATAAATTTAAAACGGGCGTTCCGAATAGCATTTTTTACTTTATTTCTCAGCTTCTTGTACGCTAATTCATCTTCTGTCGAACCAGTCTGTTCCTCTCCTCCTGGAGTCTTTTGATGGTGGGTGTCATCCATGGAGTGGGTGGTTTCGTCACACGGATCTCACGCAAGGGAAAATGCTTGTCCATTAAACCCTCGAGGAGAACAGATACTACTGATACCTTTTGGGCAAGATTATCAGAGGTATACACCTCTGAGAAGGAAATGTCACTAAAATCATTTACTATCAGTTCTTTGTCGTAGTTTTTGAAGTTCCTTGTTTTTATGAACCTATGAATTTTGTTGCGATACAATAACGGGAGGCAGCAGTAAATCGTGTCATGAGCTGATATTCCGGCTGACGGAAATTGGCCAAAATTGTGCACTTTGTCGGGGCTATTAACAATTAGTAGATCGAGAGTGGAGTGCACAGAATTTCTATGAAAAGAAGGAACTAAGGGGAAGAATGTGGAAGTCAAGGTTTTGCACTAATCTATATAGCTGGGATCGGTATGAGCTCTGGGAGTCAGGGCTTATGTTCTGTCCCCTATCAGAATAGAGTCTTTGTAGAGTGAGGCGAGCTTCTGAATTTCCTCAAAGTATTCATTGAGGCCTGAGCCCTTCGGGGGGCGACAGACCGCACTAATGAGGATTTTGCTAAAACTATTCGAGATTTCAGCTACAATGTACTCAACACTCTTGCTGTAAACACCTGTGGACTGACTTAATATTACATTTTAGACCTCCATGCACGAATATGGTGACTCCACCTCCCTCTTTACCTATTCTATCGTTTCTATACATTTTGTAATTATGAAGATCATACACACACGACGGCAGGGCTGGCTTGAGGAACGTTTCGGTGACCACCACAACATCGAAGATTTCATTATCGTAGCATGCTTTGAAATCATTTAAATGGGCGTTGAGAGATTCTACGTTGGTGTGCGCTATTTTTAGATGTTTTCGGCAGCCCGAGAAGTATGTTTGAGAGAACCGATGAAAGTACTTATCATCGCTCAACCACGACTGTTGTGGAGGGGGGTCATCAATCGAACCTGGATGGTACTACTTTCAGTGTCCAGCTTACCTATACGCCGCCGTAACAACACAACCGACCTATATATTTGACAGCCTTCATTCCACGAAAAGTAGATGACACACCAATTTGTGAATGGACATATGGAAATGAAAGAATACTTCTTGATCAGAGAGAGAGCAATTTTCGATTGGGGAGTGCAGTATTGTCCTAAGAGAGATCTGGTAATCAAGCAATAGTAGTAGTAATAAGCCAGCGGAGCGTCAGAAGTCCAGGTTGTTACTTTGGATGGGATTCTTCTTCTTTTTTCGCCATATCTCGGAGAATGGAAGTCGAGCGTATCCATGTCACGGCAGCACCCTCGGCCTTCCTCAAGAGAATACGTCCATTCTTCGTCCATAAAAAACGGTAATTATACTTCTTTTTGAACTCCTTGGCGGCATTCAAAATCTTGCGACTGTTGAAAGTCAAGGAGTTATTAACAAAAATTCTCGATTTCTCCCCCTCCATAAAGCCTAAAGAGCGATTTGAGAGGTCCTTCTTTTTCCAGGCAGCTTCATAGAAATTTCTCTTATCGATTTTCCTGACAAAGATAGATGAACCGGGAGAACTGGAAGACGTCTGTCATTCGCAAGTGCTGATGGATGACTGACTTGGAAGGAGCTGTCTGTTGAAGAAAAAACCCTGCTAACTAACGCAATGGTTATTATTCTCTTGAAGAGCTTGACAGATTGCCTGTAGACAATTGGCACGACGTGGCGAGTCGAGCAGGCAGTTTTGATGAGATGGGAGGGTGGGAGTATAAACGATTAAACGATTACTTCCATTGATTAGTAGACTTTGGCTCACTATATTTACTATTGACGCATTGTATACCTCTAGGGATTGTTCCATTCGATCCAGCATCTAAAAATACCTAGAAAATGATCCTGAATGCGGCGTATTTGCAATAAAGCTGCCAAAATTGCGTTTTTGTCAATTTTTTTAACTGCGTTTCGTTAATTTTTTTAACCGTTTTTTGCCCATTACAACCACGGGCTTCCTCTGATCGGATTGCCGAGCAAGCAGGCACAACTAGATACCAAATGGGATTTTTGAGCCCAAGAACGAATTTTTTAGACTACGTTAAAGGCACAAACGGCCCATACGGTGGACAACGAACGGCAGATGGCGGATGGACACTGCAAATTTGGAATTTCGAGGTCTTGAAACTTAGAGTAGTATAGTATTTTCGGGGGGGGGGGGGTTGTAAAAACCAGGGTTATTATTCAGAATGAATGATAAACCAAAGAAGGGAAGGAAAAGGGTAGTTTTTTGGATAGTACAACAAAGGGAAAAATCCGCTGACATAACTGAGGAGTGGGACTTCCAACAGGTATAAACGAAGGGGGTCGGTGCTCAGGGGAAAATGACTTAGGGTAAAGTGTGGATGTTTGG
This sequence comes from Pachypeltis micranthus, assembly GCA_020466155.1. Lineage (NCBI taxonomy): Eukaryota > Metazoa > Arthropoda > Insecta > Hemiptera > Miridae > Pachypeltis > Pachypeltis micranthus. Next base: position 310,900 of record CM035782.1, on the reverse strand, counting down.
AGGTAAAAAACAACCCAGCTAACTCGGCCTGCTGAACAAGTTGTATTATTCAGAACTTGTATCCTGTTCTGGCTTGGCAAAGTTGCACAGTTCTTCAAAAACATTTAGGAATAAATTAAGCTTATAAGTAAGCTAATTAAGACGTAAGCTTTTAATTAAGCTAATTAAAACGTACATGACACGATTTGTCCATATGGTCAAAATAAAAAACAAAGACTTTCAACTAATAAACTAATTTTCATTGAAATAAATTAAAATTTTATTGACATTTTATGTCTTTACTTTGCTACATAAACTCGAAAAACGTTACGCGGGATATGTAACGTCGGAGATGTAACGTGGGATATGTAACGAAGAAGCGTCACGAAATATATTGTGTTGGGTTAGGTGCATGGTAACGTCTGTTACACAATCTAACGCTTGGTAACATCACACGTTTTAATGACCTCAGTGACTAAGTGATGATGTCAATTGCAATTGACGTGGCCATTATATCGAAACCATCAACGAGCACAATCAAACGTAGTTATCATTGCATAAAAACATAACAAAAATGAAAGACATAAAATGTTCCTAGTGGTTGCGTACTTGTACGAATGCTGTGCCCACCGTTTGTGTAAAGGTTTCTTTCGCGCCCGCCAGCCTCAATGTGAAACGCTACGACACTCCACCGTTAGAGCAACAAAATCGTTCTCGCAAGGAGGTACACCTTCGGGGGCTCTCAGAAGCTCAGGTGGTGATGTTTAGCGGGGTTTAAAGAAAAAGACATAAAATGTCCCTCATGGTTGCGTACTTGTACGAAAGCTGTACCCACCGTGTTTGAAGCGTTTAAATTGGCTTTCTCATCTACTCGGCCAATTTAGATTTTTCTTAGGTTTTTCACATTTTTTACCATGAACCTGTGTTTTGCATTTTGTTGTTTATGTATTTTATTTGTTGGGGGTGTAATTGGTGTACTCGAGCAATTTTTAATATTCTTTATTCGTATTTTTATTTCAAGGCTTTACTTAATGTTGAGTTTTACTTTTAATCCTACACTATATTGGCAGCGATATTTGTAGGTGGCAACAAAACATATTGATTTTCAAGAGATCCCATTGCCCATGAGAAAAGCGCTCTTTCCTTCAACTCTCTCCTTCGAGAAAGTTTGTTCCTGGAATTCATTTATTGTAAGGCTAAACGATATATTTACAGGAAACTAACCTTTTAAAAGATCCGTTGGTATCTTCGAGATCCGCTGAATGTGAGGGAGCGACTGGCCCGTGATGATACTTGTTACAATCATATTGTCTCTTAATTCCTGTATAAAAAGTCTTGTAACACTCCACATACTAGAAGGGCTTACATTTCTCAATAGTGTAATAGGAATATCTACTTTTAATTTTAGATAGCCTGTAGGATTGAGGGAATTTAAAAATTCTTGTGGGGAGCGCAATGTATCTTCGATGTTGCACACGGGGTCAACAAATTTGTAACATTTAATGAATGATAGATTTCAATAATTCAAAAAGTAATCGACAGGTATTGAAACAGTCTTGAATATGAAATAATTTATTTAGATAATTAATACAAAGGTATGAATATTGACTGATTTTAATTGACATTTCCATCAACATCTATCAACAAGTGGCATAAATATAATAGTTGGACATATGGTCTCGCGAGGTTTTTTTTATAGATATTGATACGTTCTATAATATTGTACAGTTTTTTGGTGTATCATCAATAATTTCCCTAGCGTATGCGACGAAAGACAGTGTATGGCTAATTTTTTTACATCTTTGCTTTAGTATGAATTTCTTAGGATCTCTATTTTTTTAGTAATAAATATAAATTACATTATAACGTAACGCTGATGTGGCCCCTCAGGCAATCTGCTGAGTCAAAGATCCAAAGGCTATAAGTAGTTGTGGCAGAACCGCCATGCCTCAGTCCTCTTTCACCTCAGTCCTTTCACCTACCTCACTATTGTAGTGTTCTAACTGTGTAAAATAAAGTATTGCTTTTTGAAACGTCCCTTTGGTTTACACCAAACATAACTTATATTCTTTATTACTCAATGATAATGTAGCTTCCTAACAGCAAAAGAATATTTGAAATCGATCCAGAATTGTTCAAGTTTATTCTTGTCATATTCAGGAATTTAGCGGTCATAAAATGGTTTAGCGAGTAAGGACGAGCTGAACAGCTGCTTTCGTCTGACTGGACTTTTTTCTCGCATAGTTGCACTTTGCGTGGGAGCTAGAATTGTACACTACTGATTGAACCAAATCAAGGAACGTTTATACTATTGTACTGTAAATATTACACTATTATTCTCCTTCTCTTTCGCATTTTCTTCGCTTATCAACGTTTTCATTTTGCTTGTTACAGCATCAGGATCCTGGAACCAGCGACGATAGTTGTCGGGAAAAGGAGAAAATCAAAGTGGAGCGCGAAATTGCGGTTATCAAAAGGGATCCAGAAAGCGAGGATAATAGAGTTAGCGACGTAAGTATCTTTGGAATATCACAAGAACGTTATTAACTTTTATTCAATGAGCAAAAACAGCCATCCAGCGGGAGTTCGAAAAACTCCATTTGAGAACATTATCTGTATGTCTTTGTGAATATGTTAAAGAATAAACGGCCTTACTGAACCGGCTCAAATTTAGTACATAGCTTGCAGACGACCACGAGATACCAAACAAGAGGATGAGCAAAATCGGTCCAATACTGACTATCGTTATAATGATTAAAACGTTACGAGGAAAGTGTGGAGATGTTTGAAGAGCTGCTGACTCAGGCAAAAATTAACAGCAATCACAGGGAGCTCTGATCCACAATTGCCCGGCTTTCGTCAGGAATTATGAACCATTGTCTTAACCACTACACCACGATCGCCCAGTGCCTTTAGTAGAAGTCAGTCAGCACAAAACACCATTTACTTTTTTTTCTCAAAAACCTCCAACGATTTTGGTCGTATTTATTATTATTATATCTCGTGGGAAAATGATGAGAGCAGCTCAATAAGTATAGCTATTTTAAATAAACCGATTTCTCAAAGTTTGTACCCGATAAATCGATAACAAAAAAACATGTCTCATGAATACGGTTTGCACTTCCATCAATAGGAACAAGTCAATTAATTCCCTAACTTTAACTGGTGCCAGTTTCCACGTTGAACGGCGACCTACGTTCTGCAGAGCTAGTTTAAATGAATGAAAAACGATTTGCTTTGTTACCAAAGTGATAACAATCACTGAACGTACGTGGGGCCGAGAAAAGTTTTTTGGTGTGTCCCATCAAATACTTACAGAACAGAACTTGCCTCAAATTGGTCTGCTCTCTTTCTTTTTCTTGAGATTTCATTTCGTCTGCTGTCCACATATTTTTACTTTCCTTGGCTCTACAAAGTAGAAAGGAAAGTTATGTAATCGGCTGAATAGAATTTTCTTCAAATCTTCACTCACCCACGCAGTAGGAGGGGGGCAGGCACCTCCAAATAGCCTGGCAGTGGTGTGCCATCCGCAAGTACCAAGCCCTCACACAGTGTTACAAATGCCAGCGTTATGGTCACTTGGAAATAGCCTGCAATAAGCCTGTGGTGTGCGCCTAGTGCGCCCTGCCACTTCTCAGCAAGGAGTGCAAGCGTGAAGCTCCCCTCAAATGTGCCGATTGCGTTGAACGCAAATTACAACAGGTCTTGAACTCTATATATATATTTACGGTCTTGCGCTGACTGGCCACAATTCTGTTGGGAACTGGAAGGTGAACTGCATGCTATAGACACCGACCTAGTAGTGCAAGCTGCCACACCCGAAGAGGTGGACTGCAAAGTGGACATACTTAGCACAGCACGGCATTCTGTTGGGCTCTCTGTGCTTGGGCAATAGAAGCACAGGGTGATCGAAGTGACCATAGTGACTGAAACTTAACCCCCTCAAGCAAAGTGTAAATGTAGCCAGGAGGATGTTTTCGTGACCCTGATGCGAGAGTCGCACTCTGAACTGCCTTCATCCAAGAGAAGAAGGCCTTCCATAGCGTCATCAAACGAGCCAAACGGCAAGGCTGGCGGAATTTTGTGGAAGCAGAGAGCTCTGAGAACCCCTGGAGCAGACTTTAGAAGTCGCTGTTAATTTTTTTCCTCCATAGGAAAAGCAAACGTAGAGCAGGCCTTAGCTGCGATGCAAAATGAGTCGGGCTGGGCCTGCAGCATCGAACATTCACGGGAAACCCTCCGTGAGAAGGCGTCAAAGGGTCTTGGTTACGACCAAGTAGCTCTAGATACTGAAGCTCAGAGGGCAGCATGGGAGCTGATCACGGACCCTCTGAATGAGCCAGACATCCCATTATGGGTGATAGGCGACCTCGGGAAGGCCCTTGCAACCTTACAGCCCAGCAAATCTCCTGGGCCAGATAAAATAGACAGCAATATGCTAAGGAAGGCTGAGCGGACAATCTCCAGCGGCCTCCTTAATTTATTTAATGACTGTCAGCAGGTCGAACAGTTCCGGTGCATGTAGTGGTATCCCCCGCAACCTGTACTTGCTCGTTAGCAGTTCCCTGACAGACAGAACTACTACGATCGAATTCAGGCATGTCTCTGTCTAGAGAAAGATTGAAAAGGTGAGCACACAGGGCTCGGTCCTTGGTCCAGCACTCTGGAATGCCTTCTTTGAAGGTCTTCTCAGGAGAATCATGGAGACTGACTGCGAACCATACGCCTATGTGGGTGACTTGACAGTGCTGATCTTTGCAGAGTCAGTCCGCCATATTAAAGAAAAAACCCACCACGTGCTCCGCACCTTCTCAAAATGGTGCCTGCATGTCAAGATCCAGGTGGCTCAGGAAAAAACCCAGCTAATCCTCTTAAAAGGAAATGTGAATAACCAACCCTCAATACGCTTTGGCGACCACAGGCTCCTTCTTGAAAAGCACGTCAAGAATTTGGGAGTGAAAATAGGTGAGAGGTGGGGCTTCAACCAACCCTCCAGTCCCTTAAAGGCACTACCATTGCAAAGTTTGCCTCACTGCATGGAATTACTAAGGCCACTTAGGGTGTTGTGTTACCATGACACAATCCTCATGTGCAAGGCCATCTCTCTAGGCGTGATTGGCTACTGCTCCATTGTCTGGGGTAGCAAACTAACGGTCAATCGAATGAGAGTATTGGCCCAATCCCAGAGAGCTGCACTCCTGTGGATCACCAAGGCGTATAAGACTGTATCAACAGGAGCATTCCATTGGTGACTTCAATGCGAGGCTCCACTTCTTTTCTGTCAAAAATTCTCCATTCTCCACATCTTGCGCCTCCAGTGTGGAGAAAACAAGTACCACGTGCTGCTCCACTGTAGTTTCTATAACAGTGAGCAACGGTTGTTTGTTGGGCAGACGAATTCAACAGCGTTGACTGCTACACAGCAAGCCTATAACCATTTTACAAAGTTCCGGAAGAAGTCGAAGGCTCAGAAACGTAGGCACAGTCGATCAGTCTTTTTGAAACATGCCACTCAAGTAAGTAGTTAGATCAGGTGGAACCAGATTAAGATCTCCTCCCAGACAGTATAAGATTCCTCAGGTGGTCACCTCTGCGTACTCACACACAGGCAACAGCTCTTTACCGGGATACTGCCTCACGAACAAGTACATGCTGTACCTCCGCAAGTCTGAGTTTGGTGGATGCTGCAGGGGCTGGCCTCTTGCACAATAGCGAAACTGCAACTTCCATGACTGATATAACCCTCATCAAGGGTTTAGGAACAGTCATCAAATGAGGAAACAGACCTGTGTATCCACTAGAGCCATTGAAGCCGTGTGCCGGAAGCCCAAATATAGGCTTGAGGAGGGTGAAACCTCTGCGAATAGCGATTGGTCTCCGCCAGGCTCTCCCGTTGCAGACGTGGGTCAGCAGTCCTCGGATAGCTGCCCAGGCTTGGCAGTTTCAGACTCCTTGTCTCTTTTGAGGAATGAGATCCTGAGGCTTGCTGAACAGGTGAGTATAGTGAAAGGTTATGAGAATCCTCTCCTGCAGAGTCTATCTAGGACGGCTGTTCTGGGTCTTGGTGGTTTTTGGGCGAGGTTGCACCTGCGCTCTATTTTCCCAAGATTTGAGAACCTGGCCAGTGTGGGGGTGCAGAACCGAGACTTCTCGAATCTGCCTCCTGCTAGTGGTAAAGTTCAGCCTACTTTTCAGGAGTTTGCAGCGTTTTGGGAGTCTCACATGAGTGCTCCCAGCCACATCCCTGAAGATGTGTGGCGTCCTCTGCTCCCTTTAGGGAGTCCTTAGCCAGCACCATGTGTTCCCCAGTCCTCAAGGACGAGGCGCATAAGTGCTGTCTTAGTAACTCCACCTTAGCTGGATGTGATGGTATTTCACCCCTTAGATGGAATAAGGCCCTGAAGGCTGTCAAGCTGCTGGTTCTCAACTTACTTCTCTCCATGAGAAAACCGTCTGCTGGATTGCCACATACCTGAACTATCTTTATCCCCAAGAAAAGTGGAGATGGGCTGGGGGCTACAGAATGATTTCAGTATCGTCTGTAGTCTTTCAGCACTTCCCAAAAGGGGAAGGTGGCTGTTGTCATTGGCGACGTCCATAGGGCATTCCAGCGAGTGTATGGTACTGCTGAGAATCTCAAGATTCTTCAGACAGGGCTGTCCTTGGCCTAGAAGAAAAAGAAGCAATTGCAAATGGTTGCCCTGGACGTTGCTAAGGCTTTTGAGACAGTAAACCAGCAGGCCTTGGCTGATTGCATCCTTGGTGTGGGGGTCCTGATCGACTCGTGGATTATGTGAGTTCCCTGTGCTGTGGGGGTGACGCGGCATTTGGCAGGAGGGCGCTCTGTCTCTTATTCTCTTCAATCTTGTGATTGATACTACGCAGGGTGAGCTGCCTCAATAAGTAGGGTTTGATCTCGCCCCAGGTGTGCCAGTGGGCGCACTAGGCTGTGTGGAAGATGTCCTCTTTGCGGGTACCAAGAAGGGTCTACAGATCGCCCTTGACAAGTTTGTGAGGCAGCTGTGTACGTGCGTATTGGAGGAGAATTCGGAGAAGTGCGGCTCAGTTTCATTGATTCCGTCCTATCGAGATTACAATGTGAAGGTCATGGATGTGGGTTTGCGATCGGCGAGTCCCGTGGTCCAGCTAGAGGCGTCCTCGAGACGTGGCAGTATCTTCAGATCTAGTTTCTCAGTGCGACATCGAACCACAGAAACTAGAACTTCTGTGTAGACCTTGGTGATTATCTTCAGAAAGTTGCCAAGGCTCCACTGAAGCCACAGCAGAAGCTGCACCTCCTTTAGATGGTCTTGCTCCCAAAGCTGACGTACAGGTTGGTTTTTGGGACGTTGACCGTCCGAAGGTTGATAAGCCTTAATAGAATGGTGTTCGTGCTTGGCTAGGCCTCCCGCATAGCGTCCATTGCGCATACATTCATGCTCCGGTTTGATCTAGGGGATTTGGTGTTCCTTTTCTCTCTACCTCTATATGCAGCTGCTCTGCATGGTTCAGTTAACGGATGGGAACTCAGGCACTGTCCTGACTCCCCCTACTCTTCTGCATGGGTGGAGTGGGCTTCAGTGGGCATTCATGGGAAGGATTACCGGCACATTCACGCCATTTGTGTGGTTTCACTGCCTACAGTGATGAGGTGTACAAGAGGCTGGGATTGTAATGTTGTGAATGCTCGCTGTCTTTCCTGTGGTAACCTGTTTGAGTCACTGAATCATGTGGTCCAGGTGTGTTCACATACTCATTGGGGCCGTGTCAAGGGCCATGATACAGTCTGCAAGCAGGTTGCTGGTGCATTGTCATCTGAGGGCTGGAAAGTGGAGAGAGAGCAGGACTGAGGTCTGACATCGTTGCTGTTGGTCCCAACAAGTCAGCAGTGATCCTGGATGTCCAGGTAGTATCTGGCAGCCAGGATCTTGCGCTGACTTAGCAAGCCAAAAAGCCCAAATACGACAGGATGGATCTTCGTATGGCGGTTTCGGAAGCTCGTGGAGTGGAGGCAGGTAACATCAGGTTTGCAGCATTGATCGTGTCCTGGCGTGGTGTGTGATGCAAGAAAAGTGCTGAGGTGATGCGTCAGCTAGGTGTGTCATCAGGCGTTCTCCGAGATATCACCACCTGCATCTTGATCGGGTCATACCCTAACTGGTGGTCGTTCTATCATAGAACATCCAATCCAATCCTTCTATCCCTAAAGCCAGTTTATGGTAGCCTGGGGCCCTCCCCATTTCCTTAATAATTATTTATTTAGTATTTCCTTTTTGGGTGCCACCATTTACGATGAGCTTCCCGGGGGGGGGGGGGGGGACAAAAAAAGTGTCAGGAACGATTTTTAGAGAAAACTACTTTACCAAATCAGGTCAAACTTGGGATGCCAAAATAAGGGTGTGAGCAAAATCCCCGGAAAGTTAACCATAGAAATTGGGTTGTGTCCGCCAGTAGGCAAATACTAAAGTTAACGTACCTGTTAGGTGAGTCCGTCTCCTCTGGCTTGTGAGTTACTGTGGGCAAGCGCTTTCGATGTAAAGACATCATCGTCTGGCCGTTTAGTCAGTACTGGAGTCAGTCAGTTGGTCGTGGTCTTTATATACAAAGAGAAAGGTGAAGGGAGTGATGGAGCGTTGGGGAAGGGGCGGGGAGAGGTCTTGTTGGTCAGTCTTGTTAGTAGTACCTTAGCCGGACTGGCTGTGTTAGGTATTAAAGAAATTGGGTTGTGTCCGCCAGTAGGCAAATACAACCCAATTTCTTTAATACCTAACACAGCCAGTCCGTTAGCTGAGTCCGACTGACCAACAAGTGTTCTCTCTCTCTGCTCATCACGCCTCATCTCTTTCGTTTTATCTTATAAAGACCACGACCAACTGACTGACTCCAGTACTGACTAAACGGCCAGACGATGATGACTTTACATCGAAAGCGCTGCCCACAGTAACTCAGCCAGAGGAGACGGACTCACCTAACAGGTACGTTAACTTTAGTATTTGCCTACTGGCGGACACAACCCAATTTCCCCTTTAATACCTAACACAGCCAGTCTGGCCAAGGTACTACTACAAGACTGACCAACAAGACCTCTCCCCGCCCCTTCAACGCTCCATCACTCCCTTCACCGTGGTCTTTATATAAAAGACCACGACCAACTGACTGAAGTACTGATGGCCAGACGATGATGTCTTTACATCGAAAGCGCTGCCCACAGTAACTCACAAGCCAGAGGAGACGGACTCACCTGGCACGTTAACTTTAGTATTTGCCTACTGGCGGACACAACCCAATTTCTTTAATACCTAACACAGCCAGTCCGGCTAAGGTACTACTAACAAGACTGACCAACAAGACCTCTCCCCGCCCCTTCCCCAACGCTCCATCACTCCCTTCACCTTTCTCTTTGTATATAAAGACCACGACCAACTGACTGACTCCAGTACTGACTAAACGGCCAGACGATGATGTCTTTACATCGAAAGCGCTTGCCCACAGTAACTCACAAGCCAGAGGAGACGGACTCACCTAACAGGTACGTTAACTTAAGTTAACCATAGTTATCAAAATACCAAATTTTAGTTTCAAATGATATTGATTTAATTTTATATATATATTATATATAGCTATCAATAAGGCAACTATATCATACAATTACCATTCGAGGGAAAAGGACGAGAGCAGCACAAGAAATTACCAACCAAGGTTTTTCGTTATTAACTCCATTGAAGTGTTCCTAGAATGTTTTTAAAAAAATTGGTGTAGTATTCCAATCCACTGCCTATAGGTTGAGCGTTTACAAACGCACATTAGAAATATGGGGATCACTCCATAAATCGCCTACAACCAGTTGCATACGTTTTTACCCAATAATTCTGCAAAAGTAATTACTATCCTTCTTCAAAAAACCCTGCAAATTATTACACAATGGTTTATTATTCTCATGAACAGCTTGACCAAGTATTACTGCTCCCCCATCCCATTCGATTCAGCATCGAATACTAGTAAACCATATGAAACATGACCTGACTACAATGGAACTACGGAAACAAAGCGTCTGATGATTTTGCCCCGTCGGGTCGGAGAAATTGGAACGGGGCGCTTCGAGCGAACCCATTGTGAGTCGAAAGGGGAGTTGAGTGGCAGCATCGTTGGGAGGCGAGCGAGCGCGGGTGGTTTTTTTTAATGAGACGGGTGGGGAGGGAGGGAGTACAAACGACGAAACGTTGACTTCCGCTGTAGTTCCCGCGTTGTACTGCGTGGTTAATTTTTTTAACCGATTTTTGCCCATAACAATCATGGGCTTCGTCCGATTGGATTGCCGAGATGGCGGGCACAACTAGATACCAAATGGGATTTTTGTGCGAAAGAACTAAATTTTTTGGACCACGTTAAAGGCACAAAATGGCAAATTTGGAATCTCCATGTCTTGAAACGTAAAGTATCAAATTTTGAGGGGGGGGTTGTAAAAAATTTTTCGTGACCAAAAACGTAGGGTTATTATTCAGAATGAATCATAAACCAAAAGTCGTGTTTACAGCCTCATCAATTCTCTGTGTACCAATTGCTCAATCATGGTCCGGGAATGAGTACGAGGTGCACACTAAATTCTGTAACTGTAAGCGCTACCGCTTCCTGCTGCCGTGAACTGGTTTTTGACCAAGTTCAAATGAACTGAGTGATAACTGAATTGAGTTAGTAGAAAAAGCCGTATACAACGTGAATTTACTACGTAGTGCTAAGGAAAGTTGTGTGTTCAACACACCAGATATTTCTTTTTTTCTTCCCTAGATCGGACGTCGTTACAATTCAGTCTTTCTGTTTTTCAGGCGAGCAGCCGATGCAGTTCAGGGCGAGGATATCTCGTAAGTATTAAACACATTTCTTGAATAATCAAAAGGATCACATAATTTGCCTGCATTTGAATTTTATTTTCGAAAAGGCTAGTTATTATCACTCGTGCTTACTCGAAGCATTGACATTATACGGCCATTGAGAACAGGTAAATCGTTAAGAAACAAAACGCCGGGGTCGGTCGCACATGTGCCCTACAACTTACAGGCGCAGCATCACTCGCTATGAACGCCGTCTTGACAATATGTTTACGCCCACAACACTCGTTCGTCCACAGTATACTGAAGAGAAACTGAGTTTCGGTTACTTCGGTCGCCCGCTTACGGTTTCTCATTAAGACGTAACTGTTTAAAAGAGGGCGTGGCATGGGAGACTCATTTGCTGCGGCATTTAGACAACACGCCCTCCCTCAATTGCTGCTCGTCATACACGTGGGCTCTCGAGTTCTGTCACAATTCAGATGAGTCCTTTTAGTGTGTCGTTAGGCGGTATAACCTAATTTTCAATTGGAAACAAGTTGACAAGTCAATTGAAGAACCCTCGCTGTGTGTTTGACAGTAATTACGCTTTGTCCTGCTTTGAGCCCGTGCAGACAAAAACTCCACTACGTCAGTCAAGATACCAGCCGTAGTTTTAATGAGTTTCTTTTTACTGAGTTCTAATTAGATCTGTTCATTTTACTTTCCGCTACCCAAAGGGTAAGGAAAGTATTGTAATCGTATCAAGGAAAAGCAGTTGGGTTTTCTTCAGATCTTTACGTTTTGAGGCCTACTGAATCTAAAACCCGTAATTTCCAATGTGTGAGTCACCCTGCAGTCGGGGGTCCAGAATACCGCTGCCGTATTCCCTGTGTGTCGTATGAGCTGGACTTTATGGGGCACAATTTACGCTTCTTCCACATACATGACACACTGTGAACCCCCTACCTTTAGCTGGGTTCGCATAACACACTCCCCACAGGAAGGGGGACAGAATTCCCCTGTCGTACGCTCTGCGTGGCCGTAAAAGCAGTAAAAACCGGGCTTAAGCTCACGACACTGACATACGCAACATATTCCAGATACAAACAACACTGCGACGGTTTACGTGGCAGAGCACATTGACTTAAAACACTCATAATGTGCGAAAGACAGTCCTGGAAGTAGCTCACTAACACCTACGAGCGATCCACTACATACTGCCTTGGAAATGAGGTGCGGGAAAAACCTGGTTTAGGCGTTCTTGGGGCGGCTGATAGCGTGTGTCCTGCTGACAAAAGCACCAGTAGCTAAGGGCTGACCCTGAACAGCAGCTGAAAAATCCCTCATGCGTCTTAGTCCCGGAGGGTGGCCGGACTGGCAGCTGCAGCGCATGTCTGGGCCTCCCTTTGACCCTCAACGAACCAGCGAAAGGGGCTAGAATCAATATGCCTGAGGGGCAGCCTCGAGGACACTGCTTCGAGCACCTCTCGCTCATACCACAAACGCACACAACAAACGAACTCACAAGCGAACACTAAATTAGTCTGCTTCTTTAATCCCTCCTCCCCCTTTACCCCTTTTCATAAAAACAACAGCAGGTAATAAAAACGCCACCTGTGCTTCTTCCTAGGGCTCGCCAAGCTCGACCCCTCCCTCTTCAGATGATGAGCAACCTATTCGTCCAAGCAAACAAGGGTGGAAAGAAGAGGCAAAGTGCTTTCACCTCCCCCTTTCCCCCTAGTAGCCTGGGCAACTTGGCCTAGTACACACCCAGTGGACCCTAATCTATCGGATATGCAACAGATTTGTGTCCAAATTAAGCAAGGCCAGCTGGCGTGAATGAGGGTCAACGAGACAGGACCAATGCGTGACCCCACCACCCACTCTCTTGGTCTTGAACTCTATATATATACGGTCTTGCGCTGACTGGCCACAATTCTGTTGGGTACTGGAGGTGAACTGCATGCTAGTAGTGCAACCTGCCACACCTGATGGACATAATTAGCACAGCACCGCACTCTGCAGGGTTCTCTGTACTTGAGCAACAGAAGTACAGGGCGATCAAAGTCCCATAATAAACTGACGAACTTAGTCCTATCAAGTAAAGTGTAAATAGAGCCAGAAGGATGTACCTACACAGTCGTGACCCTGATGCTAGAGCCACACTTTGAACTGCTCAAACTTAAGAGAATCCAAGAGAAGAAGGCCTTCCGTCACAGCATCAAACAAGCCAAATGGCAAGGCTGGCAAAATTTAGTTGAAGCGGAGAGCTCTGAGAACCCCTGGGACAGACATTACAAGTCCTGCAGTGGGAAAGCAAATGTGGAGCAGGTCTTAGCTGCGATGCAAAATGAGTCAGGCTGGGCCTGCTGCATCGAAAGTTCACTGGAAACCCTCCTTGAGAAACCCTGATGACCAAGTACCTGGAGATACTGAAGCCCAGAGGGCAGCAAGTGAGCTGGTCATGGACCCTCTGACCGAGCCTGACATACCATTGTGGACAACAGGTGACCTCGAGAGGGCCTTCGTGGCCTTAAAGCCCAACAAATCTTGTTGGCCAGATAGAATAGAAAGCAATATGGTTAGGAAAGCTGAGCGGGCAATCTCCAGCGGCCTCCTCAATTTAATTAATGACTGTCTGCTGGTCGGACAGTTCCTCACTCAGTGGATGTCTGCGCGTGTCGTCACTCTTCAAAACAGAGGCGACCACAATCAGTCAGCCTCGTAATCATGACTTCCCGATACTAACCTTCAGCTGTGTGGTAGTTTGAGTATCTGTAGCACGTCCATTAATCCTTAAATTCACTGGAAGAGTTATTTCTCATCCGAGGGCATCGCTAGCTGGTGAGAAACCTGTTATGGTATACTCGGTAGTATGTTGAGCAAAGAACGCAGGAGAGTTGTCGGTCCCAGTCTTCTGGCTTGTCAGGCCTTAATCTGGCCAGCGTCTCAATTACCGTCCTATTGAGACGCTCAACCTGACCGTGTCTTTGGATCTCAGTGCTATTATCTTAGGATTGATTGTTGAAACAGAACTATTAAGCTAACTTGAGATTCTCTCTGCGAACTAACTCTCATCATTTTTGACGTGGAGTGTGGAAGTGGAAGAGTTTGTATGTACGATATATGATTTTTGGTTAGGTTGTGTATCGTTGTAAAGGGAAGGAATGTACAAGTACTCACCCTCCTCACTGTTTGCTTGTGTTTTGTTTGCAGATCGGCATGCTTGGATGATTTTTCGGTGTGCATGTAATTTACGACCGTATGGCTGGGTTTTATGTGTGTGTTTGTGTTTTCAGTGTTGGGGTGAATGTAATTTATTTTGGTGTGACTATAATAATGATGAATAAACTTACAATAGTTTTTACACGGAGGGAGTTTTCGAGTGGACATATACAACCTTTAAATATTTTCTAGCCTTTATATATTGTTAACGCTACAAGAAATCGTTGTGGTTGAGCTCCAGAGAAATGGTATAGAGGGCTGTATGTCCCTTATTTCCTCTAGTCAATAAATAAAAGTAAAACAATCTCTCTCTCCCTCTCTCTCTCTCTCTCTCTCCCTCTCTCCCTCTCTCTCTCTCTCTCTCTCTCTCTCTTCTCTCTCTCTCTCTCTCTCTCTCTCTCTCACTCTCTCTCTCTCTCTCTCTCTCTCTCTCTCTCTCTCTCTTGTAGTACTGGGAGAGATCCAACAAAAAATCAGATACACTGTTGCTCTGCTCCTATTTAAGAGCTTAAAATTCCATAACCCTCCCTATATCGCCGAAAAATTTGCATTCCTCCACTCAATTCACCAACATGAGACACGACATGGCCTAATTCAAATCCCTCGCCATCGAACCACCATCTTCAATAAATCATTCACTGCCACAGCTGTTCGAATTTATAATGAAAACCCAGCCCTATTTGACACCTCCGTGAGCGTTGCGTCTTTCAAGAGTATTTGCAAGAACGCGCTTTTAGAGGAACGCGAAGAGTAGGAAAGGACGGAATAGCACTCAGAAGTCGTAGAAGTGACAAGAAGAAGAAGAAAGACAGAAGAGAGAAAGAAAGGACAATCCAGAAGTGATCTATTTATGTTTATATTTTTTTCTTGTTTTTACTCTGTACACCGCACAAGACCAACCAATTGTAACCAATACTGTTTGCCAGGGATGATGTAAGAGAGGGCCTTATGGCCCTAATCCTCCCTGGTTGGTTAAATAAACCGCTTAATCAATCAATCAATCAATCTCTCTCTCTCTCTCTCTCTCTCTCTCTCTCTCTCTCTCTCTCTCTCTCTCTCTCTCTCTCTCTCTCTCTCTCTCTCTCTCTCTCTCTCCTGCCTTGCCATCGTCTTTGTATGACTACTACTATACGTCTTGTACTATAAAATGTTTCGAAATGACAGAATAGGTAAGGAGGGAGGGGGAGTAGCATTGTTCGTGCATAAAAGGCTCAAGTGTACAATTTTGAGCCAATCCTTCAGCACCTATAGCAAAAGTAGCCCTTGTTTTCCGTTATTAGAAATAACGTAATCTCCTCCTTCTTCTTTGCTTAACCTAAAACCCATTTCCCAACACTAACTGTCCTCTTTTTCTTCTCTCTCTCTTGCTCCTTCTGTAAATAATCGTTCGCTCGTATTTCTTTGTTTCAGTGCGATAGCGAAGACGACGATAAGGTAAGAACCTTGTAATTTATAACATACGCTGTAATTCTTACCTTCAATAGAATGCCTATTCACATATTAGTACACTTTACTTGAATAGCAAGAGAGTGCAGCAAGTAATATGTCAAAAATGTTTTACGTGAAAATTGCTTTCGACGCAAGTATTTCCAGGCTTTAACGTATTTCAGTATGCACCAATATTCTGATTTAAATTGGAAAATGACTAAAGACGGGGATATAAATGCGTCTTGGCTGTCTCCTTCATCCCGTCTTCTAAACTGCCACGTGGAGGATTTTGACTTTTCTCCGTATTCAACCTCATCCTAAGTTCACCCCAGTCATTTAAGGTTTAGGAAGGAGTCAATTGTCACCCATCTCTTGTCTTTGGGGTTACGTGGCGTAGGATAGAAGTAGAAAACAAACCATTTACGTAGTAAAATAATGTTATTGAGAAATAACGATTCTACCTCAACACAAGAGGGGAACCTCGCTACTTTAAATTGTTAACTAATATGCAGCCCCGATTGGGGATACGCGGTGACCATCCCAAACGGATACCACGCAGTAAAAGAGAAAATGAAACTGATGAAACACACTCAACACTGAGGCACGCTGTTGTTTCTGGGCGAACAACTGACTCTTTGGCAGAGAGCGACTGAGCCCGGCAAAAGAGGGAAGATCAGTCCTGATTACTTGTCTTGATCAACCTGACATTCTCCCTCTACTCTTCCCATGTTTCTCTTTTTGCAGTCTATTGGAGTCCCGCAAGGGTCGGTATTATCAGCCATATTGTTTGTTCTTGCAATTGATTCTGCAACCTCAGTCTTCCACCAGTGCAAATTTATGGTCTACGCTGATGACTTGCAGATATACATAAGTTCGCCGATTGGCCGGGTTAAGGATCAAATAGAGACATTGAACGCTGAGATTGCTGGCCTTCTATCGTGGTGTTCATCGCACGGCATGGTGATAAACTCTTCTAAGTGCAAAGCCATGGTGATGGGGTACTCAATACTGCTTTCACGGCTTAATGTTGTAGAGCTTCCACAGATCGAAGTGGGTGGTATGACGCTCAGATATGAGTCGTTGTTGAAGAACTTGGGCGTGTTAATTGAATCCTCACCCAGGTGGAACTCCCAGGTGTCTGCAGTCTCTAGACGGGTGTATGGGGCTTTGTACCAGCTCCGTCGGCTAGCGGTGGACTTTCCTTTGAGGGCAAGGCTTCAGCTTGTCCAGTCCATGGTTATGCACAACTTTGCATACAGTCTGTGTGCCCTCAGTGACATGACTGGCGAGCAGATGAACATGCTCCAGAGGGCCCAGAATGCCGTAGTTCGTTTTATTTTCCGACTAAAATGGGATGAGCATGTTAACCCATACTTCCTCAAGCTTTGATGGCTGAAGACTGAGGAGCAGCTGCAGTTGCACATTGGAACGATGCTGTTCAGGACTCTGGGTCTGGGTCACCACAGTACCTTGCGGAGAAGTTTGCGTTCCTGGAGGATTGTCATCAGCATCACACTCGAAGGCGTCTCATACAGATACCCCTCCACCGAACAACAATATTCAACAAATCATTCACAGCCACAGCCATCCGCATCTACAAGAATAATCCCGACTCCTTCAGACCAGAACAAAGCGTGAGAGCATTTAAAAATACTTTTTCAAATTTACTGTTGCAGAAGTACAGTGCGAGTGCCTAGCGAACAGCTATGAGATGTGAAAGACAAAGGACAAAAAAAAAAAAGGAAAAGGTGTGCAATGCGCTTGTATTGAGAAGTTTTTGATTTTGGTTTATTATTCATTCTGAATAATAACCCTGTTTTCGGTCACGAAAAGTTTTTTACAACCCCCCCTCAAAATTTGATACTTTACGTTTCAAGACATGGAGATTCCAAATTTGCAATGTCCGTCCGCCGTCCGGGCTGTTTTGTGCCTTTAAACGTGGTCTAAAAAATTCGTTCTTTCGCCCAAAAGTCCGATTTGGTATCTAGTTGTGCCCACCATCTCGGCAATCCGATCGGACGAAGCCCATGGTTGTAATGGGCAAAAAACGGTTAAAAAAATTAACGAAACGCAGTACAACGCAGGAGCTACAGCGTTTCGTCGTTTGAACTCCCTCCCGCTCGCTTCCCTCCCAACACTCAACTCCCCCCGGGTTTGCTTCGAGCGCCCCTGTACCTATTTCCCCGACGTTTTGGTTTTAATACGATTCAATTTTTTTAGATTCTTTCGTTTCATTCTCATTTTGTTTTTTTTTCATAGATTTTTGGTTAAATTTTGATATTAGTATTTAGCGTGCATGTTTTCATATTACAATTCAGTTTTTTCTAGATACTTTCGTTTTTTTTGTTTATTTTAATATTACGATTCAGTTCTTTTCGACCTTTTTTTGGGTTTCATTATGATATTTTTCGATGCTGAATCGAACAGGATGAGTCTCAGAGCATTAATGCTAGGTCAAGCTGATTATCCGAATAATAAACCGTTATGTAATAATTTGCAGGGTTTTTCTTTTTATCCTTTTGTACGTTTATGTTTCGTTTGTTTTTTTATTAATATGAAGCGATCATTTGATGTAAATAACTACTGCCAGAAGTGGAAAAAAGGTCAATGCTTCCAGGGACAGTGGAAGAGAGGGCCCTATGGCCTTAACTGCCCCTGGTTAATTTAAATAAACCAATTCAATCTCTCTCTCTCTCTCTCTCTCTCTCTCTCTCTCTCTCCCTCTCTCTCTCCCCCTCTCTCTCTCTCTCTCTCTCTCTCTCTCTCTCTCTCCCTCTCCCTCTCCCTCTCCCTCTTTGCCAACACGTTCTTTCCAACCTGAAAGAATGACTGTGACCGCAGTCCTTGTCAGTATACGTGCATCATCATCCCCTGAGGTCCCTAAAAAGCTTCTTGTTTAGTACCTGAGGCACCCCGACATGAACTGCACAAGCTGTTAAGCAGTACCCCTAGAAAAGAGCCCTATTACGAAGTAGATGCTTCCGTAAGTGAATCGAAATTATATCCTGATTCTCTCTCGCTCTTTAAATGCCGTTGATGATTGTTTTGAGCGTATTCATCTCATCATCCAGCAGGTAGTTCCCACTCCCATTCCCACCAACGCCTTTCCAATTCGCTCTTTCGAGAGACAACAAGGGTCGCTCTGAATTATTGGCTTATTAGAACTTGAATTGACAACTTGGCCTCCAAAAACACCCCTCCCCCTCTCCATCGCCTCTCCACCCATTAAGAAGCCCCTCTTCCGTTCGTTAACCTCAAATAACAGAGTTTTTGTGAATGTGTGGGTTATGATAGTGAAGAGGTCTGAAGAGCCACGGTCATGACGGCATTCAAACTTGAACAAATGTGACTGTATACTGCGGAAAACGTGATGATATTTTTCCTCTGTCGAGAAGTTCGTTTTAATTTTACTCCGCCTTCCTTGCGTAATTATATGGCGGCGACGGGGAGAAAAAATATCTGGTGCGTTGCAACACACAACTTTCCTTAGCTCTACGTCAATTCACTTTGTACATGGCTAATTCTATTTAATCGACTCATTTATCACTCAGTTCATTTGAACTTGGTCAAACAACGCTTTACGGCAGCATGAAGCGGCAGCGATTACAGTTAAAGAATTTATTGTGCTGCTCGTACTCATTCCAGGACCATTATTGAGCAAATGGTACCCAGAAAATTAATGAGGCTGTAAACACGGATTTTTTGAAGGAGGATAGTAATCACTTTTGCATAGTTATTGGGTAATAACTGTTAGAACTGGTAGTAAGCGGGATGGCGGTAGTTGATATTCAGGAATTTCTGGAGTGAGCCCCATGTATCTCATGAGCGTTTTTAAATACTCACCCTATAGGTATTGGATTGGACTACGGTACCAATTTTCTTCAACATTCTCCTAACATTCCAGCGGAGTTTAAAAGGAAAAAACCACGGCAAAAACGATTTTCGTCGAAAATTTTGATAATTTATTGTGCTGCTCTCGTCATTTTCCCACAAATGGGAATTTTATGGTATAATTATCTTATTAAGAGCTATCTATATAAAAAATTTAATGAAAATCTTTAGAGCGGGTTTTGAGAAAAAAAATGTGGTGTTTTGATCACTATGATAACTATAGTTAACTTTCGATGGATTTTGCCCATACCCTTATTTTTGCGTCCCATGGTAACCTGTAGGCTAGACATCAAGTTTCAACTGATTTGGTACGGTGGTTTTCTCTAAAAATCGTATACAGACACACATACACACACACAGACCATTTTCCCAAATAGTGTTTTTCCGACTCAGGAGGGTCTGAAACGTAAAGATCTGAAGACAACTCAAATTTTTTTTTTCAGCCGATTACATAACTTTCCTTTCTACTTCGTAGAGCCAAGGAAAGTAAAAAGGTGAGGTGGCCGAAGGGAGAGAGAAAAATATCTGGTGCGTAGCAACACACAACTTTCCGCCACCCCTTTAAGTTCGAACACCACCTACATAGGCGGGCGCTATATCTTCGTTCAACGCATTTTTACAGGAACATTTATGGAGAACAAAATGTACGTACTAGTTAGCTGAGAGTACTCCGAAAGTTTGATCGAAATCGTTAGAGCCGTTTTTGAGAAAATTGGAATTCCGATAAATTAATATTCGACAAATCTCCTTTTCTGAGTTAACTTGGCTTATATCTCCGTTCAACAGATGGGCACAGAGAAAGTTGCGGAGAACAAAATGTGGGTTTAGAATGCTAGAAGACACTCCGTAATATTGATCACATCTGGTGAAGCAGTTTTCCTGGAATTCACGGAAATGATCGAAAAAACGTTATTTTTGACACATTTTAATTTTTATCTCTGTTCAATGGACCGTCACAGGAACATTTATTGAGAACAATATGTAGGTATTAACTATTTGAAAACATCCTGTGAGTTTGGTGGGAATCGCTGAAGCCGTTTTGCCAAAAAGCGTAAAAAACCTATTTTTGCTTCAGGGGCCCATATCTCCGTTCACCGTATTTTCATGGAGATATGTATGGAGAGTAAAAGTTAGGTATTGATTAGGAGAAGATAATTTGAAAGTTTAATCAAAATCGTTAGAGCCGTTTTCGAGAAAAATGCGAAAAACCCTAGTTTTTGGTACATTTTCGTCCCCCACCCCCCTTCCCATCGGCCGAAATCGTCCATAACCTTATTTTGGTGTCTACAAAAAATAACAAACAAAACAAAAAAAGAACCGGCTCAATCGGATCAGCCGTTCTCCCGCAAATTGAACTACAGAACAGGTATGTTTCTTTATTTGATGACTGTACCTAAACCCTCGACGAGGGTTATATCAGTCATAGAAGTTGCGGTTTCGCTAATATGCAAGAGGCCGGCCCCTGCAGCATCCACCGAACTCAGACCTGTGGAGGTACGGCAGGTATTTGGTCGTTAGCCAGTCTCACCGTAGAGAGCTGTTGCCCGTGTGTTACCGCGCGGAGGTGACCACCTGAGGAATCCCGTACCATCTGGGAGTAGTTCTTAATCTGGTTCTCTACCTGATCTTACTGTTTACTTGGGTGGCAAGTTTCAAAAGGACTGATCAACTATAACCACGTTTCTTAGCCATTACCTTCTGTGCGAACTTTGCAAAATGGTTATTGGCTTCCTTTGTAGCAGTCAAAGCTGCTAAGTTCGTTTGCCCTTCCAACAACCGTCGCTCACTGTTGTAGGAACTACAGTGGAGCAGCACATGGTTTCTTGTTTCCTCCGCACTGGAGGCACAAGACGTGCATAATGGAGAGTCTTTCAGAGAAAAGAAGTGGAGCCACGCATTGAAGTCACCATGTCCCGTGAGGAACTGGCTCGTCCAGTGGTCTGGCTCAACCCATTTTCTAGAAAGACGTTCACGGATGTTGGGGAAGAACTCATACGTATCACGTCCCTTTGACGAGGATTCCCATCTCGCTTGCCATTTCTCTAGAGCCCATTCATCGATGGCGGCAAGTTTCTGTTCTGTGGTGAGATCCGCACGGAGTTCAGCCCAAAGCGGGGGAAGCTCCCGTTTCACTCTCCACTTGTCAATCATGCACTCAACAGCCAAATCAACTGGTAACTGACCAGTGATCACCTGGAGTGCTTCCGTTGATACAGTCTTGTAGGCCTTGGTGATCCACAGGAGCTCAGCTCTCTGGGATTGGGCCAATACTCTCTTTTGATTGACTGTTAGTTTGCTACCCCAGACAACGGGGCAGCAGCCAATCACACCTAGATATATGGCCTTATACATGAGGATGGTGTCGTGGTAACACACACCCCAAGTGGCCTTAGTAATGGCACGCAGTGAGGCAAACCTTGCAATGGTAGTGCCTTTAAGGGACTGGAGGTGTTGGTTGAAACCCCACCTCTCACCTATATTCACTCCTAAATACTTGACGTGCTTTTCAAGAAGGAGCCTGTGGCCGCCAAAGCGTATTGTGGGTGGATTATTCACTTTCCCCTTCAAGAGGATTAGCTGGGTTTTTTCCTCAGCCACCTGCATCTTGACATGCTCGCCCCATTGGTTGACAGTGCGGAGCACGTGGTGGGTTTTTTCTTCAATTTGGCGGACTGACTCTGCAAAGATCAGCACAGTCAAGTCATCCACATAGGCGTACGGCTCGCAGTCAGTCTCCATGAGTTTTCTGAGAAGACCTTCGAAGAAGGCATTCCAGAGTGCTGGTCCAAGGACCGAGCCCTGTGGGCACCCCTTCTCAATCTTTCTCCGGACGGAGACATGCCTGCTTTCGATCGTAGCAGTTCTGTCTGTCAGGTAACTTCTGACGAGCGAGTACAGGTTGCGGGGGATTCCCCTACCTTTGAGCTCATTAAGGAGCGCTGGCCACCAAAGGTTGTCAAACGCTCCTCTGATGTCAATCAGAACTGCTACGACGTACTTAGCCGGTGCCAGCAGGGAAACACGTCGAATCTCGACAATGACATCCTGCGTGGACCTTCCTTTGGTACACCCGTATTGCCTGCCTGTGAGGTTGCGGCCAAAGACTCCTTCGAGGGACTGCAACATCAAGATTTCTAGTGTTTTGCCTAATATGGAAAGAAGGCTGAGTGGTCTCCATGATCGCGGGTCCGACTGATTGCGGTCGCCTCCCTTTTGAAGAGTGACAACGCGCACAGTCTTCCACTTAGTGGGGAACTGTCCGACCTGCAGACAGTCATTAAATAAATTAAGGAGGCCGCTGGAGATTGTCCGCTCAGCCTTCCTTAGCATATTGCTTTCTATTTTATCTGGCCCAGGAGATTTGTTGGGCTTTAAGGTCGCAAGGGCCCTGCCGAGGTCGCCTGTTGTCCACAATGGGATGTTGGGCTCGTTCGGAGGGTCCATGATCAGCTCCCTTGCTGCCCTCTGGGCTTCAGTGTCTCGAGCTACTTGGTCATCTGGGAACGCCTTCTCAAGGAGGGTTTCCAGTGAACGTTCGATGCTGCAGGCCCAGCCTGACTCATTTTGCATCGCAGCTAAGACATGCTCTACATTTGCGTTTCCTATGGAGGACTTGTAGTGTCTGCCCCAGGGGTTCTCAGAGCTCTCCGCCTCCACAAAATTTCGCCAGCCTTGCCGTTTGGCTCGTTTGATGGCGCGGTGGAAGGCCTTCTTCTCTTGGATGAAGGCAGTTCGGAGTGTTGCTCTGGCATCAGGGTCACGAGTGTTTTGGTACATCCTTCTGGCTCTATTTGCACTTTGCGTGAGGGGATTAAGTTCCTCAGTCCACCATGGGACTTTGATCGCCCTGTGCTTCTGTTGGCCAAGTACAGAGAGCCCAGCAGAGTGCAGTGCTGTGGTAAATGTGTCCACTTTGCTGTCCACCTCTTCAGGTGTGGATGCTTGCACTATTAGGTCGGTGTCTGCGGCACGCAGTTCACCTTCCAGTACCCTAAAGAATTGCGGCCAGTCAGCATTTTTTGTGCGGAATCGCTTTTCACGCGTGTCTTTGCAGAGGATGTTGTCATCCGTAATGGCAAAGTCAATAACCATGTGATCGCTCTGCGTTGCACCTGGTACGACTCGCCAACCCTGCAATTTGAGTAGCAGGGTGTGAGACACGGCTGTAACGTCTATACACGACCTTCCTCCCGGACCATCATAGGTCGCCTCAGTCATGGGGTCGTTGGCAACAACCAAGTTGTACCTGGTGAGCAGCTCTATATACGCCTCGCCCGCCCCATCAAGGGTTGGGGATCCCCACAATGGTGATCTGGCGTTTGCATCAGCACAGACTACGCAGGGTCGTCCTGATAGGCCTGCTAGAGCCCGCTCGAGTGGTTCAAGGCTGTTGGCAACTGGTGCGCCAAATTGCCTGTAGAATGATATTACAACCAGCTCAAAGCCACCGGCTCGGATGAGCACAGCGGCCAAGTGCTGGCTGTTCACACACAGATCTGTTTCTTTATTTCATGACTGTACCTAAACCCTCGACGAGGGTTATATCAGTCATAGAAGTTGCGGTTTCGCTAATATGCAAGAGGCCGGCCCCTGCAGCATCCACCGAACTCAGACCTGTGGAGGTACGGCAGGTATGTGGTCGTTAGCCAGTCTCACCGTAGAGAGCTGTTGCCCGTGTGTTACCGCGCGGAGGTGACCACCTGAGGAATCCCGTACCATCTGGGAGTAGTTCTTAATCTGGTTCCCTACCTGATCTTACTGTTTACTTGGGTGGCAAGTTTCAAAAGGACTGATCAACTATAACCACGTTTCTTAGCCATTACCTTCTTTGCGAACTTTGCAAAATGGTTATAGGCTTCCTTTGTAGCAGTCAAAGCTGCTAAGTTCGTTTGCCCTCTCAACAACCGTCGCTCACTGTTGTAGAAACTACAGTGGAGCAGCACATGGTTTCTTGTTTCCTCCGCACTGGAGGCACAAGACGTGCATAATGGAGAGTCTTTCAGAGAAAAGAAGTGGAGCCGCGCATTGAAGTCACCATGTCCCGTGAGGAACTGGCTCGTCCAGTGGTCTGGCTCAACCCATTTTCTAGAAAGACGTTCACGGATGTTGGGGAAGAACTCATACGTATCACGTCCCTTTGACGAGGATTCCCATCTCGCTTGCCATTTCTCTAGAGCCCATTCATCGATGGCGGCAAGTTTCTGTTCTGTGGTGAGATCCGCACGGAGTTCAGCCCAAAGCGGGGAAGCTCCGTTTCACTCTCCACTTGTCAATCATGCACTCAACAGCCAAATCAACTGGTAACTGACCAGTGATCACCTGGAGTGCTTCCGTTGATACAGTCTTGTAGGCCTTGGTGATCCACAGGAGCGGCTCTCTGGGATTGGGCCAATACTCTCTTTTGATTGACTGTTAGTTTGCTACCCCAGACAACAGGGCAGTAGCCAATCACACCTAAATAGATGGCCTTATACATGAGGATGGTGTCGTGGTAGCACACACCCCAAGTGGCCTTAGTAATGGCACGCAGTGAGGCAAACCTTGCAATGGTAGTGCCTTTAAGGGACTGGAGGTGTTGGTTGAAACCCCACCTCTCACCTATATTCACTCCTAAATACTTGACGTGCTTTTCAAGAAGGAGCCTGTGGCCGCCAAAGCGTATTGTGGGTGGATTATTCACTTTCCCCTTCAAGAGGATTAGCTGGGTTATTTCCTCAGCCACCTGCATCTTGACGTGCTCGCACCATTGGTTGACAGTGCGGAGCACGTGGTGGGTTTTTTCTTCAATTTGGCGGACTGACTCTGCAAAGATCAGCACAGTCAAGTCATCCACATAGGCGTACGGCTCGCAGTCAGTCTCCATGAGTTTCCTGAGAAGACCTTCGAAGAAGGCATTCCAGAGTGCTGGTCCTAGGACTGAGCCCTGTGGGCACCCCTTCTCAATCTTTCTCCGGACGGAGACATGCCTACTTTCGATCGTAGCAGTTCTGTCTGTCAGGTAACTTCTGACGAGCGAGTACAGGTTGCGGGGATTCCCTACCTTTGAGTTCATTAAGGAGCGCTGGCCACCAAAGGTTGTCAAACGCTCCTCTGATGTCAATCAGAACTGCTACGACGTACTTAGCCGGTGCCAGCAGGGAAACACGCCGAATCTCGACAATGACATCCTGCGTGGACCTTCCTTTGGTACACCCGTATTGCCTGCCTGTGAGGTTGCGGCCAAAGACTCCTTCGAGGGACTGCAACATCAAGATTTCTAGTGTTTTGCCTAATATGGAAAGAAGGCTGAGTGGTCTCCATGATCGCGGGTCCGACTGATTGCGGTCGCCTCTCTTTTGAAGAGTGACAACGCGCGCAGACTTCCACTGAGTGGGGAACTGTCCGACCTGCAGACAGTCATTAAATAAATTAAGGAGACCGCTGGAGATTGTCCGCTCAGCCTTCCTTAGCATATTGCTTTCTATTTTATCTGGCCCAGGAGATTTGTTGGGCTTTAAGGTCGCAAGAGCCCTGCCGAGGTCGCCTGTTGTCCACAATGGGATGTCGGGCTCGTTCGAGGGTCCATGATCAGCTCCTTGCTGCCCTCTGGGCTTCAGTGTCTCGAGCTAGTTGGTCATCTGGGAACGCCTTCTCAAGGAGGGTTTCCAGTGAACGTTCGATACTGCAGGCCCAGCCTGACTCATTTTGCATCGCAGCTAAGACCTGCTCTACATTTGCTTTTCCTATGGAGGACTTGTAGTGTCTGCCCCAGGGTTCTCAGAGCTCTCCGCTTCCACAACATTTCGCCAGCCTTGCCGCTTGGCTCGTTTGATGGCGCGGTGGAAGGCCTTCTTCTCTTGGATGAAGGCAGTTCGGAGTGTTGCTCTGGCATCAGGGTCACGAGTGTTTTGGTACATCCTTCTGGCTCTATTTGCACTTTGCGTGAGGGGATTAAGTTCCTCAGTCCACCATGGGACTTTGATCGCCCTGTGCTTCTGTTGGCCAAGTACAGAGAGCCCAGCAGAGTGCAGTGCTGTGGTAAATGTGTCCACTTTGCTGTCCACCTCTTCAGGTGTGGATGCTTGCACTATTAGGTTGGTGTCTGCGCACGCAGTTCACCTTCCAGTACCCTAAAGAATTGCGGCCAGTCAGCATTTTTGTGCGGAATCGCTTTTCACGCGTGTCTTTGCAGAGGATGTTATCATCCGTAATGGCAAAGTCAATAACCATGTGATCGCTCTGCGTTGCACCTGGTACGACTCGCCAACCCTTCAATTTGAGTAGCAGGGTGTGGGACACGGCTGTGACGTCTATACACCACCTTCCTCCCGGGCCATCATAGGTCGCCTCAGTCATGGGGTCGTTGGCAACAACCAAGTTGTACCTGGTGAGCAGCTCTATATACGCCTCGCCCGCCCCATCCAGGGTTGGGGATCCCCACAATGGTGATCTGGCGTTTGCATCAGCACAGACTACGCAGGGTCGTCCTGATAGGCCTGCTAGAGCCCGCCGAGTGGTTCAAGGCTGTTGGCAACTGGTGCGCCAAATTGCCTGTAAATGATATTACAACCAGCTCAAAGCCACCGGCTCGGATGAGCACAGCGCCAAGTGCTGGCTGTTCAGGTGAGTGAGTGCGAGCATGTCAATGGACGGTCGATGCAGGCTACTGCTGCCTTGGCTCCCGTTCTTGCTCCAGCCACCACTCGTGCCTGCGATCCGAGACCAAGAGTTTTGGATCCTATGTACGGTTCCTGTATGGCGAGGACACTGCAGCGTTTCTTGAGTGCATTTTGCAGCAACTCAGCCATAACTGGGCAACTCTTATTTGTGTTGTGCTGAAGGATTCGAACTGTTTTTGACCTATTCATAATCCACTCGTGACTCCTGGAGGGCAATCGCTCGCTGACGAATGGTACAGCGTGCGTCTCGTGTAGAGTGTGCGACCTGTTGGATTTTGCGTTCGACGCAATTGGCACACTTGAGGGGAGCATCACGCTTGCATTCCTTACTCAGATGTGGCAAGGCGCACCAGGCGCACACAACAGGTCTTGTACAGGCCACTGCCAGGTGGCCATAGCGCTGGCATTTGTAGCACTGAGTGGGGGCTTGGTACTTTCGTATGGCGCACCGCTGCCAGGCTATTTGGAGGTGCCTTGCCCCCTCTAGTTTTTTGTACAGGCTGGGTGATACCTCTGTCTGCCACGCTTTTTGGTGAAGAGAGGCCTGACATCCTGCGGCTGCAAGCCTAACGCAGGGTTGTGCTCAACAACTTGTTGGGCCAAGTCCTCTTTTTGAAGGTCGGTCCGCACGTCGCACAGCAGCAGGCGTGGGAAACGACCCAGGGCTGACGCTGGAGCTTCAACTCCTTTTTGTGGAAATGTGGCTCGTGAGCGCCTTGGCCATTTCTGGCGTTTCCGTCACAATGACGGCGCCACCTCCTACTGCGGTGCGGATGTTCAGCACTCGGACACTCAGAGCTTGGAGGTCCGTAGCAGGGACACCCCGCATAAGCGCTTCCATTGCGTCAGGGTTGGAGGGACCAGCCTCTCCTTCCTCACATGTCCGCCTAACCACTACCACGTTTTGTCGTGGGTTTTTAGGGGAGTTTGGCAAGCGGTGGAGGCTTTTTATTTTGGTTTTTATTTTTATTTTTGCCCTTGTTTTTGGCGGAGGCATAGGCGGGCGCTGCCCTCGGCCTGCACTTCCTGCTTAGTTGGGGCCTGTTTCTGCTTCCCTCTGCGCTTCCTGGCCCTGGCAGGCTGCCATTCCGCCTCAGCTCCATGAGGGGGGGAGGAAGGCGCAGTAGCGGCTACTGCCGCATATGAGGGGCCTGGGGTACTACCCTGGCTCGTTGTTGCTCCTCGAGTTTGGGGGGCTGGTGGCACTGGCTGCTGGGCAATTGCCCTACGCAGCTCTTCCCTCACGACAGCCGCCACAGTTTCCCGCAGGGGGGGAGTGGCAGGGGGCGATGTCGTTGGGGGGGCATTAGCTTTTATAGCCAGCTTCGAAATTTCGAAGAGGCAACTAGTTACGAGGTCCCGCATAGGTCCTGTCGCGTTGGCCCTCATCCGTGCCAGCTGGCCGTGGATGATTTTGGGCCGATTACTATACTTTCCTTCCCTTCGGGTAGCGGAAAGTAAAAAGGGGTTTTAAGGCGCTGGTGGGGTGAGGTTGAAATCGGGGTAGGAAAGCGTTGTTATCTCCATTCCGCACCGGCTGTTCGGTTGTAAAGCGTTCGCTCCCTGAGAGCCTTTTTCGGTCGAGTACGTTCGGCTCAGCCGCCTCCGACCCGTGCGGAGCCCCCTTTTTATTCTCCTCGGGAAGTCGAGCGGAGGCCTCAGCTATTCGCGGCCGGGACGATAACCCGCTCCGGTGAACTAATGAACGCCCCCGCGATAATCGAGTAAAATAACAGCAGCCCCTCGAATAAAAGGAAATAAATTAACTTGAAACGGTATTTCTCGTTATAAACAAAAAAGAAAAAAATTCTTCGCTAATTTGACTCAAGTTAATAACATTTTTCAATAGGCGTTGTTTATGCAGATTTTAAGCCGCACAATGCGGCAACTCGCTCCTCCAAACCTTTTTCTTACGCGTCTTAGCCATAAATCGATTTTAAAGTTTTGATTTATTATTCATACTGAATAATAACCCTATGTTTTCGGTCTGGACAATTTTTTTACAACCCCCCTAAAAATTTAACGTTTTAAGACATCGGGATTCCAAATCAGCAATGTCCGTCCGCCGTCTGGGCCGTTTTGTGCCTTTAACGTAGTCTACAAAACCCTTTCTTTCGCACAAAAATCCCGTTTAGTATCTAGTTGTGCCCGCCTGCTTGGCAATCCGATCGGACGAAGCCCACGGTTGATATCGCCAAAAAATGGTTTAAAAGTTGACAAAAACGAAATTTAGGCAGTTTTATCGCAAGTACACCTTGTTCGGTATCGTTTTCTAGGTATTTTTAGATGCTGGGTCGAATGAAAAAACCTTTTCGAGATGCGTACGATTGCGTCTAGACGGAAAATAGTGAATTCACAGTAATTATAGTGAGCCAAAGTCTACTAATTGAAATAACTCGCGGGACAATAACTACGTCGAAAGTAATCGCGTCATGATTTTTACTCCCTCCCTCCCGTCCGTTCGATTCGCCGCGTCGTGCCAATTGCCTACAGGCGCTTACGGGCGCCTGGAATATTTAGTTGTCGTCGTTCTGTTGTATTCAGGTCGTTTCGTGAGGTTTACAGGTATTTTTCGATGCTGAATCGAATGGGATGCGTCTCAGAGCTGTGAGACTCTGTCAAGCTGTTCAAGAGAATAATAAACTATTGCCAGTGTAATAATTTGCCGGGGTTTCCCTTATAAATCGGGCTCACGTGACGTTAACGTGTGTCGGTGGTCAAGGTGAAGGTCCGTAGGAGGTGTCACTTGAAACCTTGTGGAAACCCTCCCCCCTCGATCCTATCCCCTACCACTCAGAAAGTTTTTTCTAGAATTCCTAATCATAGTGATTTCGGTATCATTGCACTTTTACTTATCCGACTAGTGAGTATCGCCCCGTCCTTCTATTTCTTCTAATACGCTCTAATACGCAGTTCACACGGGATACCGAACTTGAACTATTTTCAACTTCTCTTGGGCTGGCATTGCGATACTCCTGTTCTAATGATAACGAGTCTATTTCCTTCTAATCTATACAAACGAATCTACTATGAATGTAAACTTACGAGATTTCCTATGTCTTGCATTCTGCCCGTCACTCCGGATGTCGCAAAAGGAATGAATTACAAATATGGTTGAAAAATAATGGTAGAGGAAATCCATGCACCCATGGACATTTACGGTCCTCCTGCGGGTCAGCCAATCATACGAAATGTGCCCCATGGTACTATCCCACGTAGGAAAGACACGCCTGATGTTCGTTTGAGGAAAACGAAGGTAGATGGGGAGGGTGTGTCATGGTCAACATCAACGAGAGCGTTATCCTAATTCATACTGTTGAGCGCAAGGGAGGGGGTACTTGAGAATCGAAATAAAAATGAACTCGGTGAGCGTAAGGAGGACTGTATTATACGTGTGGAATTGAGTTGAGTTGGTGTACAAATGGGCGACACAAGTAGTACTCGGAATGCGTGAACTGGCACGGGAAACTGTATCGGAAGGAAAAGGGGGGGCTGTGTTACAGGGACGAGAGTTGATAGCAGAGTGACTGTGTGCACCGGGAGAAGAGTGGTATGAGTTGGAGAAAGAGGTAAATCGTGGGAAATACAAAAGGGAAAATTCGTTGTCGGTGGAAGTTAACCCCTGAACTGAATCCCTTTGTCCGTGGAGAAGACGACTGAAAGGGCAGTTCTCAGACCGCCCCCCCCCCCCACGGCATCACATGAAAAGGGCTGAAACCATTGGTAGCCTCCAGAAAAAAAGGGTCGTATGAAATTTCTATTCATCTAATATCTTTACATTTTTTCCTCTCGACATGACCCCTGGATATCTTGTTTGTAATTCTTGTCATTTCTTTCTCGCAACCAGTTTCACGCCTTCAGAGCCCCCCTTGTTCGCGCTTATATACTCAAATCATCACCTTTTCTTGTCATCAAATTTTGTGATATACCAACTCTTCTATTACAAGTTTGTGCTCAACTAAAACCCGTCTCCGAGATTCATTCAAGTCTATCCTTGGTTGGTGTGATGCTCTGGTGGGTTTTGGTGTACGGGGGGGGGGGGACACGAGGGACATTTATAGAGAACAAACCAGTTGAAGTCCGGTTGACCCTGTTGCCTGTTGAGCGACTGATTACCGTCGCCGCAGCAGCATTTTTATCGCATGACTCGCCGAGGTAGGTGTTGCATTATAAAAACGTTATTGTTCCCCTCGCGGCGTTTTCACATGGTAGTAAAATTTCCCATTACAACGGAGCAATAGTCGGCTGTTAACGAACCTGGTGTTAAAAATTAATGGGCCGTTAACTTTAAAGCAACGCTATTTATAGAAGACTGGTGTAGCGTTGGCGAGGGTGGTGAAAGAGGGTAGGGCCGGCTTAAGATGAGAGAATGACACTTCACTCGGGAAAAGCGGGACTGAGAAGTTTGCGAGAGAAGGGTCCGTCCGGTCGTTGAGGGGGTTAATGCTGAAACGCTTTAAGTTGTCGGAGAGAGAAAAGTCAAATTGAAAGTTATAACAGGGGAAAAGGCGAGAAAGAGTCAATTTTAAGTGAAGTGGATTGTTGAAGAGACAACCGGATTAAGGAGAAATGTAACAGTTAGATCGCAGGTGAAGCGGCCGCTTCTTCGAGGCTAGTGGGATTACAACTAGAAGTATTTTGGCCTTCTGCCCTTCGCCACTGCAGCAAGGTAGAAAAAAAGCACTGCAATTTCTCGACGTGGCTTGCCCACCTTGAGTATCATTCTCTCATTGGTCGCCTTGAGATGCTTGGGTGGCACCAGGGGTTTCGCTCCCTTTCGAAGCAATTACCTAACTCTCTTAAATCTTTTTTGAAGGCTTGAGAGTTCGAAAACCACCATGAGACAACACACCTGAACCGAATGAGGTCAAATTTGATGTTTGACTCGGGACGCCAAAATAAGGTTATGGGTAAAAATCGGCGCAAATCATCTGCAGTTTGTCATAGTGAGCAAAATACAACATATTTTTTTGTCAAAAGAAACTCTTAGCTAACATAAGCTTAGTTAATTCTTATGTGCGTGACAATTACGAGTGCAGCACAACAAATTTGCAAACATTTCGTCTAAAATAAATTTTTGTGTAACTTTTGTCAGTAAACGCCTCTCATTTCATAGTTGCATTCTCAAACAAATCAGGGTCGTAGTCCATTATGTTACTTACGGTGATTTAGTAATGGTTGTAAAATAAGTGAGTATCCCATTAAATTCTGGAATGCAAACCACTATCGTATCTTTGACTTTTTCTGGGTGTATCACTGTAATTCCAGAACTATAAACATGCACATCTACAAAAAACATCCGACCTTAAATTACCTATGCAATGGTCACTCAAAAACGGTCGCGTCGTAAGTATGAGGAGCTAAAAGGGTGAGGCGGGTTGAGTACCAGCCAGTCCACAAGTTGTGGAGGAGGTACCCGAGTAGAGTTGCGGCTGAGGTGCTCCAGGGTGCAGGGCGTGGTAAAGTTCAGCCTACTCTTTGTTAAGTATAGACGTAGAAGAAACAAATACTCGGTAATTACGAATTTACTTTAAGAATGAGACACGAGCCGACGGCGGAAACGAATAACATAAATTGACAACAACACAAGTCCCCAGCCAAGCCGGCAAAGCGCAGCACCATATTGTGGCGGGTCGCCACTATAATTCGAACTAGATACTACAACACTCTTCAGGAGTTTCTTGCAGTTTGGGAGCCCCTCATGAGTGCTTCCAGCCACATCTCTGAAGAGCGTATGACGTCCCCTGCTCCTCCTAGGAAGTCCTTAGCCAGCGTCATGTTTTCCCCGGTCCTGGAAGACGAGGCCTCGAAGGCTGTTATGTTAAGCTGCTGGTTCAGTAGTATCGTCTGTGGTCTTTCGGCACTTCCAAAAAGGGCTGGTATCTCGTCTCCTGGTGGCTGGTGTCATTGGTGAGGTCCGGAGGGTATTCTCGTTGAGTGGAGGCAGGTAACATCAGGGTTGCAGCATTGACTTTGTCCTGGCGTGGTATGTGGAGCGAGAAAAGTACCGAGGAGATGCGTCGACCGGGTGTGTCAGCAGAGGCGTTCTCCGAGGCGTCCTAATCCTTCTATCCCTAGAGCCCTCATAGGGTTCTTTTTTTTGTTTTGTTCGTTATTTTTTGTAGACACCAAAATAAGGTTATGAGTGATTTCGGTTGAATGGAAGGGGTGGGGGTGGGGGGGCGAAAATGTATCGAAAACTAGGGTTGTTCACATTTTTCATGTAGATAAATTCATCTAGGTTCTACCAAGCTCTTTTAACCCGAAAAAAAAGAGATTTGATTAGTTGCTACAGTGGTACAAATCACTGAATGCCCATGGGGTAGAGGCGACTTGTGTGATACTTCATAAAATAAAGAATAAAATTTTAAGAGACCCCTTTACATCTTTTTCTTATGCATTTTGGCTTATATCTTCGTTCAAAGGGCGACTACAGCATGTGGCGTATGGGAACAGCATGTAGGTATTTGTCGCAGGAAGGCTCTCAATCAGGTGGGCGAATTTCAGTTTTGGTATTTGTTATGTATTGACTTCTCTCGTGACGTCTGCTCGCTCCATCTCCCTTTTACACTCGAGGTATCTTTTCGTTTTTGGTTCAACCTAACCTAACTAAATGTAAATATAAGAAACGTGTTCATATGGAAAAGGTGTAGCGTACTGGACTGAAGCCCAATCCGTTTTCCCAAATCCAAAAATCCATCATTGGCGACGAGGACGGGATAAATTGTTTGTTTTTTTTCTTTCTAAATAACTAGTAGTGCAGTGCTCGCGAGTCAATCCGCGGAGTGTTCGGTTCACTTCAGTTCCATCAAGCGCCGACTATGAGCGATCTCGAAGCGAAATTGTCGAAGCTGACCGAAATTGTCGCTTCTCTGGCGAAAATGCAGGCGTCGAGTACGCGTGCTGCTGTGTCACCCTCTTCTAATGCACGACCATTTGTTTTTGAAGAGTTCAAGTCGTCAGGTGATGAACCTCTCAATGCATACTTTAGGCGATTTGAGCTTAAGCTAGCGCTGTACGATCTCCCAAACGTTTCTTGGGCGGACCATCTTAGGGTCCATATGGGTTCTGAATTGAATAATGCTCTTCAAGACCTCGTGTATCCCGACAAACCTGAAAAGAAAACGTTCGAGGAAATTGTGAATAGTCTAACGGCACATTTTCAGGCCGCAAAAAATAAATACAGCGAGGCAATTCGATTTCGTAAACTCGTCCAAGAACCAAACGAGCCAGTAGCGGCCTATGCAAGAAGGCTGAAAGCAGGAGCCCAATATTGTGAGTTCGGAGAATTCCTAGAATATTCACTGATCGTTCAATTCATTCACGGCATAATTCACGATACAGTCAGAGAGGCAATTGTACTGAAAAAACCTACTAAATTCAGCGAAGTTCTCGAAGCAGCGCTTAGCTATGAATCGACACGTTCTGCTTCTTCTGATCTAAAATTTCAAACGGTGGAAAATCAAAATAAATTGTCCCATGCTAGTCGTCCACGTTCTCATTCGCATACCCGAGCCCGCAGGTCTAGTTCACACTTCTGGAAGCTACCAAAGCAAAATAATAAATCCCCTCCTTCACCATGTTCTGGGTGCTTGGGGCATCATTGGCGCAAAGACTGTAAATTTCGCAACGAAACATGCCGAATCTGCCATAAAGTTGGGCATATTTCTACGGCATGCTACCGCAACCCGAACAAACCTAATAAATCGCTTAATCACGACAAAACTCATCAGACTGCCGACAATGACCAAGGAGACGTGCCATTGCCCTCAGCAGTCACATTTTGAAAAAAGTGTCAACAGTATAGCAACAATGGCGGGTCTATCTCGCCCTCCACCAGCTATTATTTCCGTTACAGTTGCTGGTAAACCGATCAGCATGGAACTTGACACAGGCGGAGTTTGCTCGATGGTGACCGACACGGTCCTACGGCAAATACTTCCTGATTTCCAACTATTGCCTACATCACGAATCTTTGTGAGCTACACCAAGCACAAATTCAAATGTTTGGGCTACTTACCAGTTGAGGTCACCTTTCGGGGCAGAACAAAAACGCTGAATCTTTATGTTACATCTTTCAAAGCGGATAGCATTTTTGGCCGTGAATGGATTAAAGAATTCGCTGATCTGCTCAACTTCGAAGAATTCTTCAGAGTAAACACTTCAAAGGACGCGGTAGCCTGTACTTCAATCACCTCCCTACAGGCATTGGATCCACTTTCAGTTCAGTCTCGACTGAAAGCTCTGATTGAAAAATTTAACGTCATTTTTAGTGATGAAGCCGGTACTTACATTGGACCTCCTTTAGACGTTACATTCCGAGAAGGTGCCCAACCCGTATTTATGCGCGCTCGTCAAATACCACATGCACTCAGAGACATTTATGCTGCCGAAATTGAGAAAAAGATTAATTCTGGATTTTACAAGAGAGTGGCATCATCCAGTTGGGCATCTCCAACCCATGTAGTGATGAAAGGCGATAAAATGAGGGTTACAGGTGACTACAAAGCTACTCTCAATCCACAAATCATTGTTGATGAACACCCTATTCCAAATGCGGCAGACATTTTCCACGAAATCCGCGGCTCCACGAAATTTTCAAAACTGGATTTTTCAGATGCATTCATGAGCTTACCTTGCACAGAAAGGTTTTCAGAGGCTATGACCCTCAACACTCAAAGTCACGGCTTAATTCAACCCACCCGAGCTCAGTACGGAGTAGCAAGTATATCTGCCAAGTGGCAACGGACCATCGATGAAGTTTTCAAAAACATCAAATCCGCCAAGTGTTTTTTCGACGATGTCATCGTATTCACAACTTCGGAGGAAGAAATACTTGCTGCCCTTAAACTAATTTTTGAGACGATCAAACACTCAGGGCTTAAGCTTCGAAAATCCAAGTGCGCTTTCCTCCTGGATTCTATAGATTTTTTAGGTCACACAATCGATGCTGCTGGCCTTCACCCACAAAATAAACACATTGAAGCAATCCTGAAGTCTCCTCTACCGTCTAATATGAGTCAGTTACAGACGTTCTTGGGAAAAGTGACGTACTACCACACGTTCATCCCCAACTTTTCGCATTTCACTGCTCCTCTGCGAGACATGCTTCGCCAATCCAGATTTAAGTGGACACCTGAAGCCAGGAGCTCTCATAGCCACTTGCTCTCAGAGCTCACTTCAAACCGCGTTCTCATTCCCTACGATCCAAAGTTACCCCTTATTTGGGCAACAGATGCAAGTCCTGTTGGTATGGGGTCAGTTCTGTCACACATAACGCCGGATGGCACAGAACGCCCAATTTTCTATTCTAGTAAAGCTTTAAACAAGACAGAGCAGCGTTACCCCCAAATAGACCGTGAAGCTCTCGCAATAGTTTGGGCAGTAAAGAAGTTTTTCGTTTATTTATACGCTCGTAAATTCACCATTGTCACAGACAATAAGCCCATTACGCATATATTTGCTCCCGATTCTTCGTTACCAAAGTTCACTCTATCACGATGCGCAAATTATGCCAGTTATCTTAGTAACTTCACATATGAAATCAAATTCAGACCAAGCTCTCAACATCAAAATGCAGACTTCCTTTCTCGACTACCAATTCTCGATAATAATACCTCAACAACTTCATCCAAGTTTGAACAGATTGCTGATTTGCAACCGGATGATTTCGATTGTTTCATTTTACATCAAATCCGTCAACTGCCTTTGACGGCACTCGACATTGCCAAAGAAACACGCAGAGATCCCAGACTCTCGCCGATTCTGAATGCTGTTCAAGCAGGGAAGGATCTCACAGCTCTGGGATTACGGGGCAATGAAGCTCAATATTCGTCATCCGAGGGTTGCCTATTACTTGGACACAGAGTGGTGATACCAGAGAAATTCCGACAAGCAATGCTGCAAGAGCTTCATATGGCTCATATTGGTATAGTGAAGATGAAGGGATTAGCACGTTCCTTAATTTTCTGGCCCTCCATTGACCAGGACATTGAGACAATGTCAAAATCATGTACTGTGTACGGTACGGAATAATAATTTGTTACGAAAAAATGAACGACAGTGGCGAATGATATTGAAGAGGATTGAAAAGGAGAAATGGAGCTCACCAGTTCGCGTCTTCTCGGCGTTTTGGAGCGGGGCCCCGCTTTGATCGGCTTCGGCGTGCGAATCCTGGAAAACAGCACTCGCGAAACGCTATAAATTGGGGAGAGGTGGGGTAATGCACCGGAAAATTATAATGTCTTTGATATTAAATCGAGGATATGAAAAATTGAGAGGGAAGCTGCGGCCTAGAGGAATGGCGACGGACTAATCGCTCCGATGTAGGTAAAATGGGAGGGGAAGTAGGAGAAGGAAGTCTTCTTATCTTTCCGCCACTTCTTAACATACCCCCCACCCAAATGTATGTTTGGATGGTACAAAGAAATTTAAAATAAAATTGTCCCCCCTGTGGTCAGCCATAAGAATAAAACATGGAACTTCCACAGGAAACAATGGGTGAATCCCTTCCACGGGATAATGTCAACAAATAGGAAATAAATTGCACATTGAAAAGGAAAATAATGAAAAAAAAGATATTCTTCTTGATATATTCTGGCAGTGAGGCAAATTCATTCTTGGGGGAGTCCGACGACTTTGTTGGTCGGTCTCAACACTGAGCCAGTAGGTGTTTTAACCCTGACTACCCGAACTATACCATCTTCACCAGGACTCACATTCTCCACCCGGCCCATTGGCCAAGACAGTGGAAAAGAGTTGGCATCATAAAGGAGCACCAAATCACCAATCTTGATGTTCTTCTCAGGTGAAGTCCACTTGGTTCGTTGCATGAGAGTGTGTAGATACTCCTTTCTCCATCGATGCCAGAAAGATTGAAGAACATGACTTATAGCCTGCCACCGAGAAAGGCGATTTAGTGGAACATCATCTAGGCTGAGTTCAGGTCTTGACAGTAGAGGTTCACCAATTAAAAAATGTCCAGGTGTTAGATAGTTGAAGTCGTCGTCAGGTGTATTTGACATAGGACAAAGAGGTCGGGAGTTTAAGACGGCCTCAATACGCGTTAGCAGAGTATGCATTTCTTCGTAAGTGAAGACTTGAGTACCTATAGCCCTCTTCATGTGATATTTGGTAGATTTGACTGCAGCTTCGACGAGACCGTTGAAGTTCGGTGAGTAGGGAGGATGATGAATCCATTCGATGCCACGTTGCCCTAAATGCGTTGTGAAGGAATCTTGTGCTTGCTGTAGAAATTGATTTATTTCCTTCAACTGTCTGCTACAGCCAATGAAATTGCTACCTCGATCTGAATAGATCCTTGCTGGGAGTCCCCTGCGAGCAATGAATCGATCCAATGCTGCAAAACAAGCCTCTGTACTTAGCCCCGAGACGAGTTCGATGTGAACAGCTTTTACTGCCATACACACCAAAATAGCGGCGTAAACCTTCTCCTTCGCAGCAGTGCGCCTGGAAGACATCCTAATTAGAAATGGACCGGCAAAATCTATTGCTGTGTTATGAAAGCAACGATCTTGGGAAAACCGCGATTTGGGCAAATCAGCCATTTGGGGTTGCCTTGGTTTTGCTTTTAGTTTGAAACAAATCAGGCACTTATGGAGCCTCATCCTAATGAGCTGTCGAATGGAGGGTATCCAGTAACGTCTTTGTACGAGGGCCTGAACAATTTTTGGACCACCATGTAATGAGTTCAAATGATAATGTTCAATTATGAGAACTGCAAGATGACACTTGTGAGGTATCAAGAGAGGGTGTTTAGTTTTCAGAGGGAGTGGAGAGTTCCTTAACCTACCCCCCACCATGACGAAACCCTCCTGTGAGAGGAATGGTGTCAGACTCCTATAATTGTTAGAGCATAATTCGCCCTTCTTCAAACGGCGTATTTCGTCTGCAAGATAGTAGGCTTGCGTAGTGCGAATAACGCATGATAAAGCTTCGTCAAGTTCCCTAACTTTCATTGGCCCTTTGACGAAGCGCTCTTCAGAAAGAAACCAATTCGAGCAGAAGCGACGAACGTAGACCATAACTCGCAGAAGTTTAGTGAGTGTTGAGCACCTTTCTATGAGAGCTAGAATAGGAGTGGGAACGATCTTTGTAGACGCAAAAGTATTTCGAGGTCTCATTTCGGGAACAGTGTCTGGAACGGTGAACTGACGTGAAGGCCATTGTGATGGATGACGCACTAAAAAAGGCGGGCCATGCCACCACATTTCACACGAAATTAATTCAGATGCTAGCAAGCCACGACTTGCTATGTCTGCTGGATTTTGTGCAGTTGGTACATACCGCCAAGAGGAGATTGGAGTATGTTCAGTGATTTCGACCACTCTATTCGCAATGAATGTGGCCAATTTGTGAGGAGGAGTGTGAATCCACGAAAGGGTGGTGGTGGAATCCGTAAAGAGATGAAGTTCTTGAACCTGAATAGTATCTAACATAGTCTGAACGGAACGCACCAGGCGAGAGAGTAACATGGCTGCACAGAGTTCTAGTCTAGGTATACTGACGGTTTTGAGCGGAGCCACTTTGGTCTTTGACTTGACCAGGTTGCATGTAATGGTACCATTGACTTGTACCACGCGTAGATACAAGGCTGCACTAAACCCCTGTTGTGATGCATCTCCAAATCCAATCAGCTGGGCTGAATGCCAATTCGGCTGACCCATGATGTAACGAGGAATGCGAAGCTGCGATAGAGAAGGAAGATCGGAGCTTATCAGGATCCATTTTTGATTCAAGCCATTGGGAAGTTGATCATCCCACTGTAACCCCAATAACCAGATTTCCTGCAGTAGCAGTTTCAAGGTGAATACGACGGGTGCTACATAACCATTTAGATCATAAATACGGGCGATCTGTGAGAGAATACAACGCTTCGTAGGCTTCTTTAGGCTGATTTCATCAATCATATAGCAAAATGAATCAGATACTGGATCCCACTCGGTCCCTAATACTCGGATAGCTTCAGTACCGCCTAATGGACGTGGATGATCACGGAGTTCCGACGCTATGAGATTAGATACACGTCGGTCAGATGATGCCCATTTTCGGAGAATAAAACCACCACGCTCTAGCAGTTGAGTGAGGTCCTT
Source organism: Pachypeltis micranthus (assembly GCA_020466155.1). Classification (NCBI taxonomy): domain Eukaryota; kingdom Metazoa; phylum Arthropoda; class Insecta; order Hemiptera; family Miridae; genus Pachypeltis; species Pachypeltis micranthus. The sequence continues at coordinate 270,799 of CM035782.1, read as the reverse complement.
GTGCAGTTCAACGGCTTCAGCATGAGTGGGCACTGAGCAAACAATGTTGTCGACATAGCAACAAGTTGAAAGAATTTGAGCTGCACGGGGAAAATGATGACCTTCATCTTCGCAAAGTTGTTTGAGCACTCTCTGTGCGATAAATGGAGAGGAAACCATCCCAAAAATGAGGCATGTAAGTTCCCATTCTTGTACTGGCTCTCGCGGATCGAATCTGAATAAAAAGTGCTGATATTTGCGATCATTTTTGTCTAATGAAATAGCGAGAAACATCCCCTTCACGTCACAGGTAAGGGCTACCGGATTTAGGCGAAATAAAAGCGTGATGTTGCCTATGTCGGACTGTAATTTCGGACCTGTGCAGAGAAAACTGTTCAATGTCTGGGATGTAGAACATTTCTCTGACGGGTTAAAAACGACTCTCATTGGGTTCGTCGATGAGTCTTTTAACACACCGTGATGGGTAAGAAGATAATCCGACTGTAATGAAGTCGGAACAGCGAGACCTTGCTGAACGTAATCGAGGAGATTATTCTTATAAAGCTGAGAATACGATGGATCCCTACCGAAGCGGTTTTCTAAGCGGGAGAGACGTTTTTGAGCAATTTCTCTGTTGGAGCCTAGAACTGGGCGCTTCCCATCTTTGAAAGGTAGACTAGCAATATATTGACCTGATGAACTACGACGAATAGTGGACTGAAAGTGATTTTCGCACCATTCATCCTCAGGCGAGATAGGACTTATGGCGGATACCTCTTCAAGTTCCCAAAACCTTTTGAGCGCAGAATCGGTTGAATTGAGAGAACTTTGAACCATGAATGTCTGACGAGGAGGACAATCTACTGTCGTTTCATTTACATTACCACTGAGGACGTAACCAAAAATGGTTTGAGTGGCCGACGGATTGCCCCTTACTATGTTCAATGGTTGACTGAGGATGTCCAATGAAGCTTGAACCCCAAGGAGTATACCAACCTGCGATCTCACAAAGAAATTAGGATCTGCAAGTGGGATATGGGAGTATTGTGAAGCGATAGCGCCTGAAAGTATTGTAGAGGGTACCTCGACTGCGATACGAGGAGTAATAACAGCCTCCAGAGTAATGGCCAGACTGGAGTCCTGCATCGAAGATAGAGTGCATGATGTAATGCCGTTGACCGGAAGTGGGCCCATTTGTCCAACACCTGTGACTTGGTACGGGCACGCCTTTCGAGGAAGGCCTAATACTTGTGCAAGAGAATCAGTGATGAAATTTACTTCCGAACCACTATCGATTATTACACGACAAGGACCATACCATTGACCAGATGAATGTAAAATTCGTACCTGAGCGGTACCTAGAAGTACTTGCGATGATGAAATATGCTGATTCTCAAGGCGACATGAGAGAGAGTTAGTGTTGCCCAGCGAAGTGGAGGAACTACAACTATCCGCCGTAGCAAGTACGGTCGGAGAATTACAAATGTTAGAAGACTTAGGTTCAGTTTCCGACTGAGGAGATCGATCACACAAATAACGATTGTGTTTTGAGCTGGAACACCAACGACACTGACCCTGTGAAGAACAAGGTTTATCCGGATGATAATATAAGCAGATCCTACAATGCTTTAAGGAATTAATAGTGCTAATACGGTCAGCTATAGGCATCTCGAGGAATTTCCAACATTTGATGATTCTGTGTTGACCTTTCGAACACAACTTGCAACTATTTGATGTTTTGTTCGGATCGCCAGCTGACTGTGTAGTAAGAAACGTTTTACGTGGATTAAATCTAGGAGAGGTTGTTTGTTTGCTGTTATGTTTAGACTCAATTGGTTTGCATCTAGATTGGTCAAAATTGGATATTTCACCAACTAGACATTGATTGTGAAGGAAAGTTATGAGCTGCTCGTAAGTTGGAACAGGTGTAGATATATGTTCCTTTTCAAATGCGTTGCGGGTGTTATTGTCTAGGAGTCTTAGAACAAGGTGTAATAGGAGTGTACCACCAAGGTCAGGCAATTTCATTCTTTTGATAGCTTCTACATTGATGTGTACTGTATGTACTAATGCTCGAAGATGCGCTGCATTTTTAATCTGTTCTATCGTCAATATTTTGTTGAAGTGATAGGAGATTCTAACTCTCTGATTGCCAAATTTATCTTTCAATGTTGTGAGAGCGAGACTATAGTTGGCGGAATTGTATGGTATTGCATCGATAAGATCCTTGGGTTCGCCTACTAAATGTGACTTCAGATAACTAAATTTCTCGATGACAGATAGCTCCTCATTTTTATTTACCATTGAGTCAAACAGTGAGATGAACGATTCAAAATGCTGAATATCGCCGGAGAAGATTGGCATCTTTATTTCTGGTAAAGGCCTCCTTAAAGGTTGAGTCGTAAGAGGTACAGCACTGCTAGTTGGCTGCAATGATGTATATTTTTCGTACTCAGACAAACAGGTAAAATATAAATCATCGAAACTCAATTGAATTTTCACGGTTTCATCTGATAATTCGGGATGTTGGCTAATTAGCTTCTCTATCTCACACAGAATGCTTTGAAAATTGACGTAAAGGTCATTCAATTTATTACCTCTTGCGATGAAAACGTCCTTTTGAGCCGGTAGTTTGGGAATTAATTGATAAGTGGCTTGGAGCTGCTGCCAATAACGCTCGCGGCGGCTCTGGAGCAGCTTCATTGAATCAGCTGGTTTGGACATCGCTACCGATGACGAAAACACGTCTGAATCGCCTCCTGTTGTAACCTGTCGCGATCAGCCGGTCGGTGGCTCCGAATGTCCTTGAACTTGAACGGAGAAATGAGGGAAAGTGAAAGTCTAATTGGCCCTCTAAGACGCTTCGGGCGAATAAAATATGGCTGACCACAGAATGGAATTCGAGAAAAATTAATGAAAAGTTCAGTTTTTTTTGAGCGGACTGTATACGGGTACGATTTGGCCCGATGTAGGACCAGACTTTTGTACGGTACGGAATAATAATTTGTTACGAAAAAATGAACGACAGTGGCGAATGATATTGAAGAGGATTGAAAAGGAGAAATGGAGCTCACCAGTTCGCGTCTTCTCGGCGTTTTGGAGCGGGGCCCCGCTTTGATCGGCTTCGGCGTGCGAATCCTGGAAAACAGCACTCGCGAAACGCTATAAATTGGGGAGAGGTGGGGTAATGCACCGGAAAATTATAATGTCTTTGATATTAAATCGAGGATATGAAAAATTGAGAGGGAAGCTGCGGCCTAGAGGAATGGCGACGGACTAATCGCTCCGATGTAGGTAAAATGGGAGGGGAAGTAGGAGAAGGAAGTCTTCTTATCTTTCCGCCACTTCTTAACATACTGAATGTGCTCAACACTCAAAATCTCCTCCAAAATCACGTTCTCATCATTGGGAATACCCTAACGCTCCTTGGGAAAGAATCCACTGTGACTATGCAGGACCAGTTCATGGGACGTATTTATTCATTGCTGTCGACGCCTATTCCAAGTGGATTCATGTATCTGTCACCTCATCGACAACTGCCCAGGTGACGTGTAACATCTTGGGTAAAGTTTTCTCCCAATTTGGTATCCCAACACTAGTAGTCACGGATAATGGTCCACAATTCACCTCAGAGCTCTTCCAGGCCTTCTTGAAGGAACAAGGCGTCCGTTTCCATCGCACCACAGCTCCATATCACCCCTCAACCAATGGACAGGCTGAACGTGCTGTCCAAACTTTAAAAAAGGCCCTAGCCACCTCAGGCGCTAATAAGAATACTCTGCAAAACTTGATCAACCAGTTGTTACTTCAGTACCATAAGGCTCCTCACTAAACCACAGGAAAACCACCATCTCTCCTGTTCTTGGGAAGAATCGTCAAGTCTAGGATTGATCAAGTTTCTCCAGATCTCAAAGCACGGATGCCAGAAAGGCTAACGACCAATTTTACCCCAAATTTCCGGTCGTTCAATGCTGGAGACAAGGTCATGTTCCGCTCATACGGCAACAACACGTCTGCTTGGAAACCAGGTGTCATCGAAGTAAAACTAGGGGACCTCCACTATCTCATAGGGAGTAATGGGATCAGTTTTAAACGGCACATAGATCAACTCCGTTCTGCTCCAACTGATCAAAATACACAAGATGTGCCTTCATCCCCGTCGTCGTACTTTCCAGTGCTCTCGCCCACACAGAGCCCATCGCTCGCTACAACGACGAGTGCTGAGTCAAGTCCTCAATTAACAATACCAGGCCAGCCAGACACCCCAGTCACTCCTCAACGCAGATACCCTCTCCGTGAGCGTCATCCTCCTAGAAGATTCACATTCTCACAGACTCCATAAGAACTTTTACAAGCATTTTCATTTATATTTTACAGAAGAGTTTTTTGTTGATTTCAAACTACCAGGGGATAGTGTTATGTATTGACTTCTCTCGTGACGTCTGCTCGCTCCATCTCCCTTTTACACTCGAGGTATCTTTTCGTTTTTGGTTCAACCTAACCTAACTAAATGTAAATATAAGAAACGTGTTCATACGGAAAAGGTGTAGCGTACTGGACTGAAGCCCAATCCGTTTTCCCAAATCCAAAAATCCATCAGTATTTACTGTGGAAAATTGGAAAACATAAAAACTCTTGCTTCTCTGTCTTCTTTGTCTGCATCTGTTCATCAGCGATGTTTATTTTGATTGCTTATTGTTTACTAGAGGATAGGTGTAAATTTATTTAAAATCGTTCGAGATAAATGGATAAAATCTTCTCTATTTTGAACAATGTGGTTAGGTAGTGACACCCTACGTTGCAGAAAGCAAAATGGAATGTGAGAGCCGTGGAGTTTATTTGCTTATGAAATTTGAGTCATTATATTTTCAGGCCTTGGTAAAGTTTTTCAGATGAACTTGGGTTTGTCTAATGTAGACATAATTAGCCATCCTATTAATGATTAACATGGACGTTTGGTGGGTTCTTCCATCAGTGGAGGATCGTTGCTGGATGGTGAAGTAGGTAGTTCATTGGATGCGAGGTAGAGAGTTAATATGTACCATTTTATCCATGTTCTGTCGGTGTTTATGGGCTGAGCTGATGGAGGACTAAACAGGAGTAGGTGGGACGCGCTAAGTGGATTGAACGCGTTGTCAGTCCCCTGCAGCGCCCGTTTCTGCCTAAAGCAAGCGTTTAAGCTTGAAATTCTCGCCATACAAAGCGAGTTAGTGCCTAAGCAGGCTAATCCGTTATGATCCTCCCTGTTCTCTTCCTCTCCATTTCACTGTTGCTTGAGGATTTCCTGGGGGTGTTTTCAGGGGCTTTACCGTCTTTTTGTTTCCATTGCAATCACTTCGCGAGGAGCCGGCGACTTTCACTACGACTCCCTTGAAAATCCATCCTTTTGTCTGGCTCGCAATCCCTTTTCGAGCCGGTTAAAACAGTTGAAACGGTGCGAAAACGCTTTTGAAAGCCTAAGGGTGGAAATCCTCTTGGGCCTTGAAGGCGTTTAAATGCTAGTTTTACCGCCCTCACGGAGAAAAGCTAGGGTCCAGAAATTATTGCTTTGCTAATGGAAGAAGAGAAAAGAAGTTAATTCTGAGAGGGGGAGGGGGGCAGCGAAACGAGAATTGATACGGAATTAATCGTTTCCGTAACTCACCACTTTAAGATTCCTTTTTCGCTGTATCTGAAGGAAAGATTGAAACTAAAACCGTCAATTCCTCGACAATGACATTAACCTCTCTCGTGAAGGAATGACCATTTATTTTCGAATTTTGGTCTCCACACGCCTTCTATAGCTCAGTTATTGTGATTATCTTTGCATTTAATTTCGTCCTCATTTGGTCCTCCCAACGTGAGTGGGCTGTCCAACTAAAGCCCAATGGATCGCTGTGCACCAGGCGGAGCCTTCTTTGTTTTGTTTCTTGGGGAGCAGTCATAGATAAAACTTCGATATGCCACTGTTTTGAGGAATTTATTGATCATTCTCGCTGCTACAATTCGTTCTTGTGGATCTTGATAATTTGAAGATGAACGAAGAATTGAATATTAGAACTAGAATTGGACTATTGAGGTACAATCTGTAGAGCACAAGAGAAATGAAACGTTTTTTTCCACGAAAAATTGTTATTGAGTAGCGTGAGTAAGAGGAATAGAAAATACTTGGTTTGATGCATCACACAACATTCCTCAGCCCCTTGTTTATTCAGCGATTTGCATTCCACTCAATTTATCTGAACTTCAAACTTTATTGGGTAGCCCCTATGTCAGGACCTCTGTTGAGCAGCCATGACGTATGCGTTTATAGGACTGTCGAGATGGATTTTTATTAAAGTGTCACTGAACGCCCTATTATCACGAGTTTCAGTGAACTCTTACCGTATAGGCAGCTTATTGAACTGCCCTCTTCATTTTTTTGAGAACGTTTGTCTTACATGAGAAAAATTAGAAGGAAAGAACAGCGCTAAAATTAATAAAATGTTTGAATAATTTATTGTACTGTTCTCGCCATTTTCCCGGGCAGAAATTTCACAGTGCTATTATGGCATTTTAAACTGTTCCGTTTTCCGGTTTAGTCGTTTTCTCTCAATCGCGTTTAGAGTCACTCAGACCATTTTGTCATATCGTGACACATTTCCTTTTCAGCCGATTACAACTTTCCTTTCCTGGGGGCATTTGACGGATTAAATTGCAAGTTCGAATCATATCTGTTTAAAAAAGTTCGGACAGGAACCAGGAGAACGTTTTCTGTTAGTTTTGAGGTGGAGTTTGTGAAGTGCAGCCTGGGACACCATGTACTTCTATTCAATATGAAGTTCCTCAAGTCGGTACGGAATGTGTTACAGTTAGTGTTGGGGAATGGGAATTCCACGCTCCCCTCTCGCTTTAGATAGAGTTGGTAATATCGGAGTGGATTGTAAAGAAACGAAAACTGAAATTAAAATGTTCTTATATCGGCAAAAGAAAATGAATAAACACGTAGGGATCGATAATTGCAATAGAACACGGAGCGTATGATATAACGGCGAAAAGCGCTGGAGCAGACTGGGAGTCGTGGGCGGTGCAGCGATGAGCCGGGGAGAACCTCGGAGAAACTCGGACGTGTAGCCGCGCGTCGTCAATTGCCGATAGGCCGGAGTGTGAGCGTTGGATCTCCATCTTCCGCTGCAGGCGTTCGCGCGATTGGCGCCAACAGTTAGGGCCGATTTATCAATTCTTTAGTTAAAACGTTGATTAGGTAGCGATCTGTTAACGATAATCATGGAGTGAAAAAATTCTTGAGCTCGGATCGCGTTTATCAATCGGAAATTGACTAATAGTTAGCAAGCGAGAGTTTTAACGCGGGGAAAAAGGGCTGCCACTACGCTCAAACGAGAATCCCTCGAACGAAGAGGCGACTAGGCGAGTTTTCCTCCAAAACAATGTGATGGAGAGTTGGTACCATTGGGCCGCCTTCATTTGCGTAAATACGTTTCAAACTTTTCCAAAGCCCCCTTTTCAGAACATGGTGTGTGCGATTGTGGACACGATTGAGAGAATTATCACCGCCATCGTTCACGTCAAATTCGTGTTGGGAATCCAATAAGGTACGAAATAGAATTTCAATCATAATCAGCAACAACCAAATTCAAACAGCTAATTCCAAAAGAATCAAAACAACTTCCCACAACATAATCATCTTGGCATAGTCTCGTCAAACGTGACTCATTATTGGTTACTCAAACAATGACATAATGTAATTAGGGATAACTATAGATTCCTCGACGTTCTTTTTTATAAGTTTATACGTACACATTGTTATCACCATTGCACTATGCTGCATTATTAGTGCATTGCGCTGAACGTACGAGGGGACTAGAGAACTCGTGATTAGTCGAACCCAGACATTTGGACTAATAGAATTGAAACGTTAACATTCGATGAAAGCTCTTAATTACTTTTCGAACTTGACGTAAGTTATATCATGCACATAAGTAACGTGGTAGGTCGATAAAATATTAGGTCTGTACTTACCGAGACCGTAGAACCTGAGCGTTAAGAGGAGTTTCGTCATAGGCGTTATTGCGTGATTGCGATTGGTTTTCGATTCTATTCGCGTTCGAATTAGCGTAAGTACAAACACCGTTGTTTCTTTCGACAACCGGAACCTAGAATGGAAATCTACGTCGTCGAGTGTGTCAAAATATTCGATTCTCGGACGGACCTGGTACGGCCTTCTCTCCCACTCAAGAAACGCGTATACCTCTTCGTCGGAGAAATCAGAGTCAGACAGATCGTAGTCGAACTCCATTGTTAATAAAATTATTTAAAATTTAGGTGACGAAAACCCAATAGAAAAGAATATCGCGAAAGCGCAAACGAAAACAGAGGCTAGCGAAACACAACCGAAAATGGCTGCCAACAAACTAACCGATAACGGTTAGCTATCCGATAACTAACGAACGAAGAGACGAATTAAAACATAACTAACAGCTAGCGCTAACGCGGTGTCTAAGTGAGTTGATGAACGTGTCTTCGGGAGTTAACGAATGATTTTGCTTAGTCAACCTTTAGTCAAGCTAGCAAATGACATTGATAAACCGGCCCTTAGTTAAATATGTACGTTGGCGCTTTAGAGTGGAGGAGTACTCTCTAAATACTAGTGGAGTTCTCTGGCTCTGAATTTGACAAAGAGGAAGCTGGAGTAAATGTTGGACACAATAACGTTTGTTCAATTCCCCTGCGGAAGCTCCTCACAGGACGATTTCCATTACTAAGACTCCATCTCTGGAGCTTTATCTCCCCTCAATTGACGAGATCAGAAGAGTGGACGGCACGGGGGGGGGGGTGCATTTATCAAACGGTAATTTCAAAAAAACACGTCAAACCTTGCGAGTGTTCCGGGAGTGGAAAACTCTCTTCGGAGCTCTTCAATCCTGGGACTGATTCTCAATTCGCAATCTCAACTCTTGATCAGGCATTCCTTCTGTTCGTTTGAAAGTTTTTCATTGAAGTACCAATAGGGGAACTATTTTCATTAGTAGCTTCCGACTTTTCCAAATGGCTCCTCGTGAGAGCTTCAACTCCTCGAAAAGGGGTCAAAGAGGTGAGCGATTATTGAGAGCGTAATAACTTTTAAAATCGCAACGTTTTATCGGCTTTGAACAATTATTTTCATGTCAATCTTGAACCTAAATATCAGATGCGCCGCATCACACAACTTTCGGTAACCCTACGTCAATTCACTTGTTGCATGCTTATGTGTGTGGACATTATTGAGCAATTGGTTTACAGAGAATTAATGAGGCTGTAAATGCGATTGTTTCGAAGGATAATAATCACTACAGAATTATTGGGTAAAAATGTTTAGAAATGGCAGTAAGCGTAGTTGAAATTCCGGAATTTCCGGAGTACCTCCCAAATATCTCATGAGCGTTTAGAAACGCTCGCCCTATAGGTATTGGATTGGATTACCACATGAATTTTTTCGAAGGTTCTAGTAACGTTTCAGCAGAGTTTACGAGGAAAACCCCGCGCTAAAATTGATTTTTGTCGAAAAGTTCGGTAATTTATTGTGCTGCTCTCGTAATTTTCCCACGGATGGGGATTTTATGGTATAGTTTACTCATTGAGAGCTGTGCATATAACAAATGTAATCAAAATCGTAATAGCCGTTATTGAGAAAAAAATATTTGGTGTTTTGACTACTGTAGTTAGTTTTTGGCGGATTTTGCACATACCCCTATTTTGGCGCCCCACTGTGACCTGCGGGGTATATATTAAGTTTGAATTGATTTGGTTCAGCCGTTTTCTCTGTCATGGAAGTTGAGGTTTCGCTATCATGCAAGTGGTCGGCCACTCGCTACAATAGGTATTTGGTCAGTTTGGTCACTCTCTGTTGCTTCTCCTTCCCTGCCCATGGGCCTCACCACTTCCACGTTTGTTGTGGTGGGGGTTGGGTTAAGGGGAGGAGCCCTTTCATCTTTACTACGGCCGTTTCTGTGTGGAGGCGCTTGCGGTTCACTGGTCTCGGCCTGACTGTCCTGCTTTTTGTGGCACTTTTTAACCTTGTGCTTCCTGTGGTCCCTGCAAATGAGGGGCTTGGGGTAATGGATGTGGATGGTCCTTCCATTACTCTCAGTCCAGATTGAGAGGAGGGCCCCGATTGTGCTCTTTGGGTTACGTTTTCCCCTTTAGTACGTAACTTTCCTTTCTACTTCATAGAGCCAAGGAAAGTGAAAGTGATCCCTTTTGTCACTTCAGAAGGACCTCCACAACCTTCAAAAGCTGGCCTTCGCAGTTTTATCGCCGAATGTAAATTGCAGCTGTTCACAAAGTTGTGGGGGTGGTTGGAGATGGGGTAAAGCAGCTGATCAGCTCAAGAAAAATAAATTTTATTGATTACACAAACAGTACGCTTCTGTTCAGTTTCGGCTAACATTGCCAATCACTTTATTTAGATCGATGCCAGTTATTGCTGTCACTGCTGGCGGTATTTGCCCGACAAGACGAGTCACTTCCCCTGTCAAACGCTCATTTCCTCCGAGTATCACAATTTCCTGCGTTTTGGATAACGGAGCGCTAACTTCAGCTGCAATTTTCGGCATCGTTTGAAGAACCATTGACATAATTGCTGGTTGTCCGTATTGCTTAAATACAACAGCTTTAGCTTTCATTAGCTCACCTTCGGCTTTTCCAACGCTTTCAATAACTTGAGCATTCGCTGTCCCTACAGCTCTAATTCTCTCTCCTTCTGCCGTAGCTATTTCTATCACTTGGGTTTTTTCCCCTTCCGCGATAGTTTGCAGGCGGTAGCTTTCAGCTTCTGCCGGAAGTCGAACTATGGAAGTTAGTTCCAACTCCTTCCTGATCACTTCTTGTGCTTCTACTTCAACCTCCTTGCGCCTTTCTACTACGTCAATTTGAACCTGTTCGATCGTGATATTTTGCTGCGTTTTGTTTGCCTGTAGTTCATAAGCTAAATCAGCTTCTGCTCTGGCAGCGAATACCTCTTCGTCGTACATGGCTTTCTTTAGTTTGAACATTCGTGCATGGTTTTCAATTTTGGTTTCCATATCGTAAACGACTTCCATCGTCTCTCGTTCGCACTGAGATTCTCTGGTTCCTGCGTCTCTCTCGGCGAGGGCCACACCGATGTCGGCGTTTCTTTTCGCTGCCGCGATTTGACTCTTACCTAGAGAGTCGAGGTAGCCAACATTATCGTAAATGTCTTTTATAGTAAACGACAATATTTCAATCCCCATTTTTCCAACGTCAGTTGCAGCCACTTCACGAACCTGCTCAGCGAACGCCTCTCTGTCCCCGTATGCCTCTTCAACGGTCAATGTGCCCAATATCGCTCTCAAATGCCCTTCAAGAGTCCTCAATATGGTATCTCTTATCATGCTCAGCTTCATTCCCAAGAATTGCTCTGCTGCGGATTTCAGAAGATCCCCTTTGCTCATTATTTTGCACTGAGCCGCTCCAGTCACTGACAACGCCACGCCTTGGGAAGTTTCAACGTCTTCGCACCTCGGGCTCAAAGTGATGATGTGAAGCGGAAGGTACTGGACGTTAGTGATGAATAACCAGGCCCAACCGTAGCCTCCGATGATGTATCGTTTTTTCCGATTGCCCCAGCAGCCTCCGGATATGATGAGGACCTCGTCGGGTCCGACCGTGTAAATATTACCCATTCCCTTCACAATCGAATCCGCAAGAAATTCTATAAAAATAGCCGAAAAATTGAATTACAGTGCAATGTGAGTTTGAACGAAAGTAAACAGTCTATAGTGTAAACAAGCAGACGACAGCAGTGTGGAAGATAAACCGAACATAAACTAATAAAGCGTATTTGCCATTGCAATCGGGCGAGAACTGACTGAAACCATCAGCTGATTACGAAAAAAATTAAACTGTTAACTCCTTGTATCATAACCACACCTTTAACTGTTGACGCAGGAAAGTAGTAAAGCGATATTTTTTCCGCATGGGTGCTATCACTTTCCTTGGCTGTACGAAGTAGGAAGGAAGTTATGTAATCGGCCGAAAAAAAAATTTTCGTTCTCTTCATCTTTACGTTTCAGACCTACTGAGTACGAAAACACTATTTGAGAAAAAATTCTATCGCATATCTTTGAACTTGAAACCTATATTTAAAAGAATTGTGAAGACTACTAAAAACTAAAATTTTAGACATTGCTACGAACAACAATGCATCTGGAGCCATTATGCTAATATGTCTGAACAGTTAAATTCGGTCTTCTTCCACCAAGCTACTAAAACTGGGTCTACTACCTTGAAAGCACGTTTACTTTAGATTGGAATTACAGAAACACTGTCAATCTTCTTAACTATCTGTTGTATCGTCTAAAACATTTCATCGATGAGTACTGGCCATTTCCTTTGTGGCCCAGATTTTGTCATACATTGCACTTTAGAAAGGAAGCTTTTGGTTTATTATACATTCTGAATAATACACCTATGTTTTCGGTCTGTATAAATTTTTTACAAACCTCCCTCAAAATTTGATACTTCACGTTTCAAGATATCGGGATTCCAAACCAGCAATGCCCGTTCGTCGTCCGGGCCGTTTGGTGCCTTTAACGTAGCATAAAAAACGCGTTCTTTCGCACAAAAATCCCGTTTAGTATCTAGTTGTGCCCGCCTGTTCGGCAATCCGATCGGGCGAAGCTCACAAAAAAATGGTTTTATCGCAAATACGCCTTGTTCGGTATCGTTTTCTAGGTATTTTTAGAAGCTGGGTCGAATGAAAAAACAATAGTGAATTCACAGTAATTATAGTGAGCCAAAGTCTACTAATTGAAATAACTCGCGGGACAATAACTACAGCGAAAGTAATCGCTTCATCGTTTGTACTCCCTCCCTCCCGTCTCATTAAAACCTGGAATATTTAGTTTTCGTCGTTTTGTTGGAGTCAGGTCATGATTTACTGGTATTTTTCGATGCTGAATCGAATGGGATGGGTCTCGGAGGTGTGAGAATAGGTGAAATTGTTCAAGAGAATAATAAACCGTTGTGTGATAATTTGTAGGGGTTTACCTAATTATTTTAAAACGGGGAAGGCTATCCTTCTCAAAAAAGTCACGCAGTCAGCGTCATGATTCACTTGAGAACTGATTGCTCAATAATGGTTGTGAAACAAATAGGAGCAGCTCATTAAATTCCAGAACCATCAGCGCCTCCCTCTGTCATGTAGAAAGTTGTTATAAACAGAATGAAAAACAGATTTGATTAGTTTCATGAGTCAAGAGAATGCGCGCGAGGCCAGGAAAGTTGTGTGATGCATCGTACCAGATATTTTTACAAGTGAACGCTATTGAATTTTCCTTCAACGCGATAGCAGCACAATAAATTATCATATTTTTCGACTGAAAACGATTTTAGTACAGTTTTAGCCTTATAAATTCTTCTCTTATGACACTAACGTTCATATAAAAATTATGTTGGTAACTCAAATTTGCTTCCTATACGATGCAAGTCTAATAGTAGATCTGAAGTAATTAGCCACAGCTCAGGAAATTCTGTAAAGGTATGGGCAAAATCGCTCACAAACTAACTCTAGTTATCATAGTGGAAAACACCTTTTCTTTTCTCAAAAACAGTTGCAGCGATGTCGATTACATTGCTTGTTTTGCATGAATAGTAGTTATTTATACAACCGTACTATGAATGACGGGGTCAGCTCAATAAATTATCAACTATTTCGACAAAAAGCTATTTTATTGCAGTTTTTCATCGTAAATCTCTCATATGACACTAGCGTTCTCAAAAAAATCATGGTGGTAGTAAAATAAGTTTGTTGTATGACGAAAGTTCAATAATGGTCATTGAATAAGCAGGAGCAACCACGGAAATTTCGTAATTCGAACTACCGTCTTTTTTTTTTTTTACTAAACTTCGTGTTTCCCTCATAATTCCAGAGCCGTGGACGTGGACACCTAAAAAAAAATCAGGTTGATTTTTCCATCAATTACCTTTACATTAGTTTTTCAATTAAAGTCTTCGCATATATAGCAGTAGCTCAATAAAGTCCGGAACTTTAAATGCTACCCGTACAATCTGTGTGAAAGATGGATAATATTCCAAGGGTGTACACGGGAATTTGTGTGGCGCAGTTCTAATATTTCCGTTCTGTGCCTTAATCCCTTCAAATGCTGATCTACTATAGAAAAGTATAATTTCGTCTCCTGCGGACAACGATCATTTCAGTTATTTCTTCTCTTACCACCAAACTGACTGATTCCAGCACCACCCCTCCCTGACTCCCGTTCGTGTTTCTATTTCTGTTCTACTCTCTCTATTCAACGCTGTACTCAGATGGGTGACTCGTGCGTGTTTTCATCAATTCACTTTCTAGAATTTCTTGACACCCCTCCAAGATGAATATACTACGGACTATACTTATAGATGATGGAGTCCTGGTCATGGAGAGAAGTTCAAATGATATCCAAACCTGGGTGTAGGCATTTACTCGGAATTATCTGCAGATCATGCCAGGATCTGTTTTGAGAGCTCTTGGCTTAACTTGAACACCCAATTTCCTCATTACGATTGATACTAAACTCGAACTGAACGGACGCACTGAGCTTGTGAATTCGTCGCATTCCTTAGGAACGGGCCCTCGAGAGTTATGAGATCGGGATTGGAGATAATCAACTCGTAGCGAGTCCTTAATCAGTCGCCAGGATATGAGGAGATTTCCCCAACCGTCGGAGGGCAGCACGAACCGAAACGTTTTCTGAATCCGAATGCTCAGGGACGAGGAGAAACGTGACCGTTTCTGGCACCTTATGAATATTAAACTAATCAGCATACCTTTGTAACCCACCTCCGACGCCTGGCGCTAGAATAATGTCAACCTGGCGGGGAGAAGAGCCGATTGTAGGCCGCACAAGATAACCAATTCCCAACAGCATGAATTGCTCGATGACAAGACTGAAGCTAGGTTAACGACAAAGTAAAGACTTGTTTTCTCTGAGCGCCATCCCCAACTGTTATTGTCGCCAAAGAAGCGTGACTAATGGCTTTTAAAGCCTGCAAATGAATCGAAACGATGCGTGAAGAGACGAATCCGACTCGTCCGAATCAATTGTCCACACATAAAAGACGGTCTTTTGTAAAACGACCTCCATAGCAACCGTCAGCCCTAGAGCTGACAAGGGGAGCACGATGCCTGCCACCAAAGAATTCCGTACTAAGAAAGAGACGTTTCGAAGTAAACGTCGACGAAGTTATATACATATATAACTTTATATATTTTTGTTTTTATTGACTCAGTTCCATGTTGTTCAACGCGTGGCTAATTCATGTCAGTAGAAAAAGATTTGAAAGAAGAGTTGTCGTTCAATTCAACTGCAACTGGGTGATCCCTCCCACTCTACTAGCTTGTGCGGTTCTTTTGTTAACCGAAAGGGCATTGAAAATTCGTGTCGTAATATTAAAATAGCAGGTTCACTACTTAGTATTTCATTGTATTAAATGAAACGGGGGAGACACAGGTGATGATACAATTCTAGAGGTGAAGTGAAGGGGGTGGGAGTGGGTGGTCATAATCCGCCAATGGTTTCTGTTAGGGGAACATGAGTGAGACAATTTGAGTTGTGGGCAAAAGGGAACCCAGTGAATGTAGAAAAGAGAAAAATGGGCTGTTCAGTATCAGAGCAGAGTGAACGTGCTGTGAACACGACGTAGAAACGGGGATAACAGGTATCACTCTCGACATTTTAACTGAGAAACATTGTCTTCAAAACTACTGCGAGTCAGGGGTTGTGATCTGATTGGTTGCATAATCGATAAACTGAAAGGTCATGGTTTGTGTGAGAAATGAGAAAGTACCGTTGGTTGGTAGTGAACTCCACACATATCCCTTAAGATCGGATGAAGCAAAGATAAGGTTTTTCAACGAAACCGAATTCTTTTGTATCACTGAAATTAACCGTTTACGATTGACGTAGCGAATGAGCCTCCACAATGTATTGATGATATGCCCTAAAGTCTAAAAATATAGTGTATATTCCTTCAAAGCCTGGGGAGAGGGAGAGGCGGTAAATGGAAGCTTCTCACTTTGGGGTATTATTCATTCTGAATAATAACCCTATGTTTTCGGTCAGCAAACTTTTGCCCCCCCCCCCCAATAAGAATTTGTTACTGTACGTCTAACAACAAAAATGGTTAACAAAATTAAGTTTTGGCAGTGTTAACGCAAACACACCGGGTTTGGTATCGTTTTCAAGGTATTTTTAGATGCTGGGTTCAATGGGATGAGTCTCACAGATGTATGACTGCATCCAGATTGAAAACAGTGAAATGACATTAAATATAGTGATAGTGAACCAAAGAACCTGCACAACAATACAGCGAAAGTAATCGTTTCGTCGTTAGCACTTCCTCTTGTCTCCGTGCAACCACCCGTGAGGTCGACTCGTCACGTCTTGCCAATTGCCTACAGGCTCCCAGAGGATGTCATTTTCGTCGTTCCGTTGTAGTTAGGTCATGTTTAGTAATGTTTACTGGTATTTATCGACGCTGAATCAAATGGAATGGGTCTCGAAGGTTTGAGACTAGGTCAAGAGACTTACCGTTAAACTGTTGTGCAATGATTTGCAGCTTTTTTGGCTTTGCCTGAACTGGTGTTTTGTGCTATGATTGATAACCTCGTGGTTATCTTCAATGAAGTTGTAATTGACTACTACAGATTAGATATGTGTAATAAGAAAGCCGTAGAATTATAGGCTTTATTCCACTTAAAATCCTACGTAAAATGAGGAGAGTAAATTTGGAAACTAAGTATACAAACTTGTAGCTAGGAAACGCGATATAACATACGATTGGAAACATGTGATTATAACAATTTCCCCCCCTTTAGTTTAGAACATAGTCCTCTAAGTGTTTTGGGGGTTGTCTCGTCCTTTCTGAACGCCTCAAAACTTGGGTGGGTGTGGAGGGGGTCGCAACTGGGTTAGGAGAATCTGATTCCGAAAGAGATGGCTCGGAAACTTCGTCTATGGCCAGGTTTTGAATATCTTCTTCGTTAGAATCCACAGTGGTTTCACCCATAGGGGCCAAATGGCGATTAGAGACAGTCGTCTCTCGTCCATCAGGTAGACGCACGTAGGAGTAATTAGGGTTCGCCTCCAGGAGCTCCACTTGCACAATGGATGGATCGTACTTGCTTCCAGGAGGTGGTAGACGTTTCATCAGCACTTGTCCAGGCGTCGATAGCCATGTTGGTAGGGACGGCCCGTTAGCTGACCTACGCGGATGATTGAACAACCTCTCATGGGGAGTTGAGTTAGTGGCTGTGCACAGGAGCGATCTAATTGAGTGTAGAGCTTGAGGCAGTACCTGCTCCCACTGTCGTGTGTCCAACCCTGCAGAACGGAGAGCCATCTGTGTGCTTTTCCAAATGATGGCGTTGTACCGTTCAATCTGCCCATATCCTCTAGGGTTGTAGGAGGTCGTTCGACTCGTAGCAATTCCTTGCGACATCAGAAAAGTTTTGAGCTCGGCTGACATGAACGCTGATCCACGATCTGAATGTATGTACGCTGGGAAAGGCGAAGGGGAATCGAGAATATTCATCTACGATTGTGAGTAGGTACTGATTTTTTGTCGATGAAGGAAGGGGCCCCTTAAAATCTAGGTTCAGCCTCTCAAAAGGTATTGTAGATTTGATGAGAACACCTTCAGTCTTGAAAAATTTAGGTTTTAGCTCCGCGCAATCTTGACAGCGAGAGGTTATCCGCTTCACATCTTCAACAGAATATGGAAGATTTTTGCATCTGACAAATGGGTCATCCTAGTAACCCCCGGATGACACATTGGTTTGTGCAGTTCCATCAGATCTGAAGTCGACGCTGTAGCGCAGACCCTGGACAGCGTATCAGCAACTATATTTTGCTTTCCTGCACGATAGAGAATTTCGTATTTAAAACATGATAAGTCGAGGCGCCAACGCATAATTTTGTCGTTTTTAATTTTTCTGTGCCTAGCATTGTCGAACATGAAAGAAACTGACCTTTGATCCGTGATGATTTGAAAAGGCCGGCCTATCAAATAGTGACGCCACTTGCGAAGGGATTCAACTATTGCTGCTGCTTCCTTTTCTACTGCTGGCTGTCGCTGCTCCGATTCTGATAATGTCCTTGAAAAAAAAGCGACGGGTCGACCTTCTTGTGACAGTGTTGCTGCAATAGCAAAGTCCGATGCATCTGTTTCAACTGTGAAAGGTAGTTTGTCATCTATTGCTGTCAATGCTGCTTTTGCAATGTCAGCTTTCAATGTTTCTATGATGATTAGTAAATTTTCTGACAATGGAAACGACTTGGCTAACACGAGCGGACGAATCTTTTCCGAAAACTTCGGAATCCATTTTGAAAAATGAGCAAACATGCCCATAACTCTTCTTAGCTGTTTCATATCGCTAGGGGTCGAAATCTCACGAAGTGGTCGTAAGCGGTCTTCATCTTGTGTGACAGTGTTATTCGCAATGTTGTAACCGAGTAAATTAATGTTTGTTTGAGAAAATTTGGATTTTTCTTCATTAAGAGTAAGATTATACTTTTTTTGCGGCTGCGAGGAAAGCTTTAAGGTTCATGTCATGATCGTCCTGTCTTACCACAGACTGTGGCATCATCGAGGTATGCATAGGTTTCTTTTAATTTCTCTTTCCTTATGATTTTATGAATAAATTCTTGAAATGCAGGCACACCGTTGGTTACGCCAAATGGAATTCTTTTGAATTGATAAAGAACACCATCAGCCTCAAAAGCTGTAAACAACCTCTCACTTTTCAAAATAGGTACTTGATGGTATGCTGATTTCAAGTCAATAGCGCTGAAGTAGTTATTTTGTGCGACTTGTTCAATAATCTTTTCAATTTTCAGAATGGGATAGGCATGTAACTGAGTGTACCTGTTGATGGTTTGGGAGTAGTCAATGTTTACGCCGAATGTGTCGACGGTCGAGTTGGGGGGATAGGAAGAGGACCGCTGCCTCCCACTTGCACTCCTCACTCCCTTCCTTCCATTGATACACGGGAGATTACCGAGCTGCTCGTCGAGATATCCGCGCCAGTTGCGAATTGTTGTTGTTTACGGATTGTGTAGTGTCGTACGTCTCCCAATCATTTTATACGCGTGAACGATTTTCCGTGGATTTCTGATAACTCGGTTTTGAATTTGAAGCTCTACCACATTGTTCCCACCCTACGGTATAGTTCAGTTATCTACCCCACTGAACCACCCCATTGATTCTACATTTACGTTTAATTCTTATCACCTTCCACTGCCACACCTATTTAATTTCTATCATCCGGTTTCATCAGCTCTACTAATATACAGTGTGTTTGTACGCCTTCCTTACGCAACAAAAGCTACCACTCAGTCGTACTGTTTACATAGAATAAAGAAGTATTGAACCTGCCAATTTCTGTTCTCCTCTCTTTCGTCTTACCAACCAACACTATAACCAGGCACAGCTGCATCTACTAAGCTGCCCAAACATATTGGTAGCAGAACGTGGTTGGTAAAGATGAGGGAGGGCGACTCGATTGCAGGTGCGGCATCAGCGGAAATTGATGCACCGAAAAGAAGGGGAACACCCACATTAGAGCCTGAGCTGTCTAAAAGGGCATCCACCCTAAAAAGGAAACTAGATGCGGCACTTTCAGAGGTACGTAATATAAATGATAAAGGACGCCAGGCAATCAATGATCCGACGCAAATCGATTCGTTTCGAGGTATGTTCCGGGCTATTAACAAGAGAAGTTTAACAGCTATTAACAATTTCGAGAAGTTTGAGTCTGCTTGGGAAGATCTCCTGGAGCTGTATGATGACGCTGGTATGTCTATGAGTTTTCCTACAACCGCCGAAGCCCAAATGAAAAATACTGCTCAAAGGTACTATTATGAGGCCAACACGACTTTTGAGAGGCTTAATGTGCGGGTACCATCGTCGTTTTCTGGGTACAATGAAACATCGGTAGCCAGTAGAAGCCTTCCTTCCATAAAACTCCCCGACTTCACTGGTGAGGTTACCCAGTGGCCAAAATTCCGAGATCTTTACTTGTCCCTGGTGCACAATGATGCTACTCTTGCACCTAGCCTCAAGTTCCAGTACCTCAAGTCTTCATTGAAAGGTGCAGCCGCTAGTGTGGTCTCTCGCTTTGCCATAGAAGATGACACTAACTACCCATTAGCATGGAAGGCAGTGACTGACGCTTACAACAATAAGCGAATGCTGGCTACTGCTTACTTGAACCAGGTGCTGGACTTCAAGCCATTACAGGGTAGGGCCTCTGTTGAGTCTCTGCAGTCATTTAGAGCTACTGTGTCTGACTCCATTGCAGCATTCAAGCTGTTGAAGATCACAGACGCTGCCGAGTTTATCTTATTCCATCTGGCATCGAAGGCTCTTGACCCAGGTACACGCGAGCAGTTCGAGATCACAGCAGGCATGTCAGAATTTCCTTCATTTGAAAGATTAGACAGTTTTGTTAACGACCGCTGCTTGGCCCTTCAATTAGCATCTAGCTGTACCATTCGTTCTTCAGCATCCAGCGGAGGCCTAGTGAGCAATCCGAGCAAACCATCAAGACCTGAATTTAGGCCAAGGATCCCCAGGCAAACTGCATTGCTCGCTGGTGGTACTAGAGCTTCAGGGGATAAGAGCAGAGCTTCTCACCAGGAGGAGCGCTCCACGCCATGCTTTGTGTGCAAGAATGGAACCCATCATCATCTACTAAGCTGCCCAAAGTATGACACAGCAAGAGCAACAGAAAGAGCCATGATGCTTAGGGACTGGTCTGGCTGCTTGAATTGCCTTTCGCCTCATCATAGTGTATCCGATTGCAAATCACGATGGCATTGTCGATTCTGCTCAGAGAGGCACCATGCCAGTTTGCACCAGCACACTCCTACCGCAACTACTTCGAACGAGCCTGCATCCGCACTGGCAGGAAGTTCACTTATTGGATCATCGTTGGGTGCTATGACTGGTGAAACTCACGTTCTACTGGGAACTGCTGTGGTTGACATCCAAGATGCACGGGGACACTTCCAGAACATTAGAATCGTTGTAGACTCAGGGAGCCAATACTCTTTCATAACGAAAAGGTGCCTTGACAGAATAGGTCTTTCCGCCTCCAAAATTCCAAGGAAGATCTCAGGGATCGGTCAGACCATATTTGAGGGAGCTAAGGGGAAAACCTCTGTTATGATTCGACCTACAGGTGCTCGGCGGCCTGAGCTTTGTACAGAGGCGATCGTGGTGACGGGTATAACGTCGCACCTTCCTACTGTCTGCCTACCAATTGATGTGCAGGCTCGCTTTTCCAAATATGCTCTCGCTGACCCTATGTTCTGGCAACCCGGAGCCATTGATTTTCTGCTGGGAGCTGACCTATTCACTGAGATTTGTACAGGGAGCACTATCTCCTTTGAACCAGGTTATCCAAGGCTGCTGTCTTCAGTTTTTGGTCATATAGTCATGGGTCGGTATGGTTATGCTCCCATTCATGATACTCCTACTGTCTTATTCTCATTAAGTGAACCCTCTGACCTAAGCGAGGAACTAAAACGCTTTTGGGAACTAGAGGAGCCTTCAGCAGCCCCTGTTATCATGAGCCCAGAAGATGAACAATGTGAAGAATTCTACAGGCGTACTCATCGCCGTGCTGAGGATGGTCGCTATATCGTTCGCATCCCATTCCGTGATGATAGCCCTGTCATTGGTGATAGTTCAAAGGTGGCACTGAGGCGGCTCCTCAACCTTGAGCAAAACTTGAAAGAAGCCCTGCGATCCAATCTAAGTATCGGGAGTTCATGGATGAGTACCTCTCCATGGGCCACATGGCTCCTGCAACTTCCAGCCCTAAATTTGTTATTCCTCATCACTGTGTAACTAGGGAAGTGGCATCAGATTTGAAGGTTCGCGTGGTATTCGATGCCAGTGTCAAGGTTTTTCCAGCCACGCTAAATGATGTAGTGTTGACAGGGCCCAATCTACAAAAGGATCTTCGAGTTATCCTCATGAAGTTTCGCAAAAACCGATTTGTCTTCATGACAGATGCGGTGAAGATGTTTCGAATGATTTGGGTCGATGAGGCAGACTGGCCGTACCAGGCAATATATTGGCGCTGGGCACTGGATTCTAATGTCAATACCTATTTCCTTAAGACGGTGACATACGGAATGGGTTGTTCTCCGTATCTAGCACTGCGCACAAAGCACCAGCTATGCATGGATGAGGGCCACAACTTCCCGCTTGCAGCGAGAGCTGTTTCAGAAGAAGTATATATGGATGACCTAGCTACGGGTGCAGATACTATAGAAGATATCTTGGAACTGCAGAAGCAAGTGGTGGGGCTCATGAGAAGTGGGGGATTCTCCCTCAGCAAGTGGGCCAGCAACTGTAAACCAGTGCTGCAGGCAGTTTCCTCCGAAACTGAGAATGCTGTTGTTCAACTGAGTGAGAAGAATGAGGGGTCGGTGAAGATACTTGGATTGAAGTGGGACCCTGTTGTGGACTGTTTCTCGTACGACATTGAAGAACCAAACCTCATCTACACCAAACGAGCAATTCTCTCCATTGTTGCCCGTATCTTTGACCCCCTGGGATTCTTGTCTCCAGTCATTCTACAGCTTAAATCCTTTATACAGGAGTTGTGGAAGTTGGGAGTTGGCTGGGACGCCAACATCCCCATTCAACTAAGAGAGGAGTGGCGAGCATCCATCCAACAGTTGCCCTGTATTCGTGAGGTCCGGCGTGCCGCGTTTTCTTTCAACCTCTGGCAACTACAGCTACCGAACAGTGGGATTTGCAGATGCCTCCACAAAGGCGTATTGTGCAGTTATCTACTTGCGCCTACAAGACGACTCGGTGTCAGTATATTTATTTTAACAGCCAAATCGAGACTAGCACCAGTGAAGACAGTGTCTGTTCCCAGGCTCGAGTTATGCGCTGCTCTTCTGCTTTCCGAACTATCCCATTCTCTGGCTGAATTTCTTGGGTCTCTAACGGGCACTTCTGAGCCACCCTTGTACTTCTCTGATTCGACAATAGTGCTGGGTTGGCTAAACACACCGTCTTATTTGTTGAAGACGTTCGTCTGCAATCGGGTTGTCTCCATCAATGAAAAGACTCCAACAGCCAGGTGGAAGCATGTCAGGTCGGAAGACAATCCTGCTGATTTGGGATCACGGGGTATGCTCCTGCAGACATAGTGAACAGTTGCCTATGGTGGAAGGGTCCAGCATGGTTATCACTGCCATGCGCTGAATGGCCCCATCCCACAGTGCTTCACATAGATGAGCTTCCAGAGCTAAAGCAGCCTACTTCCCTCTCAGCTACTACCACTACCAACCTGTTTGTCACCTGGATGTCGGGTTTCTCATCATACGAACGCCTTATTCGGGTGGTGGCCTGGGTGAGACGTTGGACGCACAATGTGAGACATGCGGGATGCTGCTGCTGCAGAATGCGCACAGGGTCCCTGACGCTAGCAGAAATACAAGGAGCAACTATGGCTTGCATAAGAGCAGTCCAGAATCATCACATCTTTCATGACAGGGAGCCCTCATTGGAAGCGGCATTTAAGCTCTTCGGGAACCTTGCTCCATATATTGACCCAGAAAATGTGCTGCTGGCGTCGGAGGTCGATTGTCTCAGGCTACTCTCCCAGACAGCTGTAAGCACCCCATTCTTCTGCCCAATGACGCTCATTTCAGCTACCTTCTGGTTGATCATTACCACAGAGTGTTTCTACACCCTGGACCATCGCAACTACAAGCACTCATTCAGATGCGACACTGGATACCATCTTTAAGGAGGCTCGTGCAAGCGAGGGTTCCTGTGCATCGTATGCTACAAATCCAAGGGAAGACTTTGCCAACAGTTAATGGGAGACCTTCCACGATACCGTTTGGAAGGAGGCCGAGCTTTCCGGCATGTGGGTGTTGATTTTGCAGGACCATGGCTTGCGCGAGAATCCCCTCGAAGAAAGGCGCAGACGTCGAAGATTTACCTATGCCTTTACATTTGCATGGCAACCAAGGCTATTCACCTGGAAACAGTGACAAGACTTACTACCGAGGCCTTCATTGCTTCCTTCCAACGATTTATTGCTCGAAGAGGAGTGCCCAGTGATGTCTACTCTGATAATGGGTCCAATTTTGTAGGAGCGGCTCGACACCTGAAGGAGCTCTATACCTGGCTACAGCAGAAGGCAACCAAAGATACTATCCTTGGCTTTACCACCACTCAAGGCGTGGATTGGCACTTCAACCCACCCCAAACACCTCATATGAGCGGTATTTGGGAGGCTGGGGTCAAATCAGTCAAGGCTCGGCTTCGCCGAATCACCGGCGATTCCATTTGCACCTTTGAGGAGTACGCAACCCTATTCGCTCAGATTGAGGCATCCCTCAATTCCCGACCACTATGCCCAGTTTCTACTGACCCGGAGGATGTCGAGTTTTTGACCCCTGGCCATTTCTTGGTCGGCGGCCCCTTGCAGTCGATTCCAGAACCCACCTTACTGGACCTCCGCCTTAATGCTCTGGATCGCTGGCAGCTTATTCAGCGAATGCACCAGCAATTTTGGAAACGCTGGAGGTTGGAATATTTAGCTACCCTTCAAACCCGTTGCAAATGGCAACGACAAACGTCGAACATTGAGGTTGGTGATTTAGTGATCCTCAAGGAGGACAGCATGCCACTACACTGGCCAGCAGCCCGTGTAGTGGAGGTCCATCCAGGGAAGGATGGGTTGGTACGTGTTGTTTCCCTTCGCACTGCCAGCAACAAGGTGGTCCGTCGGCATGTGCAGCATTGCGCGCCCTCTTACCTCTCAAACAGCCCCCATATGCTGTCTGAATGCCTGGTGCATGATCAATACCATCCTTTTTCTCAATTCTCGTTACTATCAAAATTTGCATGCAAATTTGGTCGGCGGCATGTTTACGCCGAATGTGTCGACGGTCGAGTTGGGCGGATAGGAAGAGGACCGCTGCCTCCCACTTGCACTCCTCACTCCCTTCCTTCCATTGATACACGGGAGATTACCGAGCTGCTCGTCGAGATATCCGCGCCAGTTGCGAATTGTTGTTGTTTACGGATTGTGTAGTGTCGTACGTCTCCCAATCATTTTATACGCGTGAACGATTTTCCGTGGATTTCTGATAACTCGGTTTTGAATTTGAAGCTCTACCACATTGTTCCCACCCTACGGTATAGTTCAGTTATCTACCCCACTGAACCACCCCATTGATTCTACATTTACGTTTAATTCTTATCACCTTCCACTGCCACACCTATTTAATTTCTATCATCCGGTTTCATCAGCTCTACTAATATACAGTGTGTTTGTACGCCTTCCTTACGCAACAAAAGCTACCACTCAGTCGTACTGTTTACATAGAATAAAGAAGTATTGAACCTGCCAATTTCTGTTCTCCTCTCTTTCGTCTTACCAACCAACACTATAACCAGGCACAGCTGCATCTACTAAGCTGCCCAAACAGTCAATACACATCCTCTTCTTCCGAACTTCACTCTTGACAACAAGGACCTGGGCTCTCCATGGGGATGTGCTCTCTTCAATGACTTCTTCATCAATAAGTTTTTGAACTTCCGATTTAATGAATTCTGCATCTTCTTTGGAATAATGGCGAGATTTAATAGCAATGGGCCGGCAATCAGGCAATAAATTAGCAAATAGTGACACAGGCGGGACGGTAGCTTCAGCTATATTACAAATTAGGAGGGGTGCCTTTGTGCCTCCTAATTTCATCTCAAGGGTGGAGTGAGTAGAAAGTATATCATGACCTATTATGACATCTGTACAAAGGTTCTTCATGATCAAGAGCTTTACTTTCCCGTATGTATGTCCTTGAAGTTCTATTCTTACTTCACAATATCCTTCTACTTTGGAAGAGAGAGTTGAGCTGGCCATGGTCATTCGCTCATTAGAGGGTTTACAATGGGCATTACACTTGAATTCATAAGCTGCTGTGAAGAGACTCTCCAGTGCCTGTTCTTATAGTTGGTTGCTTGGTTACGTAGGTTGACACGGTTGAATTAGAGTACGATGTACTGGCGATGGTTCTTCTTCAAGGTGCTCACGAGACTGCGCGAACTATGTTCGGATACCAAAAACGGGACTTTATGGAAAGAACTTTTATTTACACAAGACGAAAGCAATTACCACTGTAGAAGTCAGGTGCTGGATATAATCTGTCGATCTCTGAGCTGCTCGTCCTATTTACTATGTTTTCCTGATGACTTGGTGGGAAAGGACAGTAAGTAACACGATAGTCTATGCGTGCGGAGGCAGCTTTAGGTGCATTTCAGTTAAGTAAAGCATTAACAGTTACTACGTAAACATTTTAGGTTCATATAACTTGAATGTTTTGCCTCCCCTCTGTAGTGACTAATTCAACCCTAGTACTCTCTAGCTCGTGTTTATTGTTTTTTGGTGCGTTTTTATTAACTACCGCTTATTAAAGTACGCTAATTCTTGCGTTGAGTCCTATAACATTTGAGCGGAATTAATAATGCGTGGCGAATTTCACGACTGCGAATTTCCAAATAGTTCGGTCAAGTCTGAAAGACAATTTTTGTGTTTTGAGTTGTCAAAATCGATTCACGTCAAAATAGGAATAAAACAAATGTCACTAAATCCATTACTGGGCGCTAATGGAATGGCCTAGTTGTTTTTAAACGGGCAGGAACGACGGCTCTTCGGCGATAGAAACTAATTGAGGAAAAAAAGCGCCGGTGAATTAATTCGAGGAGTGAGAAGAGAGGGGGCAGGAATTATTGGGTAATTGATTTAATGAGAGCGTGTCCTCCAGTAGAGCAAAGCTTAATGAAAGATTTTCGCCGGCTATTTGCAATTGAATTAAAGGGGGTTTCCACTTCCGCCGCCGGAAAAAACCTCGTACGATGGAAATTAATTGTCGGTTGAGCGATAATTCATTAGTCCGACTCCCCATGGGATTTACCAGTAAATGAAAAATATGGTTAGATTGAATGCAAATGTTTAGATTTTAACATAAGTTGATCGATTTTTGACGGCATGATCACCGAACATTATCCGTAGTGAGGGGGGGGGGGGTCCCAAGCGTAGTGGCTCGTTAGACTTTGACTTTTGTATAAAAATTCTGCAACGATTTTCAACCAACTCACAGGGTATCTTCAGTGGGTTATACCGATGTATAGTTCTTCATAAATGCTGCTCAGAGAGTCCGTTCAACAGAGACAACAATCAAAAGTGCCAAAAATTGTCGGAAAGGGAGTTTGGATTGAACTTGTACCTATAATACAAGCAAGGTTTTCGCAAAGTCTTCAATGCTTCCACACTAAAGCATAATTGGCTAAATGTCCTCTAGCAACATATACCCACACCAACGCTCTGGACGTATACCCGAGTTTCCTGAGAATATTGATTATTTTTCATTAACCACTAGGCTACGATCGCTGGTTTTGTGATCTTCCGATCCAAACCTGCTCATCTTCCGCTCCTCATTGCCCTCGGTCGCTGTTCCAATTCTTACAAGTTGTGATTGTATTTTAGGTAAGCTGCTCATGCCGTGTATGTGGAATTGTAGTGTGTCGCCCATCCGTATTTGTTCAGTAAATGAGGGAGAAGTTGAGACTGATGAAGGAAAACTCTTCGCAAAATATATATTCATAACAGATTTGGCTATCGACATCATAGTTTATGTAACTTAATTTACTCAAGAGATAACGAGAATAAGGGTTTGGCATCACACGCAACACTTGAGGGGATTGTGCCAGAAATTGTTGCAATGTGTGCAGAGGAGGGTCGGAGGTTTCAAGCTTAATTCGTCTAAGAGACTGAAGTGGTAAGCTAAGAGAAGCTTGGGAGGGTGGAGTGAGTAGGAGGGGCGCTCAAGGAAATTGGGCTTTTTCCAGAATGTAAAATGATCGGGGTTAGGAAAAGGTTTTCCGTAGAGTCGGGAACAAGTTACTAAACGAAAAACTAAATTACTTTTTAGACCAGCCTAAATTCACGGACCTGCATGGGGATCTAAGATACCGAGGCATGATCGTTGAGGAATGAACGAAGATTACGTGAATAAAATTTCTACTCTTAGAACTTCGTGGAGACTTCCGGTCCGATATCGTGAAGCAGAGAACGGGCTTGCTACCGAGAGCCAAACTATGTTTTTATTATGAGTTTTTCCACCTTCTTGAGCAACGCCTTCTTCTTTGTCGACTTTTCTACTGGATTTATTCTAGTCAGAGAAACAATTGATTTCGAACCAATTGACCTTGCGATATCAATATTTCGTATTCCGTCATGAAGTGTTGTACCCAATCAGAAAAAATGACGGCAGTTGACTGGCAGATTTGACGCTCGAAAGTGTTTTCCCCCACTACTCACGATGATTCTTGAAGCAATAACCAACCAGCCTTTTCACTTATCCACTTTCCACTCGAGCCGTAACTCGAGATAATCGAATTGTTCAGATTGGCAGTTGTTCGGCTCTTGGAGCTCTACATTTTATTCCCTCTCGTCGCCCTCGCCATTAATTATATCCCCCCGTCAGAACGGAATCGCTCGGTGCTGCCCACAGACTTAATCGCCAGGACCCCCTGGCATGGCTCCAGCGCTCTTCAATCCGAGTTATCGGGCCAATAAAATTCAAAATAGAATTATACCGATTAATCCCCAAATATTTTGGGCACCGGGAGTCGATCGGCCAGACGACGCCGAAGCGTTGTTACCTCAGTCTCACTGTCATTTGCATCGTTCGCATAAATGTTGATCGTATAGATGGTACGTTCATTCCTCCATTCTATTCCGTTGAGAACAATTCCTCCGTGGACAATAGGCCATATTTGCTGAATATTTTATATTGCTCAGCGAGAGGAACATTTACAGTTCCGACGATGACATTTATTCCCCTGGCTTGACGATTAAAATTTTACGTGGCTCATACTTCGCCTCCGTTTAATTGAAGGGCTCATTCATTTCTGAGGGCCATTCTGAAATGGTATCGGCGATACATAACGCTCGAAGCCCCGACTGTGACCGGCATAGAATTCTGTGACCTGCAGCCATCTACCATCCAAAAACATCGTGTTTCCATCTTAGCAAGCCCACCGTGATCTAGGGAACGCTCTTCAAAAGGCTATTGCAAGTAGCCGAGCCCACAATAAAGAAGGAATATTTCCCAACCCCTGAACAGAAACGATATGATTTAGGAGTGTCAAATACGTTTCTCCGAGGTCTGACCGACTGAAATAAATTCGAAAAAATGAACGGTGGGTGAAGGGGGCTCATTAAAGTCACAATGTCAATGATGTGACGCTTCACGTACGTGATCCACATCTTGTTAAAAACCCCACAGCGCCGAAACGACACAGAACTGTTTGCACATCCTCCGGTGTTATCTTAGGTGGCTCATTAGAAAGAAATTAGAAGACATATTATAACTGATGGTGTAATGGAAAGTAAATATCGTTTCTGAGAACCACATTCATCAGTTGCTTCTCCCCCCCCCCTTCAGCCTCTGGCTAGTCACAACATCAGTAACTATCTCAAGAGTATTCTAATTTTCTGATTATTTAATGATAGCGTCCATAAAAACGAAGAATTTAAGATTTTCGTTGTAAGGAATTGAAGCCGTTCTGAGTTTTTCATGTAGTGTTGAAGTAAAGAGGACCAGATGGCCTTCATATTCATTCAGAGAGTTATGGGAGTATTTTTAGGATCCTCAGTACATACGTACTCCACTGGGGGACTAAATCTATTTTCCACGTTTCCAAGGTGGTCTAATTATTTAAAGAGGACTCGTCAAATGAATAAATTATTGAAAGGAAATTGCGTCATTCGCGTCTAATGATTGTCAATTGTTAGTGTGGAGTTTTTTTTTTTTTTTTGACGAGCTATTGATCTGCGGTAAAACGTATTGTGAAACGCGAGAGGAGAATTTCGTGTTCGTGATCAATAGTTCTGATACATTCGATCCTACGCCACATCATTTCGCTTCTGATAATTCCGTTGTATCCAACATTTGAAATTGGCAGTTACTTGCGAATATTAGTTGTCAATGGTAAAATGTTCCCCTGGCTCGTAATTAACATTCGTGGTCTACTTGGTACGGGTATGTTTTTACTGCACAGTTGACAAAACTTGAATTTTCATCGGAAAGGGTTAAAAAATATCAGGTGCGACGCATCACACAACTTTTCTCAGTCCCACGCACCTTCAGGGATCTTTATCGCTTTAGTTACTAATAAAATCAATTTACCCGATTCTTTGGAACTTGGTATAACAAACGTTCAACGCAGAAACTGGAAGCGCTTCTAGTTTCGAAATCAATTGAACTGCTTTTACACAGATAGCTTGGCTTGGTGCTGTGAAGAGGAGGTGGTTAGGCTCACATGATAATGAAGTAACTTCAAAAAATTGTTGTTGGATCCCCCTCCCAAATCACATAGCGTTATCAAGGCGCCATACTGTGTTTGGTAATTCCTAGTGTAAGTCTAACTTCGCGGGTGAAATCGTGAGTGTGTAATTCTGGTAAGTTTCTATTTCAAATTTACATTACAAGCGTGATCTGGAGCGGTTTTGTGAACCATCGGTTGACGCGTTATTGGCTAATTGCGTTATCGGAAGGTTATTAGGCTATTTGAAGGTGCCTTGCCCCCTCTAGCTTTTAATGTAGGCCGGGTGACACTTCGATCACCCAATCCTTCTGTCTGCCTCGCTTTTTTGTGAAAAGGGCCTGACGTCCTGCGGATGCCTAATACAGAGTTGTGCTTAACGACTTGTTGGGCCAGTGTCCTCGTTTTGTAGGTCGGTCCACACGTCTCACAATAGCAGGCGTGGGAAGCGACCCAGTGGGGTGATGCTTGTAGCTTCAACTCCTTCTTGGTGGAAATATGGCTCATAAGCGCCTTGGCCATTTCTGGAGTTTCTGTCACGATTACGGCGCCACCTCCCACTGTGGTGCGGATGTCAAGCACTCGGATGCTTAGTGCTTCGAGGTCCTTTCCAGCGACACCCTGCATGAGCACTACCGTTGCATCAGGGGTGGAGGAACCAGCCTCTACTTCCTCACACCCTTACTACTACCACGTTTTGTCAAGGGTTTTTAAGGGGGAGTTCGGTAAGGGTTGGAGCCTTTTTATTTTTATTTTTGATCTCGTTTTTGAGTGGAGGCGTGGGTGGGGCGCTGCCCTTCCCCTGCACGTCCTGCTTGTTTGGGATTTTTTTCTTTTTTCCCCTGCGCTTCCTGCTCCTGGCAGGCTGCCATTTAGCCTCGGATCCATGAGGGAGGGAGGAGGGCTCAGTATGCAGCTGGCCATGAATAATTTGGACATAGGCACAAAATCTGTTCCATATCTGACAGATAAGGGTCCACTGGGTGTCTACTACTTTTAGTAGCCAGGGGAGGTGAAGGCACTTAGCCAGGTTCTTTCTGCCCTTGTTTGTCTGGACAACGAGTAAGTTGCTCATTGTTCAAAGAGGGAAGGGGTCGAGCTTGGTGAGCCAGAGGAAGAGACAGAGGCGAAGAGGTGTTTTTATTACCTGCTGTTGTTTTAACTGACTGTGTCATGTTGTTTTTACTCTGGAGCTCCCCCCCTAAAGCATATTGATTCTAGCCCCTTTTGCTAACCCGTTGAGGGTCAATGGGCCCCCTCATGCGCCGCAGCTGCCAGTCCGGCTCGGGACTAAGACGCATGAGGGATTCGACTGCTGCTCAGAGTCAGCCCTCGGCCACTGGTGATATGGTGAGCGGGACACACGCTATCAGCCGCCCTAGGAACGCTCAAACCTGGTTTTTCTCCCTTCTCATTCCAAAGACTGCACCTATGTGGGGGATCGCTCATAGGCGTTGGTAAGTTTCTTCAAGGACTGTCTTTCGATCATTATGAGGGTTTTAAGTCAATTTGTTCTGCCACGTAAGCCGTTGCAGTGTTGTTTGTATCTGGAAAATGTTGCGTATGTCGGTGTCGTGAGCTTTAAGCCCCTTTAAGGCCTGCTTTTACCGCCACGTAAAGGATGCGGCAGGAGAATTCTGTCTCCCTTCCTGCAGAGGGTGTGTTCTGCGATCCCAGATCAAGGTAGGGGGTTCGCAGTGTGTCATGTAGGTGGAAGAAGTGTAAGTTGTGTCCCTTTAAGTCCGGATCATATGAACACACAGGAATTACGGCAGTGGAATTCTGGACCCCCACTCACTCACTCATACCAGGGAGGCAGCTGCGGGCGATACGACTCCGATAGAGCCGCAGGACCAATGGTATTTCGCCGTGGCACACATTGGGCCCATGTCCTAACTCCCCAGAGAGCCCATTGGGGGTCTCGCTTAGTGTCCCAGCCGCCACTGGTACCCATTGCCTCATCGCCCTGGGTTTGGAGGAGGGGATCGAACCAGAGTTCGCTGGTTCTATCCCCGCCTGGCTCGGAAGGCCTCGCGCCCCAACGTGCTTGGCCACCGTGCCCCCCAACTACTGGGTGAGCACAGTGTGGCGACAAGTGCATTGTGACACCCAGCCACAGTTAAGCCTCGTTGGATGTAATCCTGTGGGGACCTCATAGAGGTGAGGTTGTCATTCAGGCTGGGTCCACCGCTTCAAGAAAATGCCATTCTTTGGAATAGTAATTGTGGAATTTATTCTCATGCACTTTATAGCGAAATGTTATTTTTCCAAGGGCTGTTTGAAGTCAAGATAATCCCCTTCCGTTTGTTGGGGATAGCGGTAATTCTGAATAAATATAGGGCCTTCCCCTCGACGCTATTATAACTCCTATCTTATCGATCCTCCCTCATTCTGCCCTCAGCCCTTCATACATATTGCAAACCGACTCCTAGCTCACTCCCTCTTCCCCGAAGCCTTCCCATTGTTGACTTTGCGTGGTCAGAAACCCTGAAAAAGCGTTGTGAATCTCGAAAAACGGGTTGTGTGATTTATATCGATGGCGTTTCACCCCGAACATCACTTAGAATGCGTCGAACCCGAAGCACGAACTCCGAGAGGAAGCGTGAAGATGAAGGCGGGGGTCCCTCTGTTCTGTTTGGGTTCTCGAGGGATTTACAAAGCTGATCTCCAACATCCCGTAACACCGATGAAAGTCGTCGTTCGTGCTATCGCAAATCGCCTGAGTTTAGTTATATACATAAAGCGGGATTACTATCTTGCGTGTCTTATTCTGCACGCATTTGCTATTCCTGCTATGATTTGAACATAAGTTACGATGTAGTGATCGTGGTTTGCAGTAAGCTCCAAAAGGTAATTGTTGTAGATCCTCATTCACACACCTCTTCTGTAGATCAGCGCAAGCATTCAGTCTTTGTGGATAGCAAATTAATGTGGAAGTGTCACTTTCTACACAAATGTTTGGCGGGTTGTTATAGAGAGCAAAAAACTGGAGGTGCCAGATTTGTAATAAAAATGTCAGGCGTGACTCATCGCACAACTTTTTTTCGTTTCGCATTTTGACTAAAAATTAGGAACATATTAATAATTAGTCAAAAAAGCTCTCCAGCAATGTATAGAAAGTCATTTTTTGAACACTAGTAGTTCTTAGCCTTACGTAGTCAGCATTTCGTACTCATATTTTTCGGGGCAAGCCGCAAATCAGTATGGAAGGGTGATTCTGATCTTGTGCTCTTTCGTTGTGAAAACCACAGTTACCAGTGTACGTACCAGTACTTCTCTCTCCTTAATCATTTACTACTTATTTATTCGTTTGTAATTATTTTCCATTACACCGAACAAAACTCGTGCTAAAAAAAAGGTTGAGCAGTTATTACACAACGGTTATTATTCTCCTACACATGTGTTCTTGATTGATGCGTAAGAGATTGATTCAACATCGAAAAATACTAGTGAACGATACGAAACATGACCACTACAATTCACATGACGTCATCCTTGAACTGACGGGTGTTTGGTGTCAGACGGGAGGCAGTGCATGAAATGAGCGCAGGCCAGAGAAAAACGATAACTGGCCCCTGGAGTTCTTTCAAGTAGCAGAACTTGTCTCACTATATTTACTGTAATTTTAGTGATCTCCATCTAGACGCAGGACTACACCTCTGTGACCCGTCCCATTCAACTCAGAATTTTAAAAATACTTAGAAAACAATACCAAACAGGACATAATTTCAATAAAACTGCCAAAATGTCGTTTTGGTTTATTATTCATTCTGAATAATAACCCTATGTTTTCGGTCACGAAACCTTTTTTACAACCCCCCCCTCAAAATTTGATACTTTACGTTTCAAGACATGGAGATTCCAAATTTGCAATGTCCGTCCGCCGTCCGGGCCGTTTTGTGCCTTTAATGTGGTCCGAAAAATTCGTTATTTCGCACAAAAATCCAATTTGGTATCTAGTTGTGCCTGCCATCTCGGCAATCCGATCGGACGAAGCCCATGATTGTTATGGGCAAAAAACGGTTAACGAAACGCAGTACAACGCGGGAACTACAGCGTAAGTCAACGTTTCGTCGTTTGAACTCCCTCCCTCCCGCCCATCTCAACAAAATCACTCGCCTGCTCAACTGGCAACGCCGCCCCCTCCCCTCGCAAAGGGTTCGCCCAATTTTTTTTTTTTGTTTCCTCTAGGAAGCGCTCGTGTTTCCTATTTAACTTTTGGCATTACGATTTGTCTCTTTATCGTCCGATTGCCTTGTTCTCGTCTTCACCTCCACCCTCAACGAATGACTGTTTCGCTCTGTCTCAACTATTTCCGTTAGCAAAATATCTGTTATCTTCGATTGAACTTTTCATTATTCGTTTATTTTTGGTTTATTTATTTAATAGTTCGTTCGTTTCATTTTTGTAGGTTTTAATACGATTCAATTTTTTTAGATTCTTTCGTTTCATTCTCATTTTGGTTTTTTTCATAGATTTTTGGTTACATTTTGATATTAATGTTTAGCGTGCATGTTTTCATATTAAAATCCAGTTTTTTCTAGATACTTTCGTGTTTTTTTTGTTTATTTTAATATTACGATTCAGTTCTTTTCGACCTTTGTTTGGGTTTCATTTTGATATTTTGAGATGCTGAATCGAACGGGATGGGTCTTGGAGCATTAATGCTAGGTCAAGCTGTTTATCCGAATAATAAACCGTTGTGTAATAATTTGCAGGGTTTTTTCTAATTTTTTGACCATGTTTTGCCCATAACAACCATGGGTTTCGTCTGATTGGAGTGCCGAGTAAGCAGACACGACTAGATACCAAATGGAATTTTCGTGCTCAAGAACAGATTTGGAATCTCTTTGCCTTGAAACGTAGTCAAATTTGGCAGACTTAATGGCAAAACGACTCTCAATAGCAAGGCGCACCCATTTTCTTTTAGCCAAGGCTAACTGTCTTCCGCTTTGGATTCTGCTCCTTCTGAGTCAAGAGGTCTTTCGTTATTAGATGACTGTTTAAACCCTCGAGAGGGTTATATTAGTTACTTATTTTTGGGTATTCCATAGCACCTTGGGAAACCCTGGGGTCCTTGTTTCTAGCAATAGTCTCTTACTTTCATTCTGTTTACGCATTTACTCTACCCTGGTGCTACAATTTAATTCTACCCCTCTCCCTTCCATTCCTCTTTACCAACTACTCAATTTCAAGTTCAGAGACGATACCTGAGTAGCGTATGATTCGGCCGTTGAGCGCACGAAGGGGGGAGCTTGAAACTGAGAAATAAATGGACGCGGTGAGCGTGAGTTGAGGTCTATATTATGCTTACCGGAATAGTGTTATCAGTTTGACTGTGAGTATATAAACGCAAACAAGGGACTCCAAATACGTGGGGTTGTGAGACAATAAGTGAGGGAGAGAGAGAGAGTTGAGATGTAAGTAATGCTAGCTGAGAGACGAATTGTTGGGAGAACTGGGAGATGATTGTCGTTTTGCGAGTGCTGATGGATGACTGACTTGAGAGGAGTTGTCTGTTTAGGAGGGAAAATTAAAAAAAGGAGTAGGAAAAGTATACTTAAAAAAGTATAAAGTAAAGTGTCTATCGTCAACTTTACAGGAGAATGGCTGGCTCGAATGAACGTACTCATTTTATTCTAAATATTCCGATGTTACTAAAATAACTACCGATTCCGTTGGTTTAAAAAGATGAGAGGGAGACGAAGAACCAAAATGAACCAGAACCTGGGTTTTTTAATAGAACAAAATGAAGTACAAATGTTGACCTGTCATTTTACGCGTTGTCAGTAATAAATTTAGCAGGAGCACCGTAATCAAATCGTGGTTTGGAAAACAGACACATAAACCTCATCAAAGCGCTCATAATGTATTGGGAATCTATACAAAATAAATTATTTCGAACACCAGCTACATACGCGGACGTTATATCTTCGTTCCGCCATTTCTACAGGAACATTTGTGGAGAACAAAATGTAGGGACTAGTTAATTGAGAGTCCTCCGTGAGTTTGATCGAAATCGCTGAGCCGTTTTTGAGAAAATTGGAATACCGATAAATTAATATACGACTAATCTCCTTTTCTGAGTTAACTTGACTTAACTCTGTTGAACATATATGTACAGAAATAATTACGGAGAATGAAATGTGGGTAAAGGTAGCTTAAAGGCACTGTCAGATTGATCAAATATGGTGGAGCAGTTACCCCAGAATTGACGGAAATGTTCGAAAAAAATTTTCGACTCGTTTTCATTTTTACCTCTGTTCAATGCACTGTCAAAGGAGCATTTATTGAGAACAATATATAGGTGTAGCTTCCGCCAATTTACAAGCTACTTAGCTTCACTTTGGTTTTCAAGTTCAGTTCGGCAATTATTTTACCGTTACTGGGTTACATCAGCTGTTTGAAATTTTAACCCCTCTTGGTCTCGCCAGCCAGTCAGTCATTTAAAAGTTGTAGAAAGTTCTCGTAAAATTAAAAGTAATTTTCAGACAATTAAAAACGTTCATTCCGGCGCTTTATTGGTATTAACTATTCGAAAACATCTTGTGAGTTTCGGGAAAATTGAGTTTTGCTTCATCTCCGTTCACCCTTTTTTCATGGAGAAGAAATTTTTTGTATCAACTAGTTGAAGATAATATGAGAGTTTAATCAAAATCGTT
Organism: Pachypeltis micranthus; assembly: GCA_020466155.1. Classification (NCBI taxonomy): domain Eukaryota; kingdom Metazoa; phylum Arthropoda; class Insecta; order Hemiptera; family Miridae; genus Pachypeltis; species Pachypeltis micranthus. The sequence goes on along the minus strand of CM035782.1, from coordinate 233,753 downwards.
GGAGCGAAAAACCATAGTGTTTGGTACATTTTCGTCACCCCCCCCCCTTCCCTATCGACCGAAATCGCCCATTACCTTATTTTGGTGTCTACACAAAACAAAAAAGAATTGGTTCAGCCGATCTTCCGTAAATCGAACTACTGACACATACACACCCACACACACACATACACTTTTTTTCCTAATTAAGGAAATGGAGAGGGCGCCCTGACGGCTACCCTCCGCCAGCTCTAGGGATAGAAGGATTGGGTTGGGAAGGAAAGAAGGATAACAGGATGTTCCACGATAGAACGACGAAGGTACGCCCGAGCAACACGCGGGTGGTGATAACACGTAGAACGCCTGCTGACACACCCAGCCGACGCATCTCCTCAGCACTTTTCTCGCACCACACACCACACCAATCTTTAATGCTGCAACCCTTATGTTACCTGCCTCCACTCCCACAAACTTCCGGCGCCGCCATACGAATATCCGCCCTGTCGTATTTGCGCTTCACACACACACACAGACCACGCGCCGAAATTAGGTTTTTAGATTCAGTAGGCCTCAAAACGTAAAGATCTGAAGAAAACTCAAGTTTTTTTACACGATTACAATACATTTCATAACTCCAAAATAACCCCATCCCTCAAAGAACCTTATAAATGCAGAAAATCAATCAATTTTTCCATCAAATTTGAATTCCCCCGTGCTATATCTCTTCTAAAAAGTTAAAATCTAAGCTTCTGTGGTGAACATTATTGACACTATTGCAACAGTTTCATTTCTCATAAAAATTCGCAAAATGCTTTGAAGCTTGTCAACGCAGGTACTGATAAACTACGAAAGCTCATCAGTTATAACTGTCCCAACAGTTCCATTTTACTAAATCGCAGTTGGTAATGTGGGGGTTTACACCCTGAAATTCATCTTGGCGACATAAAATCTAAAACGCCAGTAAACCATACGAAACATGACCTGACTACATTGGAACGACGAGAACTAAGTATTCCAGTCGCCCGTAGGCGCCTGTAAGCAATTGGCACGACGTTGCGAGTCGAGCGGGCGGGTGGTTTTGATGAAACGGAGAGAGTGTACAAATGAGGAAACGTTTACTTTCGCTGTAATTCCCTCGACTTCTTTCAATTAGTAGACTTTGGCTCAGTATAATTACTGTAATTTCTATATACGCAGTTGTATACGTCTGATGCTCATTCCGTTCGACCCAGGACGTAAAAATACCTTCAAAACGATACCAAACACGGCGTATATGCAATTAAACTGCGTTTTGTTAATTATTTTAACCATTTATTGCCCATAACAACTATGGGCTTCGTCGAATTTTATTGCTGACATTGCGGGCACAACTAGATACCAAATGGAATTTTTGTGCGAAAGAACGGATTTTTAGACCACGTTAAAGGCATAAAATGGACCGCGGACGGACATTGCAGATTTGGAATCCCCATGTCTTGAAACGTAAAGTAATTTTGAGGAGGGTTGTAAAAAATGAATAATAAACCAAAAAGTGGCGCTATTTACCGCCCATCAAACTTCCCCGACTTTTCAAAGCCTTTTAATTTTTAGTTAGAAAAGGAAGATTTACTGGAAGAAGACGTTTTTTTTCGAACATGGGTTTTTGTTTTGTTTTATGGCCTTTTAACTTTCCAAGCAGAGTTTCTCAGTAGAAAACTCAAAGTGAAGGGAAATGGTAATTGGGCCGACTGAAAAGTGGGTCCTAATCAACTTAACTGCGCCGAGAAAATAAAGAAAAAAGGAAGGTTTTCGTCCTCCCTCCCCCTTCGTCATCTCCTCTCTACCTCGTGGGCTCCCTGTTTTACAACTTGTTAAAAGTTGGAGGGAGAGTTTATCCTAATTTAATTACGAGGCGCCTCCGGGAAGCAAGTTGGGTTGCCGCTCCTGCTGTTTGTATTTCTTTCGTCTCAAGAACTCGGAATGTGAGCAGAAAAAGGAACGAAGCGGAGTGAAGAAGACGATTCCTTCTGAGCAGAAGAGCGACTCTCAACTGATGAGTAGGTAGAGTTTTTAACCTTTGTTTTTCGGAAAAGGACGCAAACGGCTTCCGTAACTTGTTGAGAAGCGTAAGCTGCCGCAGCCGGGAGATTCTTCTACGCTTTTGGTGGGAGGGGGAGATTCGTGTTTCTAGTTGTGATGGAAAAGAATGCGGATTTAAGGGGGGGGGGGGAGTTAGTTTAGAGATGTTGGGTGTTGGTAATTCTTGGCCTTTTTTTAATGACGCGTGACCCCGTACTTAACACCCGAGAAGAGAACAACATCGTGTGTGGTGCCTGCAGCTGGGGCTCAATAAATATGGGACCATGGTTCCATTTAGAAACTGGTGATGCTTACGGTTCCGTTCCGGAATTTATTGGGTTGCCCATAGGTATATCAAGACTTTTATTGAGTGATCATGTTATATATTATTCTGCCAAGATGATTTTTACAGCTTTGGAATGCTTGGGAAAGTCAATAAAATGACAGTAGTTTGAATTCCTGCAATTAATTAGGTGCTCCTAATTATCTTACGACAGTTGCTAAACCACATCGTCTAGATAGCTCGATTTTGGATTGCTAGTATGATACTTGTTTTTCATCATTGTTGAATTTTGTTTTTCATATGTCCCCTTAGAAATGAGTTGTAAAGAAGATACAGCTTATATATATAGTGTCAAAAAGTTGTGTGTTGCTGCTCACCATATATATTCTTGACGTGAGTACGTAACTTTCTAAGCCACTGAATTGGATGAAAATTACAGCCATCCCGCGCTTCGATGCTTGTATGAGTGTCCTCGGAAGAATGAAGTTCATCACAAGTAACACTGAAGTACATCAGCACGCGAAGTTACATCGCTGAAACCACATTAGGGCAGATTTAATGCTTGTTCAATTCACCAGTTTGTTATTCGTCAAGCCATAGGGAGGGACTTAAGGCGTTAAAAGTATGAAGAATCTCACTCCGCATCATTTCAGTCGAGAGCGTAGAATGAAAAAAATTAATGAATGCGCCGTTTCTCACTTAATTATTTCCAAGAGCGTCGCTAGACTAGAGCCTTCGGAGGAGTGAAGAATGTGTGTCGCCACTCGAAAGGAAAAGAGCCCCATTAGAGCTGAGAGCAGCGGAGCTGCTGAAAATTTTGCGTCTGAAGAGTTCCGACGGAGTAGCATCCACTCGAATTAATAAGCCGGCTCTCGAGCGGGAGTCCCTGAGGAAAGGTCGAAAGGAGTAACAGCATCTCTTCCCTCGGAAATGCCCTAGGTTCTGCCAATCATTTGCCGTTTCCCGGGCATTGGATCGGCAGCTCCCCAACGTCGTCCACACAATGATTAAGCGTCCTCAGGGGATCCTTATCATTTTGTCTACGGTGGCTGAAAGAGACGGTACTTCCCTTTCGTGTGTATGAGGTGGGGTGGGGTGGGGGGGGCAAAACCATGAAAACCATTTGTCAAGGAAACAACCGGCTCAGGTATGAGGCCGTTGTTGATTCATCTTGACGTTAAACAGCTTCGACTGAAAATCCCTTTGATCTATCGAGCGGAATATCTCTGAGATCTCTGGGATTTACAAACTTAGCATCCTCATTTTTCTTGTGTGAGAACGAAGCACACTGTTCATTATTCAATAACATTTCTAGTAGATGTTATCTACCCCTTTACGTTGTTTCGAAGAGCGAGATGGGAGACAGACAGTGACAGTCAACGCTGCTACACGAGAGTTGACTTCAATAATAGTCGACGATAACAATCCCTTCGTCTATTCACCACTTTTCGAATCCTTTTATTTAACTACCTCTTCGTTTTGTTTCAGTAAACAGTAAAGAAACACGTTACGATTTTGAGCAAGGCATGAATTGTCATCATTAAGCAGTAATGTACATTGCAAAACCGGTTGCAATTATAAGAAAATTCAGCGTTCCACCGGGCATCTAAAAGCATCTTAACATTGAAAGCTGGCCCATAAACAGAGAATGAATGAATGACGGCTTTATTAATACATCTGGCGAGATTTGGTCGTACTCGACCATTCTTACACCTAAGAGAGAGAGAGAGAGTGTGTGTGTGAGGGGGGGGGGAGATTAGTGAGGTGATGATTTTATTTATAAATCTGCTCATTATTAAAAAGAGAGAGAGAGAGAGAGAGAGAGAGAGAGAGAGAGAGAGAGAGAGAGAGATTGGACGTGAGAGGTTCATAGAGATAGTTGGGGGTTTCAAGTTTAAGAATTTAAAAAAATAATCGCAGCTTATTACACCTTCTTCAGCTCTTTTACTTTTAAAATTGTAAGCTTTTTAAAGGCAGGAGTGACGTAGTCATCAATTCTCAAGCGTATTACAAAGCGAATGTCAGTACTTAGGGCTAAGTGCAGCTTGATAATTTCTTCACTATTCAAGTCACACTACTGCAGCGTTCTGAAACGTAGGAAAAACTAGGGATTGAACGAGTTGAGGTCTGATATGTATTAGGAAGTCTGAGGCTATTCTCCGAAGTAGGTAGATATTGTTATGTACGGAGTTTCACATACGTGTAACTTGTTTCTGCCACGAGAGCGAGCTTTGCGTAATTATCCAAAGGTTTTTGTTCTAAAATACGTACTAAAGGGCACTCCATAAATCAGCTTAGAAATTAAGGCTGTATCTATTTTAGAAGGATTTTGGAGGAACACAGAAAAATTGCATTAGTTTTTTCTCTTTCACCTTCATGCAATGGGACGAACACTATTTTGTTAATTTGTTGAGTTCTGCATTCAGGTGGGTAGCAGTGTTATTTATAACTTCAGGGCTACATTAGCGATAAATTTGAAAATCGTCAGCATGGAACATGTAATCGATATCGGGTGAGAGGCTTTTGGAAAAAGCCGTGATATAAATACTAAAAATTAAATTACAACATTGAACCTCTTGGAGGCCCTATTTGCACATTTTTTGCACGAGTTTTCTGATCCCTTTACGCACTGTTGGCGCCCAGACAAATAACATTCGAACCATTTCAGCAGGCTGCCATTGATTCCTGTTGAGCAATGAATGTGCAACAATAAATCTGCACAAACCAGATCAAATGCAGCGGAAAAGTCAATTAAAATCATAATGCAGATTTTTTCTGGTTCATAGCTCTTCTCACATGATCCAATACGAGGGTGTTTTAGTGTAAATCCAACTCTATAGCCAAATTTTTTAGGATCAAGTAAAATATTGGTTTCTACATAGGTGGATAAAGCATCGTATACAATTGTGTCTAAAATTGTTACCGTGGCACGTAGTAACGAGTTTACGCAAAAATCGCTTGCAACTGTCGGTGGTTTAATTTTAGGGACCAGTTTCACAACATCCACCTTCCATAACGTTCCACCTCCGTGTAAGTCGGAGAAATTGAAAAGTATGTGTGAGGGTAGGTAGAATGGCATGAGCTAACAAATGGAGTTCGACAAATTAAATATTAATTTTGTCGGCTCTCTACGATTTCGACGTGACTGAGAAAAGGGTTGTTTTTAGAGAGAGGACCAACTTGAAAAGACTCGTGCTCAGGCTTAACAGTCTGGTTTCAATTAGTCGTCTCGATAGGCGTGGAGGAAATAATTTGTTTATATAAGTGGTCATTATGGCTTTCGTGGTGGACTGAGTTAATTTCGTTACCCGATTTATTTTTACGTATTCCAAGATTTTTTGTTATTTTCCATGAATCGCTTGGTTGTTGACTATTTTTAAAACTCGGTAATATTTGTTTTTTCCGTTTCTAATCGTTTGTTGAATTTTCTTACTCATTTTTTTGTATTCATTCTGTTATTTGACTTGCTGAATTCTCTAAATAATTTATTTCTCTTCTATCTTTTGTCTTATTGGTTTATTATTCATTCTGAATAATAACCCTATGTTTTCGGTCAGGAAACATTTTTTACCCCCCCCCCCCACCCCCACCCCCATCAACATTAGATACTGTGTCCGCAATCTCGGCAATCCGATGGGACAAAGCCCAAGGTTGTTATGGACAAATAATGGTTTAAAAAATTAACAAAACGCAGTATAATCGCAAATACGCCGTGTTTCGTATCGTTTTCTAGGTATTTTTACATCCTGGGTCGAATTGAATGAGTATCAGACGTGTACAACTACGTATAGTGAAATTACAGTAACTATAGTGAGCGAAAGTCAACTAATTGAAAGAACAAGCGGGAACTACAGCGGAAGTAAACGTTTGGTCGCTAGTACTCCCTCCCTCCCGTCTCATCAAAACCGCTCGACTTGCAACGTCGTGCCAATTGCCTGGCGCCGGGGGAATATTTAGTTTTCGTAGTTCTATTGTAGTCAGGTCATGTTTCGTATGGTTTACTAGTATTTTCGATGCTGAATCGAATGGGATGGGTCTCGGAGCAGTAATACTAGGTCAAGCTGTTCATGAGAATAATAAACCGTTGCGTAATAATTTGCAGGGTTTTTAATACCGTCACTGAGCCAAGGCGCGGGTAGATGTTTTGTTTTGATTGATATTAACGTACAGTGCGTATCATACAGCCTCATATTATGTTGTTTAACAGTGTTTTTTTAAAAATCTATTTCAGGTTCATCTACTATACTTTGCCAATTTGCTGACATTGTTTCAGACAATAGATTAGGAGTTTTCCCGTCAGGTTGATAAAATTCAGTTGGGCAGTTATTGTGGAACCATTTGTTGTCTCTGTTCAGCAGTGTTTATGGTTGAATAGTGATATAAATAATGAAGAACCCCTCGAAATGCTCTTATTCTCTTAAGAACTCAAATACACTCTCAAAAAAATTCATGTTGACAGCCTCATAAATTATCTATACAGTGTTCACTCAACAAAGGTCGTGATGTGAAGTAAGTAAGGGTGTACCGCCTGACTCCCATTGTAGACACTCAAGTGATCGTAGTCTAGTGGTTATAGACGAAGATTCATAATCCAACGAAAGTTGGCCTCGTGATCGCTGCAATTTTTCCTGAGTCGGCGACTCTCCAAACATTTCTAACCCCATCCTAGTAGCAGAGGCACCTCAATAAATGTCAGTTTCTGTGTATCAAGTTGAACGCTAAATTAGTTGATAAACCGATAAAAATATAGGGCGCCGGCTGAAGAAAAGTGCATGATGCGTCACTTCAAGTATTTTCGTTTTATTCTTAACACTCAGACAACCCTCCGCTCTGCTGACTAGCTTCGTCGCCCCCTAACAGATTCAAACATTTTACAATAAGCCGCTAAAAGGAGTTTATTTATTCACCCACCCTAAAAGCGCCACTTCCTTTTCCGTCTCACCCGAATCCTGTTTGCGTAAGGTAAGGTCTGGAATTACTTGCAGAGTCACGTAGGCAGATCAGCCCCGACCCCTCCACTCAATCCCATCCTCTTCCACCACTCAGACGTTGGTTCGAATAACAACAGCGCTAATTGGATGTTTTCTTCAAAAGAGGGAACCCCTTCCCCCTCACCGTGCCAGCCTCACAATTCTAAACACATTTTGCTGAAAAAGGTTAAGACGAGAGAAAGAAATCCCAGAAGCTGACCCCTGCAGTGACATGATGAGGTGGGCGTGTGTGTGTACTTACCTCAGCACTGCACTCTGATGGGTTGATGGCCCAGAACTCGGCCCACCAACTTGGGCAACAGAAGCACTGGGGATCAAAGTCCCATAGTGGACTAATGAACTTAATCCCCTCAAGCAGAGTGTAAATAGAGCCAAATGGATGTACCAACAGACTCGTGACCCTGTTGCTAGAGCTACACTCCGAACTACCTTCATCCAAGAGAAGTCCACCGCGTCAATTAGCAAGGCTGGGGAAATTTCATGGAAGCGGAGAGCTCTGAGAACCCCTGGGGCAGGCATTACATGTCCTCCATAGGAAAAGCAAGTGTAGAGTAGGTCTTAGCTGCGATGCAAAATGAGTCAGGCTGTGCCAGCAGCATCGAAAGTTCACTGAAAACCCTCCTACAGAAGGCGTTTCCTGATAACCAAGTACCTCGACATACTGAAGCCCAGAGGGCAGCAACGGAGCTGATCATGGACCCTTCGAACGAGCCCGATATGCCATTGTGGACAACAGGCGACCCCACCAGGGCTCTTGTGACCTTGAAGCCCAACAAGTCTCGTGGGCCAGATAAAATGAAAAGCAATATGCTATGGAAGGCTAAGCAGACAAACTCCTGCGGCCTCCTTAATTTATTTAATTACTGTCTGCTGGTCGAACAGTTCACCGCACTGTGGAAGTGCTGTCACTCTTCAAAATGGAGGCGACTGCAATCAGTCAGACCCACAATCATGGAGACCTCTCAGCCTTTCCATGTTAGGCAAAACATTAGAAATCTTGATGTTGCAGTACCTCGAAGGAGTCTTTGGTGGCAACCTCACAGACGGGCATTACAGTTGTACCAGAAGAAGGTACACACAGGATGTAATTGTCGAAATGCGACATGTTTCCCTGTTGGCACTGGCTAAGTACGTTCTAGCAGTTCTGCTTGACATCAGTGGAGCGTTTGACGACTTTGGGTGGCCATCGCCCATTAATGAGCTAAAAGGTAGGGGAATCCCCTGTAACCTGTACTCGCTCGTCAGAACTTACCTGACAGATAAAACTGCTACGATCGAATGCAGGCATGTCTTCGTCCAGAGAAAGATTGAAAACGGTTTTCCACAGGGCTCGGTCCTTGGAGAGCACTCTGAAACGCCATCTTCGAAGGGCTCTACGTCTATGTGGACGACCTGACTGCGCTGATCGTAGCAGAGTTGGTCGGTCAAATCGAACCAAAAGGCCACTTGGGGTGTGTCTTACCATGACACTTTCCTCATTTACAAGGCCATCTATCTAGGCGCCATTGGCTACTGCCCCATTTTCTGGGGACAACAGCAGTACTCCAGGTGATCACTGGTCAGTTACTGGTTGACTTGGTCATTGGGTGCATGGTTGACAAGTGGAGAGTGAAACAGGAGCTTCCCTCCACAGAACGAAAAATTGCCGCTATCGACGAATGGGCGTTAGAGAAATGGAAATCCTTGTCAAAGGGACGTGGGGTGGAGAGAGAGTTCTTCCCAAAAATCCGTGAACGTCTTGAGGAAAGGTGGATTGAGCCAAACCACTGGACGAGCCATCTCCTCACTGGCACATGGCGACTAAACTGCGCGGCTCCACTTATTTTCTCTCAAAGACTCTCCATCATGCACTTCTTGCGCCTCCAGTGCGGAGGAAACAAGAAACTACGTGCTGCTCCACTGTATTTTCTACAATGCTATAAAGCAAGCCTATACCCATTTCGCGATTAAGGTGATAGCAAAGAAACATGATCACAGTTGATCTCTCCCTTTGAAACTTGCCGTATATAGTTAGTTCAGATGGGAAGCCAGATAAAGAACTTCTTTCAGATTGTTCGACGCAAAAGCGTCGAGGTGGTTGGAGGTATTTGACCTCAAACTTCCCCGTGCCTTTGTCTCCAACTATTTTGATACCTGGGAATCCCTCAGCTCCGGTCGGTTGGTTCCAACAGCCCCCTTCCCCAGTTTTACCCCTTTCTTTGACCCAATTTCAACCTCTTATTGACGACAGCCCTTCCAAAATCAGTCAGTTTCCAACCATTGCCCCGGTATATTCTCACTCCCTCTCTATCGGTTGCCCACGCCAGTTTTCACGCGTTCCGAGTACCCTTGTGTCGCCCGTTTGTACTCTATCTCAGTTCAATTTAATTCAACTCAATTCCGCACGCACGTTCATTACAGTCCTCCTCACGCTCACCGAGTTGCAGTTTTATTTCGATCCTCTGCTCCCCCTCTCGTGCACCCAACACAGATGATACGGGATTCTGCAGGTGGTCAGACCTCCGCGCGTTATAACATGGGAGACGGGCGAACGCCATACCTCCCGCAGGCCGAAGTTCGTTGGACTGGCCTGCATATTTGTGAAACCGTAACTTCCATGACTGATATAACTCTCGTTGAGGGTTTAGGAGCCGTCATTTGATAAGGAAACAGATTTGTGTGAGGGCGGGTGGAGGGAGTTTACTATTTTAAAACCAGAAAAAAGAAGAATGCTTTACCTAGTACTCCCCATTTTATCTCCTTCGGAATTGCGAAATCGTCGGGGAACTTTTTACCGTCATTGGCTCTACGAAGTTGAAAAGAAAAGAATACTGCAGTATTTGTGTTTCTGAACGCGATTGAGCAAAAACGGCTGGACCAAATTAGGTTAAACTTGATACCTTGCCCGCAGGTTACCATGGGACGCCAATAAGGCTAAAGTCCGGCTAATCCGCCTAAAACCAACTAGTGATGAAAACGATGATCCTCGGTCAATGCATTCCTGGAATTCTCGCGTCCAACTCACGCACCATTCTTTATTTGTCAAATATCTAGGGCGACGCATCACACAACTTTTCTCAATCACGCCACATTTTCTGAACTAGCCTCTAACTTATTCTGTTTTTCTTTCAGTTCAAATGAAAGTCTGTCGAACAACTCAAACTTCCATGTATAAACTGGTATCGCCAAAGATTCCAGAATTGATTAAGTACTGTTGCTTATTCTTTGACCATTATTGAAGAATCCATGAATAGGCGAGATGTCTTTGGTCCATGAATAAAAGGACCATTGTTCATCTTATACGAATTTTCGAATCCGCTGCTTGTTTGCTTCGTGACTGAGCCCTGTTTTAGCTGCTACCTGGGTTCGTGGCGTTTTGTGATCACTACGTACTTTCAGATAGAGCGGTCTTCGGAACTACTTTATTCAGAGACCCCTCTTCCAAAGGCCAGTTCAGGCGGGAGAAGGCGTCAGGTTACCACCAATCGGGCGAGGAATTACTCCACAAGATTGACATTCGGCACGTTATCGTGATCTATGAAGTACTTCTCTCGCTCGAGAAAACGTGTTTATCGAGGAGGTCGAACCGAAGAAGCCATAACAAACAGGAAGAATTGCGGTTTGCGAGTTCCGGAGGCGGTTGAATCTGTCGATTAACCGACGCCCTAGCGGGCTTTGTAATTAAAATGCTGGAACTGCTTTGCAGATAACGAAACGGTCGAGTTTCCCTTTGAGCCCTCGAGGAGCCGCTCGCGGGCGTTCTACACGCGTTTGCTCGCGCTACGCGCGGTCATGTAACCGACAATTGCCTGACTTGAACGGTGCATGTTTCTTCATCGAGTCGCGTTTCTGGCGCACACCTGCCTTATCTCCCTCTACTTTCTCTCATCCTTACAAATAGTTGATTCAGTAGGTGCCTTCCCCCTTGTCGTCTACACGTTTTTATGGCGGTGTCCGAAGTAAAGTTATATAATCGACTGTCATCTCGTTGACTAACTTCATTCACAGATTTCTCTTTAATTCCAGAAAGGTGCGGACGGGCAACGTAGCATTTCAAAACCGGAAAAATCGAGGAGTACAATCTGAGTTGTTTTGGTTTGTTATTAATTCTAAGTAACAAGCCTATGTTTTCAGTCAGGAAATTTTATTTAGAACCCCCCCCCCTCTCGCAAAATTTGATGCTACGTTTCAAATCCAAATCTGCAACGTCGGTCCGCCGTTTGGGCCTCATTTTGCCCTCAACATGGTCTACAAAATCGATCCTTTCGAAAAAAAAAATCAATTTTGGATCTAGCCTACTCGGCAATTCGATCGAACGACACCCATGGTTGTTGTGACTAGGAAATTTAAGATATACGTAATTTTGGTAGTTCCATTTTAATTACGGCGTGTTTGGTATCGTTTCCTAGGTATTTATTGATAAAGAGGCGAATAGGACGGGCCTCGCCACGGGCCAGTGAAATCACGGTAATAACTATAGGAAGAAAAGTTTTATTACTAGAAAGAACTCGTAGGACAATATAGCGAAAGTTCACTCCAACCTCCCGTTAGTCCGCGTCGTGCCAATCGCCTAGCATCGCCTAGAAAATACCAATTTTCGTTGTTCCTTTGTAGCCAAGTCATTTTTCCTATCGTTCAAGGCGACGTGTGGACGACACCAGTTCGGAGGCAAGTCAAGTTGGTCAAGTAACTTGGACTAAGTGCCGAACCAAGTAGTATTGAGACGTTTTGTGACTTGGTCCAAGGTAATTTAGGCACGTAGGACTGTACACATCTTCTCTTCCGGCTCCTGAAGCAGCAGATTTGTCGATTTTTTAGTGCTCTCAGATTTTGGTTTATTATTTAGTCTTCGGTCACGAAAAAGTTTTACAACCCCCACCCCCCACCCCATCAAAATATGGGGATTCCAAATTTGCAATGTCCGTCCGCCGTCCCCCATCCGGGCCGTTTTGTGCCTTTAACGTGGTCTAAAATCTCTGTTCTTTCGCACAAAAATCCCATTTAGTATCTAGTTGTGCCCGCCACCTCGGCAAACCGATCGGACGAAGCCCATGGTTGTTATAGACAAAAAATGGTTAAAAAAGTTGGTAAAACGCAGTATAATCGCAAATACGCCGTGTTTCGTATCTTTGCAAGGTATTTTTAAATCCTGGGTCGTATGGAATGAGTATCAGACGTTTACTAGGGAAATTACAGTAATTATTAGAGTCTACTGATTGAAAGAACTCGCTGGAACTGCAGCGGAATTCAACGTTTCGTCGTTTGTACTCCTCCCTCCCATCTCATCAAAACCACCCGCTCGCTCGCCTCACAACGCCCGCTCGACTCGCTAAGTCGTGCCAACTGCCGAGGGTCCCAATTTCCCCGACTCTTTTTGCCCGACGGGGCAGAGGAAGGTTAGGGCCGATGAGGCCGGCACTTCCTCCGCACACAACTACATTGGATCATAAATGCCTACAGAAATTTATGGGCGCCGGGGGAATATTTAGTTTCCGTAGTTCCATTGTAGTCAGGTCATTTTTCGTATGGTTTATTAGTATTTCCGGTGCTGAATCGAATGGAATGGGCCTCAGAGCAGTAACACTAGGTCAAGCTGTTCATGAGAATAATAAACTGTTGTGTAATAATTTGCAGGGTTTTTAATTTTATTTTAAGCTTCCGTGCCGGTAAACCCATCTACGTTCATTTCACCAGCAGTCTTGACTAGTGGAGAATTACGCGCGTTTTATTTTTATATAAATCCGAATGCATGTTTCATATAAGTTATATAGAACTTGCATTCTCCACGTACAATTCCACCTATATGCACGGCATAATTTCATTCCCCTTTGATGGAATTAAAGAATACAATTTAGTTTAATTCCAGAAAAAAATAAAACGGATAGGTAATCAAATACTTTGCCAAGTTGTCCGAAAAATAAAACAAAGGGCAATTAACTTGTCTGCCTTAGCCCAAGTTTACTGACCTATAACAATCATACAAGTCGTGTTTGCACGAGACAAATAACTTGGAGCAGGTTAATTGGTATTTTACCTTGGCCTGCTACTGGCGTCGTCCACAAGCGCCCATACTCGTATTTTTCGACGCTGAATCGAATGGGGTGGGTCCCGATGGTGTGAACCTACTTCAAGCAGTGTAAGAGAATAATTGCCATAGTGAAATAATTTGCATTGTCTTTTTTCCGCTTGCGGGAATTGAATGTGATAAAGCGCAGTTTTCGGTGAAGGGTTCACTTTTTTCTTAGGTGTGGTTTTACTGCTATTTCAGTTGATGATGCCCTATTATGGTATGATGCGCTATTTTTTGTATTTTAAAATATATTTGGTTGTGCCTACTTAATTTACCGGAACGAACTCTGGGAAACTTTGACTGGAACGCACCCACCGCTGATATCAAAGAAAAATTACCCGCCAATTATTGTTATTGTTATCGCAAACGCCGACCGCATCGTTCTCCTTTCCGTGTTTCATTCTATTTTCTGCACATTTAAAGTTAGTTTTTCATTTTTTCGTGTTCATCGATACAACCAAGCTGACAGCTTGCTAAGTAAAGCCCGGCAAACGTTACTTGAGAGACGCACTACGTGTTGTCTCGATCTCACCGCTGCATCGACCACAGAGCGTCAAAAGCGTAAAAATCGAGGTAAAATTCCCTTCCCATAAAATCCTTCTGATCCTCACATCATCCGCATCCATCTCCGACAGCACCTACCTCGACAGATACGCTCCGACGGTGTATGAACAGCCCTCAAGGTGAGTCCACTTGCTAGCCAATTGAAATTATACAGGTCCATAGAATCGCTGGTCCTTCACATTTCACGTATATTAAACGCAAAACCAATATTGTCTACCCAATCCTCATACTTCGGCCCGATCTTAGGGAACTTCAATAGGCGTAGCAGTGCAAATTCGGGACGAGGAAGGAAACCTGCAACGATGTGATGTACGCGTGGTGAAGAGGGGATTCTCGGTTACGAGGTGGGAGATGGCGCGACGAACGTCCGCTCCTCCCTCTCTACCACTCACTCCCCTTCACAACTCAGTCGCCGCTCGACCTCCGCCTCGTGAGGTTGTGTGTTTCTGTTGTTGTGCGTTCGTCTCGCTTTGCGGTAACGTTCGCGGCACCGAGCGTTTTTTTCCTCTTCTCCCACCGTTGCGTCTTCTTCGCCCGCCTTCCGCGTCGACCGCAATAAAGCGCCTGCGCCCGCGTTACGACTTGTCCTCGAAGAGGGAGAAAAAAGAGTAATCAATAAGAAATCCCCCTCCCCACTAAAACCGCCCCTTTTCGTCCTTTTACTACGTCTGCACCCCCCGCCCCACCACTATACATCTAAACTCCAGACACTTGAAAAAGTTTTCGAGTGAATGCAGTTTTTTTTTTCGTTTTAGTGCCGCGTGTGTTTGTTTCGATTTTTGCCGCGAGTTCGTGTTTGGAGTGCCGCCACGTTTTTTTGTTCGTTGGCTCGTTTTGATCGAGGAGCGACGATTGACGTTTCGGGACGAAAGCCACCAATGCCGGCCGGAACCTGAGTCGCAAGGAAGAAGGGTCGACAGGGCCGGAGCCTCGACAGCCGCCCGGGTCCCCGGGGGCAATGGTAGTCGTCACGCTCACGACCCCGCTGTCGACGACGACCATCACCGTCCCCCACGTCAACATCAACAACAACCTCATCTCCAAAGTCTTCAAGTCATCCGTCAAAGAGGTGCGTTCCCTCCTCACTTCTTGAATGTGTGCCATAAAATGTTAACAAAAAATTTATCCCAACGCCCGTTGTTGAGGGCAACTACCTTTATTGGATAACCGCGATAAAGTGTGGGGCTGTGAACCTTTTTTTGGGAAGGTGTGTGTTCACTTACCGTTCCCCAATTACGGGGAAAATCCCGCTTTGAAGTTAGTCGAACGTGCCAATAGCTTCAATTATCAGAATGTTTTGGGTTGTTCGTAATAATTATATGACCTCCATTAATTTAACATCGTAAAGAAGCTTATTGGGTTACCAAATTTTTACGTTCCATTACAGCTCTCCAACTTCCATGAGAACCCGTCCAGAGACATAACCCTCTTTATAGGGTTCAGTAACAGTAATTTGATAAAGATACGGACCTGTGTGTTTAGGTTCGATTTGCGGAAGATCTGCTGGTCCGATTGAGCTGGTTTCTTCTCGTTTATTTTTCGTAGACGCAAAAATACGGTTATGAACGATTTTCATCGATTGTGATTGGGGGGGGGGGGGGGGGATGTACCCAAAGCTAAGATTTTTCGCCGTTTTCGAGGAAAACGGCTCAACGATTGTGACTAAACTTTCTAGTTAAGTTCTACAAATCTGCATCTTTATTTTCTTCTCCATAAATATCTCCATGAAAATACGGTGGACGGAGATATAGGTCTATGAAGCAAAAATAAAGTTTTACACTTTTTGGCAAAACACCAAAACCAACAGGATGTTTTAAATAGTCCATACCTGTATATTACCTTGAAGAAATATTCCTTTGACACTCCATTGAACAGAGATAAAAATCGATAAGTGTTGAAAACAATGTTTTTGAATATGTTGGTAATTTCCAGAGTAACTGCTTCACTGGATTAAATGATTAATCACCCCCTGAAAAACCCTTTGGATGGCGGAAAGTAAACAATGTATGTATATCCGTGAACGCGATAGAGCTAAAGATTAAGTAACTTTCTTTCTACTTCGCAGAGCCGGGGAAAGTAAAAAGAGCTTTTGCACCAACATAATCAACTAATCCTAAAAACCACTTGAACGAAGGAACGTCATTGAAGATTTAGTAATTTTAAATCTTTTTTTTTTTTTTATTAAACAAAAAGTCAACAATAATATATTACGAGGGACCCGTATATCCTGCACATAATTACAAGTGACCTGGTTACATCCGTGACACACATTGCTGTTGGCTTCTCGAATCGCTTATAGCAATGAACACGAACCTCCCTATCTGAGAGTAGGTCGATGTATAGGACCATTACTGGAAGGGTTAAATAAGCAGACTATGAATGTTGGGGTATGATAAGGTACGGTTCAGTCGATAACTTTCAATAAGATGAATGAAGTTGTGTGATTCTCTGCTGCAAATGTCTTCCGCGAGCGGCCGGTCGATGGAAGTGTGGCAGTGGTCGGTCGGTGGGAGGGTATTGACGCCCTGGAACCGGCGGAAAACCGGACGCTTGTCGCAACTTGTAGCTGTTCTGTCCGGAGTCCCCAACACTTTGGCCAGCACTCTGGAACGCCTTCGAAGGCCATGACACCATCCTCACGTACAATGCTATCTATTTAGGTGTGATTGGCTACTGCCCCGTTGTCTGGGGTAGCCAACTAACAGTCAATCAAAAGAGAGTATTGATCCAATCCCAGAGAGATGCGCTCCTGTGGATCACCAAGGCCTATAAGACTATCAACAGAAGCACTCCAGGTGATCACTGGTCAGTTACTGGTTGGTTTGGCCGTTGAGTGCAAGGTTCATAAGTGGAGAGTGAAACGGGAGCTCCCCCCCCCCCCCGCTTTGGGCTGAACTCTGTGCAGATCTCACCACAGAATGAAAACTTGCAGCCATCAACGAATGGGCGTTAAAGATATGGCAAGCGAGATGGGAATCCTCGTGAAAGGGTTGTGACACGCATGAGTTCTTCCCTAACATCCGTGAAGGTCTTTCAAGAAAATGGGTTGAGCCAGACCACTGGATAAGCCAGTTCCTCACAGGTCATGGCAACTTCAATGCGCGGCTCCAGTTCTTTTCTCTCAAAGACACACATTGCTCATGCAAGTCTTGCGCTTCCAGTGCAGAGGAAACATGAAGCCACGTGCTATTCAACTGTGGTACCTACAGTACAACAGTGAGCGGCGGTTGTTGGGATGGCAGATGAACTTAGCGGCATTGACTGCTGCAAAGCAAGCCTATAGCCTATGCCTGAGAAACGTGGTCACAGTTGATATGCCCTTTTTGAATCTTGCCACCCAAGTAAATAGTTAGATCAGTTGGGTAACCAGATTGATAACTCCTCCCAGAGGGTACAGGATTCCTCAGGTGGTCACCGCTGCATAGTCACAAGCAGGCAACAGCGAAAACTGGGAAACTGGCAAACGACGATATACCTGCCGTACCTCCGCAGGAGTTTGGTGGATGCTGCAGGGGCTGGCCTCTTGCACATAAGCGAAACCGCAACTTCCATGACTGATGTAACCCTTGTCGAGTGTTTAGGAACAGTCATCAAATAAGGAAACAGACCTATATGTGCAGGCGTTCCCTGCGGTTTCACCACCCGTGTGTTGATCGGGTCGTAACCTAACTGATGGTCGTTCTATCGTGGAACATCCTCTTATTCTTCTTTCCTTCCCCGTCCCAATCCTTCTATCCCTGGAGCGGGCGCAGGGTTATCTGTGCGCCCTCCCCATTTCCTTACTAATTATGTATTTAGTTTCTCCTTTTTGAGTGCCACCATCCCATTTACGGCATAAAGAAAAAAAAGAATACGAATACCTGCGAATACCAGGATCTATGAATACCTTGATAAAGATACGAAACACGGTATATTTCTGTTAAAGCTGCCAAAATTGAGTCATTGTTAATTTTTGTAACCTTTTCCTGCCCGTAACAACTATGGGCTTGGTCCAATTGGATTGCCAAGCAGGCGGGCACAACTAAATAAAAAACCCTGCAAATTATTACACAATGGTTTATTATTCTCATGAACAGCTTGACCTAGCATTAATGCTCCGAGACCCATCCCGTTCGATTCAGCATCGAAAAATATCAAAATGAAACCCAAAAAAAAAAGGTCGAAAAGAACTGAATCGTAATCTTAAAATAAACAAAAAAAAAACGGAAGTATCTAGAAAAAACTGAATTTTAATATGAAAACATGCACGCTAAATATTAATATCAAAATGTAACCAAAAATCTGTGAAAAACCCAAAATGAGAATGAAACGAAAGAATCTAAAGAATTGAATCGTATTAAAACCAAAAAAAATGAAACGAACGAACTATTAAATAAATAAACCAAAAATAAACGAATAATGAAAAGCTCAATCGAAGATAACAGATATTTTGCTAACGGAAATAGTTGAGACGAGCGAAACAGTCATTCGTGGAGGTGAAGACGAGAACGAAATACGAAACACGAGTTGGGGGGCTTCCAACGAGTAGAGCGGGCGGCGGGCGGGCTTCCAACGAGTAGAGCGGGCGGCGAGTAGAGCGGGCGGCGGTGGGCGAGCGTTGCGGCGTTGAGAGGCAAGGGGGCCGCCCAGTCGCCAGTCGAAGCAAGCAATTTCAATTTCGATGAGACCGAAACGTTGACTCCGTTTCGTTAATTTTTTTAACCGTTTTTTGCCCATAACAATCATGGGCTTCGTCCGATCGGATTGCCGAGTTGGCGGGCACAACTAGATACCAAATTGGATTTTTGTGCGAAAGAACGAATTTTTTGGACCACGTTAAAGGCACAAAACGGCCCGGACGGGGGACGGCGGACGGACATTGCAAATTTGGAATCTCCATGTCTTGAAACGTAAAGTATCAAATTTTGAGGGGGGGTTGTCAAACATTTTTCGTGACCGAAAACATAGGGTTATTATTCAGCCGCACTTGTTAAAATTAGATTAAACTGTCGTTTTTCCGATTTTGTCAAAAACTGCTCGATCGATTGTGGAGTGATGTGTGCTAAATAGTACTTACATGTCGTTATGCCCAAACATTTCGGTAGAAATTCGCTGAACGAAGATTCACCGCCCGCATTTTTAGCGTAAAATCGAATTTACAAGGTTTGCGAGAAAGTTGCGTGAGGCTTCATACTTAGGTCTTAGGATGATGAAAATCCTGGTGATCGTGATTTCTATAATCACCCGATGAACGAAATTTTAAGCCAAATTACATCAGAAAATCGCATACTCTGGGTGTTAAAAATGTTACTCTTAATTTTTGATCGAGCGTATGCGGTATTTTACTACCTAGTGCCCGCAGTAGTAACACAAGAAATTTTTCCTGCCTCCGTTCTAATGCGTTTCAAGGTTTTCCATCGACAATTCGTTTTATTAGAATTCCCTTGAAAACCTTCTTTTCTAGTAGTCGTTCTGTTAAAATCAGATATCTTCATACTTCACAGCTTTTATCTACTCCTCGAAGTACGAAGTGCTGCCTCGCTCGAAACCAGCACCTTACGCATCCACTGACTCATCGAAAGAAAGCGACTCCAATGCTCGTATTTGTCAGTGAGTCTAGATCTATTTTCTGCGATATCTCGTACCGGCTGGGGTTTTTTCTCGACAAACTGCCACATTTTAATAACTTTGCCTTTTCTGCTCACATTTCTTCGACTGTTAGCATATTCTTTGTACATTTTTTCGTCGGTAGATGTATTCCTAAGTTTTTTAATTTTTAGATTCGCTTAAGCAGGTACGAGCTTCTTGTTCAATATTGACATCAATTAATGAAGTTGTTCTTTCAATCGGCGATCAATTGTTTTCGGTAGACTTACTTTCTGTGTTTTGAGCAATTTCAGATGTGCTTTCGCTCAATTTTTTGAAGATATAGTTATATAGGGAGTTTTCAAATGACGTACGCGCCGCAGTGTCGAGCCGAGCCTCCAATCACGACCTCATTTTGGACCTGCTTCCTTTTCATTCGTATTTCGTCTTCCTGACGCAGTTCAGTTTCTATTTTTAAATTCCGTTCGGGCGTTTGAAACTGCGTCGGTCGAATAGATTCGAAAGAAAAATAACAAAATAAAAGGAACCGGTGCTCAGAATCAGAAACGTTTGGCACACGCACGTTTTGGACGTCGTCCCGCAATTCAAGCGATTAAACCCCCCTCGCCATCGTTTCCCCTTTCTCTTTTCTTTCATGCCGCTTCTTCTTCCCCTTTCGGTTCCTCATTTCGACATATCTCTGCGTCGTTAAACGGCTCGTTTCATTTATCGCTGTTCCAAAATGCTGTTTTTGCTGTAGCTATAATTTGTTTAACCTACGTTTTGTTTCTATAGGCGCCTTTTTACCTCACGAGAAGGGAAGGAAAGTTGCGTGAGCAGCTGAAAACAAACTTTTTCAGCTTGGAACGTCAACATAAGGCTAAAGTTAACGTACCTATTAGGTGAGTCCGTCTCCTCTGGCTGTTGAGTTACGAGAAGACGGAGTCAGAGGAGACGGACTCACCTAACAGGTACGTTAACTTTAGTAATTTGCCTACTGGCGGACATAACCCTATTGAGTCAACATAAGGGTTGTGCAAAATCGGTTCAAGTGGTGATCAAAACGCGAGCAATTATGTGCGATATCTATCGAGAGGGACCAAAATTATGTTGTGATTACATCTCAAATAATCTTCTACGGAACAACGTTTATATTCTATAAATATCTCTGTGAAAATTCGGTCAACGGAAATATAGGGTGATGTAGCGATAAGCGTTTCATTTTCGCTCTGTGGAAAATGTTTATCGAACTTGCTGAGTGTCTTCAACTACTCATAGCTGTTAGAAAATACGGGTGAACTTATTAAGAAAACTTCATTAGTGTTACAAAGTAAAGTTGTTTTAAGCTTAGTCGACGTAACGAACAAATATCGAACAATAACAACTATGTTAAGATCTACCAAGAATGGTATTTTTTAACGTTTTTGAAAATTTCATGTTATTGCGTTACTGAATTTGATCTATCTAGCAGAATGTTCCCTAGCAACCAATATCCACATTTTGTTCCAAACAACTATTTTTAGACTGTGTGATGTAAGGAGGTATGCCAAATTATATAAGAAAACCAGTTAACCATACGAAATGACCTAACCACGACACAACGAACAAAATTGACAAATCCCAGGCGCCTGTAAGCAGTTGATCGACGTTAAGAGTTGGACTGGCGGGTGGTTGAGACGTGAGGCACCGCAGAAAATGAGAGCAGGCCGGGAAGAAACGATAACTTTCTGTCACGCGAGTCCCTTCAAGTATCAGAACTTGCCTCCCTATATTTACTGTGATTTCACTGTTTTCCACGTGAAAGGCAAAATATGGCCCAGAGAGCGGACGAACATTGCAAATTAGGAATCCTGATGCCTAGAAACGTAGTGTCTAATTTTGAAGGAGGGTCGTAAAAAAAAACTGTAACTGACCGAAAACATGGGGTTATTATTCAGAGTGAATAATAAACCAAAAGATTGGCTTAACATTAATTAAATTAGGTTTTTTTTCTCTGAAAGATGGTTCTAATAGTTTTAATCAAACTTAATAGTCTCAACTAACTTAGGCCATTTCAGGGGAGCCTTTTGTATCCTAGAAATGATTCAATCGAAGATAGAACGTATGTATATTTTCTACTTTCTTCGACCTCTACGAGGCAGGATTACATCCACGAGGCTTAACTGTGGCTGGCCGTCACAGTGTACTTTGTAACCACACTGTGCTTACCCTAAAGTTGAGGGTCCAGAATTCCACTGCCGTACTCCCTGCATGCTCCTATGTTCCTGATGTTCGTAACTGTTCAGTGAGTCCATCTACTGCCCATGTACTGTGAGCGCTTTCGATGTAAAGACATCATAGTCTGGTCGTTAAGTACTGACTTAACAATGACGTTTTTACACCGAAAGTGCTCGCCCACAGTATCTCACTAGCCACAGTAGATGGACTCACCAAACAGATTCGTTAACTTTAATAATTTACCTACTGGCGGAACTAACCCAATTACTTTAATACAACTTACACTTTTTCCACATACACGATACACTGTGAACCCCCTCCCTTGAGCAGGGATCGCAGAACACACGCAGAAAGGGAGACAGAATTCTCCTGGGTGGCCGTAAAAGCCGGCCTTAAAGGGGCTTGAAGCTCACGTCACTGACATACGCAACATATTCCAAGTACAAACAACACTGCAACGGCTTACGTGGCCGAATACATTGACTTAAAAAACTCATAATGAGCAGAAAACAGTCCTGGAAGGAGTTCACTACCACCAACGAGCGATCCCCTACGTAGGTGCGGCCTTTGGAATGAGGAGGAGGAAAATCCAGGTTTGAGCGTGCCTGGGGCGGCTGATAGCGTGTGTCCCTCACCACATCACCAGTGCCTGAGGGCTGACTCTGACTGCATCCGAAAAATCCCTCATGCGTCTTAGTCCGGTGGGTGGTCTCCTGCGGCGCATGTGTGAGCCTCCCTTCAACCCCCAATGGGCCAGCGAAAGGGGCTAGAATCAGGGGGTGCCTGTGGGGAGCTTCCAGGAAGGACACTCCTCGCTCAGTCAAAGAGACAGACAAAGTCAGTTCAAAAACAGCAGGTCCTCCTTCATGGAGCCGAGGCCACATGGCAGCCTGCCAGCCCTGTCAGGAAGTGGAGGGGTAAATAAGAAGAAGACCCGGAAAAATCAGGACATGCAGGCTGAGGGCCACCCACGCCTCCACCCAAAAACAAGGCCAAAAATAAAAATAAAAAGGCTCCTCCCCCTTAACAAACTCCCCCCCTAAAAACCCACGACGAAATGTGGTAGTAGTAAGGCCTATGTGTGAAGAAGGAGAGGCTGGTCCCTTCACCCCTGATGCAATGGTAGCACTGATTCGGGGTATCCCTGCTAAGGATCTCCATGCTCCATGCGTCCGAGTGCTTAGCATCCACAGCGCAGTGTGAGGTGGCGCGGTCATCATGACGGAAGGCGCTTGCGAGCCATATTTCCACTTAGAAGGAGTTGAAGCTTCATGCATCAGCCCTCCTAGGTCGCTTTCCACGCCTGCTATTGTGCGACTTGCAGACTGACCTACGAAAAGAGAACCTACGATTGTGATTCACCGCTTGAATTGCTCGCTTGGCTCACTTCCATATTTCCATTGCCACAAGGTAGATTTTATTAATATTTGATTTTATTTAATATTTGACTGTTCCCCGTGAGAATATGCATTGTCATTCAATGAGATGAATTCGTATCTATTTTTGCGCTTGAGGCTTTTTTTAACTAGCAGGCTCTAGCAGGACTATCAGAACGATACTGCATAGTCTATGCTGATGCAAACGCCAGGTGACCATTGTGGGGATCCCCTACCTTGGATGGGGCAGGCGAGACATGTATAGAATTGCCCACCAAGTACAAGTTTGTTGCCAACGACCCTATGACTGAGGCGACCTATGATGGACTAGAAGGAAGGTCGTGCATAGACGTCAGAGCCGTGTCTCACACCCTGCTACTCAGACTGCTGGGTTGGCGAGTTGTACCAGGTGAAACTCAGAGCGATCTCATGGTTATTGACTTCGCCATTGCAGATGACAACATCTTCTGCAAAGACACATGTGAGAAACGATTCCACACAAAAATACCGACTGGCCATGATTCTCCAGGGTGAGAAGGTAAACTGTGTGCTGCAGACACCGACCCATTAGTCTAAGCTGCCACACCCAAAGAGGTGGACATACCTACCACAGCACTGCACTCAGTTGGGCTCTCTGTACTTGGGGAACAGAAGTACAGGGCAACGAAAGTCCCATGGTGGACTGACGAACTCAATCCCCTCAAGAAAAGTGTAAATAGAGCGAGAAGGATTTACCAACACACTTGACCCTGCTGCCAGAGCTGCACTCTGAACTGCCTTCATCCAAGAGAAGAAGGCCTTGCTCCGCGCCATCTAACGAGCGAAACGGCAAGACTGGCAAAATTTCATGGAAGCGGAGTGCTCTGAGAACCCCTGGGGCAGACATTACAAGTCCTCCATAAGAAAATCAAATGTAAAGCAGGTTAAATGCAAAATGTTTCTGGCTGGGCCTGCAGCATCGTAAGTTCACTAGAAATCCTCGTTGAGAAGGCATTCCCCAACGACCAAGCGGCTTGAGATACTGAAGCTGAGATAGGGGATTCCTCAGGCGGTCACCTCTGCGCGGTTACACACGGGCAACAGCTCTCTACCTGGGGACTGCTGAACAACAAAATACCGGCCGTACCTCCGCAGGTCTGGGTTCGTTGTCAGCCTCTTGCATAATAGCCGTAGCGCAACTTCCATGGCAGTATACTGATATAACGCTCGTCGATGACTGGATGTTTAACTTGTGTTACCGAGTTTTTGGTGAAGTGTTTAATAAGATGACGGCACGAAATAACTTTGATGGTGCTGAAGAGGCATGAGAGCGTAGTGAAAGCAGAGTAATAGGTTTCAATTCTCCGATTGCTAATGAATGCTCTAGTTGTGTTATTTCAAAAAACTCTTTATTAGAGTATGTGCTTAATGTTCCAGTGTTTTAAATTACTTTTTATAAGCGAGGCAAATTGTGGCTGCGTCAAATATTGGGTCAAAATGGAGTCCTTCCGATTTCTGGCAACTGTCCAAGTCAGTGTCTAAAGCCTGCAGCAGCTAACCCCATCGCAAATACTAATCTGAGGGCATATTTTCCCAATGAAAATAGGATGGAAACTGTGGAGGGGCCCCACGAGAGCAAATCTGGATTTTCACTCCGAACACGGCCGGACGGGAATTTGTTGTACGAGGGCGCGGAAATTCAACGTTCGTTTTGAAGGTTTTCTGTATACTTTCACGGTGTGTGTTTTCTTTGGTAACCTTTCGATTCTGTGCGTTTTTTTACGACTCGGGAGGATGCCCTCTTAGCACTCGCTCAACTCAAGTATCAACTGGAGACAGAGTATTCAGAGGATTTTACGGTCTGCAGACCGCCATGCAACGGCCGATTGAATCGGGAAATCTACTTTTCCATAGAATAATAAAAATTTCCGGGTAGATGCTTAAACCACCCAGATGGAAGCAGATCATGTTATTGCTCCGAAGTCTGAGGTGCAATTTGAACGTACTACAGAAATGAAACTGGCAATTCAGTGCATCCATCATCGGGAGGATGGAAACCGTTGACATTTCGAGGATGGAAGCAAATCGACCACTTGTCGATCTGCTGGAGGAGTTAAATCAGTACAGTCGATCGTTTTACAATGAGGTGTGCAGCAAATTTTACCTTAACAACAGCTAACTTCGGTAGTTTACCCGTGAATTGAACTAATCGATCAAGTAAATGTTTTGCTGAAATTGACAACTTTTACCTATACAGAACAAGACCAACCTCCCGCCATTTTCGCAAAAAATTGTCATCCTGGTGACATAAGCAACAGTTCCTATTATTGTCCTCTACTCCTTCCGCTCCTTCCTCTTGACGTTTCGTTTGTGGTGTGAGTTGAAGAAACACGATAAATTATGGAACGATAAGGACAATCAGATGCTCGCTATGAAACTTCAATTGAGTTCTAACTGGCTCACATAAATTGAGTGAAACCTTTATCGGATTAGTTGCTGGACCGGTAAAAATTGCTGAATTTACCTGAGGGAGTGTGGTGCGCCACATCACATCTTCTCCTCAACAAGTATTTCTAAAACCTTCTGTTGAAGCTCTATTTGTGTTAAGCCAATACTTATCAAAAACCGACTTGGTTCGAAAACTGAAAATTCTAAATGGGTGTGAGGATTTCAATTTAACTTGCTGGAGGGCTGAAACTAACCAGCGCCCTTCATTGTTCCAGCGGCGTTTTGCTACTAACTTCTTCTGACAGCGGTTTGAGAGCGTAGAGAGACAATCTTGGAAATGTCATTGCAGTTAAGCATCCGTTTAAATGGTAAATCCGAAACAACTTCAGAAAAGGTTGATCTGAACTGTTGTCCATCAGTTATACACCCAACTCTATTCCCCTGTTGGTCACGTCCCCCCCCCCCATCCCCAATTCCCATTATTATTACCAACACCACCTCAGACAGTGATGCGGTCATGTCCAATTGACTTCGATTACTACTAATTAAAAATTACGTTGCGTAACTTCAAAATCGCCAATCAGCACCTAGAGCGTTTGGCCCGCTAATTCGAAACAGATGGACATTAGTTACGCAAATCAACAAAACGTCGAGGTGCTCTGTTTATATGACAAAAACCCCCAATTATAAAGGCCTTCTTTATAAAATCCAATTACCTAGCTCCGCATTAACATATTTATGAAGTGGACGCTCGCATTATTATTAAGCGAATCGGAGTGTTTCGGAGGAGAGAAGCAATAGGGGGGACGGCACAAAAAAAGATATTTCGTTACATAAATATTTAAACTCGACTTTTAACGAGGGCATTAGGTAAATTGCGGCTGTTCCCGCTCACGCTACACGTTGCCGACACGCAGGACCACTTGGTTCTCAGACGGTGGCGGATGGAGTCCTTCGAAGTAGTTTCGGTGGACGTGTGACGTTGAATGACGAGATCTCGTAAACACTCTTGGATATTTCGAAGAAAAACGCCGCTAGACTTCTGAAACGACGCCATTTCTAGCGATTACAGTAACATTTTGTAGAATCTGATTCAATTGCCTTGAACAAACAAGAACGCAAAATGTCAGGATTCTCGCCAAAATCGAATCCAAATTTCTCTTAGGTTTACTAACTCAAACTTTGTGAGCAGCCCTTCTTGAAACCTCAAAGAATAGTGAATAGCTGGTGCAACAACATTCGTGAATTTCTATAAATTTGGTGCAACCCATCCACTCCCCCCTTCAGCACCCCTATATAAAACATACGGGCGTTGCTCCTTCGTTGGACGAAGTTCTACGGACATTTTGTGGATAACCATAAACAATAAATAACCCACAAAAGGTTTCGCCCCGCGATATGTTTTAGTTTTGAGAAGGGACAACAATGATAGTGCTTTACAACAAATGTGAATATGTCCTATCTGGAATGTGTTAACCGCTGTGGTCCAGCAGGAAGCTGTAAAACCCATCTCATATTGTCTACATTTTCTTATTATTCAGGAGTAATTAATATTTTGGATAGTTCTGTATATATTTAAACAAAAATATAAATATTTTGTAGTTATTCAAGTTAGTATCAAAAGTAGTACTTTTCTGTATCATTTTATTTCACGTTAGAAAATGATTGTAGGGATCGCTATTTTAGTTAATATTTCATTTATTGCTTTCCGCTCCCCAAAAAGGAAAGGAAAGTATAGCTAAAAAATATCTGGTGCGTAGCAACACAACTTTTCCCAACCGCCGTAAATTCGAAAACTTGCCGAATATACGGCGGGTGTGTCTTCGTTCAACGAATTTCTACGTTAAATGCATGGTAACGTCTGTTACAAAAATGAAAAATATTTTTTGTGTTGTAATTTTATATTTCTTTATTTAAAATAAACAAAATTATATTAAAAGAAAAAGACATAAAATGTCCCTCGTGGTTGCGTACTTGTACGAAAGCTGTATTACTTATTATTCCCACCTGATCTAACTATTTACTCGGGTGAACTTGTTTCAAGGGGACAGATCTACCGTGGCCAAGTTTTTTGCGTCAAAAACTCTCTCACATACTGAGCGAAACGGTTGTAAGCCTGCTTCGCTTACTGAATTTACTGTGATTTCACTGTTTGCGATCTGGACGCAGTCTCTGAAACCCGTCCTATTCAACTCCAGCCTACGTTAACAGTTTTGCTGGGGGGATTAATATTGAAAGCGCTATCGCACTAAAAAAATATGGCCCAACCGGCGGTCGTTCAGATAGAATCCTCATACCATAAATGTAGTGTCAAATTTTCATTTGGGGGAGGGACCTGACCGAAAACCTAGGTGTGTTATTCACAATGAATAATAGATTTTAAAAAATGAGATTTGTTTATCATAAAATTGTCGTTTAACCGTTTTTCTCCAAAACCTCTACGTTTTTAAAAATTGAATTCGTTATTCACAATCTACATGCCTTTGTGAATTGTGACTAGTGGGTCTATTATTCTTGGGGGTATTAAGAATGTAGGCCTTAGAAGTGTATGGCCTCATATCTACTGGAAATCATTCAGCTCTTTCTTACAAACGCTAATAGAATGCTGGGCTACATATTCATAATCGAAGGTTTGGTCGTTTACCCAGCCATCCTGGATAGTCGCAGCGGCTGACACGAAACATATTTGGAATCAGTAGAGAAATGTCTAGATGGCCCTTTTTCGTTTTTTTGAAATTTGGCCTAGTTCAAAATTGGCCATCAATGAGTTTGACCATTTGCCCTGAGAAAACGGCTTGTCCAAAATATGAATATGAAACATATTTTGGATGGATGGAGCGTAACCTCGTCAAATGAGCAAACTTCAAACAATACTGGCCCCACCGACTAACACTGCCTTTTATCACTCAAAGGATTTCGGTCTCTCACTTCCAAAGTTCAAAACGAAGTTCAACGCGTCCGATGAGGTTTTCTTACAATAACTGAGAGATAAATGGATAGACATAGCATTCCAAAACTAAGGAGTATCATAAACTGAATATCATCCAACAATGATTGTAACATACGAAAATAGAATAGACCATCATCTATGAAAACTAATTAGATCTGAGAAATAACTACTGAATTACTACTCATAATGAACAGTTTTTGATCATGTGAGAAAAACCTATATCGCGTCCAATTATCTCGAAACCAAACACGTACCATACATAATACAATATACCATACATGTGTCATATTCATATTTTGGACGAGCCGTTTTCTCAGAGCAACCGGTCAAAGCTTTTATAAGGTAGCCATTTTCGAACTAGATCAAATTTCAAAAAACTGAAAAATAGCCATCTACATATTCCTCTCCTGATTCTAAATATGTTTCATATTCATATTTTGGACAAGCTATTTTCTCAGGGCAAACTGTCAAAGTTTTTATGAGGTAGCCATTTTCGAACTAGGCCAAATTTCAAAAAACTGAAAAAGACCCATCTAGATATTCCTCTTCTGATTCTAAATATGTTTCATATTCATATTTTGGACAAGCCGTTTTCTCAGGGCAAACGGTCAAACTCATTGGTGGCCAATTTTGAAATAGGCCAAATTTCAAAAAACCGAAAAAGGGCCATCTAGACGTTTCTTTGCTGATTCCAAATATGTTTCGTGTCATCCGCTAAGACCATCCAGGATGGCTGGGCAAACGGTCAAACTTTCGATTATGAATATGTAGCCAACTTCAGCCCAGTAATAGAATTACGTAGAGATTAACTAATGTTTACTTGTCTCGAGTGAGCGAATCAATCCGGAGGGGTCTCTTAATGGCGTGGTGCGTATTTGTTCGATGGGAACCTCCAATTGAATGCACGTCAGAGCGAATGATTAGTGACGTAGCGCAAACAGAGACGTTTCGCTGAGAATAATAAGTCAAGTGGCTGACATCTTCCTCGCAGCGTTTGACGGTTTAGTTTGGGAACCTGTAGTGGTGACGATAGACCAGTCAGCAGGTCTCCAACCTGAGTTGTGGGTATTCAATCGTCGCCTATTACGTTGTCTCTTTCCACAGTGACATATCTCAGATTATGACTGAGCTCTTAAATGCCCCTGTGTGCTCTTCACAATCTCTGCAAACTTCGGTGTATGTGAGTCGAGGAACCTTCTTTCTGCTTCGCTTATGGTCATGCCAAATCAGTTTTATAGAAAACAGGGATTGTAAATTGTGGTCCATGATCTCTCTCGGTTCACCCCCTTTTCGCTCTGAGCCCATTGAGTCAGTTACATTTCGACATTTTTTCCTTTTTACGTACAGTATCCTAACAGACTGTAGATGTTGACTGTTTGTCTTTAAAACGTTATAGTGTGTTGTTTTGTCTAAAGTAAGAGTTATGTGGCAGAAATCATGCCATCAGGCTCTGTTGGGCTCAATCAGTGTATTATGAGATGAGATAGAAAACGAGAGACGGGACTGTATTTACAAGTCTTGTTTTCTTATCGAACTGCCTGTTCCTTACACTCATGAGAGAGTTATATCAGTCAATAGTCATGGAGGTTGCGGTTTTTCAAGCATGTGAAAGCACGGGCACTTGCTCAGCATCCACTGAACCTGTTGTTGGAACTACAGTGGAGCCGCTTCTTACTTACGCGCTGAAGGCTCAGGACGTGCAGGATGGCGAGAGATCCTTTGAGAGAAAAGAAGTGAAGTCGGGCATTGAAGTCGCTGCGTCCTGTAAGGAAACTGGCTCATCCTCGTAGCCACAAACTCTATGCTAAGACGTTCACGGATGTTGGGATAAAACTCGTATGTGTCACGAAATTTCGATAAGGATTCCGGTCTCGCAACCTATTTATCTAATGAACATTCATCTAGCTCAGCAAAGTTTCGTTCAGTGGGGAGGACTGTACCGAGTTCAACCCAGTGAGCTTCCTTTTCACTCCTCACTTGCCCACCATGCACTCAATGGCCAAGTTACCAAGTAACGGACCAGTTATCACATGGAATGGTTGCGTTGTAGCAGTTAATGCCGCTAGCTCTTCTGCACTCCTAATAACCGTCGCTTACTGTCGTAGAATCTACAGTGGAGCAGCGCGTGGTTTCTTGTTTCCTCTGCACTGGAGGACACGCTAATAATAATGATATCATCAGGAGCCTTCTACAGCACACCGCCCATCATTCTGGCGGCAATACCACAAGTGTTGTGCCTGTCAGATGGACAGTGCCACAAGAAGCAATGAAAGGAACCCTTTGACTGAAACAATACAGTGAATGGAAACAGATAACGTGGAAAGGATATGGATGCAATGGTACAGATTAACACAACATCATGGAGGTAGCAAACCATCCAATGAATGATACGAAAACAACATAAAAACTCCAGACTAAGATTCATACTGATTTATGTTCACAATAGACATGGGAAAGCAGAACATCTCTAGTAGCGGTGGATGTAAGGACTAAATACGCTGAAATACAGGTATAGGGATATTCATCGCTGCACTGGCATGGGAGGAATCAACCCCACTAGGAACACATACGAGTACAACAGTTTTCCAAAGCGACCTGCTGGGAATCAACGGTTGTATCAATAAACCGATAAATAAACATACTAGTAACAAATTAATCACGATATTCACGGAAAATGTTATTCAATAAAAACATTGATCAGCCCGATAAGTTAGGAGTCTTCTAGTCGAGGATATTATAAACAGAGCGGAAGAGCTCACCTGGAGAGGAACATCCAGGCAACCGGGACAAAATTCAACTAAGACGACTGATATGTATGCCAGCCGGACATTATGCGTTACAAAAACTCTACACAGGATCAACCTACCAAAGGAGTACAGTGCTCGTGTGGGGGGTTATTTGGTTGCAGCGATTGTGTTGATGGTTTCATTTCATTTATTCGTTCATTTAGTAAGTTTCTAATCCTTTCAAACTTGTTAATTCCAAGCACCTACAAAAAGACGTGTGTGTACGATGAAGTAAAGTAGAATAGCCGCACCAGATCAATTCGAACTTTCCAATTATAAATAATCTTTTAAATATTTTCCTTTTGATAGCCCAACTCGTCTCATTACCTGATTGGTAAGGAAACTCATTCTTTGATTCGAATTCTAGAAATTCGGTTAGTTCCTCTCGCAATATGCACCAAATCCGAAGCTTCAATCGTTCTTTGTCGAGGTGTGACGCTCGTCGTCGACGTAACGCATTCGTGGGGAGGCATTTCGTGCTGTGCCTGATATCTTTGAGCTGGAGATAATGACTCTGTTGCGCAAATAGGTCTCGTATCTGTGGATTCCCTGAGATAACGAACGTGATTCGTGCGCGTATGAGAATGAACCATTCAAATAAACATCGTCGCAACGCGACGAGTATTCAATTCATTAATTTTGTAATTGGTATTGTTGTCTTGCAGCTTTCACATTCGATAATTAACAATTTTCTATTTGTTCTAGGTGAGTGGTGGCTTTGATTTTGGCCAAACTGTTCTGCGAATGGAGTAAGCGTTTATTTTGAGAAATTTAATTTTGTGTACAGCGTCATGCGAGAAAATTGACTTTCGAAAGGGAACAGTCAATTAAAATAGTACGCGGGTGGGGCTATAATAAGCACAGTTATCACAGTGATCAAGATACCAACTGTTGTTTTTTCTTCTTCAGAAACAGCTCTAACGATTTTGATTAAATTTTTGTATGTACTGCGTCACTTAACACAAAAGTACTGTAGACTTTTCATCTATAGGGAAAATGAAGCACAGTTAATCACAAAACTTGTTTGCGAAACATGGTTTATGCTAAATTAAAATTTTCATCCATAGAAAAGTGACTAGAGCAGTATCAAAAATTTCGACATAAATCTGATGAATTCATATAAGTAATTTCCCCAAAGGGTAAGGGAAATTTGGGGTTTCTTCAGATTTTCACCGTGGTTCGTGTGTATCAGTAGTTCAGTTAGTGAGAGAAAAGCTGAATTGGTTCTTTTTTCGTTTCATTTAATTTTGAATAACTTTACAACCCTGCCCCTCCCCCCCTCAAAACTTGAGACTACGTTTTAAGACATCAGGATTCCAAATCTGCTGTGTCCGTCCGCCGTCTGGCCACAATCGGTCTTAACAAATTCGTGTTTTTGCCAAAAATCCCGTTTAGTGTCTTGTAATCCCCAATGCTCGGTAATCCGATCGGGTGAAGACCATGGTTGTTATGGGCAAAAAAGGTTAAAAAATTAACAGAAAGCCATTTTGGCAGTTTTATCGCAAATGTGTTCAGTATCGTGTTCTTGGTATTTTTAGATGCTGGGGTCTAGGCCGTAAACAATGTAATCACAGTAATTATAGTGAGCCAAATTTTACTAACCGAAAGAACTCGCGTGAGAATACAGCGAATTCATTATTTGCACTGCCACCCATCTCACGTCAACCACCCGTCAGCTCGACACTCACCCCTTCCAATTTGGCGCAGTAAACCCTAGATGCTCTATGTCCTGATAGGAACTTAGTGAGGTAGAAATCCACCTCAAGCTGACGCCACCTGAGCTATGGACCAAGTGCTGGAACTAGCTGCCTGGTCCACGACCTCTTCTGGGCCATCCCCCAGAACTCGTCGGGTCCCACTCGTCTTGCCACCTCACGAGGGTCACAGGTCTTCTTCTTCTTTTCTGTTGGCCGTACTTTTGCCTACTTCTTGTCTGCTTCTAGAAGGTGGACTGGGATAATAATACTCTTCACCACCAGCAATGACCTTCTGTGAAACCGTGCAGTACGAGCAAGTGATGAAGAATGACCTTCTCTGCAATGCCGCCATCCGTTTCCTGTGTTATGCTCAATGTACCAGCCCACACCTCCGCTCTATATAAGAGCTTGCCCAAAGCCCTAAGAATTGATGGTGACAGTGCCATCAGTGTTGCTATTCACTCATTAAAGATCGTACTCCCCCCCACATCGCACAGTTAGGTTCTGATTAGCAAAACTCCAATTTACTGTGCGGGGCGCAGTCGTGTCCGAAGTTCGACGATAGCGGGCGTCGAGTTAACCGCCCGGAGAAGCGGTTAGGGTTTGTGAGACAAGGGAAAATTTCTTTGGGGAGGCAGGCAATAAATTTAGAGGAACTCGAAAGTGAAAAGGATCTCGTTTCTCTGACTAATCGGGCGCCTCGAGTGGGAGCGCGATCCCTCTCAGTTAACTGCCGCTAATACGATGCTCGGGCTCGTAATCGCGAGAGGCTTCCTTCTCGTGATTTACTCCTCCCTCTCGGTGTCTCCCATATCATTCTTCGGAAGCTGCGATTTGTCGCGTTAATTAATTCCAAAATTCCAGTTTGGTTTGAATGGTGGTGGCGGCGGCGGCGTTATTGTTGTTCGGGTGGGAGGGGAGGGGGGGAGCTGCCTGCATGAAGAAATAAAGTTTTAGGACTCCCACCCCGAGCGCCGTAAGAAAACCCATTAAAAGATCCCTCAACGAGTCCCAGATTCAGGATCGTAAAACCTCTTCAGTTGTAAAACGCCTTTACCTGGGGTTTATCAAGATTCTTGTCCTTCCGCTCTTTCCTCACTCCAAACGACTTTATCCCTATCTTCCACGTAGGAACTCCAAATTATTCTCGAGTTAATCCCTCCCTTCATTCCACCATTTGACGCTGCAACACCCTTTCTCCCCCTATTAAACCCGGAACCGTCAGAAAACCATACACTAGTCCGTCGTAGTACTTCCTTCCGCTCTAAAAATCCCCCCCCCCACCTCTTTATATCGGTCGGATAAAGGCAATAAAGGTAATAATGACGGAGATGGTTGTGTGGGGGTGGATTGTGTGGATCCTCTTCTTACTGCGCCCCTAAAAGTTCCTGTCCCCACTCCTCCCCCCACTCCATCCCATGCTTCGTCTTATGAAAATACATCATTTTTTTAGGTTTTCCTTTTATGCATAAACAAAGCTCCCTGCCACCACTCCCCATTTTGTTCCTGCCCTGATTTTCATGAGGCTTCCTTTCCTTTTAATGGGCCGTCAATCCATTTCAGGGCTGTTTACTCGAAGGGCGCTTTAAAAAGCTCCTCTCGCCATCGCTCCATCTTTTTGTGAAGGTGAGCGCTCAAATATTGAACTGTCTCTCGTCCCCCTTACCTACCTTACTCTTCCTTTGTAGTTGTAGAGATTTCCTTTTGAACCGCAGAGCTGGAATCCATCCGTTTTATTGTCGACAAATCGAATGGATGTGAGTCTCAGGGCCCTTTTTGAATCCGTATATTTCTACATTACTGGCTCTCCCATTTACTATTTAACAAAGTGTAACAATTAACGAGTATGACAAATTACGGGCGTGGGAGCTTCACCAGATGCGCAGAAATACTCATTAGCAGAAATACTGTTAACATACTGATAACAGGTTAATAGGTGTGGACCAGAGAGCGGTTCTAATTAGGTCATAGTAGTTGAGTTGTTATTAAAGAAATTGGGTTGTGTCCGCCAGTAGGCAAATACTAAAGTTAACGTACCTGTTAGGTGAGTCCGTCTCCTCTGGCTTGTGAGTTACTGTGGGCAAGCGCTTTCGATGTAAAGACATCATCGTCTGGCCGTTTAGTGAGTACTGACTAAACGGCCAGACGATGATGTCTTTACATCGAAAGCGCTTGCCCACAGTAACTCACAAGCCAGAGGAGACGGACTCACCTAACAGGTACGTTAACTTTAGTTGAGTTGTTCCTACTTATACCTCAACCATCATTGAATAATCAGCGCGTAAGTGGGTCTTTGTTCACGATTTTGCAGAGAAGGTTCGTAATAACTGTTATAGAATTATTGGGGGTAAAATTATGAAAAATGTTACGCAGTGAAACAAGTGGTTCGAATTTTGGAATTTTTGGCTTGCTCATAATTATCTTGTGAATGTTTTCGAAGTTTACCATAGGTAATTGACTGGACTACCACCCTTTTTCCCGCGCGGTGAGCGCTAAATACATTCGACGATCTGCCATACATACAGGCTCTATATGTTCGTTTAACGCATTTATACGAAAGCATTTACCATAAAGAAAATGTATGTAGGTACTAGTTATTTGAGAGTATTCCGTTAGTCCTGTCGTAATCGTTTGCGTGGTTTTTGAGAAAATTGGGAAAGCGATAGTTTGTATCGACTTCATAATCTTATATCTCCAGTCAACTAATTTTCACAGAGATATTTGAAGAGAACTAAAGTTGGGTAGTGATTAGTAAAAGATTACTTGAAAGTCTAGTCAAAATCATTGGAGCCGTTTTCCAGAAAAATGCGAAAAATCTAAGTTTTCGGTACAGTTGGTCGCCCACTCCCTCTTCACAACATAGTAAAAAGTCGCATGCGACGCATCACACCACTGTCCTTGGCCCCAGTGCATTCAGAAATTTTCTTCACTTTAGCGATTAATCAAATCTGTTTTTCGGTTGTTTGTCACTGCGTTCTACATGAAAACTTGCGTCGTTGAAGGTACCGGATTTCATTGTGCTTGACGAATCGTTGGAAGAACTGGGAGATGACTGTCGTTTTGCGAGGGCTGATAGATGACTAAATTAGACTGGGAGTTCGGGAAAGGGGGAAATTCGTTGTCAGTTGGTGCGCAAGGGAAACTATGACTTCTAGTCAAGGGTGGACGTTCAGTGGCCAAAAAACCCAGCTAATTCTGCCTGCCAAACCCTGTGCTATGGAAATGTTTAGTAATTTACTCGCGTCATATTCCCACTAGTGAGAACTTTATGGGATTGGCGTGTCATTTGGAGCTGTCTGTACAAAACATTTAATCAAAAGCTGTTTTTCAGAAAAAAATGTTGTTTTGATCACTATGATATAGTTTTCGGTTGATTCGGATCATACACTTGTTTTGGTGCCCCATAGTTACCTGCGAGCCAGATATCAAGTTTCAGTTGATGATTTGGTTTCGCCGCATTCTCTCAATCGGGTTCACACATACATCCACACTCAAAAACAGAAACTAAATAAATAATAATTAAGGAAATGTGAAAAGCGCCTTGAGTATCTGACGGATAAAATGATTGGGGGAAAGAAGAAAAGATGGATAACAGGATGTTCCACGATAGAACGACCACCAGCTCAGATACGACCCGAGCGACACGTGGGTGGTGATACCTAAGAGAACACCTGCTGACACACTCAGCCGACGCATCTCCTCCTCCTTAGTACCTCAGCCTCTGCGGGATGAAATACTGTCAGGCCCAGCTGAAATGGAGCACTTCTTTCGACAGTATGCTTTTTCCTGACGTGGGGTGGCTATGGGGGTGGAAGGGTAAGAAGAAGAAGGTGATGATCCCAGGGTTGTAGAAGGAGGTCGACATTCATGTTATGAGTCCTATTCTGATTGTAACTAATGGCGGGGGAAGGGTAATGAAGTGTTCGGGAACTTGTAGGCTAGGTTCCCCTCCTGTTTAATGAACACAAGTTAGCCAAGGGAAACCTGCAGCATAATGGTCGACCTTACGAGTCCTCTAAGGTGTTACTATCGAAAACCACGAAGGGGCTGGTGATGGCTAGGGCCGCCTGATCGGACTAACTCACGGCTGCAGTTCTTTGGGTAGTGGAAAGTGAAATTGTGATCAAAATCGTGATGTTCATAATTCTACAAAAGAAAATGTAATGTTTTCATCATTACGGCCACTAGTTTTGCGCCAATTTTCCCCATGCTCTTGTCCTAGTTTCCACGTTTCTCTCTGTCATCTGAATATAAAATTTGAGCTGAGTCTATTCAACTCCTTCAATCGTTCTGCCTGGTACGCAGGTCGCTTTCTCAAATGCTGTTGCTCGCACGAAGACATTGAAAGGTATAGAAATGAAGGAAACTCGAAATTTTCATTTCAGCGAAATATACGTAGTTTTCCTTCCTACTCGCGTTTAGTAGATGGTTTTTTGTTGAAAGAGGAAAAATGGGGCAGTTTTATTTTCCGTGGAAGTCGCCTCCGAGCGTTGCGAGGGGACTCCAATAGAACGCTCCATTCTGATGCAAATGCTCTTCGAAAATGACTGTCTTCCCTCCGGAGGAAAGTGAGAGAAAATTTATACAAACCGACTTGGGGACGCGAGATGGCTCGTAAAGACGCCGGTAGCTGGGGAAGTCGAAAAAGTACTAGCGGGAAGAGGGGAAACGGTTTTTTTTACGATGAGCATTGTGAACATCTTCCCCCCTTCCCCACCCATTCAACACTGCCGATCCGGGAGAACTGCGCGGCTTTGCGGAAGAGCTGGTAAAGTTCATTTCTTTCAGGACGGACGATACGAGGGAAACACGCCCCCGCGAATTCTTCCTTTTGGTTTGTTATTCATTCTGAATAATACACCTGTTTGCGATCAGCAAACGTCTTGTACAACTCATCCTCAAAATTTGAAACTTCAAGTTTCAAGGCACGGGGATTCCTTATCTGCTGTCAGTCTGCCGCCCGGGCCATTTATTGCTTGGAAAAAATCCGTTCTCTCACCAAAGATCGGTATGAGATCTAGTTGTGACTGCCTGTTCAGCAATCCGATTAGACGAAACGGAATTTTTATTTTGTTCTGCAACTCCCCCCACTCGTGCACCCAACACCTACTTTTTGTTATGTATAAACATGTCTGTAGAAATGCGTAGAAAGAAGAACCTGCGCCCGCAGACATTTCGAATTTACGCGTGCGCGTTCCACGAAGATAGCATAGCAGAACGTGTGATTTAATGGCTGAATCGATTTAATCCACCGTTTCAAATGGGTTGGGTTCTGCTTTTACATAATGTTACGGACGGCGTGTGGTATAACTCATTTTGAATCAGAGGTTACCACAAAAAATGTTTTGACAGGAGACCTCCTTCAGCAATTAGGATTTTTCGAAAAGGACATTCGCCCATAAATTCGCTTAGAAAGGACTTTCTGGGCTTGAAAGGGCTAAAAAGAAACTATTGTTGACAAACTTGAATTTTGGCGATCTGAAAAGTACAAGCTTTATGATGAATATGACGAAAATGCGAAACCCATTCATCACCATAACCGTAACCTTTTGTTGACAGTAACTGTATATTCTTAAGCGTTAATGAAAATAAGCACCCCTACTCCAACGCTCAGCACCTTATGGCGTTGTTGAACGACGATGGCTGTACCAAGGTTATGTTTTTAAACAACTTTAAAACTTTGATACTTTTTATTGACTGTAATATAACTGATTTAATGAAGGAAAAGAGGACTAAGTGCACGTAAGTACGACTTTAGGACGAATGCCCCGAGCGAGGAGCCGTCTTCCGAGAGACGTGTCGCTGATGCAGGTTTACCCTTTGGTTGATTATTCATTCTGAATAATAACGCTATAGTTTAGGTCGGCCAAATTCTTCCCCCCCCCCCCCATTTGTTACTTAACGTTGGTACGCAACTTTGGCAGTTTTATCGCAAGTACGCCGTGTTTGGTATCGTTTTCAAGGTCTTGGGTCGAATTGAACGAGTATCAAACGAGTACAACTGTTGGAAAGGGGGGAAAGGAAGGCTAGATATAGGGAGGCACTAAGGAACTGCAATGCTTAGGTAAAAAAAGGGCAAATGAGAGACGCTGGGAGAGGTTCAGGGGTCTCTGGAACCTGCTCTATAGAATGGCAAGGGACAGGGTGGGTCCGAAGCAGGTGTTAGGGGCAATATGGTGGGGCCCCCTCGGCTGTGACGTTGGAGGAGTCAGCAGGTAGCTTATTAGATGCTCTAATTTTGGAAGATAAGATGGAGGAGGATGAGGAAGGACCCCAGGTTATTAAGGGAGGAGGTGGGTAGGTATGAACCAGGGCCTTGGGTGTCTAGGAGGGAGGTTAGGGCGGCGGTAATGGGGTTGGGGATCGGGAAAGCACCCAAATGGGGTAAGAGAAGAGATGGTGTAGGAAAAATGGAGGGTAGTAACGAGGTTGTTAAGGGGATGTGAGAGGTACGGGGTGTTCCCGAATGCATGGAAGAGGGCCAGAATAGTGGCCCTGTTGAAGGGTACAGGGAGGGAACCCTCGGAGCCCAAGGCTTACCAGCCAGTGGCGTTTCTGTGAGTATTGGGGACGGTCCTGGAAAGGGTTGCGGTAGGGCAAATGAGGGATATGTTTCGGGAAGGGATATCGGAGAGGCTATTTGGGTTTATGTTGTGAAGGAAGGTAGTGGGGGGAATGAGAAGGATAGAGCAGGTAAGGGATAGCAGGGAAGAAAAGCATGTGGCAGGGATTTTCCTGGACATGGAGGGGGCTCTCGACAGGGTGTAGTGGCCAAACATGCTAAGGATAGGAATGGAAGGTGGGATGAACCCCTATTGGTATAGGTTGCTAAGGGATTATTTGAGGAGTAGGTGGGTGGAAATGAAGTGGGGAAGGTGGGTAAGAGGGTGAATAGGGGGTGCCCTCAGGTATCAGTTTTAGGGTCACAGCTGTGGAAGGTGTTATTTGACGAGCCGTTGAAACGGTTGGAGACGAGGGTATGCGAAGCGAGCATACGCGAATGACCTGGTGGTCATCATATGAGCACAGTCAAGGGGGGATTGGAGGTTAGGGGGAATTAATGTTTGAGGATTCCGCAGGGGTGGTGCAGGGATAGGAAGATGAGGGTGGCTGCACAAAAATCACGGCTGCTGATGTTGAAGGGGAAATTTAACAGGAGCGATATTGACGCACGTGGCTGGGGGGGGAGGGGGGGACGTTGGAGTCATAAGCTGAGAGGGGTCCACAACAGAAAGTTGTGATCAGGGCAGAGAAGGGTAGTTCTGGCTTGTTTGAGGCATACTGCACTGCCTCAACGCCGACAGTGCTGGCATTTACGGGGCCAGGGACCTCTGGCAAGGAGGGACAAGTCAAACCCCCCCGAGGCAGAGGTCCCCGAAGCAGTAAGTCTGGATGCATGTCCAGGCGTGCTAGTAGCCATTCTAGCCTCGCGGGAAATTTTACCCAAACTGGTACTGCGGGGGTGCACAGCCCGTGGCGAAAAACGGTGCACCGAGGGGTAGGTCCACAAAAAGTGGATGCCTCTAGGATGCTAGGGTACTGGCGGAGTGATCCGCGGATCCCTACAACCCAGCAATGGGGTACTGCAGGTATCGCAGTACTGATAGGGGGTAGTAGGGGGTATCGTGGAGGGGTCTCTGGAAGTAGTCCCTGTCCCTTTTCCTTACTGGTATTTTTCAATGCTGTATCTTATGGGTCTCGAAGCTGTAATTTGTTTTATTATTGCTTCCTCTACTAAGTTAATACAACTTTTATAAATAAAATGTCCTAAATTCTGCTATTCAATATCGATAAATTTTACTTCAACACAATTTTCTGTTTTAGAGTATCTAATTTTTGGCGAGAATCTATTTCTGTACAATGGAGCACATCTTGTCCCAAGAACAGACACGTCCTAATTGTCTGCCTCCGCCGTTTCGCTCTCTTGAGTCAACGATATTGCATCTGTGATACAGAAGAAGGAGGAGGACATTTTTAACCTCATGCCGTCCGCCTTTAAACAACAAAATTTGTTAGCACATCCATTATCCGCGCACTTGTCTCGTAGGAGGGATCTCATCTCTCTTAAGCTCAAATCAGACATTGACATTGATTTCCTACCAAAGGGAGGCTATTGAATGAAATAAATCTCTAAAAGGGATTCTCGCTTCAGTGGCAGCAATTAGTGCTGTAATTTAAGGTCTCTGACGCAATCAAACTGCTAACTGAACCATTAAAATCCAGTAGCGACCTTTTTTCCTTCAACCAAAATCAAAATTGAGAGTAAAAGACTGACAAAAAGGAGTTGAAGCGGGGAAAAGGAGTTAAGCGAACAGTAGACATTTCCATTTTATATTACGAAAGATTTAAAAAGAAGAAAAGGAAGAGGATAAGAAAAAAAGTTCTAACAAGAAAAAAAATTCTAAAACAGGAGGCGGGGAAAAATCGATAAGAAAAAAGAAGAGAGGGATGGGTGGGGGGATCGTGATTTTCTCCTCCAGCGGAGTTTTTGTTGAATCACGTTTTAAATGCTCAGATGAGCAGAATAAAACTTTGAATGCTTTGAATTGGTAATAGGGCGGCGGTAGCTGGGCTCGTTGGAAGAAAGCAGATTTCAAACGGCCGAAAAACCGGAAAATTT
This sequence comes from Pachypeltis micranthus, assembly GCA_020466155.1. Taxonomy (NCBI): domain Eukaryota; kingdom Metazoa; phylum Arthropoda; class Insecta; order Hemiptera; family Miridae; genus Pachypeltis; species Pachypeltis micranthus. The sequence continues at coordinate 192,191 of CM035782.1, read as the reverse complement.
GAATTTGAAATTTAAAGTCGTTGGAGCGACAAACACGCGAAATGGATTTGAGGGGAGCGCGGACTTCGCGCTGCGATGAGTTGAACAGCAGACGCCCGCATAAAAATACTTGATTTAAATCAATTGAATTCAACTTCCACTTCTGAGCAGGAAGGGAAGTTACGAACTTGAGGATTTGCGATTCGAGACTGTTGGATTGTTGGTATTGAAAATGAACCGACTCTACTGTTACTCACCACGTGGCACTTCGGTGGTTAGGCACGTTTTGAAGAAATGGCTCCAATGATTTTGATCAAACTCATGTCTCAATCTAACGAATACATACATTTCGTCTTCAATGAATTTCGTCTGGCAGTCTGTTGTACGGAGATAACAACCAAAATGTGCCAAACAATGGGCGTTTCCATAGCGCGATGAAGAATGGACGAAAGTTACGATCGATATTCGATGCCAAAATGAAGATGTGAACAACATCGTCTGTCCTAAACTATCATTATCATAGTGGTCAAAATGCCAAAAGTTATATTTTTTTGCGGCTCTAACGGTTTCGATTAAATTTTTGTTAGCGATACTTCCAAATGACAAGAGAGTACTTTCAAATGACGAGAGCAGCACAATAAACTATCAAAATATAGATTAAAAGCGATGGTAGTGCAGTTTTCAAGAAATAAAGATTGCGTATATCACGCTAGCGTTCCTAGAAAAAGGCAGGGTGCTAATTCAATCAGACCTTGAGGATGAACGTTTAACAATGGACATCAGATAATCAGGAGCAACCACAGAAATTCCATAAGTCTTGTGTTGACTAACTTTTTCGCATTGTTCCTCCTATAATTCGAGAACTCCTTAAATGAACGTTTCCTGAAATGTCTCGTTGGCAGTCCCATCAATTATCTATGCGTTGGCTTATAAATGATAATTATGGCACAAGTATCAGCAGCCCGACATATTCTTACACGTTATGTGTGATCTATCCGTTTTGTGTGTGTTTGAATTGTGTGAAAATTGATTTGATTAGTAGCTAGAGCAATAAAAATGTACGCGGGCGTAAGTAATGTGTAGGGATGCGTCCCACCAGATACCTGTTACTGCACTTAACGGGTGCCATTAAACTTTTCTCTTAACTCCTATGTGGAATGACGCTAGAGAGCGGTGGTAAGTTTAGGTGGGATTTCTTTTCGTGTGAGTAGTAACAGAAATCGCTGACTCACAACCTGCTCCCAGCAATCAGTAGCGTTTTCCGGTGAGGGATAGTTTGGGTGAGTGGGTGAGGAAACTCTCCTCTCTCATGCGCGTTACCATCTTGGACTTAGATCACTAAGGTGGACTTAGGTGACTAAACGGGGCCGGAGTAGATTTCCGTGACCCTAGGGAATTCCGCAGCTTATCGAAGGAAGCCGGATCGTCGTCGAAAAATCGGGCTACAGAGTGTGGAAAAGAAAAAAAAACTGATGGTAATTGAATTGAGAGGAGTTTCTCGACGGGTGGTCGATCGAGGTTGCCTAGCTGGGGGGGGGGGGGATTGTTTTTTCCAAACTATGGGGAGCTGGTTGTGCCAAGACCTATAAAAACGCTAGGAAGTCGAAACATATTTAAAAGAGACGGCGGTGAAAACGGAGCCCACGGAAAGAAGGTTTGTAGCGGAAGGGCCTGTGAAGCCGAGGCAATTGTCAGCAAAAGAGCGGGTTCGGAAGGTCATCCCTTTTATTTCTCGCTCCTCTTCGCCATCGGACGGCTCCTGTGATAAATAACGAAGAAGCAGAGGAAGGCAATAATAGGCGAGAAAGTAGTGTGACAAAAGGGCGAAAGTTTTCAAGGGGGACATTATTTCTGGAACAAGGGTCGTGGAAGGAGAAGACAGAATGGCCTCGTTGCACGTGGTTATTGGGTGGGGGGTATTTCGGAGGCTGTGGCTCCCTCGGGACCTTCGCCAAACCCGTTTCTTTCTCCTTGTTCGGGGGAAGGTTCTTCTTTTCATTAGTAGAACTCACTTCCCCTCCCCTCTCTTCATCCTCTATCTCTCTGGGTTGCGGCGTACTATGATCATAATAAATGGTACATTTTATTTGAGTGAGAAATCTCTCTTCTCGGGATTTTTCTGGGACCACTTGCCCTCTCACGCGCCTCCCCCCCCCACCCCACCCCTCGCACTATGCAAAATTCTTATTACAATAGAAAGAACCTTGAGTTCATCGATGAGAAATGAAGGTTTGAAAATATGACATCAAAAGGTGACAATTTTTACTTTCCGCTACCCCAAAGGGGAAAGAAAGTATAGTAATCCTGTAAAAAAAATTGGGTTTTCTTCAGATCTTTACGTTTTGAAGCCTACTGAGTCTAAAAATCCTAATTTGGGCGCGTGGTCTGTGTGTGTGTGTGTGTTGTTAAGCACAACCCTGAGTTAGGCTTGCAGCCGCAGGACGTCAGACCCGTTTTCACCAAAAAGCGGGGCAGACAAAATGATTGGGTGATTGAGGTATCACCCAGCCTACACAAAAAACTAGAGGGGGCAAGGCACCTTCAAATAGCCTGGCAGCGGTGAGCCATCCGCAAGTAACTAGCCCCCACACCTTGCTACCAATGCCAGCGTTATGGCCACCTGGCAGTAGCCTGTACGAGACCTGTTGTGGACGCCAGGTACGCCTTGCCACATCTGAGCAAGGAATGTAAGTGTGAGGCTCCCCTCAAGTATGCCACTTGCGTCGAACGCAAATGCCAACAGATCTCGCACTCTACACAAGACACGTGCTGTACCATTCTTCAGCGAGCAATTGCCCTCTAGGAGTCACGAGTGGATTATGAATAGGCTAAAACAGTTCGAATCCTTCAGCACAAGACAAATAAGAGTTCCCCAGTTATGGCTGAGTTGCTGCACAATGCACTCAAGAAACGCTGCCGTTTTCTCGCCATACAGGAACCATACATAGGATCCAAAACTCTTGGTCTGGGATCGCAAGCACGAGTGGTGGCTGGAGCAAGAACGGGAGCCAAGGCAGCACTGGCCTGCTTGCACTCACTCACCTGAACAGCAAGCACTTGGCCACTGTGCTCATCCGAGCCGGTGGCTTTGAGCTGGTTGTAATATCATTTTATGGGCAATTTGGCGCACCAGTTGCCAACAGCCTTCAACCACTCAAGCGGGCTCTAGCGAGCCTGTCAGGACGACTCTGCATAGTCTGTGCTGATGCAAACGCCAGATCACCATTGTGGGGTTCCTCGACACTTGATGGGGTGGGGGAGGCGTATATAGAGTTGCTCACCAGGTACAACTCGTTTGTTGCCAACGACCCCATGGCTGAGGTGACCTATGATGGTCTGGGAGGAAGGTCGTGTATAGACGTCACAGCCATGTCTCACACCCTGCTACTCAAATTGCAGAGTTGATGAGCAATATCAGGTGCAGTGCAGAGTGATCACATGGTTATCAACTTTGGCATCACAGATGACAACATGCTCAGCAAAGACACGCGTGAAAAGCGATTCTGCACCACAAATGCTGACTGGCCACAATTGTGTAGGGTACTGGAAGGTGAACTGCATGCCGCAGACACCAACCTAATAATGCAAGCATCCGCACCTGAAGAGGTGGACGACAAAGTGGACATATGGGAACACATAAGTCCCATGATGGATTGAGGAACTTTATCCCCTCAAGCAAAGTGTAAGTAGAGCCAGAAGGATGTACCAAGACACTCGTGACCCTGATGCTGGAGCCACACTCCAAACTGCCTTCATCCAAGAGAAGAACACCTTCCACTGCGCCATCAAACGAGCCAAATGGCAAGGCTGGCGAAATTTTGTGAAAGTGTAGAGCTCTGCGAACCCCTGGGACAGACAGCACAAGTCCTCCATAAGGAAAGCAAACGTAGAACAGGTTTTAGCTGCGATGCAAAATGAGTCAGGCTGGGCCTGCTGCATCGAAAGTTCACTAGATACCCTCCTTGAGAAGGCGTTCCCTGATGACCAAGTACCTGGAGATACTGAAGCCCAGAGGGCAGCAAGGGAGCTGATCATGGACCCTCCGAACGAGCCCGACATCCCATTGTGGACAACAGGTGACCTCGGCAGGGCCATTGCGACCTTAAAGACCAACAAATCTTCTGGGCCAGATAAAATAGAAAGCAATATGCTGAGCGGACAATCTCCAGCGGCCTCCTTAATTTATTTAATAACTGTCTGCAGGTCAAACAGTTCCGCACTCAGTGGAAGTCTGCACGTGTTTTCACTCTTCAAAAAGAGGCGACCGCAATAAGTCAGACCTGCGATCATGAAGACTGCTCAGCCTATTTTACATATTAGGCAAAACAATAGAAATCTTGATGTTGCAGTCCCTCGAAGGAGTCTTTGGCCCCAACCTCACAGGCAGGCAATACGGGTGTACCAAAGGAAGGTCCACGCAGGATGTCATTGTCGAAATTCGGCGTGTTTCCCTACTGGAACCAGCTAAGTACGTGGTAGATTGAGGAGCGGAGCCCACAGGACTCAGTCCTTGGACCAACACTCTGGAATGCCTTCTTCGAAGGTCTTCTCAGGGGACTCATAGAGACTGACTGCGACCCGTACGCCTATGTGGATGACTTGACTGTGGTGATCTTTGCAGAGTCAGTCCGCCAAATCGAAGAAAACCCCCACCACATGCTCCACACTGTCATCCAAAGGTGCAAGCATGTCAAGATGCAGGTGGCTAGGAAAAAACCCAGCTAATCCTCTTGAAAGGAAAGTGAATAATCCACCCACAATACGCTTTGGCGGCCAAAGGCTCCTTCTTGAAAAGCATGTCAAGTATTTAGAAGTAAATATAGGTGAGAGGTGGGGTTTCAACCAACACCTCCAGTCCCTTAGTCCCTTAAAGGCACTACCATTGCAGGGTTTGCCTCACTGCGTGCAATAGGCCACTTGGGGTATGTAACCATGACACTATCCTCATGTACAAGGCCGTCTATCTAGGCGTGATCGGCTACTGCTCCGATGTCTGGGGTAGCAAACTTACAGTCAATCAAAAGAGAGCATAGGCCCAATCCCAGAGAGCTGCGCTACTGTGGATCACCAAGGCCTACTAGACTGCATCAACAGAAGCACTCCAGGTGATCACAGGTCGGTTACCAGTTGATTTGGCCGTTGAGTGCATGGTTGACAAGTAGAGAGTGAAAAGGGAGCTTCTTCCGCTTTTGGCTGAACTACGTGTGGATCTCACCACAGAACAGAAACTTGCCGCCATTGAGGAATGCGCGCTAGAGAAATGGCAAGCGAGATGGGAATCCCCGTCAAAAGGACGTGATACGTATGAGTTCTTCCTAAACATCCGTGAATGTCTTTATAGGAAAATGAGTTGAGCCAGACCACCGGACGAGCTAGTTCCTCACTGGACATGGTTTCTTCAATGTGCGGCTCCACTTCTTTTCTCTGAAAGAATCTCCCTCATGCGCGTCTTGTGCCTCTAGTTCGTAGGAAACAAGAAACCATGTGCTGCTCGACTGTAGTTTCTACCACAGTGAGCGACAGTTGTTGGGAGGGCAAACGAACTTAGCAGCATTGGCTGCTACAATGCAAACCTATAACCATTTTGCAGAGTTCGCGAAGAAGGTGATGGTAAAGAAACGTGGTCATAGTTGATGTCCTTCTGAAACTTGCAACTCGAGTACACAGTTCGATCAGGTGGGAATCCAGATTATGAACTCCTCCCCGACGATACGGGAGTCCTCAGGTCACCTCCGCGCAGCAACACGCGGGCAACAGCTCTCTACCAGGAGACTGGCCAACGACCAAATAGCTGTCGTACCTCCGCAGGTCTGAGTTCGGTGGATGCTGCAGAGGCCGGCCTTTTGCATATGAGCGAAACCGCGATTTCTATGACTGATATAACCCTCGTCGAGGGTTTAGGTACAGTCATCAAATAAGCAAACAGACCTGTCTGTAGTTCGATTTCGAACGGCTGATCCGGTTGAGCTGGTTCTTTTTTTGTGCTGTTTGTTATTACTTTCGCTACCCGAAGGGAAGGAAAGTATAGTAATCGGCCCAAAAAAAAAATTTGGGTTTTCTTCAGATCTTTACGTTTCAGACCCTACTGAGTCTAAAAAACCTAATTTCGGCGCGTGGTCCGTGTGTGTTTTTTGCATTTTTCTCGAAAACGGCTCTAACGATTTTGATTAAACTTGCACATTATCTTCTACTAATCAATACCTAACTTTTCTTCTCCATACATATCTCTATGAAAATACGGTGAACGGAGATATAGGCCCATGAAGCAAAAATAGGTTTTTTACGCTTTTTGGCAAAATGGCTTCAACGATTTCCACCAAACTCTCAGGATGTTTTCGAATAGTTAATACCTACGTATTGTTCTCAATAAATGTTCCTCTGAAAGTCGATTGAGCAGAGATAAAAATGAAAATGTGTCGAAAATAACGTTTTTTGAACATTTCCGTAAATTCTGGAGTAACTGCTTCACCAAATTCGATCAATCGTTCAGAGTGTCTTTTAGTTACCCATACCCACATTTCGTTCTGCATAATTATTTCTCTATATATATTTTTAACGGAGTTATAAACCAAGTTAAGAAGGAGATCAGAAAAGGAGATTTGTCGAATAGTAATTAATCGATATTCCAATTTTCTCAAAGACGGCTCAGACGATTTCGATCAAACTCACGGAGTACTCTCAGCTAACTAGTACCTACATTTTGTTTTCTATGCATGTTCCTGTAAAAATGCGTTGAAGGAAGATATAGCGCCCGCGTACGTAGGTGATGTTCGAACTTGAAGGGATTGCGTAAGGTTGTGTATTGTTATGCACCGCTCGTTTTATTCAAGGCCAAATAACCAATCACGCTGATATTGATCATACGAGATTGCTTCTAGAAACTTTTTACAGCCGGTGCACTAAGGAGAGAACATTTCCATGAACTTTAAAACAAAATTGAAAAAAATAAAGAAGTGGTAAAAAATTAACGACATTTCCTGATCTCGAAAATTTAAATAAAATCACATTTTCAAAACAATAATTAAATTTTTTTTAAAGTGGAGCAAAAGTAACCTATTACAAGACTTTCCTTCTTTCTCCTTAGGACTAAAGGGGGAAAAGTGTCATTAGACACCAGTTCCTCTGATGTTAATTGTACATAACTACTGAATGAACTATCGACAATTGTGGGTAGTAGTCATCTCGAGACTTCCATTTCGGAAAGCACGACACGTGCCGTGTCTTCTTTCTAGCGGTTCTCTCCAGGTCGGTCACATTGTGCACTTTGTCGACCTAGGCTAGATTCGTATCGATATCCGGGGCGAAACTGGCCGCTCTCCCGACGGTCCTATTGAGGTGGACGGACTTCAATGTTTCCACACCAAACATCAGTGTTGCCACATCGCGTCACTGACGTAAGTCGTGTCACCGTAGTGTTTGGCCTGAGTCGGAAACGCGGAGTGGTTCAAGATTAAGAAAAAGTGAATCAAGTCTCGTCCACCGGGTTCCATTTCGTATATGAAACTGGCTGTATGATTGGCCGATGTCTGGACAGGCTCGGGGCAGTCGAGAAAACCCTGCCAATTATTACACAATGGTTTATTATTCTTATGAACAGCTTGACCTAGTATTACTGCTCCGAGACCCCTTCCATTCGATTCAGTATCAAAGTATACTTGTAAACCATACGAAACATGACCTGACTACAATGGAACTACGGAAAGTAAATATTCCCCTGGCACCCGTAAGCGCCTGTAGGTATTTATGATCCGATGTAGGGGTGTGAAAGAAGTACCGGGCTCATCGGCTCTAACCTTCCGCCGCCCCGTCGGGCAAAAAGAGTTGGGGATATTGGGACGGGGACTACTTCCTCGGCAATTGGTAACACGTTGCGAGTCCAGCGGGCAGGTGGTTTTGATGAGACAGGTGGGAGGGAGTACAAGCGACCAAACGTTGACTTCTGCTGTAGTTCCCGCGAGTTGGTTCAATTAGTTGACTCTAATAATTAATGTAATTTCCCTATAAGCAATTGTACCCGTCTGATACTCATTCCATTCGACCCAGGATATAAATATACCTTGAAAACGATACGACACGGCGTATTTGCGATTATACTGCGTTTTGTTAATTTTTTAAACCATTGTTTGTCCATAACAACCATGGGCTTCGTCAGTAGGGGGAAAATGGGGGTACGGGACCGGAAATGGGGGTTCTAGCTTAATTGCCCCCCGGAGTGGTGGAAGAAAACCACGCCCCGTACTATAGTACGAGGTTTTTGGCCACGCCCCTCGACCAATCACGTTGTAGTACGTCATTTTGTATCCCCTCCACCCCGCCCCTTTACCCCCTCTACCATAATTTTCAACCAATCGTACTGTAGTACGACCTTATTTACCCCCACCCCCTACCACTAGTTGACCACCTCTCCTTCCAACAGTTCCGCCCACCAACCATTCACGTCATAGTACGGCCTTTTTTTACCCCTCCCCCTACTCCATATACTATCCCCCGCCTGCTAATTATATCCATGGTATGTACTATAGCCCCCTCCCTTCTTACTCACCTTGCCCCCCTCCCATCCAGCCTTCTCCCACGAGCCTCCTGGTGAGTGTGCTGTAGTAGGAGTACCCCAACAGCTCGACGAAAGTTAGATGACGTCATTTTTAAAAAAATTTCCTTCCTTCCCTGGGATCGAACGCTGCTCCTATCGTACTATAGTTGGACGCTCTATCCACTAGGCTACGAACATGTCGTTGAAGAATAGTGTAAACTTGTGGTATAAGAACGTCAAGAGGGGCAAGCATGACATCATCCTTGTGGGACGCTAGAGTTTAACGACGCATGCGACGTTCACGTGATCATTCAAGGATATGACTCATCAACATGATGCAATAGCAGCTGTCCCAAGTAGCTGCATAGTATTCTCGGAAATGTTTAATAGCTGAGATGTTTCACAATATGGTGCAATAGCATGACGTGTTCACGTGATTGTATAGAACCGAGCAGCAGCGTTATATTCTCGCAATTTAATAATGGACAATTATCTCTAAACGTGTGCAAACTTCATCTTGTAATCAATCAGCTTCCCATTCATCGAGTTGTTAAGGTGGTGGTACGTAAACTGCTTGGCTTCTCATAACAGTGTCAATATGCCCCAGCAACACGGGCTCTCTTATATTCAAATACTCGGTGTCGATGAAGGGAGTTTTAAACCGCGTAATTGGCATTGCTACACAATGAAAGATGGGAGAGGGGGCACGAGGAAACAATTTTTACGTTTTACCAACTTTATCCATTACTACTTGATTGTTTTAGACGAAACGAACGGAAATCTGCCGCGTCCTGCATGTTAAAAGCTTGATTACTATACTACTCGATTGTTTTAGGCGAAATATAGACGAACATCTGCCGCTGTGTTTACATCTTGATACCGGAGCACGCATTATTTCTAATGGGTTTTACACGTGAACCTACTCATCAAGACGTTCGTGCGACCTCGAGGTCAAAATTCGCAAAACGTCGAATTGGGAGAGATTCGTTATCATTTCCGCCGCACTTTAGACGGCTTCTATAACGGCGCGCGCGAAGGTAGACCATGATGATGGGAGGGGGGACCGTTACGCCTCCGAATCCTCGACCGCCCTAACCTCCTCGCCTATCGATGGATGAGCTGAGCGGAGACACAGCGTGATAGCTATAGGAGAGGTTTCATATGATGCAATAGCATGACGTGTTCAAGGTGGCTGCCTCAGTCTATAAATACAGAGCGGATTCATCCACCGTTTTAGTTCCCGTTTGAATATTACGTGAAAATAACCTTCAACATGAGTGAGTTTAGCGCTATCAAGGGAAATTTGGTTACAGTGTCGCTCGATAAGATTGTCGAAAAGTTCGCGGTTGGTGAAACTATCGACGTTATCACTGCGTTATCGAAATATAAAACGCTGCAAATTATTACACAACGGTTTATTATTCGGATAATCAGCTTGACCTAGCATTAATGCTCCGAGACCCATCCTGTTCGATTCAGCATCGAAAAATATCATAATGAAACCCAAAAAAAGGTCGAAAAGAACTGAATCGGAATATTAAAATAAACAAAAAAAAACGAAAGTATCTAGAAAAAACTGAATTTTAATATGTAAACATGCACGCTAAATACTAATATCAAAATTTAACCTAAAATCTATGAAAAAACCAAAATGAGAATGAAACGAAAGAATCTAAAAAAATTGAATCGTATTAAAACCAAAACGTCGGGGAAATAGGAACGGGGGCGCTCGAAGGGAAAGGCGAGTTGAGTTTAGCCGCCCGCCCCGCGAGGCGAGGACGGCCCGGCACCGGTTGTTTTGGTTTATTATTCATTCTGAATAATAACCCTATGTTTTCGGTCACGAAAAATTTTTTACAACCCCCCCTCAAAATTTGATACTTTACGTTTCAAGACATGGAGATTCCAAATTTGCAATGTCCGTCCGCCGTCCCCGTCCCCGTCCCCCGTCCGCCGTCCGCCGTCCGGGCCGTTTTGTGCCTTTAACGTAGTCTAAAATTCGTTCTTTCACCCAAAAATCCGACTTGGTATCTAGTTGTGCCCGCCATCTCGGCAATCCGATCGGACGAAGCCCGTGGTTGTAATGGGCAAAAACGGTTAAAAAATTAACGAAACGCAGTACAACGCGGAGCTACAAGCGTTTCGTCGTTTGAATTCCCTCCGCCCCGCCCGTCTCTTTAAAAAAACCAACCGCTCTCGAGGCGGCTCTCGCCTCCTCCCAACGACCCCTTTGGCCACCCAACGACGACGCGCTTCGCTTCGAGTGCCCCCGTTCCAATTTCCCCGACGTTTTGGTTTTAATACGATTCAATTTTTTTAGATTCTTTCGTTTCATTCTCATTTTGGTTTTTCATCAATTTTGGTTAAATTTTGATATTAGTATTTAGTGTGCATGTTTTCATATTAAAATTCAGTTTTTTCTAGATACTTTCGTTTTTTTGTTTATTTTAATATTACGATATTACGATTTTAGTTCTTTTCGACCTTTTTTGGGTTTCATTATGATATTTTTCGATGCTGAATCGAACAGGATGGGTCTCGGAGCATTAATGCTAGGTCAAGCTGATTATCCGAATAATAAACCGTTGTGTAATAATTTGCAGGGTTTTTATTCAGACGGGAGGGACGCTGTAGCTCGCGTTTTCCTGCGTTTCGTTAATTTTTTTAACCGTTTTTTGCCCATTACAACCACGGGCTTCGTCCGATCGGATTGCCGAGATGGCGGGCACAACTAGATACCAAATCGGATTTTTGGGCGAAAGAACGAATTTTTTAGACCACGTTAAAGGCACAAAATGGCCCGGACGGCGGACGGGGGACGGGGGACGGCGGACGGACATTGCGAATTTGGAATCTCCATGCCTTGAAACGTAAAGTATCAAATTTTGAGGGGGGGTTGTAAAAAATTTTTCGTGACCGAAAACATAGGGTTATTATTCAGAATGAATAATAAACCAAAAGTGACGTCTGTGCTATATTGAAGCATCATCTTGGTAGATTGGGCGGACTAAAGTGGTACGTTGCAGTATTGGTTAAGTTCAGCAAGACTGTAAACCAAGAAGAAATTTATTCTACTCCGACATTTCACGGTAAAATAAGACCGCTACTACAAAGTGATAATGTAGAGGAGCAGTATAATGAAGCCACCAATAAAATATTGGAGAGTATGGCTAAATTTGTTCAAGATGGAAGCGGTTGGAAATTGGAGTACATTGAGCAAATTGAGTTGTACATGGCAAAGTATCAACCATTATACGCTTCTTCATTCATCCCCACTCCGAAAGAAATATGCAACCCCAAACTAGGCATAATCAATATAAAGAATGACGACGAAAAGTGCTTTCTGTGGTCGGTGCTGTTGGCTTTAAACCCTGGTAAAAATCATGAACGTCTAACATTTCTTAGACGCTACGAAGCATCCGTTAACATGAGTGGGATCGAGTACCCAGTAAAAATAGCTGATGTGGATAAATTTGAGGAGAACAATGCGAATTTGTCGGTAAATATTTTTGGTTATGAGAATGAAGTGATTCCCATTAGAATAACTAAATTTAAAAACCGTCGACACATTAACCTCCTACTACTATCACATCCAGAGGGTAACAGTCACTATTATGTAATTTCAAATATGTCGAGATTGCTTTCTCATTTAACAAAACATAAATGTCAACAATTTTACTGCAACTTCTGCCTAAAACGATTTACTCGTCATGATTTACTGGAAAGCCACAATTGTAATCCACCGCAAGTCAGCTCTCTTGCTATCATTACATCAAGCAGAAAATCTTGCTATCTACCTACTCCTAAGAAATTAGCCAATGGCGTGAAAGGGTTAATAAATATTAAAAATCCCAACGATGTAAAAAGTTTCTTGCGGTCCATCTTGTATAAAATCCATGCAAGTAACAAGGTGGAGATCCTCAAACAGCACGAGCATCACATCAATATGGAGGGAATTGAGTATCCAGTGAAAATCATGGATGTGGACAAAATCGAAAAGAAGAATATCGGGTTATCAGTCAACATTTTCGTTTACGAAAACGAAGAGGTGTACCCAATCAGAATAACGAAGGAGAAGGGAAGAGAAACACACGTTAACCTTCTCCTATTGACTGATGCACGAGGCAAGAACCATTATTGTTTAATCTCTTGCCTTTCACGTTTCCTCGCACATCTCACCAAACATCGTGAAGCAGCACACTACTGCAACTATTGTCTCCATCGCTTCTCTCATCATGACTTACTGGTGGAACATGAACCATTGTGCTCACCTCACGGTGCACAGAAGACAAGATTACCGACTGAGGAAGAAAAGTGGCTCTATTTTAAAAATTATACCTACTGCCACAAAGTGCCATTTACCATATACTGTGGTTTCGAATCGTTCACCGTTCCTATACACACCAGCACCAACAACCCACAACGCTCTTACACCAACAATACTGCAAAGCACATTCCTTGTGGATTCTGTTACGTCATCATCGACAGCGAGGGCAAGGCGCTTAAACCACCAGTGGTGTACAGCGGACCCAACGTGGTGGATGAATTTTTGAATAGCCTCATGAATGAGGCAAAGGATAGAAATGAGGCCTGTAATAGAAACAAATATACCAATCAACATGATGGAGCAAGATAATAAGGATTTTGAAGAAGCAGTTGTATGCCATCTTTGTAAAAAAATGCTTGGGGAAGATAGAGTTGCCAATCACAACCATTTAAACGGTAAATTCTTAGGAGCAGCACATAACGCCTGCAATTTGAACTACCAAGTGCCCAACCACATTCCCGTATTTTTCCACAATCTACGTGGATACGACTGCCATCATTTAATGCAAGGATTCGGTAAGTTTAAAAAGGAAAAGTTATCCTGCATCGCAACCACTAGTGAGCGCTACATTTCTGTGACACTAGAATCGTTACGTTTTTTGGACTCGTTACAATTTCTCAACGCATCGTTGGACTCGTTGGTGAAGAATTTGGTGCAAGAAGGTCCCGATAACTTTAGAATTTTGCGTCAGTGTATGGGCGATGAACACATTGATCAGTTATTACGTAAAGGTGTCTATCCCTACTCCTATATGACGGACTCGTCTAAATTCGAGGAAACCCAACTACCATCACGAGAACACTTCTTCAACGATTTGATGCAAACACACATCAGCGAAGAGGACTACAACCACGCCCAAGGAGTCTGGACCACATTCAATATGACCACCATGAGGGACTACCACGATCTCTACCTAAAAATGGATGTGTTGCTGCTAGCGGATGTTTTCGAAAATTTCCGTACGACTAGTCTAACGTATTACGATATCGATCCGTGTAATATGTACTCTGCACCGGGATTGGCATGGAATTCAATGATGAAGATGACTAATGTACGGCTCGAACTGCTAACAAATATCGATCAACATCTGTTCATAGAGTCTGGAATCCGTGGTGGTGTAGCAATGATTCCCCACCGCTACTCAAAAGCCAACAATCCCCTCCTACCAGATTTTAACGAGGATAATCTTACCAATTTCTTAATGTACTTGGACTGTACCAACCTCTACGGTACCGCTATGACGTCTTCACTCCCCCACTCCGAGTTCAAGTGGATGGAGAGAAGTGAAATTGAAGAGACTGACTTTTTACAAGTAGCAGACGATGATGAGACTGGGTATATTCTCGAGGTAGATTTGGAGTATCCGGTCGAACTTCACGATCTCCACTCGGATTACCCGCTAGCTCCGGTGAGACAGCAAGTAACAAAGGAAATGCTATCACCATACTGCTTAGATCTGATGGAGGAATTGAACTACACCCCAGCTAAAGTAGAGAAGTTACTCACCACTCTGTACAGCAAGGAGAAATATGTGCTCCACTACAGAAACCTAAGATTGTACGTGGAATTGGGGCTAGTGCTAAAAAAGATTCATCGTGTGCTATCATTTAAACAAAGTCCGTGGCTCGCTCCGTTCATCAACTTCAATACTGAAAAAAGAAAAGTATCGAAGAATGCGTTTGAAAAGGACTTCTTCAAATTAATGAATAACGCCACGTACGGAAAGAGTTTGGAAAATGTTCGTTCCCGGATAGATTTTCATCTTGTGGCAGACGAGAAGAAACTTGTCAAATTAACCGCGAGCCCCCGACTCAAGACCTTCTTTCCATACAACGAAGATTTAGCAGGATTGGCGATGAAAAAGCAAAGCATATTTCTCAATCGGCCAATATATGTGGGTTTCACAGTATTGGAGGTGAGCAAGTACATAATGTACTCGTTTCACTACAAGTGGGCAGTAAACAAGTATGGTAGAGACGTGAAGCTGTGCATGACTGACACAGACAGTCTGCTCTATAATATCAGGACAGCTGACGTGTACAAAGACATCAAGGAGAATCTTCACCTTTTTGACACATCAGACTATCCTTCAGACCATGACTGCTACCATACAGCCAACAAGAAAAAACTGGGAACGTTCAAAGATGAGATGAACGCGAAACCTATACGTGAATTCGTTGGACTTCGAGCAAAATGCTACTCCGTGTTGGATTATGAAGAGCACGAGAAAAAGGTGGCCAAGGGCGTTCCTCGATCAGCAATTAAAAATCAGCTTCGACACGAAGAGTATAAACGTTGTTTGTTCGAGCACAATCTAAAATTAACTCGAGCACTTACCATTAGGAGTGAACGTCATCAGCTCTACACTCAGGAAATTTCCAAGCTATCACTCTCCCCATTTGACGATAAACGATACATTTTGGATAATGGGATAGAAACGTTAGCTTATGGACACCACAGAATTCGTAAGCGGTCACGGGAAGAAGAAGACGATAATACCGCTTCAAAAAGAGTAAAGACCACCACTAATAAAAGAATGTGCGAAGAAGAAGAACCATCCACATCAAAACGGCAGAAAACTTTGTGAAGCGATCATTCAACAACTATGAGTGTACGAGAAATCATCGCGCGCGAGCTTCACGCACCTGCCAGAAGAAGGTTTCCGACGAGACCCGTCGAAGTGAAAGGTATTAGGGACTTGTATCAAGCCGATTTAGTTGAAATGATTCCATACTCGAGACTGAATAAAGGCTTCAAATATATTTTAACTGTTATAAATTGCTTTAGTAAATATGCTTACGCTGTTCCGCTGAAAAATAAATCTAGTCGAGAAATTGTTGTAGCTCTATCTCCTATCCTCAATTCCAATCCTATGAATCACTTTCAAACGGATAAGGGGAAAGAATTTTATAACAAGGAAGTCGAGAGTCTGTTGAAAAAACACGGCGTGAATCACTACTCTTCTCACAGTGAAAAGAAGGGGTCGATAATTGAGAGATTCAATAGAACGTTAAAGACGTTAATGTACAGAAAGTTTACAGAGTTGGGCAAGTATCATTGGGTAAAGATACTACCTACCCTCGTGGAAGAGTACAATAACAGAAAGCATAGGACGATTGGTATGAAACCTATTGAGGTTAGTGAGAAGAACGAGGATCGAGTGAGAAACAACATTGACAAGAATAGACAAAAGTATACCAAAGCCGATAAGGTAGCCAACTTTCAAGTTGGGGATAAGGTTAGAATAAGCAAGTATAAACAGGTATTTGACAAAGGTTATCTACCAAATTGGACGAATGAAATTTTCACGATTCATTCTGTAGAGGCTACTATACCGGTGACTTACACACTTACCGACTGTCGCAACAACGTGTTGGAAGGTAAATTCTACGGGAAAGAATTGAAGAGCGCAAAATACGGTGACCTGTACCTCGTAGAAAAGGTAGTGAAAAAGAGCGGGGATAGAGTATTAGTCAAGTGGTTGGGCTTTGATGGTACGCACAACTCTTGGATAAATAAGAACGAACTCGTTTAATCGAGTTAATATACGATGAGTCATCACGAGAAACGGTGCCGACCCAAGCTCCCAAGCGAGAGTAATACTGTAAAGGAGAGAAAGCACAGTCCTCTACTACCTAATCATGTTCGATGTCTTATGTGCGGTCCTTCCAATTCGGGGAAAACGAACGTAATGCTAAATCTTTTGTTCAACGCCAACGGATTGAAATTTGAAAACGTTTACGTGTTCTCCAAATCTCTACATCAACCCAAGTACAAGTTGTTGGAAAAAGTGTTGACCAGTGTACCTAATATCGGTTATTTCCCATTTACCGACAACGATCAAGTGGCTCAACCCCAAGATGTTGAACCAAATTCCATTATGATATTCGACGATGTGGCGTGTGAAAAGCAAGACAATATAAGAAACTACTTTACCATGGGAAGGCATAATGGTGCCGATACATTCTACCTCTGTCAAACATACAGCAGAGTACCGAAGCAGCTAGTGCGCGACAACGCCAATCTTCTTATCGTATTTAAACAAGATGAAATGAACTTGAGACACATTTACAACGATCACGTTAACACTGACATGTCATTTGACCAATTTAAAAATCTGTGTGCTCGCATTTGGAAGAATAAGAGTTTCGTCGTTATAGACAAGGAAAGAGAGCTCCATGATGGAAGATATCGAGAAAATTTCGACTCATTTATTAAAGTGTAGAAAAGTAACGTTTTCAGACCCTATGTACATATCCCATTCCCCAAGAAGACCGAACTTCACGCTGGGAAGAAGTGGCTAGAGACCGAGAAAGGTTCAAACGACGTATTACGCAATTGGAAGCAATATTAACATCAGTCTTGAAAGTGAACGCGAACGCAAACCCGAACGTGAACGTTAACCCGAACGCGAACGCGAACCCGAACGCGAACGTGAATGTAGTAGTTGAGGGTTAGATATATTGGAGAAAGTAACTCATTTCACGCATTCCTCATCATGGCTTCTGTTGATCACGATCTCACTCTCAAAATTGACCAGTTACAAGACAGTATCAGGAAAAAGTACCGCAGTCTGAAAAACCAAAAGCTGCAGTATGAACAATCATTGGTGGAACAGTATAAGCCATTAACACAACCGCTTCAAGAACTTAAAGACAAGGTGGAGACTGTATTGATCAAGAAAGAGCCGAAACAGGAAGTTGAAATTAAACCTGAAACCTTCTTCGATTCAACCATGATTTCCGAGGGGAATACATTATTGGACCAATTGGAGGAACTTGCGCAACAACAACAGGGTTACAATGAAAAGATTCGATCATTTTTCAACGATGAACCCGAAATAAAACCTCCGACGCCGGTTAAGATGATTGGTGACCAAATAGCTCCTTACTTGAACTACATTATGAAACATGAAAAAACCTACGGCGATAGCACATATGGGATACACTATGATGGTTCCGGCTGGAAGATGGGTTCTTACCCGGTTCACATTGACAATAATAACCTCATAATTGATAATGTTGCGTACAGTGGAACTCCGGGTTTGTTTGAGTTGGTTTTCAAGAAACAACCCGACGATATTTATTCCACCGAAGATTTACAAACATACAGAACCATGTTGGAACAAACCAAAGTGCATCAGAGTGAAGACGGGCGAACTAAATCAAATAAAGGATACAAGTATACGAAAATCATATCTGCCCTGTTTCCACCAAACAACAAGCGAAAGAAAAAATTGGATGATGATAAGAGTGAGTCAACTTCTTCGAAAAAGTTTGACGAACCAGCATCAATGGATTCCACATTCGTACCTAAAGATTTACCAATGACGTTGAGCTCTGACGCCTTTCCAATTGTCAAGGGAAGAAAAAGGAAACTTTCCAATCCTATTATTTCGGATATTGAAGAGGATGACGACGACAATGAGCGATATAAATACGGAAAAAAATACAAGTCCGGTAAAGGTATATCTATGAAAGTTGGAACGTCACAAATCGACTACCGACATTGGGACGATCCCAACGAACTTTGTGACCGTTTGAGACTTTTAGTATCCTCCAAGCAAGCTGGTAATACGGACACAACAACGAGATTCTATCCATATTTGAGGAGCTTTACGAAGCTGGGATTATAAAAGACTTTAGCCGCGTCGTATTTTAATTAGTGTAAAAATGTCCGTAGACAAGTTTGGTCGGTTCGGTGATGGAAGGGTGGCTAAAGCAGTTCGAGGTCCACCGGGAGAGGGGTTCAAATTAACCGACGATGAGAATTACGATATCAATAACAAAAAACTATCAAACGTTGGAAACCCAATCAAGCAAACAGATGCTGTGAATCTACGATCACTATTCGCTATATCTGACAAGTGTGTAAAGTTGAACGAGCGCAAGAGGAAATACGATGTTGTTGGTAGGGGAATATGCAACTTGGGTGAGCCCACAGAAGATGGAGACGCTGTTGGATTGAAATATGTGAAGAAGCATTGCGTCATATTTGACGAAAAATCTAACGACATTGATGTAAAGAATGGACTCGTAAGAAATGTTAAGGGACCACCGAGAGAGCCGAATGATGCTGTAAACAAGGCATATCTGGAGCAAGTAGCACTGCAGTTGAAGGATGATGGATGGAATTGTTGTAATAAACGATTGACAAATGTGGATGAACCGTCGTCACGAAAAGACGCAGTTAATGTAGATTATCTTGTTAAAATGACTCCTTATTCACTCACTGATTGTTGGGGATTCAGATTTTTACCCTTACGGTACATAGGAGATCCCACTGAGGAAAACGATGCAGTAAGCCTAAAGCATTTCCAAAGAAATGTACCACTCAAAACGTCAAACGGTTGGTTTTTCGAGGATAAACCTTTGAGAAATGTTGGTGATCCGCAAGATATGAGTGATGCTGTAACAATTAACTATCTCGTGAGATTATTGAGTGAAATGTTTTACGATATGCACAACGCTATAGTGCCTATTGAATTCAAAATACCGATACACATTAAAAACGCTTGGATCATTGTTAACAAGTACTTTATCGATCCAACAACAAAAGTACTACGAAGTATACAATAAATTACGGATGCATCCACGATAAAACGTCAGTATCGATATATAATGGGTAGAGTAAGGAACAAACGACTCAGTCGTCAACAAACCATCAAACGTTGCGGAATAATTGAGACGACAGGCACAGTAATCAACAAGGCAATAGACGCACTACCGATAGAACTTCATCTTCCTGGTGGATATCAATACTGCGGTCCAGGCACAAGATTGAGAGAAAGATTAGCTCGTGGTGATCCCGGTATAAACAAATTGGATCAAGCCTGTAAGACTCATGACATTGCGTACGCTTTGTACAAAGATAACGTACATCGTGGATTGGCTGATCAGCGTTTGGCAGAGAGTGCGTGGGCTCGTGTCAAGTCTTCAGACGCCTCCCTCGGGGAGCGAGCAGCAGTGTTAGCAGTAGCAACAGCAATGAAGGCTAAAGCCAAGTTGGGAGGTTCGTTGAAGAAGAAGACGACCAAGACTCGAGACAAGAAGAAACAAAAAAAGGGGGTAAAGAAGCAAAACTGGTGGTATACTACCATTGGTTCCAATACTAGCTGGTTTGAGCGCTTTGGAAAGTGTGGTAGGTGGGGCAGCAGGTGTTGCTAAAGCAGTATCAGAGGCTAACAGCAATGCAAAAAAGTTGTCCGAGATGCAAAGACACAATCAATCTATGGAAGCTATCGCTCTCAAGGGAAAGGGATTGTACTTGAAACCGTACAAGGGAGGTGGAATGCGTAAAACTTTGAAAAATAAGGATTAAAAAAAACGTCGATAGACGAAATACCAATTCGCCCCCTATCCAACATTGATCTGCTCAAATACGCTAAAAGCTTAAAGATTCCACATTTTAGAGGCGTATTCACCAGAGACAACCTTCCGAAAAAAACCGTGGAAAAACGAGAGTGCTGTCGTAAATTTGGATTCTAGTAATGGAGATGGAACACATTGGGTATGCTACAAGAAGAAGGAAGATTGCATTCGATACTTTGATAGTTTTGGAAATTTACAACCGCCGCTAGAGTTGACGAAATATTTTGGGTCATGTGTGGATGTATACTACAACTACCGTAGACATCAAGCATTTGATACTGTGATTTGTGGTCATTTATGTTTGAAGTTTTTAACGACAGTTGATCAGTAATAGTGGACGACCAGTAGCAGCATCATGTTTTGCCTAAGTTACCACTTACAATTCAATACCAAACGTCGAGGAAGGAGTGAATAATTTACTACATTTCGGTTCACAAACCATAGAATTTCCTACCGGGGCTTATGAGATTGAAGATTTGAACGAGCAAATACAAGCAGTAATAAAGAAACCGAATTCTTTGGTCATCAAGGCAAACAACAACACTCAAAAGGCTGAAATTTTGTCGAGTGAAACCGTCGATTTTACTAAACCTCAGAGTATTGCATCGCTGTTGGGCTTTTCTCCGAGAGTTCTAAGCAAGAATAAATTGCACGCGAGCGATGGGATGGTAAACATAAATAAGGTGAACGTCATACGAGTCGAATACGTTGTTCGTGGAGCTTACCAAAACGGACAGGAAAGTCACATTATCCACGAATTTTATCCAGCGGTGCCCCCTGGCTTTAAGATTTTGGAAACACCGAGGAACGTCATTTATCTACCAGTCAACACGGGAAGACTTCACAACATTACGATAGCGCTTCGTGATCAAGACGGCAGAGCCATAAGTTTGAGAGGGGAGACTGTCAACGTACGCCTTCATTTGAGAGATGGGTCTTGTATTTAATGAAAATCAAACCTTTATATTACCCTCTCATCGACTCGAATCGACCAGACAGACGTCAGCGTTGAGACCATTAACAGCTGCTAACCGATCATTTCTACAATCTCGGTCTACAAGTTGATCGACATGTTGGCGGTAAACTCGAAAGCACAGTACGACAATTCGGTAACTCAGTACGAGTATAGAAGTCATACACCCTTTACATCAACAACGTTCAACCCAAGTGAAAAAGTGAGGATCGCCATACAACAACAAGAGGATTTGACTCTACCATGCGAAAGTTTCCTTCACGTTAATTGTGTTGTGACCAAGGCTGATAGACAAACTGAGGATCTTACGCTGAAACTAGCCAGCAATGCCATTGCATTTCTAATCGACGAAATACGATACGAGCTGGGTGGGGTGACGATAGATCGCACGAAAAATGTCGGCATTACGTCAACGATACACAATTTGCTCTCACTAACTCCGGCTGATGAAAATTACGCGCATAATGCAAGCGTGGCAAGCAGTCGTGTTGACTTTGCCGGTTCGAAATTTTCCTTTTGTATCCCAATGCCGATGCTCATGGGTTTTTTCAACGACTATAAGCGCGTCATTGTGAACCAGAAACAGGAGCTCATTATTCTTCTCAGTAACACATCGGCGAATTCCATTTATAAAGAAGAAGCAGATGCTACATTCAACGATTACAATCTCAATATCCACAACATGTATTGGAGAGTTCCTCATGTAAAAGTATCGGAGGCCGTAAAGTTACCGCTGCTCAAGATGGATCAAGACATTACCATCGAAATGCCATATAGGAGTTGGGAGCTACACGAGTATCCTACCTTACCAACTACCGCTCGTCAATCATGGACCATCAAAACATCTTCGCAATTGGAACAGCCGAGATACGTTATTCTGGCGTTTCAAACTTTGAGAAAAAACAACGTCGGGAGACACACTAGCACGTTTGACATGTGTAGTTTGAGAGAAGTCAAACTATATTTGAATTCACAATATTATCCGTACGATAACCTACGAGGTGATATTGCTTTGATGTATGAAATGTACGCCAAATTTCAAGCATCGTATTACGGGAAGAGTCCTCAACCCTTTATGAATCCTACAACTTTTGGAACGTGTCCGATATTTGTGATTGATTGCTCCAAGCAAAATGAAAGCTCAAGATCGGGCCCGTTGATGTACGTCTAGAGTTTGAAGCAGCCGAGCAATTTCCAGCCGGTACCACTGCATACTGCTTAATCGTGCACGACTCTCTCGCCGAATACCGTCCATTGTCTGGAACTGTCAGCAGAGTCCACTAGTGTCGCAGCGTATATAAACCCGGTAGATGACTTTAAAACTTCATTAAGTGTCAAGCAACCGAGATGGAAGATCGCCTACCAAACAACCAGCTAGCAGAGCTCGAGTATGGAGAGGAGGGAAATATCCAAGAGGTGAATCATCAACCATCAGATGAGTCATCGCAACAAGACGTGTCCATCGTTGAATTACCTGTGGACAAACCGCAGCAACAAGAAGATTTCTCCGCCTTTCTACAAGTCACCTACAACGTCAATCCGGTAAACACTAAATTTGTGACAATTGGACTTTTTAAACAACTAGACTTTCACGTTGGAGTGCTATTCTTCAAACAAGGAATGAAAAAGTCTGTGCTGTTGAGTTTTGATCAGTTCAACCAGCTGTCTACAGCGGTCGATTCAATCAGTTTTGTGCTTCAAAACGTCAAGACAGCCAACGTCAAAAGTTTCCAAGTCACCGATGACGTCAAAGTCGTAGTGAAATCCATCTACTTTATACCGCATGTGGAAATTAGATCTCAAGGTCGTAGCATGATTTTGAATCCGATGGAATGGCACAACTTTGTTTGCACATTACCGTGCATCAAGCGATATACCGAGTATTTGAACATAAGAGAGCCCGTGTTGCTGGAGCATATTGACGCCGTTATGAGAAGCCAAGCAGTTTACGTACCACCGCCTCAACAACTCGATGGATGGGAAGCTGATCGTTTACAAGATGAAGTTTGCATTTATAAAAAGAATAAAAGAATGTACCAGTAATATTTCAATTGTATGAATGGATCAATAAATGGTTTAAATTTAAATCGTAAATGTTTCTTTTCCCCTCCCCCATAGGATAAGGTTAGAAATAAAGACTAGAATTAGGATTCATCAATTTATTTTAACATTGCCATACATCATCTTCGCTACATTTAATATGAAACAACGGAGTTACTGCGCAATTGTCGCACCAATTATCCAATTACACTAGCAATTTCAGCTATGAAATCCTCAGCGTTGATAGTTATAGAGTTGTATGTTACATTATGGAGCCGATGCTTTTTACTAAAAATCTCGACACACTTGGGACAAACTTGCATTCTTCTACCATTTACGGAAAAATCAATTTGCTCAAACACCACGTCATTCCATTCGCCTAGAAACGGTGGTACTTCATTGGTATTTATTATAGCACGAACGTCCTTCTTTGATAGGCACCTCAAATCCATATTGTCAAAATCGTCTTCTTCGGGCATTTCTTCTTCGCAGAATAGTGTGACAACCTTCCAAATATCTTTCACGTACTTATCCAAAACTTGTGTTAGTCCGAGTGATTCAATGTCTATGTAGGTGTTGGTGTTTTTGGCAACGGCATATGCGCTCAACGCTAGGAGGCTCTTTGGATTATCTCGTCGTGTAACACCACTCATTGTCTCTGTAATATAAAGGGGAAAACGATTTATGTTTTTCATCATTATTTTCAACGATTCGTACCGAGCATCATGGAGAGTAAAACAATCACTATAACCAACGACACTAGTGTGTTGATTAAAAATATACAATTGGATACTATTCTGATTGTTGAGTCAAAGGGACAACGTGTAACGTTCAATGTGGATCAGTGGACTGAATTTCAAAAAAACTTGGAAACCATAGATCGAGAGTTTATGAAAAGATTTCGTTACACTTATACTAAAGTTACTGCGAATGAATAATATTCCAAATAATGTACGACAAATAAATGAATAATTTTGATGATTAAATTGTTTCTTTTTTTTTACTTACCTCGATTATTTTAAGATCGAAAGTAGTTCCAATACGTTGTCCACGCAAGAGTTCCAAGTTGTCTGGAATAGGTTGGCTCGGATCGAAAATTTTAACGTAGCGTTTCGGTAGGAACACGTCAAATAGT
The DNA here is from genome assembly GCA_020466155.1 of Pachypeltis micranthus. Lineage (NCBI taxonomy): Eukaryota > Metazoa > Arthropoda > Insecta > Hemiptera > Miridae > Pachypeltis > Pachypeltis micranthus. The sequence continues at coordinate 167,837 of CM035782.1, read as the reverse complement.
TCGCCTTCCTCAATAGGTTCTTGTAGCGTAGCAACGAGACTATCTCCGTACTGAGTATGAACAATTTTCAGCTTTCTAACTGGATAGTAGGTATTATCTTTCAATTGCTCCAACTTTAACGTTTTATTGTATTTGCAAGAAGCAGAGTTGAATCTGTCGACGAATGATGCCATTGTATGACTGTGCTATTATGCTGGCGTATGCTGCTTATATCATGCTCCTCACGCATGCGCATTTATATTTTTGACTACGTGACAAAACTTTTAGAGGCGATAAATTCCGATTCAGCTGCGCAATAGACGTGTCGAAACTCGTTTAGAGATAATTTGTGCGTCAATATTAAATTCCGAGAATAGAACGCCTGGGGCTATTCGATCACGTGAACACATCATGCTACTGCATCATATTTTGAAACCTATTAAACATTTCCGAGAAAACTGCGCAGTGCCTGAGGCAGCTGCTATTACATCATGTTGATGAGTCATGCCCTTGAACGATCAGGTGACCACTCTGACGTCCCACAGGGGGAATTCATGTCTGCCTCTCTTATACCACAAGTTTACGTTATTTTACAACGATGTGTTGTAGCCTAGTGGTTATGATGTCTGACTATAATACAAAAGGAACTGCGTTCGATCCCAGGGAAGGATCTGTTTTTTAAAAAATGACGTCATTCAAAACGATCTGGAATTTTAATAGGAGGGGGGTGGGGGTACTCCTACTACAGTACACTCACCAGAAGGCTCGTGGGAGAAGGTTGGATGGGGGGGGGGTTTAAAAATAACGTGTTATAAGGTAATTGGTACAAAAAGGGATGTCATCCGAACATTCGGATGTTTCTGTTGGTGGAGGTTGGGGGGGAGGGGGTAAATAAGGTCGTACTATAATGTGACTGGTTAGTTGGAGGGGCAAACTGAAGGAGAGGTGGTCAACTTCCGGAATTCCGGAAGGAGGAGGGGGTAAAAAAGGTCGTACTACAGTACGATTGGTTGAAAATTATGGTAGAGGGGGTAAAGGGGCGGGGTGGAGGGGATAAAAAATGACGTACTACAACGTGATTGGTCGAGGAGCGTGGCCAAAAACCTCGTACTATAGTACGGGGCGCGGATGTCTTCCCCCACTCCAATTGAGCTAGAACCCCCATTTCCGGTCCCGTATCCCCATTTTCCCCCTACTTTCGTCCCATCGAATTGCCGAGATGGCGGGCACAACTAGATACCAAATGGGATTTTTGTGCGAAAGGACGGATTTTTTAGACTACGTTAAAGGCACAAAACGGCCCGGACAGCGGACCGTGGACGGACATTGCAGATTTGGAATCCCCCATGTCTTGAAACGTAAAGTATCAAATTTTGAGGGGGGGGGGGTTGTAAAAAAGTTTTCCTGACCGAAAGCATATGGTTATTATTCAGAATGAATAATGAACCAAAATTCACTCTCGAAAACTTTCCGGACTTCTCTCGTCCTCCACAATCTTTTGTGCCGATGGTCGTTCTGTGGCATGTGTTGGAAATAAGACCTACTTTTTTCTGTTTTCGTTATTTAGCGAACATTAAAATGCCTCCTGTAAAATTGCCAACTTTTTTGTTGACTCCAATTGCACGCATTTCAAAGTTTACGGCTACAATTTAAACGGTTTCCCGAAGCAAGACGCTTTTGAGAAACTCATTACAACTTACTCCACTTACAACTGACTTCCTTTATGCTTTTCTCACGAAAATTGCTGGTTTTCGTTGCAGCTTGATAGGCTTGTTAAAAAAAACTCCCCCCATCCATGTGGGGGCGTCCCTACTAAGGACCTCCCCTCTGCCAAGACACATTCCGAATACGAAGGAGTTGAAACTCCACGCATCAGTAGATCTGTTTCCTTATTGAATGACTGTTCCCAAACCCTCAACGAGGATTATATCAGTCATATAATTTGCTTTTTCGCTGTTATGCAATAGGCCCGCTCCTACAGCATCCACCGAACTCAGACCTGCGGAAGTGCTGCGGGTTCGTTTGCCAGTCTTCCAGTAGAGAGCTGTTGCCTGTGTGTTACCAAGCAGAGGTCTGACTGCCTGAGGAATCTCATACCATATGGGAGGAGTTCTTAATGTGGGTTCCCACCTGATCTAATTGTATACTTGAGTAAAAGTTTCAGAGGGACAATCAACTATGACCACGTTTCTTAGCCATCACCCTCTTCGTGAACTTGGCGACACGGTTATAGGCTTGCTTTGTATCAGTCAATGCTGCTAAGTTCGTCTACCCTCCCAACAACCCCCGCTCCCTGTTGTAGAAACTACTGTGGAGCAGCGCGTGGTTTCTTGCTTCTTCCGCGCTCGAGGCGCAAGACGTGAATGGTGGAGATTGTTTGGGAGAAAAGAAGTGGAAAAAGAAGTGCTCAGTCAGTCCCTCCTCATTCTGACGGCCGCACCTATATAGGGGGTCGCTCGTAGGTGTTAATGAAGTGTTAGTCCAGGACTGTCTTTCGCTCAAGATGAGTGTTTTGAGTCAACTTGTCCTTCCACGAAAATATGTGCAATAATGCGTCGGGAATATGTTGGTTGTTCAGCGTTCATTAAGCTCCTATTAGGCCTGCGCCACAGCTACACCGATGAGGCGCCCCTCCTCAGAAGTATACCTGTACACTGTCGTATTGACGTTAATCTCTTCATCTCTTCATTTCTTTCGACAGGATGCTTCTACCAGATTTGGGACGTTACACGCTTCTCTTTCTTCCCCAAAGCTCACCGTAAGTGGGATAGTGGCACTCAAGAAGGAGAGAAACTAAGTAAATAATAAGTAAGGAAACGGGGAGGTCGCCCAGACTACCCGAATCCGGCTCTAGGGATAGAAGAATTGGGACGGGGAAAGAAAGAAGGATAAGAGGAGCTACGGACACAGCCATATGAAGATCTGTTCTGTCGTATTTGCGCTTCTTGGCTTGCCAAGTTAGCGCAAGATCCTGGCTGCCAGATACTACCTGAACATCCAGGATCACTGGAGACTGGTCGGGACCAACAGCGACGATGTCAGGCGTCAGTCCTTCTCCAGAGACAACCCAGTAGTGCCGCTCGCTCTCCACCTCCCAGCCCTTAGATGACAATGCACCAGCAACTGCTTGCAGACCGCATTATGACGCTTGACACGGCCTCCATGAGTACGTTGACACACCTGCACCACATGATTCAGCGACTCAAACAGATTACCACAGGCACGACAGCGAGCATTCATAACATTACAATCCCTGCCTCTTGGACAGCTCATCGCTGTAGGCAGTGACGCCACACGAACGGCGTGAAAGTACCGGTAATCCTTCCCATGAATGCCTCAGGCCCATACACACACACACACACAACCTTGGTTATGCGGACTCAATAGGCCTCAATACGTAAAGATGTGAAGAAACCCCAACTTTTTTACTTCCATGATAACATTACTTCCTTGCTCTTTAAGTTGTGGAAAGTAATAACCAAATCCGATTTCTCCCGTTCCTCAAAAGAGTTCCCTGGTGGTTTCATTAATAGAGAAGAGAATGGAGTTCACCGAACAAGTCCTCGAGTCTTCTAATCCCTCAGCTCTGTGAAAGGATTAGATTAAAGCATTTTACTCAATTTTTTTTCTTTCCGTGTTCCCTCCCATTTTTCATAGAATTTTTACACTAGGGAAAAATTCCGCGGAGGGTTCGAGAAAGGGAATTTTTTTTAGTCGCCTCCCTCTTAACGCGGTGTCATTTGGATACCCACCGCCTTTTTGCCCGTTAACCGGGTAGTAGGGGGCGACGTTGCGAGCGGATTTAGTAGTTGAGGATGAAGCGAGCGCGGGATTAGGGTGGCGGTTATCCAGGGAGAGGTCGGGATAATCTTGTCAGAACCTTCCCTTTAATTTCATTAGGTATAACCAAATCAATTCAGAGGGAAAGTTAATACGGGGTTTTCCTCTCCCTGCGCCATCGTTCCGTTTAATTGCCCCGAGTGTTGATGAGTGGAGGGAGGCGGTATCGTAAGCAGGGGGTGAGCCGTTGAGTCTCCTGGAAAGGACTCATCGATTCTGTTGAGCCCCCCCCCCCCGCCTACCCACGCGCAGTGAAGTTTTCGTATCCGGAGTAAACTTCCGAGAGTCAAGATACACTAGGTACACTTTCGTGACAGTCAAAAGCCATTCAACTTGAATTAACCGACGCCGAGGGAAATTGCTCAGAGCGGAGAAGGATGTGTTTGAATCCCCGGTCTCTCTCTCTCTCGGGCTTTTGGTTGAGAGGACCTTAAAAGTGTTAATTGATACGGTTATTCGATTTGGAACTCGCGTTTTCGTTTAATTGCTTTGATATTTGCCGCTTATTTCGTTTTCTAAATCGAAGCGGACGACGTGTTATGCGACATTTTGCCGATTAAAGTCAATATATCTACTGGAGCGTACACAAATAAAAACGCTGCAAATAATTATATTGAACCATGACCTTGAAGTAGTCTCACTCCTCCGAGGCCCGACTAAACGATACGAAACATAGCCTGACTTCGACGGACTGACATTTTCTAGGCTACGCTAGGCAATTTTCACTCCGTGACGAGAATAACTGACGGGTGTTTAGAGCGAATCGGGAGGCAGTGCAGAAACCATAGAGAAACGATAAGTTACTGTCAGAGGAACATGTATTGAGAATAATATATATGTATGAATGAGAATGAAACATTCTGTGAATTTGGAGAAAATCGTTGAAGCCGTTTTACCAAAAACCTAATGTGGCATCTCCGTTCATCGTATTTTCATGGGTTATGTGTAGAGAAGAAAACCAAACTAGCTATGGTTATAGCGTATTGATTTAAAAAAAAAAAATGTTTTTTCTCAAAAACAGCTCTAGTGGGGTTGATTACATTTTTACTTTCCGCTACCCGAAGGGAAGGAAAGTATAGTAATCGGCCCAAAAAAAAAATTTGAGTTTTCTTCAGATCTTTACGTTTCAGACCCTACTGAGTCTAAAAAACCTAATTTCGGCGCGTGGTCCGTGTGTGTGTATGTGTGTCTGTAGTTCGATTTGCGGGAGAACGGCTGATCCGATTGAGCTGGTTCTTTTTTTGTTTTGTTCGTTATTTTTTGTAGACACCAAAATAAGGTTATGGACGATTTCGACCGGTGGGAAGGGGGTGGGGACAAAAATGTACCAAAAAATGGGGTATTGCGCATTTTTCTCAAAAACGGGTCTAACGATTTTGATTAAACTTTCAAATTATCTTCTCCTAATCAATACCTAACTTTTCTTCTGCATACATATCTCCATGAAAATACGGTGAACGGAGATATGGGCCCCTGCAGCAAAAATAGGGTTTTTACGCTTTTTGCAAAACGGGTTCAGCGATTTTCACCAAACTCACAGGATGTTTTCGAATAGTTAATACTTACATATTCTTTCCAATAAATGTTCCTGTGACGGTCCATTGAACTGAGATAAAAATCAAAATGTGTCGAAAATAACGTTTTTTCGAACATTTCCGTAAATTCCAGGGTAACTTTTTCACCAGATGTGATAAATTCTAATGGAGTGTCTTTTAGTCACCCATACCAACATTTCGTTCTCCATAATTATTTCTGTATATATATTTTGAACGGATATATAAGCCAAGTTAACTCAGAAAATGAGATTTGTCGAATATTAATTTATCGGTATTCCAATTTTCTCAAAAACGGCTCTAACGATTTCGTTCAAACTTACAGAGTACTCTCAGCTAACTAGTCCCTAGATTTTGTTCTCCATAAATGTTCCTGTAAAAATGCGTTGAACGAAGATATAGCACCCGCCTATGTGGTGTTCGAACTTAAAGGGGTGGCGGAAAGTTGTGTGTTGCTACGCACCAGATATTTTATATGGACCTCCCCATGAGATGACAATACCGTAAAATTCCTATCCTTGGGAAAATGAGTAGTGCAGCACAATAAATTACCAAACATTTCGTCGAAAATTGGTTTTTGTGTGTGTGTGTGTGGGGGGGGGGGGATTCCTTTTAAACTCAGATAAAATGTTACTAGGATCTTCAGATAAATTCAATGGTACTCCACCCAAGTACCTATAGGATGGGTCTTTAATAACGCACATTAGATGTACAGGGGCTACTCCAGCAATTCCGTAATTTCAACTACCGCCGTTTCATTTGCTACCGTTTCTACAAGTTTTTATCCGATTTCTCTGGAGAAGTGATCATTATCCTGTTCAAAAAAAATCTTCAGTGCTAGAGTAAGGGCGCGCACAATTAATTCCGGAACTGTAAGCGCTACCACTTTCTGCCGCTGTTGAAGTGTTTTCCTACCAAGTTCAAATGTAATGAGTGAAAAATAAATTGAGTTAGATGAAATAGCTAAGAACACTAGTGAATGTACTTAGAGCTAAGGAAAGTTGTGTGATGTGGCGACCTGATATTTTTTCATTCGGTTTGGGAGGTTTTGCAACTCGTGAACTTCGCTCCTGTGTCCCCATGGCTTTCCCCGTGTTTGTCAAGCGTAATGTTGTTTTATTCATTTTTTGCGCTGCGGTTCGTCCGCGTCTCGTCCAAATTGATTACCCGAGTGGCGGTGATTCGCCTCCAGCTCGTACCGCATTTCCTGCGTTTAATAATTCAACCATCAATTAGCCCGTTTTTTTCACGCACCGGTGAAAAGCAGACGAATGCGTTTTATACAGCGCAGCAAACGGGATATTTCATTCACAAACTTCTCAACCCTTTTTGTCTCCCTTCTAAAAAGTGCTCCAGCAATCCGGCAATTTGCGGCGAGGATTGCGTGATGTCCTCAATAATTCACGAGACTCCTTAACCCCCCTTCAACCCCGCAGCAACGCATTCTCTCCCCTTGACACCCTTCCATCCAGCGGCTTCTTTTGTTTCTTTTCTGTTCGCACCAAAACCAATAATTCAAGAACCCGTTCAAATATTACCCGCTCCGGGCAGTGGAAAGAGTGGGGGATCGAAAGGAGCACCTGACGCAACTACTGTGTGTTGCTTCCTCACGCCCTCTCGTGGTACGGTCTATCATTTGTCAAGAATTGACGTCTGGAAACTTTGAGAACCCATAACTCAGGGGTCCCCTCATGATGAGAGATTTTATTACTCCGTTCACAGAACTGATAATAGGACAACAAACTTGATAATTCACTTAATTTTTATATTTATGTCGCAGGACCCATTTAAATCTCAGCCACACTCAGCGTCTTCATAATACACGTTGCAATTAAATGGTCCTGGTCAGTGGGGGTCATAGTAGAGGTCATGTTTTGAAAAACCTCCTAAAACCGAATTCACATTAAAAACCGTTGATATGTACGTGCGGTCTGTTCCTTCTCGACCTAGAGAGGGCAGCTGTGCCTTGGTCAGACCAGGTTACCCTAGCCATCACGAACCTCCTCGTGGTGCTCGATGGTAACTCCCTAGATTTTGGTTTCTCGGTATTAGCGCGGGGGGGGGGGATCCTTCCACTATCCTCCTCCTACTCTTCTACCCCTTTTTCCACCACGAGAGACCACTGCTGGTGCCAGTGTTATGGCTGGGCGTTCAGAAGCCCCAAAAACCTAAGGGCTCACGTCTGGCAGAAGTATCCCGTTGAAGGGCATGAGGGCATTAACGTATATAGGATTATGCACAGGTATGCTTCTGAGGAGATGCGCCTCATTGCAGTGGCACAGGCATAGGGTGCAAGCCCACATAGGTCAGTAGCCCCTGAACATTGGCCACTCCAAGCAACATGTGACTCATTTCCCCTCTTGAAGTGTGAGAGGTTTGCTGAGGAAGTGAGCAGAGTGAGCAGAGGTTATTGAAGTCGCCATGTCCAGTGAGGAACTGGTTCGTCCAGTGATCGTCTGGCTCAACCCGTTTCTAGAAAGACGTTCACGGATGTGAGGGAGAACTCTTGCGTGCCACGACCCTTCGACGAGGATTACCATCTCGCTTGCCATTTCTCTAACGCCCATTCGTCGATGGCAGAGAGTTTTCATTCTGTGGTGGGATCTGCACAGAGTTCTACCCAAAGCGAGGGATGCTCTCGTTTCACCATTTACTTGTCAACCATGCACTCAATGGTCAAGTCAACTGGTAACTGCTCAGGCCTTGGTGATCCACTGAGAGTCACTACTCTCACTTGATTGACTGTTAGTTTGCTACCCCAGACAACGGGGCAGTAGCAAACCACCCCTAGATAGATGGCCTTGTACATGAGGATGTGTCATGGTAATTCACCCCCCAAGTGGCCTTATTAATTGCACGCAGTGAGGCAAACCTTGCAACCTTGCCTTTGAGAGCTATTTACGTTTCCTTTCAAGAGGATTAACTGGGGTTTTCCCTCAGTAACCTGCATCTTACACCATTAGGTAACAGTGTGGAGCACAGGACGCGGTTTTTCTTCAATTTGGTGGACAGACTCTGTAGGGATCAGCACATTCAGATCATCTACATAAGCGAACGGTTCGTAGACATCGTCTCCATGAGCCTCGTGAGATGACCTTCGTGAGTGCTGGTCCAAGGACCGAGCCCTGTGTGGGCCCCTTCTCAATCTTTCTCTAGACGAAGTCATGTCTGCATTCGATTGTAGCAGTTCTGTCTCACAGGTAACTTCTTACGAGCAAGTACAGGTTGTGGGGATTCCCTACCTTTAAGCCCATTGAGGATCGCTGGCCACCCAATATTGTCAAACGCTCCACTGATGACCATCAGAACTGCTACTACTTACTTAGCGGGAGCCAGCAGGGAAACATGTCTAATTTCGACGATGACATCCTGTGTGGACCTTCCTTTGGTACACCTGAATTGCCTGGTTGTGTCCAAAGATTCATTCGTGGGACTGCATCATCAAGATTTCTAATTTTTTTCCTAGTATGGAAATTAGGCTGAGTGGTCTACATGGTCATGGGTCTGATTGATTGCCACGAGTTCTTTCACTTAGTAGACTATAGCTCACTATAATTACTGTCATCTTCCGTCTGGATGCCGTCTTACACGTATCAAAATTGTTTCATTCGACCTAGCATCTAAAAATACCTGGAAAACAATACGGAACACGGCGTATTTGCGATAAAACTGCCGACATTTCGTTTCTGTTAACTTTTTTAACCATTTTTTGCATAAGAACCATGGGCTTTGCCCGATCGGATTGCTGAGCAGGCAGGCACAACTGGATACCAGATGGGATTTTTGTGTGAATCAATGGTTTTTATTTTCCGCTACCCAAAACGAAAGGAAAGATTGTAATCGTGTAAAAAAAAGGGTTTTCTTCAGATCTCTACGTTTTAAGGCTTCAGAGGACATTCATTGGAAGGATTACCGGCATTTTTAAGTAAAAGAGGAGGAGATTGTAATGTTGTGAATGTTCGCTGTCGTTCCTATGGTCCTGTTTGAGTCACTGAATCATGTGGTGCTGGTGTGCATGGTACCTGACCCTGAATATGAGCTCCCTGGAAGAAACAGAGGACACACATTCCCGTGCCCTGCACCCTGCAGCACCTCAGCAACACTACCCGGATACCTCCTCCACAACTTCTGGACCCGCCTCATCCTTTTAGCTGCCCTACGACCACTTGCAGGGGGCAGATTCAAGAAGTCTATGGTCTCGCACTCCCACACCAGCAGGATTCTCAACTCTTGGGAAAATGCAGCGCAGATACCTCGTCCACAGAAACAGCACTCCTAGCCAGACTCTGCAAAAGAGGATTCTCATAACCCTTCAGTTTACTTACCTCAGAAAGCCTCAGAATCTAATTCCTCAAAAGGGACAAGTTTGAGGCTGCTAGGTCTGGCCAGCTATCCTGAGGCTGCTGACCCATGTCTGAGCGGGCCCAGTCGCTATTCGCGGAGAATTGACCCTCCACAAGCTGCCTATACTCAGGCTTCCAGCGCAAGGCTTTAATGGCTGCTGCAGTACGGAAGGACAATCAGTCTGCCTGATATTTGTTGAGATAGCGTACCCCCTCCCACACAGACTGAGCCTCAACAACTGCCATGAGACGCATCTCCTAAGAAGCATACCAGTATACAGTCCTATCGACATTTATATCATCATTTCTTTCGACAGGAGGCTTCAGTCAGACGTGAGCCGTTAGGCCTTGGGCGTTTCTTGGGCCACAGTACTGGTACAGGCAGTCGTGGTGGAGATCGGGGAAGGGTATGAGGAAGAAGAGGATTGGGGAAGAGGAAGGAGGCCGATGTCTCTTTCCGGGTGATCCGTGCGTCGCGCCGGGGATATGATTACACACCTCACCTCCTTTCCCTTTGGGTAGCGGAAAGTAATTAGGTCAATGAAAATGAGAATTGCATCAAGAACAATAATGCAGTGGTACGTTCCAGTCGGGGAACTACAATCAGATTAAAGTGTGATATTTTCGCTTGCTAAGTACAGTCGCGAGCAGGTAGAGTCGATGGTGTCGGCCAGGCGTGGATGGGAAGCAATGAAGAGGTCGATGTGGGGTTCGGCGGCGCGCGCGAGTCGTTTGTAGCAGCTTGTCGCAGGTCTCCGCCGTTCATTTTGCGTCGAGCTCCCGTTGAATTCACTTCGCGGCGTCCGTAAAAAGTCGGTTCTCTCAATTTACAAGTAAAAATGTGTATCTTTCTGTAAGTCAGTTGAAATTTGAAGAATTGAAACTGTACGCATACAGAAACTAATCGGTGAGTGCAGCACTTTAGTACATTCCTTAAATCGTAGAAGGAAGAAAAGTTATGTAATTGGCTGAAAGTTGAGTTTCTTTCGACCATTACGTCTCAAACGCGAGATTCAGTATGCTTACCAGTTTAGAGGGTATTACTTGTAAGTCCTTAATACCAGAGAGTTCGATGTCGCGTTTTTTAACAGAAAACGACCTACTTTACTTCATTTCTGGTGCAGTTGCTCAAACATTCGAACGCATAATTGTTTATTATTACGATCGTTATCTACAGTTTCTGTTTCTACAACTCCGTTTAACTTATAACAACGGCTCGTCTTCATCATCTTACGAGGTATCGCTTCATTTTGCTGTCATTGCTATTTAATCGTCTGACCCGTGAGTTTTCACCCAAACGGTAAGGTAAGTATTCTAATCGTGTGGAAAAAGCTTTGGTTTTATCAGATCTGTACGTTAGGATGCTTACTGAATCCGACAAACCTAATTTACGCGCGTGTTTCGTGTATGTGGGTATTTTCAGTACTCTCTTCATGAGTTTAGGCGTTTTCTAGTTTTTATGGTTATTTTTACACGACGCGAAAACATTTTCGCATTTATATATCTTAAATTAGGCGATGAAAAGGACAATTGTTAAACGAGCAAATACGATTGCGAATAACGCAGTGGTCTATAGTCGGGAAGCTCCACTTAGATTGAATGTGATATTTTCGTTTCCAAAGTACAGTCGCGAGAGATTGGTGTGGTGAGGGGGGTCGGCGGCGCCGATTAGGCAGGTGGGTGAGAAGTGATGATGAGGGTGAGGGGTCGGTGGCGCCGGCGTGTCTGGGACGCTTGTCGCGACTCGTCCGAAGTCTCATTTCGCGTCGAATTCACTTTTCTCGCGACGTTCGAAAACTTCAATCCGCAAAATTATCAAATAAAAATGTGTATCTCTATGAATCAGTTGAAATTTGAAGAATTAAGACCGTCGCAGAACGTAATCGTGAGTTAGTGCTTCACCTTAGTACATTCCTTAAATCTAACAAGAAGGTCTTATTACTTAATGGCTCATCTTCGTCACCTTTCAAATACGATTTCGATTAATGAAGGGATATAATAAGGTGCGGTACAGTCGGAAAGCTCCAATGAGATTGAATTACGTTATTTTTGTTTTTACAGTACAGTCGTGAGCGACTGGTGGGTTTGAGGTGGTGCCGGAGACGCGTCGGTTAAGTGAGCTGGTGGTGAGGAGGGTCGGCAGCGCCGGCGACTATGAAATGCTTCTAGCTACTTTTCATGGTTAATTCTGCCGTTCATTTTGCGTCGTATCTTTCTATAAATCGATTGAAATTTGAAGAATTGTAACCGTACTCATACAGAAACTAATCGTGAGTGACACCTTACTACCATAACTCCATCCAGCCTCCTCCTCCTCCATAACTCAATTAAGAAGGAAGGAAAGTTATGTAAATAGCTAAAATGTTGCTGAATTTCAAATGCGAGATTCAGTGTGCTTAACAGTACACAGAGTACGAGTAATACTGAGTATCAGAGAGATTGATATCGTGTTTTTCGAATGTAAATAACTTGCGACAGACGTGAAAATGTGTGCAGTTGATTAAATATTCGGTTATCCCAAATACACACCCGTATATTTGTTGGTATCGTTTATTGTAACACACACCCGACGTTATCATCACATCTTCCAGCCGACATTGTCGACGAGCGTCGCCAGCAACTTGTAGGTATTTTCCAAAAGTTGAACCATTTCTATTCGAATAATTTCGACTGATGGTGGTTACGTTCACGAAGGAGACTCGAGGACCCGATTGAACCCATTAATGTCGCGTTTGGAATCATGATTTGAAAGGTCCTTTCGAATGTCCGGAAACACGTCTTTGATTAAGATTCGATAATGTTCTAGCTCTATAAGAAATTACCACTTAGTCTCATCAGAAGCGAATGCTATGCTTGGAGAGATCGCTAAATTGATTATTTGAGACTGAACGGAGTGTTTGCTTGGATACGTTTTATACAGGTGGTTTCCTTATTTTATGACTGTTCCTAAACCCTCAACGAGGGCTATATCAGTCATGGAAGTTGCAGTTTCGCTAATGTGCTAGAGTACGGCCCCTGCAGCTTCCACCGAATTCAGATCTGTGGAGGTACGGCAGGTATTTGGTCGTTAGTCAGTCTTCCGATAGAGAGCTGTTGCCGCCCGTGTGTTACCGAGTTGTTAATCTGCTTTCCGACCTGATCTAACTGTTTACTTGGGTGGCAAGTTTCAAAAGGACAGATCAACTATGACCACGATTCTTGACCATCACTTTCTTAGCGAACTCGGCAAAATGGTGATAGGCTTGCTTTGTAGCTGTCAATGCTGCTAAGTTAGTTTGCCCCTGGATAGTCTGTGCTGATGCAAACACCAGATCACCATTGTGGGGATCCCCGATCCTGGATGAGGCGGGTGAGGAGTAAATAGAGTTGCTTACCAAGTACAACTTGGTTATCGCCAATGACCCCATGACTGAGGCGACCTATGATGGGCCGGAAGGAAGGTCGTGCATAGACGTCACAGCCGTGTCTCACACGCTGCTACTCAAATTGTTGGGTTGACGAGTCTTACCAGGTGCAACGCAGAACAATCACATGGTTATTAACTTTGGAACCACAGATGACAACATGCTCAGCAAAGACACTCGTGAAAAGCGATTCTGCGCCAAAGATGCGGCCACAATTCTGTAGGGTACTGGAAGGTGAACTTGCGTGCCGCAGACCACGACCTAATAGTGCAAGCATCCACATCTCAAGAGGTGGACCGCAAAGTGGACATATTTACCACAGCACTCCACTCTGCTGGCCTCACTGCGCTTGGGCAACTGAAGCACAGGCTGATCAAAGTCCCATTGTGGACTGAAGGACTTAATCCCCTCAAGCAAAGGATAAATAGAGCCGGAAGGATGTACCAACGCACTCGTGACCCTGATGCCAGAGCCACACTCTGAACTGCCTTCATCCAAGAGAAGAAGGCCTTCCACCGCGCCGTCAAACGAGCCAAACGGCAAGACTGGCGGTGGAAGCGGAGAACTCTAAGAACCCACGACCATTATTCAGTACGGTTTGGAAACTATTGTGTTAAAACTGTGAGAAATGGAATGGTATGTTGTGAGCGGTGGTGTTTCGGTTTCATGACATTGTGCAGGTGCTTCTAAATATCGCATTAACGCTATTGAGCAATTAACGTCGTATAGATAATGTATGGAACTACTACTCCAATTTTTCTGAGAATGTTAGTCTCAACGTTTCAGCTGAATTTATAAGAAAACAAAACAATAAGTTAATGTTCGATAAATCTCGTTTTCCGAGCTATCACGGTCTGCGGTTGAGAAAGATGAAACACCGAGTGCCCCAGATCAAGGCACAGGGTGAATGACGCACATCAGACGCTATGTGGGAGGCCACGCTCGTGCATCATTGCGCACCATTCTATCGATTGTAAGCTTTCGGTCAACCTCCCAAAAAACATCGTGTTGGTAAGCTTTGGGAGCAAATACATCCGAAGGAGGTGCAGCACCCGCTGTAGTTTCAGTTTGGGTAACATCCCAAAGATAATCACTAAGATGGATACGGGTTCTTCTCTAGGAGATTGCACCTAGAAACTCGACCCCAAGTGTCCTTAACTCGAGGACGCCTCTAGCCAATGACAAAACCCACATGCATGACAATCACGCTGTAACCTTGATATGATAGCACGACAGAGACTGAGCCTCACAGACACAGAAGTCAGTGACAGTGACAGAAGTGAGCCTCACTTTTCAGGATTCACCCGCAATCCACACATGCTTCACTGCCTTACAATCTTGTCTAGAGCAATCTGCAAGCCCTGCTTGGTACTTGGGTGGACAACAACACCAAGAGGGCTAATGCGTCCACCCAGACTTCTGGTGGCAAGATCAAACCCTACTTCTTGAGGCAGCTTATCCAGTATGATATCAGTCACAACGAAGAATACAGCAGACACCCACTGCCGCACTGGCACGTCTCAGGCATTTTCGCTTCAACCTGCAAGGATTTCGCACCACTCACAGAGCTCACATGATTTATGAGACGACCAGGAGCCCTCACGATGTAAAGGCAATCGGCCAATGCCTGGTGATTTACCATGTCGAAATCTTAGCAATGTCCTGGCCAACCAATGTTACTTCTTTTTCTTCCAGGCTAGAGACAGTACCGTCTGCAGAATCATGATATCCTCGGCAGTATCGTTCACTGGCTGGAATGAACACCTGTCACCTAGTGGCGAGAGGGGCCGGGAGACCACAAGCAACACAGAAATAGGTCTGTAGCCCCCCGTCTCATCGCCTGTTCTCTTGGGGACAGAGACAGTTGAGATTCGACGATCCAGCTCGTCCAACTGAAGAGGAGTTGCCGACATAACGCTGGCTAAGGATTCCTGAGGACGCCACACAATCTTTTGCGATGTGGCTGGGAGCACTCATGAGCGGTTCCCAAAATGAAGTAAACTCCCGAAGAGTAGGATGAACTTCCCCATGCCCTGTACCCTCCAGCACATCAGCCGCAACTATACTAATCAATACCTAACTTTTCTTCTGTATACATATCTCCATGAAAATACGGTGAACGGAAATATAGGCCTATGAAGCAAAAATAGGTTTTTACGCTTTTTGGCAAAACGACTTCAACGATTTTCACCAAACTCTCAGGATGCTTTCGAATAGTTAATACCTACGTATTGTTCTCAATAAATGCTCCTCTGAAAGTCCATTGAGCAGAGATAAAAATGAAAATGTGTCGAAAATAACGTTTTTTCGATCATTTCCGTAAATTCCAGAGTAACTGCTTCACCAGATGTGATCAATCTTACAGAGTGTCTTTTAGTCACCCATACCAACATTTCGTTGTCCATAATTATTTCTGTATATATGTTGAACGGAGATATAAGCCAATTTAACTCAGAAAAGGAGATTTGTCTAATATTAATTAATAGGTATTCCAATTTTCTCAAAAACGGCTCTAACGATTTCGATGAAACTTACGGAGTACTCTCAGCTAACTAGTACCTACATTTTGTTCTCCATAAATGTTTCTGTAGAAATGCGTTGAATGAAGAGATAGCGCCCGGATATGTAGCAGTTGTTCGAACTTACGGCGGGGGTGGCGTGTGTTGCTACGCACCGCTCGTTTTTAGCTACCCTACGATCACTGGCAGGGAACAAATTCGAGAAATATTGGTTGTGCGCCCCCACACCAGGTGGGGTTCTCAAAAAATGCAGCGCAGATAATCTGCAACCTCGTCCACTCTAACACCAGGGGCAGAAACAGTCCTCCCTGCCGCAATCTGTAGGTGAGGATTCTCGTTACCATTCAGCTCAGCAAACCTCATTTTTTGACACGATTGCAAGAATTTCCTTACGATGAGTGTAACGAAAGTAAAAAGTTGGGTTTTCTTCAGATCGTTTTGAGGCCTACTGTGAATCCAAAAGAAAACCCAATTCCGCACGTGGTCCGTCCGTCCGTGTCTATATGTTGTTAAATGTGCGGGCGAACGGCTGAACCGATTGAGTAGTTTTCTTTGTTTTGTACGTGATATTTTGACGTCACGAAAATGAGGTAATGAGTGATTTTCATCGATTTGAAAGGGGGTGGGTGACCAAAATGTACCAAACGCTAGTGTTTCGCAATTATCTCGAAAGAGGCTGTGACGAGTTTGATTAAATTTCAAATTAGCTTTTATCAGTTAGTAAAAACGTTTTCAATAAATGTCTTCATGAAAGTTCGGCGAACAGAAGTAATGCCTATGTAGCAAAATAGTTGTTTTTTCTCACGGCAAAATGGCAATGGCCGTTCTTTCCGTTAGTACCTACCTGTTTATATTTATATTTTGCTGAATAAATGTTCCTTTCACAGTACATCGAACAATGATAAAACCCAAAATAGAAATATGTTGAACGAAGATACAGTGCTTGTATGTGCACAGTAGATCGTAAAATTTACGGGGTTGCGGAAAGTTGTTTGATGCTACGGACCACATATTTTTAGACAGCGTTAAAGGCAGAACACGGCCCGGACGGCGGACAGACATTGCTGGGAGGGCTGTAAAAAAAATTTTCCTGACAGAAAACATAAGGTTTATTATTCAGAATGAATTATAAACCAAATAAAGTATGATGTTAATGTGTTGAATGGATAAAGGTAGCCACTATTAGTATTATTTTGTTTGTGACCCTGTCATAAAACATAATTTCTTTTGGTTTATTATTCATTCAGAATAATAACCCTATGCTTTCGGTCAGGAAAAATGTTTCACAACCCTCCCTCAAAATTTGATACTTAACGTTGCAAGACATGGGGATTCCAAATCTGCATGTCCGTCCGCTGTCCGGGCCGTTTTGTGCCTTTAACGTGGTCTAAAAAATCCGTTCTTTCGCACAAAAATCCCATTTGGTATCTAGTTGTGCCCGCCATCTCCGCAATCCGATCGGACGAAGCCCATGGTTGTTATGGACATAAAATGGTTACTAAAATTAACAAAACGCAGTATAATCGCAAATACGCCGTGTTTCGTTCAAGGTATTTTTACATCCTGGGTCGAATGAGGGCCGATGAGGCCGGCACTTCCTCCTACCCCTACATCGGATCATAAATGCCTACGGGCGCCTGGCGCCAGGGGACTATTTAGTTTCTGTAGTTCCATTGTAGTCAGGTCATGTTTCTTATGATTTACTAGTATTTTTCGATGCTGAATCGAATGGGTTGTTGTATAATAATTTACAGAGTTTTATTTGTTGTTCCCACTTTCAGATGCCTATGGAGGTTTTAGGTGGTTAGTTTTTTACGAAGTTTGGTTTCTGTCAATTTTTCACACAAACACTGGCTGTACATGCAGGTTTATGTAAGAGTGGACTACTGGGTCCTAACGGTATTTGATCAATAATTATCAATTGATACTTGATAAATTATGTCAATTTTTAAAGTCGGCATTCCTTAATATTGTCCAGGTATTTCCCTCCTCCTGGTTGGTGTCCACACTGAAATACGGTATGCTCGCAGTCTTCGCCGTGGTTCTGTGACATTTTTTCATCTGCTTCTCGGGCTTTTTTCTTTAAGTTCATTTCGTTTGCTTCGGTTCACATGACTCTCTGTGATGTCTCCGTTATTGAACAGGTTGGACCCACACCTCCCAAAAAAAGTCTGTAAACACGTAATATAAATGTCAGTATAAGGGAAACTTATATACCGAAGTGAGGAATCTTGACAGCGTTAAGCGTACAAAAGTATGTCGGCTGTTTGATTATTTCACTCTCTAACCGATTAATTCCATCAGTTCAATATGCTGGTTGTTGGGTGCTTTTGGGGCAACAAAGCCGTCGATGTGCCAAAGGAAACTAGCCTGAAAAGCTTCTCCCATCGAAACCTCAAGCTCCTCTTCGTATTAGCGCCCTCCCGGAACCTTGGTATCTTACGTTCCGTTTAACGTCAAATCAACTTCAAATCTCTCACCCTTCGTTCCCTTTGAACGTGCCGTGTAACTCAAACTCCAATCGTTTCGTCGGCTCCATCCACTTCAAACAGGATCGAAGATAATCCAAAATATCATCCCGAGTGTAAAATGAGAGATTGATCGAGATGGGATCAATTAATTAGAGGAAGCCGTCTTCTCTTCCTCCCGTTGCCTCGTCATCTCCTTTCCTCGGAGGGGATGGAAATGGCTCAATTCAACTTTATGGGGATCAGCAGCAGTTCGTTACGTCGCGTCCCCTCAGGCAATTTAATTACCGAAGCGTTTCAATTCAACCCCCCCCCCCCCAATCATGCCACCCCTAGGTCTTTCTTCGAACATCCGAGTGCTGCGGATTTCAGTGGGTTCTGTTTCTCCACTGTTGCCTTATGAGGAAACCAATGAGTGGCTCCGACGAACTCCCTGATCTGCTTGGTTATTGGACGGCTCCTTCGTTAGGCCTTGTGCTGATATTTAGAGAATTTCAATACAGTTAATTTGAACTCTTTGTTAGGCGATTCGCGTTATTCAGTTTAACAGTGTAGAGAACATTTATTGAATTGTCTGAGACCTCCAACCTGAAGACAAATCTCACTAGAACACCGTAAGGCGTTTTGCAGCCTTACAATTTATTCAACCTTCAGGTCGCTCATTGCAATGAGTTCGTGATCAAAATTATGGAGCGGTATAAATTGCACTAGCAGTATGCTTTAGCCAGTTTTCTTGGTCAAGTGAGTCAAATACCCTATTTGATACAGCCGTCGTTCTCCAGTTAGGGAGCGAGCACTCCACATTATTGAAGAGCGATTTATGATAGTTGAGCCCATCGAACAACTTGAGGCGCCTGTGGATATTCATAGTAGCCAAACATCGAAGAGAGAGAGGGGGGAGTGCATGATTGACTGATCACCTGCAGTCGGGGGTCCAGAATACCTCTGCCATATTCCCTGCGTGTCGTATGAGCCGACTAAACGGGAGAGCCGGGTGGGCCCAGCCGGAATGACAACCTCACCTCTATGAGGTCCTCGCAGGATTACATCCAACGAGGCTTAACTGTGGCTGGGCGTCACAGTGTACTCTGTCGCCACACTGTGCTCACCCTGCAGTTGGGGGTCCAGAATTCTACTGCCCTACTCCCTGCGTGTTCGTATGAGCCGGCTGTCGTGAGGGAAGAGCTGCGTAGGGCAATTGCCCAGCAGCCAGTGCCACCAGCCCCCCAAGCTCAAGGAGCTCCAACGAGCCAGACTTGTACCCCAGGCCCCTCGTACTCAGCAGTAGCAGTACTGAGCCCTCTTCCCTCCCTCATGGAGCCGAGGCTGAATGGCAGTTTGCCAGGGCCAGGAAGCGCAGGGGAAAGAACAAACAGACCTCAAACAAGCAGGACGCGCAGGGCGAGGGCAGTGCCCCGCCCACGCCTCCGCCCAAAAACAAGGGCAAAAATAAAAATAAAATAAAAAATATAAAGCCTCCACCTCTTACCAACTTCCCCCCTAAAAATCCACGACAAAATGTGGTAATAGTTAGGCCTACGTGTGAGGAAGGAGAGGCTGGTCCCTCCACCCCAGATGTAATGGAAGCGCTGATGTGGGTGTCCCTGCTACAGACCTCCAAGCACTAAGCGTCCGAGTGCTAGACATCCACACCGCAGTGGGAGGTGGCGCCGTCATTGTGACGGAAACTCCGGAAATGGCCAAGGCGCTTACGAGCCACATTTCCACAAAGGAGTTGAAGCTACAAGCGTCAGCCCCCCTGGGTCGTTTCCCACGCCTGCTATTGTGTGACATGTGGACTGACCTACAAAAAGAGGACTTAGCCCAACAAGTTGTTGAGCACAACCCTGCGTTAGGCTTGCAGCCGCAGGACTTCAGGCCCCTTTTCACCAAAAAGCGTGGCAGACAAAAGGATTGGGTGATTGAGGTATCACCCAGCCTTCACAAAAAACTAGAGTGGGCAAGGCACCTTCAAATAGCCTGGCAGCGATGTGCCATCTGCAAGTACCAAGCCTCCACGTAGTGCTACAAATGCCAGCGTTATGGCCACCTGGCAGTAGCCTGTACGAGGCCTGTTGTGTGCACCTGGTACGCCTTGCCACATCTGAGCAAGGAATGCAAGCGTGAGGCCCCAAGTGTGCCAATTGCGTCAAACACAAATGCCAACAGATCTCGCACTCTACACGAGACGCCCGCTGTACCATTCGTCAGCGAGAGAATGCCTTCCAGGAGTCACGAGTGGATTATGAATAGGTTAAAAACAGTTCGAATTCTTCAGCACAAAACAAATAAGAGTTCCCCAGTTATGGCTGAGTTGATGCAAACTGCACTCAGGAAACGCTGCAGTGTTTTCGCCATACAGGAACAATACATAGGATCCAAAACTCTTGGTATGGGATCGCATGCATGAGTGGTGCTGGAGCAAGAAAGGGAACCAAGGCAGCAGTGGCCTGCATTGACCCGTCCATTGACGTGCTTGCACTCACCCACCTGAACAGCCAGCACCTGGCTGCTCTGCTCATCCGAGCCGGTGACTTTGACCTGGTTGCAATATTATTTTACAGGCAATTTGGCGCACCAATTGCCAACAGCCTTCAACCACTCTAGCTGACCTATCAGGAAGACCCTGCATAGTCCGTGCTGATGCAAAGGCCAGATCACCATTGTGGGGATCCCCGATCCTGGATGAGGCGGGTGAGGAGTAAATAGAGTTGCTTACCAAGTACAACTTGGTTATCGCCAATGACCCCATGACTGAGGCGACCTATGATGGGCCGGAAGGAAGGTCGTGCATAGACGTCACAGCCGTGTCTCACACGCTGCTACTCAAATTGCAGGGTTGGTCAGTCGTACCAGGTGCAATGCGGAGCGATCACATGGTTATTAACATTGCAATCACAGATGACAACATCCTCAGCAAAGACACGTTTGAAAAGCGATTCCACAACAAAAATGCTGACTGGCCACAGTTCTGTAGGGTACTGGATGGAAGGGGAACTAGTGCCGCAGACACCGACCTAATAGTGCAAGCATCCGCACCTGAAGAGGTGGACATTGAAGTGGACATTTACCACAGCACTGCACTCTGCTGGGCTCTCTGTACTTGGGCAACAGAAGCACAGGGTGATCAAAGTCCCATGATGGACTGAGGAACTTAATCCCCTCAAGCGTGTAAGTAGAGCCAGAAGGATGTACCAACACACTCGTGACCCTGATGCTGGAGCCACACTCCTAACTGCCTTCATTCAAGAGAAGTAGGCCTTCCACCACCCCATCAAATGATCCAAACGGCAAGGCTGGCGAAATTTTGTGGAAGCGGAGAGCTCTGAGAACCCCTGGGGCAGACGTTACAAGTCCTCCTTAGCGATAGCTAACGTAGAGCAGGTCTTAGCTGCGATGCAAAAAGAGTCAGGCTGGGCTTGCAGTATCGAAAGTTCACTGGAAACCGTCCTTGAGAAGGCGTCTCCTGATGACCAAGTAGCTAGAGACACTGCATGGGAGCTGGTCATGGACCCTCCGAACGAATCTGACATCCCATTGTGGACAACAGGCGACCTCGGCAGGGCCCTTGCGACCTTAAAGCTCAACAAATCTCCTGGGCCAGATAAAATAGAAAGCAATATGCTTAGGAAGGCTGAGCAGACAATCTACCACGTGCTGTTCCACTGTAGTTCCCAGTGTGTGACGGTCGTTGGATGTGTAGGCTGCTACTAAGCAACCTTATAACAGTTTTGCCCAGTTTTTTCAAACCACCCCCCTTCCCCCTTTACATTACCCAACGAAGATCTTACATACTTCCAAGCAGTTGATAAGGTTACTTTAAATGTTTGTTAGTCTCAATAATTACGATGCCATTACAATTCCATCCGCGTGGCGAAACTTGAAATTCTCATCGTGATTTAATTGCCCAGCTCCCTTCTCTCCGAAATTAATAATCCCAGTAGATCCTAAATTCTCACGACCCGGGGTGAAGCTGATGGCTGAGCTCAGACCCTTTCACAAAGCTCCCTTATCGCAAATTTATGATTTACGAACAGAAAGCTCCGCAAACCCGACCATCCATCTTCCTACCGCCAAAAATTAATCCGCCTTCCCAACCTCGTACTTTTTCGTCCTTTTTTTTCTTCCATACACCCCCTATTAATAAATCAACTGCTAATTGGGTTGCGTTTTTTCCCCCACGCTCTTAGGGGCTTGGTGTTTTCATCGTCAATTTTTAATCTCGTTTACATTGACTCAAACGAACTCAGTAAACCGTTACCGAGAAAATACCAAAGTGAATTCGATATGAGACGTGTTGAAAAGGATAGAGAGAGAGCAAGGGTTTTTTTCATCCGTCAATATTTCCAACGTGGCTTTATCGAAACTTGGATATGAGAGGCGGTGGTGATTACCCTGAGAGATAATTTTCGATACTCTTAATGTCCCTTCGCCACTTTTCAAACCATACTAGGTATTTCTCAGTTAAACATGTTGAAGATTCAATGTGTTCGAGTGGAGGAGGGGATGATGAGCCTAAGAAGGGAAATTGCTCCATCTAACTAATGTTTTACTAATTGGCTGCAGAAAAATGCAAAAATGCTTGCTGATGAACCCACGTTCTAATAATTGGCAGTTGAAAGGTAACACGCCTACAACTTGATTAACATATCTGGTGCGACGCATCTCACAACTAACCTCAACCCCACGTACATTCAGTGATCCCAATCGTTGCGCTTAATTTTCCGGAATTTTTGAGATGCTGATGCCACGACCATTATTGGGGGATCGGTCTATACGTGATTAAGGGACTGACAGCAACGTTTTCGAATTATTAGGCAAAAACTGTGAGAAAGGGTAAATGAAACGGCATTCGATTGGAATTTCAATGATTTGAATTTTCGTCGTATATGTAGCTCATTGAACTACCAACTTTGTTTTTCTGGGAGGACACTTTACGAGAGAAAAACTGCTCCAAAATCGATAAGGTTTAATATTTTATTATGCCGCTCTAGATTATCTCACGCACGGAAATATTACGTTAGAATTATGTCATTTGGACTTTCTACTCATAACATTTAATCAGAATCGTTAGAGCCGTAATTGAGAACAAAATATACTTGATGTTTTGATGACTAGCTCTTGTTCGACTGATTTTACCCTGCCTTATGTTGATGTGTTGGCTTTATATCAAATTTGAATTTATTTCAATCAGATGCTCTCCTTCATTCTTGTTTATCCAAGCGGTGAACACGAGAT
The DNA here is from genome assembly GCA_020466155.1 of Pachypeltis micranthus. Taxonomy (NCBI): domain Eukaryota; kingdom Metazoa; phylum Arthropoda; class Insecta; order Hemiptera; family Miridae; genus Pachypeltis; species Pachypeltis micranthus. The sequence goes on along the minus strand of CM035782.1, from coordinate 144,493 downwards.
AATGATTGAGAAACTACGAATGCGATTTTTAACACCTGATGAGGGATGAAGGGCTAATTTGGTTTGTTCCTTTCGTTCACTCAAGCCAATGCTGCCAGATTTCCAGTTTCCTCCATCTCCTCCGAAATTGGTTGTGTTTATAACTCGCATCACTCGGTCTGAATTCGGTTCGAAAATATACAGACGCTTCATTTCAACGGGAACACGTATGGAGAACAAAATAGAGGTACTAGTTCGTTGTTGACCTCTAGCCGGGACCCGGGATTTTCCAATGACGAAACCCGCATCCATGACATTCGTGCTGTTACCTTGATAGGACGGCACCAGGGAAACCGAGCCCTCACTTCTCAGGATCCACCCCCAAACCACTCGTGCCAGCTGCCGTGCAAGCATGTAAAGGGCGATCTGTAAGGCCTGCTTGGTATCTGCGAGGAGGATAACATCAGTGCAGTATCAATCACTAGATTGAATGGTATAGGAGACATAGGTGGTCACCTGCCAAACGCCATGCTCTATTTCCACTCCCCAGACATCTCCCCTCCAACCTGCTGGCATAATTGAGGAGTCGATCAGGAGCCCTCACACTACAGAGGCAATCAGCCATGGCATAGTGGCTTATGGTTTCTTATGGTTAAGCCTTAGCAGCGTCCATGGCAACTATATGTAATGGCTTCGTTTTTCCGTGCCAGGACAGCACTGTCTGCAGAATCGTGAGATCCATCTTGAGTTTTCTTGGGGAGGGGCGGAGGTGACCACCTGAGGAATCCCGTACCATCTGGGGGATCTTAATGTGGGTTGCCACCTGATCTAATTATGCACTTGGGTGGCAAGTTTTAAGGTTAAAAATAAGTTTTTTACGCTTTTTGGCAAAACGGTTTCAACAATTTTTACCAAACTCACAGAATGTTTTTAAATAGTACTAATTTATTGTTCTTAGTAACTTTTCCTCTGACAGTACAACGAGAAGAAATAAATAGCAAAAGGCGTCGAAAATAATGTTTTATTTAAACATTTTTCTCATTTCCCGAGTGACTGCGTCACTGGATTTGATCAATCTTACGGAGTGCCTTTTAGCAACCTATACCCGCATTTTGTTCTCCGTGATTATTTCTTTATACATCTGTTGAACGAAGACATAAGCCATGGTATCTCCGAAAACGTGATTTGTCGAATATTAATTTATCAGTTCTCCAATTTTCTGAAAAAACGAGCTCCAACGATTTCAATCAAACTCACTAGTACCTATATTTTGTTCACCCAAAGGTTCCTGTAGAGATGCGTTGAACGAAGATGTAGCGCCCATACATGTAGCGGATCGTCGAATTTATGGGGGGTGGCGGAAAGTGTGTTGCTATGCGTGCACCAGATATTTTGACATTTTATGTCTTTACTTTGCTACGTAACTCGAAAAACGCGGGAGTCGTTACGCGGGAGATGTAACGGAGAAGCGTCACGAAATATCGAATGGTTGAAGTGTAACGCTTGGTAACGTCTGTTACAAAATATAACGCTTGGTAACGTCTGTTACAAAATATAACGCTTGGTAACATCACACGTTTTAATAACCTCAGTGACTAAGTGATGATGTCAATTGCAATTGACGCGGCCATTATATCGAAACCATCTACGAGCACAATCAAACGTATGAGTATCATTGCATAAAAACAAAAATAAAAGACAAAATGTCCCTCGTGGTTGCGTACTTGTACGAAAGCTGTACCCACCGTTTGTGTTTTAACTTAATTTCTTATAATTTGAGATAAAGTCTTTACACATGCAGGAAGAAAACAAGGCCGCTGTGATTTATCGTTGCATTAATTTCAACATTTCTTTCACATAATGTTTTTATATAGACCGCTCTAAATAACACGACGGTACCGTGCAATGCTTGTGCGTGCGGAAATACGGGAGCAGCCCAATAAATGCTCGCCATTTACGAAGAAAAACCTTTAAAGAAAAAGACATAAAATGTCCCTCGTGGTTGCGTACTAGTACGAAAGCTGTACCCACCGTTTGTGTTTTAGACACGCGCTACCCCCCCCCCCATCCTTTCACGTCAACCAATGCTGGGAATTGTTAGTTTACTTAGCTCTCTGAAGTATGGATGAAGGTTGTGTAATCAACTCAAAAAAGTTCTTTACACTCCCAAAAGCTTAGTACGAAAAACAGCAGAAAATGGCCTATGAACAAAATTCATAGAGAATGGCTGGACCAAATCAGATTTGCTCCTTCGTGTAGTGGAGAAGTCAGTGTTAAGGAAAAGGTTACTATTATGGATTCCGTTTATAAATGCGTTGTACACTAGGTGACCCGTGGCTGGAAGTTTTACTAGGTACATTGCGAGAGAAAATGTCCAGGTTTCAACAAGCCGCGGCACGTTATTCATGTGCTCTTAGCTCAGACTTTTCACATGTTGTTTGGAAACTTGAATTGTGTGTCGGATTTCACGACGGTCCTTTTGAGCGGCCTCGACAATTTCTCCGATCGCCTCGCAAATTCCCTCTTGCTCTAACATTTTTCGCAGTCAACCGAACTTTTCAATATTCAGTAGAATAATCTGTTGTACGAATCCAGAGATCTTATTAGAAGAGCGAATCGGAAGCCCCTCTCCGTCGTCTACCTCTCGAGTTTAAGTCCTTAAAATATCGCCGGGTATAAAACTGGTTCGCTAATAATCCTCTTTGAATTTCCTTCGTGTTTTCATTTTTATTCTCCTCCTGCCGGCTTAAGAACGAATCGTCATTTTATAAAATATTTCCAATCGTTTGGCGTCGACTAAGCCGCGGATGGCCAATTTGCTGAGAAGTGAAACCTCTTAATGAATCGCAGCCTCGTTTTCAAGTTCGGAGCACAACCGGTTGACCCGCTCAATCATTAATAGGTCGACGCGGTTTATTTGCTTCCATCTGGATAAATATTATGAAGAAATGGGCGTTTCCCGAGATTGGTGATCGTGAGAGTTTCATTCAATCCACATCTCAATTTAAGTCGTCGTTTTTGTGAGTGCGATCGACAGTATAAATTGCTTCGGTCTGCTTATGTGGCTTGTTAGAATAGGTATAAGGTGTGTGGCCGAGCGCGGCCGAATATTAAGTAGTCGATCGGGAATGAATGTATTTATTGTATGGAAGGAGAGTGATTTGGGCGGAGTGGAGAGGAAAAAGGATCGTGGATCGTGGCCTGACACCTTGGACTTGGAAGGACAAGTAATAATGTCTGATTTCTGTGATTTTTAATTATCCGTTGGTGTTGTAATTGCTGTTGAATCAGGCAACTTTGCTCAGGTCCCGGTGCATAACAGCGATGTTTGTCATTATAGCACCTAATCCCAACTGTCCGGAATTATCGGGTTCCTTCTAGTTATGGTACGACCATCGTTAAACTTTTGTCATATAGATAAAACATTGGACTGCTATCACATTTTTTTGAGCACGTTAGTATCATATGTGGGGGTTCATGAGGAAAAAATGTCACTACAGTTGATTTTTGGCGAAGCGCAGAGTTATTTGAGTTGATGTTACTAAATCCAATCAATTCATATCTTCATTGTTACTTGTAAGAAACTGAAATTACTGACTCGGATTCATTGAACAACTACAAAAATGAACCTTCCTCTGTAGTTGGTGTCAGAGAAGATCCCTTTTTGAGAAAACGAAAATGTTTAAACCTGTAATAGCTCAAACGGAAGCAAAATTGCTAATTCTGTACAGAACGGCGTTCGAAGATGAGAGGAAGCGCCCGGAAACTGTAGGGTCCAAACCAAAGTCCTTCAATGCTATCTTAACATCATTATCCTTCACTAAACAAATATTCACATTTATCATACTACTATCATTTTCGCGTAAATATGATAAATCGGAACTACAAATCCTATTATAATTATACCACAAATGCTTGTGACGGAAAAACACCCTTATTGTGTCACTGTTGGGTGCGAGAATGGGGGAGTTGGGGATTGCAATAAAACTGGAACTCGGTGAGCGTGAGGAGGACTGTATTATACGTGCTTGCGGAATTGAGTAGAATTAGAATTGAGGTGAGATGGAGTACAACTGGGAGACAAGGGCAGTACTCGGAACGCGTGAACTGGCAACCGTGTGAGAGAGTGAGAAGTTACTGGGGCGGTCGTTGGAAGCGGAATGATTTTAGAAGAGCTCTGTCATCGATAGGAAAATGAAATTGGGAGAAAGAAATAAAGAAAGGGGAAAACCTAGAAATGGAGGCTGGGGGCCCGCAGATGAGGGGCAGGTATGGAAATAGTTGGGAACAATTAGGTGGTCGGAGAGAAAATGACGCGGGGAAGTCCGAGGTCAAAGACTCTGACAACTTCGACGCTTTGCGTCGAACAGTCACTATGGTTAAGATATTGGCAAAAACCAATATCAACCACACATCACAACCTGTGTTAGTGTAGTCTCCAATTTCTGTTAAGTTTAAAAAACTGATTTGACGTCAGTGGAAGTATAAAAACGAATTAAAATTTGACGTTTATTGGTTAATTTTCTAGGAGCGTAACATTCGGAGAACAACATAATTGTTTGAGGGGCCCCACTAGGGCTCGCCCTGTTTTGAGGTAGAGCCGTCAAAAAGGGCGTAAAACGGCGGGGGAACATATTTTCTCTAACCGTTTCGTACAAAATAACATTAAATGTCGCAATCAGGGGATTAACGACACTGTAATCCGCTCGATTTGTTTGAGGCAGAATTCCAGGAAGGAACGGGTTTCGAAGTGGGAAATCAGGCTCATAGAAAGGGGCCGTGGAAGAGGGGAAACCGCGAAAAGATCCCGAGATAAACCATCAAAAGCGTCTAATTCGAAAAGTAAATTTTCCTCGGGAGTCGTTAACCGGTGAATAGGAGAACGGAAACTCGTAAAATCGGTACGTAAAACTCGAAATTGTAAAACGAGAGAGGGTCGTAAAAATGTTTACAGCACCCTCCCTGTTTTATCGCGTACACATGGAAAGATAATGTTATAGAGTGGGAAGGGGGAAGATAAAGAAAAAGTGGCGTTTGAAGAGCTGTCGATGAGGAAACAACCGAACGAACGGCTCCATAACCCGAGTGGACAGAAAACAATCCACGTTCTAGCGAGTGTTGCTCAGAAGTATCGCTTTCAATGTATCACGTTTCTGTAGTCTTTGAATGGGTGTGTGGTGAGGGGGGGGGGTAGAATTGAAGGAAACAAGACAAGAAAGAGCCCTACAGGAGGACAAACCCTGCTCTAGGGTCCAGACTTGCTTTAACCGTGGCGTTTACCCTGTGAGTAGTTGTAGCAAAGAACAGAAATCGCTGTGTATCAAGTTTTTTGGCGGTGGGGTAATATGTGATAGGGACCTCCTCATCTACACTACACCACCTACAGAAAGGGGTGCCAGAGGTGGGGTGTAATACCCATACGTATGTTTGTTAATTTTGCAGTATCCAATATGATTCCCATTATCTGCCTCAAGTCCCTCTTAGTGATCATCAGAAGGCTGGGTTGTTCTCATGTGTTAGTTCTCATCTAAAATATCTCCAACCCCAGTAGAGTTCCAAACAGTCTGTTATTCCCTCCTGGCATAATCTCACATTGTCTTTTTGACCTGTGTAAGTACAGTACGACCAGATGGCCAGTCTTCTCAATCATAAAGATCCCCTCGTACCCAGGAATCCAGTTGACATTAACTTTATTAGAGCTGGCTAGAGAGTTGCGCCACATCGTGCACTCGTCCATCAATGTTGACGTTGTGCAGTAGTGCCTTAGCGCCTTACAGGGTGATTTACGTTCACTCCTTACGTTATTACTTGTATTGCCGTCTCTTCTTTCAAGCGTCGTGACTGCTCCTACTATTAAAACATAAATCTCCGCTCGATAATTTTCGATCCCCTTATCCATTCAATCAATCTGCGAGCCTGATGTCATATTCCCAATTACGTACGTCCCCACAAGGTCGCAAGAAGGCGTAAGGCGTTAATCTGTTGATTGAGTCACTAGCCTTTGAATCCTTTCTGTCGTGTCAACTTTTTGTTGCTCAACTCAATTGGTTGAACGGAATGCTCCAAACCTGGTTGTGATTGATCTCCTGGCGTCAGGACCATATCCTCCGTAAAAAAAAAAACATGAAACTCGAACGAAAGATAACGACCGATTAAAGTGGTGCCGATGTGACCTGTACCATTTAAAAAAGGCTCTTCGTCGAAGGGCTCTACAAGAATAATTTAATAATTTCGGAAGAACCGCAAAAAGCTCTATTGCAGTTCTACAGAGGAACTAAACACTTGAGAAGAACTGGACGTTGACGAAGACAGCGCCATTTGATTATCGCTTGTCAGAATGACGCTTCGTGACTCAACAAGAGGCCTTATTATGGTTTATTTTTTGGGATTGTAGTCGGTGTAGATTTCTCTGTAAGAGTTTACATCTAAGAACTAGACTGTGCATGATATCCTCAAGCGCGGGTTTGAAACATTAGGAAGCTCCTACTGTGTCCACCGCAGGGAAAATTGAATACGAGTTTCGGAACATTTATATACGGTCTATTTTTGTTGCGGCATAACTAGTTGCGATTCACGCTGAGTTTGCCTTAATATTCGTAGTAGGATCGAATGAAGTGTCGTAAGGATTCAATGTGCAGCTGCCTCAGCTAGAAGATACGAGTATATTTCAGTCCCCACAATTTTTGTGTTCGGAATTTACAAACAAGTAACTGAGAAGGGATAGCGATGAAACTGACTAGGGAAAGTCAAAATTATGGAAACGCAGGTACCGTCTCCTTGAAACCTTTTAAGGCTTATCCTCTACTGTGTTTTCGACCCGAATTTTCAGGTTCATGGGGATATGGTATAATTAGAAATATCCCCATGACTGCTTGTTGAGTCGTCGACGGTGTAATTTGCGGCAACTCTTGCATGCGTGATCTTCTACAGTAGAAAAGGGCTCTCTTCATTACTTGGAGAGGGGGGTGTTGACCCGATTGAGAACCCACAGTTGACTAACTGCGAAGTACATATGTTACGGGTTACAGGTTAATTAAGGTGCACATTGAGGGCACAGGTATTTCTAGGCACAGTGCCACGATCCTGGTACTCAACGTGATTAGATATCTCCTGGATTACCAGCATGTGGTCAAAGCATTCCGGGGATTACTGGAATAGTGCTTTTTCGATGATCTCGAAGAGCCTATGACATAAGTGAAACCCCTGTAACACGTACAACTGTACGATTTTCGTCTGGTTTTGACATTTCCATTTCCATAAATGAATTTAGCAGCGTTTGACTCAGCAGCTAGTGAATGATTTCGACTAATACTTTCTCTATCAACGCATTCTACCATTTCATCTTCAATGAGTGATAAAGTAATTTCTATTTCAATTCAGCCGTATTTTAATTCAGGAGGCAAAATTTTATTAACAGTTTATTCTTCAAAGTTTCTCAAAAATAGGGCTAACGATTTTGATAAAGTTTTTTTACACTGGTTGTTCTAGTATACAAAATATCGTATCATGCTATTAAGTACTGTTGTAGAGTCCAGTTGTGGCTAGGACTATCCACTCTAAATCTGATTGAACAGAATAGCATTGACATTAATCGAGCGAATTGAAATTTTAAAAGTCTAATAGCACAGCCTCCTCCCCCCTCCCCCCTTTAGTTCCGCACGATCAGAGAGTTTTCATGAAAAATCACAGTCAGCGACGAGTCACTCAGTTTTCGGGCGCTGGTCCCGGTGCCTGGATATTGCTGTAACCAAAGCGATTAACAGCCCATTATTCGAGTACTCCTCCTGTGAAGGGTCCAAAGAACAAATAGCTGGCGAATCGTGAAGTGAAGTGAGTGAGTAACTAGGGCATACAGACAGAGTAGGAGTAGTAGAACAAGAAGAAGAAGAAGAGGGGGTTGAAGTAGTTGAACGAAACAAGGGAAAAGAGGCTTCTGAAAGCCCTCGGAAGTCGGTGCTGAGGTGCGATGGAGGCGCCAAGTCGAAGCGAGAAGAGAAAACCACTTGTTCTGAAAGGTGACTTACTTGTAGTTGAGTGGACCGGTGTCTGGTTGAGCTCTCATGTGGTGAAGTACCTTACTTTTTTCTCTTATTTCTTCTTCTCCTTCGTTTCCTCTTTCTTCTTCTTCTTCGGGATGCGACAGAAACCAATTCTCTCCTTGATACAAAAAAGACTCTTTTCTGTTCCTCTAGTGCTGCACTTAGTTCCCGTCATAACACGTCCTAAGCAAACATGTCACTCGAGGAGCGAAATGTTCCAGGTTCGCTACTCCTGTGCTCCGCCTAATCGCGAACCACTATCTTGCTGAGGATAAGGACAGGAGCTCGCCCTAGGATTGTATTTCACCGAGAGAACAGCGAGGCTTCAGTGGAATAGAGTTTGTCAGTAATTGGGGAGGAGGAGCTGGGCCGGATTTGGGTAGGTAGAGCTAGAGGTGATATTCACTGCATTACAGGATGTCCGACGAACCCGTATCCTTTTCATTTACTATGATGAAGTTGTAGAGATTAGTTGGTAGAGCAGTGAAATCTCATGTACGAAAATCTGAGGAAAGTGGTGTGATGTGTCGTCATGATCAATTACTTCCATTCATCGGCCTCTTTCGTATTTCGTTTTCACTCTCTAACGCGCTCAGTCGCTTCTTCGCGTCTCTGCTCGGCTCTTCTCTCATTTCGAAAAAAGAGTACTCACCCCTCTCGACGACGGGATTTCCTCTTCGCTTCCTTCATTCTATAAGGTAAATTCCCTTTTTTCACCCTTTAGTTCGTCTAACGAGATGAAAATACGCGTATGTCGGCGCAACAAAAGAAAAAAGGAAAAAAACGAGAGAAGCTGAATAAGAAACGAAGAAAGAAAAAAAGAGAGAAAGACCTGTCCCTTGCGACGACAAGTCACAGGCATCATCGTAGCCTGAGTGAGTCACTTGCCGGATCCAGGGGCTTCAAACAGTCGCGTTGCGTTCGCCGCCAAGAGCCGCATATTGTTGTGTCGTCTCTCAACTTTGCCGAATTTCCTATAAATCGTGCACTCTATTTAGGGTTGAGCTCACCCTCATAGTCATTATTTCTTTTATTTTGACTTTCGTTCAGAGAACATTTTTATTTTCGTTTGGTCGGTGCCCGGGCGAAGCTTTCGAGTCAGACGCGTATCGTCCCTCGTCATTAGAACTTCACACCAGGTCGGATCGTTCCTTTTATTTCTTCACAGCATCGTGCAATTGACTTTTATTTTACGCCGTTTCGTTGGTCATCATTTCTCATTTTAAGTGAAATTACTTTTTTTTCTTGTAACGGAGCTCCTTTAGGTTTTAATTTCGATTGGATTTTTATTTGATAAATTAGAAGCAGTTTTATTTTGGCATTTATTTTACATCACCTTTTTTTTCAATTTTCTCCCAAGGGTTTTCTTTGACCTCGTACGTCCACTTTATTTTTCGGGTTTGTTTTAACCAGGTTCGCATATTGGCGCGAACAGCGTAAAATGTCCTCTTCTTTTTGTTTTCGTTCATTCCATTCATTTTCTCTTGAAGAGGAGATAAAAATAAAAAAATGGAAAAGGGGGGTTGTTTAAGATAACAGAAGTCGTGTGAAGGGGGGGGGGATGAACTCATTTTGCCCTCGCTTTTGTTCCAATCCATTTATCCCATTGTAAAAAAAAAACTCCCCCGTTGAACTTTTTTCGCCCCATTTTTTCGAATCACAAGGAAAAACGAGGGATGGAGAAAGAAAAGGGGACTTTTTTATTTATTTTTATTAACTTTCTTCTTTTATCCTTCCGGTAATCGCGGGATAGCAGTGACGGAGAAGTGGGGAGCAGGTTGAAATGGGTCAGTTAAGAAAATCTGTATCGGACGCCCAGAGTGCAGAAAGAAGGTGAAAAGAGGGAGTTTCCCAGAGTGATTTTCCATGCTGAGTCGAGAGGGACGAGTCTCAGAGGTGTAGGACTACGTATAAATGGAAAACAGTAAATATAGCATATAAGTAGCATCGAGAGATACTAGAGATACGTCTTGTTGCGCCGCCTAGAAAATGTCAATTTTCGTTGTTCCATTATAGGCCATCCAAGTTTCGTATCGTTTCGTAGTATTTTTCGATGCTGAATCGAATGAGATGGGTGTATGAGACTGCGGAAAAGTTCATAACCAGAAAATTATCGAAAATGTTGATTGCAACATCAGGTTTTGTATGGCATTTGGAATACCCAAAAACACCTACAATGTGTCAATCGCGTGACTACGTGGACACACCTGCACGACATGATTCAGCAACTCAAACAGGTGGTAATTACTATTATTATTTATTTATTATTATTATCATCATCATTAGTTATCCGCATTTATCTTCTCCTAAATCCTCGACGAGGGTTAGTCCCCTCCTCGAGAGGGCTATCAGTCATGGAAGTTGCGGTATCGGTAATGTTAAGAGGTTACAGCCTCCACTGAACTCATACCTGCGGAGGTAAGGCAGTAAGGCAGGCATTTGGTCGTTAGCCAGTCTGCCAGTAGAGAGCTATTGCCCGTTTGTTACCGCTGCCATATTCCCTGCGTGTCGTATGAGCCGACTAAAAGGGACAGCCGGGTGGGCCCACCCAGAAGGACAAACCTCACCTCTACGAGGTCCCCGCAGGATTACATCCAACGAGGCTTAACTGTGGCTGGGCGTCACAATGTACTTGTCGCCACACTGTGCTCACCCTGTGCTCACCTGAGGGTCCAGAATTCCAGTCTGTTCCTATGAGCCGAACTTGAGGGGACACAACTTACACTTCTTCCACATACATGACACACTGGGTACCACCTACCTTGAGGTGGGATCACAGAAAACACCCCCCTCACTTACTAAAGTTATTGTACCTGTTTGGTGAGTCCGTCTCCTCTAGCTGTGAGCGAGCGCCTTCGATGTAAAGACATCATAGTCTGGACGTTAAGTACTGACTTAACAGTGACGTCTTTACACCGAAAGGGCTCGCCCACAGTATCTGACTAGCCAGAGTAGATGGACTCATCGAACTGGTACATTAACTTTAATAATGTACCTACTGGCGGAACTAACCCAATTACTTTAATACAACTTACACTTTTTCCACATACACGACACACTGTGAACCCCCTCCCTTGAGCTGGGATCGCAGAACACACCCCCGCAGGATGGGGGACAGAATTCTCCTGCTGTAACCTCTCTCTGCATGACTGTAAAAGCTGGCCTGAAAGGTGCTTAAAGCTCACAACACTGCAACAGCTTACGTGGTCGAACACATTGACTTAAAACACTCATAATGAGCGAAAGACAGTCCTGGAAGTAGCTCACTAACACCTACGAGCAATCCCCTATATCGGTGCGGCCTTCAGAATGAGGAGTGGGAAAAGCCAGGTTTGAACGTTCCTGGGGCGGCTGCTAGCGTGTGTCCCGCTCACCACATCACCAGTGGCTGAGGGCTTACTCTGAGCGGCAGCTGAAAAATCCCTCATGCGTCTTAGTACCGGTGGGTGGCTGGACTGGCAGCTGCAGTGGATGTGGGGGCCTCCCTTTGACCCTCAATGGACCAGCGAAAGGGGCTAGAATCAATATGCCTGAGGGGAGCTTCCAGAACACAGCTTCGAGCACCTCTCGCTCATACCACAAACACACACAACAAATGAACTCACAAGGGTACACTACATCAGTCTGCTTCTTTAATATCCCCCCCCCCACAAATTAGTAAAAACAACGTGGCAAAATCAGTTAGAACATCAGCAGGTAATAGAAGTGCAACCAGTGCCTCTTCCTCGAGCTCGCCAAGCTCTACCCCTCCCTCTTCGGACGATAAACAACCTACTTGTCGTTCAAACAAACATAGGCCAGTGCCATCAGCCCCCCAAGCTCAAGGAGCTCCACTGAGCCAGATTAGTACCCCATCTCCCTCGTATGCAGCAGTAGCTGCTACTGAGACTTCTTCCCTCCCTCATGGAAGCGCAGGGAAGAGAAGAAAAAGACCCCATACGAGCAGGAAGTGCAGGGCGAGGGATGCGCCCTTCCCACAGCTTCGCCCAAAAACATGGGCAAAAATAAAAATAAAAAGCCTCCACCACTTACCAAACTCTCTTCCCCACACAGTGCTATAAATCCAAGCGTTATGGCCACCTGGAGTCACGAGTGGATTATGAATAGGTTAAAATCAGTTCGAATCCTTCAACACAACACAAATAAGAGTTCGCCGGTTGTGGTTGAGTTGCTGCAAAGTGCACTAAAAAAACGCTGCAGTGTTCTCACTATACAGGAACCATACATAGGAGATACTCGTGGTCTGGGATCACAGCCACGAGTGGTGGCTGTAGCAAGAACAGAAGCCAAGGCAGCAGTGTCCTGTATTAACCCGGCCATTGACATGCTTGCACTCACCCACCTGAACATCCAGCACTTGGCCGCCATGCTCATCCGTGCTGGTGGCCTTGAGCTAGTTGTAATATCATTTTACAGGCAATTTGGCACACCAGTTGCCAACAGCCTTCAACCACTCGACCAGGCTCCCCCTGTCAGAACGACCCTGCATCGCTGCGCAGATGCGAACGCCACATCACCCAACCCTGGATGGGACGGGCGGGTCGTATATAGAGTTGCTCACCAGGTGGAACAATTTGGTTGTTGCCAACGACCGCATGACTGAGGCGACCTATGACAGGCCAGGAGGAAGGTCAGGCACAGACGTCACAGCCATGTCTCACACCCTGCTACTCAAATTGCAGGGTTGGCGAGCCGTACTAGGTGCAATGCAGAGTGATCACATGGTTATTGACTTTGGCATCACAAATGACAACATCCTCTGCAAAGACACGCGTGAAAAGCAATTCGCACAAAAAATGCGGACTGGCCACAATTCTGTAGGGTGCTGGAAGGGGAACTGCGAGCTGCAGACACCGACATGGACATATTTACCACAGCACTGCCCTGTGCTGGGCTCTCTGCACTTGGGTAACAGAAGCACAGGGCGATCAAAATCACATGGTGGACTGAGGACCTTAATCCCCTCAAGCAAAGGATAAATAGAGCCAAAATGATGTACCAACGCACTAGTGACCCTGATGCCAGAGCCACACTCTGAACTGCCTTCATCCATGAGGAGAAGGCCTTCCATCGCGCCATCAACGAGCCAAATGGCAAGGCTGGCGAAATTTTGTGGAAGGGAAGAGCTCTGAGAACCCCTGTGGCAGACATTACAAGTCCTCCATAGGAAGAGCAAACATAAAGCAGGTCTTGGCTGTGATGCAAAATGAGTCAGGCTGGGCCCGCAGCATCGACAGTTCACTGGCCCTTTTGACCTTAAAACCCAACAAATCTCCTGGGCTAGGTAGAATAGAATGCAATATACTAAGAGGCTAAGCGGACAATCTCTAGCGGTCTCCTTAATTTATTTAATAACTGTCTGCATGTCGGACAGTTCCCCACTCAGTAGAAGTCCACACGTGTTGTCACCTTCCAAAAGGGAGGCGACCGCAATCCCTCAATGGAGATTGACTGCGAGCCGTACGCCTGATGAGGCGACTTGACTGTGCTAATCTTTGCAGAGTCAGTCCGCCAAATCGAAGAAAAAACCCACCACGTGCTCCGCATTGTCACCCAATGGTGCGAGCGTGTCAAGATGTTGGTGCCTGAGGAAAAAACCCAGCTAATCCTCTTGAAAGGAAAAGTGAATAATCTACCCTCTACTAATTTACGCTTTGGCGGCCACTGGCTCCTACTTGAAAAGTTTCTAGGAGTGAACATAGGTGAGAGGTGGGGTTTCAACCAACACCTCCAATCCCTTAAAGGCACTACCATTGCAAGGGTGCCTCACTGCGTGCAATTACCAAGGCCACTTGGGTATGTGTTACCATGACACTATTCTCATGTATAAGGCAATCTACCTAGGCGTGATTGGCTACCGCCCCGGGGGTAGCAAACTAACAGTCAATCAAAAGAGAGTATTGGCCCAATCCCAGAGAGCTGCACTACTGTGGATGACCAAGGCCTACAAGACTGTATCAACAGAAGCACTCCAGGTGATCACTGGTCAGTTACCAGTTGATGTGGCCGTTGAGTGCATGGTTGACAAGTGGAGAGTGAAACGGGAACTTCTTCCTCTTTTGGCTGAACTCCGTGCGGATCTCACCGCAGGACAGAAACTTGCCGCCTTCGACGAATGAGTGTTAGAAAAATGGCAAGAGAGAGATGGGAATCCTCGTCAAAGGGAAGTGACACGTATGAGTTCTTCCCCAACATAAGTGAACGTCTTTCAAGAAAATTTGTAGCGGAAAGTAAAAAACTGGTCTGAGAACAGTGCCTTGCAGGATCCCATAAGGGAATGAAGCAACAATATCTTTCAAAGATGCGCATATTTTTACTGTTTCACTAAGAGATTTCGAAAATTATGCACTCATTTGGCAAACGTACTCCCCAACAGACCAATTTTGCATGCGAAACGCAATGAAAAGCTGTTCTCTAACAAGTTGCGCTTGGGGTTCATTCGTATCGGGGTTTAAGTTCGGTCATAACCTTGCTGATTAGTTCCAGCTAACTAGTAATTTCATTTTACTCTGCATAAACGTTTTCGCAGAACGAAGATACAGCGCCAAATGCGGTAAAATGGGGAATCCGTGAGGAATATCACCAAAAGGATATTGGTGCTAAAACTTTCCGAAATTTCGCTGTCTGAGGTTTGTCACGATTGCAGCTTCATCTTCGTGAAAAGTTTATAAACATATTTAATACGTTGCTCAATCTCATATTCCATGGTTGTTTGAAAAAAATGTATATCCTACAATATACAGGATGTGAGTTATGAAAAACTACTCGAGTTCGATTAAAACCGCCTAAAAAAGGCGAAAACAAGTATAAAGTGGTTCTCGGTCCACTGAACTATCGAATAACGGCCGCTCAGATGAAGCTAAACGGCGTTCCAGAAGGGAGAATTGATTTCGTGCATTGATATTCTCTCTTCTTTGGAAACGCCGAGGTGGTCGCCAATCGGCAGTTGGTTGCGTGTCGGGAAACTTATAACAGTTTTTCGTGACTGTCTTCTTGTCAGTCTCTGCCGGCTCCGAATAATTTACTCTTCTGTTTTCCCTTTCGTTTTCTAATCTAATTAGCGAAGTGTCGTTCGACGGGCAGCCTAGATGATTATTGGCGGGCAGAACGCGATGAGATAAATCTTAATTGGTCGGGTTGGTAATCCCTTGAAACAAAATCTGGTGTAGATGTTGACAAATCTCCATATGACAAGAGTTTCGCATTTATGCCTGTCAGCGATTCTAATGGTCGCTGCTCAACACGTCATAATTATCTGAAATATTTGTTCGTTTTTTTACGTGTCAATATTTTTACGAAATTTTGTTTTTTAAATCCAAGGTCGACGTGGCTTCAAATGGAGAAGGATCTCGCTAGAAATTCGGCCTGGAGGTGGTACCACACTCATCCGCATTTCTTAGAATTAACCCCCGGAGAAGCTTTATGAAACTGTCTAGGGAGCTACGCCAAGAGAGCTATGTTGCAGGTTAATGTGCACTTGGGCTTGTCCGATAAAACCCAGCGGAGTAGATACCTTTCGTTTTGCTCAGAACAGTGTGGCTGACGTCACAGGGGGGGGGGGGGCGATATCTGTTTATCTGAGATTGATAAGGCGCGGATATCTCACCTCGATAAGACTTAATGTTTCTAAACAAATGATTTCACGGGGTTTGAAACGTTGACCTAGATATCTTTCCGTCATTCACCCTATCACTATGTAGGACGGGGGGGGGGCTAAAGTAAACTATATTACGTCACTTTCAGTTAGGTATCTTCGCTCATTTCTTCTCCTTTACCCTACTCCGTTGCCATAGAATCAAGATCCCTCGCCATTTTCCGTGCAGATTGCTACCCTGCCCATCATATCTTCTTCGACTACGAATTTGATAGCTGATTAAAGTTAGTCGACTGGTAGTATTGCTCAGGGGAACAACCTTAGATGTGAAGATTGAGAAGTTTTAAACAAGAAGGCGAAGGCGTAGGTGAAAATGAAGAAACTGCTAAGACGAAGTTGACCCTCCTGATGGACGGATGAATGGAACCGTTAGCTAGAAATAGTAAAAAACTGTATACGGGCGCGTGAAAAACAAGTAATGAAAAATGCGGATACACGGGCTGGCTGCGTTTCAAAATACGGAATGTAATAATGTATAAATTACATCTCGTAAATCTATAGAAACGACTAGAAGCTTACAACCAAAGATGCTTCGTGCTCTATGTATGGTACTTCACGCATAATGTACACGTATGTTTTTCGGTCAGAAAAAACTTTTTACGACTTATCTCCACCACAATTTGAAATGTTTGGTATCGCTTTCTTGGTTTTTTTGCGATGCTGGGTCGAATGAAAGGGTCAAAGGTGTACGACTGAGTCTAAATCAAAACCTGAAATTACAGTAAATGTAGTGAGCCAAAGTCTACTAATTGAACGAACTAGCTGGACAGTACAGTGAAAGTTATCGTTTCTTCCTGATCTGCTCGCATTCCCCACGCTGCCTCGCGTCTCACTCCAACCACTCGTTTGGTCGGCTCTTCATGTCGTGCCAATTGCCTACATGTCTCTAGAATACTAAAGTTAACGTACCTGTTAGGTGAGTCCGTCTCCTCTGGCTTGTGAGTTACTGTGGGCAAGCGCTTTCGATGTAAAGACATCATCGTCTGGCCGTTTAGTCAGTACTGGAGTCAGTCAGTTGGTCGTGGTCTTTATATACAAAGAGAAAGGTGAAGGGAGTGATGGAGCGTTGGGGAAGGGGCGGGGAGAGGTCTTGTTGGTCAGTCTTGTTAGTAGTACCTTAGCCGGACTGGCTGTGTTAGGTATTAAAGAAATTGGGTTGTGTCCGCCAGTAGGCAAATACTAAAGTTAACGTACCTGTTAGGTGAGTCCGTCTCCTCTGGCTTGTGAGTTACTGTGGGCAAGCGCTTTCGATGTAAAGACATCATCGTCTGGCCGTTTAGTCAGTACTGGAGTCAGTCAGTTGGTCGTGGTCTTTATATACAAAGAGAAAGGTGAAGGGAGTGATGGAGCGTTGGGGAAGGGGCGGGGAGAGGTCTTGTTGGTCAGTCTTGTTAGTAGTACCTTAGCCGGACTGGCTGTGTTAGGTATTAAAGAAATTGGGTTGTGTCCGCCAGTAGGCAAATACTAAAGTTAACGTACCTGTTAGGTGAGTCCGTCTCCTCTGGCTTGTGAGTTACTGTGGGCAAGCGCTTTCGATGTAAAGACATCATCGTCTGGCCGTTTAGTCAGTACTGGAGTCAGTCAGTTGGTCGTGGTCTTTATATACAAAGAGAAAGGTGAAGGGAGTGATGGAGCGTTGGGGAAGGGGCGGGGAGAGGTCTTGTTGGTCAGTCTTGTTAGTAGTACCTTAGCCGGACTGGCTGTGTTAGGTATTAAAGAAATTGGGTTAACGCTCCATCCAATTTCTTTAATGTCTCTAGAATATTTCAATTTTCATTGTTCGGTGTAGTGGTCATGTCCCATATCATTGACTACTATTTTTGGATGTTGAATCGAATGAGGTGGGTCTCGTCAGTGTGGAGCTACTTCGAGCTGTGCAAGAGCGTAGCAAACCGCCGTGTAATAATTTGCAGCCCCCCCCCCCCCTACCATGTTCGTTCAACTCATTACTGCAGGAACATTTATACAGAATCTCCTTTGCTGAGTTAACTTGCCTTATATCTTCGTTCAAAAAATAGGCACAGAAATAGTTGCGGAGAACACAATGTGGATAAAGGTTGCTAAGTGATTGATAAAATCCAGTGACGCAGTTACTCGGGAAATTACAAAAATGTTCCAAAAACAAAAAACCATTATTTTCGACACAATTTCATTTTTATTTCTGTTCAATCGAGTATCAGGGGAAAATTTATGAGAACAATATATAGCTATTAACTATACGAAAACATCTTGTGAGTTAGGTAAAAAACATTGAAGTCGTTATGCCAAAAAGCGTAAAAAAACTATTTTTGCTTTTTAGGCCTATATATCCGTTCTGTACTAAATAGTAGAAGATAATTTGAAAGTTTATTCAAAATCGTTATAGCCGTTTTCGAGAAATATGCAAAAAACCCTTCTTTTGGTACTTTTTCGTCCCCCACCCGATTTTTCCATCGACCGAAATCGCCTATAACCTTATTTTGGCGTCTACAAAACATAACGAACCAATTCACTCAGTCAAGCCGGTCTCTCCCATTCGGTCTATGCGAGGGAAGCTCCCGTTTCACTCTCCACTTGTCAAGTGGTAACTGGCCAGTGATCAGCTGGAGTGCTTCTATTGATAGTCACATTGTGATCCACCGGAGTGCAGCTCTCTGGGATTGGGCCAATAATCTCTTCTGATTGACTGTTAGGTTTTCTAGATTCAATAGGCCTCAAAACGGAAAGATCTGAAGAAACTCAACTTTTTTTTGACACGTTTACAATACTTTCCTTATCCTTTGGGTAGTGGAAAGTAAAAAGTGGTGCGGTTTAGGAAGTGAAGTGTTATGTTGTCAACTGAAGTCGATTGAGAAGACCCTTCGACTCAAAGCAAATTGGGGGCCCTCTGCGTCGACGAAAGCCGCTGTCTGGTTGGCAGGTAATTGCGTGGGAGGCCTCCGCCGCACTAATAAGAGCCTCCAGGCCAAAGAGCTCCGGTTTAACTCTAGCGGCGGGTGGGTTAACAATCCTGGTAATTAGTAGTTAAAAGTCCTCCGCTACGAGAGAACCGGTTTCCCGCGCTTTTAAAGCCTAGTAACGAGGGCTCGGCAAACGGAGCTAATGAAGCTCCCGAGCCCGCCCTTCGTAGTTCGCGCAACCCATTGGAAAATCAAATAGAAACGGCCTGCCACTGGGAGATGAGGCGAAGGCGGCACCTCCCCACCATAGGCTGATAATTCGAGGCTATTCGGCTCCCCATTACCACGGAGGTCTCCCGACGGACAAAGCTTCGACCCTCGTTTAATCCAATTCCGTCCCAATTCAAAGGCTCGTAATTTGGCCGATCCTTCCTGTTGGGTGAGATCTAAAGGAAGCTTCGCTTGAGTCCACAACTTCATCCGCTTTGCCACCTGGAGGCAACAAGACCTCGCGATCTCTGAACAAACCTCGACGAATGTAGGGAAACTCGTTATGCCCCCACCACTCGTATGGAGACTGACTGCAAGCCACTGGAGTGACTTGACTGTGCTGATCTTTGCACGTTCAGTTCGCCAAATCGAAGAAAAAACCCACCACGTGCTCCGCACTGTCACCCGATGGTGCAAGCATGTCAAGATGCAGGTGGCTGAGGAAAAAAACTAGCTAATCCTCGTGAAGGGAAAAGTGAATAATCCACCCGTAAAGTGTTGTTTGATCAAGTTCAAATGAACTGAGTGATAAATGAATTGAGTAAGTGGAAAAAGCCATGTACACGAGTGAATTGACGTAGAGCTGAAGAAAGTTGTGTATTGCAACGCACCAGATATTTTTAAACGTTTCATTAGTTTAACTTTATTGCATGTATTGACAGTAGAGAGTGATTCTATATCTTTATTTTTAAATCGTGCAACGTGCTTAGGAATTGCACTTTTACTCAAAGTGCAATGAAAAAATTTAGTGAATGACAAAATGACACAGTCTGAACTGTAAATACGAACCTCTCAAAAAAAATTGTATTGATAGTCATACAAATTTCCTATACGCTGATAGTTTAGTATAGGTCTTGATGTAAATATCGGCATCCTACTAAATTCTGGAACATTAAACACTACCAGTTTTTACAAAGAAATTAAGATTTGTGTAAACCTAAATGGTACTTACAAACTGAGTGTGTACATGCATTGGACTGGTTGATTGTGCAGTACGAATTCATGAGTGTACGAGGGGCTGACGAAAGTTGTGTGATGCGTCGCACCAGATATTTGAGTAACTGTGTTCACTTGTGTTTGATGCTGACAAAATTATTTGGGTTTTCCAAGTCATCAGTCGTTGCGGTTGTGCTTTCCGCCAGCAACAAACTGCTTGGCTTCAATAATACTTTCGCGCCTCTCTATTCACTCCCTGAGATTTGAGTCTCATCCATCCACGGTTGATTATCACCCCAGTACCTTAGCTCCACCCCTGTGTCCATTAAGCACGTTCGTAGATTGTACCTCCCTAGTTACAGCTCAGTATTGGTTTACGAATATTTTGTGAAAACAGTGAATCCTGCTCAACTGTTCACTTATGCCATCACCATCTCCAGTCATTCAACTTCTCTCTTGTCTTCAACACTTATGATTAACATTTTTTATTTACATAATGTACATGTTAAGTAAGTAATTCTTGGAATTGTCCCAAAATCACTATGTTCAGCTCTGCGCATACTGCTACGGTTTCTGCACCCAATCCCAGCTACGGTTTCTGCACCAAATCCCAACTACAATTTCGTACAAACTGTAGAAGTTTGGCAAATAGTTAAACTGACTGATTGGAACTGATTGTTGCACGCCTTTCTTCCACTTCTTGGGGATGTTGTTCATTTGTTGAGCTCTGTTCCAGCATTGAGATAAGCTATATAGAGGGAACATATGAGTATAGAAACTGTTGGTCCTTTTGAAGAAGTTTCTGTTATGCCAGATTCCATTACACTTGAGGAGCCTAAGTGACAAGGAACGGGTACTAGGAGTGACTAGGGACGGGCAGGAGCTAGTTTCCTACCTGCAAGAACTTCTCCGCCTTGAATCGATCCTAGGTTTTTTTCTTTTTCAGCTCTGTATTCCCCTTTTTCTCCCCTTTTCCTTTCCGATTTATCGTTTCCTTTCCGGACTCCCGGACCTTGTAAACTTAGAAGCGCACTGGGACCAGTTTTCTGCCGTGGAAAACCCACAAACTTTTCTCTAAACAACTTTACCAATTTATATTCTTCCTTCAAGGGCTTCGAGGTTCTTCTTATTTTGCACTCCCTCTACTTTTTCTTTCTTCTCTTTATGATCTTTATTACTTTTTTATTCTCGAAAAGAGGACATTTCTCTCTTCCTCTCAATTAACTTTTATTTTTCGAAAAAGATTCGAGATCCTCTGTTTCCTTGTTTCAAGATTAATTTTGAACTCGAAACTCTTCCTTTGAGCCCAAAAAATAAAATTGAATCCCAAAAAAACCGTCTTATTTATATATTACTTGTGTTCCTTTGACTTGCCCGACGTATTTTCATTGAGTTCTAACCTCCCACCCCCCGTAAAAAATACCTTTATCTCTCTTTCTTCAGACGAAGAATAATTGTGGCTCTGTCGGGTTGGGTTATGGCTGACGATTTCACGTCTGAGGGAGGGTACTAACTAAATCACTGGCGACGAAGTTGTGGAAGCCCATTTCAATGTTAAACGGAGAAAGAACTATTGTCTGTTTCCACTAAATTTGAGTTACGATGTTAGATGGATTTAGAAGGTTAAGCCATCATCAGTAACTAGAACTCAAGTTGGCATGTTACAGCCAGTGTCCATAGGTGTGGCATAATTCACTAATCCTATTACTATTTCAATTCAATCATAGGTTTCGTTCCTGACGTGTCACATCTAAATTCTGTTATCGTACGTGTTATGTATTAATTTTATAATGCTGTCATTTATAGCTGAGTAAAGTCTTATTTATTCAAATGGTTTACTATTCATATCAAGGTGGGTCTGAGGAACTTGTTTCTATGGCCATTCGTTTAATGACTGTGAGGAAAATGACGAGCTGTTACGTGGTTCACTCAAACTATGAACCCTTAACCATACACACATGTACTCAAAACTCTATTTCAAGTAACCTGAACCAGGAGAGCTCTTTTTACATTCTTTGGCTCTATGAAGTAGAAAGGAAAGTCGTGTAATCGGCTGAAAAAAAAGTCTTAGTTCTCTTCAGATCTCCCTCTCTCTCTCTCTCTCTCTCTCTCTCTCTCTCTCTCTGGGTGGGGAAGTGGTGCAGTGGTTTGGCTCTTACCTGAATGGGAGGAAGCAACGAGTGCGTGTACCGGATGGGCAACTATCTAATTGGCGAGAAATAGTGGTTGGTGTTCCGCAAGGCTCCGTCCTGTCGGCTCTCTGCTTCATCATATATATAAATAAAATAGTTAGGGTATTGGGAGTGCATAGTGAAATAAAATATATGATGTATGCAGATGACCTACAAGTTTATGCGTCGGCCTACCCCGCAAATCTTAACGCTTTAGTTGCTAAATTGAATACGGAGATTTCCAAATTAGTAAAGTGGTGCGAAAAACATAACCTTAAGATGAACCCAACTAAGTGTAAGGCTATGATTTTGGGGAGCTCGCGCATGATTAAATTAATTAATCTTGATGAGGTTGCCAAATACAAGTAGACGGGGTCGTGCTTGACTACCAGGATAAAATAAAAGATCTGGGGGTTATGATAACCAAAAATTTGTCCTGGGATGCACAAGTCAGTTACATAAGGAACGCTTCCTTCAAAGCTCTGTACCAGTTGAAGAAGTTCGTCCACCATTTTCCTCAATACGTGAAAATTAGGCTCGTTCAGGCACTAATACTGCCTTATTTCGAGTATTGTTCCTGTTTGTATACCGATATGCTAGAGAGGAATAATGATGACCTGCAAAGAGCATTAAATGCAGCGATACGTTTCATCTATGACCTAAGATATGATGAACACGTCACGCCATTTTTTAGGCAACTCGGATGGTTGAAAGTAAAGCAGCGACGCCTATTGAACATAGCTTCACTTAGCTATAAACTGCTGAAAATAAAGATACCAAAGTACTTGGCATCAGAATTCCGTATGCTAGGCAGTGCGTCTTCTCATACCAGTAGCACTAGAGCTGGCATTAACACTTTAGAAATACCTCGACACCGAACAGAGAAAATGAGTAATTCATTTATTGTCACAGCCAGTAGGATCGTCAATGAGAACCAGGATGTGTTCCGTGGACAGAAATATGTTATGTGCTTGAGAAAACTGTTCAAGGAAAAACTTGTTCTCCAGTCTAGATAACTGCTATCATATTTAATTGAAAGTATTTAGTATCGAAAATTTCAATTGTTTCTTTTGTTTTGATAATTTACTGTTTAAATATTGGATGAAAATTTGATAGATGACATTTATTTAAATTTTAAGATACTGAATTTTGTTTTTCATAAAGTTTTCTGTATGTTTGTAAGAGTGGGCCGCGTAGGCCCAAAAATGTACAGATTAATAAATAAATCAGTCAGTCAGTCTCTCTCTCTCTCTCTCTCCCAGTTGCGTTCTGTTCGTCGTAGTGATCACACATGTTTCTTTCGCTCCCCGCTTTTTACTTGTTAAGAAGAGACCATCACAGTTTTCACTTCCAATTTTTGGTTCGCGAGTAGACTCAATTGTATTGAAGGTGTTAGCGAGAAAATTCTCACGATTTTCGCGTGATAATTACGGTTTTCGGCCAGTTTCTCACTCGAGAATTCAAGTTATACGAGTGCAAGTAGACGGTTTGTTGTGAGCACGTCAGCTTTTTTTCGGCAAAGGTCGGTTTTCTCTAGTTGACTTTTCGGCAAAGTCCATTTAGGCGCTCCCGTTCGTCAACACCTCCTCACTACCTCACCCGAGTAAGTCACCTACTTGTCTACTAAACACTTTAAAATGTCCGAAAAGTGCGTCAAGTGTGATAGAGGTTTCGCAAACAATGCATATCGCATCCTATGTGAGTTATGCAAAGAGACATTTCATTTAGATTGCCAGAATATTAAAAAATCGGACTTCATTTTGTTGAGAGACAATAAGAAGCCCTACCAATGTTTGGGTTGCGTGAGGAGCAGAAGAGAAACTATGAACTTTGAAGAAAGAGACGAGACAAGTGTTTATGGCACACCTCCGCATCCCACATCAATAAAGTATCAAGAAGACAGTCTTTCTGCATCGAAAAGGGGAAAGATATCTGGAGGCACTGTGAAACCGATCAAAACTGCAGGAGAAAACCATGGTAACAAAAATATTATGGCTGACATTGCCAAGATGATTTCCGATTTCCGGACAGAGTTCAAGGAGTTTAAGTCATCGGAGATTAAAGATATCAAAGATCACCTCAATCATTACTCCGATGTTCTCGATAAAAACACAGAGGCTATCGGCAGTCTCAAAGCTGAGCTCGTCTCTTTGTCAACGGCCTACGAAGATATGAAAGCTCGAAACGAATTACTCGGGAAACGAGTAGACGAACTTGAGCAGGCTATGATGGGCGTGGAGCAGGCGGCTCTGGCTAATACCATCGAGATATGTGGTGTTCCTCACTGCAAGGAAGAAGTAGTGGAGGAACTCGTTCAGCAGTTGGGAACAACGATCGATATTGATATACCAACAAATGCGATTAACAACTGTTTCCGACGGCGCTCTAATGTTACCGATCGTCCCGGCTCAATCTGTGTCTCTTTCGTGCGTAAGCTGGACAAAGATAAGTTTATGACCGCTTCTCGGAAGAAGAAGTTGACCTCCCGACAGTTAGGATTCATACATGGCGAGGCCACGAAAATCTTTGTTAACCACAGTCTCACCTCGGCCAAACGGAAATTATTAAACACGGCTCGGATTTTCAAGGTCGAAAATAATTACAGATTTGTTTGGATCAGAAACGGAGATGTCTGTCTCAAGCAGTGTGAAAACTCGACCACATTCGTAATTCGGTCGGCAACGGATTTGAAGAACATCCCGACATCAAAAAACGGAAGAGGAGGATCAACGCTGTCAGAAACATGAGCCAAGACAATGCACCTCTTCATTGGTGTCGATGCGGTTTGGAACTGGTACTTATTCGTGAAGCGTTACTCGAAGTTTACTTTAGTTTATTTTCTGCTAGTGAATTATGGTTTAGTTTGTGTTTCCTGAAAGTGTCTTTTATATTTCTTTATTGTTTGAGAATTGTAGTTTCCTGCATGCTCAAGGTGTCGTCAAGGTTCGGTTGGCCAATGTTGGTTGCTTTTTATTCCATTAATGATGATGAATAGTACGAGGTCATTCTTAAGGGATCAGCTAGGGAACCATAAAGGGTTGAAATTAATACATGTCAATATTGAATCGGTGGTGGCACACTTGGATGAATTCAGACTTATTCTACAAGGCAATTTAATTGACGTTGTGGCAATTTGCGAAACTTTCCTCAAACCAGAAATATCTAGCTCATCCATCAATGTACCTGGGTACAGATGGATTAGGAATGATAGAAGTGGTAGGGCAAGGGGTGGAGTAGCATTTTTAGTCAGATCAACTTTTGATTTCGTCGAACTTTCTAGATCTAAGTCAGAATACTCCAAGGGTCCAGAATACATCTTTATTGAAGTAAACGGAAATGGATCTCGGCTTGTGATTGGGGTTGTTTATAGGCCTCTGAAACATGGCAGGATTGAAGAAGTCTTCGATGTGATCAGCAAAATTCAGGCTGTACATCAGGATATTGTCGTTATGGGTGATTTCAATGCCGACCTACTGACAAATAACGCCTATTCGAGACAATTACTGAAATTGATGTAAACTTAATGCCTACTTACCATACTGCACACTCCTCAACCCTATTGGACCTGATAATGGTAAATAACCCGGTGATAATCGAGAAGTATGGTCAGACTGGTGTCCCAGGCTTGTCTATGCATGAACTCATTTACTGTGTGGTTTTGTTTGTCAAGAAAAAAAACGGTTAACCGAAAAATCATGATTAGAAATAGGAAGAACTTTAAAACTGACGTATTTATTACTGAAGCAAAAGCAATGAATTGGGGGAAAGTTTACGCAGAGAAGAGTGTGGACGGCAAGGTGGATATTTTCAATAATATGGTAACTTCTCTCTATGATCGCCACTGTCCATTAATGGAAATTAAACCAAAACACCCTCCCACTCCTTGGATTTCTGAGGACATAAGAAAGTTAATGGCGAATCGGGACATTGCCTATAAAGCGTTTCTCAAGTCAAGAACGAACGAAAATAAGAACACCTTGAGATCAGCGCGGAACAAATTAAAGCAAAACATGAGGAATGCAAAAATTAGATATTTTCGCGAGCTTTTTGAGACGTCACGCCAACCTAGGGACTTTTGGAAAATAGTCAAGGGCATGGGATTTGGAAAGCGGATCGCAATTCCGGATGTGCTGCCTGTGCCGGTTGATGAGCTGAACGAACATTTTGGCCGTGAAATGGAGAAGTCATGCTTGCCGGGGTTGATGGAAGAGTACAGAACTAAGGCCAGGGTTAGAACTAATCATTTCGAATCCATTGTAATTGACCAATGCACGGTGGAAAAAGTTATTTCGTCCATTAAGTCGAGCGCCGTAGGAATCGATGGAGTTTCGATAGAAGTATTGAAATTACTAGTTGATGTGATAAGTCCGGTGCTCACTCACATCTTTAATGAGTCCGTGAAAACAGGGATATATCCTGGATGCTGGAAGCAAGCTGCTATTCAGCCTTTGAAAAAAGTAGAGAAGCCACAGGGTGTGAGCGATTTCAGACCAATAAGCATTCTGTGCGTCCCCGCAAAAATATTTGACAAGTGTGTCTACCAGCAGTTCAACGATTTCGTGTGTGAAAACGATATTTTGGACGACAGGCAATCAGCATATCGTGTGGGTTGTAGTACAGAAACCGCCCTAATAAGAGTACTCGATGATGTGAGGAATGCCATGGACGAAAAAAAGGTCACGATTTTAGTGATGATCGACTTTTCCCAAGCCTTCGATCGAGTGCAGCACACACTCCTGCTGGCAATACTAGAGTCAATAGGAGTTTCAGGCAAAATGCTGCAATGGTTTGGCTCGTATCTGAGTTTAAGGACTCTGAACACAAGGTCACCAAATGGTATCCTATCAAAAAGCTGTGTTTTGGAGGAGGGGGTACCCCAGGGTTCCGTATTGTCAGCTAGGCTATTCACCGTTTTTTCAGACCAGCTGCCTCGTCCCTTTACGCAGTGCGAGTGTATGGTGTACGCGGATGACCTACAGCTTTATACAAGCGTACCAATGTCTCACCTGTCAGAAGGAGTCAAGACAATAAATGAGGAGTTGGTACACGTGGTATCATGGTGCGAAAGTCATGGAATGACGATAAATGCTGCCAAATCTAAAGCCATGATCCTGGGGACCACTAAGCTAGTGACACAGTGTGATGCAATGTGGATACCAGAAGTGTGCATTAATAGTGAACCACTAGAATACGTGACCAACATAAAAAACCTGGGGATAAATGTATCACGCACGCTGTCATGGTTGCCACACGTCACGCTCTTATGCAAACGTGTGTATGGTTCAATATACCAGCTTCGCAGGTTAGCAATAGATATGCCGTTAAGTGTAAGACGGAGGCTTGTCGAAAGCTTGGTACTGCATAACTTTGATTACGCCATACTAGCTTTCTGCGACATGAACAGCGAGCAGTGCGATAATATGCAGAAAGCACTGAATTCGGCAGTACGTTTCGTTTATCGCCTCAAAACGGATCAGCACGTAACGCCATACTTTCTGAAGTTGGGCTGGTTGAAGGTGAGGGAAAGACTCGCGCTCGCCTCTGCGACCATGTTGTTTAGGATTCTCAAGTACGGAAACCCTAGATACCTCCGTGAAAGGTTTATGATGCTGGGTGAAGGTCACATGCATGGTACGCGGGGCGAACTCATGCAGGTTCCAAAGCACAGGACTGTACTGTATTATAGATCTTTTAGAATTCGAGAAATCCATGTATATAACGAACACAGAGATGTATTTGATTTTAATTTAAGTGTAAATAGTTTTAAGAATAGAATGAAAAAAATGTTAATTAAAAAATACGAGGAAACCAACCAATGAGAGATATTTACGTAAGTGTGAAGTGTAAGTGCAAAAAGTGTAGTGGACGTAGAAGTGCAACGGAAGATTTGTCAAGATACAAGATACTTTTTATTTTAGTCACGTGGTAATGACAACTAGAAACAGTGATTGCTACGTAATTAATTCCTGTGAACAGGGAAGAGAGGGCCTTAAGGCCCTATTGTTTCCCAGGTTGTTAAATAAATTCTTCAGTCAGTCAGTCAGGTCAGTCAAGTCAGTCAGTCAGGTCAGTCAGTCAGGTCAGTCAGTCAGTCAGTCAGGTCAGTCAGTCAGGTCAGTCAGTCAAGTCAGTCAGGTCAATCAGTCAGGTCAGTCAGGTCAGTCAGTCAGGTCAGTCAGTCAGTCAGGTCAGTCAGTCAGTCAGGTTAGTCAGTCAGGTCAGTCAGTCAGGTCAGTCAGTCAGTCAGGTGTGGCAGCTTGCACTACTAAATCGGTGTCTGCTGCACGCAGTTCACCTTCCAGTACCCTACAGAATTGTGGCCAGTCAGCATTTTTCGTTGCGGAATCGCTTTTCATGCATGTCTTCGCAGAGGATGTTGTCATCTGTGATGCCAAAGTCAATAACCATGTGATCGCTCTGTGTTGCACCTGGTACGACTGGCCAACCCAGCAATCTGAGTAGCAGGGTGTGAGACATGGCTCTGACGTCTATGCACGACCTTCCTTCTGGTCCATCATTGGTTGCCTCAGTCATGGGGTCGTTGGCAACAAACTTGTACTTGGTGAGCAACTCTATATACGACTCGCCCGCCCCATCCTGGGTCAGTGATCCCCACAATGGTGATCTGGCGTTTGCATTAGCACAGACTATGCAGGGTCGTCTTGATAGGCCTGCTAGAGCCCGCTCAAATGGCTGAAGGCTGTTGGCAACTAGCGCGCCGAATTGCCTGTAAAATGATATTACAACTAGCTCAAAGCCATCAGCGCTCATAAAATGTAGAGAGGCTTTTCCAGAAATTCCGGAATTTCAACCATCGCCGTTCCACTTACAATTTCTAAACGTTTTTACCCGATAACTTTGGAAAATTGATATCCTTTTCAAAAACATCGGGTTTACACCCTAAATAATGTGCGCCAATTGCTCAATTATGGTCGGGCCATGAGTACGAGCAGCACCTGATATTTTTATTATAAGGTGGCCCAAATGATGTGCATGTTCCGAAAGTGTCTCTTCCTGTAGTCGAAGAGAGATTAAGATGTTGAACAGAATTTCACCTGCGTGTTTAACAGTTCAGAGTGTTGGTTGTTTGATTGGTGTTGTCTGGCTGTATACTTTTTGTATCTGTGAGGCTAATCGGGGGGAGTATTGGATTTTAACCGCGTACCTCTTCAGAACATGGCTTCACGCGTAGGCTTGTATCCAGTCGCTTAGTGACTACTTCCAGTCCCTACCTACCCTACCTTGTTGTTCAGGATTTCTTTTCATTGGGATGAGAAATGGATAACTTGTCTTATGCGTACGGAATTATAAAAAAAAACTCCTGTTATTTATTACAGGGTTAGTGTACCTCCTCTAATTCCTTTATTTCTTTTAGATCATAGCTGATCATTTCAAGTAGTGAATGTCCAATTACCTCCTATTCCCTCCCCTCCCCTCCCTTCATTTACTTTTTCTCTTCATTTAAATAGCTCGTGACTGAGTGGCTCAGCTCCAGTATTCGCTTACCGCTCAACATAATGTCGTGTAATACTTCCTGTCTTGTGTTAGGTTTCCTCAGCATTCGCAGAGTTTCAGTTTTCCCCCGCCCAGAAACACAAGGAAAAAACGGGGAATATGGCAAAGATTACAATTTTCCATGGGGTTTTCTAAAACTTTTGAGGTTCCTATGAAACGAAATGAGAAAGTAATGCCACTGTGGGAAGTACCAAGACTTTAAACCCCTCTCTCCCCCCCCCTCTCTTCAAATTTAAAGAAATGCGAGGAAAATGTCCACCACGAGACTGCATCTGCTGTGCTAGGGTGGGGGTAGTAGTAGTAGTATCAGGAATTCCCCACCGTTTTCCGATGTTCTTCTCTTCGCGCGAAATAAATAAAGCGACTTTTCTCCGAAGTCTCGTCACGTTCTATCCTTACCATCCCCTTCGTTTTGAATTATTTATAAGCTCTTCGTCTCCTCACTACGCCCCCCCCCCTCCATCAATCTCCCTCATTTGTTCTTCTTCCCGGCCCTTTTATTTGTATGCTGCTTTTTTTCTCTTCTCTTCCCCGACGTCTCGGTAGTTCTCCTCTTCGAGCCATTGATGTTGTTAAACTCTTCTATTCCCACTTTGAATGTTACAATTTTTTTGTTTCTCTTTTTTTCGAGGAATTCACGTAATTTTTTTTTAGACGCGAAAATAAGGTTATGGGTGATTTTGGTCGATGAAAAAGGGGGTTGGGGGACGAAAATATACCAAAATATTTCTGGTGCGTAGCAACAAAACTTTCCGCCACCCCCTTAAATTCGACGACCCGCTACATATACGGGCGTTGTTATATCTTCGTTCAATGCATTTCTATAGAAACATTACCGGGAACAAAATGTAGGTACTAGTTAGTTGAGAGTACTTCGTGAGGTTGATGTAAATGTTTTTGAGAAAATTGGAAAACCGATAAATTAATATTCGACAAGTCTCGTTTTCCTAGCTATCATAGCTCATATCTCCGTTCAACCGAGAGATACAGAAATAGTTGCGGGGAACAAAATGTAGGTATACGATTTTAAAACACATTCCGTAAGATTGGTAAAACCCTGTGACGCAGTTCGACGATTTTCATCTCTGCTCATTAGACTGTTAGAAGAACATTTATTGAGAATGATATGGAGGTATTAACTATTTAAAAACATTCTGTAAGTTTGGTGACAATCGTTGAAGCCGTTTTGCCAAAACTCGTAAAAAATCTGTTTTTGCTCTTTAGGCCTACAACTCCGTTCACTGTATTTTCTTGGAGATATGTTTAGAGAAGAAAGCGTGGGTATCAACTAAGTAGTAGAAAATAATTTGAAAGTTTAATCAAAATTGTTATAGCCGTATTCAAGAAAAATGCGAAAATCGTAGTTAGCTGATTTTCTTATAAGCCTCGCTAATATAACGCTAACATACCCACTAATATCCCCGAGTAGTATTGCCTAGTCGAAAGTAATTGTTTTAACTTAACCAGGTCAATAACCGTTCACGTCTTGAAGATGAGTGAGACTCCCTCAATATTGTGGAGTCAACTAACGCCACATCTAGGTTGCTTGTTTTGTTGTTGTTGTTGTTGCTTTGTTGTCATTAAAAAATAGAATTCTCACGAGATTCCGGTAGAGTTTGCTACTGAAATAGAACGCCTTGTTTGATCTGCCTCAAAGATGCAAGGAAGAAATGGCCTTGCAACTATTCATGAATGGTCTGAGGGATCAAACGTTGAAAAGAGTATTACCAGTTACTCGTTCTAAGTCTCTTCCAGAAGCCCTCACATCAGTTCAACTCATAGAATGCCAAGGCTCGAATTCTTCTGGGAGGGACAACGAAGGGTGTTGGGAGTGTGGGTCACGGGAACATTTTCGATAAAATGCCCCAAGAAGAAAGCATGAATGTCCAAGTCTTCAGAAAACTAACGTGAGTCCAGGAAAAGGGGCAACCTGAGACTCCTCGAGAATCAGGCCTCTCTGTGTTCATTAGTACCACACGAACAGGTGCCGACATATCACCCATCAGCACATATCATTTCCTCCAAAAATATGCACACCGACCCAAAAAAAAACAAGCCGTAAAACATTGGCCTGTGCCTAGGAACAAAAAAGGGCTGCAGAGTTTTCTAAGATTTTGCTACTACCGTCAATTTGTTAGGGGTTCGCAGAAATTAAAAAAACCCTTACCCAGCTTACTGAAACTCACACTCCATTTCGCTGGGATGATGATTGTGCCTCTTTGGAGTCTTTGAAGTTAGCTATGAGTTTGGAGTCTTTGAAGTTAGCTATGACATCGGCACCCATTCTAATTTTTCCAGATTGGAGTAGGCCATTTCTCACAGATTTTGATGCGAGCGCTCACGCGATTGGCGCATTACTATCACAAGAACATGATGGCACGGAACAAGCAGTTGCATACTACAGTCGTACACTTTCTCGGCAAGAAGGAAATTACTGTACGATCCGCCGAGAGTTGTTGGCTGTAGTTAACGCAATAAACCATTTCCATCAGTATGTCTAAGTAAATCATTTTCTTCTGCGGACAGACCACTCAGCGCTCAGTGGTTGACTTCTTTCAAGAAACGCGAAGGGCAACTGGCACGTTGTATTGAGGCAATTCAAGCTTATGACTACACCATTATCACCATTATCGGGGAAGGCGCAAAAAAATGCGGATGGACTTTCACGAAGGCCTTGTGGACATACTTGTGACCACTGCCAGCGTCAAGAGGAGAAATGCCTACATGTCAATACTATCCATATCATTCCTTTGCAGAACGATTTACAGAAGGAAGATGTGGTTATTCAGCAATTAATTGGGTGGAAAAATAGCAGCAGACGTCCCAGTGCTGAAAAGCTAATTGAAGAGGACTCAAGAATGCGACTGCTAGTAAACAGTTGGGACTCTTTGGAAGTTGCAAATGGGCAATTGTTTCATCTTCATCGCTGGTTGGAGGGCAAAGATAAAAGTTGGTTACAATTGGTAGTGCCCCCAGATAAGGTTGAGCCCATTTTAAAACTTAGCCACGACAGCCCCACTGGCGGACATGTTGGGTTTTGGAAAACCCTGGCTAAAATTCTCAAGAATTATTTCTGGACAGGAATGATATTCCGTCGTGGTGCAAAACGTGCACAGATTTTCAACGGTTCAAGGGCCCAGAACATACCAAACCTGCTCCGCTAAAACAAATGGTTGTTGCAGCACCATTTGACAGAATGGGTGTTGATATACTTGGACCTTTTCCAATGACAAAACAAGGTAACATGTAAGTTTTGGTGGCCACTGACTATTTCACCAAGTGGCCGGAAGCAATAGCAGTACCAAACCAAGAAGCTGAGACAGTGGCCAGGTCTCTAGTTGATCATGTGTTTGGTCGGATCGAAGTACCCCTGGAGATACACACGGATCAGGGTAGGAATTTTGAGTCCAAGCTCTTGAAGGAAGTGGGTGCCATTCTCGGATTCCACCGTACTCGTACTACAGCATTACATCCACAGTCAGCAGGATTGGTTGAGGGGTTGAACCGCGCACTCACCCAGCATATGCTCATGGACGTCCATAAACACCAGGACGATTGGGATACCCAAATTCCGTTGTTTCTCAGTGGCCCTGAGCCGCTCCTCATAAAACAACAGCGTATTCCCCAGCCCAGTTGGTGTATGGGCGGGATTTAAGACTTCCTGAGGTATTGGTTCGACCTCCTTCAAAACAAATACCAGACGACTCGACATACGCTTTAGATTTGAGAACCAATCTAGAAACCATGAGAAGGTTCGCATTTCATGAAGCAAAATTAATCATGCAATGCCAGAAGGAGTCGTTTGATAGACGAGCTCGAGTGTCCTGGTTTGAACGAGGAGACTGGGTTTGGGTTTATGAGCCAAAAAGAAATTGGGGGACATGCCCGAAACTTGATTCATCGTGGACGGGACCGAGGGTCGTTGAAAAGCGGCACGACGATGTACTATTTGACGTTCGCTTAGGAGTAAGGAAAATACGTCTGCTTGCCAACAGGTTGGCTCACGCTAATGTTTGTCCAGAAAAAGGAGGAGGGGATCGTGTGGAGTCAACCAACTCCACATCGTAGCTAGGTTGCTTGTTTTGTTGTTGTAGCTTTGTTTTCATTAAAAAATAGGATTCTCACGAGATTCCTATCGTGAAGTTAATTGTTGCTTTTGGTTGTTATTTCGTCTATTACAATATATTTATTTCAACTTAGGGTGAGTAATAACATGTGTAACAACAGATGAGTGCCTAAGTCACTGTCGTAGTAGCCCAACGTGCGGACTTTTTTTTATTAAGGTCGTGGTAAAGTATTCCAATAAATTCCGAAACCTTGGATTGAGTCGCACCAGATATTTTCGACACGATGGGGAAATGTACAAAATTGTCGAGCATGAATTATAATTCAGGTGTGGCTCATTTTATTTCTGTGCGAAACTATCCAACGTTAATATCTGATGCAGAAGCCACTTAGCCGTTCCAGTTTCAAAGAATTTTAGTCTGCTGTCAGTCGATTTAGTTGTACAACAAAACGGCCACTATCCGTATAATCAAACAAAAGAATCTTAATTGCAGTTGCACCACGCCACCAGTGAGTGGCCTATGTGACCTATACTATGAACAGCAATTGTATTCAAATAAAATATCATAATACTTTCCCTCTTTTGAAGAGAACGCTTACAACTCTCTAAAAATCTCGAATGTTCTCGTCAGGTTATTTTCGCAAGGACGTTTCAGAATACACACAATCACTCTACTGACGTATGAAATGGAAATTTACTGTCAAACACTTTAAACTCCCTTTGAATACTCTTTCAGAAGGATATTTGTATCCCACCCTCCAACTTTACGTGTTTGCTCTACTTTTCCTCTTCATTTAAATCCTTTTAAGCTTCCTTCCCCACCACCTACATTTCCGGGCGCTATATCTTCGTTTAACGCATTTTTACAGGAACATTTACGGTGAACAAAGTGTAGGGACTAGTTAGCTGAGAGTACTCCGAAAGTTTGATAAATCGTTAGAGCCGTTTTTGAGAAAATTGGAATACCGATAAATTAATATTCGACAAATCTCCTTTTCTGAGTTAACTTGGCTTATATCTCCGTTCCACATATATATACAGAAATAATTATACAGAACAAAATGTGGCTATGGGTGACTTGAAGACACTCCATTAGCATTTATCACATCTGGTGAAGAAGTTACCCTGGAATTTACGGAAATGTTCGAAAAAACGTTATTTTTGTCCCATTTTGATTTTTATGTCTGTTCAATGGACCGTCACAGGAACATTTATTGAATAGAATATGTAGGTATTAACTATTTGAAAACATCCTGTGAGTTTGGTGAAAATCGCTGAAGCCGTTTTGCCAAAAAGCGTAAAAAAACCTATTTTTGCTTCAGGGGCCCATATCTCCGTTCACCGTACTGTCATGGAGATATGTATAGAGAAGAAAAGTTAGGTATTGATTAGGAGAAGATAATTTGAAAGTTTGATCAAAATCGTTAGAGCCGTTTTCGAGAAAAATGCGAAAAACTCTAGTTTTTGGTACATTTTCGTCTCCCACTCCCTCTTCCCATCGGCCGAAATCGTCCATAACCTTATTTTGGTGCCTACAAAAAATAACGAACAAAACAAAAAAAGAACCAGCTCAATCGGATCAGCCGTTCTCCCGCAAATCGAACTACACACAGGTCTGTTTCTTTATTTCATGACTGTACCTAAACCCTCGACGAGGGTTATATCAGTCATAGAAGTTGCGGTTTCGCTAATATGCAAGAGGCCGGCCCCTGCAGCATCCACCGAACTCAGACCTGTGGAGGTACGGCAGGGATGTGGTCGTTAGCCAGTCTCACCGTAGAGAGCTGTTGCCCGTGTGTTACCGCGCGGAGGTGACCACCTGAGGAATCCCGTACCATCTGGGAGTAGTTCTTAATCTGGTTCCTACACAGTCTTACTGTTTACTTGGGTGGCAAAGTTTCAAAAGGACTGATCAACTATAACCACGTTTCTTAGCCATTACCTTCTTTTGCGAACTTTGCAAAATGGTTATAGGCCTCTTTTGTAGCAGTCAAAGCTGCTAAGTTCGTTTGCCCTCTCAACAACCGCCGCTCACTGTTGTAGAAACTACAGTGGAGCAGCACATGGTTTCTTGTTTCCTCCGCACTGGAGGCACAAGACGTGCATAATGGAGAGTCTTTCAGAGAAAAGAAGGGAGGCCGCGCATTGAAGCCACCATGTCCGTGAGGAACTGGCTCGTCAGTGGTCTGGCTCAACCCATTTTCTAGAAAGACGTTCACGGATGTTGGGGAAGAACTCATACGTATCACGTCCCTTTGACGAGGATTCCCATCTCGCTTGCCATTTCTCTAGAGCCCATTCATCGATGGCGGTAAGTTACTGTTCTGTGGTGAGATCCGCTACGGAGTTCAGCCCAAAAGCGAGAAGCTCGTTTCACTCTCCCACTTGTCAATCATGCACTCAACAGCCAAATCAACTGGTAACTGACCAGTGATCACCTGGAGTGCTTCCGTTGATACAGTCTTGTAGGCCTTGGTGATCCACAGGAGCGCGGCTCTCTGGGATTGGGCCAATACTCTTTTGATTGACTGTTAGTTTGCTACCCCAGACAACAGGGCAGTAGCCAATCACACCTAAATAGATGGCCTTATACATGAGGATGGTGTCGTGGTAACACACATCCCAAGTGGCCTTAGTAATGGCACGCAGTGAGGCAAACCTTGCAATGGTAGTGCCTTTAAGGGACTGGAGGTGTTGGTTGAAACCCCACCTCTCACCTATATTCACTCCTAAATACTTGACGTGCTTTTCAAGAAGGAGCCTGTAGCCACAAAGCGTATTGTGGGTGGATTATTCACTTTCCCTTTCAAGAGGATTAGCTGGGTTTTTTCCTCAGCCACCTGCATCTTGACATGCTCGCACCATTGGGTGACAGTGCGGAGCACGTGGTGGGTTTTTTCTTCAATTTGGCGGACTGACTGCAAAGATCAGCACAGTCAAGTCATCCACATAGGCGTACGGCTCGCAGTCAGTCTCAATGAGTTTCCTAAGAAGACCTTTGAAGAAGGCATTCCAGAGTGCTTCTCAATCTTTCTTCGGATGGAGACATGCCTGCTTTCGATCGTAGCAGTTCAGTCTGTCAGGTAACGTCTGACGAGCGAGTACAGGTTGCGGGGGATTCCCCTACCTTTGAGCTCATTAAGGAGCGCTGGCCACCAAAGGTTGCCAAACGCTCCTGTGATGTCAATCAGAACTGCTACGACGTACTTAGCCAGTGCCAGCAGGGAAACACGCCGAACCTCGACAATGACATCCTGCGTGGACCTTCCTTTGGTACATCCGTATTGCCTGCCTGTGAGGTTGCGGCCAAAGACTCGTTCGAGGGACTGCAACATCAAGATTTCTAGTGTTTTGCCTAATATGGAAAGAAAGCTGAGTGGTCTCCATGATCGCGAGTCCGACTGATTGCGGTCGCCTCCTTTTGAAGAGTGACAACGCGCGCGAGACTTCCACTGAGTGGGGAACTGTCCGACCTGCAGACAGTCATTAAATAAATTAAGGGAGACCGCTGGAGATTGTCCGCTCAGCCTTCCTTAGCATATTGCTTTCTATTTTATCTGGCCCAGGAGATTTGTTGGGCTTTAAGGTCGCAAGAGCCCTGCCGAGGTCGCCTGTTGTCCACAATGGGATGTCGGGCTCGTTCGAGGTCCATGATCAGCTCCCTTGCTGCCCTCTGGGCTTCAGTGTCTCGAGCTAGGTTGGTCATCTGGGAACGCCTTCTCAAGGAGGGTTTCAGTGAACGTTGATACTGCAGGCCCAGCCTGACTCATTTTGCATCGCAGCTAAGACCTGCTCTACATTTGCTTTTCCTATGGAGGACTTGTAGTGTCTGCCCCAGGTTCTCAGAGCTCTCCGCTTCCACAAAATTTCGCCAGCCTTGCCCGTTTGGCTCGTTTGATGGCGCGGGTGGAAGGCCTTCTTCTCTTGGATGAAGGCAGTTCGGAGTGTTGCTCTGGCATCAGGGTCACGAGTGTTTTGGTACATCCTTCTGGCTCTATTTGCACTTTGCGTGAGGGGATTAAGTTCCTCAGTCCACCATGGGACTTTGATCGCCCTGTGCTTCTGTTGGCCAAGTACAGAGAGCCCAGCAGAGTGCAGTGCTGTGGTAAATGTGTCCACCTCTTCAGGTGTGGATGCTTGCACTATTAGGTCGGTGTCTGCGGCACGCAGTTCACCTTCCAGTACCCTAAAGAATTGCGGCCAGTCAGCATTTTTTGTGCGGAATCGCTTTTCACGCGTGTCTTTGCAGAGGATGTTATCATCCGTAATGGCAAAGTCAATAACCATGTGATCGCTCTGCGTTGCACCTGGTACGACTCGCCAACCCTTCAATTTGAGTAGCAGGGTGTGGGACACGGCTGTGACGTCTATACACGACCTTCCTCCCGGGCCATCATAGGTCGCCTCAGTCATGGGGTGGGTTGGCAACAACCAAGTTGTACCTGATGAGCAGCTCTATATACGCCTCGCCCGCCCCATCCAGGTTGGGGATCCCACACAATGGTGATCTGGCGTTTGCATCAGCACAGACTCACGCAGGGTCGTCCTGATAGGCCTGCTAGAGCCGCTCGAGTGGTTCAAGGCTGTTGGCAACTGGTGCGCCAAATTGCCTGTAAAATGATATTACAACCAGCTCAAAGCCACCGGCTCGGATGAGCACAGCGGCCAAGTGCTGGCTGTTCAGGTGAGTGAGTGCGAGCATGTCAATGGACGGGTCGATGCAGGCTACTGCTGCCTTGGCTCCCGTTCTTGCTCCAGCCACCACTCGTGCCTGCGATCCGAGACCAAGAGTTTTGGATCCTATGTACGGTTCCTGTATGGCGAGGCACACACACACACACACACACACGTATGGTTTATTATTCTCATGAACAGCTTGACCTATTATTACTGCCCCAAGACCCATTCCATTCGATTCAGCATCGAAAAATACTAGTAAACCATACGAAACATGACCTGACTACAATGGAACTACGGAAACTAAATACTCCTCCGGCGCCCGTAACCGTCTGTAGGCATTTATGATCCGATGTAGGGGTGTGTGGAGGAAGTACCAGCCTCATTGGCCCTAACCTTCCTCCGCCCTGTCGGGGAAAAAGAGTAGGAGAAATTGGGACAGAGACTTCCTGCGAACCCTCGGCAATTGGCACGACGTTGCGAGGCGAGCGGGCGGGCGGTTATTGATGAGGCGGGAGGGAGGGAGTACAAGCGACGAAACGTTGACTTCTGCTGTAGTTCCCGCGAGTTCGTTCAATTAGTTGACTCTAATCATTACTGTAATTTCCCGATACGGAATTGCACACGTCTGATACTCATTCCATTCGACCCAGGATGTAAAAATACTTTGAAAACAATACGAAACCCGGCGGATTCGCGATTATACTGCGTTTCGTTAATCTTTTAAACCATTTTTCGTCCATAATAATCATGGGCTCCGTCCAATCGGATTGCCGAGATGGCGGGCACAACTAGAAAGCAAATAGGATTTTTGTACGAAAGAACGGATTTTTTAGACCACGTTAAAGGCACAAAACGGCGCGGACGGCGGAGGGAGGATGGGGGACGACGGACGGACATTGAAAATTTGGGACCCTCATGTCTTGAAACGTAAAGTATCAAATTTTGAGAGGGGGTTATAAAACATTTTTCGTGACCGAAAACATAGGGTTATTATTCAGAATGAATAATAAACCAAAATCACGTAGATAGCCTCATGATTCACTTGAGAACTGATTGTTCAATAATGGTCGTGAAACAAGTAGGAGTGTGCCACTAGACAGGCCAAGGAAAGTTGTGTGATGCGTCGCATCGGATATCTTTTGAGAAGGTTCGTTTTTATCGATCTTCAGATAGGGTAAACCGTGAAAAAGGTGCTCTAGCAACTAATCCAATAAACTTTTGCTTAGTTTATATGAACTTGACGTTCTATGTAAACTGGGAGTCCTTAGAATTCCGGAATTTATTGAGCTGTTGCTATTTATACCACGACCTTCATTTACAAACTAAAGGTTAATTGATGGAACTGTCAACATGAATTGTTTGGGAAGGGTTCACAGTTCTGGAATTATAGATTGACCACTGTCAAAAACGGTTAGACAATAGACGACATTCGTTTGGATTCCGGATTATCTGAGGTTGCTCCTGATGTTTCTGAGCATTGTTAAATTCGCATCGTGGGGATAGATTATTAGACTACCTCTCTGTTTTCATAAGAACCCAATGTGTTATGAGCGAGATTTATGAAAACTACGCAAACATTTTTATAATCGTCATTTTCCCAGGAATAGACATTTTTCATTCAATATAGTTGTATCATTTGGAAATGTCCATGCACAAAAATTAACCATCATCGTAGCATCCGTTTTTGATTACTAAGTACGATACCTGTAGTTATT
Organism: Pachypeltis micranthus; assembly: GCA_020466155.1. Taxonomy (NCBI): domain Eukaryota; kingdom Metazoa; phylum Arthropoda; class Insecta; order Hemiptera; family Miridae; genus Pachypeltis; species Pachypeltis micranthus. Next base: position 104,589 of record CM035782.1, on the reverse strand, counting down.
TTTGAACAGATTTGTCGCATTCCCTAAGTTAGGCATCTCATTTTGATCTGCAGACTTACTATCAATTTTTTAAAAGTTTATTACATAAGTTTCCTTCTTACTCCGTAGAACTAAAGGAAGAAGCTAGACTAATTAAAATAAGGTGGAGCAAGCTTTGACACGTTCACCAACGTACGTACGAAATATTGACTGGTTAGCGGAAGCTCGTATTTCGTTCCACCTCCTTCATTTACGACGTCCATGATTCTGAATAAATGCGTTAAATTTACTAAATTACTTCTCCCCATCGTAACGGTCTAACGAAAAATAAAATAAGTTGTACTTCAGAGTTTTGATCGGGTGCGGGAAATTGTGTGTGTTACTTCGCACCTGACGTCCCTTGATAAATTCTTCTGGCAACAGCGCCAGCTTCACATTTCCCTGACGGGAGGAAAACATTAACATTTCTCATTAACGAGCGAGGGCTTAGTCATAAAATCCCATTGTTTGCTAGACATTATTCTTCTTTTTACCTCCTCCTGTCGAACGAAATGCGCAAATAATTGGAACCAAGTTTTCCGACCAACGTTAGAGACGACAGAAGTAAGAAAATTAAGGTAATATAAAAAGCAGAAATGACGCCAACAATCGGACTTTTGTTTCTTTTTTTAAGGGGCGTAGTGAGAGAGGGGAAAACGACGTAGGGGAGTGTAGCAAGCCTCGTAATTTGCAACTACTGACGCGAAAGGTGGTGGGAGGGGGGTGTAAATCCAGTTTTTCAGTCTGAGAAATGATTGGTTCGTAAACGGTTGTAAGTTACGGATTAAATGGGCAAAAGCTCGTGAGAACCTTCTTTATGGGTAGGGGGTGAGTGTGTCAGGAGTTTTATACTTTTCTTGGCTCTACAAAGTAGAAAGGAAAGCTACGTAATCGGCTGAAAAAAAAAGTTTGTTTACACGAGCAGTTGGTAGGTGAGTTACAGATGATTAAATATCTTGTTGTGTATGAACTGAATTAGAATTGGAAGAGACCATTGGCATGACATGTGTTCGATCCTGATCTCCGTCTTGCGAACGCTTCCGAGACGGTAAGTATGATAAGGTTTCCCGCTCCTTTCCCTTCCTTTTTCACCTTCAACAATTTTCCGGCAGTTCTGCTGATGCGACGCGAGCGACAGTGCCTCCTCCTTTTTTTAACTTTTTTCTACCTTCGTTCGGCGCCAACTTTTTTCCTTCAGGCCGTGCATGTTCCTGGAATACTACATCGAAAACGTCGTCTTCTCCTCTGGGATTACGAGACCCCATCAATGGTAAAGTGATTCTTTCGCTCATAAAAGGTCAGTTCCTTTCTATTTTCCACCTGTATCATATTTATCATCGGTTGCGCCCCTCGTGACGGATTTTGGTTTTGGACTTGCCCACTCTCCTAATTACAGTCCACAATATTACTTGCGTTCTTATTCACCAGAATGACCCAACTTGAGTCGTATAACATTATCTTTAGGTACTTCAGGTGGCAGTGTACAGCACGTACATTCTTCGCCTGTCACAGGTGGGTGTGGCTATCTTGTAGTTCGACTCATTGAACAATGAACTTAGTTGATTAAACTACTAGTTCATTTTGTTCGTTTTCGTACATCTACAAGTATCTTATTTATTCCTATCAGTGAATGTTGTTACTTTTGGTATTAAAGCAATTGGGTTAGATCGGCCAGTAGGCAAATTACTAAAGTTAACGTACCTGTACTGAGTTAACCGCTAGACGATGATGTCTTCACATCGAAAGCGCTCGCCCACAGTATCTCACCAGCCAAAGGAGACGGACTCACCTAACAGGCACGTTGACTTTAGTTGTATGACGTTTGTATGAGTAGTTCAATTCAGTGCTCGACATCTTTTCCACTTCGACCTCCTCTCCTTTTCGATCTTGAGATTGCTATCCCCAACCCTCACTTCATCATCTAGTTCCTTTTATGTGGTCGTCGTCACTGCAACACAACTAAAAATATCATATATCACAAACATTTAACTTGATTTATTTCGTAAACGTGGTCTTTCAACTACTTAAATTCGAAGACTAATAATTAAAAACGCAATCCAATCTGAGATGAACCAAAAGGGAATAGCCCAATCAGAAACCAGAAAATCGATTTAATGTTCGAAACAAGCACTCGTAAATACAAATAGATCAGTTCGCGGTGTCCGAGATCCAGAAGAAAAATTACTATATAGCCGTCAGTAACCAATGGTAGTTACACACAGTAAATGTTGGCAAATGGCTGGTTAGAATTGAGCTTTGAACTCCCTGATTCGGTCGACTAAGCCGGTAAGAGTCAATCCGCTGTAAATTTTAGGTGAGTCTGGAAATGCTGGTACTGTACTGTGTGCGAGAGTTTGATGTAAAGACATCTTATCTTTGAGGCATAATTCAATACGGTGCTCTTCTCAAACGCAAGTTCCATAAATCAAATGGACGTCCAGTTGCCCCGTGCCTCTTGTTCGGATTAAGTTCCCTTGACGTTTGTGCATCACAATTTTCGCCTCGTGCCCGCCCGTATATTTTAGTCCCGTGACTTATTTGAGGGACGTCGTGATCTTAGGCCGGTGCCGTCCGTTTGATTCCTCGCTGCTGAGCTCGTGAACGTCGTTGACTTGGCGCCAGTTTCTAACGACCTCAAGTGCCGGATCTACTTGGTGACCAGGAGCGCAGAGGCGTTTGACGCTGCTAACAGACCGTGAGAAAGCGAAGGAAACTGCTTGCGTTTCGCTGCTTCCGCCAATTTTTTCACGTTCTCACCTTTTGAAACGCTGCGATTTTTCGTGATATTTCCTTCGCATTGATCGTTTTGTCCCGACACGAACAGAAATAAAGTAGTTACTCCACTTCGTTGAGTTAGTCGCTGTCAAACCCGCCGTCTCATTATCATGTGGTTCGTTCTGAACTTTTTCACAGCGCGAATCAGAAACTCTGCAAAACTATTACACTACGGTTTATAATTCTCTTACGCAGCTTGGTGTAGTCTCACCCCTTCCAAACCCATCCCATTCAATTCAGCATCGAAAAAAACCAGTAAACCTTAGAATGAACCAGTAAGTTCTTTCCATTATTAGACTTTGACTCGCTATAATTACTGCGATTTCATTATTTTCAATTTGGACGCAGTCGTCCTCTTCTGAGGCTCGTTCCATTCGAGTAAACATTGAAAAATACTGACGATTCCAAACAAGACGTAATTGCGATAAAACTGCCAAAATTACGTTTTTGTTTTATGGGCTTCGTCCGATCGTGTTGCCGAGAAGTCCAAACGGGATTTTTGTGCGAAAGGACGGTTTTTTAGACCACGCTAACGGTATAAAACGCGCCGTCCGGCAGACGACGGCGGACAGACATTGCAGATTTGGAATCCCGATGCCTTGAAACGTAAAATATCAAATTTTGAGAGGTGGCTGTAAATAAATGTTGCTGTCTGAAAACACGGATGTACTATTCAGAATGAACAATTAACACAAAAATTATTTACGAAGAGCGAATACTCAAGTAATTTCTGTTCAATTCAATCAGTTTCAGTTCAACTTCAGTTGACTAGGAAGATGCTTTGTTAATAATAATAACCTAATAGTTTCATTGGCTTCTAAATTTGGTTATTTACAAAGGATTGACGTCAATAGAGAGAAGGATCTTTAAAAGGCCCAAAGAATTAGTATGGTGAACTACAGTTGACTGTGGACCGAATGAATTCCAAACATGTTAGCTGGGAGTGGTGGTTTTTGGCAAACATTGTCTGTCGTTCGGGTAGAGGGTGCACACTATAATATTTGAGGTAGAATGACAAATGAACTGTGTTCCTCCAATAAACAGGAGATCCCTCTCCCGCTCGAAGCTAATAACGACCAGTTTGATATGATAAGATCTAACTAGGTCGTTTACACAGTAAAGAGTACAGAGCACGTCACGCTAGTATGTATGCCAGAGATAAGAGGAAAACATACCGAAACAGACTACAGTTTACGTTAAATCGGCATAAATCAAAGAGTGTTTCCGTTGAAAGAGACCTCCTCATCCGATAAACATGCAAAAATATGTCGAATAGCCAAACGAACGAAGACATTAATTGAGGACGCCATTTACTTCAAATATGTTTGTAACTCTGTGTCAACGATCTGAAATCATTTTTAGACTTTGAGGCCTCAATTTCGAGTTTTGAAGTCACTAACAAAATTTATTAGGTTTCATTATGTGGGCAAACATATGCCACACAATATTATTGGACCTGTAGCTTCTTCTAGCGCAGTTTTTACTTTCCTTGGCTCTACGAAGTAGAAAGGAAAGTTATTTCTTATAAACATCCCTTAAATGTTATTAGAATCTTCACCACAATCCAGATGGTAGTCCAACCAAGTACCTATAAGATAAGCCTTTAATAACGCTCATAACAAATACAGGCGCTACTCTAGAATTTCCGGAATCTCAACTACTGCCGCTTCATTTTCTAGTTTTTGCCCGATAACTCTGGAAAAGTGATTATTATCCTCTTTAAGAAACATCGTGTTTACAGCTTCATTCACCTCCGTGTACCAATTGCCCAATAATGGTCCGGAAACGAGTACGAGCAGCAGAATGAATTCCGGAACTGTAAGCGCTACCGCTTTCTGCCCTCGTGAAGAGATGTTTGAGTTAGTGTTACAATAAGCCATAGACACAAGTAAATGCACGTAGGAATAAGGAAAGTTGCGTGATGCGGCGCACCTGATATTTGTTTTCATTCATGGAAATCATAACGGGGCACTTCTTTTCCCTTCGTGGGGTTGTGAGAGGGAATCGCTTGCAGTGAAAAAGGATGCGGTAGGATGATGATGATGATGATGGAGTGGTGCCCGAAGTAGGTATCGCGAAATACCTCAAATGAGAGGCTTTGGAATAATATCGTAAGGTGATGTGGCTCTTTTGTCGGGGGGTGGGTGGTGTTGGTGGAGGGGTTGGAGAAGTTGAAGAGGACCGCCGTTGTGTGGAGTTTGAAAAAGGTTCATCGGTGGCTGAAGCCTGGAGAGGGCCCTTGCAAGCTTTCATTCATCTGTTAGCAAGAGCTCCACCACCACCACCACCACCCATCGTCCTTTGGCCCCATTGTGTCTAATAAAACGCTCATAATACCACCGGCACGGCCCTCGGTATCGCGCTGAGGCTATACCTCTCCAATGTTGTGGCCCTTGAACTTTTTTCCTGTCGTTTTTCAATAGAAGAAGGGGTTTTATTTGATTTGATGCCGACAATCTACACGGTTTTTTCTCTTTGGATCTTCTCTCTCCTATCGTCTGCGATTTTCATCCCTTTGAAAACTAGTGTTTTGCGAGAACTCTGCCTCTGGGTTCTTTTTCTATTTTGATTTACAAGAAGACCGAATGGACTGCGCGAATGTTTGGCGAAAGTCCACAATACACTCCGACGAGGAGGAGGAGGAGGGGGGGGGGTCTATCGATTTAAAATGATAATGGACGGTTGGCGAGGTTCAACCAATTCTCCACATGAATTTAAAACGCTGGCTCATATCACTGCAACGGGAATGCAACCGATATATCGAATTGAGTCAAAGATGACAGACGTACCAGTTAAACAACGGTGGTAATTAATCCGTTTTCTGAGGTTGTGTTAATAATCGGTAAAACTGTGAAATGCTATTTACATGATCCGTTGAGTGTTTCAGGCAAATAAAACCCATAGACGCAATTTTACAAGATGGAAGGTATATGCTATGAAGATTAAGTAGCTGTTTTGTCGTATAAGACCTAACATCCTTAACATAAAATAACCTAACGTGCTAGGTCTCCGTTTTAATTTGTAGAGCAGTACGCGTGCTTGCTGGATAATCTACTCCTATATCCCTTCTTTTACTCGGAATCAGGTTCAGTTTCATTTGCAATAAACTATGCCGCATTACTCATAAAATTACTATATAATTCCCCTGTATCAGCCAATGATTGTCAATATTTATATAGTGTAAATTGCGATGCGGTGTTGCTGACTGATGAAATAAATTCTGGTGTAGATTCTTGAGAATCAGTCACAATTAAATAAACAGTTCCTCAAGACGGTCGTTTCGCCGAATTTATTAACTATCTTCACAGCAGTCAAGTAAAGTTGAACATAAACTAAGCTACCTCCAGTAATTGAATTGCATTTTAGTGAAAAATATACCTCGGGAAAAACGCTATTGATTGATTAAAATGTTTCCATCGGTTTCTGCAGACTAAGTGTACTGAAATTGAGAGGAAACAGATCTTGCGGGTAAGTATGAATAACAAACAGTGGGTAACAATAATTACAGAGTGGACTATTGTGGGAGGGCACAGTAATGAGGGCATTATTACTATGAACATGATGAAAAAATGAGAAATGGAACTAGAATAATGTGGCAACCTGGAATAAAGTATTCTTTTTTTCTAGGAAACACGGGAAAACAACAGACCAAGTTTAACATCGTAAATATCTGGTGTGTAGCTACACACAGGTTTCCGCAACGCCCGTAAATTTGATGGGCCATCGTTACAGTATTGTTACAGTTACTCCTGAGCAACTTGCATTCGACGCTGTTTTTGTTCGAAATTCAACAATTTTGAAACAAATACAGAAATAATTGCGGAGAACGAAATGTGGGTACGTTGCTAGAATATACTCTATAAGAGTAATCAAATCCAATGATGCAGGTAGCCGGGGAATTGTGAATATGTTTATAAACGATTATTTTCTCCAAATTTTAATTTTAATTTCTGCTCAATGGAGACTCATTGATTGTGTCAACAATTTGAAAACATTTTGTCAGTTTGGTGAAAATCGTTGAAGCCGTTTTACCAGAGAGCGTAAAACCCTATTTTTGCTTTTTAGGCCTATATCTCCGTCTACCGTACTTTCAAGGAGATATTGATGGAGAAGAAAAGACAGGCAAGGATTTCCCCTTAGTGGACTTTCCAAAATGTCCTTCCCTCCCTCGATTTACCTGCTTCTCCAACATTCACAGCTCTTCCCAGTGCTCACTACACATTCCTCATCTACTCTCGGGCCAGTCACAGATCTTCTCACTCTCTTCCCTTTTGGTTTATTATTCATTCTGAATAATAACCCTAGTTCATGCGTATTCAGAGTTTTCTTGTGTCGCCTTTATATACTCAAACTCAAATCATTATTCATTTAAAATGTAATACAGTCCTCACTCACGCTTACTGAGTTCTCTTTTATTTATCACATGCTGCTTGGTTTCTTGTTTCCTCCGCACTCGGGTCGCAAGACTTGCATGATGGAGAGTTGGGATGTTGGGGAAGAACTCATACGTATCACGACCCCCACCTCGTTTTCCATTTCTGTAACACCCATTCATCGCTGGCGGCAAGTTTTCGTTCAGCAGAGAGATCTGCACAGAGTTGACCCCAAAGTGGGAGAAGCTGCTCTTTCACTCTCCATTTGTGAACCATGCACTCAATGGCCAAGTCAAATGGTTCCTAACCAGGAGTGCCTATGTCGATTCAAACTTATAGCCGTTAGCGATCCATAGGAGGGCAGCTCAGTGGGATTAAGCGTATACTCTCTTTTGATTGACTGTTAGTTAGACTGTTGCTACCCCATATAATGGCGCAGTAGCCAATAACTCCTAAGTCACAGTAACTGGCACCCCTAGTGGCTAAATGCTAGTGAGGTAAACCTTACGATGGTAGCGTCTTAGAGGGACTCCAGGTGTAGGCTGACCTGCCCCCCACCTGTCGCCTACATTCACTCCTAAGTACTTGATGAGCTTTTCAATAAGGAGCCTATGGCAGCCAAAGCGTATTGACGGTTGTCTATTTAATTTTCACTTCAAGAGGATTAACTCGGTTTGTTCTTCTACATCTGCATCTTGATATGCTCGGACCATTGAGCGATGGTGCAGAGCACATGGTTGGTTTTTGCCTCGATTTGACGGAGCGAATCTGCCCTAATAATGTGGATGTGTGTGTGTGTGTGTGTGGATGTCCTATCCACAGCCTGCACTAGATCGTAGCAGTTCTGTCTGTCAGGTAATTTCTGACGCAGTTACAGGTTGCGGGGTATCTCCCCCTCCCTTTAAGCTCATTGAGGATTGCTGGCTACCAAAGGTTGTCAAACGCTCCCCTGATGTTAATAAGAACTGCCGAGACGTACTTAGGCGGTGCCAACAGGGAAACATTGCGATTTTCGACAATGACGTCTTGTGTAGACTTTCCTTTTGTACACTCTCATTGCTTGCCTTGTAGGTTGCGACCACAGACTCCTTCAAGAGACTCAGCAACATCAAGATTGCTAATGTTTTGCCTAATAAGGAAAGAAGGCTGAGTGGTCTCGGTGATCATGGGTCTGACTTACTGCGGTAGTCTCCCTTTTGAAGAGTGACGACACGCGAAGATTTCCACTGATTGTGACTTGCAGACAGTTATTAAATTATTAAGTCGCTGGAGATGGTCAGCCTTCCTTAGCATATTGCTTTCTATTTTATCTGGCCCGAGACATTTGTTGGGATTTAATGTTCGAGGGAAGTTGGGAGATGTTTGAAGAGCTCCTGACTCAGGCAAAAATTAACAGCAATCGTGTGGAGCTCCGATCCAAAATTCCCGACTTTGTCGAGAATTATGAACCAATGTCTTAACCACTAGACCACGATCACCCCGTGCCTTTAGTAGGAGTCAGTCAGTACATCAAGGTAGCAAGGGCCCTGCCAAAGTCGCCTGTTGTCCACAATGGGATGTTGGGCTTGTTCCATGATCAGCTCCCTTGCTGCCCTCTGTGCTTCAGTATCTCGAGCTACTTGGTCCTCAAGAAACGCCTTTTAGAGGAGGGTTTTAAGTGAACTTTCGATGCTACAGGCCCAGCCTCAGTCACTTTGCATCACAGGCATTGTCTGACCTACGTTCGCTTTTCATATGCAGGACTTGTAAGTTGCTCCAAAAGGCCTTTCCCTCTTGGATGAAGGCAATTCGTTGTGTGGCTCTGTCATCAGCATCACGAGTCTGTTTGTATATCTGCCTGGCTCTATTTACATTCTGCTTGAGGGGATTAAGTTCGTCTGTCCACCAACAGAGTGCAGTGCTGTGGTGAGTATCTCCACTTTGCAGTCCACCTCTTTGGGTGAGACAACCTACACTATTAGGTCAGTGTCTGCATCACTCAGTTCACCCTCTAGTACAGAATCAATGCCAGTCAGCATTTATTGTTCAGAATCGCTTTTCACGTGTTTCTCTGCAGAGAATGTGGTCATATGCAATGGTAAAGTTACTAACTATGTGATGCTCTCTATTGCACCGTCGTGGGGTCGTTGGCAACAATCGAATTGTACTTAGTGAGCAGCTCTGTATACGCCTCGTCTGTTTTATCCCGTGTTGGGGATTCCCACAGTTAGCATTGATAAACTATGCATGGTCTTCTTGATAGTTCTGCTAGAGCCCGCTCGAGTGGTTGAAGGCTGTTGGCAACTGGTGCGCCAAATTGCCTGTAAAATGATATTACAACCAGTTCAAGCCACCGGCTCGGATGAGCACAGCGGCCAAGCGCTGGCTGTTCAGGTGGGTGAGTGTCAGTGTCAATGGATGGGTCATTGCAGGCCACTGCTGCCTTGGCTCCCGTTCTTGCTCCAGCCACCACTCGTGCCTGCGATCCCAGACCAAGAGTTTTGGATCCTATGAAAGGTTCCTGTAGGGCGAGAACACTGCAGCGTTTCTTGAGTGCATTTTGCAGCAACTCAGCCATAACCGGGGAACCCTTAATTGTGTTGTGCTGAAGGATTTGAACTATTTTTAACCTATTCATAATCCACTCGTGACTCCTGGAGGGCAATCGCTCGCTGACGAATGGTACAGCGTACGTCTCGCGTAGAGTGCGAGACATGTTGGCATTTGCGTGGGGGCGCTGCCCTCGGCCTGCACATCCTGCTTAGTTGGGGCCTTTTTCTTCTTCCCCCTGTGCTTCCTGGCCCTGGCACTGCCATTCAGCCTCAGCTCCATGAGGGAGGGAGGAGGGCGCAGTAGCGGCTACTACTGCATGTGAGGGGCCTGGGGGTACTACCCTGGCTCCTCGGAGCTCCTTGAGCTTGGTGGGCTGGTGGCACTGGCTGCTGGGCAATTGCCCTACGCAGCTCTTCCCGCATGACAACCGCCACAGTTTCCCGTAGGCGGGCGTCAATATTTCGCAGAGGCAGCTAGTGGCGAGGTCCCGCATTGACCCTCATCCGTGCCAGCTGGCCATGGATAATTTGGACATACGCACAAATCTGCTCCATGTCCGACAGGTTAGGGTCCACAGGATGTAGTAGCCAGGTTGCCTGGGCTACTAGGGGGAGAAGGGGGAGATGAATGCGATTTGCCCGGTTCTTTCCGCCCTTGTTTGTTTGGACAGGTAGGTTGATCATCGTCCATAGAGGGAGGGGTAGAGCATGCGAGCCCGATGAAAAGGCGCAGGTGGCGTTTTTATTACCTGCTGATGTTTTAATTGACTTTGTCATGTTATTTTACTTATGGGGGGGGGGGGGAATTAAAGAAGCAGATGTGTAGTGTACCCTTGTGAGTTCATTTGTTGTATGTGTTAGTGGTATGAGCGAGAGGTGCTCGAAGCAGTGTCCTGGAAGCTGCCCCTCAGGCATATTGATTCTAGCCCCTTTCGCTGGTCCATTGAGGGTCAAAGGGAGGCCCCCACATCCACTGCAGCTGCCAGTCCAGCCACCCACCGGTACTAAGACCCATGAGGGATTTTTCAGCTGCCGCTCAGAGTAAGCCCTCAGCCACTGGTGATGTGGTGAGCGGGACACACGCTAGCAGCCGCCCTAGGGCGTTCAAACCTGGCTTTTCCCACTCCTCATTCTGAAGGCCGCACCTATATAGGGGATCGCTCATAGGTGTTAGTGAGCTACTTCCAGGACTGTCTTTTGCTCATTGTGAGTGTTTTAAGTCAATGCGTTCTGCCACATGAGCCGTTGCAGTATATTTTGTATCTGTAATATGATGTGTATGTCAGTGTCGTGAGCTTTAAGGCCGGCTTTTACGGCCACGCAGAGGATGCGGCAGGAGAATTCTGTCCCCCATCCTGCAGGGGGTGTGTTCTGCGATCCCTGCTCAAAGTAGGGGGTTCCCAGTGTGTTATGTATGTGGAAGAAGTGTGAGTTATGTCCCTTTAAGTCTTGCTCATACGAACACGCAGGGAGTACGGCAGTGGAATTCTGGACCCCCAACTGCAGGGTGAGCACAGTGTGGCGACAGAGTACACTGTGACGCCCAGCCACTAATTTCGGTGCATGGTCCGTGTGTGTGTAGTTCGATTTGCGGGAGAACGGCTGATCCGATTGGTTCTTTTTTTTTGTTCGTTGTTTTGTGTATACGCCGAAATAATGTTATGGGCGATTTCGGCCGATGGTGTGGGGGGGGGGGGAAATGTACCAGAAACTAGTGTTTTCGCATTTTCTTCGTTAGCGGCTCTAACGATTTGGATTAAACTTTCAAATTATCTTCTACTAATCAATACCTATCTTTTCTTTTCCATACATATCTCCATGAATATACGGTGAACGGAGATATAGGCTTATGATACAAAAATAGGTTTTTTACGGTTTTTGGCAAAACGGCTTCAGCAATTTCCACCAAACTCTCTGGATGTTTTCGAATAGTTAATACCTACATATTGTTCTCAATAAATGTTCCTCTGACTGTCCATTTAACAGAGATAAAAATCAAAATGTGTCGAAAATAACGTTTTTCCGAACATTTCCGTAAATTCCAGGGTAACTTCTTCACCAGATGTGATAAATGCTAATGGAGTGTCTTTAAGTCACCCATACCAACGTTGCGTTTCATATAATTATTTCTGTATATATATGTTGAACGGGGATATAAGCCAAGTTAACTCAGAAAAGGAGATTTGTCGAATATTAATTTATTGGTATTCCAATTTTCTCAGAAACGGCTCTAACAATTTCGATGAAACTTGCGGAGTATGCTCAGCTAACTAGTCTCTTCATTTTGTTCTATATAAATGTTACTGTAGATATGCGTTGAACAAAGATATAGCACCCGCATTTGTAGCTGGTGATCGAAATTACGCGGGTGGCGGAAAGTTGTGTGTTGCTACGCACCGCTGTTTTTTAAAACGTTCTACATTAAAAAATAAGAACGTTTTATCCGTGTTGTTATATTGTTGCAGCTGTTCTGATGTTTTCCCATCTTTCCTGTTGGAAAACAATAATACTTTACTCCATGTTAACATATTTATCTTTCCTATTCTAATTTCTTCGCTATGGTCTTATTAATTCATAACCACATTATGACCTCCCACACTAGTCCACTCTGTTTATTTATTTTTACCAACTGTTTGTCATTTTTAGTCACCCATAACATCTGTTCCCCCTTAAATTCTGTATACTCAAGTCTACAGAAACAGATGTAAACATTTTAAGCAATCGATGGCGTTTTTTCGAAGGGGGGTTATTGACAATTACTAGAAGTAACCTATAGCTTAGTTTGTGTACCACAATTACTTGCCCGCTGTGAAGATACATAAGAAAACGCGGAACGTGCGGTGCCTGCCAAACGCTGGCCTTGAGAAACTCTTGTTTTATTTGTACTGGCTCTCAAGAATCCACACCAGAGTATAATGCATAAGTGTCGCTATATATGTTTTGTATTCTCGAAGCCCAAAGACTAGTTTTGCTGGCGCCTTCAGAGTTCCAGGTACGGGTGTCACAAAAGGGTGCTCCCCAGGTGTATGGAGTGCTATGCTCAATAGTCATCTCCATTAGCAGAATCGCAATTAGCCAACCTCGAAGTCACATTAGACTCGTTAAATCACAGGGTAGCGCCTCGATTCTTAGTTAATATCCCGTTTTACAAATGGCTCAGATCCTGAATTAAATGCCTTCTTTCATTTCCCTTCTGCTCCCTCTCAAGCCTTCTTGACTGAACTGAATTCTTTTGTTCATTCGTGAAGACACTAGAGTAGGGATCTTAATTAAAGTATTTTCTTTTATTATCGCCTCCTGCCAACCAATACCCCTCGATCGAGAAATGGCCGTCGCTCTTCATTATCCACAATTCTCAATACCTCTATCCTGATTAATATTTATGCCGTTTCTATCTTACTAATAATGTGATCAAAGACGGGTTTGACCTGGAGATTTTTATAAGGCTCAAGAGTCAACGATACCCCCCCCCCCCCCGCACCCAAACCATGGGCGATTTTGGAGACAAACACTGTGATAAGTGCTGCAGACTCCAAATGAGAGTCCTTTTTGCATTTCATCCCCGACCCTTCATTGCAACGTAATCTGATCGAGGTCAGCATTCATTGTGGACATTTTGAAGGTCGAATACCCAGCTAATTCAGCCTGCCGAACAATTTATGATGAGGGGCGTGTATCATGAGTAGGGGCAACCCAATAAATTCCATACGTCAACCGTCACCAGGTTCTATGTACAACTTCAAGTTGATATAAACTGAATGAAAAACTGATTGCTATAGCGAGGAAAATCGCTGATTGTGGGGCTGAGGAAAGCTGTGTAATGTGTCGCACCAAATATTTATATTTACCACTCTCTCGGAGGGGTAATATGTGGTTAGTATAAATAAACATCGACCTTGAAACATGGATGAAATAACGTTGATTTTCTATTTTCATCCCTGATTGCTCCTACCGGAAGCTTTTCCACATTGGCACTGTTCGGAGGCGGAACAGTCAAACTCTCTGTTGTAAATTCAAATCACCATCTCTCCTTCAAATTAATATGTAATTTTTCTACTTTTATCTAATTCGTTTGAAAGAGGTTCTTTTTCTATGTCCCCTGGAGTATAATCGCTCGTTATATCATCAACCTTCAAGAGAAATAATAAAAGTAGAAGATTGGAGAATGAACCAGCAACGAGGCGAAGGCTTTCAATTTTCGTCGACTCCGACGAAAAAAGTCAGGTTCGCTGCTCTTCCAAAGCCATTCGATTAACATCGTATTACTTCGCCCAGAGCTCGTCTGCCACTTCATAACAAATTGGTTCCTCGAGAGGCAATAACTTAACCCTCTGCTCTTCCGGAATTTCGCTCTCAGCCCTTTACACCTCCTTCAACCAAGACCCCCCAAACATTTCTCCCAGATTTCTAAACTCTTGTATTTATATTTCAAAAGATAACTTTTTCGGTCGACGCTGTTATACTAACTAGGATTTTCTTTGTTTCAGAATTCAGACTCTGGATCCGTACTGTTTTCGGCGTCTCCTCCAGTCGCCAGGAAGCGTGAGTTATTTATGCCATTATTCATATTTTAACTCTATTACCCACCTCGCAAAATGAGAGAACCTACTTGTTGGCAAGTCCTCCACACACTACACGTGATGGGCGAACATGCGCATGCGCAGTAGCCCGTTATTGCGCTGTGAAATAATAGAAATCTGTAGGAGGACGGTTTAACACTAATTCGGGATACCATTTCTTGGTTTCCTCAGTACCGCGAAGTAGGAAGGATTGATACGTAATCGGCTGAATAGTTATTTCCACTTTTTTCTTCAGAGAGCACGTTTCAGAGATTACTGAGTAAAAATACACGGTTGGAATAAAATCTGTGAGATTGACAGAAACAAGCAAAACCCAATTTGCTCAAATTTATTTTTGAGCTTCATATTAAACGGAGACTCCATTGTAAGTTTATGAGCAAAGTCGTTTCAGAACTAAGTATACTTATTGTGGTCAGAAATCCAAATATTTTTGCCCTGAAAACAGCTGTTTGAGTATTGAGGTTTTTATATGTAAAACTAGGCAGAAGAGTAAAATTTTAATCCGTCAGAAAATGTTGAGAGAGCCACAATAAGTTATCTACAACTTCCAGAAAATCAGCTTCGACGAAAATCGGCTTTATTTCAATTTTTCCTTCTAAATCCTTTTTGTATGACACCAGTTTTCTAAAAATACTTTGTTGGTACTCCAATAACTTACCTACAGAGTAGTAATTTAGTCGCAGTTATAAACTAATTAGGGACGTGCTACTACGATCCAACTATTGTAGTTTCATTGATTTGATTTTTCATAGTGTTCAGCTTAATTTTCGTAATAGTAAAACAAAACTCTCACTAATTATCTGTGGGTTGCAAGAAAGAAAGAGATGAAATTGAATATGGACGAAGGCATTTGTAGCAAATGAGATGAGCAAGATACGTAAAGAGAAAACACTGATTGGCTAGATAAGGAGGAGAGAGTTCTGAATAACAATTATCCGTGAGTCACACTCATGTTCGGCCTGGGGTTGGAATATTGAAAGAAAGATAGCCCAGCAGTCGGAGCAACTCTGTCTTGGGAACTCTGAATGGTTTGAGTTCCTCTTACGTATTGATTTGGCTCGAGCTGGGCCGATATCCATGCACTGGTTACTCAATGGCATAGGTAGAAACAGTTTAATAAATTCCGTAGCACTACCAGTATAGAGCGTTAAGTCGAGTTCTCCAGGTTCCTGAAAACTGAATGAAAACCCATTTGGGTTAATTGGTTGACTAAAACCGCGGGTAAGCTTACAATCCATTGACATAAATGTGCGCTCAAAAATAGTTTCGTTCATAGACAATTTTCAAGCTTTCATTTTTCTTCCTCTCAACTTCGACTCCGACTTTTGTTATTTGTTGTTTGGCGCTTTTAAAAGCGAAATTGGCGAAGGGTTTCATAGGAATCTCTTGTTCAGCCTAATTGCAACTTCGCTGTAAAGAAGAGCGGCTTTCTGCGTTTTACTGAGGCTTTATTATTATTTCTGCCAGGGGAGTAATGTCATGTCAAAATGTTTCTGTTATGGTGCGAGCTTAAGGAAGAAGAACTATTAATTATTGCGGTACGTGAAAATTGCGTATTATGAATGAGTTAAGTGAGAAAGCAGTCTGAAGCGATGATAAATATAAAAGTACGTTTTGTAAAGTCTCATTTTGAATTCCTCGAGGTCAACATGTTATTAGTTCAGGCAATTCATGAAGTTACAGGAAATTACAGTGAAGTTAACGACCCACCGAAGCTTCATACTCATTAGGTTACTGCAGTGTCAGGAGTAGAATAATACGCTACTCACCTGCTTATCGCTTCTGCCTTGAAAGCTACTATTAAGCAGCGCATACAACGTGATAACAGTCACAATTATCTTCCTTCTTGTCTGGTGACCGGATGGGTTCATTAAAACCGCTTGTCACATTTCTCCTCAAACTGGCCCTCATTATGACTTATTGATTGGAGTCTTCCAAAAGGAATCTATTGGTAGCCTCATAATTGATTTCACGTTCTTGTGAACAATTACTATTGCATTTCAAGGTAGAGCTGTATGTAGAGCCTGCACCAGTTTGGGAGACAGAGAGAACGTATGATGTCAAAATGCACACGAATGGGATGTCTTCATCAAATTTGGGTTCCTCGTTCGCATTCCGAGTTACTCCTAAAATTCCTTCAGGAATCAGCTTCGTGCGTGTTTTCACCCTGGGACGCTTTGTGGTATTACATGTGACGAATATCTGCTCTTTAGTTGGGGATGAACGCAGCACTAATTACAATTACGAGATCATCAAAAAATTGAAAAAAAATCAACAAAGACGTCGATGAAAATGCGAGAGAAAAAATAAGTTATTTACAATTTTGATCAAAACAAACGAATTATTGAAAATAAAGTTGCACTCCCATAATGTTCACTAATCTACAGAAAACGAACAAGAACCCGCTTCCTCAAATGTTTTGCGTTTACATATTTCTTAGCGGTTTTATTTCCTAAACGACCTTTGTAGGTGTACTGGGACGGACCAAACCCTTCCATTCAGCGGAGGCTTGTTCGGAGCATTTGTGCTGACTGGGCACCTCAAATGCCCCGATTCGCTCAAGACTTCGCTGCTGTGAGTTGTAACCGAGCCGATTCCCTCGTCACCGTGTCCCTGCGCTGGCATCCGCTCCCACCCAGTTCCCTGTTTGTGGTGATTAAACTTAACCGATTATTATTGAGAATAAAACTCATTGTTCGAATTGCATTCGGTCTCTATCGTACTACTTCCCTACTCACCTAGTGGGATACCGCTTTTAATATTAATACCCCCCGTAACATAGGCTCCATGAGACTGCAATATGCTGCTTGTTTTCAGCACACTCCATCTCTCCTCGTTCTGCAGCGTTGGGTATGCAGTTGTTGGTGGGTCCTTCCTCACTTCATCATATCATGTAAGAATATGATGGTTCATGACGTTTGGTTGTCTATTAATATAATATAATAATAAAATATTCGCCATTCACGTAATACATATTATTAGGAGCATCCTTGAAACGTTTGTAAGCATAGAACTTGTCTGCTTAAGAAAGTACATTCAGGGCACTTGGGAGCTGTCAATAATTAATTGTGTTCCAGTATGGTCGAAATCCCAATTAATTGAAGATAGTAATAAGATATCACCTATCTCAGTCAATTAGCTATAAAAGTTAGTATGCCACTCTGGATGTTGGAGTGAAAACTGCGTGAATTTGTGTATGGGATTTCTGATCTTTGGTCGCTGCCTTCTGTCCAATTGTTTGTTCTGAAGCATTGTTATTTCCCTTGCAGTCGATGTTCCCAGTGAGGTGGTCAACGGCCATGGAACCCCACCAGAGCGAATCACAGTTAAAACAAATGGTTCCCCACGCCCTCCAACGCCTACTCCACCACCACCACCCCTCCAGCTACAACCTTCCGCTCTTCAATTGCCTCCACAACCTCAGGCACCCCCACCAAAACCTTCACCGAATCATTATTCGCCCGTATCGGTGAGATCTTGTTCTTAAAGTTCACCAGGAATTTGTTGCAGGAAATGAATTTTATCTGATGGTCAGAGGCGTTGGTTGTTTCAGATACCAAATGGTGTTACAAAAATGGAAAGGGTGAGTCCGTCGCCAACGAGTATCCCGAGTGCTCATCCACAGCACCATCGAGTACTTCCTCCTCCAGTACAAGCTGGAGCACATGCTGCAGTGACGTACTCCCGTCCTGGATATCCCCCTGCAGGCTACGCCTTGCCGCCAGCTCCACATCCCCATCCACATACTCACTCGCACCCCCAACCCTCACCAACTGCGTGTGCTCCTACTCCTCCCTCACTCCCTTCTGCTGCTTCGGTTGCAGCTTACCATCCCCCTCTTTATGCCCCCTACAACAGCACCCCCTACCTTCCACCAACGTCTCTCCACCAGGTGAGTTCTAATGATTTACTTACCTACATCAATTATTTACTGTATTCCAGCGCATCAGGAAATACGACGCACAGGGCGATTGTGGAAGTAATCGGTAGATGAGAAAACAATGGCAAACTAGAGCAGGTTGAGAGATTCAATTCTATAACGCCGAAGCTAATAGCAGCTACTACGGTAGGGCAACTTATGTCCCGCTTAAACAGCCTGTGGGGAAAGGATATATTGGAGACCATCCAATGGGAACGAAGAGTCTTGTAATTTTAGGTCAAAGAGTCATAAATGTAAAATAATTGACATTATTACATTTGGCACTATAACATTTTCATTCACGGTAAAATGACGAGAGCCAGGCAATAAATTATCAAAAATGTCGACGAAATGCAATGTTTCCCTTATAAAAATCGCTCACATGATACCAGCGTTCTCAAAAATATCTGTTGCGACGCATCACACAACTTTCTTTAGCTCAGATCGCGATTGAAAGAAAATTGCTGAACCAAACTGCTTTACATTTCATATTTGTCCTAGAGGTACCATGAAGCGCCTAAATGGCGTACTGAGTTTGAAAAACACTATTTGGGAAAATCGTATGTGTTTGTAATCGATTTTTAGAGAAAACGGCTGAACTAATAGCTCAAACTTGATATCTAGCCCGCTGGTCACTATGGGACGCCAAAATAAGGGTGTGAGCCAAATCCGCTCAAATAAACTATAGTTATAATAGTGATCAAAACAGCAAGTGTTTTTCTTCTCTAACGATATTGACTAAATTTATTGTACAGACAGCTCCAAATCACGTGACAGTACCATATAAATGACCGGACCAGCACAAGAAATTACCAAACATTTCGACGAAAATCGAGTTGAGCGTAATTTTTTCCGTATAAATTCCGCTCAAATGTTATTAGATTCTTCAGAAAAATTCAGGTGATACTCCAACCAAGTACCTACTTAATAACTCTCATAAAATATACAAGGGCTATTCTAGAAATTTCGGAATTTCAACTACCGCCATACGAACTTTCTACCATTTCTTAATGTTTCTACCCTATAACTCAGGAAAAGGGCTTATTATCCTTTTCGAAAAAATCGGGTTACACCATCATTAATTCTCTGCGCACCAATTGCTCAGTAATGTTCGGGGCATGAGTACGAGCAGCACAATAAATTCCATATCTGTGAGCACTACCACTTTCTGCCGCCTTGAAGTGATTGGTAGGTGCACGAAATGGGGAGCTTGGGGATCGAAAAATGAAACTCGGTGAGCGTGAGGGCTCTAATATACGTGCGGAAATGAGTTCGAACAGTAATGTTGCAAATGATCTGGGTAAAAAATAAATTGAGTTAGTAGAATAAGCTTTGAACTCTATTCAATTTCCAGAAATAAATTCCGCTCAAATTATAGTAGAGTTCTCAAAAAATTACGTGGTCGTTCAATAAATTATGTTGACAGTCTCGTGAATCATCTGTGAGTAGAACCACATCAATAAACTCCGGAACGCTACTATTTTGTACGTGAAACGTGCAACTATCTTTTATCATGGTCAAATGCACTGAGTGAGAAACACATTTAATTAGTAGCTAAAGCCATGAAAAAGCTGAATGTACGCGGGGCTAACAGTGCTCGTGTAGGTTCGTGGATTGCAAGTTACCTCGTGTTGAGTCTGTGCGTGCAGAAATTCTAGCTGCTACTTCTTTCAAAAGGAGTTTCTTCCTCATTTTACTTCTCACTCGGAACCGATTTCAGGAAAACCAAATATTGGTATCAACATTTGCTCTGCCCCAGGTGAACAAAATATGCTGTTGAAACTCACTATTTTTCGAATTGACAGTATGGATGTTAGTACAACAGCCCCATTCCAAGACTAAATGGTCGTAAGTGAGATTTCGTAAAACCTGAGTTATGATAGATTGCTGTCCTCAACTCTCTACGTTTATACTAATTCCTCTCCCTTGAGGTTCTTGGGTCTAATTTTCTCAGCAACTTCGTGCCTCTAATGATGTTACCAAGAGGAGATAAAATAAGACTTATTAAATAGACTAGTTTTTCCCTCCTTCCGAGTGTGAAGTTTCTCGATGATAAATAGTGACTATTAGGGTCTTGAAATGTTTAACAAGATTATAATCAGATTAAGTCCGAAGCTCCTCGTTTCCCTCTTCTTGATGGCCGGGCAACCCTCTTCCTGCCCCTGGGACCTCCTCCAGCCCCTAAGAGGGGAAACGTAATTATTAATAATGGGAAGTGCGTTGGGCTGGAAAATAGGGAGGCGGAGGTAGGTGGGCTCTAATTACAACGATATTGCGTCGCGATGAGAGCTGTCTTAATTACAGGGAAAATATTTTGGTTTTGTTGGTGAGGCAGAAGGGAAATATTGCGGAAGAGGCGTGCTCACAGTCCAAAAATCCGTATTGATTCTCATCCCCTTTCATTTCAATTCTAAACCAACCGGCTGTCATGTTTAGAATATCTGTTACGTGCTGCGAATACTTTCATCCCTCTAATACGAACTACTTTTACGTCAGATTTCGAACCGGAGAATAAAGGGCGTTTTAGCTGTCCCCATAATAAAGGACTATGAAACAAACATCTGTCGAATTGAATGGGGCACTATCGCTTCCTCTACTACTCCCGCATGGGAGCATAAAATTAATTGATTGATATAATTATTGACATAATGTCACTGTCGTGAATTCCACTTTCACCTGAAGACAATTCAAAATCGTGCAGATCCAGATCCTCGTGGTTCCTGAAATCTTGGGCAGAATTGAATGAAAACTGTTGAAGTTACGTGTGTTGCAAGAATACCGGGTTGAGAAAAACGATAAAACTGGGAAAAATTGAGGAAAGAAGTGAGGCCCTTCTCAAGTCAAATTCTAAAGTGTGATGGAGAGCAAAAATTTCTGTGAAAAGAACAGGCGAGGCGCCACTGAGGTTCCCCCATCCTTCAGCCGTCCTCTTCTAATGACCGTTTGTGTGTTCGATGTATATCACGAACGAGATTTGTGTCAGCTAGACTGAAAGAGGTAGGAAATAATCATAATTTCAGTGACTACTTACAACGCATACTTCGTTGCTCAGTTTTTGTTTGTCTTTACTGCTTATCAATTGCTAAACGTGTGTATATCCTCAACTCTACTTTGGATGCATGTTTTTGGCCGTGTCTCAGGTTTTGAAACAACTGAAAATATGTCTGCATTTTAGCCTCCAAGCCGGTCACCGATCGGACTGAAGCCAATCACAACGTCGTCAGTCGGCCTAGTAGTGACAACGACAACGACGACGACAAGCCACCGGGACACGATCAACGCACCGTTAATAGGACGTACTCACTCACCACGAGGGCACAGCCCAAGCAGAGAACGGGACAGCTACAGGTAAACTTTGAAACTGTTATATGCATCTAAAAATTTGTCAAACGGTTTCCAAGTTGTTGGTTACTAGCATTTAGCCGACTGATTTCGGCTCTGCTGAAGTGTTCCATCGGTCCGGATTCTTTTCCTTTGTCGTTTCTGTGACGTTAACCATCTCGGCATTGTGACCATTGCGCTTTACAACCAATTTCCCATCGCAGTCAACACAAATCCGCTCAAAACTAACTATAATAATCATTGTGACCAACACACCAATTTTGTTTCTCAATAATGGCTCTAACGGGTTTCATTAAATTTCTTGTATATACAGTTCCAAATGACAAAACACTATATAATTCTCATTCGTTGGAAAATGATGAGAACATCACAAAAAATGTATCAAACATTCTGACGAAAAGCGATTTTAGCGCAGTTTTGGTTTATTATTCATTTTGAATAATAACCCTATATTTCCGGCCAGCCAAAATTTTTGTACAACCTCCCTCAAAATTTGACACTTAAAGTTTCAAGACATCGGGATTTGCAATATTCGTCGGCCGACTGGTTCGTATGTTTAACGTAGTCTAAAAAAACCGTTCTTTGCACAAAAATCCCATTAGCTGTGCCCACCTGCTCGGCAATCCGATCGGACGAAGCCCATGGTTGTTATGAACAAAATATGGTTAAAAAAATTTTAAAACGAAATTTCGGCAGTTTTATCTCATATACGCAGCGTTCGGTATTGTTTTCTAGATATTTTTAGATGCTGGATCGAATGAAACAATTTTGACGACTTCGCCTAGACGGTAAATAGTGAAATCATAGTGATTATGGTGAGCCAAAGTCTACTAATTGATACAACTCCCGGGACAATAACTACAGCGAAACTAATCGTTTCGTTTCCCTCCCTCACGTCTCATTAATACCACCCGCCGTCGCGAAGACAAGCCAATTGCCTAAAAAGGCGCCTGCGGGCGCCTGGAATTTTTAGTTTTCATCGTTTCATCGTAGTCAGGTCATGATTTACTGGTATTTTTCGATGCTGAAGCGAATGGGATGGACTTCGGAGGTACGAGACTAGATCAAGCTGTTCAAGAGAATAATAAACAGTTGTGTAACAATCTGCAGAGTTTTTTTTGAGAAGAATAATAATCACTTTTCCAGAGTTATTCGGTAAAAACTTATGGAAACTCTAGAAAGTGAAACAATTCCTGAATTTCTGGAGTAGCCCCTATACATCTTATCAGCGCTATTAAATGCTCACTGGGAAGGTATTTCTTGGACTATCTGAATTTTTCTGAAAATTCTGGTAACATTTGAGCCGTTTGAGCGAATCAGAAACCCTGCAAATTATTACGCTACGGTATATTATTCTCATGAACAGCTTGACCTACTATTACTGCATCGAGACCCATCCCGTTCAATTCAGCATCGAAAAATACCAGTAAACCATACGAAACATGACCTGACTACAATGGAACGAAGAACTAAATATTCCAGTCGCCCGGTAGGCGCCTGTAGGCAATTATCACGACGTGGTGAGTCGAGCGGGTGGGGGTGGTTTTGATCAAATGGAGGGAGGGACTACAAACGACGAAACGTTTACTTCCGCTGTAGTTCCCGCAAGTTCTTTCAATTAGTAGACTTTGGCTCACTATAATGAATGTAATTTCACTATACGCAGTTGTACACATCTGATACTCATTCCATTCGACCCAGTATGTAGAAATACCTTGAAAGCGATACCAAACTCGGCGTATTGGCAATTAAACTGCGTTTTGTTAATTTTTTTAACCATTTTTTGCCCATAACAACCACGGGCTTCGTCCTATTGGATTGCCGAGATGGGGGGCACATCTAGATACCAAATGGGATTTTTGTGCGAAAGAATGGATTTTTTAGATCACTTTAAAGATACAAAAGCGGTCCGGACGGCGTGCGGCGAACGGACATTGCAGATTTGGAATCCCCATGTCTTGAAACCTTGAGAGGGGGGGGGGGTTGTAAAAAGTTTTTCCTGGCCGAAAACATATGGTTATTATTCAGAATGAATAATAAAACAAAAGTAGCCTACATCATCATACATTTTCTGTGCGCCAATTGCTCAGTAATGTTCAGGGCATAACTACGAGCACCACAATAAATTCCGGAGCTGTAAGAGCGACTGCTTTCTACCGCCCTCGAGTTACATTTTATCAAGTGCAAATGAACTGAGTGAAAAATAAAGCGAGTTAGTAGCAAAAGCCATGAAACGTAATGTGAAACTATGTAGAGTAAGGAAAGTTGTGTGATGCGGCGTACTTGATATTTTATATATTTTTTATTTTTCCCTCCCAGTGGGCAGGTGCGGGCTGTGTGATTTGTCTCTGGCGGGGTAGTTCTTGCCCCCCTTCAAGACTCTCCGCTTCCTTATAGCTTGGGCTTTCCTTGAGGTCTCCCCCCCCCCCCCCCAGATTTCGTTGTGTGCTTCTAATACAACCATTGTGTTTTTGTCACCAATGTTTAATAACAAAATACATACTATTATACAGCATGTTTCAACGAATGGTCCATCGTCTTATTCTTCGCATGTTTTGCTTGTCTGGCATTCACAGCAGCAACGTCAGCAGTCTCAGCCGTGGAAGTATTGGCACACCATCGAGTATGCCCTCGTATTCGTCTCCTCACCATCCTTCAGTCGTACCTTCAGTTCCTCCCGTTGTCGCACCCACTGCTCAACCTTCTAGTCTGCCTTATAAACAACCATCGCCATGGGTCAGGTAAGTTTGATGCCCTACTTAGGCACGTTACTACCAGATATCACCAGTATGGAAGACACATCGAATATAATACCTGAGACAACTTAGTCGAGTACCTACCCACATTTGTGTGGTAACCTGAAAATATTTGTAGAAGACCCTGGATGTTGTGTTGTTTCAGGGAAGATACCTATCTTTTGTTTACGGTATCCCCGTCTCTGAACGGTCAGTGGCCTGTGTAAATGACTGTACATTCAGTGTCAATCCCCTCTGACACAATGTTTTTGATAGTAATACGTTTATCACATTTTTGTTCCAGCTCTAGCAATCCTCCCCAACCTACTGCGCCTGGACGGACGGGCTTGAACCCCCACCACCATCCTTTTGCATCCCCTATGTTCCCACCCAATTCTGTTCCTGCCCCACCTGTTTCCACTGCCCCCGCTCCTCCCCCTGCTCCTAATCCCTTTTCAGCTGAATCCTTGTTCCAGTCAAGTAAGTCAAGTAAGCACCATTTTTCGCTACTAATCTTCCTTGTTTAACCAATAATATTCCCCCTTGAGCATTGGTGATGCATATATATGTTCCTATTTGTTCGGAGATAGTATCACAACTCTACATACCAGTAATAGTGTGAACGTATATTCTTACACAATTATGAGAAACGTGTCTCGGGAGGTCTCACAGAATGCTTTGAGAGTGCAGTTATTTGATTGAGCGCCTACTTGCGTCGTCCACTTGTACATTTTTAATATTGCTAAGACTGTAAAGTGAAGACCTAAAGACCGCAGCCGTTCCTCTGGATTCCTACACATTGCACAGAGGGCACTAAAAGGGGTAAGGATGGGAGTGGTAAGATTAGTAAGTAGCACTAGTATGGTAGGTGTGTGCCGAGTCAATGACTGAAATTGAGTTCAGAGACCGTGTCTACCTTCAGCAGCGGCCTGCCGAGTGTCATAGTTCAGCCCGAAATCACTACTATATCACGGGGTGGTCTCAGCACTAGCTGCCTAGATTGCTTTTAGTTTAGCAGAAAATTGTTGCTTACCTGTTACTTTGTCAGCTTCTCTGTAATGATACATTCATCAGCTAAGTTAGCTTGTCCGAATGCTTGCTGTAAAAAAATACCTGAAAAATCGTGCAGGGCTTTCAGATCTCTTCGACGAAGTAACCCCGATTGTAACGCTCTTCTTGAAGTACTTGAGGCAATGCATATTCTAAGAATCCCCATGTAACAAGAATGTGTTATAAAAAAGGGGGAAAAGGAATCATTACAAGAAAATGTACAATGGTTGGGGGCAGTTTGTTCTTTTCTTGGGTCATACGTGTAAGTTCCAGATGCATTATACTTGACCTGAAAAGTATGCATAAACAATCTAGTGACTCAGAGGATACGATGTATACATATTGATGCCTCGTTTCGGCTTCCTCATTCCAAAACAGCAATAGTTTTATTGAAAATTGTCGATGTGCCAGGTAAATTACTTTCTTATTTATCGAGATGATCGTGTAGGAAAGCTCTCCTCCAAAGATTCACATTAACGAAAAAGTGATCTCATTCCATAGTTGACGATATGTGTGTTCCCTGGCTCTAAACGAGTGTGAGCCCAAGAAAATTACTCTGTGACATTTCTCTATTGAGGGTTGCAAGTACCCCAGGTATGCCATAATGCAACCATCCTCTTGAAGTCAGCTATTGAGGATTGGAGCCAAGTCGATCAGGTAGAAAGTATCACTGTACTCTCTCCAATGAGGGAGTACCCTCTGGTGAATGATGGTCAAAACTTGGAGCCTCGAGGGTGCTAGCACACGATGTATCACACATGGAGTGAAACTTTGGTGATCTAACTAGTGCTGATCCACTAACCATTGAATAACCGACAGAGTCACACCACAGTGATCATCTGCAATAACTTCTGCCTTCTTTTGGCTGTCTTGTAAAAGCTTTGTTATGTCTTCCCTCTCACGAGTTCCAACATTTTTGAAGCCCCCCCCCCCCTACACATTGTTATGGCAGTGGTCCAACTTGATTAGTTGGAACACCTAGTTGGTTGGCCCTTTCATGTCCAACGATTCCTTTACATCTAGGATCCATTAAGTGTTTACTCCATTAGAGCTGGCCACTGTACTCTTTTTCATCTTTGTATTTTATAGTTCACTAACCATTTCTCATAGAGAACTCTTTGTATTGACTCTAAGTGTTCCAAGAACTTCTGAAGGCGGAAGTCAAGTCTAGAGCCTCTAAGAGAGGCTAGATTTGTAAACTGTATACTGTGTACTTGAATACAAAATGTTAGAGTTGATTGATATAACTCTCTTATAAGCGTTAAGGAACAGTAATTTTAATAGGGAAACAGGCCTGTAAAATATTATAACCCTCCCATTGCATTTGTCAAATCTCGACTTCAATTATGGCGGAAGCACATGAAACGTTGATTTGTGACCTTTACTCACCTTAACCTGGCTTGATGTGATTTTCTTGATCTCTTCAAAAGTTTGGGATAGCAGCTGTAGTTGAATTAAAATTAAATTAGAGCCGATTCGTATAGCTGGGGTTGTTGGATTGCCCACAGATCAAGGAGATCTTCTTAGGAGAGAGTTAGACTCAAGGTTTCTCGCCACGCAAGATCGGAGCCCCTACATACGAACTGAGATGCACCATCATCAACATCAGCATACGCATGTTCACCAGCACACACCCATCATACCTCCTCCTACGCTGTTCTCTACTCCTATTGTCAATGTGAGTCTTACGTTGTCTTTACTTCTTGTCATATTTTCGTCACAACATTTGCGCATTGAATTTAAACTCTGTATATTTGGCAAATAATCCAAAGATTTACACTGGCACGTGGGAGGTTATCAAAAGAGAGGAAAACAGAGAAATCATATTTTCCACATTGTTAAAGGCGATTAACCTATCTTCAGTACTGCTAACGAACTGAGCGTACTACAATGTGGGATTCTTCTTCTCTCTTTCAAGTGAAAGACTCATATTCCACTGCACTCCTCCATTCCTTCCTGAAGAAGGAAAGGGAGTACAGCTAGCTGGTAAGAACCAATCAGAAGGCAGACGGAGAAAGGAGATCAGTATTAGTTAAGTGTATTGTAGTCAATAATTGGGTTATACGACATTGCAAGCACACAGTATGTTATTTATTTACTAGTTTGTTTATTGATTAACCGAGGTAATTCACAACATTAGAGATCTGCTCACATAACTATGAGTACTAGGTCTGTTCAAAATGTATTTTTATTCATGCATTAATATCTATTCTGCCCACTTCAAAGTAATTTTCTACAGGTATACAGATACACTAACTTTTCCCCCAATCCAGTTCTGGAGGAAATCGTGGTTTGTGATTTTGTTCAGCTCCTCCTTCAGTGTCGTCCTGTCATCCACCTCAATCTTGGCGTAGCGTTCCTTCATGGACCTCCTCAGTTTTAGGAACAGGACCAAGTCAGATGGAGCCGAGTCTGGGGAATATGGTGGCTGAGACATCGTTAGAGTGTGATTTTTGGCAACGAATTCGAGCGCAAGTGATATCTTGTATGCTTTTGCACTGCCTATGCTCACATCGAGTGACGATGTCAGAAGAAATATGTTCTATTTCGATGGCACGAGTGAGGGCTTTTGTCTCTGGGAACACGAGTGGCATTGTGATGTAAAAACACATCTTTCATAATCCTTCGGTAAAAAGTGCATGTTCCCATGAATGAACGAATTTCTCTCTTGTGTTTTTGGGATGAACCATTGCTGTCCTCTCGAAAAAATGAGCTCTTATTTGGATGAATCTGCTATCCTGCAAGTTATAGTTTTGAGAACACACCTTCTAACTTTTGCAAAACTTCGCTAAACGTAGTTACATGGACGAATTATGTCGTCCAGCGGAAGCGTTGCAGACGCCAAAAGGGAGGAAATTGAACTACCATAAGCCTTTCCCATACAACGTAATAGCATAAAAGACGAGTTGAGACGAAGTAGTCTATTTCCACGGGTAAAATAAAGACAATGATATCTTGTATACGCGTTTCGGTTTACTAGACCATCATCAGTACAATACAGAGTGAGGAAATTTAAAATTAGAAATGAACACAGTGATGATCTTAGGTTAGGAAGGGGTAGGGAAGCTTTTGAAAAGCATTTGTCAGAAGAAAATCATAGAATCAGTTATGAGATAGGTAGTAATAATCCAGCCATTGGGATAGCTCATGTTTGCCAAAAAGGTCCAAAATTGGATGCTTTAGAATCTTTGGAAATTCAAAAAATTCATAATTTAGGAATATCAGTCAACGACCTGGATGTAATTAGGCGCTCCCCTCTAATTGATATTTTCTTGTGAATTCCCACCCCTTTCACTTTTTGCCTTTCACATTCCCTTTCATGCCACCTTTCTAATGCCAGGCCCATCAGAAGGCACCTTTCACTTTTGTATAAAAGAAACTTCTCACAACTTCCTCACTTTGTATTGTACTGATGATGGTCTAGTAAACCGAAACGCGTATACAAGATATCATTGTCTTTATTTTACCCGTGGAAATAGACTACTTCGTCTCAACTCGTCTTTTATAAGATGGATTTCCACTTTTTCGCCGCACCCACCTTACATAACGTAATAGCAGTTTTATGTTTTACTTTCCGCCACCCAAGGGAATTCCCACGATGTTGGGAACCCCATTGACTGTTATTCTGTGGGAGAGAAGTACAGGGCTGCCTATTGGTGGGATGTGCCTGGTCAAGGCTGTTTATCAGACCCTCTAGGAAGTGAACGAGAGAGATCCTCAGCTTGGAGAGAGATAGTATACGGATGCTATATGGCCTGTTTACAGATTGCTGTCCACTAAGGTACCACCTGGACAAGATTGGTAAGTCAAAGGTACAGGATTGCTGATTCTGTGAGGGGGAACTGGAGTCAATGGAGCATGTACTGTGTATGTGTGAGGGGCTGGCTGAAGTGTGCCTCAGAGTTGCTCATCAACTGTGGCCAGAGGAAGTTGCAGGGATAAACCTCAAGGTTGTCTTGCGTTTTGTGTGAGAATGATGCGAACGCCACACCAAAGAACACCAGCTCCATGGGAGCTGGGGGTGGAAAATGTTCGCCACACAATAGGCCCAGTTGTGGCCGCAGTGAGGGTTTTCCCAATTGCCACCAAGGAACTATATATATAAAAATGTGTTACTTCATTCTTCGAGGTAGAATCTGCAAGAGCCAAGTCGACGTAGGATAGATCAGTGGATTCGGCTGTCAACTGAATTCCACGTCTCATACACAGCCATCTTTCATGTAGGGGGGCACATCAAAGTACCCAGTTTCTCTTGTGGCAAGTCTAACCATGCCTCCATCTGCTCAAGGAAATCAATGCCTAGTGTGCCATGTTCCCAAATGGTTGAAAAAAACCTCTACCTGCATTTTTCGTAAGTTAAAGGTGGCCTTACACACCGCTGTTATCAAGAGAATGTCCTACTCGGCTGTAGGGAGGATATTGTTGTTTGATGGATGAATGGACAAACTATGTATCTGAGCTATATTGGGTCGCAAAGTTGACACTGTTGTTCCTGTGTCAACCAGGATTCTATGTTGTTGTTCTCAAATAACCACCTCCACAAATAGAGTGTTCGGTTGGTTTCTATCACGTTTACATGTGCCATAGGTTAAATTTTTAGCCCATTGCAATGTCTGCACCAAATTTTCCTTCTGAGAGCGTTTAGGACAGTCCCTATGGAAATTGCCGCTCCTTTACACCTGTGGGTCTTGCTTAGCGTTCAGGTGGAGGACTGCTTTTCCTAGCTACTTCAAGAATTTGAGCTCTCATAAGAAGTTCTTTCAATGGTTCACGGCCAGAGATGGTGAGAGCAAGCCTGGTATTTGCATTTCTAACAGTAAGCACAAATGACTGTATTGCTATTCTGTCAATGGCATTTAGGGGGCAATCGGGGGGAAATCCATAGGATAATCGTTGCATATCAGATGCGAATTCCGCCAGTGTTTCACCACTTCGTTGCTTTCGGTCCTGCAGCTGGGTGAACAGGAACGAGGTGAAATTTTCTGGGCCAAACCTCAGATGGCTTGACTGACGTTGCTTAGGTAGAATGTGAACGACTGTGGTGCTGCACAAGAGAAGCTACAAGGTGTTCCCGACAGCTTATGTCTTTCAAAACACTTCATTATATCTGTTGGCATACAGAAGCACTCCATACGCCACTACAGGGTTCTTTCCGAGTCTCATGGTTTACAGGCGTCAACTTGAGTTACCAGAAGAGTTAGTGCAGCTAGCTCCATAGGATAACCTGAATACATTTTCAACAACGTAGGCATTCCAGTTACTCAAGAATTTGTTGGAAATACAGGAATTTGGCCGCAAAATCGTGGGCCTGCAAATGTAGACTCAGAAAACTAAGTTCGATATACACTAAACTAAGCAACTTCCAAGAAGGAAACTGGAGTATAGGTCCATGACCCTAAAAGAAAAGTGGGTCGGTCAAACTGCAGCCCCCAGAACCACAACGAGGTGCTGTAACCAGTTCAGCTTGGATAGGCAAAGAAGGAACCTATCGCGTAGGATGCAAGTTGGTATCATTGTGATTGTGTTGGTTGTTCTGGAAATAAGAAGGTTGTAATTTTGTTCAAAGTGAAAAACGCCTATTTTTATCACAATTGGTGCTCAACCTGGCTGGGCAAAATCTTTCACGGCAAACTCTTTCGTTGAATGTCCATACTACAGTAGTGAGCGTTGCATTTCTCCACTAGGTTCTTGGAGTTAGTATTCAAGTTACAATAGGTCTAGTTGGCCAGTAGGTCATCAGAAGCCTTACTATGATTGACACTAGATTACATCCCTGATTTGATCGTATTATTTGTTTTCTGTTTACAGTTTAACAAAGACATGCCCAAAGGGACTCCGGTGGACTCTCCATTCTACCGCCAAAGTTTAGGTTTCACTGGCTACCCAGGCTACACTCCAGGGCTAATTCACCCGTCTTTTGGCTCAGCCACTCCTTTCGCTCCGCCATCGCACTTGCCCACGTTTACCCCCAAGGTATTCATTTTTAGCTCATTTCCCGGGCTTTTTCGTGTCACACTTAGTCTCTGTGTTGACTCACACTTCCTGAGCTTCAAGAGTCACCTCCTCAGCAACGTTCTATCACGTTTCTACATCTAATTTATCATTAACACGCCTCAATGTTTGTTATTTCACTCTCCAATCCCCTGACAAACCCTCGCCTCCTAGCAATACTAATGCTTGATTTAATTTTGTTTCACAGCAGTTGACCGAGCCTTCTAAGCCTAAAACAGTGGTACGTCTCCTTTTTATTTATGTTTTTGCACCTATCGTTCTCTTTATTACCTCGTGCTTAGTTTATACTTCATTGTCTCATATAGTTCTTTGTTTGCCCTCCTTCTATACATCCTCCTCACCACGCCACCCAAATATAAATTTGTTGTTCTTAATGACAAAATGAAAAGAAGCCACCGTGGGGTATGTAAGCAAATAGAAATGGGACTCAGCCACATACACGCTATAATTTATTTTGTGAAATTTCTGTGTTTTCCCAATGGAGAAGTAATATTGACGTAAGCATAGCATGAGCATAAGAGTGTTTTGTACAGAGTTTGTATTTACTAACTTAACCTTATACTCTTAACCTGAATAGGTATTATAATACACCCCATCTAAACTCTTCAGTCATGGGGGGGGGGGGTCGTGGTCCTTCACTCTGTTACAGATCGATCCACTCAGGGTTTATCAATTGGTATGTGCGAAAGGAGGAAGAGGTATTAAAAAAAAAAAATAAGGTAATAGAACTCATGTAAGTATTATGGTGCAACCTTAGGCTACCTGCCAGGATATGTTTATTTGACGAGGAAGCCCAATTAAACGTAGAGCTATGGGAATGTAAAATAAAATGAAACACTGAAAATTAATGTCATGGAGCTCTTGTAATGTCGACTTTGAATGGAAGACTCATTTGCAGAACATCAACCAGAATAGGACATTTTTAAGATATAACCTATCTCATAGATGTACTCAATCAACTTTCCAACTGTTCATGTCAAATATACTTTGAAGTCTTTCCTTCTTCAGAAAACTGGAAAATGGAATGCAATGCACGTTAGAGTCGCTTGGGAAATTTACCATCATCAACAAAAGAGTGGAGGTGGCGAAGGCAAAGTCGGACCACTGTTGAGTAAAAGCGACTTCATGCGACCTCCTACGCACATGTTTGGCCCGCCGCCTCAACCTCACCATTTCACCCCTCCAGCTCACAGGACTGTGCCTCCTGCGTATGATCCAACTCCTCCTTCGTTTCCTCCAACGATGGGTATGTTCGTTTGCAACTTGTATTACATAGCTTCATCATTACATACTTAGAAGTTAGGTGTGAATCAGTTTCTATCAAGCCAGCAATGTGCCCACAGTTCATTCACATTACATTATCCATTGGCTACAGGTTCATACCTTGAACTTAATCCCTACCTGTTCAGTGACTGCAATTAATTTGGTTTCTTTGTTTAATGTAAGGGGCATACGTACAAACGGAATTTGGCCTTAGTGAGATTGTCAGCTGTCTCTCCTGCTTATCCTCTGCGTGGCCGTAACAGCCGGCCTTAAAGGGGCTTAAAGCTCATGATACCGACATACGCAACATATTCCAGATACAAACAACACTGCAACGGCTTACGTGGCAGAACAAATTGACTTAAAACACTCATAATGAGCGAAAGACAGTCCTGGAAATAGCTCACTAACACCTACGAGCGATCTCCTATATAGGTGCGGCCTTCGGAATGAGAAAGGGATAAACTAGCTTTGAGCGTTCCTGGGACGGCTGATAGCGTGTTTCCCACTCACCCCATCACCAGTGGCCTAACTCTGAGTGCAGCCAAACAATCCCTCATGCGTCCTAGTTTGGTGGGTGGCCGGACTGGCAGCTGCAGCACTTGTGGGGCCCCCCTTTGACCCTCAACGGACCAGTGAAAGGGGCTACAATCAATATACCTGAGGGGGAGCTTCCAGGACACTGTTTTGAGCACCTCTTGCTCACACCACTAACACTTACCAGGGTACACTACATTAGTCTGCTTCTTTAATCTCCCCCCCCCCCCCATTAGTAAAAACAACATGGCAAAGTCAGTTAAAACATCAGCAGATAATAGAAACGCCACCTCCGCCTCTTCCTTGGGCTTGCCAAGCTCGACCCCTCCCTCAATGCAACCTACTCGTCTTCCAAACAAACAAGGGCAGAACGAACCAGGCAGAGTGCCTTCACCTCCCCCATCCCCCCCCCATAGTAGCCCGGGCAACCTGGCTACTACAAGTAGTAGATACCCAGTGGACCCTAATCTGTCGGATATGGAACAGATTTGTGCCTATGTCCAAATTATTCAGGGCCAGCTGGCGCGAATGGGGGTCAACGCGACAAGATCAGTGTGTGACCACCCACGCCTCTGCCCAAAAACAAGGGCAAAAATAAAAATATTAAGGCTCCACCCCTTACCAAACTCCCCCTTACAAACCCACGACAAAACGTGGTAGTTATTAGGCCTATGTGTGAGGCAGTAGAGGCTGGTCCCTCCACCCCTGAGGACCTCCAAGCACTAAGCGTCCGAGTGCTTGGCATCTGTACTGCAGTGGGAGGTGGCGCCATTATCGTGACGGAAACTCCGGAAATGACTAAGGCGCTTACGAGCCATATTTCCACCAAGAAGGAGTCGGAGCTACAAGCATCGTCCCCCCTAGGTCGCCTTGTGTGACGTGTGGACCTACAAAAAGAGGACCTGGCCCAACAAGTTGTAGAGCACAACTAGGCTTGCATTAGGCTTGCAGCCACAGGACGTCAGGCCCCTTTTCACAAAAAGTGAGGGATAGAGGGGACAGAAGGATTGGGTGATCAAGGTGTCACCCAGCCTACACAAAAAACCAGAGGAGGCGAGACACCTCCAAATAGCCTGGCAGCTTGCACGAGATCTGTGGTGTGTGCCTGGTGCTCCATGCCACATCTGAGCAAGGAGTGCACGCGTGAGGCTCCTCTCAAGTGTGCCAATTGTGTCAAACGCAAATTACAACATGCCTCGCACTCTACACGAGAAGCACACTATACCATTCTTCAGCGAGCAATTGCCCTCCAGGAGTAACAAGTGGATTATGAATAGGTTAAAAACAGTTCGAATCCTTCATCACAACACGAATAAGAGTTCCCTGGTTATGGCTGAGTTGCTGCAAAGTGCACTCAAGAAACACTGACTAGTCCATCGACATGCTTGCACTCACCCACCTGAACAGCCAGCACTTGGCCACTCATCTGAGCCGGTGGCTTTGTGCTGGTTGTAATATCATTTTACTGGCAATTTGGCGTCCCAGTTGCCAACAACCTTCATCCACTCGACCGGGCTCTAGCAGGACTGCCAGGACGTCCCTGCATAGTCTGTGCTGATGCAAACGCCACATCACCGTTGTGGGGATCCCCGACCCTGGATAGGATGGGTGAGGCGTATATAGAGTTGCTCACCAAGTACAACTTGTTTGTCGCCAATGACCCCATGACTGAGGCAACCTATGATGGACCAGGAGGAAGGTCGTGCATAGACGGCACAGACGTGTCTCACACCCTGTTACTAAATTTGTAGGGTTGACGAGTCGTACTAGGTGTAACGCAGAGCGATCACATGGTTAGTGACTTTGCCATCGCAGATGACAACATCCTCTGCAAAGAAATGCGTGAAAAGCGATTCCGCACAAATAATGCTGACTGGCCACAATTCTGTAGGGTACTCGCAGGTGAACTGCGTGCTGCAGACACTGATCTAATAGTGCCAGCTGCCACACCTGACGATGTGGACAGCGAAGTGGGCATATTTACCACAGCACTGCACTCTGCAGGGCTCTCTGTACTTGGGCAAAAGAAGTACAGGGCGATCGAAGTCCCATGGTGGACTGGCAAACTTAATCCCCTCAAGCAAAGTGTAAATAGAGTCAGAAGGATGTACCAATGCACCCGTGACCCTGATACCAGAGCCACACTCTGAACTGCCTCCATCCAAGAGAAGAAGGCCTTCCACCGCGCCATCAAACGAGCCCAACGGGGCAGACATTACAAGTCCTCCATAGGAAAAGCAAAAGTAGAGCAGGTCTTAGCTGCGATGCAAAATGAGTCAGGCTGGGCCTGCAGCATCGAAAGTTCACTGGAAACCCTCTTTGAAAAGGCGTTCCTTGACGATCAAGTAGCTTGAGATACTGAAGCTCAGAGGGCAGCAAGGGAGCTGATCATGGACCCTCCAAACCAGCCCAACATCCCATTGTGGACATCAGGCGACCTTAAATCCCAACAAATCTCCTGGGCTAGGTAGAATAGAAATCAATATGCTAAGGAAGGCTGAGCGGACAATCTCCAGTGGCCTCCTTAATTTATTTAATGACTGTCTGCAGGTCAGACAGTTTCCCACTCGGTGGAAGTCTGCGCCTGTTGTCACTCGTTAAAAGGGAGGCAACCCCAATCAGTCAGACCCGCGATCATGGAGACCACTTAGCCTTCTTTCCATATTAGGTGAAACATTAGAAATCTTGATGCTGCAGTCCCTCGAAGGAGTCTTTGGCCACAACCTCACAGGCAGGCAATCTGGGTGTACCAAAGGAAGGTCGACGTAGGAATGTCGAAATTCGGCGTGTTTCCCTGCTTGCACCGGCTAAGTACGTCGTAGCAGTTCTGATTGACATCCGGAGAGCGCTTGACAACTTTTAGTGGCTAATGTACGTGGAAGAAATAGCACTCACGGAACTGAGTAGGTAGACTGTTTATTTGCGAATGACCACATTCTGTACAAGCCTCCTAAGGATAGCAGAGGATGGGGCTGCTCTAGTGCATATGCGCTCTACGTCCCTTGAACCCCACTAGCGAGTCTACATCATCATTTCCCCCTCTTCAAACAAAAATTTAAAAAAACATTATGATACGTATAATAATACTTATTTAACATTTGCAAAACAATATTGGTACAACAGTTGCTGTTGACAATAGCAATTATTCGTTAAAAAAAATTTAATTTTAAAACAAAAGGTATACTTGAACCAAATGTGCTAGAGTGGGCAAGAAAATGTATAACCGAAAATGTATACTCCAAAATAGTAACTGAAACAACTGAACTTAACATACTGAAAATGAGACAAGGCATAGGCTACTAATATAACGAGAAGACAAAATACAAAGCTTACCTAAGGACGCCATAAAAACGTCCTGAACGCGTTTGTGAGGGGGAAGCAGGAAGAGTTGGGGCTCTCACCCCCACCAGACCACTATGTCCCCCACCAACTGGCCGGATTTCACCCGGATTTCTGTTAGTTACAACCTGATCAGATGGGAGCAATGTAGGTAGAACCACTGCAGAAGACAAATTGTCACTATTCCCACTACATGGACGGATCTGAGACCGGTGAATCTTATGCTGAGCTCCTCCTTTCACTAAGACCAAGTATGTAACCTGTGACAGCTGCTCGGACACTACACCCTTAACCCAGACTGGAGGATGGACTGATGGATGTGTTATAACCCAAAGTGGACCCTGAATATCCATCTGGGAAGGCGTTGCCGACAGCTGGGTGGCTGCAAACTTGTGCAGCTTGGACAGAGCTGTTGGAGGGTGGAAGGACAGCATTGATATCATGGGAGCGACCCCGGTGTACACAGAAGGGTTAGCTCGATACGGAGCTAATGCAGGCTGAACAGATGGGCGTTGTAAGGCCATTTTCCTGATAGATTGTTTCATGGTTGATACAAACTTCTCCACCTGACCATTAGAACGTGGGTTGTAAGGTGGAGTAAAACATAACTGTATATCCATCTGTTGGCAAAATTGTCTGAAGTCGTGTGAAGAACATGGAGGCCCATTGTCAGTGACCAACTGGAACGGAACTCCAAAACGACGGAATACCTACCCTAGGAAGGCACATACCAACAAACTAGTGTAGGTAGAAACAATTTTAACTTCCGGCCACTTGGTGTACGAATCCACCAACAAAATGTAATTACCCTCCCTGGAAATGAAAGAGATCAACATGGACCCGTTCAAAAGGATAGTGGGAAGGTGGCCATGGAACACGATAACACGGTTCAGGCAAATGAGGTGCAAAAGTACGGCAGAATTCACGTTGCTTAGCGAAATCCATTATCTCCTTGTCCATCCCGGACCACCACATGTAAGATCTAGGCCATTAACTTCATTCTCGTCTCACCTGGATGACCCTCATGGAGGGCCTGCAGTACAGGGAAGGGCAACACTTCAGGAACCACCAACCTATCATTGAAATAAAGGCAACCAAACTGCTCTGACATCTGGTTCTGGGTTATCTTCCCAGGAGCATGCCCATGCTACCAGGCGCGACCACGGGTTGTGGATAGTGGAACGGCCACGGCATTGTCCCCAGGGGCATGACTGCAGCCAGCTCTGAATAAGGTCAACATGCTCACTGAATAAGCAGCCGCGAACAATGGGCAAACCCCAAGAGATCCTGAACAAAGGGCTCAAGGGCAAGCGGATCTACATTTTCTCAGACAGCCAGGCCGCCTTAAAGGCCATCGCAGCCTATAGTTTTAGGTCTCCATGCGCTCAAGCAGCTCGGCGCCCGTGACAGGCTCTCCCTCATTTGGGTGCCGGCTCACTGGAGGCATGAGGGCAATGAAACGGCTGACCGCCTCGCGAAAAG
This sequence comes from Pachypeltis micranthus, assembly GCA_020466155.1. Lineage (NCBI taxonomy): Eukaryota > Metazoa > Arthropoda > Insecta > Hemiptera > Miridae > Pachypeltis > Pachypeltis micranthus. Next base: position 66,633 of record CM035782.1, on the reverse strand, counting down.
GGGTACAGAATCCCTACCCATCGGGTATGAACCACACGTGGGTCTGACGAAAAGTCACCTGAACCGTCTGGTTGCTCGATGGGAGATACAGGAAAATGGCGCCCATTGGCATCGCCAGCCACGACTAAGACAGACAAAAAGGCTTGTCACGCCTTCCTGTCAAAGGGCGAAGGGGATGCTGACACTCTCTAGACAAGATCTGAGAGTACTGATAAGCTTCCTCACCGGGCACTGCCCACTCAGGTATCACCTCAACAAGATGGGCATCTCAGAGGCGGTGGAATGCAGACTCTGCCGTGAGGAGGACGAGACAGCAGAGCATATCCTATGTGAATGCCCTGCCTTGGCAGCAAAACGCTTTGAATACTTCGGTCAGGGGACCACTGAACCCCAAACTGTAGCAGACTCTGCGGTGAAGGACATACTCGGTTTCCTAAGTGGGGCGGGTATGTACGACGCCTTCTACTAAGAAAGGGCCAGCGTCACAATAGGCCCATATGCGGCCGCAGTGACAAAGGGACTTGTCCCACACGCCCTCGGGTCAAAAAAAAAAACTGCTCTGACAAGTTGAGTTGTACTGCAAAATATGGTTTCAAAGACAGATTAGTGCCCTGGGATGCCCCGGAGCCCCGAATATACTTCAGTACTAAGGGGAGTACTATAGGCTCGTTGAGCGGAATTGATGGCAGGGGTGGTGCTCTCACTGGTCGTACCATGACTGCAGGAGCTACAGGATTCAAGGGTAAAGGTTTAGGGGCTCCTCCTCTATTATTTCCGATTTCCCTGAATGGTTTCGAGCCAATCAAATTTTTGGTGGACACAGGCAGTTCTATAACAGTCCTGGATCGGCAGATGAAACAATTTGTTTTTCCAGATGTGCCATTGAAACTACATCACTGCATGTCTGCACTGCTTCGTCTTCTCCTTTACAGATTGATGGCATCATCAAGGTTACCTTGTCCTTTAAGGATGGTAAAACGTCTTTTCCATCAAAAATTTTTGTTGCAAAATTCTTATCCCCCCTTGCTATTTTAGGAAGTGATATTTTAACAAACTTGGTGCTTGATTGGCCTTCTGCTTTCGAAGCGCCTCTCTCTTGCGCTGCAGCGGCTATAACAAGTAAATATCAGGAACTCAAGCCTCTATACCCTCGTACCTTCAGCTTCGTTGATAATAATAAACCAATCGTAGTGTATCGCGTGCACATTCACTTGAAACTGGGTAGCAAACCGATTTTTCAGAAGCTATATGCGATCCCTTTTGCTTTAAGGGAGTCAGTTCGACATGAATTAGAGAAACTCCAACAACTGGATATTTTAACTCCAGTTTACTCCTCAGAATGGGCTTCTTCGTTGGTTGTGGTGCCGAAAAAGTCAGGGGCTATTCGTTTGTGCGTTGATCTGAAATGGTCAGTCAACTCCCAATTAATTTTCGATGTCTACCCACTGCCACGACCAGACGAGCTTTGCCATTCCTTTCTAAATTGCTGAGTTTTTTGTCGTGTTAATTTGGCGAATGCTTATTTGCAATTGCTTGTTCATCCCTCCAGTCAGGAACTCCTCACAGTTAACACGCCGTTTGGCTTATGTTGCTACAAACGCTTCTTTTGGGCTAGCCTCAGCTCCAACTGATTTCCAGCGTTTCATTGATCAGTTAATTGCTCCTTCACCTGGAATTGCCTCTTTTCTTGACGATATTTTGATTAGGGGACGTGATCAGCACAAGGTTTTGTCTCTCTTAAACCAAGCTAATGTGAAAAGAAATGAAGATAAATCTGAGTTTTTTGTGCGCTCTGTCGAATTTTTGGGGTTTATAATTTCAGAATCTGGTCGAACCCCAGCTCCATCTAATATCAGGGCTATTAACGAAATGCCTGTTCCTTCAGATGTGTCACAGTTGAGAGCGTACTTGGGTCTGTTGAATTTCATCTATCAGTTTTGGCGGTGCCCCAGTGAGACTTTGGAGCCTCTGCACAATCTTTTGCGCAAAAATGTTAAGTGGGTTTGGTATAGTTCATGTGAGTGAGCTTCCAAGTCACTTCTCTCAGAGAGAGTAGCACTTGCTTTTTTTGACCCAGAAAGGCGCTGGTTCTTACTGTTGATGCCAGTTCGATTGGGGTAGGTGCTGTGTTATGCCACCAGACCTCAGGGAGCCTGATCCCTATTGCTTTTGGGTCTGCCTCTCTCAATTCCTTATGCAAGTCAAGTTGTACATAGGGACTATATCCCACACCACCGCAATCAACAAACATCCAGGGTCAATTGTTCGAATTAACAAATAGTACTCCAATGCAAAAGAGCCAGCAGGCCCAAAGTACTAGTCGCTCAGTTGACTTTTCATGGAACTAGCAGCCCTGATGGTTCTCAAAATTCGGACTATGCTTTGGGGACTTTATTCCGACACTATCTATACTACAGGAGTTTAATAATGGTCATTTAATAATTAGAACACTGTCAGCATTCCCATAATTCAAAATAACGTCTTTTTTTACTAACTTCTATTTTCCTATAATCCTACCCTTAGAGTTTTCAATGTTGGCCGTGACATATGTAACAGCAGATCAATAAATTATTGGCCTACTGCTGCTGCTAATAGCTTATGTTTTACCAAGTTCATATAGACTCAGTGAAAATAATATGCATGTGGTTGAAGAAAGCTGTGTAATCCTCACACCAGATATTTTGTACTCGTGTGTACATTAACAACTAAATGTAAATAGATCTGAAAAGCAGTTCTTTAATATAGTTTTTTTTTCATTTGTAGGAAGCAGCGTGTTTGGAAGGTATCCTCCAGCAGCTTCGTCGTTTCCCACTGGCCTCCCTACTTTCCCCCATGCTCCTGCGATACACGACCCTTGGGGCAGGTGAGTCGAGTGAGGCAACTTGTGTCACAGAGTTATGAGCTTTACATCCTTTACAAGATGTGCATCACACTTTATTTTTGATTTATGTGTGTGTTTTTATCATATCATACGTAAGCGTTCATGTCTCAAAAACTGTTGTAGGGCATTATTCATAGTTCCTGAACACATCGGATAGTCGCCCACACTTCCTCAAAGCGAAGGTTTACATACAGTGATCGAGTTGTCACTCATGCCAACTCAATTGTGATTGAACATTAGGGCTAGCGAACTATTTTTGTTATCAATTTGTATTGCTGGTTGAGAGCATGTAGCAATGGAGCTCAACATATGGTCGAACTTTTGAAGCTCAAACTCTCATAATTGTTGATGACTGCTGCTCAAAACTGTTGGAGATCGAAAGGTAACTTAAATATTCTCCAAAGCGGTGAGAATTGTTTGCTACCTCTGCCTACAGATTTTCCACTCCTATTATTTAACTTCCTTCGTCGCCATCACTAGATTCGTACTTTGTGCATTCTAGACGAACAGTTGCAACTTCTGTTCCATTCAACTACAGCTATTGGGAAAAATATGAAAATGAAGTAAATAAGCTCATGATGTGTTAGTGGTTGTCGCATTTGGACATTAAACAGGTGAACATTTTCCCACAACTACATTTTCGAATATGTGAGGTGAGGGTTTCCTTGAAGTGTCCATTCACTTGGCGACGATGAATACGAAAATTCTCTTGAGTGGTCTTCAAATTTCACTTTAGCGTCCCCACTCACTTCAAGAGGGGAAATGAAGTTTGAAGTTGAACTTGTAAACTAAGTTGTGTTGTAGAGCTAACAGTTATTTTGTATACCACATATTTAGCCTGAGTAATTCAAGAGATAAAAGTCTACTATCTTCTTTGCTTTCAGAATTCAACCTCGAGGTATGCCTTCTCAAGGATTTCCTCCTCCTCATCCGTGGGGCTTGAAGCCTGAGGTGATAGGCCCTGACGAGAGGGAGAGGGAAAAAGAGCGAGAACGAAGTCGAGAAAGAGAGCGACAACGACGGGAAGAGAAGCAGAGACAGAGGCTTGTTGGCGTGACTAGCAAGGTACTTTAACGTTCAAGTACACTAAAAGAAGAAGATTACAAAAATTACCGTGGGCTGTGGAATAAATCACCATGTTGGTCACATGAGCCCGACACCTCTATTAGGGCTGTTTAGGAAATTAAAATTAGTGTATCGTTGACTAACATGGTTCTTAGCATTTCCTCTATAATTTTAGATCAGCGAACTCGAACTTCCCATAAAAATTTTGTTGACAGTACCATCAAAATTATCTATACGTCTATATATGACCGGGTTATTAACTAGAATGATGATAGTGGAGATGCACTATCCCATTGTCATCATTTATTGGAATCGCAATTTGTATTGTCGACCTACTGAAAACTCTTGAACACTCAAAAACATGTGCATGCCTTCAACTGTAATGCTCCGACGTGGCTGAAACTGAGGGGTCGGAGGATTAACGATTAGGAAAGTTGTGAAGGAGATAAGTATTAGAGAAGCGAGAAAAGGTGCTGGGAGACTAGGAAAGAAGAACTATGGAGGCTAGAAAAGTACGTGTATATTGCGGAGTTACAGATGGGCAACGTGTTTCCTCGGGGGACAGAAATGAAGAGAGACCTCGGGTTTTAGTGGATGGCTCAGTAGTCGTTCTCTGCTGTACAGGCACTCTCGTTTCGGCTCGCTCCATATTTGGGCCACTCGCCACCTCGAATTGGTTCTTGAGCTGGTACCTTATCTAACTATCTCTCGTTGTGCCAGAGATATGGTTAATGGCAAGGAGGAGAAACGATAGCGAAGCCTTCTCTCTTGGTTGAGAACGAACGAATGATGGCTTTATTAATACATCTGGCGAGATTTGGTCGTACTCGACCATTCTTACACCTAACCAGAAATTTTAAAATTTAACATGATAAATACAAATGCGTCAACAGTTTTCGTTTCTTCTTCTTATTGGTTAGTTTTCTACAACAACAACAAAAACCCTGCAAATTATTACTCAATGGTTTATTATTCTCATGAACAGCTTGACCTAGTATTACTGCTTCAATTCAGCATCGAATACTAGTAAACCATACGAAACATGACCTGGCTACAATGGAACTACGGAAACTGAATATTCCCCCGGCGCCAGGCGCCCGTCTGTAGGCATTTATGATCCGATGGAGGGGTGTGCGGAGGAAGTGGCCCTAACCTTCCTCCGCCCCGTCGGAAATTGGGACGGGGGCTTCCAGCGAACCCGTTGCGAGTCGAGCGGGCGGGTGATTGAGTTTGATATGACGGGAGAAAGGGAGTAATAGCGACGAAACGTTGACTTCCGCTGTAGTTCCCGCGTTATACTGCGTTTTGTTAATTTTGTTAACCATTTTTTGCCCATAAGAACCATGGGCCTCGTCTGATCCGATTGCCGAGATGGGGGGCACAACTAGATACCAAATGGGATTTTTGTGCGAAAGAACGAATTTTTTAGACTACGTTAAAGGCACAAAACGGCCTGGACGGCGGACAGACATTGCAGATTTGGAATTCCCATGTCTTGAAACGTCAAGTATCAAATTTTGAGGGGGGGAGGGGTTGTAAAAAAGTTTTCCTGACCGAAAACATAGGGTTATTATTCAGAATGAATAATAAACCAACATCTTCGTTTCATCATTTGATTGTTTTTTATTTATTTTAATTTTTTTTTGACTATTATTTTCTTCTCGAACAAAATTCAGATATACTATAATTCACATCATTTAAATAGCCTGTCGTGTCATGATTTTAGAGAGTTTAGAGGAATTTAGTAAAGGGATAGCAAAGATTCTCTCACACGTTTCTTGAAAGTTTTATGACTTTTTAGTAGTTTTAGTTCTGATGAGAGTCCATTGTAATATGATATACTTTGTGAGATGAATGATGATCTATAAGCAGTGATTCGGCACTGTGGTAAACGGTAATTAAAGAACTTGTTTCTGGTTTCTAAATTATGAATTTGTGAAAATTTCAAATATTGTCGCGCGAGATATGATGGTTGTTTAGTTGTAGTAATTTTGAACATGATTGCTAACATAGAGTATTGTATTAGTTCATTAATTTTGAGAATTTGTTGTTTTTTAAATTTATCACGAATTTTATCATCATATTTCAGATATAAAATGTATCTGATGGAATTATTTAAGGCTTTCTGCATCTTGACACAACAGTTTGTGTTGAGATCACACATAACCGATACACTGTACATAAAATAAGGCATAATTAAGGTTCTAAACAATAATTTTTTTACATTGATGGATTTAAACATCAGCCGATTTCTGAATGCATAAAGCAGTGAAGTGGTGAGTGCACTTTCCCTACTATAATGTCTGTCTGTAAAGTCCACGATAGATCATTTTGTAGCACGATTCCTAAACATTTACTTTGTGTAACATATTCTATTTTATTTTAGAGAGAGAGAGAGAGAGAGAGAGAGAGAGAGAGAGAGAGAGAGAGAGAGAGAGAGAGAGAGAGAGAGAGAGAGAGAGAGGGAGAGAGAGAGAGAGAGAGAGAGAGAGAGAGAGAGAGAGAGAGAGAGAGAGAGAGAGAGAGAGAGAGAGAGAGTAATAATGTAAATCGCGTTCCACTGTCGCACCACTGTCAGATTGAATATTCGAATCTTCGGCTGCGACACAATACTCTGCTGAACTGACTGAATTTGTGCTTTGGCAGATGAGTGAACATCACACTCTATGGCTGTATGTATGGACACTATCCTCATACAATGTTATTCACTTAGGCATGATTGGCTACTGCCCCGTTGTCTGGAGTAGCAAACTCACAGTCAATCAAAGGAGGAGCAGTGGCCCAATTCTAGAGACATGGGCTCCTAAGGATCCCCAAGGCCAACAAGGCAGCATCCACTGATGCACTCCATGTTATCACCGGCCCATTGACATGGCCATTGAGTGCGTGTTGGTCAAGTGGAGAGTGAAAAGGGAGCTTCCCCCACTCTAGGTCGAACTCTGTATACACCATTCCACTGAATGAAAACTTGTGGCCCTAGATGAATGGGCATTAGATAAATGAAAGCAGATAGGAATCCTCGTCAAAGAGACATGACACGTACGAGTTTTTACCAACATGTGTGGATGTCTTAGGAGAAAGTGGGCTGATGTTTCTTACGGGGCATGGCAACTTCAGTCGCGGCCCCTAAAAAAAACAAGACAACCCTGTTCCACTGTAGTTCCTAAAACAGTGAGTGAGTGTTGTTGGAAGAGCAGCCAAACCTCCCGCTTTGATTGCTACTAACAAGCTTATAACTATTTTGCCATGTCAAAATAACGTGGCCCTTCCCTTCTTAACTTGCCTTTCAAGTAAATAGTTATATCAGGTGGGAAACCAGATTAAAAACTCTGCCCAGATGGTTTGGATTCCCAAGTGTCATACCTCCACCTGGTAACATGTGGGCTCTCACATGCTAGTGAAACTGCCACCTCCACGAATTTCAACTGATATAACACTCTTATGCTTGTTAAGGAACAGGATTTTTGATTAGGAGATAGACCATTGGAGAAACATTCAAACCTTCGAGTAGGAAGTGTCACTAATGTAGAGAGTTAACTACAGAACAGATACAACGAAGGAGTCAATTTGTGTTTAAACTTGCTAGCAAACATTTAATAAGATGTTAATCATCTTGTCTTACTTTCAGGTACGAGAACGCTCGCCATTGAGAGAGCCATCTGCTCAAATGCACCCAGCTACTGCGACCTCTAAAGAGGAAGAAGTGGCTATGCTCAGTCGGTCGCAACACTACTTGGCTGCTGCGGCTGCTCGTCAAGCTCCTCGCCCTTTACCACCGCACTTCCCTCAATCCCCATGGGACACGTACAGGTCAGTTGTCCTAACCATAACCTTTGAGCAGATTTTTCAATAGTATTTAATGCCCAACAAAATTAAATGCAAATTCGTTGCTTCAGTCTTTCCGCCATTTCTTACCATAGCGAAATGTAATGAACTTAAAATTTTTTTACAACCCCTCCTCAAAATTTGCTACTTAGCGTTTCAAGAAATTGACATCTCAAATCTGCAATGTCCATCCTCCATTCGGGGTAGTTTTGTGCCTTTAATATGTTCTAAAAACTCCGTTCTGTCGTCTGAAAATCCCATTTGGTATCTAGTTTTGCATGCCTGCCCGGCAATTCGACCGGACGAAGCCCCGGGTTTTTATGGGCAATAAAACTGTTGAAAAAAATAACAAAATGCTATTTTGGAAGTTTTATCGCTAATGCGACGTGTTTGATCATTTTCAAGGTATTTTCAGATCTCGGGTGGAATTGAATGAGTATCAGACCTGCAGAACTGCGTGTAGTGAAATTGCGGTAATTATAGTGAGCCAAAGTACTAATTGAAAGAACTCGTGGGACAATACCTACAGCGAAAGTGTTAGGGGGAACGATTGGATTAAGGAAGGGAACAGGAGTAAGGAGCCGTTCCTTCCAGGCAGAGCTGTTTTTTCGGGGCAGTACCTTTCCAACATGGAGCTAGAAGACGACGGATTTGGCCGAAGGACAGAGGGGGAAGCGTGTGGCCTCAATTGAAGAGGTGACAGATCCGTGATTGCGCCGCTCGACGAGAAAATCGGTCTATTTCTTCTATGGACGCCTTCTGCACTACACACTTCCATTAATCTATTTTCTACTTATGCTTTGTACTTATTTGGAGGAACAGACCCATAATAAACGATTTTATTGGAAGGAAGTGGCATTATTGAGTGACGCCCAAATTAATCCCTATTACAAAAGTAATCGTTTCATCGTTTGTACTCCCCCCCCCCTCGTCTCTTTAAAACCACCCTCCAGCTTGTGACGTACTTGTGGAATTGTCTCACAATTCCCGCGTACAGAACACTCGTGAAGGTCGTGTCTGGGCCCAAAAGAAAAGAATAAATCAAATACGCTCAATAATGCTCACTCGATCAAATAAATAAAATAATAACTCTCAAGAAGGCAATGGGAAATGAAATTATAAGGCAATTAAGACCCACTTGAATTTAATCGGCAAACTCGAAATGAATGGAATGAAACGAACTCCTTTTAGAATGAAATAAATAACCTATGCTCGGATTGTATTAAATGACAATAAAGGGACAATGGGGAAAATGAAACACAAAGCTCTGATCGCTTACCTTACTTCACACAATCAAAAAGGGGAAATTAAACACTGACTTTTTCACAGGAAAACCATTCGCTTAGCGCCACTAGCCGTTCTGTACTCGAACTGCCCCGTCGGCGCCAATATAAACAGCGGTGGCCTGCACGGGTGGCGGTCATTGTTGCCACCTCGCGCAGTCCGCCGCGAAAACCATTACAAGCTCGACTCGCAACGCCGTACCAATTGTCTGCAGGCGCCCATAGCACCTCGAATTTGTAACTTTCGTCGTTTTGTAGTAATTAGGTAGTGTTTCGTATCGTTTACTGGTATTTTTCGATGCTAAATAGTATGAGATGGGTCTTTACGACAGACCAATTTGCTCATTCTGTTGTGCCCACTACTAAAGAAATAGGTGAATGTCGTGTTTGCTTACGACTGTGAAAGCAATGCCAACCCTCAGACAATAACATCCAAAGTCATCAGTGCCGAAAGTTCTATGTGGCTACCACAATGGTCTCAGGACCTCCAGACAGTACAAACAAATTGTCTGTTGTGGTATGAGATGAAGTTTGTTATAAAGTGACCCACTGAACATTGTAGGTGGAGTGGTGCTTTCTAGGCGCTAGCGGATCCCTAGGTAGCTGCCATTTGTACTTGTATGGTCAGCAACTCCCCAGCCACTGGTTGTTACAACTACGTAGGCGTTATTTAACTGGAACATTTAACAAAATGTAACGGCTGGATGTTTGTGAAGTAAACGAATTGGTAATGTATACGAGTATAAACCAATTACTTGTGGTAAAATGTTTAGACTCTGAAAACCAAATAAACAAACTATAACTTAGAGACACAGAAGGGTGGACGGCGATAAATAAATAAACGAAAAAGTGTCAAAACTGTAAGCTTTAATTTGATGGATGGTGTTTGGGTTCAGTTGTTGCAGCAGCTGGAGCTTCGCAGGTATAATTTGATGGGCAAATATTATATTCCCAGATTCCAGACACCAGTGCAGTGATGAAACGTGCAATGTTAGCACAAGTTTATAATAAACCAACAAACCGAATGCCAGATGTATCGTGAGCTTATTTGTGAAGTGCAGCTAGTAAGGCAGTTGATGTAACAGGCTGGGGTTAGAAGGAAGTGGCTGGCAATACTTTGCTGAGCTGGGCACATTCTATCCCAACTGGATCGGATTTTTGAGTTTGCAGCTGATGATTTTGTGGTGAATTCATAAATTATACGGTGAATAATTAACATAATAAATTAAGAACCTCCAGGCGGTAAATGAGAGAATATATTAAAATAATGGCTAGGTATGCCAAAAGTTGGGCTCAGTTTATTGTTTTCAGCTCAATGTATCGATCAGCCTTGTCAACTAGGCAATGGTTCTAATTATTCTAACCCGGAGCGTTGTCCAGAGGCCATAACTAATAATCATTTTTTGTAACCTAGCACATGTTCATGGCTTTATACGATTTCAGACTAACCTGTAGTTATTTGCAATGCTTCAGGTACGATCCATTAAGGTACAACCCACTGATGGCTGTACTTCAAGAGGAAGAGCAGAGAGCGAAACTGTTTGGAGCCTACCCTGGAGGACCACCACCATCGTTGGCTCACTTGAGACCCAAAGCTCCCAGCCCAAGTCATCGCCTTCCCCCTGCCCCACACCCAGCTGTTGGGCTTCCCAAAGAGGACCCCAATCATCCGTCTCGATAGCTCTTGTACGTTCTTGTCAACCAGCAATGAGCCATATAGTAGTAATAAAACATGACAGGAAATATGTTTAATGGAAAAATCTTCAACTCAACTTCAGGTCAACTTAGATGTGTTTGTAGTTTATGAAAGTTCGAACTAACCACAGGTATTAAAAAGCATCAGATGAGAAGTGAATAGTGCCAGTAGCAAGCAATGTGCTTTGATTCGTCGTAATGTTTACAATGTTGCCATTTTGTGCCATGAATCTCCTGAGATTAGGTTCCTGTCTCTCCGTTGCACCACTTGTGCTGGTTTTGGTCGCATTGAGCCCTAGTGGTCTTTTCGACGAACCAGGTCTGAATTAGAGTACAAATGAATGATTTCTAATGGCGTGTTTTGTAATTATATTTTTGTTGTGATGAACTCTTAGAGAAACCAGTCACTTCTTTTTTCAGATCTCTACGTTTTCTGTCCAGATAAAACCTAATTTGTGGTCAGTGGCTGCAGTTGGATTTGCAGAACAATGGGTGTATTTTGTTTATGATGTTTTGAAGGCGCAAAAATAAGGTTATGAGCGAAATCCATGGGTGGAAAGGGTGGTGTGGGTGTGTAAAGGGTGTGATGCATACACGTGATGCCAACTTTTCTTGCCCTCTCGTGTTTTCAGCGATTTTCTTGACTCTAGCAACTAATCAACTCTGTTTTCATTCTGTTTATTAAAACATTCTACTTGATAGCGGGAGGTGCCTATGGTTCGGAAATTTATTGTGCTGCTTCTACTTGTGCCTCGACTATTATTGAGTGATAAGTTCACAGGTGATTCAGAAGACTATCTACTTGATTTTTGTTGAGAAGGGTCGTGTACAGCGTTTCACAACTATCGGTTGAAAACTGTGAGAAAGGGTAGTATGTGAAACAGTGGGGGTGAAATTCCGGAATTTCTGGAGTAGCTCCTATGTATCTTATTAGCGTAATCAAATACTCATTATATAGGTACTTGATTGGATTACCACGTAAATTTTTCTTTAGATCCTCGTAACATTTGAGCGGCGTTTATAAGGATAATACTGCGCTCGCTCAGATCGATTTTATTCGAAAAGTTTATATTTTTACGCAAATTTATACGTTCCCACGAATGAGAATTGTATGGTATTGTAGTGTTATTTAGTCCTGTCCATTCCAAGGATTTCGCTCATGCCCTTCTTTTGGCGTCCAGTGGTAACCTGTGAGTTAGATATCAGGTTTGAGATTATTTAGTTCAGACGTTTTTGCTCAATTGTGTTCACACACAGACAATTTTCCCAAATAGCGTTTTTCGGACTCAGTAGGGTCTGAAACGTAAAGATCTGAAGAGAACTCAAAAAAGTTTTTTCATCCAAATACATGACTCTCCCATCTGCTTCATAGAGCCATGGAGATTGAAAACGTGGGCTTTTTGAATTTTTCCCAAAAACGGCTCTGACGATTTGGATTAAACTTTAAAAATATCTTTTACTAAAAAGATATGTAACTGTTGTTTGCCATAAGTATTTCTGTGAAAATTCAGTGAACTTTGAGAAGTGAAGCAAACAGAGTTTTCATTTACGTTTTGGAAAAACGGCTTTAACAATTTTCAACAAACTCTCACACTGTATTCAAATAGCCAATACCTTTATATTGTTATCCATGAATATCCCACTGAAACAAATGCCAAATATTTTGTTTTGTTACATTCCCAACTTTTTCCCAGTAAATGGAAGTTTGAGTTGGTGTCTAGCCTACCCCTATGCCTGCTCTTGGGAAGGAGGATTGGGAGAGGGGGGGAAAAAAGGTTGTTCGAGGGAAACTCCGAAAACCTCTGCACAATGAACCAGGGTTTGGCCCCTGCAGTCCCCGGAACGCAGGGACTAATCTGTTACACAGAATCCAAGTATATATGGAAACTCTTGTCGCCTGTCTTCATTCTTGTTTCAAGAGCTCTCTCGATCGCCGTGCGCTACTTTAACCCCTATTAATTGAGTCTCTTCATTTTTGTTACCTTCGTGTATCCGCCTAGGGAAACGTGTTGCGTCTCTTTATTCTGAACGTTTCTCCGTGATTTCAAGTGTTTTTTACGTGTTCAATACAATCCGCATGCTCACTGAGTTTCCTTTTATTCCGTTGTCCCCCCCCCCCCCCCGGTGTGCTCAACAAAGGTTATGCGGATAAGGACACAGGTCTTTTACCTTATCAAAATCAATACAAGAAAGTTGTATACATCATGGAAGTTGCAGATTCACTAACAAGCAAGAGCATGGGAACTCATCCACCTACCCTAGACCTGTAGAAGTCAGCAGTTTGTCATTTAGCTAATATCCCAGTGGAGAGGTGTTCCCCATACCACACTGAGACAGTGGTGCAGCCTTCGAGTGCCTGGAGGTGCTGGTCGAAACGCCACCTTGTGTGTATTCTGACTTCTGACAAGTAAATATAGGAGGAATTCCCCTACCCTTAAGCTGACTGAGGAGGCAAAGGTTGTCAGTCAAACCCTCCTCTGATGTCAATGAGAAACATGTCTCACTCACATCAAACAATGGGGTTGTTGGCACACAAACAAACATCTTGTGCAACATGCGAGAGAATGTTTATAATATTTTTCCAGTATTGCATGATGGAGTTCAGCTCATTGAACAAATATTTATCACTTGTGTATAAGTAGCGCACAACAGCTGATTTTCCTCTGAGAAACTAACTTAGTGACGATAAAAATGAAAATGCCAATAAATTTCAATGCCTGTTGTCTGTTTTGCAGAACCCCGTCTGGGAAGAAGAAAAAGAAGAAATGACTGTAAATGTAAGCAACTGGGTGATATTTATACTCCAGAGGCCGGTGAAAAGGCCTTTTTAGTCATATTTAGACTGAGTTTTAGGCGTTTCGAATTTTTAAATAAATATTTTTCCCCAAATAACGAGTTTTATTGCAAACAAATGACGAGGGAATAAACTAATTGGCTCTCGAAGCGTCGTGACGACTGAATGCGTTTTAGCATTCAAATTTCAATAAAAGTCGCTATTTTGTTGTCCCCTCTCAAAAGAAAAACTATTGTCGCTCTTATTGACTGAATTATTTTTTAAACGAAAATGTTGAAGAGGGTAGGGAGGGAGGGCGAACGCGCAGATCAATTGATAAACGTAGATCACTAGTAGAAATAGCCTAAATTATGTGATATATGCCGATAATTGAGATTGAAACAGTCGACAATTATTCGACTTTCAGACAAATTCTCCCGATAATTACGAATTACTGATATCTACAACAAATGAAAGTATTTATAAGTAATAAATGCTGTGCCAAGTTTTATCGTTGCATCGTTATAATTTATTTTGCAAAAAAAAGATGGGTGGAGTAGGCTGGGGGGGGGGGATTGATTCTAGTGCGCAGGTTGGGACCCATTTCGGAATCATAGATCTGGAGCTTATTGCGTTATTTTGATTTGAAAGGGGACCATTTTAAAGATTTCGAATAAATGGAACAAATTGAATGTAGGCATTTGAAAGAGTTTTGTCGAGTCAAGTGTGCTGGTTGTTTACATGTTGAAAATAATTGTCACTGCCCGTTTAGTTTGTAGAAATCTGTGAGCACTAAGAAGTAAATCAATTAACAAATATAAAAATTAAATGTACAAATGGCTGATTCATTTATCTAATAATGAGCTCTGTAGCCAATGTGTACAGACCAAGCTGCCATTGTACTGTCACTTACGCAAGTTGTGCTTATAACAACTGCACTAGTCATCATTGGCCTGGTAAGTCGTTCCGATAATTCTGAAAGTTGGAACTAATTCTCTGATACACGCAATGGGTCCTGCTAACTATGCAACTCCATCCTCCCCTACCAATCAACCACCAACAACAATAACTAGCTCTTTCAATACGAGTTTTGAAAAAGAACCTTCCTTCAGTTCACACAAAAGTTGTGCTCTGAATTCAACACTTCCCTCTTAATAAGTGTTAACACGTTAAATTCAAACATGCCCTCATAAACTGAGTGAAAAAGATATTGGATTAGTTGCTAGAGCGACGAAAATTACATAATGTACGCAAGGCTAGGAATGTTGTGTGACTAGTTGCACCAGATAATGACTAATTATTTAAGTGTGAAATTTTCGTTAAGTTCTGGGATGGACGTGATTAGGGCCTTGTGGTCACTTTTTATACCACTGTAAAATACTGAAATGTACAGCATCAAGTCCCGAAACCTGATTGGTCCCATTAATTGTTGAAGTGGCAAACAAATGGAAATTGATGCATGATCACTAACCCACTAAGCTCAATTGCTCCGATTGGGCAAAGAGCCATACAAGCAAAATTGCTGGATCCCTCCTACCCTCTCTACTTCAGTTTCCACATGAAAACACTGTTGTGGACGAGAAAGATGGCGAAAGAAGGGGGGGGGAGTTAGGAAGGCAAATAAAATGGAATAGATTTCAATCTATCTCGTAGAAAAGCATGTAACAATTCGATAAACAAACGTGATTCACAAATGGGTGTGTAAGGCATTTCAGACGCCGAGTTACACAATAACACTAAGGTTAAACGATAGTTGGGCTAACCAAGGATTGAGTAATTGGTCGCAAAACACGATTGAAGGGGACTGGAGTGCATATTTAGCAGAGATTCCAGTTATGAAATCGTCTCAATATAGACTAAAATAAATTAAAAGTTTAGGCTGGGTTGTAGTTCATTGTACTTTCAGCTCTGGCTCTTATCTTTTTCATCCTTCTTGCGAAGGAAAAACGTGCCCTATGACTAGTATTTTCAAATCTGTGTTCTCACTTGAAGAGATGTACGAAGAGAAGCGAAAGCGTTAAAAAGGTACTACAAGTCGTTTCTTTTTGGTTTTTTCTGTGCATTTGAACCACAGCGTGCCCAGTTCAGGTTACGTTTGTGTTTTTGTCAAATAATAGGCGCTTAAGAATATTATGAGTGCATGATCACTTGGATAGTTCATGTTCTAGTTTGGTAATGTGTCTATTCTAGTCAGGTTCTGCTTTAAACGCATTTTTGGAAATACGAGCACGTGGGTTTGATACTAACTGTCCCTGTGATGGCTTGTATGTGCTTTTCCCTGGGGAGCCGTGTAAATCCCCTTAAATGTTTCATTTCATGACTGGAATGGTAGTGTAATGCTCTTCATACCTCGCTGGTCCTCAAATACTGGTACCTATATAATTAAACGCTTTGAGGAAATGTCCTGACATTCACTCTGTGCTAAAATGAGCCTTACCTCTTCATAACACAAATATGGTTTTCCACAAATGACATTTGAAATTTTTGTTGTTGTAAAATGTCTAAATTTGAGATCTTCCTCTGTTTCTTGTCTTTTGACGGGGTTCACACAACACTGAAATGAGAGCTTCTAAATTGGGTACAACCCAGCTCCTACAATTGACTTATATTTTTGTGGAAGGCCAAGTTAGCAGTTTTTAGCAGTTCCTTGCTGAAAATGATAATCTGGCTGTATAACTGACTTCACAACCTTCACTCAAAAGCTACCGTTCTGGTGGTTTCTAAAGCTCTACAAATTGATTTATTGTCGACACAGTATAGATAATTTTCATTCTGATCTCTGAGGGTTAGTGGACAGGTAGTGGTGAGGTCTACCTACAAAATCTGTAAACAGTGTCAATCGGGAACTGTTTTTTACATGACTTTAGGCAAGGTCCGTGCTTCTCCCTTTCTGTCATATGCACAAGTGCCAACTGGGCAGAAGTATCATTCTTTAGTTGGCCTCCCCAATCAATTTTTTCGACACGGACTGGAGAAACTGATTATGCAGTTACTGCGCCGATTTGTTGGAAATCAATTCTACGAAAGAAAATTCTGATTGTTCTCTCTGACTCATTTCTAGTTCGTACAGATGTAGTTAGCATTGTTTGTGTGCTGCTACATTGTCATCAGGATCCTGGGTTTTGTTCTCTTGGCAAAGGATTGACAAACATGATGCAAAATGCAGGATACCCATTAGTCCCCCCCCCCCCAATTCAATTTTCAGCCCACTGCGTTACATCCTCCACCCACAAGAAGGGTCTTTGAATAACTCAACCGCCTTGCTACGCATATCTTTCAAATTTACACAGGTTTGCTAATATTGGTAAAGGAGCTCTACGTATTATTCTCAAGTCCTCCCTCAACGAACTTGAGGATTCCCATTCCCTGGGTAATCCAATGTGTAATGTTGAATACCTCTAGTCAAATAAGCTCAGCTCGGATTTGACACGTTAGGTTTACGGTATCACCTACGAAAACACAATTTTTTAATTAATCACTACTGTAACTCTTTATCCTTGTTCATGTTTTAAAGTTAGCTACCTGTACTAAAACACGATAAAAGCATCTGTTCAATAATTTACGACAATATGTTGTAACGCGCGTGATTTCAAGTACAGAAACGAAAAGCGAACTTGTTGACAAACAACCACAAAGTAGTATTGTACCACTGCGTTGTAAGAGCTCGTAAGAAATGTGCCTAGGAGTCTTCTAATTGTCTTTTCTTTCCTTGTAAATCACCACATTGCCGTCATGTACATAACCAAATAACCTCTCCACTGTATATACTGTATGCAATAAAATACTAGCTTTGTTTAGAAAAAAGGATATTGAAGTGTGAATAAAGAAGCGTTGTATAAGGAATGTTGTAAATAAGCGAAGAATACATTTTTACTGTTCGCAATAAAACAAACGAAAAGCTTTGTTGAATACATTTTGTATTTAATGTATGTATAATTTGAAATGCGTTTGTAATTTATATTGAAAAGAGTTTAATCGAGAAGAAATTGTACAAATACGAATATAATCGAAAAGAATTTACAAAATATTTTTAATTTAGTTGTACAGTAGTCTAGAATCGTGATGTAAATGTTTTTCCATTAAGAAAAATATACTATAATTATGTTCTATCTCTTGTAATTTTTTCGATATTAGCTAACCTGTTAGATGGGTTCTTGACAGTAGAATCCAGACTGTTATGTACAGCTACTTGCTAGGCATGGTGGATCTTGTGAACCAGATCATAAACCAAGTTCGTCTGCTAATCAATGTAGGCAATTTAAAACAAATGAGCAATGTCAGGACCCATTTGTTCAACCAACCCAATTAGAGTTTGAGAACAATTTGAACTCATCAGACGAAATTACCCATTTAGCTGTTGGGGCAGGCTAACTGGCACATAACCTCTTTCTGTCTTCTTCTCTGCTTTGCTCTGCCTTTTTTTACCACTCGAGAATCTTAATTTCAAAAAGCATACATTACAGTTATGGTAACATAAGTAACAATAACATGAAGTATGGGGTGAGAGGAATTGTTCAATAAGTGACTTCCACTGAAGCAAAAGAAAAGAAAATTACTAGTAACATTTGAGTCGACTGTAGTTGAATTCATTCGTGAGGAGCAGTGCTTTGAGAAAATGAGGATGTCATTTCCTTTTCAGGTGACGATTAGGGAACTGCAGTGTGGTTGATACCAGCGCAGTTGGCAATGATTCTCCTGTATAAGCGATTGTAGGAAGTATTTATCACACACCTAGGAGCACTCGTAATTATTTACGATTTGCCTGCGTCAAACTGTAAATAAATCAGATATTTTGTTTCTAGGGAACCAACCAGAACAATTACCCAAGAGGGGCTAGCAGAGACGTGTGAGATACTTGGGGAAGAAAAGTGTGCCTTTGTCTAAATTTGAGCCACTTTCTCTAAAAAAGAACTTAGTTCAATCTATTTGACTTGAGCATGATTTCCACTCGTCTCAACCAGTTACAAACTTGTAACACCAACACCATTCCCCAAGTCAGCATTGTTTTCAACTAATTGCACCCCCACCCACAATGTACTGACATGCTTGATCCTGTAAATCTGCATTGTTCCATTGAAGGCTCTTCAATCAAGGTGGAGGTGAAAAAGCCAAGAATTCAGCAAGCAGTTCACCTGAGTTTTTGAGAGTTCTGAAGGACAAGCAACTTTGCAAATGTAAAAGGAAAAGAAAAATAGAGCTTTTGACAGTTTAATTTTAAGTACAGCCGCCAAAACTGGACCAAATTGCAAAAGGGCCATTTTATAGAGCTCATCTGCTTTTAAGTTTGCTGTCGACATCAGGTTATTTAGTTTAGAAATAATTGAGACCAGACTCATCAATTGTTTTGAAAATTTTCATGACGGCATTGACAAAGGAAGCCTGTCGAAGATTGCTCCCCAGTTTGTACTTGGTGGCAACGCCCGTAATTTCCTGTTGAGCAGACATATGTGTATAGAAGCAGGGCAAACTTGGGGTTATATTTTGTAACGAATGCCCTTAATCAATTGTAATATCCGACAATAATGTCATTTCCTCTCAGCTAGTAAGGAAGCTTATAACTGTACACCCAGCTAGCGAAGAAGGTTCTTGCTGCAAAACGTGGTCACAGTTGGTCTCTAGCTTTGATACTAGCCACCCAAGTAAACAGTAAAATTATGTGGAGAACCAGATTAAGCTAAAAAGTATGGCACAGGTTTCCCCATACGTCCTATGAGGTGTGACACATAGGCAACTGTCTTCTACAGGAGACTGGCTAAATGACACTACATGCTGTACCTCTACAAGACTGTGTTCACTGGATGTTGAGTGGTTGCTTGTGTTTTTGCATGTTAGCAAAGCTGCAACCTGCTTGATATTCACAAAAGACTCATTTGAGTTACGCTTCCAGGGAGGGGAAATCTTCAAAAGACACACAAGTGGGTAGTGTCAGATTCT
Organism: Pachypeltis micranthus; assembly: GCA_020466155.1. Taxonomy (NCBI): domain Eukaryota; kingdom Metazoa; phylum Arthropoda; class Insecta; order Hemiptera; family Miridae; genus Pachypeltis; species Pachypeltis micranthus. Next base: position 47,177 of record CM035782.1, on the reverse strand, counting down.
TACCAACTAAAACCTCTCCCCCGCGGTTGCCAAGCCAGAGGTTCTAAACCAGAAGGACAGAAGGCCAGTGGTAATCTTCGCGTGGACGGGTATGTCGTGGCAGAAAATGTTGAAGAGAGCAGGGGAGAGTTTTGAGCCCTGGAGTACACCAGCAGTGATGTGGTGGGTGGTGAATAGAGTTTTGCCAATTCTCACCCTGAAGGTTCATTGAGCGAGGAAGGAGCGAATCTGGCCAATGTGGAAGGTTGGGCAGTGGAGCAAGATGAGCTTGTAGATAAGGCCCTCATGCCAGACCCTGTCGAAGGCTTGTCGGGCGGCTAGGTGAAGCATGGACGTGCACTTGTTTCAGTTCTCAGCAATGTATTCTGTCACCCTAAGGAGCTGGTTGTAGGTTCCGTGGCGGTTTCGAAAGCCATGTTGGAAGTTAGGGAGTACCTTGGTGGAGATGAACTTGTCGAGAGGGGTCAGGATGATGGCCTTCGCTGCCCGGGCCCTTGTTGTTGTTGAGACCCTTGATGGTTTCGCTGATTTCCTTTGGGGTGGTTGGTGTGAAGGCGGCGGGGTGTCCTTGTGGGAAGCTGTGTATTAGACAATTGGCCTCGGCGTGGAAACTGGTGTGGTCTTCGTGGGAGGGGAAGGAGGAGCTTTGTTCCTTTAGGGACTCGGCGAAGATGTCTCAGCAGAGTAAGAGGTGTTATTGTGGATGAAAGGTGGCGAGTGTGGCTGTCTGTTCCGTAGGGATTTGACAATCTTCCAGCAGCGCTTAGGGTTGAGTTCAGCCTCAGCTATATACTTTACTGGCATCTCTGGTGGCTTGGAGGGTAGCATTGAGCTTCTGCTTGAGGGCATTGAGCCTTGGCCGTAGGGATGATAGACGGCTTCGCTGGGACAGCCTGCGCAAGCTATTCTTCCTTCGGATCAGAGCTCTGATGTCTGGCAGGAGGCAGGGATGGGATTGGACAGCTGGGGAGGAGATTGTGGCGAGCTGTACCTTGTCTTGGATGCCTAGAGTAAGGTCGCACACGGCAGAGTCGATGTCGTCTCTCGACCGGGAAGTGAGATATTTAAGAGTGGAGTTCTCCAAGTGGAAACGCTAGGAGAGCCAGTCGATTTTGTGGTGGGTGATGGGGGTAGTGTTGGGTAGGCCAGGGAGGCTTGAAAGTGGGCTATGCCGATGGTTGGACGCAGCGGGCCTGGCATAGGGCTGGGGCTGGACTGCTTCTGTTGGTACGGGTGGGGGGGGGCAGCTGGGGAGGTATAGAGTCTCCATTCCTCCTTTGTGAGAGCTTCTTTGGGACTTTTGGGCAGCCCCTATTATAGGGTGGCCCTGTGGGGACTTTTGCAGTTAGCACAAATGGGCTGCCTGGAGGGGGAGTCCTTAATCGGGCAAGAGGCAGTGGCATGGGGTTCAGCGCAGAATGTGCAGGCCCACTTTGTGTGGCAGTAGTTTGCTGTGTGCCTGAAGCTGAGGCAGCGGAGGTATTGGGGGACAACCTTGGATTTCCACTTTGGTTCCACTTTGACTACCAAGCCATCGAAGCTGGTGAGGTCAATGATGGATCTGGCACTGGGGGACTTGACATCAAGGTTGACAAGGACTAGAGGCCAGAGTTTGTCTCCAGTTCACATGGGTTACACAGACTTAATTGGGAAATTTGTTCTCCAGATCACATTGAAGGTTCTCAAGTGGGTAGTTAGTAGGGATGTGGCGGATGACCACTTCCAAGTCTCGATCTTGGCAGACCTGATAGGTAGTGTACTCGATAGATTCGTCACCGAGTTTTGAGGTGAGAAGGCACCACTCTTCAACAGAGTTGAGGTAACGCCTTAATCCTGCGTGAGAGTTGATGTAGCGACGGTGAATGATGCATTCCGCTCCAAGGTAGGCATGGATGTCTGGCCAGTGCTCTGCCTGATTGATTATGATAGGTGGAGGGTGAGGGACCAGACACAGGCGGAGAATTTGGTTCAGGCGAGGGCGTTTTTCTGCCTTAGCAGAATTTGCTGCATTTGGTTGGACTGTGTGGTGGGTATTGGGTTGAGGGGAGATGGACCTGGGGGAGCAGACGGGAGTGTCCGTCGGGCAGAGACTGTGTCCATGATTTGAGGTAGCAGGGGCTCATCTTGGGCGAGGGAGAGGGCTGCCTGAATTGAGGCAATATCGGCCCTCAGGCAGGCCAACTGTGTTGTCAGGTCAGCTTCCAACGAAAAGGCCTGTTGTATGGCCAACTGGAGTGCCGAGCAGGTACGGGCCAATGTAGGTGATGCTGGTGGAGTGGGAAGGCCATTGGCCACATGCTATCCCCTCCGGGAGTAGGCTGTGGCTCATGGCTAGCACCCTCTGCCAGGATGAGCCGCAGGGTAATCCAAAGTCTCTCTGCCCCCAGACCTTGCAGCGAGGCGCCTTTTGTAGGAGAAGGGTGGCTAGCCACCACAATTTAAAATTTTAATCGAATGTACTGTAGGCCACAGACTTCGAAGCGATGGTTGAGTCTTCTTCCTGTTCGTTCAAACAGATCCAAAGAACCGTATTTGCACGGGAATGGAGCAGGGAACCGGAGATACCATCAATAAATCAACAGGAACATGTACTGGCACAAAACGTTCCCTCTAATAAAAACTGAGTGTTTTAGGACCACCAAACTAGCGTTTGGACAAAATGAATAATGAATATTAAATTGAGATTAAATTACCTTGACTAGCAAACTGATTCGACGATGTCTGAAGTATGGGAAAAGGGGATTGAACAAAAGACAAAAGGAATGGATGAGAACTAGAAAGCAAAGATGGTACACAAAATATTAAATAAATAAAGAAACTTGATCAAGTTCACGTTTGGAGTGAGGAAGACGACTTGGGTGTGTTGTAGCGGCTACTAAACTAATGAGACGCGACCGGAGGCAGCAGCACTCACCCACCACACATGATGGGGAGGCCCAGAGAGGAGAGGGCAGGGAAAATCGTGTCGACAGTGACCTCGAAGCAAAACCCATGGTCGTGAATTGCACGCCAATACCAGGAGTGCATCTCAAGTTTTTCTAGTATTATGCTAGTTCATCCAAACCATGAATTTTTCCTTAGCCAGGAAGGAAATAAACGATTCAATAATTCTAACAGAAGTTATCTAGTAAAATCAAACGCCTCCAATCATCATAAAAGTTTTGTTTACGCTTACTTTTCCGATGACCTTCACAGATTCAATCAGGCTGCTGCTTACGATATCCCTCTCAGATGCTTCTCTCATGCGGGTAGCCAATTTGGAAGATGGGTGCAGATCTATTGCTTTCCCCAATGATTCCTTTAGTGATTCGTTCATTGAGTCTTCATTTAGAGAAAAGTTCATTCATTAGATTGAAGAAAAGTTCAATGACTCAAATAAAGTACTGATAGTGTAATCTACTACAATGTCAAAGAGATCTTATCATCGTTTTTCCAGACCTTCAATGCTACAGACCTTGTGGAATGCTCAAGGCAAACCAAGATTGGTTTCTGAGTTTAATGCTGAATTCCAAGTGCTGGAAAGAATATCTCGCTATATTACGTATTTGGAAATTCTTATGTAGCCACAAGCTGCAACTAACAATACTTTCAAAAGGTAAAACGCAAGGAATGCAATTTCTGAGACCATCACCCCTGGGAGCTCTGCCAATGACCAAACGCGTAATGTGCAACAAGAGAATCTTTTCGATGCATAGTGGCGAAACTGCACTTGCTGAGATATGTAGTATTTAATACGTTATTTACTTCACCTTCAGCTGAATCACAAAGGGAAAAGTCAGTATATGTGCCAAAACTGCATAATTCCTGTAGCGCTTGCAGTTCGTTTGAGGTGAACACTTTCCCAGGAGCTTCAGTAAGAACACATAGAATAGAAACAACACATGACAGTTTTTGTTCAGTTATGATTTTAGTTATGATATACATACCGAAAAGCAGTTTCGTATTTTCCTTTTCGTAGCCAAACTGCAGTCTCCCCCAAGACACGTGGTTTATCCCCTTCAACCATTCGAAGAACGACACAGTGACTCCGCCAGCATTGGCGTAAATGTCTGGTACAATAAGGATGTTCTTGGCCATCAGCAAACTGTCTGCAGCCGGCGTTATTGGCCCATTTGCCCCTTCCACGATGACCTGTCCATCGAAGCGAGCTAAACCATTAAATTGTCGAATATCTGGTGGGACGCCTCAGCCCCACAAGCGTTCAAAGATTTTTATCTCTCTAGCAAGTAATCAAATTTGTTTGCTTAATTGGTTTATATAAAGTTGATAGTACACTGAGTTCTGTATAGTAATAGTAGTGCTTAAGGTTTCGAAGTTTACTGAGGTGTCCCTACTTACGTAACGACCTACATTGCATGACCACTGCATAGATAGTTTACGAGACTGTTAACATGATTTTTTGGCAACGTTCATGTTTACAGTTCTGGAAGTATAGTAAAAACATTGTGCAAAAAGTTAGGAAAAGAAACAACGGTAGTTTGAAGTACGGAATTTCGTGGGGATCCCTAAGTATTTTATGACGACCATTAAACTAACGTTGTGTAAATAACTTATAGGAATTGGAAATTTTTTTGAGAACGCGAGTTGCATAGAAGCGAGATGTATAAGGAAAATATCAGGTGCACCGCATCACATAACTTTCCTTAGCTCTACCTCAATTCGCTTGTATTTTTGGCATATTCCACTACCTCAATTTATTTTTCACTCAGTTCATTTGAAACATTAATTCACAGCGGCAGAAAGCGGTAGTGCTTGTAGTTCTGGAATTTATTGTGCTGCTCGTATTCATGCCTTGACCAATATTGAGCAATTGTTACAAGGATGATTGGCTGCATACACGATTTTTTTCAGAAGGATAATAATCATTTTTCCAGAGTTAATTGGTAAAAACTTATGGAAACTGTAGTAAGTGAAACGTCAATGGTTGGATCAGGAATTTAGGCCCGGTATATCTTATGAGTGTTATTCAAAGTTCATCGTATAGGAACTTTATTGGAGTACCACCTGAATTTTTCTGAACATTCTAGTAACATTTGAGGGAAGTTTGTAAGTAAAAATTAAGCTCAGTTTTCGTCGAAATGTTTGGTAATTTATCGTGCTGCTCTCGTCATTTTCCACCAAATGGGAATTTTATGACATAATTGCCATATTGGGAGTTATCAATATTAAAAATTTAATCAAAATCGTTAGTGCCGTTTTTGAGAAAAAATATTAGGTGTTTAGATCACTGTGATAACTATAGTTTTTTTTTGCTCGTAATCTTATTTTGGCTTCCCGTGGCGACCTGCGGGCTAGATATGAAGTTTGTGCTATTGGTTCAGGCGTTTTCTTTAAAAATTGTTGACAGGCAGGTCTGTCATGGAAGTTGCAGTTTTGCTAATATGTAAGAGGCTGGCCCCTGCAGCATCCACTGAACTCAGACCTGTGGAGTTAAGGCAGGTATTTGGTCGTTCGTCAGTCTCCCTGTAAAGAGCTGTTGCGCGTGTGTGTCCACGCGGAGGTATTCCTTACCATCTGGGTGGAGTTCTTAATCTGGTTTCCCACCTGATCCAACTATTTACTTGGGTGGCATGTTTCGAAAGGACAGATCAACAGTGACTTCTTTGCAAACTCGGAGAAATGGTTATAGGCTTGCTTTGTAGCAGTCAATGCTGCTAAGTTTGTCTGCTCGTCTGGTCTCTCAACCGCCACTCACTGTTGTACAGTGGAGCAGCACATGGTATCTTGTTTCCTCCTGCACGTTTGTTAGAGAGTTTTTGAGAGAAAAGAAGTGAAGCCGCACATTTAAATCACCATTTCCCTTGAGGATCTGGCTCGTCCTGTGGTCTGGCTCAACCCATTTTCTTCCCACACATTCACAGATGTTGGGGAAGAGCAGCCATTTCTCTAGCGCCCATTCCTTTCCATTTTATGGTGAGATCCGCACTGAGTTCAGCCCAAAGCAGGGGAAGCTGCCATTTCACACTCCACTTGTCAACTATGCACTCCACAGCCAAGTCAACTGGTAACTGACTAGTGATCACCTGAAGTGCTTCTGTTTATACAGTCTTATAGGCCTTGGTCATCCACAAGAGTGCATCTCTCCTGGATTAAGCCAATACTCTCTTTTGATTGGCTGTCAGTTTGCTACCCCAGACAACGGGGCAGTAGCCATTTACGCCGATATAGATAGCCTGATACATAAGGATAGTGTCATGGTGGTCACGCACGCCAAGTAGCCTTAGTAATTGCACGCAGTGAGGAAAACCTTACTTTAAGGGACTGTAGGTGGTGGTTGAAGGGGTTTTTTTTCCTCAGCCACCTGCATCTTGACATGCTCGCACCATTGAGTGGCGGTGCGGAGTACGGGGTGGGTTTTTTTTTCGATTTGACAAACCAACTTTGAAAAGAGACTCAGTCAGGTCATCCACATAGGTGTTCAGCTCGCAATCAGTTTCCAACGACCTAGCGCTTTGACCACCCCTTCTCAATCTTTCTCTGGTACCTGCATTCGATCATAGCAGTTCTGTCTGTCTGATAACTGTCTGACAAGGATGTACAGGTTGTGGGGGATTCCCCTACCTTTAAGCTCATTGAGAAGCGTTGGCCACCAAATGCTCCTCTTATGTCAATCAGCACTGCTACGATGTACTCAGCCAGAGACAGCAGGGAAACATGTCGAATTTCGACAATGACATCCTGCGTGGACCTTCCTTTGGTACCCCCGTATTGCCTGCCTGTAAGGTTGCGGGGAAAGACTCTTTCGAGAGACTGCAACATCAAGATTTCTTAAGTTTTGCGTAATAAGGAAAGAAGGCTAAGCAATCTCCACGATCGCAGATATGACTGATTGCTGTCACCTCCCTTTTGAAGGGTTAAAACACTCGTAGACTTCCCCTGAAGGACCCCCCCCCCTCCTGTCACTAAATGAATTAACGATTCCACTGAAGATTGTTCACTCAGCCTTCCTTAGCATTTTGTTTTCTATTCTATCTGGCCCAGGAGATTTGTTGGGCTGTAAGGTCTCAAGAGCCCTGCCGAGGTCGCCTGATGTCCACAATGGGATGTCAGGCTGGTTCAGAGGGTTCATGATCACCTCCCTTGCTGCCCCCTAGGCTTCAGTGTCCTGAGCTAGTGGATCGTCAGGGAATGCCTTCTCAAGGAGGGTTCCCTGCGAACTTGCGATGGGACTCTTACTCAGTGACCAAGGGATCTGGAGAGTTGGTGGAAGACTTGGACACTCATTGCTTCTAGTTGATAGACATACAATCTTTCTCCCACACCAAGCTCATCTAACAGCGCTCCTTGTGGATCACTACCACAAGATTTATCTCCACCCTGGACCTACTGTGCAACAGGCATTAGTCCAATGGCATTATTGGGTGCCATCCCTCCGCCGTTTAATTCGATTATGGGTGATTTGCCAGCGCATACAGTTAATGGTGGGTGGGTGGGTTGGGCTCGCTGAATGGAATCGGTTTTGCAAGGCCTTGATTGTTCGTTGAATTTTTTTGACAACATTGTCATATTTTCAGATTCTGGAGAGGGTATGATTAAGGCACTGCCTCGAACGTTTGATAAACTAGATCGAGCAGGATTGAAACTAAGGAGATCCAAATGCGAATTTCTGCTAGACCGGATAGATTTCTTGGGTCATACAGTCGATGCTTCAGGACTACACACAATGAAAAAACACGTCGACGCGCTCCTTAACACAGTCATTCCAAGAAATGTTGCTGAGCTCTGTACATTCCTTGGAAAAGTAAACTATTACCATTCGTTTATCCCTAATATTTCGAGTGCTACTGCACCACTACGTAAAATGGTTTCTGCAGAGAAATTCGTATGGACAGTTGATGCAAGAAAAGCCTACAACTTTTTGAAGAAAGAACTTGCATCAGACAGAGTTCTTGTGCCTTATAATCCATCTTGGCCTCTAATCTTGGCTACTGATGCTGGCCCAGTAGGCCTTGGCGCAGTGTTATCACACATCACGCCTAGGGGAACCGAACGTCCCATATCCTATGCGAGTAAGGCACTGACTGAAACAGAAAAGCGCTATCAGCAAGTAGATAAAGATGGAACGGGCAGTGAAACACTTCTTTCCAAACCTGTATGCTCGGACATTTATAATTCGTACAGACAATAAGGCCATTTCGCATATCTTCGCTCCAAAAGCCAACCTTCCACAGTTTACAATATCAAGATGTGCCAATTATGCAGCTTATCTGTCTCATTTCAATTATGACAAAATTTAAGCCGGGGTCACATAATGCTAATGCTGATTTTTTGTCCAGGACTGCTCATACCAGTTCAGAAATATCTGGTGCGTTGCAACACACAACTTTCCTTAGCTCTACAACAATTCGCTTTGTACATGGCTAATTCTATTTAATCAATTCAGTTATCATTCAGTTAATTTGAACTAGGTCAAACAACGCTTTACGGCAGCAGGAAGCGGTAGCGCTTACAGTTCCAGATTTTATTGTGCTGCTCATACTCATTGCAGGACCCATATTGAGCAATCAGTACACAGATAATTAATGAGGCTGTAAACACGAATTTTTTGAAGTGGATAGTAATCACTTTTGTGGAGTTATTGGGTAATAACTGTTAGAACTGGTAGTAAGCGAAACGGGCGTAGTTGAAATTCAGGAATTTCTGGAGTGAGCCCCATGTATATCATGAGTGTTTTTAAACACCCACCCTTTAGGTATTGAATTGGACTACACTACTAATTTATTTTAACATTCTACAAAAATTCCAGCGGAGTTTATATGACAAAAACTGCGCTAAAAACGCTTTTGGTCGAAAATTTTGATAATTTATTGTGCTGCTCTCGTCATTTTCCCACAAATGGGAATTTTATGGTATCATTGCCTTATTGAGAGCTATCAATATAAAAAATGTAATCAGAATCGTTAGAGCCATCTTTGAGAAAAAAAATTTGGTGTTTTGATCACTATCATAACTATAGTTAACTTTCAGTGGATTTTGCCCATACCCTTAATTTGGCGTCCCATGGTAACCTGTAGGCGAGACATCAAGTTCCAGCTGATTTGGTACGGTTGTTTTCTCTATAAACCGCGCTAAATTCGATTTCGTCGAAAGTTTTGGCTATTGTGCTGCTCTCGTCATTTTCCCACGAATGAGAATTTTATGGTATGGTTGCCATATTGGGAGCTAACAATATAAAAAATTTAATCAAAATCGTTAGAGCCATTTTTGAGAAAAAAATATTTGGTGTTTTGATCACTTTGATAACTATAGTTAAATTTCGGTGGATTTTGTTCATACCCTTATTTTGGCGTCCCATGGTGACCTGTGGGCGAGATATGAAGTTCTTCTCAAATTAATTCAAGAGGGAGTTGACCTTAAAACAGCCAGCTACAAAGGATGTGAGGCAGAATACTCAGCTAACGAAGGTTGCTTAATGCTGGGACATTGAGTTGTGATTCCACCCAAATTTCGACAGTCAATACCCGAAGAACTTCACACTGCACATGTTGGAATCGTTAAAATGAAAGGTTTGGCGGGATCATTGATGTACTGGTGTGTCAATAGACCAGGATATCGAGGAATTGGCGAAATCATGCAGTGTATGTATTAAAATTTCAAATTTGCCTCCAAAAGTTCGCACACACCATTGGGAGTACCCTCGAGGCCTGTGGGAAAGAATTCATCTAGATTACGCTGAACGACTCCTCGGAAAATATTTATTCCTCATTATTGATGCCTATTCCAAATGGATCGATAAAGTGACAAACTCCACTACAGCTGAGGCAACGTGCAATACTGGAATCAGCATTTGCACAATTCGGAGTCCCAATGGTTGTTGTATCCGACAATGGTTCTCAGTTCATTTCTGAATATTTCAAAAATTTTCTAAAAATGCAGGGCGTGATATTCCATAAGACTTCAGCAGTGTATCATGCCTCCACAAATGGACAAGCAGAGCGTGGAATACAAACCTTAAAGGGAGCACTGAGTTCAGCTGGTGCTACCACAAACACACTCAAGCACAGCATAAATTCCTTCCTGCTCCAGTACCATGAAGCACTGCACATGACCACAGGCCAGCCACCATCTATGCTTCTTCTAGGAAGAGTAGTCCGATCCAGACTTGATCAAGTAAAGCCAGACCTAAAGAAGAGAATGGGTGGACGGGCTTTAATAAACTGCACCCCCAATTTTAGGACATTCTCAGCGGGTGATAAAATTGTCTTCAGAAATTACAAACTGAATTCTGAATCCTGGGAGCCAGGAGTAATTGTGACAAAACTAGGTGACCTTCACTATGGGGTGGAAAACAATGGTCGATGTTTCAAACGCCATCTAGACCAGTTGAAAACAGCGCAGAGCCCAGTAAATGCTGCACCACTGCTGTTGGAGGTGATGATAGGCGAGTGCGGACCTTTGACGCATCAGACTACACGGAGAAGGTCCCAACTCCACCTGGACAGAGGAGTAGTGACCGAGTGGCCTCTGGAGTACCTGTAGATACTCAGGCTAGAAGAAGTTCTCGTTCGCCTACCACCTCAATAAGTCCAACTACCTCACCGTTATGGACTTCTCCGATTTCATCACGAGTACTACCTCCAACGACTACACCTCCAACCATAAATAATGCAGAGAGGAGATATCCGCTGAGAATTAGAAAACCCAGGACTATTTACACACCCACATCCTCTTCACCATGAATCGAATATTCAATTGCTACTAACCGTATTATTATAAAATGTTTAATTTCATATATAAATGTGCAACTAATTGATTCTACCTAAAATGTTATTTATGTATCAATATTGTTCTAAAATTTTGGTTGGTATGTACAAAATGAAGTGTGTATTTTTTTCGGTATGTTATGTACGAGTATTGTGATTAATTATATTAAAATATGCAGTTACAAAATATATGCAGGTAGGATTGTCGTGTATGCCACTTCATTTAATAGACAACAACAACAACAACCACTGTAACCTCTTCAAAAAATTAAAGTTCATTCGTCCCATTGATTTCAAGAAACGTGTTCTACCTTATTCCTAATATTTCGAGTAAATTGCATTTAAAATAGAGAACATTTCATTTTTATCTGTTAATAATGTTAGCACAGTCTGTCCCGGATTAATTATTTCTCAGTCCGGTGTTAATAGTAGACTTTTGCTCACTATAATTACTGTTATTTCACTTTTTTCGATCTATACTCAGTTGTACATGTCTGATACTCATTCAATTTGATCCAGCATCGAAAAATACCTTGAAAACAATACCCAACATGGCTTATTTGCGTTAAAACTGCCAAGCTTGCGTTTTTGTTAATTTCTTTAACCATTTTTTACCCATAACAAGCATTGGCTTCATCCAATCGGATTGCCGAGCACTGGATTCTTTAGTTCACGTTAAGGGCATAAAACAGCCCAGATGGCGAACGGACGTTGCACATTTGGAATCCCGATGTCTTGAAATGTAAAGTATCAAATTTTGAGAAGGAATTGTAAAGAAACTGTTCTGACCAAAACATAGGGTTCAGAATGAATGATAAACTTGATAAAATTGATTGATTGACTAAAATTTGATTAGTTGCTAGAGCGATAAAATCGAGGAGCGCACGTGGGACTGGGAAAAGTTGTGAGATACACCATGTATTTATTTATCGACGACGATGGTAATTCATATCGACATAGGCTACGCACCAGACCTGACACTCATACAGTCATACATTACCAATTTCACAATACGAGGCACTTGTGCCGTATGATGCACCATTGTCATAAAATGTGGTTGAGAAAATGGTGCAAAATAAAACAGCATGGTGAGAAGTCACCTTGGCTTGAATCTTTGAGGCGTTTGAGTTTCTAATCACTTTTTCAGTAGCTGCAGGAACCAGAATGTCACATTTTTCATAAATAAGGTCAGTGTGTGGCATGTACTCCTGGGCTCCAGTGTAACCTTTTATCGTGTTATTTTCTCTCTGGTATTCTAGAAGTTCCTAGAAGCATAATCACGGTTATTAGGATATTATAGTAACGTAAAGTGAATCCGTAATGTAAGTAAAACAGTTTTTAGCAAGCTTCGAAGGAACTGGAGATTCATCAATCCTGTTCCATTATAAGAAATTTTTAATACTCCATAGCCAGTATAGATCTAGCCCTTTCCAAGTTCACTCCAATCAGACAAATATCGTGAACTGCTTGTTGTATCAGGAAACATCAAGATAGGGTAAACACAAATAAAAGCACATAAAATACTGCACAATTATTACTATCACCGTCATTGACGTTGGGCATGAAAGCCAATAATACCCCCCCCCCCCACAACTGCAAGCTTATTGTAGTTAGTGTAATGTGAAATCAATATTTTAAGAGTTGAACTTAAAACCCTGGGCTTCGCTTTTAGCTAAATGAAATTTTTATTTAGTAAGAAAACTGCGAGCGGAGAGATGGATCGTTGGGAGAACTGGGAGACTTTATAAGGAGCAAAAATTGAAGGGTGGGAAAAGATAGATGGGAAAGTCCAAGACAGGTGAAATCCATAGTCAATTGGAAATAACTGAAGAGGTGGGCGTTCTACTGATCACAAAAAGGACGAAGGTGTTAGGGTAAACAACGACTTTCTATTAGGGCTAGTACGGGCATTACGGAGGTCAAAGACCCAGCTAATTTGGCCTGCCGAACAATGGACATACAGCAAACATTCAAATGTGCGACAATGGCATATTTTGACTTACCTGCACTTTTAACCCCTTAGTGTCATAAAAAGACACATTATACTCTTGAATGCCAATAACTTTTGCTCCTAACCTTTCGAAAAAAAGGGAGGAGTGTGTCCCAACGTTGCCAAACCCCTGCAACAAAGCGAAGGAAATGAAGCGCCTAGTGCTGCAAATTCCTGCAGTGCTTGAATGTTTCAAGTGATTCGATTACCTGAATGATGACAGTCTTGTTTTGGAGGCCTGGAGGTATTCCAAGTTTCTGTAAAAAGTCCGTTTGATCTAAAATCGTCTTGGCTGCATAAGCAACGCCTTGGCCTGTGGCCTCTTCTCGACCTAAAATGCCTCCCAATATCATCGGTTTCCCCGTCACGATCGCTTGATTGTCAATGTCGTTTGAACCTTTAGGTGAACGGAATTGCTTTTGTAATTCGTTAAAGTGTCAAGGAATACTATAAATTGACTGCGTCGTTGAAGGGAATATTGAGAGTTCTTTCATTTTTGTGTTGTCATGGCAAACGACAAAGCAGATAAATACATTAGAAGCAAATAAATACATTCATTTCTATTTGACGTTTCTCATGACATTCGATTACAACGTTGAATGTAATTTGGCTCGTTTTGTTCAACTAATTCGATAACTTTCACTATATTGTCCCGCGAGTTACTCGTTATTTATTGTAATTTCACTCTTCCGTCCCAATCGACTCAGCATCGAAAAATGCCTAGGAAACTATGCCAAAAACGAAGTCCACAGGGCAGCTGATCATGGACCGTCCGAACGAGCTCAACATCCCATTGTGGACGATAAGCGACCAAAAAATTTCCTGGGCCAGATTGAATAGAAAGCAATATGCTAAGGAAGACTGAGCGTGCAATCTCCAGTGGTCCCCTTAATTTATTTAATGACTGTCTGCAGGTCGGACGCTTCCCCTCTCCGTGGAAGTCTGCGCGTGCCGTCACTCTTCAAAATGCAGGTGACTGGCAATCAGTCAGACATGCGATCATTCAGACTGCTCAGTAGAAATCTTGATGTTGCAGTCCCTTGAAAGAGTCTTTGGCCACAACCACACAGGCAGGCAATACAAGTGTGCCATAGGAAGGTCCAAGCAGGATGTCATTGTCGAAATTCAGCATGTTTCTCTGTTCACACTGGCTAACTACGTTGTAGCAGTTCTGATTGACATCAGGGAAGAGTTTGAAAACCTTTGGTGACCAGGGCTCCTCTATGAGCTTAAAGGTAGAAGAATCCCCCGCAACCTGTACTTGCATGTCAGAAGTCACCTGACAGACAGAATTGCTATGATCGAAAGTAGGCCCACAGGGCTCAGTCTTGGACCAGCAGTCTGGAATGCCTTCTTCGAAGGTCTTCTCAGGAAGCTCATGGAGACTGACTGCAATATGTACGCCTATGTGAATAACATTACTGTGCTGATCTTTGCAGAGTTGGTCTGTCAAATCGAAGAAAACATCCACCACGTACTCTGCACCACCACCCAGTGGTGTGCGCATGTCAAGATGCAGGTGGCTACATTAAAAAACCCAGCTAATTCTCTTGAAAGGAAATGTGAATAACCAACCCTCAATACGCTTTGTTGGCCACAGGCTCATCCTTGCAAAGCATGTCAAGTATTTAGGAGTGAATATAGATGAGTGGTGGGCCTCCAATCACCACCAAATTCATTGAAAGGTTTTCCTCATTGCGTGCAATTACTAAGGCTTAATGGCTTGGCATGTGTGACCACCATGGCACTATCGTTATGTATCAGGCTATCTATCTCGGCGTGATTGCCTACTGCCCTGATGTCTGGGGTAGCAAACTGACAGTCAATCAAAAGAGAGTATTGGCCCAATCCAGGAGAGCCGCGCTCTTGTGGATGACCAATGCCTATAAGACTGTATCAATAGAATCACTCCAGGTGATCACTGCTCAGTTACCGATTGACTTACGACCAAATATCTGCCGTACCTCCACAGGTCTGAGTTTTGTGGATGTTGCAGGGGCACATTAGCGAAACCACAATTTCCATGACTGCTATAACCCTCGTTGAGGGTTTAGGAACAGTCATAAACCTATCGTTCCTGTTACGTATTTATAAGTCAATTAAATGGAAAAGAAGGGAGAGAGAGAGAGAGACTGCAGGGCATCAGCCGAAGCCGAGGGAACAGCGACCTGAGTCGTGGCCACATATGGGCCCATTTCCCATCACCCAAGTTGTATAAGGGATCCGGCTTTGGCTCCTAGAATGGGTACCGGAATCTTCCGGTCCCCTCTACAAATTTGAGGATACTCCTCCATTCATTGCGTCGTATATCATCCCTATCTATGGTTCGTCCTCCTAGTCTTTCTAATCTGGTTCTAAACCATATTGGGCATTCGCATATGAAGTGTTCAACCGTTTCTATTTCCCCACAGGAGCATTCACCCCTAATTGCTGGGTTATACCTATGTAATGTGTTCCGGACTGCATAGTGTCCAGTTAACATGCCTATTAATCTTCTTAATTGTATTCTATTTAGTTTTAGGGCCCATTCCGTCTTTATTTTGTTGTAACTCGTGGTCCCTGTGCGCTTGGAGAATTCCGGGAAAAGAAGGGAGCGATAATCTCAAAGGCAAACTAATCAAAACGTTCTGTTTTATTCTTGCCTTATCTATCACACCAGTCTGGCCAACATATCAATATGAAAACTACCACATTTCTTCCCCCTATAAAGAAAAGGTCACTGACAACTGTCCTAAATCAATAAAATAAAATGAAACTTGAAATAAATCTCACATATCTACACAATAGTCTTTCAGAGATTTAGCCTCTTTGTGGTTTTCTGGAGTCGAGATGAGCGCCGCACTGGAATATGGGTTCGCCCAGCAGGCTGTGGCAAAGAGAGAGCGCTACTAGCCGCTGGTGAGGCAACCACTTTGCTGGAAGATACCCTTGGAGATTTTGCCACGGGTGTCTGCGGGTCACTTGGTATTTCCTTTTCTTTCATCTGTGCTGGGCTTTTCCAACCTTTGCAGCTGGTTGACATGACATCTCCAGAGAGCACCATTAACAAAAACTGTATATCTTGGCCAATAACTGACCCAAACTCCCACTTCCTGTTAGGCGAGGTGTAACTCCTGGCTGCTACTCTTTCTCCACTTGTGAAAATCCTTTCAGGAGAACAATCTATGGGCGAATGATTTGTTGAGTGGTTCCTCGGACGCATCACATCCAACATAGAGCGCCGTTCTCTACCTAGTAGAAGCTTTGCAGGGGATTGTCGAGCGCCGGTGTGAGGTGTACAACGGTAAGTCATTAAAACCTTTGCCAATTTCTCTGTCATAGTTGTTGGTTCCCATCGCATTTTTCGTAGTTTATCTTTGAGGATCCCTCTAAATCTCTCTGCGTGTCCATTGCTGTATGGATTGAACGATGCACTGGTTATATGTTTTATATTCATGGACCTGAGATATGCCTGGAACATATGGCTGAGGAACCCAGTAGCATTATCCGTTAACTATGGTGTTAGGAATTCCACAACGTGCAATAAGCATTGACAGAACTTTTATGGTCTCCTCACTTTTAGTTGAGCTAACACAGAATATGTCAGGCCACTTACTATATGCATCGACAACAACTAAGAAGGTGTGCTCATAAAGTGGTCCCGCATGGTCCATGTGAAGGCGTTTCCAAGGAGCACCAGGGGCCTCCCAGTGGCGAACTGGAACAGGTCTTTCATTCTTGGCAACTCAGCGGCACTAGTAATTCCTGGCCAGCTCCTCTATGTGCCTGTCAATGAGTGGCCAATAAACATAGGACCTAGTCAGTAGTTCCATCTTAACTACTCCTATGTGCCCATCATGGAGCTCCTGAAGGACTCTGTTTCGAAGTGACTGTGGTACGTAATCCTTATACCATTCAAGAATATGTTGTTTTGGAGGGCGAGTTGATCTCCATTGCTTCCTTTTGTGTTTCCCAAGCGAAGTTCCTCATAAATTACTCTTAGCTCAGGATCCTGCAGAGTTGACCTCTCAAGCTCTTTCGGTGTGATTGGTTTGAATCCTGCTGTCAAGGACAAAGTAGAAATTTGGAGTACATTAAATTCATCCGCTTGCCCACGCTTTCCAGGAATTTCTTCTGATTTAAGTGGGAGCCGAGATAATGCATCAGCAATGCCATAATTCTCAGCCATGCCAAACTGAAAATCCTGCAACATTAATGCATAGTGGAGCATTCTCGTTGCGCTGAGAACTGGTAGCTTGTTCCTGGAACCAAAAATACGCACTAAAGGTTTGTGGTCGGTGATAAAGGTAAACCGTTGGCCATACAAATAATGATAAAACTTAAGCACACCCCACTTGATAGCGAGTGCTTCTTTCTCAGTCTGGCCATACCCTATTTCTGCTTTTGTCATTTTTGCTTTGCGTTCCACCCTTCAGATCAGCCCCCTTCATAACCCCCCCCCCCGCCCATCATGTCACCCTTCTTCAAATCCTGGGTATGGATATTGTGTGACACACACCTGGTTGTTGACTGTGTGCCTATAATCCCCACAGATCCTCAAACTTCCGTCTTTCTTAACTACGGGTACGATTGGAGTAGCCCATTCGGAAGTGCTAACTTTATCTAGCACTACAGCCTCCTCAAGTCTTTGCAACTCTTGCTCAACCTTGGTCCTGAGCGCAAATGGTACTGGCCTGGCTTTTGTGAAAATTGGGTGGGCGCCCAGCTTGAATTTTAGGTTGCATTCAAAATTCTTTACCAAGCCAACTTCTTCATTGAAGATAACTTGGTACTTTGCTAGAAATGTGTCCAAGGTGTTGAATTTCTTGGCTGATGGTTGTCCAACTTCAACAAAATTAAGATTTGAGAGATGAATGTTAAAAGCATTCATCCAGGGTCTTCCCATAATTAATGGTAATTTCTCCTTCACCACCACGACCTGAAGAGTTCTGTTCATCCCCTTGTATGGTGCCTCAACCATGCCAACTACCATTGGGCGGACACACGAGCCATCAAATGTACGCAGGATGGTATTTGCAGGTTCCAACTGAGAAGTACTGGCGATTTTGCGGAAACAGTCCCAATAAATTATCGTTTCTTTACTTCCACTGTCAACCTCAAAAGTTATTGGGATGCAATTTATATGCATCTGGGCAAGGAATGGTGAGTGAGGGTCCACGTCAGTTTCAATCTGGTACACAGGGATTGATGAAGATGAGCTGCTCTCTGAACACTCAGAATCTACATTGTCATCACACTCGCCTTCATCAGACATACCACTCACATGATTAAAAGCCTTACCCCTTCGTTTAGCACGAAAACACACAGCTTTTACATGGCCCTCCATTTTACAGTACGTACAAAATAAATTTTTAGCCTCACAATCAGGGGCTATATGATGATCTCTTACCACACACTTAAGGCAGTGGATGGGTTTACTTTTAAAATTCGGGGTTGCTTACTGTTCAGACGACCACCTGTTTGATAGTTCGGCAAATGGCCCTTTTGCTTTTTGGAGTGACCTTAACTGGTTAACTTGGGCAGGAGAGGGAAGATGCAATAATTCTAAAGTTCCCTCGAACGCTCGCCCTACCGCTGATGCAATTTCAAGAGTTTTCTTCAAGTCAATATCATCTTCTTGAAATAATAGATCTAAAATCACCTTAGATCTCAAACTTGCACCTGTTTTCTTTCTTCACAATTAACTGCATCCTCTGTATCACTCCCTTATTGAGTGAAGATTCCTTCTTCTGAGCCGTACCAGGATAGACCACCCTCTGTCTCGGGTGACCTATAAAATATTAAAGCTCTGTTTGACCACCTCTCGCTGAACCTCACCACCCAGATTGACGCACGACTTGTTTCATTCCAAAATGAGTAGAAAACTCTCATCCAAGGTATTGATGTCAAAGTGGATGCTTGCCTGGCTAAATATGACTTCTTGTCAGACAAGTTTGATCTACTACATGCGGACGTTGTTGAGCTTAAAAATGAAGATCTTCCTATGCGCTTAGCTTTTTTTGAAAGCACTATCTCCAATAATCCACTGCATTCCATTGGTGACCTCGAGCTCAGCTTCGCCGAGTTGAGTCGCCGTCGTTGTCGCCATGCCAGTAATGTATTGGTTTTTGACCTTATTGAGCCACAGGATCTGGAGCAAACTTTATTCTCTCTCACCCGATCTCGAAGAGCTCAACATGCGAATCGCTGATCCCCCCTTGTGTTCTCTTCAAATAAACCGAACTTCAACAGAAGTATCTTCTTAAATTGTCTTCGTAAATGTCTGAAGGAGCGTCTTCGTCAAGGGGAGGACAACCTCAAAATAAAATAAATTTAAGGGGTCCCAAAGATCTTAAGCAAACCAGCCAGGCACACTTTTCAAAAAACTCACTCATCACCCCTGTCATGCATTCACTGAGTGTATTTTATCAAAACGTCCGTGGTGTCAATACCAAACTCTTTACCATCCATTTTCAGGCTCTGCTAATTTCACACGGCCTGGCTCTCTCCTGTTGTCACTCTCGAGAGATCAGACTTGATAACTTCATCATTTACCTACAGACCGATCGACTCAAACAACTTCCTCAAATCCTCGGCAGCTGGTGTGGTCATCCCTGTCTCAAACTGCATTCACTCATGTAAGTGGCAGTACCGGTTGAGCATATCTTTGCTATTTTGCGCAGAGGCCAAGCGTGTGGGGGCATGAAGTTGCCAGAGCCAGGCTGGGATAGAACCAGCGGACTATGGTTCGATCCCCGACTTTTAACCCTGTGCGGGGCTCCCAATGGGGGCCCATCTTGTGGCACAGCAACTGCCATTGGTCCCGTATCTTCGACTGCCTCTCTGTATATGATGATGGGGCTGATTTTGGGATGTGTTTATGGCCCTAGCAACGAACCTGCTGCATATATCGACTTTAAACTAAAAGCATCCTCGGTTCTGAGATCCGGGGACCAGTTATTGATGGAGTGCTGTAGCTTCACCATTCTATGACAGCATCGTTTGCTGTAGGATGTCACTTTCCAGCACAAACTGGTTAATGGTGTATTAGATGGTGTACTAGTGGTGTTATAACACCTATTCCAAAAAACCCTGCAAATTATTACACAATGGTTTATTATTCTCATGAACAGCTTGACCTATTATTACTGCTCCCCCATCCCATTCGATTCAGCATCGAATACTAGTAAACCATGTTCAAGATAGATTAGTTTCATTTTTGGTTCAATTTCGACCGTTTGTTTACGTGCTCGGCAGCCGCGCCATCGATTGCCCCCCTTTTAGGATTCTCTACAAGAAGCGACTTGAATCGAAGGCTTCACGACTCTCATCGCCGCTGTCGACGGGCTCAGTCTTGATATTGCGATTGCTCCGACCTTGCCAATCGCTTCAGATTCTCGAAAAAATTCGGCCTTTCAACGCCACGCGAAACGCACTAATTAGGTCTTAACGGCGTAACGAATTTCGCCTTCGTCGAGTCCACCGACTTCCGCCTCGGCATACCTGAGGGTGACCATTTCTTGGGATCAGACCGTCTGCAGACCGAAACGACTACTTCTGCACCTGCTGTTGGAACGATCCAGCAAATCTCCCGCCTACCAACTTACACCGTCCCTGCACAAGCTCCTGGCTGCAGAACGCGTTCGAACCTCATCAGGCCAGACTTTTATTTTACGCATTTTTTCAGGACATTATTCCATTTTTACTTTCCTTGCTCTACGAAGTAGAAAGGAAAGTTATGTAATCGGCTGAAAAAAAATTTTTGAGTTCTCTTCAGCTCTTTACGTTTCAGACCCCCCTGAGTCCGAAAAACACTATTTGGGAAAATGGTCTGTGTGTGTATGGGTGTCTGTGAACGATTTTTAGAGAAAACCACCGTACCAAATCCTCTCAAACTTGATATCTAGCCCGGAAGTCACTATGGGACGCCAAAATAAGGGTATGAACAAATTCCACCGAAAGTTAACTATAGTTATCATAGTGATCAAAACACCAAATATTTTTTTTCTCAAAAATGGCTCTAACGATTTTGATTAAATTTTTTATATTGGTAGCTCCAAATATGGCAACTATACCATAAAATTCCTATCTCTGGGAAAATGACGAGAGCAGCACAATAAATTACCAAAACTTTAGACGAAATCGATTTTAGCGCGGTTTCTAGAGAAAACAACCGTACCAAATCAGCTGAAACTTGATGTCTAGTCTACAGGTTACCATGGGGCGCCAAAATAAGGGTATGGACAAAGTCTACCGAAAGTTAACTATAGTTATCATAGTGATCAAAACACCAAATTTTTTTTCTCAAAAACGGCTCTAACGATTTTGATTAAATTTTTTTATATAGATAGCTCTCAATAAGACAATTATACCATACAATTCCCATTCGTGGGAAAATGACGAGAGCAGCACAATAAATTACCAAAACTTTAGACGAAATCGATTTTAGCGCGGTTTTTAGAGAAAACAACCGTACCAAATCAGCTGAAACTTGATGTCTAGCCTACAGGTTACCATGGGGCGCCAAAATAAGGGTATGGACAAAATCTACCGAAAGTTAACTATAGTTATGATAGTGATCAAAACACCAAATTTTTTTTCTCAAAAACGGCTCTAACGATTTTGATTGAATTTTTTATATAGATAGCTCTCAATAAGACAATTATACCATAAAATTCCCATTCGTGGGAAAATGACGAGAGCAGCACAATAAATTATCAAAATTTTCGACCAAAAGCGTTTTTAGCGCAGTTTTTGTCATATAAACTCCGCTGGAATTTTTGTAGAATGTTAAAATAAATTAGTAGTGTAGTCCAATTCAATACCTAAAAGTTGAGTGTTTAAAAACGCTCATGAGATACATGGGGCTCACTCCAGAAATTCCTGAATTTCAACTTTTGCCGTTTCGCTTACTACCAGTTCTAACAGTTATTACCCAATAACTCTGCAAAAGTAATTACTATCCTCAAAAAAATTTGTGTTTACAGCCTCATTAATTATCTGTGTACCAATTGCTCAATAATGGTCCTGCAAAGAGTACGAACAGCACAATAAAATCTGGAACTGTAAGCGCTACCGCTTCCTGCTGCCGTAAAGCGTTGTTTGACCAAGTTCAAATTAACTGAGTGATAAATGAATTTATTAAATAGAACTAGCCACGTACAAAGTGAATTGACGTAGAGCTAAGGAAAGTTGTGTGTTGCAACGCACCAGATATTATTTCTTAAGAAGATTTAGTTAGTTTCTCAAGTCCACAATGTTCAAATTATAATTACTCTATTTAGCCGAATTATTTGTTTTTTTTTCCAAGTCAATTTTATTCCCGTCACTTTCTTCTATCAATTAATTTACAGGTATATGAACACGAACAAACAAACCATACGAAACATGACCTGGCAGAATAAAATACTTAAATTAAAATAAAGAAAACTGGGCACACTAAGTTCAATTGCCGGTCGAACGCGGAGAAATCACGAGGGACGCTCGGATAAGGTGTAGTTCGTGGAAGTATTCTGCCTTACCTCGATCTGAAGCGGTGAAATTATTTCAATACCAGTGAGTAATGTGGAGGAAAAGTTGAATTGGATGAATGGTATTTGAGCAGAATGACTGGTGGATCAGATGAGAGTTGAGCAGAATTAGTTGAATGAGGTCCTCGTGTCCTTCTCTGGAGCTGTAGAAGTTGAATGGAAGGCAAGCTAAAGAACGAAATTCGAAGATCCAAGGGTCTTGAATTTACGGCGGATTTTACGATGAAGGTGTGCTGACTGACTCCTATCAAAGGCAAGCGGTTCATCGTGGTCTTGCGGTTAGACGGTCGATTCATAATTCTCGGATTGTGGATCGAATCCCCGGCGCGATTGCCGTAATTTTTGCCTTAGTCAGCAGCTCTTCAAAAGCATCTCCAAACCTCTTCGTCACAAATGGCGCCCAACTAGTGGTCGAATTTCTTCTTTCCAAGAAAAAGAAGAGGCCCCGAGAGAAAAATTAAAAAATTAAGAGAGAAAAATAATGAGACGAGTTCTCGGGTCCGGGATTCGCTGACGCTGTGAAAGTTCCAGCGAGAAGGTGGAATGGGCGACGAGAAGGTGGAATGGGCGACGCGCCTACTACAATACAATGCGAGGGAACGAAGACTTTCCTTGTAGCCTTTCTCGAATCAAAGATCGGATTTTCCGGGGATTCGCTCAACTCTCGTAAAATTCTTTCCCTAAAAAAGAGTTCGCTCCAGGAGTAGCGGTTAATAGACGAGGGGGGAGATGTGCTGACTGACTCCTATCAAAGGCAAGCGGTTCATCGTGGTCTTGCGGTTAGACGGTCGATTCATAATTCTCGGATTGTGGATCGAATCCCCGGCGCGATTGCCGTAATTTTTGCCTTAGTCAGCAGCTCTTCAAAAGCATCTCCAAACCTCTTCGTCACAAAGGAGATGCTGATGACTCAAAATCGTAGAATGGAAGAAGAAAGGCGATCCGTAACAACCCGACAGACTTGAGATAGCAACGACAGGCTGTAACACGGTAACACAGCTGTAACGCGCGGCAGCTCCAGAAGGACGAAGTGGGGAACGGTGAGTCGGCAAGCGATCGAGTGAGCGGCTGTCCGGTGCGATAAAGGTGGGGTGAGGCGGAGCGGTGCAGAAGAAGCGAGCGCGGAGCTGAGGAGAGGTTGCCTTGCGCGAGTTCAAACTCCCGACCCCAATTGTTGGCGTAAACATACCACCCACCAAAATTTTTTATTTTTTAAAATACACTAGAGAATGAGAAAAAAAAACCTTTGTAAAATTTATAATTTTAGAAAAACAGAATACAACAAAAGAAAAAAAAATTTTTTTTGATCACATTTGAGCATGTACAATCGCTAAGGATCCCTAATCCTTTCAAAGTTAGGAAGGAAGGTTGACAGGAAGGAGAGGAATTAGTTGCGCTACTGGACGTCGATACATTTGTCGACCAGCAGTTTGTACACTGACCACTCTGACGACTCCATCTGATCCAGGGCGAGTAGATGTTACTCGGGCTGTAGGCCAGTGCATCACAGGTAGTGAGGCACTTTTCATAAGAACGAGATCTCCCTCTTGAAGGTTTGGATGCTGCTCTGTCCATTTGGCTTTCTTTTGCAGGGTAGAAAGATATTCTACATGCCATTTGCGCCAAAAATGCTGGGATAGCTTCTTCACCAGCTGCCATCGGTTTAGGGTATTTTCCCAAAGATCCAGCAAGGAGGGATCTGGGTATGATAGCAAGTTGCCGCCCACCAAAAAATGACCTGGTGTTAGAAAATCTGTGTCTTCAGGGTCAGACGAAATAGGACAGAGAGGGCGCGAATTCAAAATGGCTTCAAACCTTGCAAACAGTGTAGACATCTCTTCATAAGTAAGTGGAGTGTCGCCAGCCGACACACGCATGAGTCTCTTGACTGATCGAACTCCACTTTCCCAAACCCCTCCAAAGTGTGGCGCAAGCGGTGGGTTAAAATGCCATGTGATCTCCTTTTCTAAGGCATAGTGTCGCATACTGTCCCGAGTTGTTGTCTCTCGGAGCCAAGCATAAAGTTGTCGCAGATGATTAGCAGCACCAACGAAATTTGTATCAGAATCAGAGTACATGTCGCTAGGTAGCCCTCGCCTTGAAATGAAGCGATCGAGAGCCGCCATGAAGGCGTTTGTCGACAGGTTGGTGACGACTTCCAGGTGGAGTGCCTTCGTCTGCATGCACACCAACAGGCAGAGGTACACCTTTGAGGTTTGAGCCTTCCTTCGCAGAGATTCTCGCATGTTAAATGGGCCAGCAAAGTCACATCCAACGTGGCGAAACGCATGCCTACCTTGGACTCTGTAGGCAGGCAAGTCAGCCATTATTGGAACAATAGGCTTAGCATTTTGTTTGAAACATCGTAGGCACTTTGATGTCCGTTTCCTAACAATGCGGCGCAGGTTAGGTATCCAATACCTGAGCTGTATCATAGCCTGTATGATTGTTGGGCTGGCATGTAAGAAGAGATGGTGGTAATGGTCCACTAAAATGGCAACGAAATGAGATTGCGATGGAAGTAGAATCGGGTGCTTCTGAAATTCGGGAATATTTGAATGCTGCAATCTACCTCCAACTCTCCAAAGACCTTCAGTGTCTGTGAATGGGCTCAGGTTCCCGAAGAGTTTCTTCATTTTGTGAAGTCCATCACTGCAATCATGAAGGAAAAAGTATGTTTGAAGAGCTCGGATACAACAACTTGATGCACGTTTTATATCTTCAACTGTCAGAGGTTCTGCTCGGGAGATGATTCTTGACCGTCTGAGCCCGCTTCTTACGAGAACTGCGACAGTTCGAAGAAGTTTTAGGTAGGAGGAGAATTGGTTCATCCAATTGACAAAAACTTCAGAGGACTGAAGAGACGTAAGAAGAATGGTGATTGGTTTAGTTTCAGGAAGAGTTACTGATACAGAAAATGATGACTTGGGCCATTGTTCGTCAGGATATTGGAGCCAGGGTGGCCCACTCCACCACAGGGGGTGATGAATGAGTTGACTCGGCAAAATACCCCTTGATCCACAGTCGCTGGGGTTATCTGAGTTAATGTGGCGCCAACATCCAATACGAGTGGTTTCAACTATCTCAGTAACTCGGTTGGCAACAAACGTCTTCAGCTGGTAAGGAGGGGAATTAAGCCAGCCAAGCACGATGGCTGAATCAGTGAAAAATACAGGAGGTAGAACTTCGGCTGACAATCGATCAAGAAAGGGTAGAACTGACTTGTAAACCAGGCTCAACAGATGAGCAGCCTGAAGCTCAAGTCTTGGCACAGAAATAGTGCGTACTGGAGCCAGCTTGGATTTGGCAGTGAGAAGGTCGACATTAGCTGTGTTACCAATGATCGTTTTCAAGTAGAGTACAGTGCAATATCCTCTCGTTGAAGCATCACAAAATGCAGCTACTTGGAACTTGCAAGAAGTAGAAGAGCCAACAAACCTTGGAATTCGTGCCTGAGATAATTTGGGTAGTTCACTAATAAGCAAATCCCATTCCTCTTGCAGAGTACCAGGAATCTTAGTGTCCCAATGTAGACCCTCCTTCCAATTGTCCTGAATGAAATTTTTCATCATAAGTACTGAAGGGCTAAGGAATCCCAGCGGGGCATAGACCTTGGATACTGCAGAAAGTATGGCTCTTTTGGTGTAAATCTGACCAGGAGGATTAATAGCATAAGAAAAACAATCATTATTAGGATCCCACTGTAATCCAAGCAATTTAATTTTGGGTTCTGGCTGATCTATTATGTCGATGGTGACAGGGTCATTAGTACTGGATTCCACATTTTCCAGCAGTTCCTGGGAGTTACTGGCCCACTTACTGAGGGATAGCCCGGCCTTCTTTAAGAGCGATATAAGTTGAGCTTGTAACTCTAAAGCTGACTCAACAGAATGACTACCGGTGAGATAGTCGTCGATATATACGTCATCGATAAGGACTTTGGCAGCAAGTGGGAACTGATGTCCCTCATCCTCCTTGAGCTGGTGTAAGACACGAATTGACTGAAATGGGCTAGATCGAAGACCATACGTTACAGTGTTCAATTGATACGTTAGTAATGGCAAAGAGGGATTTGAGCGCCAATAAATGTGTTGAAAGGTTCGATCAGCAGGGTCAACCAGAATCATGCGGAACATTTTTACTACATCAGCGGTAAATACAACTGGGTGAATTCGATAGTTCAGTAGTATGCTTGAAATGTTAGTCTGTAGTTTTGGACCTACCAGTAGATAATCATTCAATGAACCGGATTTAGTGGAATGGCTTGCGTTGAATACCACTCTTAATTTGGATTGGCCACGATCAACCTTTAGTACTGGGTGATGTGGAATTACATATTGAGATACACTGTTGGTGAGGGACATATGACCAAGGGCTATGTATTCTTCCATGAACTTAGTGTAATCATGTCGAAGCTGTGCATTTTTAGCAAGTTTAGACTCAAGGCTGTAAAACATTTTACAGGCTGAATCGGCTGAGCTTGATAGGGCTTTTGGAGGGTGTTCTCTAAGTGGCAGTCGAACCACATACTGGCCTGATGGCGATCTGTAATGGGTGGAGTTGAAATGCTGCTCACAAGCCTGATCGTCTGGGTTTGTTGCTGGTAACACTTGTGGCTCCTCAATTTCCCAGAACCGCTTGAGATCCTCATGTAGATCGTCTAGGGTTACAGATGCCAAAAGGGTGGTAGGTATGCCAATCGAAGCTGATGGTTTGATTGCCCCGATAACGACATTACCAGATACTGTTGAAAACAATTTCGGCAAGCCATCACCAACCTTGTGTACCACAGATCTGTTTCTTTATTTCATGACTGTACCTAAACCCTCGACGAGGGTTATATCAACCTTGTGTACCACACCAGTCCATATATCGGCAAACAATTCGGCTCCCAACAAAAAGTCGATAGAAGAGGACTTGTAAAAATGAGGGTCAGCTAAGTCAAATTGAAAGTACGCATTATACAACTCTGAAGGCAGGTCTGTGCAGGGATGATAAGAAGTAATATCTTTAACAACAACTGCAGTGGTCTGTAATGGACTAGAGCCATGTCGTCGTGAGCGAATGGCACAATCTACCTTACCTTTGGCACCAGAAAAGGGAGTGGCTCCGATTCCAGATATCACTCGATTGAAATGAACAGGCTTGAGCCCTAGCCGATTGATCATCCGCTCGGTAATAAATGAGTGGGAGCTACCACTGTCGATGATGATTCTGATATGATGGAAAATACCTCTGGCGTCTTGAATTTCAGTAATTGCAGTTCCCAGTAAAACGCTTGATGTTGGTGTACTTACAGAATTCAGAACAACATCAGAGCTATTGTTGTTACTGTGACGGCTGCTTTGCGGGGAAACCCCATCGCTGGATGAAGCAGGTGACTGACTAGCATTTTTGTGAATGGACGAGTGATGTCTAATGGGACAGTATCGGCAATGAAACTTCGATAAACAGGAGGTCGTACTGTGAAAAGCCGCAAGGCAGTTGTGACACCCTTTCCAGCCTTTGAGCCATTGTATTCGTTGATCCACAGTGCTTTGCACATTGGGATAAATTGTGTGCAGGTGATGTTGCGCAAATATGACAATGACTAGAATTGGAGAATTGAGATTGAGGGGCCTTGTCGCTGACTGCTAATGACGCTGCTAGTTTGTTATTCAATGACAGTCGAAATTGGGGTTTTTTGCCTTCAAAACCTTTGAATGCTGAGGAGCTATTCGCAAGACCTTTAGCAAGCTGAAGAGCTTGAACCCTATCACGGACAAATTTGGTAAGTTCGTCAATTTTAGGGAATTCAACTCCTCTATGAGCAACTTCAAATTGCTCACGCGTCCGGGAGTCTAAATTGCGTATTGCAATGTGAAATAGGATAAAGTCACTTTCATCACTCACAGAAAGCCTCTTAAAGGCAGATACATTATCGGCAATTTCAACCAAGAAATTTTGCAATGATTCAGGACAACATTTTTGTAAGGGTTGGAAATTGATCAGCTTGTTCAGATAACAAGAAGCAAGTAAGCGCTTGTTTTCGAAGTTATCTTGAAGCGCCTTCCAAGCAAGCTCATAATTATTTCCTTCGAGTTTAAAGGATGAAACAATAGTGGATGCTGGGCCCTTGAGTGAACGGAGAAGATAGTGAAACTTTTTTATTGGGGTCAATCTAGCATCATCGTGAATCAATGAGGAAAAAGTATCTCTGTAGTTTGGCCAATCTAGAATTTGACCATCAAATGAGGGAAGCGAAATGGGTTGAAGACAGGAGTCAGAAGAATTAATTACGGTTGTTCTATCCAAACCAGTATTAGATGGATCAGCACTGGGTGCTGCTACTCTTCGCTGATCCATATTCTCCTTGGCTAAAAATGACTCATGGTTTGCGTAAGATTCATAGTAACAATTACGAACGGAATTGTATGAGGATTTATCTTCCACAGTGGGAAAATTGATTTCGGAACCCTCGAGTGCATCTTCCAAGTCATTCCATAACCTTTTAAATTTACAATAATATTTTTCTAGAGCTCGTAACATGCCCTTAAACACAAGTATTTTCTTAGGATCCTTACTCGCAGCCTTACCTTGCTCATGGATCGCGCTAACCTCTTGTCCAGCTTGTTTCCATGCTCTTTTCAGAGAATGGATTGTCGCAGCGTCAGACATATCGAAAACGCAACAGTCATAGTGAAAGGGAAAAGAAACACTTTGAACATCGAAGGGAAAAGAAAAGGAGAGATGTAGATTTAGGTGTACAGATAGGAATTCGAAAGGAAACTACCTAAACTACAACCATGCTCTGCTACCAAAATGTTTGTGCGTGAAATGGTTTGAGAAGAAAACAAAACAAACTCAATATTCACGAACTGGTGGAATTATATTGATGAAATAAAAATAAAGACTACTTGGGGAAAAACAAACGAACGCATGGAGCTCCATTGGCAGAATAAAATACTTAAATTAAAATAAAGAAAACTGGGCACACTAAGTTCAATTGCCGGTCGAAAGCGGAGAAATCACGAGGGACGCTCGGATAAGCTGTAGTTCATGGAAGTATTCTGTCTTACCTCGATCTGAAGCGGTGAAATTATTTCAATACCAGTGAGTAATGTGGAGGAAAAGTTGAATTGGATGAATGGTATTTGAGCAGAATGACTGGTGGATCAGATGAGAGTTAAGCAGAATTAGTTGAATGCGTTGAATGAGGTCCTCGTGTCCTTCTCTGGAGCTGTAGAAGTTGAATGGAAGGCAAGCTAAAGAACGAAATTTGAAGATCCAAGGGTCTTGAATTTACGGCGGATTTTACGATGAAGGAGATACTGATGACTCAAAATCGTAGAATGGAAGAAGAAAGGCGATCCGTAACAACCCGACAGACTTGAGATTGCAACGACAGGCTGTAACACGGTAAGGGCTATTTCACATATACCCGGCATGCCATTCACCCGATTTCTAGCCGGCACCTGCACGGGTGCACTGTTCACATTACGGCGACACCGGCACTCCAGCAGTTGTACTCTAGCTTGTGCTTGTGACGGATAGCAATGGAACGTATAATAAATTAATTGCAATGTTACTTTTGTATAGACGGTTTAAACGAATGAGGAGGAACCGAGTGCACTGGGTACACCCTTTAAACGTGAAAAGAAACGAAGTTGGGGCTTTTTATATTCTTTTTGATGGCTTAAGAAATGACAGAGACAAATTATTCAATTATTTTAGAATGAGTATTGAAACGTTTGACGATTTACATAATACCATCACTACCAAACCAAAATGTAAAAAAAAAACACGTTTAGGAAGACAGACGACAGCGACAGGTGCCGGTTGTATGTGAACAGTCACAATAGTCCGCTACTCCCACCACTCCAGCCGGCTCTTTTACCCGACACCGGCAGTCCACGGCAGCCAGGTAGTGATTAACCGACCACTACAGCAAGTCGTGCATTTGTGAACGGTCCCATATGCTTCTTCACCCAATAGCCGGCTAAACGACACTCGACACACGACAGCCGGGTATATGTGAAACAGGCCTAACACAGCTGTAACGCGCGGCAGCTCCAGAAGGACGAAGTGGGGAACGGTGAGTCGGCAAGCGATCGAGTGAGCGGCTGTCCGTTGCGATAAAGGTGGGGTGAGGCGGAGCGGTGCAGAAGAAGCGAGCGCGGAGCTGAGGAGAGGTTGCCTTGCGCGAGTTCAAACTCCCGACCCCAATTGTTGGCGTAAACAGCTTATTTGCGATTATACTGCGTTTAGTTAATTTTTTTAACCATTTTTTGCCCATAACAACCATGGGCTTCGTCCGATCGGATTGCCGAGATGGCGGGCACAACTAGATACCAAATGGGATTTTCATGCGAAAGAACGTATTTTTTAGACCACGTTAAAGGCACAAAATGGCCCGGACGGCGGACGGGGGACGGTGGATGGGGTACGGTGGACGGGGGATGGTGGACGGACATTGCAGATTTGAAATCCCCATGTCTTGAAACGTAAAGTATCAAATTTTGAGGGTGGGGTTGTAAAAAATTTTTCGTGACCAAAAACATAGGGTTATTATTCAGAATGAATAATAAACCAAAAGGGGTACTCCAAGGATTACAATGGCTTTCCTCCTGTCTCCAAACTGCCCATTTTTGTCAAGATAATTGAGCAAGCAGTGCTACAAAGGATAAGCGGCCATCTGGAGGGTCTCAATTTACTCCAACCCCAGCAGTTTCGTTTCCAGAGTGGGAGAGGTACTGGTTCTGCAGTGTGCTCTCTTCTTTCTCAGCTCTTTTCAGTTCTGGAGAATGGCCAGCGCACCTCTCTTAGTCTTTTTGACCTCTCAAAGGCGTTCGACTTGGTGCCACACAACCTGCTCCTCAGGAAATTGGAGCACTATGGCTTCGGCCCTCGCATGGTTCTGTTTCTAGAGAGCTATCTTGAGGGTTGGTCCCAGATTGTTTCTTTCAATAGGACTACGTCTAGTGAGCTTGCAATCCCGTGTGGTGTCAAACAGGGGAGTATCCTCAGCCCTCGCCTCTTCCTCTTGCATATCTAACCAGTTTGAGGATTCAAATAACATTTTCCTGTTTGCTGACGACTTCACTTGCCTAGCATCTAACTGACTTTCCTAGAAGACCCATGTTGAGGTGTTGTCCCCTAAATTATCATCTTCTATTTTCATGCTTAGAAGGTTTAAGAGCCTCGTTTTTGATGAAGTCCTGCGTTCTGTTTACCATGCTTACTTTGCCAGCAGAGCAATTTATTGTATTGTGGCATGGCGAAACAGTATTCATGCAATTGACATATTTAAACAACAAAAAAGGGCCATCAGAATCTTGGCTAATTTCTCATGGAATGAGAGTTGTAGGGGTTCATTTGCTCGCCTTGGCGTTCTTACATTGCCTAGTGCATATGTCTTGGCAGTTTTGAATCTGATTACAGTAAACATGTCACTCCTTGCCGTGGCTTCCAATGTTCACCGGCATGACACCTGATCCCGTGGGAACCTAGTGATTCCTTTTACTCGCCTAAGTATAGCTCAGAAAAATGACCTAATCCAAGTAGGCTCTCGTCTGTATAACGCCCTACCCCATAATAATCAGCAGCTGCCTATTAAGTCTTTCACTAAGGTCATAAAAGTTCATCTCATTAAGGTAGAGCTGCACTCACTTGGCGAGTTTTTTGGGATTGTGTGGTGATGGAGGAAGGGGATTTCGGCTGTCGAATTTCCAATTATCCAACCATTTGCAAAAAAAACAAAGAATGACAACGAAAATTTATTTGGAGGGTGAAACCGGGAAAATTGAGAAAAATAAACTGAAAATAAAATAACTTACTCTGGTAGATGGGATAAAAATTATATCAGAGAAATGCAACAGAATAGTATCCTATGAGCTCCTTACATTAGAATTGGAAAGCTTGGGAAAGGCGATCTGATTGGACTGTGTAGGGTGTTACAAAAGGAAATGGAGATGGGAAAAATAAAAGAAGATAGATCTGACCGTAGGTACAGAGTGGAGATGATGGTGTGAAGTTCAGTGAAAAGGCGGAAGGAGGTCGGGAGGTATCCGATATTCGAAGAACAAGAGGGTTCGGGCTGATAAGTCAACCAAAGTCGTTGGTGTCAGAACTTTTTCTCGGTCGGCGGTTTGGGATGCTGATGACCCAGTTTTCGAGAAACGTGGCATTCTGTAGGCTTCGGGTCCGATATTCGCAGCGAATCTGACAGAAACTGGCGATGGGAGAAGTCGAGTAAAGAGAGGTGGCGGAGGCAGCTTGGAGGTGGTGAAAGACTTGAGGAGAATGGATGAGAAGAGTAAGAGGTCGAGTTAGGATTGCGAGCGATAAGCTCTGAGATCATCAGATCACGAAACAAAATGAAAAAAAGAAGAAAATAAGAAAACAAGAGAAGGAAGCTCACTTCGCCTCTTCAAGGAGTAAGTGACGCCTCTCAGAGTCGTCAACATGTGGGGTGTGTAGTGTCACGGTTTCATGATGCGATGTGTGTGTCTTTTCGGTGCCGTGTCTCCACCATCTGTTCATAATACTTGCCTATGTGGTGTAATTATTGCCCGTTTCCCGACATTTGTTTTGTCTATTCTTGGGCCACCGCAAATAAAAAATTCTTGCTTCTTGATTCTAGATGGCCCGGCTCTTCTTTCGTTAATAAACTTTGCCTTGCCACCCTTGCGGACACGTTCTAGGCTCCCGTTTTCGCCGACCAATCACCTCTACTACCAGCTACGGCAGCATGTTCCCCTTGATGCTAACTTCCTCCTTCAAAACTACGTCCATTTGGACTTTCTTCTCCGATTCTTTTACTACTTTTAAATCTGCCATTTCTGATGTGTTTCGGCTTTCTTTTTTCTCTTTTTGGTTTATTATTCATAATGAATAATAACCCTATGTTTTTGGTCGGGAACAATTTTTTACACCCCCCCCCCCTCAAAATTTGATACTTTACGTTTCAAGACATGGGGATTTCAAATCTGCAATGTCCGTTTTGTGCCTTTAACGTGGTCTAAAAAATCAGTTCTTTCGCACGAAAATCCCATTTGGTATCTAGTTGTGCCCGCCATCTCTGCAATCCGATCGGAGGAAGCCCATGGTTGTTATGGACAAAAACGGTTAAAAAATTAACGAAACGCAGTACAACGCAGGAACTACAGCGGGGGAAGTCAACGTTTCGTCGTTTGAACTCCCTCCCTCCCTGCCCATCACCTTAAAAAACCCGCTCGCTCGCTCGCCTCCCAATGACGCCGCCACTCAACTCCACTTTCGCCTCGGAAGGGGTTCGCTTCGAGCACCGATCATCAGACGTTTAGTTTCCGTAGTTCCATTGTAGCCAGGACGTATGGTTTACTAGTATTCGATACTGAATCGAATGGACTGGGGGAGCACTAATACTATGTCAAGCTGTGCATGAGAATAATAAACCATTGTGTAATAATTTGCAGGGTTTTTATAATAAACAAAGAAATAAGGACTAGTTAGTTGTAGCTGCTATAACCTGTGGTTTTCAGGTAAGTGTCCATGACCCAGGCCATTACACGACCATCAGTGTTGACATCAGGAGCAGGCACATCAATCGCTGGACCTGGAATAATTAATATGTGTTATCAAGCGCAAAATAAAATATCTGATGTGGAACATCACACAACACCCTGTCACTCCTCTGCAATTCTGTGACACCTACAGGCGCAGCAGTTTTGTTTTCAACACATTTCTACGA
Source organism: Pachypeltis micranthus (assembly GCA_020466155.1). NCBI lineage: Eukaryota > Metazoa > Arthropoda > Insecta > Hemiptera > Miridae > Pachypeltis > Pachypeltis micranthus. Next base: position 13,265 of record CM035782.1, on the reverse strand, counting down.
TAACGCTCATGGAGAACAACAATGAGAGCCCTGTAAGTTTGATCAGAATCGTTTGAACCGTTTTTGAGATAATTAGAAAAACGATAATTTATTGCTCGCCACATTTCATTTTGGACATTTCGACAATCACGTCTTTTGAAATATTTTGATTACCATCGCCATTCAACGTGCTTAGAGAGGACTATTTATGGAGAACAACATAGAAGTGTTGGCTATTACAGTATCTAGCACACAGGTTCACCTTGTGTGCTTCGCCTATTTCTATTTCTTGATGACAGGAGGGTGAAATATTAAACTGGTCGAAAGATAACTAATTTGACAGAAACGTGCGTAGCTAATAATTACGCACCTATGACGTGTTTTTTAATGAGTTCATAAGCGTATCTTCGAGTGATTTTCTCCAATTCTCTCTCCGAATAAGCTTTTGGGTCCATCGAGATGCCCCCTTTAGCTCCACCAAACGGAATGTCGCAACAGGCGCATTTGTAGGACATGAGAGCCGCCAAAGCCATTATTTCATTTTGGTTAACGTCTGTCGCGTATCTGATGCCTGTTTAAGGACGAGAAACAAATCCCAGTAATGCAATCAGCTTCTAATTTTAAACTTTATCGGGTGGATATAAGTTATGTGGCGGTATTTGCATAGCACTTCCAACTCAACGATTCACAGGATTAGAGGACTTATTCAGCACCCTCCATCATACCTACCATACCTACCATACCTACCAGCATTGAATGCTACTAAGCAAGTCTATAATGTTTCATGGAGTTTGTGAAGAAGGTCATGGCAAAGAAACACAGTTGATCTATCCCTTTGAAACTTGCCATCCAAGTAAATAGTTAGACCACATGGGAAACTACGAGGGACGTCCCAAAAGTAATTTCCGATCATTTGTAAATCCGTGGGAAAATGCCGTAGGGAAAAAATTCCAACTGGGATACTTGGTGTTACATCTGGTGGCAACACTGAATTTTTCTTATGTTGCTATCACTTGTTGCGGCTTATCAGCATCAGTGTAAACATGGCTGCTACATTGAAAAACCCGTCAAATTGTGAAATCCGTTTTTTAGTTTTTGAGAATGTTTCTGTGCCCGAAGTTCACCGCAGACTCTCTTCAGCGTATGGAGAAGGGGTCATGAGCATCGAAATGGTCCGTAAGTGGAAGAGAAGTTTCCTGCAAGGGCGGGAAAGTGTGCACGATGAACAGCTAAGTGGGCGCCCTTCCACTTCTCGTGGAGAGGACGCAGTTTCTGCAGTTTGCAAGCTTTTGGAGGAAGATGCGCGCCTTACTCTAAGTGATATTGTCGAGAAAGTGCACAACAAACATCAATTGACTCGTTCGGCTACTGGTGAACTCCGCCGTCTTCGATCCCTCCTCTCTTCTGAGGTCTACAAAACTGCTGTCAATAGGGAAAGCCTCGCACATGGGAAACAATGGCACTTCATTCCCCCTGCCGCTCCACATTTTGGTGGACTCTGGGAAGCAGCAGTGAAGTCAGCCAAACGATTACTTCAAACAGGGCTTCGAAACCAGGTTCTGACCTTGGAGTGTTTCATTTCTATTCTCACTCGCGTTGAAGCAATTCTGAATTCTCGGCCATTGGTAGGTGTTTCAACGTCCCCAGAAGACCTGCGCTTCCTGACTCCTGGACACTTCTTAATTTTACGTTCCATAATCGCTGAACCATCACCATCAGACAACACGCCACCTTTGCATAACCCCTCTGGCAGCTCAGTGACACCCTCAAACGAGACAATGCCGACTCCTCCACCATTGCCCCCTCCACCACTTTGTTCTGACAACACTCTGGATGCAAGTCACGATTTGGGATCAAGGTACAAACAAGTGATTCAGCTGACCAAAGCCTTCTGGAAGAGATGGACAGTGGAGTATCTCACAACTCTACAAGATAGGACAAAGTGGGGTAATAGACGGACAAGGATCAATCCTTCTCCCGGGCAAGTAGTGATACTCATGGAACCTAATCTTCCAGTAACACAATGGAGATTGGGGCGCATCACCCGTCTTTTCCACGATAGATCAGGCATATCTCGAGTAGCTGAAGTAGCTACCTCATCTGGCTCCCTCACACGTCCACTGAGGAAATTATGTCCCCTTCCTACCCAGTAATATCCTGCGATGTCATCATCACAGCGCAGGGAATATGTTTTGAGCAAGTCTCAAAATACATTGACCTCAGTTTTTCCCAACATCTCAACATTTCCGTTTTTGGATCCAATAATCCTTATACCTGCGAGTCGTCCGGCTCTTAGACGCTCGGAGTTCCCCAATTAGTTTCCCAAGCGCCTCAAAATGCCCCACCTCTGGGATTACCGTTCCTACTTGTCACTTCACAACAATAGGCTTCAGATTCCAATACCACAAAACACAATAGAGCCCCCGACTAACGAGCTTTCATTTCTCAAATACTTACTGTCCCCATCCAGTCACTCCTCCACTGGTCACAACCATCCTCCATACCAAACCAACCAATCGGAAGAATTTATACTCCTTCCAAAGCGACGCCCCCCCCCACCCCCTGTCATCGCACTCAGAACGATTTTATCTTATGTGATGTTAACTCACTTCTCCTCTGTACATTCAAGTGTTCGCACCTTGTAGTAACTTCAACTCTCCAATTACACGTTTTGTACTTCTTTGAACCGTGTTCATTTAAATCTATCCTGGTCATTACAGTGGGGAACATATTGCTTGCAGAATTTGGTAAAGGAAGCTGGAGCTTCGTGCGAGATGGCTTTCTGGGCCATCAGCGGAATCCCATCTAGTTCCCGAGATGTCAATTATATTAACTTCCTGCCAACTAATGAAGAAATAAGAAAAGTAAAACAAGGAAGGTAACTGACCTCCTTTAAATGGAACACGGTGCCCACAGTGGTGTGCTCTATAGCCCTGCATGATTTCAAAGTGACCGTCGTCCATTTTGACGGGAAACTGCAAATGTATAACTATAGGGCACATGTCAATCATTTTGACTATTGTCTGAATTCGTCGGCAGCGTTCTTTATGATCGATCCTGAACCATTTTTTCCTCGTTTCTTCTTCAAAGTGCTCCCCAATTTGTTGAATTGCTCGATGAAAGTTGTAGCCAACCATCTGTGAGAAGAACAGGAAAATGTGTTAGTCGAGTTGTGGAGCCTCCTGAACAAGAAAAGTTCTCATATACCATTGAAACTCATTCAATGCAACATAGAACTATATATTCTGGATGACGTAGTCAACAAAAAAATGCATAACAACGTGCCCATCGAATTCTTAGTAAACCATGTGGTGCAAATCTCAATTCTACCAACTTCCTGGGATTACTTAGCACCTTCACAGAGCTCTTAGTGTACATTTGAACTTGAAAATTGTTTTCTGTCTTAGAAATTGTCACTAACAATTTCAAAAGTTCGATCGAAAACAATCACAAAACGCTAATAACATTTGAAAGTTTAGGAGTTCACAAGAACGTTCAGACTGCTTCAAGCTTTCAGTGAAACACTGGTTAAAACACGCTCTTTGATATACGTCGAAACATTCGTTTTCGTCCTTTTTTCAGTCCCTAGTTGTCCGCGGCCTAAACAGTAGTTTACAATTACTGAAAGAAGGCTGAGTACTCTACCTCCTTCCACAAAACTCGTTCTTTAATTTCGATCGTCTGCCATTACGTTCCCAACTCACATGCATTTTTATACAATTCACATCTACCGACAATACCAAGCTTGAATCACTATTTTTACGTCTCTTGTGCTCATTAAGTTGATTCTGCTCTGCTCAATTTGGCTCAACTCTACATTACATAATTTCTCCTTCGCCAGTCACTCAATTTTTCTCTCTGGTAAACATTAATGGCTTTTTCGGTTGTGTCCCAATTTCGATTTATTCTTAGAATTTTCAAAATTCAATGCCGACAGCTTAACGCAACTCGATTCAACTGAATAGCAAGTTCACCAAGGGAACTGAAACAATTATTATTCAGTCATATAAGTACCCAATCATGGGCTCTGGCTCCTCCTGGGGCCCTGACAAGGGAGGGGACCATGGGTGGTGTGGGTGCCTGTGAGGTTTGGCGTAGAGTGGTGAGGAGGAAAGTCCTGTGGTTCCTGAGTCCTCATGTGGGTTGCGAAGGAATAAGGCATCAAGGGCCTGGAGCCAATATTGAGCCCATGACCACTGAGCTTCCCCCAGGTCGGTTCTGCTTATCTGGTACAGGCTGAGTGGACGTTACAAATAATAAATCACGATTATTCAAGGAATCACCAGTTATTATAATGGTTGAATCAGGAATCATTCCATTATACAACCATATTTTAACACAAACCTCGTAAAATGGCGGATTTTCGTCTTCAGCAACACTTATTAAATGCTCAGGCACCGGGTGTTGAAAATTGCATTTGTTTAGCATTAGTGGTATAGATTGGTGAAATTGACGAGCGACCCTTCTCATTTTTCTGAATGTGAGTCAATTTGAACCGTTTCTCTATATCACAGTATGATGAACTCAACTCCACCAAGCAAAATTAAAAACATTCAAAGCATCAAAACAAGTTTGCCCAGTGCCTTGACAATTATTTTCACAAGAACCAAGGAAAGTGGATGAGTACAGTTTTCAGCCCTCGCGACTTGAAGCACCATTATCTGAACCCAAGAAGAAGGGAGTTTCCTTTCCTTAGACCTCCTCGCTGGTCTAGTGTCTAAATGACGAGTACTGCAGGGTAGCTTACTTTCTGGTATATTTCCACTGAGTCGCTAATGGAGAACAAAAAGTACCTACCAGTCAGTAGCCTGCGAGTTTGATCCATATTGGTTGGCTCTCTCGTTGTTGAGGAACTTTAAAGAACGAAGTTATACGGTTCGAACAATGTCGTTTTCTGAAGGGTGCCCCTGATTGTTAGCGAATCGGAGAAATAGTTTTGGAAAGCAGAATGTGGTACAACATTAATATGGTTCCTGGAACATCGTTCTAAACGTTGGTCCAACTCAATGTATTTACTTTGAATACTTTGAATGAAAAATACTTTTTTTTTCCCTCACGCATTTGACGTTCAACGGACTAATCAAAATCGCTAGCGATGTTACTGGAAAAAAGTTTACAATACCATTTTTCGCTTTTTTAAACCTATTTCCGTCCAGTTATTTAGGTATTAATTAGTCGAAAGTTTAATTAAAAAAATTGGAGCCATTTCCGAGAGGAAAATCACCAAAGCGACAAATTCCCTCCTCCTGGAAAAGCCCGACAGCAACATTCCAATTAGTGGGTGTGGATCAGGGAATGCCTTTTCCCTGATCGAGGCTGAAGCTGGTCAATTGCCGGAGGAGGCTTCTACGGAGGTCGCGATGCGGCTTAGATCATCGTGGTAGACCACAGTGGCGTAAAATGCTCGTGTCGGCATCATCCGTTAAAATGGGCCCGTCGAAGTCACCTGTTAAAAGCTCGTGCCGGATGTAATCCAGTAACGATGAAACAATTACTTAACTGAACTTAATGATAAAATTGAAACCACGTAATTTGTGAATGCGGGGCGCCACGTAATTTGTGAACTAGAGGACGCCACACTTGCATTATTTTCATGTGACTTAGACAATATCTGTTATTTGTTTCAGGGAGGAAGAGGGGAGTAGAGAAACAGACTGAAGTAGTGTAGCCTTGTGAATTTAATTATTATATGTTAGAGGTAGGGGCGTGAATAGTGGACTACACAAGTAGAAGGCGAGGTCAACTACACAGGTGGACGTAAAAGAGCTGAGTAACTCCCCCCCCCCTCAATACCACAAAAAACTCTGCTACCCGCCAACTCTTCAGGCTACTTGAGAGGCTCATTCTGGCGTCGTTTTGGGCTGGTTTAGGACTGGTGAGACCGGAACAGAACGGGGTTGCCTCCATTAGTCACTCGGGTGTTCCAAATTCCCTCTTCACCCGTTTTACCCCTCCCCTTTCTCCTCTCCTTCCCTCTTCCCCACAGGATGGCGGCCGTTGGGCTCGGAGCGTCATTGGCGTCCGGGTCTCTTCGGTGCGTGGCTTCCTGACGGAGGGTACAGTATATCCTCCAAGGAGGACTGAGAGTTGGTGATACTCCTCTCAGCGGCGCCTGATAGCTGGGGCCCGCAACCCGGCAACCACCGGGGGGTGGCTGCCCTGAACAGCAGGAGCATAATCTCGCTGAGTCCGATACTGCCAGCAGGTGACTGGAAGGGAAACCGTCTCGGCTCATGCGGGGGCCTGGGCCGAGGCCACCGTCGGCTTGCCGCGCGCCGTTGGGCCTAGAGCACTGCTTGCGAGGTTCCAGTTCATCAGCGTCAGCTCATCCTTCCTATCTCCATCCTTTTTTTTTTTTTTAACCCTCTCACACCCTTTACATCATGATGTCTACGTCCACTAAAAAACAATCAGCATCACCACATCCTGCTTCTTCTTCTTCTTCGGGTTCTCCCAAACCCACCTCCTCACGCACTTCTTCATCTTCCTCGATTCCACTCGATCCTGGAACCTCCCCCAAAGGAAGACCACCGAAACGCCCGGCCTCCAAGCCCCCCCCCCCCCACTATCCTCCCACAACACCGCCTGGCATCTGCCACCACAAAGGCGCCCCCATCTGCAGTCCGCCCGACGGATGCTGGTCAGTCCATGACTCACGCACAGCCACGCCCCACAGGTTGCACCTACGGCACTGGAGACATCCGCGCGATTTCTGCGGACACTCCTCCTCCCCCCATGACCCTTCTGCTTTGGAGGCTGTTGACTTGCAAGTCCCAGAGGACCATGTGGACGCAATGAGCATCACTCACGAACTTCGGAAGGGCATCCTCACAGCTGTGCTCAACCGCCAAAGGACCGTGCAAATCCACGACTCTCTCGTCGATCATATCGATGCTATGGTCTGTGTCGTTGAGCACATGGCAGCCCGGGCGACGCCCTCCGCTGAAGCTTTGGGTGCCTCTACACCTCCCCCAACACAAGCAGGCAGCAACCCCGCGACCACCACCTCGTCCGAAATGATGGCAGCGTTCAAGCAAACCATAGAGGACGCACTCACCCTGGTAACCAACTGTCTGCAGGCCCTGGAGGAACAAGTGCTGTCAGCACGCCCCCCCACAACCTACCACCACGCCTAGGCCACCCTGCCCCCAACAACCCACATCGGCACCCTCCGCTGACTTTGGGCTACCCGGGCTCACCCCCTCTGTAGAGTAGCAACCTGCAGGTGGCAGGAGGCGAAAGCGGCAATGGCGGTGAGCCCAACCAACAGCCACCCGCCAGCCCACTGCAATGCCCAACCAGACTTCGCGGAGCTCTCGACTGCCGCCCACTGTGGATTCCACCAAGGACGAGATCCGCCAGGTACTCGCAAAGAGGGGCCGCACCATCCCAAGGGAGAGTGAGGCCGTTACTGTGGGACTCTGAGGGAGATGCATCTGCGTGGTACAATGCCATTGCGGCCGCTGATCCCGGGACAGTCACTGTTAAGCACTCACGCCGCACAGGGTCGGGGCTGGCCCTCGAGGTAGCTACGCCGCGGGATGTAGAGACGATCCTCTCCCTTGCCAGCGGAGTTGAAGGATACCAGGCCACTGCAGGAACAGTCAGACGCCCGTGCATTCTGCTTAGAGGGGTTCCCTCCTCGCTGTCAGCTGACGACCTCACCAGGGACCTCAGACAGAGTAACCCTTTCCTGGCAGATGAGAGTGCAGATCTACTACCCATCTACCGCACGGGTCGGAGAGGGCTGCCCCACACCTCATGGGTGTGGCCAAGTGCACCGCGAAACCAGTGTGTGGCTGATGCGCTTGTGGCCATGCCACAGAAAGCTGTCCTGGCTGTGGCACAGTGTCCTGCATCAACTGTACGGGGTCCGAACGACCCACGGATCACTCTGCCACCGCAGACACGTGCCCCAGTTACCTGGCAGCACTGCGAGCCTATATCAAACGTGTGGACTATGGCACCGGCCCAAACGCTACCCCACCCCTGGCCGCTGACCCCACACTACCTCAGGAGGAGAGGACCGTCGCCGGAGCCATGGAACCCTAGGTCCGGGCTACGTGTGGGATGCCTGAACGTGGGTAAACAATACGCGCCGCACAACATCCTGCACCAATTGGCCCCCACTACCCCCCTACACTTGCTCCTTCTCCAAGAGCCCTACGGTGCTTTATCGGGTCGCATTCGTTTCCCGGCCCCATACATTGTACACCCCTCCCCCACACTGGCCCACCAACCACAGCTAACGGCCGTCGTCGTGCACAGGGACATCCCATCTCTCCTCCGACCGACACTGTCAACCCCATACCTCACGGTAGTGCGGGGTAGTGTTCTACGCTGTCTCCCTCTATCTCCTACCCCACCCTGCTGACCCTGGGCCGACCCTGGACTGCCTCTAGGACGTGCTAGCCACCCTCTACCCCACCCCTATCATCGTGGCTGGGGACCTTAGTGCCCACCACCCTCAAACACACGGGGCCTGGAAGTAGCGGCCATAGTGAACGCCTGCAACCTACTACCATTGGGCATGCCTCACGGGCCCACATTTACTGGATTCCAAGGAACGTCGAACATCGGCATGGCTTTCTCCACATCCCCCGAATTATCACCCTCCGAGTGGTTGCAGCAGAATGTTGAAGGAGCGGACCGTGCCCTCTTCACGTGGGCATTCAGCCTCCCTGGGGGGGCCAGGGGCCAGCGAACGCGACGCGTGCGTCGTCTGGACTTTACCTCTGCGGACTGGCGTGTGTTTGGAGAGCGTGTTGAGGAGGGCCTCACGGAGAATCAGCTGCCCCCCCCCCCCCCAGCGACTCCCCACTGTTGTGGGAGTCTGTAGATGGCGAACTCACTGCCCTCGTCAAAAGGTGCACTCGACTGGCGGTCCCCTCGGTGGCAACGCCTGCCAGGCCATGCGCGCTGTGGTGGAGCCAACAGGTTCAGGCATGCTGTGAGTGGACGAGGCGCCTGCGGAGGGAGGCTGCGCGGGTTGCACTAGATTGCCGAGACCCGCACTTGGCCCGGTATCGTGAAGCCAGGTGGGACCTCAAACGCGTGATTCGCCGGGCCTAATGCACCTCCTGGCGGCGCTTCACTACCAACGAGCTCAGCGAGGACCCCTGGGCCTTCCCCTACAAGCTGGCTCGAGGAGTCCTCAAGCTTCTGCCAGCCGTGCTCTCCCCAAACCTACCCGTGGCGGCCTCGATACGCGAGGCCAATGTGGCCCGCCTCGCTGCAGCCTTCCCACGGGATGACCGGATGGCAGACACTGAGGTCGACCAGAGGGGCCGAGCAGCAGCGAGACTTCCGCTCATGGGCACTGGTATGTGGGGAAATGTAGTCTCTAGGGCTCGAATCTGAGCGTCTGAATATTAACCCCACAGGTTATGAAAATGTGTGGACTGTATGTAGGATGGGGAAATGCGAATAAACTATGGGAAAACAGTTAACAATGAATAATTTACTATATGAAAACTAGAACACGGAACGTTTATTTGGCGGTTGAACGGGATGGTTTCTGAGAAGTTGTAGCAGATCATAGAAAATGGATCGGACTGACCTGGAATCCAGACCGATCTCAGAACGTGGACCCCTGTAAACTTTGTGAAACACAGGCTACGGAGTAAATTTGCACAGCAAATAGTTGTTCGAACGTCGAAACTAGCGGTTAGAATGCACACTAACAGCAGTGGCCACTAAAAAAACTCGTAAAAAAGGAGAATTGGAAGAACGTCTCAAACTGTTCGTCAATGGCAGTAAATCGCAACTGGTCACACATTCGTCCGCGATCAGGCACAATCACGGACCCTTGGTTGAAGCAGGTAGATCGGGGATAATGATTTGCGATAAGTTCCTCGGTCAACACAGGGCAAGGGGGGGTTTGTTGGAAAAGGAGATCTTTTTGGGCGAGCATGTGACCCCTGACTCTGCCACCTTTCTCGAACCTTAAGATAACTCAACATTCCGCCCAACAAAATTTACATTAAATTTTAGGATGGATTAGGATTGGGAGGGATGAGGATTTTCAGAATCAGTAGCTTGCCTAATGGATACAAGTTTTGATACTGGTCTCGAGAAGACTCCAGAAGTAGTCTGGATATCCACCACTTGCACAATTCCATCGCTGCCAGAGTAGGCCTTGGTTATCCTACCCAGCGTCCATCTTGAAGGTGGGTGGGTCCTTTGCATCCTTGAGGATCACTAGCTCCCCAACTTTCATGTTAGGTGATTTCTCAATCCACTTTCTTCTTTCTTGGAGTGTGTTGAGGTATTCACTCTTCCATCTCTTCCAGAAATGTTGTATTCGCTGTTGGACCAGCTGCCACCGTGATAGGCGATTCTCTGGAACATCCAGCAGCATGGTTTCTGGCCTTGCAACTAGCAAAGCCCCTATCAAAAAATGGCCTGGAGGCAGGGCTTCCAGGCTTTGGGAATCCTCCGAAATAGGGCAGAGTGGCCGGGAGTTCAGGATGGCCTCAATTCGACAGAAGATGGCCAGTAGGTCTTCTTCAAAGGTAAATACAGTATTACCTGAGACCTTCCGAAGGATGCCCTTAGCTGACCTCACACCAGCCTCCCAAAGACCTCCAAAGTTGGGGGTGGCAGGTGGATTGAAAGACCAGTGAATTCTACGAGGAGCCAAATGAGAAATAATTGCATGTTTAGTGGAATCGTCAAAACACCAACTGTGTAGCTCCTTCAATTCTCTATTAGCTCCAAAGAAGTTCGTACCGCAGTCAGAAAACATGCTTGCTGGCAGTCCTCGTTGGGATATAAACCTATCCAGGGTAGCCAGAAAGGCAGGAGTTGAAAGGCCTGATACCAGCTCCAAATGAACAGCCTTAGAAATCATGCAGATAAAAATGCATAACCAAGCCTTAGATATAGAGGCCTTTCAACGTGAAGAGTCCTTCATTGAGAAAAAGCCAGCAAAGTCCACGCCAACATTAACAAACGCTCTTTCCTCTGCGAAACGAGAAGACGGAAGGTTGCCCATAAAGGGTGCCTTTGGTTGCTTTGTAACCTTAATACAAGTTACGCATCGGTGAGTTCATTGCCTGACCAATGATTGGCCTGACAAAATCCAATAATTGTTTCGTAGCATGGTGTGGAGTGTCGACGGTCCGATGTGCAGGTAAAGTTGATGATGGTATTCCACTAGAAGCCGAGTAAAGTGCGAATTTTTCGGAGGCAAGATGGGAAACCTAGATCCCTCTGGCAGTGGGGCTTTGCTTAGCCTTCCACCAACTCGTACTATGCCCTGCTGATCCATAAATGGGTTAAGTTGTGCTGTAAGACGGCACTTCGAATTTCGTTTTTTCACAATGTCTGGAAAGTGGTGGGACTGAATGATGAGTATACAAATTCTTTCAGCTTTCTGGCACTCTTTTGGACTTATCACTGGCACTGCATGCAACACTTCCTCTCGAGTTGCATGTTTCCATGTTTGACGAAGTCCCCTTCTACTGACGTGCCCAGATGATGGCCAACGAACCACTACTTTCAAGAAACGAACGACATATGACATAATTCGCAAAATTCGCCCATAAGAGGAAAAATTTTCCATCCATGGTATTAGGCCAGAAACGGGCAATTCAGCAGCCAAACATGTCACGCCGACTTTCAACTCTGGAATTTACTTACATGAAATTTGGGCAATATTGTTAATGGGCCATTGCTCACATGGTTGGCACAGCCATTCTGGGCCATGTACCCATTGGGTATGTTAAAGGACGGCAACAAGCCTCGCGATGAACAGTCAGCCGGGTTATCGTGGGTGCGGGCATGATACCAGTCCGAAATCTGCGTAGCTTCAATTACTTCCACAACTCTATTAGCTACCCACGTTTTGAGTTTGGATGGTTCCTTCCTGAGCCAGGCCAAAGCCACGGTAGAGTGGGAAAACCACATGAAACGTGAAATGAGAAGGTCATCAAAATAGATGAGAAGGGATCTGTATAGACGGCTGAGAAGAAGGACACCCAACAGTTCTAGACGAGGAATTGTGAGGGATTTCAAAGGGGCCAATTTCGTTTTGGCTTTGAGAAGATAAGTTTTGGCACCACCTGCTCCTTGCACTCTCAAATATATCACCGCACTATAAGCCAACTCTGAAGCGTCAGAAAACCCAAGTACATCTATTCTTTCTGCCCCTAAGACAGGTATGTGGCGGTTTATGAGTACTTGGCTCATCAAGGGCCATTCAGACACCAAATTGGCCCAATCTGAGGCAATCTTAGTGAATACTGACTCATCCTAATCTGCCTCCATTAGGTGGGTCGTTCTGCCGGCCCTCCATGAGCACTAATTCGGCGGCAACCCCAGGCGAGGCACAGAAGACGCCATTAGCTGCCTGCAAGGGAGGGCACAAGCCTGTCGGCGCCGCATCGTGGTAGCAGCCTTCCTCGACATCAGCGGTGCCTTCGACTCAGTGTGGTAGCCAGCGGTGCTTGGCGCGCTCCACCAACTGGCATTGCCCCCCAACATCTTCGCCCTCGTGTCGAGTTTTCTCGAAGACAGGGCTGCAACTACAGGGTCTGGTGAGCAGCGGGCGACCCTCGCGATCACCTCCGGCTGCCCCCAGGGTGCAGTCCTATCTACTATCTTGTGGGCAGTCCTGGTGGACCGCCCTCTCCGCCTCCTTCAAGCCGACGGCTACTCGCCCACCGCGTTCGTCGATGACATCACGATTGTGGTGGAGGCGGAGAACCTCGGCCTAATAAAGCTCCACCTGCGGCGAGCCATGCGGATTGTCTTGGGCTGGTGCAAGCGGGTGCAACTGCGTCTGTCTGCAACCAAGACGCAGCTTGTGGTGCTGCGCTCGGGCCCTGCCTTATCTCCACAAAGGGTAGAAGTGACCGAGGGGACAAGGGTCGCCCTGAGGGCCACTGCCTCCTACCTGGGCACAGTCTACAGCCTACGTGGCCGCCCTACTGAGCACTTGTCCTTCCTCCAAATTAAGTGCTCAGACCTCGCAGCCCAAATCAGGACCCTTTCAAACTGGGTCAAACTGGGGGGCCTCAACCAATGCCTGGTACCAGTATTACCGGGCTGTGTTCTTACTAGTGGTGTGGTATGCAGGGGCGACGTGGTGGGTGGCTCAACACACCCTCCTAGCTGTGCTGCCAGCATACCGCACCACTTCCCACCTGTCCTCCAGGTGCTTGCTGGCAACCCCCCCCCCCTGGACCTGGGGGTGCTCCAGTTGTGCATTAGGCGGGACTGCACGATGGAGTACCGAGGGCCCTTCCAGGCTCTCCTCCCCTCTATCCAGTGTGGAGAGACGA